>CM073577.1:48014381-49362557 GCA_037074715.1 Magnolia kwangsiensis | reverse complement strand
AAACCCATATCAAGGTGGATACATATATATATACATATATATATATATATATATATGTTATACATATAATATAATAATATATTATCATTTTTTTTAATAACGTCCAGCATCCAGGCCTGGAGGGACGGCCTGAATTTAAAACCCATATCAAGGTGGACCCCACCGTCCAGACCATGGACGGTGTGGATGTAAAATACATACATCAAGGTAGGCCTCACGCGTGTGGGTGGGTCCCACCGTCCCAACATGCTGGACGGTGAGGACACCACACCCATACATGGATGAACGGTGTAGATGGAACACCAGTATCACGGTGGGCATGAGATGGACGGTGTTGGAACAACACATAGATCATAGTTGGCCCCACCATCAAGGACATCTGGACGACAGGGATAAAACACATACATCAAGAGGGATCCACTGTTCATGGCTAGACAGTGGATGGCAAGGTTGTAACGCATACATCTGGTGGGTCCACACGTGTGGTCCACCAGCTTGTATCAAACTGATATTTATGTTTTCTCTCCATCTAGACTGCTCCAAATGGACAGCAGGTGGGGCTTAGTCATGGTAGCAAGGTGGGCCCCGCTTGGACAACGGTGTGGTCCACCAAATGTATGACATGGATAGGATACATTATAGCTGGACCACAATAGGAAAAATAGAGAGAGAGAGAGAGAAACAACATAGTGGAGGGACCCTGCCACTATTGGCCCCTCTAGTTTGCAACACACACATCAAATTAGGTCACATCACAAGTGGGCCCTCAAATCATTGAGATTAACGGTAAAAATCCTAGATCACCCACCTTTGATCTCCTCTTCCTTCTTCCGCTAATGCATCCTAGAGCTCCATGGAATGCATTTCAACAGTTGAGATGAAGCTTGGAGGGTGGGATTGGATGGTAGGAAGGTGGGCCATGCTAGCTCTCTCTTATGGAAATAGCTTGGACAATTGCTCTCATGGAGCTTGGGAGAAAATGAGAGAGAGATGGGTGGAGTGATGGGTGATGGGTGTAAGGAAGGGATGGGGGGAGAGAGAGAGAGAGAGAGAGAGAGAGAGAGAGAGAGAGAGAGAGAGAGAGAGAGAGAGAGAGAGAGAGTTGACTGTAGGCATGGGTTGTGTACTTGGGGAAGGGTGTGAGTGATGGGAGTGATGGGGTGTGTAGTTGACATTGGATGGGATATATTCTCTTGAGATTTACAACACACAGTATTTTTTTCGAACTGAACACATGTCCACATCTCTTGGCCCAGGTATCACCTCGGCGCTCGAGATGTGACATCGGAACCACAGCGACGACACGATTGTAAGGGTACAAGTCTCAGGTCGAGCCGACTCTAGAATATGGGATATGACTTAGGGTTGAGCACAAATGCTATCTACGCATCATGGGTCGTCGAAATTTGACTAGGAGGACCGCAGAAGCCTATGGAATGGTACGGGCTAGGATATGACTCTTACATTACAAGTCCTAATATTTTATTTTATTTTTAGTGGTCACGTAAGCCTCGCATGATCATATAGTTATTGAGTGGCACAAAATTTTAATTAACACTATTATATATGTATGGAAAAAGGTTCTATGCGGTCAAGCTCATGGGGATTTCCTATGAGGTTGAGTTGTGTGTGACCTACCATGATGCATGTCGACCATCAACACCATCTGTCAGATGCACCAATCCATGGTGGGCCTGGGGTTTAAAATCAAGTCAATTTATGGCTCGTGTGGGCCACACCACACATAAAAGTTGAGAGGGTCACCCTCCATTAAAACATTCATAATTATTTTTTGGGCCCACTAAGATGTGGTTCACTAATCTGGCCCATCCATTTTGTGTGTTCCACTTGGTTGAGGGGTCAGGCGAAGTTTCAAATGCATCAAAATTTTAGGTGGGCCCCAACAAGTGTTTTTATATGTTTTATCTATCTTAATATGATTTTATATGGTGTGGGCCACCTTCGTGTATGGCTAATTTTTTGGATAACCCATTATTTAAAGGGGACCCATCAAATGCACGGTGTTGATGACCGACATACATCATTGTAACACCCCAGATTTTTTCCAACCTGGAATTAGATGTCCTTAGGAAATGGGTCAACCATAACACTCTCAAAGCTCAATCTCAAAGCCAAAGAAGTCACTTTTCAACCCATTTCCTTCAAATCTCATCTTTCACCACCTCATTTTTCAAACTTCTCCAAGTACTTTTATATTAGACATGAATCCTCAAGTTTAAATAGTGAAGAACTATACTTAAACTAAAACTCACTGAAAACGGTCGTCGAGATTGAGTCCGTGCACACTCCTGATCACACATAACGACCTCAAATCACTTCTAGACTGTCAATTGAAGGGTTTAGACTATGTTTCATTCCATTCTAAACCTATAAATGAATGTCCTTAGGTGGTAGGTCAACCCCAACATCTTACACTCAATCTCAAAGCTTAAAACCTCTTTTTATCCAATCCTTCAAAATCTCACCCTCCACCACTTAATTCTTCATTTTTTTTAAGCACATTCATAATACACACTAATTCAAGGGTATAAATGAGGAAGAATAATACTGAAACTAAAACTTATCATAAATAGTAAATAAATGGAAAAAATGAATTTTGACCCTTAACCTTTTGAAATATAACAAAAAAATTAGGTTAGTTGGATATATTAGCATCTCCTACCCCAAAATCATATGCTACAAGTCATATAAACTCATTCTGGTTTGCAAATTGGCTCCAAAAATACCTCAAATGGAGAGGGGGCCTAAATGATCAACTTTCAGGGGGTTACAGGGTGGGACCCAGACTTTTTTGGGGCTTAGGGGGCAGGAGAACCTCGCCCAAATGGCAAGCCCTCACCGGATTGGACAGATGTCGGCGAGGGCCTCGCCGGTTCTACGAGGCCTCACCGATAAACGAGCCAGGCCGGGCGGGCCGCTCGGGCTGATTACATGTGGGGCCTAGTGGGACCCTATGGTATAGGGTTCGACCCCTATTTCTTTCCCATTTTGGTACTTCCTTCACAAACCACCCCTCCAAGCTTTCCATTTCTTGAAAAATCTTTTGAATCTCCCCTAAATTCCTTCTCCAAACACTTCCTTGTTCATTTTCATATATCACTCACACTACCCTTCAAATCCCACCTCAAACAAAAATCATTGTAGGCTACTTCCTTTAGAAATTAGATGAAATTAACTAGCGCTAAACTAGACTACCAGTGAAATTATCAGTAATCACTTTAAATACGATCTGCTAGAGCCAAAATGTGTAGAATAGTTGACGCTATATTACCTTAAAATCTTGAATCAAACTCTAAACCCGGTTGCTCACGGGAGCATTCGGAAACTCCGTATCAGATCTGGACCGCACATCGGAAGTCCAATTACCCCAAACTTAGACAATCCTGACCGCCTAATTGGACTTGACAATCACCTCAAAAATCAAGTCCGGATGATGTCCCAAGACGATTTCCTCGAGTCCAGAGTGAAGAGTATGAGAAATGTTAGAAATTAAATATAAATTATGAAATTTGGCACGTGTCGCTTGTGCAAAATTTTCTAAGCATTCTGACCGTCAGAATCTGATCCAAATTTAGCCTCAGATCAGGGATGATGGCCCACTCATGTCAACGCACTTGTGGCCCTGATCTAGTTTCGGTGACCGTTGAACTGAAACTGGTCCGCCACGGTCAATCTGGAAATTCGATCGGACCAAAAACTCTACCTGACCTAGATCCAATGTCAGAGAGCTTAAGTCCGACCATACATAGAAAAGGGGCTTCCAGAACTGCTCCGTTGGATCAGAACAAGCCCATTTTGGTTATAAAATAAGTACACCTTGGCCTCAAGCCTATTTTCGGCAATTCTGGGCCTATATAAGGACCTTAAAACCCCTCTCTCATTCCATATGAATTTCCTAAGCCCTAGGAGAGAGAAGAGAGAAGAGAGAGAGAAAAGGGAGAGAAAGAGAGAGATTTGGAGCTTTTCTCCTGGGATTCTTCCCTTCTGCTCCATGTGCCAAGCCGTCCATCTGTGTGGCTCTTTCAGTGCTTCCAACGTCATTTTTAGGTAAGAAATCCTACCCCTAACCTATTTAGGTAATCCATGTAGCTGTAGTGTTAATATAGCTAATATATTTTATGATATAAATTGCCGTTGAGCCGTTAACGAAGACTTATCGTCTGAATCAACTCCGTTTCGTAATTTCTGGTTTAAGGTTCGGATTTTAGACGCTTAGGTTGTCATTTTTCAAAGCTTTCAACGTCGTTTAATGGTAGATTATTGACAAGGATGCTGTTTAACATGTAGAACATGCTGTCTGTTTTCCATTTCGAATACGTATGAAGAATATGAGATTTAGGGTATTTTAGGTATTTATAGGAAATACTGTATACGTACGTATTTTACTGATATGATTGCCATGAGTATTTTTCGTGTGCCTATGCTAGTTATGCATGTATGTTCTGTTTGGCGAAGAGATTCGCCCTAATGCACACTTAGGCCGACATATGCTATGTAGACTAATGTGTGTAAACTAAGTGTTTGTATAAATGTATGTATTAGTAAGTATTGAGTAAATAGTGTTGTAGATTAGCGTTGAGATTAGATTCTCAACTAATTTGATGATGTACATGATTTCCTCCATGCTTGTGGTAGTTGAATTGATTACTGTATGGGTGAAATACCCGTGTATGGTTAACTGCTTATGATGTATGTTATAACATGCTGATAACATGCTGGAATTACTTGTATTTTCATTTTTGTCTCTCTCATACGATTATTGATTTAGATTACAAGTGTTTGGGGCTATACTTTAGTCCAGGCAGTCGGTAACAGATTTAAGCTCGTGGTTGGCCTCTATTCACCACGCAAGACGTGTTTGACGAACCCGAGTCGTGCGTTGCTTGTCGGTAGTGGTTAGGTCATACGAAGTTCTTATACACTTCATGTCGTGCAACTCAACGGGCGCTCGTATTAATCGAACTCGTCAAGTAACCCGATTGACCATTGTATGTTAACCTTGTTTTGGTCATAACTGCTTGAACCTAGGGTACTGAACTTACCAGTGCTAACCCTGATAACCGTGGTACCTTGATCCACTAAGACTCATGAGCCGGGCATGGTGGTATGGGATACCGTGGTCGAGCTGTCAGCCTACGCTGGGGCCATAAACCTCCCCGTAGTGACCAGCGAGCAACCCAAACCCATGAGCAGATTATGGTGGTATGGGATACTATATTCTTGTTGTCGGCCTACACTGATAAGGTGATGGGGGAGCGGTGCAACGAGTGCGTGCAACAGCCCTGACAGCCCTTTGTAACGACCTCGAGCGTACTCTGAGTCTACGTGAGGCGACGACCCTTCCGTAGCAACAAGAGTACAAACTACGCCTGTATTGATAAGGTGATGGGGGAGCGGTACAATGAGTACGTGCAACAGCCCTGACAGCCCTTGCAGCAACCTATAAATATATCATCGTATGAGACTACTAGGAGTGACGACCCTAGACAGGATCCTTGTTTGAGAATGATATAAGGGAGGTACCTTAGTTTCTCAATCCTGCTGTATGAAAAGGACTAATAACAAGTCGATAATCATGATCATATCGCACTGCATGTGCCTGGAAGATGTGGCGCACTAAGGGAAGAAAGCATGCCACGGACGTAAGATGGTGTCGCATGAGGGAGTATGTTGGTGAGGGCATACATCATGTCATTTCATCCTTGCATTAATTATAGTATTTAGGAATGTTTGATTTGCTTGCTTTATCATTATCGCTTGATTGACTTGATAATATGTTAACCTTTGCTCTATGATTCCACTGAGTTGATCACTCACTCCCACGTTACAGGACGGTGTTGTACACACTTACCAGACTCTGTCTTAGCTGCAGGTGTTGGCGATGCTTTAAGGCAGAGACAGACTATTCGATGATGAGGAGGAGCTCTCCTATGTCCAATTCTCTGGCGGGTCTAAGCAGACCTGGAGTTACACTGGCGGGACTATAGGGTTTGGATAGAAAATACTACTTTTCCTTATTGCACATTTCATGTAATTATTTTAACTGGTGATAATCATACTCTGAGACCTTACCATCATTTTTATATAATTTATATACATACCACAGTCTTCTACTTGCATAATTTAATTGCCTCTGGAGTATGATTTGTTGTTTGGCTTAATCTCAATCATGTTTATTGTACTAACAGACAACATTCAATCATCATCATCATATATGTTGCATAAGTGATGTTCTGGAACTCAGGAGTTGGGTTTCTACCCGACCCCCGATTTTCAGGGCATTACAATCATGGTGGGGCTTGTGGTGGGACACACGGTCCCTGCCTTTTACAAGCAGCAGGACGTTGATAGCAAGGGAGTCCAACCCTGTATTTTATTTATTTGTATTTTCTTTATGGTTTTTCATAGGTGGGGCCCACATCAGGACGATTCACTTTGTCAGTTGGGTTCTCTGGCTCGTTATAGGTCTAGTGAGCCCAATATTCGGTATGTTTAGGCGTACAGAAACATTGCAGTGGGCCCTAATAGGTTTGATAGTAAATATCACTATTAAAATTATTTTTAATGGTGTGGCCTACCAGATATTTGGATTGGCTTCATTTTTCGACTGAAGGCCTAAAATGATCAAGGAAATCGGATGGATGGTGTGGATCAAATACATACATCTTGTGGGGGGGGGGGGGGGGGGGGGGGAGGGGGTGTTGTGGTCCCATAGTCCCTGCCCTATTCAAGCAGCTCCACCCCTCATTTTTTTAAAAATGTGTGTGTGCACGTGTGTGTGAGTTTGGCCAGCCCAATGGGCCATACTTGGACGGTTTAGATGGCATGCAAACATTATAATGGGCCCACGGTGGGGCCCACCCATTCTAATCAAGCTGACAATTGAGTGATCTCCCATTTAGGTCTTTGTGTCCTTATGAATAGATTAGATGGCTGACCAACATCTTGGTGGGGCCATGATCAATGTTTCCACACAACTTCCAAATTGTGTTATTATTTATGTTCTTAAGCCGTCTACACCATTGGATGGCTCATCATCTTCACTTGGGGGTCCACTCTTTTGTGGGTCCTTACACCTACACTACATGGGAAAGAAATCAAGGAAACAAGAGAAGAGAAATGTGAGGGAGTGTACTCACCTTAATGATTAAGATAGATGGCTGAGATGGATGGAAGGGATGGGATTGATGTCCCACCAAGATCACTCCTCCTCCTCTCTCTCACTCTCTCTACCCCCCTCCCTCACTCTCTCTCTTAAGATAAGAAAATGGTGAAAATGTTGAGGATTGAAGGGGTATTTGTAGAGAATTTGTTAAAATTGTGGTTAGGTTAGATGAATGTGGTTATGATTGGCTTAGGTAAAGATTATGGCAAGTAATGCATGATTAGGACTTAATGGTGGATTAAATGAGACATGGGGTGGCATGACATGATGACAGCATGCATAAGGTGTTGTATGGAGAAGAGCTAACTTTGGTACACATGAGAGAGGGGTAGTATAGGTGTGTGACATCACACACATGGGTAGAGATTCCCTCACACATGTGTTGCATGGTGCATGTGTGCATAGCATGTGTTGTGCACATGTGTGGAATGAAATATATGGTGCCACGCGTACATGATACACCAATGATTCTTCACTACGTATCTCACTAATGGAGCACTGTACAGATGCACAGGTGGTACCTCTGCGACTGCGGCGACGGGACGGTCAATATGAAATAGGTTTCGAGGTGTGCACTATGCACAGCTAGTTCAGGTTTGGGTAAGGGCGTCGATCATCATGCACATAGGCATAAAAAATGTACGGAAAGGACAAGGTCTTATAGTTTTGGTCATGGGATGTGAGGTTTAATTTACCTTTGAAGCTCTTGATTCATTCATTGTGTTGAGTTTACATCTTGTAGTTATTTCATATGGGGCTCACTATACTGACTCAACCTTCACATTAATTAAATAAAAAAGGCACTTTCACCCATCACCTCCTAAAGGCATACGCGACGTGAGATCCTTTTTAGGATACGATGGATTCTACAGACGATTCATAAAGGACTTTAGTCACCTCTCTCATCCTTTATGTAATCTGCTTTGAAAGGATGTACCATACGAGTGGACTAAGCAATGTTGAGAAGCTTTTACTAAGCTCAAGGGCATGTTAACTACCGTACCCATCATGAAGCCTCTCGATTAGAGCATCCCTTTTGAGATCATGTGTGATGCATCCGACTATGCTATTGGGGCAGTGTTAGGCCAGAGAAAAGAAAAGAAGCCATATGTTATCCATTATGTAAGTAGAAATTTAAATCCTGCCTAAGTGAATTACTCTACTATGGAGAAGGAAATCTTAGCCGTATTATTCACTTTGGACAAATTTAGGTCGTACTTGATTGGATTTAAGATCATCATTTACACGGATCATGCGGTGCTCAAGTATCTCCTTTCTAGGAATGATGCTATGCCCATCAGGGACTGATACCATTATTTGTATGGAATGACAGGAATAAAAGAAATTATACGTAACTTAAAGTATCTTCTTGTCAAGAACAATGGGAGCTTATTACAAGATTTTAAGTTACGTAGCGAAAGCATAAATAAAAGAAATCATAATCTATATTTCAATTCTATTTAGCGAGATCTTCCATCGGGGACTAATCCTCTGGGTCCTTAAATGACACATCATCTGCATCATCTGTACGGTTGGAGAGGGTCAACGCCCTACTCATAGTGACAGTTATCTTTTAAGATTAACAATAATTCAAGAGATTCATAAAAATACTGTAAGGGTCTAATACGTCCTGTAATCCACTATAACGAGGCTATTAGCATGCACAAACAACCTACATGAGATGTATGCCTAGAAAAGCATGTGCGACTCATCATACATAGTGATCATCATAATGTAGAAAATAGTTTCATGATATCCGGCTCGACCCGCACTCTCACAATACGGATATTCACCGGCATGGCCAATGCTACCATGGATTTGCATGAACACCTCAAGGTGCACAACACATTAGTCAGATGAATTATGTGACATGATTTGTTCATGGAGCGACTATTTGTGGCATCCAATCTGGAAAGTGATGTGACACTGCATTTACAAATTACACACATCGATTTGCTCACCACTACCCAAAACCCATGGAATTACGTAAGGAACAAGAGGGTCTCTACCCAGAGCGCATTACATCCATGATAGATTATTTGAATCATTAGTTATGATACATCTGACCACATTGCTTGCACTTATAGAGAATATAAACTGAATCATGGGGGTTCTGAAATATCAAAACCCATGCACAAGCCTTAAAATTAAATAACAATGATTAACTAAAACAATGACAATGGCCAACATAACAAATAGGAGAGTGACAATGGCCAACTTAATAAAAGAGTAGCAATGGCTAACTCAACAAATAGAAGAGCGGCAATGACCGATTCAATAATAAGGAGACAGGCAATGGCGAACTTAATAAATTTAATAAGGTAGGGGTAATGCTTGCATCCATAGCCCCATATAAATTCAGAAAGATCACTTGTAATCAACATTATACTGTAAGCTAAAGGCAATTATTGATGGTAAAACATACAATTGCAGGGAAGATTCAGAGTAATATGAAGGCATGTAAAAGGCAAGATAAAATAACATGAATACATGTGAAAGGCAAGATGAAATAACAGGAAGGCATGTAAAAGTCAGGATAAATATAACAACTTAAATTAGTTTGAGCTTAAAGGATAAAACCCTCATATAAATTCTGAAAGGACAGGATTCATTACTCTTAAATCACTATTTTCAAAGGACAAATAATGGGTGGTGGTAAAATTAGTTATTTGTAGGAAGGATTCAAAGCATGTGAAGGAACATAATAATTCAGACTATCTAAAATTATTGTAAGCTTAAAGGTAAAGCCCTCACCTTAAACTCGACTTGACCTAATCCCGACTCAATCCTAGAACTCGGCGAGTCGACTCGTCCTCCTTCCTCTCTTTCTTTCTTTCTTTCTTTCTTTCTTTCCTTTCTCTTTTTTTTTTCTCTCTTTTTTTTTTCTATTCTTTTTCTTTCTCTTTTATTTTCTCTTTCCTATCTTCTTTCTTCTTGCTAGTACATCCAGTATAGAAACTCTTTCTCCCAAACTCTTTTTCTTTCCTCACTTCTCTTTCCCACACCCTTTGTCAGGTGAAGGACTTTTATAGACGGAGAGAGTCTATAGACTCTTCTACGTAGATCCTGGCATGCACATGTTTGCACAAAAACATGCAAAATTTTCTGCTATGCAGTCTCGTTTGCATGTAGTAAGAGTTTAGTCCAGCCCGTGATCACGTCCAATTGTTCAGTAGACGTGGGAAGGGGCGAAATTCCCCTCCCAATAATCTGGATGGTGTAGATCATGGTGTTGATCTGAGCTTTAATCACCTAACTCATTGCACAGGGCCCTGTTTTAGCACGTCTTCTCTGTCGTCCATGTTTTCTATGGACGGTCTTCTTATGTAACTGATGGGGTCCACGATCACGAGTCTGTGAGAAATTTGATCCATCCACTATTTTCGACGTATAGCTTTGGCTTAGGAGGAGGTGTCTTCAGTGTGGCCCATTAGGTTATCTAGTCATGAAGATCCGAGCATAAGGAAACGATGTGGATGATCGGTGATCCGTTTACTATGTTGTTTGGCCAGGTTATGTTCGAAGATCTCGTCTGCTCCAATTGGACGGTTCTGATCGATCATCACGATTGATCTTAATGGGCCATGGTTGATCACCGGTGCGGCCGTTTGAACTTCCCTTGCGGTAGGAAATCGAACAATTTTAAGGAGTTCAGGTCAAACGTGGTTTGACCATCCATCTTAATCTGGTGGAACACATGTGCACCTCTAGTGTGTGCACGCATCTCTTAAAATGGGGTCCACCTAGGGAATCAGGATGGATCTGATCCATTGATCTATTTTAATGGTTTAATCAGGTATGGCCTAAAGATTTCGGGCATGATTATGGCTTGTGACGGTTTGTGACCCCAAGTAAAGGGATTGTCTTGTGACCTATGAACCTTAAATCGTCTGATGGCCCAATGTTTAGGGGGAATGTTCTGAATGGCTACTCCCCTAGTTAGGTTGTGTGTAAAGGTCAGAACAATTGGATTGGCATCATGCTCGTGTACTTCCTAGACTTAAGTGTTCGAGTCGTTACAATCTACCCCCCTTAAAGATAATTTTGCCCTCGAAATTCATCTCTTCCTATTTCAGATGATAATAGGAGTCTTATTCTAAGTTATTCTTGGGTGTTTGTTGATGCTTAATTTGCCATATCTAATTACAACGCTGAGATTATTATGGCCTACCCTGCTTAAAGAACAGTCTTATCCTTACCTTAACCGTCATTGAAAAGATTGGGGTGTTTTTCTTTCATTTCGTACTTGCATTCCCATGTTGCTTCTTCTTTGTTATGATGTGACCACAGGACCTTCACTAGTGGAATAACTTTTGTTCAAAGAATTTATTCCTTGCGATCGAGGATTTGCACGAGTTCTTCTACATAGGTAGCTTTATCCCTTAGTTTTATTTGTTCCCAGGTGATGATGTGTGATGTGTCAGGTTATACTTCTATATGGCATGGAGATATGGAAGACGTTATGAACATTGGCCAACTGAGGGGGTAGCGCAAGACAATAGGCTACCTCTCCTACTCTTTCTAATATTTTGAATGGGCAGATGTAATGGGGTGCAAGCTTGCCCTTCTTCCCAAAGCGCATCATGCCTTTCATAGGAGAGACCTTTAGAAATAAATTATTTCCTTCAAAGAATTTGAGGTTTCACTGTCGTTTATCTGAATAACTTTTTTATCTACTTTGTGCATCTTGGAGATGCTTCCTTATCAACTCAATTTTCTCGGTGGTGATTTGGATTATTTTAGGTCCCAGGGTGCTTTTCTCCCCTACTTCTGCCCAATAGTGTCGCATGCGACAAGGGTGTCCATATAGGGCCTCAAATGGGGCCATATGTAACATTTCGAAAATCGGGGGTCGAGTAAAAATCCAACTCCCGAGTTTCAAAATGTTATTTATGCAACATAGATATGTATGATTGAATGTTGTCTGTGTTAATGTATTAAACATGAGTGGGATTACGCCAGAACAACATATCATACTCCAGAGAGAGTTAAATTAACAAGCGGAAGACTGTGATAGTATGTATAACATATATAAACTTTTGTGTCTCCAGAGTGTGAACATGTTACCAGGTTAAACATATACATGTATACCTCAAAATAGAAAGAAAGAATATACATGAGTGCTTTAAAAATATAAAATGACAAGTGTCAAGGTATCTAATCAACCTCCCTATAATCCCGTCAATCAGAACACGCATAAAGGAGGGATCCTCATCTTCATCAAGTCCAGCTCCGCTTCTCAAGCAGCGCCATCATCTGCAACCAAAATAGGGACTGGTGGGTGTCCGGAAACACCATCCCGTAACGTGGGAGTGAGTAGCTAACTCAGTGGAATAATAGAGCAAAGATTAGCATGTTCTCAAATCAATCATGCGATAATAGTAAAGCAGTAAATCAAACATTCCTAATACTGTTGTTAATGCAATATGACATGACATGATGGATGCCCTCACCGACGATCTCCCTCATACGGCACCATCTTCGTCCGCGGCATGCTTGCATACCGCTCAGTGCTCCACATCTTCCAGGCACATGCAATGTGATGGTGATATGATTACGGAGTTGTTATTAATCCATTCAAACAGCAGGATTGGGAAACTAAGGTACTTCCCTTATATCAATCCCAACACAGATCCTGTCTAGGGTCGTCACTCCTAGTAATCTCATACGATGTATATTTTGTAGGTCGCTGCAAGGGCTGCCAGGGGTGTTGCTCGCACTCGTTGCACCGCTCCCCCATCACCTTATCAATACAGGCATACTGTGCTCTCACTGCTACTGAAGGCTCATCGCCTCCCGTAGACTCAGAATACGCTCGCGGTCACGACAAAGGGCTCATCGCCTGATCAGTGTAGGCCGACAGTAAGAATATAGTGTCTCATACCACCATAATCTGCTCACGAGTCATAGGTGCTCACTGGTCACTACGGGAAGGTTTGTGGCCCCAGCGTAGGCCGACAGCTCGACCACGGTGTCCCATACCACCATGCCCGGCTCATGAGTCTTTGTGGATCAAGGTACCATGGTTGACAGGGTTTACAATGGTAAGTTCAGTACCCTAGGTTCAAGCAGTTATGACACATATATGATGAACATACAATGGCCACTCGGGTTACTTGACGGGCTCAACTAGCACGAGCGCATCTCAAGTCAAACGACATGAAGTGTATAAAACACCTCGTGTGGCCTAACCACTTCCGCCAACTCCAAAACACGACTCGCGTTCATCGATGCGTCGTTCGTGGCAAAGATAAGCCAACCACGGATTTACTCGGTTACCGACTGCCTGGACTAATTATAGTCCCAAACAGTTATGAATCCACATCAGCAATCATGTAAGATTAATGGAAATGAAATACAACAATGTGAGCATGTTAACACATGTTATAACAAATAACTTAAGTAAATCTTCCAACACATGCATTTCATACATATAACGAAATCATGCATATAGCCAACATATAGGAAATCATGTACATCAGCATATTATTTGAGAATTCACTCTCAAACTAATTCATAACACCATTTAATTCAATACATACTAATACAAACATTTATACAAACACTTAGTCTACACATTTAAGTCTACATATAGTATGTCGACTCAAAGTGCGCATTTGGACGAATCTCTTCGCCAAACTGATTATGCACGCATTCCTAATATCCTAATGCGACAAGAAGCCAGGTCAATCATATCAGCAAAATATGGATGAAAACAGTATTTCCTACAAATGCCTAAATTGCCCTAAATCTCATATTTTTCGTCTGCTTACGAAACAGGAAACGGACAGTATGTTTTACATGTCAAACGGCGTTACCGTCGATAATCTACCATTACATGACATTGAAAGCGTTGAAAACAGTCAATCAAAGTGTCTAAAATCTGCACCTTTTATCCTATGAGCGTATTGATTCGAACAGAGCGTATACGCTTCGTCTATGGCGAACAAACAACCTAATTCACAAGTTATAGAAGCTGCATCGCTTATGGAATCGACGGAATGCTAAATCAGCAAATGGTTAGGGTTTTTCTTACCTCAAAGTGCGTTGGAATCGCCAGGAAAGTGATTGGAGTGCGTCGCTTAAGCATGTATAACAGCAGCAGCAAGTGGCAGGAAAAGCCCTCCCACACTCTCTCACTTTTTCTCTCACTCTGCTAGGGCTTCTAGCAAATTCTGATGGGTGAGAGAAGTGAGGGTTTAAACCCTTTTTATAACCTAAAACTTGCCCAAAACAGGCTTGGTAACAATGTTCACTTGATGCCTAACCAAATCGGGGTTGTTTCGGTCCAAAAAGACATTTCTGGAGGTCCCCTGGACAAACGCGGTGTAACGCCCGTGAAAAATCCATACTTGGGCTCGAGTACCAACTCGACCCGAAATTGCGTAGAATTAAATTCCATGGAAATTAAACGTAAGTTAGTTAGCGCAACGCTAGAATAGCTGGAAAATAGTCCCTGATCACTTTAAATACGTTCTACAAGACCCAAATCGAGTAGAACAATCGACTCTATAATACTCTATAACCTCGGATCAAACTCTAAGCAGGTTTGGTCTCTGGACCGCTTTGAACTTTTGTATTGGATCTAGACCGCACGTCGAAAGTCCGATACTTCCTATCTTAGACCGTTAGAACCGCCTTATTGGACTTGACGCCCATTTCGAAAATCAAGTCCAACCGACAATCGCAGACTATTTCATTGAGTCCGGGCTGAAGAGACCGCGAATAGGGACAATTGGAATTTCAAATTCAAATCTGGCACACGACTTGACGCGTTAGTATTAAGCATTCTGACCGTCAGAATTCAGCCAGATTACACCCTCGGATCAGGAAAAATTTCTATTTATTATCATGAGACTTTCAGCCCTGATCTACGTGCGATGACCGCTGAACTAAAACTGGTCCGCTACGTGCGATCTGCGAACCCTGCCGGACTGAAAACTTAATACGTGCTATATCTGGTACGCATGAGCTTAAGTCAGATCGTAATCGACCAGGGGACCACCAGAAATCATCTTTTGGATCGAAACAGCCCCGAAATGGATAGGCACTAAGTAAACTTCGTACTGGAGCCTGTTTTTGGCATTTTTAAGCTTATAAAAGGGGTTGAAACCCTCATTTCTCTCTCCCATCCGAAAATTACAAACCCTAGCTTTGAGAGAGAGAAAAGGAGAGAGTTTGAGAGAGAGAGTGGAAGGGATTTTTCCCGTCTCCGAGCCACCGGCTGCTAGTGCTTCAGCAACTCTTCCCAATCACCTGGCTAGTGATTTCTCCGCTTTTTGAGATAAGAAATAACCATAGAACTTGCTGATATAGGGTTTACTTAGATTCAGGGCGTGTTAGCTGACGTAACTTGTATAATAGGTTCTCCTACTACCGTAGACGAAGCGTATACGCTCCGTTTCGATTCACGAGTCTACAAGACGTAAGCTGAGGATTTTAGACGCTTTGATTGACGGTTTACAATGCTTTCAATGTCGTTTAATAGTAGATTATCGACGGCATCGCCGTTTGACATGTACAACATGCTCTCCGTTTCCTGTTTCGTAAATTAACGAAGAATATGAGATTTAGGGAATTTTAGTCATTTGTAGGAAGTACTGTCTGCATTTATATTTTGCTGATGTGATTGACATGGCTTGTTGTCGCATTAGGGAGTTAGGAATGCATGCATAATTAGTTTGGTGAAGAGATTCGCCTAGTTGCGCACTTTGGGTCGGCATACTATATGTAGACTTAAGTGTGTAGTGTATGTGTTTGTATAAATGCTTGTATTAGTATGTATTGAATTAAATGATGTTATGTGATAGTTTGAGATTGATTTCTCAATTAAAATGCTGACCTAAATGATTTTCTACATGTTGACTAAATGCATGATTTCATTACATGCATGGAATATATGTGCATGAAGATTTGCTTAAGTTGAATGTTATAACATGTGTTAACATGCTCACATGATTGTATTTCAATTCCAATACTTTTACATATATTGCTGATGTGATTCCATAAGTGCTTGGGACTAGACTTAGTCCAGACAGTCGGTAACCGAGCGAATTCGTGGCTGACTGGTCATAGCCACGAACGACGCGTCGATGAATGCGATTCGTGTTTGGAGTTGGCGGCAGTGGTTAGGCCACGCGAAGTGTTTTACGCACTTCATGTCGTTCGACTTGAGATACGATCGCGCTAGTCGAGCCCGTCAAGTAACCCGACTGGCCGATGTATGTTCACCTTGTATGAGTCATAACTGCTTGAACCTAGGGTACTGAACTTACCACTGTAAACCCTGTTAACCATGGTACCTTGATCCACGAAGACTCATGAGCCGGGCATGGTGGTATGGGACACCCTGGTCGAGCTGTCGGCCTACGCTGGGGCCACAAACCTCCCCGTAGTGACCAGTGAGCACCTAGACTCGTGAGTAAATTATGGTGGTATGGGACACTATATTCTAGCTGTCGGCCTACACTGATCAGGCGACGAGTCCTTTGTAGTGACCGCGAGTGTATTCTGAGTCCACGGGAGGCGACGACCCTTCCGTTGCAGTAGAGTACGGTAGGCTTGTATTGATAAGGTGATGGGGGAGCGGTGCAACGAGTGCGAGCAACAGCCCTGACAGCCCTTGCAGCGACCTACATAAATATACCTCATATGAGATTACTAGGAGTGACCACCCTAGACAGGATCTGTGTTGGGATTGATACAAGGGAAGTACCTTAGTTTCCCAATCCTGCTGTTTGAATGGACTAATAACAACTTGGAAATCATATCACCATAGCATTGCATGTGCCTGGAAGATGTGGAGCACTCTAGGGAGTGTGGCATGCCACGGTCGTAAGATGTTGCCATATGAGGGAGATCGTCGGTGAGGGCATACATCACGTCATGTCATCTTGCATTAACAACAATATTAGGATTGTCTGATTTACTGCTTTACTATTATCGCATGATTGAATTGTGAACATGTTAATCTTTGCTCTATGATTCCACTGAGTTGATCACTCACTCTCACGTTACGGGATGGTATTTGCAACACCCACCAGACCCTGTTGTAGATGCAGGTGAGGCTGAGATCCAGGAGGCTGAGCCAGACTTCGACGAGGACCAGGACGAGTTCTCGTACATGCAGTATCACGATGGCTTCGCGTAGGCGACCTGGATCGAGGGGACTTCAGTGGGACTATTTTGGATATTTATTTTGTTCATGTACATTATATGAGACCTAGAGATGTAGTCATACTTTGGAGACAGATGAGATTCACTTTGTTTTTCCATACAGTGATATATATATTGTTTAGTCTTCCACTTGCTTTTATCACTGGATCTGAAGTATGAATTGCAGTTTTGGTATACCTTTACTCATGTGAATGCTTTAAATCAGACAACATTGAATCATAATCATTTTGTTGCATAAGTGACGGTCTGGAACTCGGGAGTTGAGTTTATAGACGACCCCCGATTTTCAGGGTGTTACGAGTTGGTATCAGAGCATGAATAAAAGTATACTGGGCCTGGGTTATGGTCTCGCGACGTACGCTGTCGCTTCTTTTGACTTAAGTGGGTGCGAGAAGGGTCTAGAAACACTCTTAGGATCGCAAGTTCGCCGATAGGCAAAATCTATTCATCTCGATCGCACGATCGAGTCTGTAACGCAACTCGGGTCGTGTGAAACAACCCGAATAGCTCCTAGGACGTAGGAAGTCGGGTTGAGACGTTCTTTGAATGATTTTAAACCTGTAAAAGTAAATTCTTGGGCCGTGGGATGACCATGACTCCTGTATTCAATCGCCGGGCCTTAAAAACCCCGTTTCACCAAAAATCTCCAAAATTCTTCCTCTAAACACTCTGATCTTCATTTCTTTCTTATCCATTTTATGTTAGGCATCAAACCTAATGTGAAAATAATATAAATTAATACTTTCACAAAATTTTACAGAGAATAGTAAATTTCATGAAAAATGGCCATAAGGCCATTCTGACTTCACTTTCTTTAGCTAATAAGAGTCTAGATAAATGTACTAACTCCTCCTACCCCAAATTCATATGCTGCATTATAGGGTTTGGTATTCGAGATTACGGAATGGTCCCGGAAAGTCCCGAACACATGTTTGGGCTCATATAGGTCAAAATACAATGAACCAGGGGGTGGACCGTACATATTTGGGGTCCTTGGACCAAGGGGGACCGAACCCACCTGGCCCCACCGACCCGATGCATCACCGATCGGCGATGCCATCGCCGATCCGGCAATGCATCACCATACAGGTGGGCCCCTTTGATGTGATTTTTGGGCGCACACCCTTAAATGGCACGTGTACCCTCCTCATATAGCTCCCATCCAACAAAAACCCCCAAATCATACCCCTCCACAAACAGCCCTCCCCATAGCTCTATTTTCATTTTCCAGCAACTATCTCCAAATTTCGTGGTCCCAAATCGCCTCTAGATCCCTCCTTGGCCAAAACCGACCATCATCCATCGATCCTTGGGAGTTGGCAGTCCTTCCTCTTGAAGATTTCATCATTTGGAGCTCCAAAAACCCCCAAATCGAGCTGAAATTGTGAGGTGCTCCATTCCACTTTTTCGTTTCCATTTCTCCTTGAAAATACAGCCTTGGGAAGCTTGAAGCATCCCTCTACGACACCTAGATCTCCTTTTTCCAGATTGGGCAGCCACTTCTCCGCATTTTCACCGTTTTCCATGGCCTTCGTGGAAGCCATTTTAGGCCTTTTATCACTCTCATCCATCATATCTTTGATGGGTAAGAGAAAAACCGCAACAGACGAGGCTGGGCCAAGCCATCCCGCTCAATCGAGAAGACCGCGGGGTGGTGCCGCAAGTTCAAGCGCCGCCACAGGTCCAGCTGCAGTCCTGGAGTGCCGTACAAAGCAGGATTTGGATCCCCATGCACACCTTGGGTGAGCAATTCTATCGGAGATGCCTCACGGCCAATACATTGATCGAAAAGTGTTGTTTGAGGTGGACGTAGATGGACGACTATTCAGCGAATATCTGTTGTTCGAACGCATTGAAGCTGCGCATTGGGGTCCGATCTTTGAAGCTCGCGCTCGTGCTAATGTGAGCACTGTTCGTGCCTTCTACGCTAGTATCCAGAATCCTACCTTGGAGCCATTGCAGTTTAAAATCATTTTGGTAGAGATCGGATGGCTACCATTGATGTGCGACTGATTGCGCGACTTCTGAACGTGCCTCTTGGTGATGTTCATCCTAGTGAGAAGAACCTGAGGACTAGACGTGAACGAGATCGCCGCACCAGGTTTCTGTGCGGTAAGTTGGTTCCATGGCAGCCTAATAATAGCCTAAAGGCGACGTACATGTCTGATGATTTGCGCCTGCTACACCATATCTGCACGTTCAATGTTTATCCCATGTCGATGAATCGCATTGAATGTATACGCCTTATGGTTGATTTCCTGTATCTAGTGGCCCAGGGAGAGAATGTATGCATGGCTACCTTCATCTTACGATAAATAATCCTCATAGCCAAGTCAAGAAGAACATCTGAGTCGCTTCCTTTGGCCGACTAATTTGCAAGATTGCGCTTGAGTTTGCCTACAGACTTGGGCTGGAATTTCCAGTATCGATTCATACTATTGATGAGTCGACTATGGTCAAGATGAAGATTGGTTCGCAGTACCGTGAAAATCAGCTCGAGGAGGACAGCGAAGATGACTTTGATGATGAGGAAGATCAAGGCGAAGAAGAACCTGGAGCAGAGGTTCAGGAAGAAGCTCAGGAAGAGGCAGAAGAGGAGGCTCAGGATACTGATGAGAGCCCTCCTCCTTCTGCGCAGGCTACTATAGACGATCGCATTACTCGGATGGAGGAGAGTCAGACCGCATTACTAAGAGAAGTTCAAGAACTTCGCGCAGAAGTCGCGGATGCCAAGACCATTACAAAGAAGAAATTAGGCAAGGTGACTCGCACCTTGAAGGCGATCCTGTGTTACTTGTAGGATAAGGGTGCACCTCCTCCATCCCCAAACTCAGACTAGCGATGCGACCTTGATGTAGTTGTCAGTAGTTAGTCATTTCCTGCTTTATGTGTGTAAGCCTGTTAGGGCTAGTGCTTTGCTTATGTTGCTGTTGTAATTTTAACTGTCTTAGTTCCCATGTATTTCTCGTCATGATGCTTGTAAGGATATCTCCCTTGTATTGTGACAATTTTGATTAATAGAATGCATGGAATGCCTTTGACTCCTTGTGTGAATGATTGCGGTGAATTTGTGCTATTGAGAATGATAAGGTTGCGCCCTGTTTTGAATATAGTGAATGCCGCCTAAGGCTATGCGGAGCACGACTCGTCTTGCACTGACTGAGCATATGGATCAGAATCCTTCACAGTCTGGCACCCATACGGACCCTGCTGTGGGCCCGATTCCTGAGACTGTTAGTGCATCTCATCCTGCTGCTGGTCCTACAGTTGGACCACCGTCATTTACACCGTCAGTCAGAGAGCCATATCGTGCATCTACTTCGACACAGCATCCGCCACACCCTGCTCCACCTCCTGACAGATTCGAGCAGATGATGGCTATGATGCTGCAGCAGCAGTAGCTTTTGACTACCATCGTGGGGACATTAGCCCAGGGTGGGGGTGCGGCTCCATCTACTCCACCTGCACCACCTGCGCATCCAGCTGAGGATGCTTATACATACGCCCAGGATGAGGGCATGGCTCATCCTGCGCCGCCTGCTTACCCTGCGGGGAATCCCGCAGATACACCGAGCCTATTAGAGCGATTTCAGCGCTTGCGGCCTCCCACTTTCACGGGTTCTCACAGACCCGAGGAGGCTGAGTACTGGCTCGACCGTGTGTCGAAGATTTTACGGATGCTTCATTGCACAGAGGCCGATCAGGTAGAGCTGGCTACATTCTTGTTTGAGAGAGAGGCTAGCCTGTGGTGGGATAGCGTACTGCGGACCGTTGCCGCCGACTATTTATGGACGTGGGCAGCGTTTGAGTTCCTCTTTCATGAGAAGTATTATCCCCAGACTTACAGGCATGACAGGGAGAATGAGTTTCTCCACCTAAGACAGGCAGCTATGACAGTTACAGAGTATGAGCATCGGTTCACGGAGTTGGGCAGATACGTCCTGACGATTTTGGCTGATGAGCAGATGCGCATACGGTGCTTTTTGGAGGGTTTGCGACCGGATATTGGGTCAAAGATGTGCTGTATTAGCATTCCCTCTTATGCGGAGTTGATTCACATGTCCATGCGGGTAGAGCAGGACGTGGATCGACTTGTGCGATCTCGTGGCCCTGTTGCTTCTAGGCCACGACCAGACTTGCCAGACAGGCCCTTTGTGGGCAAGAGACCTCTCATTGATCCCCCTGCTAGGACTACAGCGCCTGTACCACCGTTTCGGTGCCCTGATTTGACATGTACATACTGTGGGAGGACAGGCCACTTGGCGCAGAGCTGTTTTTCTCTGATGCGGGACAGTGGGTTCTCGCCGCCGCAGAAGATCGACCGTGCACGTCCACAGGCGTTATCAGCACCGCCTATACGATCAGCTCCTGCGCACCCTACATTCAGACCTACGGTATCGCAGATCAGACAGCCTCCACGGCCCTTGACACAGCAGCCGAACCGGCCACAGCAGGCTCGGGTTCATGCGTTGACAGCTGAGGCAGCTGCGACACCGACTTTTCAGCATTCGGCCTTCGAGGTCACATCCCATATTGGAGGTACTCCCATTCTTGTGATGGTGGACACTGGTTCCATGATTTCTTTGATATCGCGTGCCGTAGTCAGGCGTCTTGGGTTACAGAATATCACTATGGATAGCGTGCGAGTCTTTGCAGGTCATGGGGATTATTCAGATGTTACCCAGATGTGTGAGGGTTGTTTAGTTGATCTGGGAGGCAGGACGATGGCTCTTGATCTTGTCATCGATCCCTCGCTCGTTTATCTCGACGTCATTCTTGGAATGGATTGGTTGACTGCAGCGAGGGCCGAGATTGACTGCGAGACTCGTATGGTGACGGTGTACGAGCCTGAGGGCACGCCTTTCACGTTTTCAGTGCGGGTAAATCTCCCTTTCCGCATACTTAGTTACGCCACTTTATTGCGCGACGCTGGTGCCCAGGTACTCGAGCATCTGCCAGTCGTTTCTAAGTTCGGGGATCTGTTCAGGAAGATCCCTGGTTTGCCGCCCCGACGTGAGATCGATTTTACTATCGATCTGGTTCCTGGTTCTACACCCATCTCACTGCCGACGTATCGCATGGCACCATGTGAGATGGAGGAGTTGAGGACGCAGATTGATGGTCTGCTAGAGCTTGGCCTTATACGGCCTAGTGTGTCTCCTTGGGGAGCACCGGTCCTATTCGTGAGGAAGAAGGACGGTTCGATGTGATTGCGTATTGATTATCGCAGGCTGAACCAGCTCACGGTGAAGAACAAGTACCCTTTATCCAGGATCGATGACTTGTTTGATCAGCTGAGAGGAGCGCAGTACTTCTCGAAGATTGATCTTTAGTCAGGTTATCATCGGTTGCACGTCAGGGATGAGGACGTTCAGAAGACAGCATTCAGGACCAGTTTTGGCCACTACGAGTTCCTCGTGATGTCGTTCGGTCTCACGAACGCACCGGCCGTGTTCATGGATCTGATGAACCGGGTATTTCTGCCTTTCCTCTATCGATTCATCGTTGTATTCATTGACGACATTTTGGTGTACTCTAGGAGTCGAGAGGAGCATGAGGAGCACTTACGTTTGGTCCTGGATACGCTCAGACAGCATCAGTAGTTCGCACAGTACAAGAAGTGCGACTTCTGGAGGCAGGAGGTGAAGTTTCTGGGACACGTGGTGTCCAAAGATGGCATGACAGTTGACCTGTCTAAGGTAGCTGCGGTGCAGGACTGGGAGCAGCCTGGTTCTGTCACTGAGGTGAGGAGTTTCTTGGGTCTCGCTGGCTACTATCGGCGCTTCATTCAGGACTTCTCGAAGATCGTGAGACCCTTATCTCAGTTGACACGTAAGGACGTGAAGTTTTCTTGGAACGATCAGGCAGAGTCAGCTTTTCAGGAGCTGAAGGATAGACTTACGTCCGCCCCTGTGCTAGTATTGCCAGAGCAAGGGGTTAGATACACTATATACACTAACGCGTCTAGCGTTGGTTTGGGTTGTGTCCTTATGCAGAGGGATAGGGTAATTTCGTATGCCTCAAGACAATTAAGGAAGCACGAGGAGAATTACCCTACACACGACCTAGAGTTGGCAGCCGTTATATTCGCACTGAGACTCTGGAGACATTACCTCTACGGAGAGGAGTTCGAGCTCTTTTGCGACCACAAGAGCCTCAAGTACATATTCACGCAGCGAGACTTGAATATGAGGCAGCGGCGATGGATGGAGACATTGAAGGACTTTAAGTTTGAAGTCTCTTACCATCCTGGGAAGGTGAACCTTGTGGCTGATGCGTTGAGCCGCAAGAAGGCGATAGAGTTTACGGCTCCGCTGATGGTTGCCGAGTGAGATATGGTTGAGTTTTTGCGAGACTTTGAGCAGAAACTCACTGTAGAGGAGCCGTTTGAGTTCATCGCACATGTACAGGTGCGATCTCAGATCGATGACCGAGTCATCGAGGCGCAGAAGTACGATGCGCATCTTACTGAGCTTCGAGAGCAAGCCAGTGATGATGGTGAGGCCGACTGGCGAGTTGGTATGGATGGGGGCTTACGTTACCGTGGCCGCCTATGCGTCCCAGATGTCCCTGACTTGAGACGAGAGATTCTCGAGGCTGCGCATTCTACTAGACTCGCGATGCATCCAGGCAGCACAAAGATGTATCGTGACGTGAAGAGGACGTATTGGTGGGAAGGTATGAAGACCCACATAGCAGAGTTCGTGTCCCGTTGTCTCACTTGTCAGCAGGTGAAGGCAGAGCATCGCCGACCACCTGAACTTTTGCAGCCCATGCCGATCGCAGAGTGGAAGTGGGATTTCATTTCCATGGACTTCATTTCTGGGTTGCCGAAGACGAGGAAGGGACATGATTCCATTTGGGTGATCGTCGACCGATTGAAAAAGTCGGCGCACTTCCTACCGATCAGAGTTACGAACTCTGCAGACGAGCTGGCTAGATTGTATATCAGGGAGATTGTGCGTCTGCATAGAGTTTCATTGGAGATCGTGTCGGACAGAGACACGCGATTCACTTCTATTTTCTGGACTCGCATTCAGGAGGCTATGGGTGTGAAGTTTAAGTTCAGTACTGCCTTCCACCTACAGACAGACGGACAGACAGAGCGGGTGAACCAGATCTTAGAGGACATGTTGCAAGCTTGCGCATTGGACTTCAAGGACAGTTGAGATGATTGTCTTGCATATGCGGAGTTTGCGTACAACAATAGCTTCTAGGCGAGTATCGGTATGGCACCTTATGAGGCGCTGTATGGGCGACCTTGTGGCGCACCGCATTGCTGGTTAGAGGTTGGTGAGCGTAGCTTGGTCGGCCCAGAGTTAGTGCAGGCGACGTCAGAGAAGATTGATATTATTCGACGTCGGCTTCTTACAGCGCAGAGCAGACAGAAGAGCTACGCCGATACGAGATGGAGGCCACTAGAGTTCACAGTTGGGGATCATATGTTTTTGCGAGTTTCTCCTATGAAGGGAGTCCTTCGGTTCGGGAAGAAGGGGAAGCTGGCACCGCGATTCATCGGCCCATTCCAGATCCTCGATCGTGTGGGAGCGGTGGCTTACCAATTGGCTTTACCCACGCCTCTCGCGAGCGTTCACAACGTATTTCATGTTTCTATGCTGAAGAAGTACGTTGCTGATCCTTCCCATATCATCAGATGGGAGCAGGTGCAGTTAGGAGAGGATGTTACATATATCCTGCGACCGACACGTATCCTAAACAGGAAGGAGCAGGTACTGCGTAGCAAGGTGATTCCCCTTGTGAAGGTATTGTGGACGCATCACTCTGAGGAGGAGGCTACCTGGGAGACAGAAGCCGAGATCAGAAAGAACTACCCACAGCTTCTCGAGGAGTACGAAAAGGTACAAATTTCGAGGATGAAATTATTTGTTAAGGGGGGTAGATTGTAACGCCCGTGAAAAATCCATACTTGGGCTCGAGTACCAACTCGACCCGAAATTGCGTAGAATTAAATTCCATGGAAATTAAACGTAAGTTAGCTAGCGCAACGCTAGAATAGCTGGGAAATAGTCCCTGATCACTTTAAATACATTCTACAAGACCCAAATCGAGTAGAACAATCGACTCTATAATACTCTATAACCTCGGATCAAACTCTAAGCAGGTTTGGTCTCTGGACCGCTTTGAACTTTTGTATTGGATCTAGACCGCACGTCGAAAGTCCGATACTTCCTATCTTAGACTGTTAGAACCGCCTTATTGGACTTGACGCTCATTTCGAAAATCAAGTCCAACCGACAATCGCAGACTATTTCATTGAGTCCGGACTGAAGAGACCGTGAATAGGGACAGAATTGGAATTTCAAATTCAAATCTGGCACACGACTTGACGCGTTAGTATTAAGCATTCTGACCGTCAGAATTTAGCCATATTACACCCTCGGATCAGGAAAAATTTCTATTTATTATCATGAGACTTTCAGCCCTGATCTACGTGCGATGACCGCTGAACTGAAACTGGTCCGCTACGTGCGATCTGCGAACCCTGCCGGACTGAAAACTTAATACGTGCTATATCTGGTACGCATGAGCTTAAGGCCGATCGCAATCGACTAGGGGACCACCAGAAATCATCTTTTGGATCGAAACAGCCCCGAAATGGATAGGCACTAAGTAAACTTCGTACCGGAGCCTGTTTCCAGCATTTTTAAGCTTATAAAAGGGGTTGAAACCCTCATTTCTCTCTCCCATCCGAAAATTACAAACCCTATCTTTGAGAGAGAGAAAAGGAGAGAGTTTGAGAGAGAGAGTGGAAGGGATTTTTCCCGTCTCCGAGCCACCGGCTGCTAGTGCTTCAGCAACTCTTCCCAATCACCTGGCTGGTGATTTCTTCGCTTTTTGAGGTAAGAAACAACCCTAGAACTTGCTGATTTAGGGTTTACTTAGATTCAGGGCGTGTTAGCTGACGTAACTTGTATAATAGGTTCTCCTACTACCGTAGACGAAGCGTATACGCTCCGTTTCGATTCACGAGTCTACAAGACGTAAGCTGAGGATTTTAGACGCTTTGATTGACGGTTTACAATGCTTTCAATGTCATTTAATAGTAGATTATCGACGGCATCGCCGTTTGACATGTACAACATGCTCTCCGTTTCCTTTTCGTAAATTAACGTAGAATATGAGATTTAGGGCATTTTAGTCATTTGTAGGAAGTACTGTCTACATTCATATTTTGCTGATGTGATTGACATGGCTTTTTGTCGCATTATGGAGTTAGGAATGCGTGTATAATTAGGTTGGCGAAGAGATTCGCCTAGTTGCACACTTTGGGTCAACATACTATATGTAGACTTAAGTGTGTAGTGTATGTGTTTGTATAAATGCTTGTATTAGTATGTATTGAATTAAATGATGTTATGTGATAGTTTGAGATTGATTTCTCAATTAATATGCTGACCTAAATGATTTTCTACATGTTGACTAAATGCATGATTTCATTACATGCATGGAATATATGTGCATGAAGATTTGCTTAAGTTGAATGTTATAACATGTATTAACATGCTCACATGATTGTATTTCAATTCCAATACTTTTACATATATTGCTGATGTGATTCCATAAGTGCTTGGGACTAGACTTAGTCCAGGAAGTCGGTAACCGAGCGAATTCGTGGCTGACTGGTCATAGCCACGAACGATGCGTCGATGAACACGATTCGTGTTTAGAGTTGGCGGCAGTGGTTAGGCCACGCGAAGTGTTTTACGCACTTCATGTCGTTCGACTTGAGATACGATCGCGCTAGTCGAGCCCGTCAAGTAACCCGACTGGCCGATGTATGTTCACCTTGTATGAGTCATAACTGCTTGAACCTAGGGTACTGAACTTACCACTGTAAACCCTGTTAACCATGGTACCTTGATCCACGAAGACTCATGAGCTGGGCATGGTGGTATGGGACACCCTGGTCGAGCTGTCGGCCTACGCTGGGGCCACAAACCTCCCCGTAGTGACCAGTGAGCACCTAGACTCGTGAGCAGATTATGGTGGTATGAGACACTATATTCTAGCTGTCGGCCTACACTGATCAGGCGACGAGTCCTTTGTAGTGACCACGAGCATATTCTGAGTCCACGGGAGGCGACGACCCTTCCATTGCAGTAGAGTACGGTAGGCCTGTATTGATAAGGTGATGGAGGAGCGGTGCAACGAGTGCGAGCAACAACCCTGGCAGCCCTTGCAGTGACCTACATAAATATACCTCGTATGAGATTACTAGGAGTGACCACCCTAGACAGGATCTGTGTTGGGATTGATACAAGGGAAGTACCTTAGTTTCCCAATCCTGCTGTTTGAATGGACTAATAACAACTTGAAAATCATATCACCATAGCATTACATGTGCCTGGAAGATGTGGAGCACTCTAGGGAGTGTGGCATGCCGCGGTCGTAAGATGCTGCCGTATGAGGGAGATCGTCGGTGAGGGCATACATCACGTCATGTCATCTTGCATTAACAACAGTATTAGGATTGTCTGATTTACTGCTTTACTATTATCGCATGATTGAATTGTGAACATGTTAATCTTTTCTCTATGATTCCACTGAGTTGATCACTCACTCCCACGTTACGGGATGGTGTTTGCAACACCCACCAGACCCTGTTGTAGATGCAGGTGAGGCTGAGATCCAGGAGGCTGAGCCAGACTTCGACGAGGACCAGGACGAGTTCTCGTACATGCAGTATCACGATGGCTTCGCGTAGGCGACCTGGATCGAGGGGACTTCAGTGGGACTATTTTGGATATTTATTTTGTTCATGTACATTATATGAGACTCAGAGATGTAGTCATACTTTGGAGACAGATGAGATTCACTTTGTTTTTCCATACAGTGATATATATATTGTTTAGTCTTCCGCTTGCGTTTATCACTGGATCTGAAGTATGAATTGTAGTTTTGGTATACCTTTACTCATGTGAATGCTTTAAATCTGACAACATTGAATCATAATCATTTTGTTGCATAAGTGACGGTCTGGAACTCGGGAGTTGAGTTTATACACGACCCCCGATTTTCAGGGTGTTACACGCGGTCGGACTTAAGCTCATGCATACTGGATCTAGCACACATCAAGTTTTCAAACCGGTAGAGTTCCCAGATCGCATGTGGCGGTCCAGTTTCAATTCAGCGGTCATCGCACCTAGATCAGGTCTACAAGTCTCGTGATATGAAATAGAAATTTTTCCTGATCCGAGGGTGTAATTTGACTGAATTCTGACGGTCAGAATGCTTAATACTAATGCATCAAGTCGTGTGCCAGATTTGAATTTCAAATTCCAAATCTAACCCTATTCTCACTCTCTTCACTCCAGGCTCAATGAAATAGCCTCTGAATGTCGGTTGGACTTGATTTTCGAAATGATTGTCAAGTCCAACTAGGCGGTTATAACGGTCTAAGATTGTAGGTATCGGACTTTCGACGCGCGGTCTAGATCCAATATAGAGTTTCAAAGAGGTCCTGAGAACAAACCGGTTTAGAGTTTGATCCGAGGTTTTAGAGTATTATAGCATCATTGGTTCTACTCGCTTTGGGTCTTGTAGAACGTATTTAAAGTGATCAGGGACTATTTCCCAGCTACTCTAGCGTTGCACTAGCTAACTTACACATATTTTCTAAAGGAATTAATCCTAAGTGATTTCCTTGGCTATGGAATTGGGTTCTGAGCGATTTTCCAGGTGTTTTAGTTGACCCATTGCCTAAGGACGTCTAATCCCAGGTTGGTAAAAATCCAGGGTGTTACACCATACCATTACTAGCTTGAAAATAGTTGTTGTAGGCAAATTTAGCGAGGTGAAGATAGACATCCCAACTACCTTTGAAGTCTAGGATGCAGGTCCTTAGCATGTCTTCGAGTACCTGATTCACACTTTCTATTTATCAGTCCGTTTGGTGGTGGAAAGCAGTATTATGATTCAATGACGTCCCTAATGTGGCTTGTAGTTTGGTCCAGATATTCGGAGTGAAGCAAGAATCTCTATCTGATATGATCGTGCTTGGGATTCCATGAAGTCGTACCACGTATCTAATGTACATCTCTGCCAATTTGTTCATTGAAGCGATAATTTTCGTGGGGATAAAATGGACAGACTTAGTAAGTTGATCCACTACTACCCATATTGGATCATGATTTCTTCTTGTTTTAGGGGGCCCTACTATGAAGTCCATAGATACTAAGTCCCACTTCCACGAAGGTATTTCGACGGGTTGAAGTAACCCTGCCAGTCTCTGGTGTTCAACTTTTACCTGTTGGCAGGTGAGGCACTGAGCCACATATCCAGCTATTTCCTGTTTCATGTTGTTCCACCAATAGTGAAGTTTTATGTCCTGGTACATCTTAGTGCTCGCAGGGTGGATAGTAAGTTTGGAATGATGATCTTCGACTAACACTACTTGCCTTAAATCAAGTTTGTTTGGCACGCATATCCTATCGCGACACCTGATTCCACCATCCGAACCCTTATGCCACTGTGGGTCTTTGTTTAACTGAATGTTTGGCATAGTGATGGTTCTATGAAGAGATTACCAAAGAATGCTTTCCCTTCTTCTAGGTTTAACTGAATGTTGAAGTCCTTAATGAAGTCCATCATTTTCCATTCTTCAAGCGCAAGTGCGGCTACAGTGGCGTGGGGTCTCTTGCGACTAAGTGCATTAGCCACCATGTTCACTTTCCCTGGGTGATATTGTATTTCAAATTTGTAGTCTTTGAGGGTTTTCATCCATCAACATTATCGCATATTTAGGTTTTTTTATCGAACAAGTACTTGAGGCTCTTATGGTCTGTATTAAGCTTGAATTGTTCACCATATAAGCAATGTCTCTACATCTTGAGGGCAAACACTACGTCTCCTAACCCTAGATCATGAGTCAGATAGTTCTGTTCATGCACTTTCAATTGTCTAGATGCGCATGCTATCATCATGTTATTCTGCATAAGTATGCATCCTAATCCTTCATAAGATGCATCTGTATACACTAGAAATTCTACCCCCTCCTCGTGAAGGGTGAGCATGGGACAGGAAGTTAGTCTATTCATGAGTTCCTGGAAGGCTTCTTCAACTTTTTCATTCTAATGGAACCACGCATTTTTCTTCGTTAGGTTGGTTAGCGGCTGGGCTATCTTGGAAAATTCCTTGATGAAATGCTGATATTATCCAGCTAGCACTAGGAAGCTTCTAATTTCAGTGACGATATCAGTCCTAGCCCATTGCAGTACAGCCTCGACCTTGGCTAGGTCGACCGCGATGTCGTAGCAGTTCACCACGTGTCTCAGGAATTTGACTTCTTCCTTTAAGAATTCACATTTTAAGAGTTTGGTGAATAATTGATTCTTCTTCAGCATGTTCAGGACCATCCATAAGTGGATTTCCACTCTTCCTTACTCCAGAATAGATTATAATGTCCTCGATGAAGACTATAACGAATCGGTCCAGGTATGGTCTAAAAATGCGGTTCCTAAGATCCATAAATATGGCTGGCACATTTCTGTGGCCAAAGGTCATCACCAGAAATTCATAATGCCCATATCTTGTTTGGAATGTAGTTTTGTATATATCCTCATCTTTGATTATCAATTGGTGGTAACCCGACCTCAAATCAATCTTAGAAAAGAATTTACCTCCTTTGATTTAGTCAATTAGGTTATCGATGCACGAAAGAGGATATTGGTTCTTTATCGTTGCTTGATTCAGAGGACAGTTGTCGGCATACAACCATAGGGACCCATCCTTTTTCTTGATGAACAACACTGGCACACCCCAATGGGCACGCTCTGTCGGATAAACCCGTGATCTAGTAATTCCTCTATCTATTTCTTGAGTTCTCCTAACTCGACTGGTGCCATTCGGAATGTAGGTAGAGATATTGGAGTGGTCCCGAGTATTAGGTCAATGCCAAAATCCACCTCCCTCCTGGGAGGTAATCCAGGTATTTCTAGAAACACTTTAGGGAAATCCTTGACCACTAGGATTAAGTCTACGGAGGTTTCTTCCGAGAACATTACTCATTCTATGGATTCCCTTTTTTCTCTTCCTCGTATCATGACTGGGGGGCGTCCAGGTAGGGTGAAGGTGACATGTCTAGCCTTGCTGTCTATAATGGCGTTTGTCTTATTGAGCCAGACCATCCCTAAGATTATGTTAAATCCTTTCATGTTCAAATTCACCAAATCGACCATTATTTCGATTCCTGTTATAGTGATGGGGTAGTTCTCACAATACTTATTCGGTTCTTTTATCCTCCCTACGGGTGAAGCCACCATGATTGGCACTTTCGTGCATTCTAACTCTAGACCTGCCCGTTCTATTATAAAGCTTGAGATAAAGGATATGGTAGCTCCACAATCAAACAAAAGGATAATTGGAATACCTTTGAAAAAAAGTCGTACCTTTAATTAGGTTGGGACCTATATCTTGGCCTTTCGGTGATGTCATTGGGTACAGGTAGCCCTTTGATCTTTAGGATGCTGTCGAGTTGGGTTGTAGGACTTAGGTAGGGATGGAATGACCTTCATCCCTCATCTTCTTAAAGCGGGTCTTTGCGTCAAGGCCCATCCTCTTGCAGTAGTTATAATTTGGGAGGTCCCTATTTTCTTTGATCCGGAATAAGATTCTACTGTAGGGTGGTTCTGGGCCTTTTGTGCGGTATGTGTGGTGATCTAGAGCTTGTCCTGAGCCTATTCCCTGCCTCAAGATGCTAAATTCAGGCTCGTGACATTCGATCCTCATCATTTTTAGTGCGGGTGGCCTTATCCACTATTATGGCATACATTGGTAGGTTCAAGCAACATATCTTAATGTAAATCGAGGGCCTTAGGCAGTCCTTAAATTGTTTGATTTTTAAGTCCTCTCCTTAATCGTTTCGATGCATATCGTGATAGTTCAGTGAACTTGGCCTCATATTGTGCGACGGTCATCTCGCCTTGGGTGAGCTTCAAGAATTTGGTCATCTTTTCATCCCCGTATGACTTCAAAAAGTATTTTTTGAAGAACTTCTCTTGAAATTACCCCCAGGCCTAGGTGTGATTTTCAGATATAGTTCTTTTCGTTGCCTCCCACTAGTTAGCGGCCTCTCCTTTAAGTTTGAACATGGCTAAGGAAACCTTGAGGTGTTTTGGGCAAGCTATGGTCTTTAATATTCTCATAATTTGTTTTATCTAGTGTTCGATTTTCACCTGATCGGGGGTGCCTGAGAACTCGGGGGGTCATAGCTTTAGGAATTTTTCTAGCATAAAGGATTCATCGTGATGTTCTACATGAGGTGGAGCCGACAGGGTGACACGAGTGGGTGGTATTAACGATGTCATGTCTCATGGGAGGGCACCGCGAGCCTGTTGCTGCAGGTTTTCCATTGTCTGTTAAGTCCTCTACTTGAATGCCTCTATCCGTCCTAGGATGGCATAGAACGATGCCCAGGCTTGAGTGACAGGAGCTGCCTTCCTCGAGGGTGGCCCTGGAAGAGTGATCTCTCCCTGGGTTGTTGACAGGGATGGCGTGGATTCCCCTATAATGGCTTCTTGTGTTATGCCATTTTCGGTTGCATGTTTCAAGGGTGCAGAGTTTGCTTGAGTAGCCTTCTTCTTGGGAGCCATGTGTCCTGTAGATGGATTGTTTAGTTAGAACGTGTTTATTATCTTTAGAAGATCTATGATATGATGATTGCAAATCCTCAGGTGGTCATGTGTTTCTGAGATTTTAGTTCATAATCCCCTTTGTCACACCTTATTTTATACCATGGACACGATGCCTCGGGCTTACTATTTGACATTCTATAAATTTTACGAGGTAGTTTCTATGGGTTGGGGTGTATTTCACCCTTGTGAGGTGCTAGGTTTACTCATGGCCTAATGGTGGCTCCTTAATTCCTGGTCTATCTTAATTTTTCTAATGGGGCCTAAATATGGGTGTTTAATTCCTCTGTTTCCTAGTTCCTTTTGGGAGTTCAACGGAGTATGTGTATCTAATTCATTGTATATCCTATTCACGTAAGACTTATGGTGGTCCACTCCCCTCATGCCCAGTTAATCTCATTCTCAGGCTCTGATACCAACTGTAACATCCTAAATTTTCATAGCCAGAGCTTATGCTCGTGCCTGAGGAAATCGGGTGTTAATAATGTAAGAAGTGGGTATCTCAAGTGCTCGCCTTGGAATTTCTCTTGTCTAAATCACATCCAGCCACATTCGTAATGATATCTTTTCACAAGAACAAAATTAATTGCATTTATCATTCCATATTAAATAAATTGTCAAATGCTCTCACAATGGGAGCTCATTAAAAGATTCTAAGTTATGTAGTGGAAGCATAAATAAAAGAAATCATAATATATATTTCAATTCTATTCAGCGAGATCTTCCATCGAGGACTGATCTTCTGGGTCCTCAACTTGCACGTCACCTGCATCATCTGTACAGTTCAAGAGGGTCACCCCCCCACTCACAGTGATAGTTATTCTTCAAGATTAATGATAATTCAAGAGATTCATATATGTACTTTAAGAGTTTGATACATCCCATACTCCACTAATATGAGTATCAGCATGCGCAAACAACCTACATGATATGCATGCCTAGTGAAGCATGTGCAACTCATCATACGTAGTGATCATCACAATGTGAAAAATAATTTCATGATATCCGGCTCAACCCACATTCTCATTATACGAATATTCACTAGCATGGCCAACGTTACTGTGGATTTACATGAACACCTCATGGCGCACAACACATGAGTCAGATGAATTATGTAACATAATTTGTTCATTAAGTGACAATTTACGACATCCAATCCCGGCAGTGATGTGACACGGCATTTGTGAATTACACACATCGATTTATGCACCACGACCCAAAACCCATGGAATAATGTCATGAGCAAGAGGATTTCTACCCAGAGCGCATTATGTCCATGATAGATTATTTGAATCCCTAGTGGTGATACATCTGACTACATCATTTGCATTTATAGAGAATATAAACTGAATCATGGGGGTTCCGGAATATCAAGACCTATGCCAAAGCCTTAAAGATAAATAGCACAAAGCCAATATAGAGAAGAGTGACAACGGTCAGCTCAAACAGTGGCAATGGCCAACATAGGAAATAGGAGAGTGACAATGGTCAACTCAATATAAAGATTAATAATGGCTAACTCAACAAATAGAAGATCGGTAACGGCCGATTCAATAATAAGGAGAGTGGTAATAGCCAACTCAATAAAGAGACGAGTGGCAGGGACAACTCAATAAATTTGATAAGACAAGGGAAAGGCTTGTATCCATGGCCCCACATAAATTAAGAAAGATCACTTGTAATCAACGTTATATTATAAGCCAAAGGTAATAATTGATGGTAAAACATATAATTGCAGGGAAAATTCAGAGTAATATGAAGGCATGTAAAAGGCAATATAAAATAACATGAAGGCATGTGAAAGGCAAGATGAAATAATAGGTAGGCATGTAAAAGGCAGGATAAATATTACAACTTAAATTAGTGTGAGCTCAAAGGATAAAATCCTCACATAAATTCTGAAAGGCCAGGATTCATTACTCCTAAATCACTATTTTCAAAGGACAAACATTGGGTGGTGGTAACATTAGTTAGTTGTAGGAAGGATTTAAAGCATGTGAGGGAACATAATAATTCGGACTATCTTAAGTTATTGTAAGTTTAAAGGAAAAGCCCTCACCTTACACTCGACTTGACCTAATCCCAACTCAATCCTAGCACTCGGCGAGTCAACTCAGCCTCCTTGTTCTCTTTCTTTCTTTCTTTCCTTTCTCTTTCTCTTTCTTTTTCTTTTCTTTTCTTTTTCTTTCTCTTTTCATTTCTCTTTCCTTTCTTCTTTCTTCTTGCTTGTACATCTAACAGAGAAACTCTCTCTCCCAAACTCTCTATCTCTCTTTCCTTTCTTCTTTCTTCTTGCTTGTACATCTAACAGAGAAACTCTCTCTCCCAAACTCTCTATCTCTCTTTCCTTTCTTCTTTCTTCTTGCTGGTACGTCAAGCAGAGAAACTCTCTCTCATGAACTCTTTATCTTTCCTATCTTCTCTTTCCCTCACCCTTTGTCAGATGAAGGAATTTTATCGATGAAGAGAGTCTCTAGACTCTTCTACATGGATCCTGGCGCAAACCTATTTATGCAACAACGTGTGGAATTTTCTGCTACGCAGTCTCGTTTGCATGTAACAAGAGTTTGGACTAGCCCACGATCACGTCTGATTATTTGGTTGATGTGGGAAGGGTTGAAATTCCCCTCCTAACAATCTGGATCTTACGGATCATGGTGTTGATCCGAGCTCTGATCACCAAACTCATTGCCTAGGGCCATGTTTTCACATGTCTTCTCTATTGTTCGTGTTTGCCACAGATGGTCTTCTTACGTAACTAATGGGGTCCACGCTCACGAGTCTATGAGAAATCTGCTCCATCCACTGGTTTTGACGTATGGCTTTGGCCTAGGAGGAGGTGTCTTCGGTGTGGCCCATCGGGTTATCTTGTAATGGAGATTCGAGCGCAGAGAAACAATGTGGATGATCGTTGATCTGTTTATGATGTTGTTTGGCCAGGTTATGGTCAAAGAACTCGTCTGCTCCCAATGGATTGTTTCGATTGATCATAATGATCGATCTTGATGGGCCGTGGTTGATCACTTGTAAGGCCGTTTAAACTTCCCTTACAACGGGAAACTGAACGATTTCAAGAAGTTCGAGTTAAACATGGTTTGACCATCCCTCTTAATTAGGTGCAACTCATGTGCACCTCTAGTGTGTACACGCATCTCTTAAAATGGGGTCCACCTAAGGAATCAGGGCGGATCTGATCCATTGATCTATTTTAATGGTTTATATTATGTCTGTCCTAAAGATTTGGGCGTGATTATGACTTATGATAGGTCGTGACCCTAAGTAGAGGGACTGTCTTGTGACCTGGGAACCTTAACTGGTCTGATGGCCTAACCTTTGGGGGGAATGTTTTGAATGGCTACTCTCCTAATTAAGGTTATGTGTAAAGGTCAGAACAATTGGATCAGTGTCATGCCCACATACTTCCCAGAGTTTAGAGTTCAGGTCGTTACACGTATTTATTTAAATATTGCCCAAACCAAATTCTAAGGAGATGTGTGCCAGACAATGAACACTAAAATATCATCTCCTTTTTTCATTCTCAGGCCTATGGTGGTCACTTTTCTGTTAGAAAAACTATAGTCAAAATCTTATAGTGTGGCTTCTATTGGCCCCCAATGTTCAAGGACACATGTTTTGTAAAGCTTGTGAGCATTGTCAGAAATTGGGAGGGTTGTCCCATCAAATTATGATGCCTTTAAATCCCATTAGGATCATTGAAGCATTTGATTGCTCAGGCATCGATTTTATAGGGCCATTTCCCCAATCCTTTGAAAATTTATACATTTTACTAGTAGTAGACTATGTCACTAAATGGGTCGAAGTGATCTGTACCAGAATAATGACCATCGAACAATCGTTAGATTCTTAAAAGAAAACATCATTTCCCAGTTTAGAACACCTCAAACGATCATTCGTGATGGGGGTAAACACTTCTTTAATAGGCCATTTGAAAGCGTAATGAAGAAATATGACATCTCTCATAAGGTGAGCACTCCATATCACCCAAGACAAGTGGAAAAGCTGAGATTTTCAACAGGAAAATTAAATACATTCTAGTGAAAACGGTTAACCCTAATTGCAAGGATTGGTCAATCCACTTTACTGATGCTTTATGGGCTTATTGTACTACCTTTAAGACCCCAAATGGAATGTCTCCCTTTATATTCGTCTATGGGAAAGCTTGCCACTTACCTGTGGAATTGGAACATAGAGCCTAATGGGCTATCAAAAACATGAATTTTAACCTGGACAACAATGGCTTGCTACGTAAAGTTTGGTTAAATGAACCCGAGGAAATCCAGAATGACGCATACGAGAACTCAAGAATTTACAAGGACAAGATGAAGGTGTTCTAGGCCAAGAACATCCTTTAAAAATAATTCTTGATTGGTCAAAAAGTTCTTTTGTACAATTCTCGGTTACATCTTTTTCTGGGTAAACTCCAATCTCGTTGAACTGGCCCTTTCACTGTTACTAATGTCTATCCACATGGGGCTATCTAGATAAAGAATCAAACAAATGACAATGCTTTCAAAGTGAACAGACATCGGTTAAAGCCATTTGTTGAGAAATTTGACTCAAAGAAGATGTCCATACCTCTTATTGATCCTGTTTACCCGAATTGACCTCCTAGTCTGGTGGAGGTGTAGTTAGGTTTATTGCTTTCATAGAATTTAGGAGTAGGATAGTTTGGTTCCCCTTTGTTTAGTCTTTGTGCTAACCCATCTTCACATTGAGATCCTTGGAAAAAGCCTCAAAATTTCTTCTTCAGGTACAACCTTTCCATTACTTCCCCTTTCTTTTTGTTGCCTCATTTGCATTACATGTTTATTTCCTTTACATTAAGGACAATGTAGATTTTAGGTTGGGGAGTGTGGATTAGGTATACTATTCAGTATCTTCTTTATCTTTGAGCCAAAATTTTTAAAAATTTCAATTTCTCAAAATAAAAACCTATTTGGAAGGCGATAGTTTGTGTACCTAAGAACGTTTTGAATATGATAAGATTGAGATTTAACTTTGAATTTTAGGGTTTGATCACCTAAGTATACTATCACCTAAGTTCTTACACTCAATTGATTAAGAAGAAGTTTTGAATATCATGTGGATCTAAATCATAAGACAAATTCAATTCATTTTCTGTGAATTATGCTAGAATTTCTATTTGTTAGTATGTAAATCAATGATAGATGTTGAGAATTCAGTCAGGAGAATTTTATCCACCTTAAGAGATGAAAAACCAGTAAAAAAAAAGTGAGATCGACGAAAAGGTCATGAATGATAAGAAGAATAAATTTTATTTTTATTTTTGAAAAAGAATGAAAAAGTTCTGAAAAGAATGAATAATAAAAATTAAAAATAAAAATTGACCGTCAATGTAAAATAAAAAACTAGAAAAAAGAAAGGGAAATTGATAAGTTCGAAATCAACACTTGAGTTTTTAACTCCTCTTAATATGATGAACATAGTTAACACTATGAAACAATAGTATTCTCATGGGAAGTAATTTGATTTTCATTGAGCACACTAAAAACATTATATAGGAACTTATGCTCTGAAAAAAAAAAATTGCTAAAGAACCAATTTGATTGACTACTTATTTATTCAACTTTAGGTTTTCAAAATCCCACTTTCTCATCTTAATTCTAGTCATTCATACTGGATTGTACAAAAAAGATTATTTTCTGAAAAAGGTTTGAGCATTGAGAACTGAGGTTCACTTCACACATGTTTTGCTCAGGACTAGAAAAATACTGGTTGAGGAGTGTGTTGAGTGTCAAATATTGCATATTATCCCCTATTTATTTCTTAATTTTATGAACATGATGATGCTTATACATGTTTGTGTTGCAAGTTAAATCCGAGAGCTTAAAATGTTAAGAATGCTAAAAGTATGGATTTGATGATCAAGAATCACCAAGGCAAGGGATAGATCTTACAAGATCAAGATTGAAGAATTCACATGCCAAAGATCCAAGAAAATCAAGTGAGGAATAAAGAGAATCGAAGATTTGAAGTGTGGAAAAGGAATACGTGTGAAACTCAATTAGCCCAAGCCATGCTTTGACTAGCCCAAGCTCTGCCTCGACTAGTCCAAGCTTTGCTTCGACCAGCCTTACCTCTGCCTTGACCAACCCATGTACTGCCTCGACCACCCTAAGGAAGTTCATGTGACCTTCGACTAGTCAAAGATTCCACTCGACTAGTGGAAGATAACCTTCGACCAGTCGAAGAGTACCCTCGACTAGTAGAAGAGTGCCCACGAGTAGTCAAAGGTTACATAGATTTTACACGAACTGTGCAAATTTGAGGCAGTTTCTAGAATTTTTCAACTTGGTGCGAAAGTTAAAGTTGGATGAGGGTTTAATATTGTATATTATCCCCCATTTATTTCTTAGTTTTATAAACAGAATATGGCTTAATAGTATATTTTAGTTGTGTTTATGTTGCAGGGTGAATTTAAGAGCTTGGATTAAAAAGAATGCTAAAAGCATGGATTTAGTGCTCAAAAGTTATCAAGGTAAAGAATGGACCTGTGGAGACTAAGATTGAAGATTTCAAGACTCCAAGATCCGAGAAAACCAAGCGGAGAATGAAGGAAGTCAAAAGAACAAGCGCATAAATCATAAAGACTGTGTCATCGAGAACTTCTTAATGACATCGAAGATACCATTCGATGACATCAAACACGGGGTTGATGACATAGAATTTATGAAGGAAAATTAATTTGGTTGCTGGAGATATTGGGTGTTAGTCTTGATCAATGGAAGACATGTTCAATGTCTCGAAGAAAGGTGCTCAATGACATCGAAGGTTGCTCGATGACATTGAATTTATTGAAGAAATTGAAGCAACTCGGTAGACTGTTTTGGACACATTCTCGATGACTCGAAGACCTGTTTGATGGATCAAAACTTTGTTCAATGACATCGAAGGATGGTTCGATGACATAGAGACTTATGTAGTACAAAAGAAGAAAAGGCGCGACTTTCAGATTCAAAGCCCTTCGATGACATCGGAGGGTGTTCGATGACATCGACCTGATTACGTAGTGTTTACGCAGACTGCGTAAAATTGATCCAATTTTGTAATTTTGTGGAACTTGGCTTATAAATAAGGGTTTCCTAAGTCTTTCTAGGATATCTAGGGTTAGGAGAAGTAGAGAAAATGAGCGAAGCCACTTCCACGATTTCTTATTCCCTTCTTCTTAGTTTTTCATGCTTTCTTCTAGGGTTTTAATTCCAATTATGTCTATGGTTGGCTGAACCTCTTAGCTAAGGCTAAGAGGTGAAGCATGTAGCGTGAATGGGATGTTAGCTTTGTTTTGATTCATATTTTGTTGAACTCTCTTAGATTCTAGTTTGATTATAAGGAATATTTTTAGTTGTTAATGGTTTGTTGTGACAAATTACAATAGATTTGTAATCACTTTGAATATCTTCTTTTCCTGAATTGGGATTGTGAAATTAGCAAGTTCCGTTGTTCATCATCATCCCTTGGGCATGGTAGGATGAAGGAATCTTTCCTAACCTTCACAATTCTCTTATGATTAGTTGTGGGATTGGTAAATCTTGTTGGTTTCCTGGTCTCCTGGGCATGGTTAGGTGAAAGAATCACTTCCAAATCCTCACAACTCTCATTCATTGATGATTAAATCCATGAGAAGTTCTGAGATTTGGCAAATCTCTTCTTACCTATTGGATAATATATGACTCTGATTCCAGTTGTGTCCTCGAATTAAGCAAGGTAGCATCCTAAGAACCTATAAGTGGATCCTTGGAAACCCTAGTTACCACCTTTAAATTTAGAAGTTTTAGTTTAATTCCTCACAATTACTCCCTTTATTTCCAGATTTAGACTTACAACTTCTTCTAGTTCTAGTTCTAGTTGCTTTTAGAACACATACGAGATTAGTCCGTGTGGATTTGACATCGGCCTCACCAACTGTATCGTGACCCTACAGTTGGGGTTGTGAACGATTTTTTGGCGCTATTGCTAGGGGTTAACGGTTGCGTTTTTCTGAGATTGGCTAGTTTTGGAATTAGTTTAAGATTAGGATTTTTCTATTTTTTATTTTTAGGATTAGGTTTTTCTATTTTATTTTAGAAACTAACTTAGCTTCTTAATTCTAGGTTTAGAAATTTTCTTTATTTGATTTTAAAAAATAAGTCTTTCTCTTTTTAGAAACTTTTTATTTTCCATTTTTAGAAAATTTCCTTTTTAGAAACTAGTTTACTTTACTAATTTGTTTTTAGAAACTAACGCATCCTTCTACTTTTTTTCTTTTTTTTAATAATCTTAGAATTTTTATTTTTAGAAACTAACTTATTTGGTTTTGTTTTGTAGGATCTTAATTTAGGAACTTCTAATTTGGAAACTTCTTTCCAATCTCCTCTTTCTTTCTATTTCTAGATTTCTATTTTCCTTCTTTCTTTTAGGTTTAGGTTAGAATCTGAAATTGAGGGCTGAGAGTGTTTCATGCCCAAGTGGGTCTATGACAACACTCGATGTCTTTTGAGTGAATGAGGATTGGTTAAGGGGTTATCTATCCATCACAGGATTAGACACCACTCGAGATCCTCAAAGTCAATTGCATGGTTTTTCCAGAAAATACGGGACATATGGACATCAAGTCAGGGGTGATCCAACTCCTTCCAAAATTTCGTGGACTTGAATTTGAAAGTTCATATTTGCACTTGAAAGAGTCAGACTGAAACTCTTTCCTTTTTCTTTAAAAGAGAAAGCTAAGATGTGGTTGCATTCACTATGTCCCCGATCTATTGGCACATAGAATGGCATGATAAGGGAGTTCATAAAGAAAAATTTTCCACATCATAAAATGAACACCTTTAGAAAGTTAATCATGAACTTCGCCCAAAAGGAGGATAAAACATTCTTTCAATGTTGGGAGCGGTTCAAGGATCTTATCAGTTCATGCTTACAACACACTTTTGAAACATGGCAAATTACACACTTTTTCTATGATGGACTGACATCTTTCATGCACCAATTGGTCGAGACAATGTACAAAGAAGAATTCATAAATAAATATGTCGATGATGTGTGGAACTACCTGGACAAACTTGTTGAAAACACACAATTATGGGACACCTCCCCAAAATCAAGCACCACTTCTAGGCCCACTCAATCAAAGGAGAGGGGCATCTTATACCTTCTAAAAGAGGATGATGATATCCATGCTAAAGTGTCTAATCTTCTAAGGAAATTTGAGGTTATGGAACTAAAGAAGGATAAGGTTAAGGAAACCGTTCGCGGTATTTGTTCTTGCAACATTCGCACAACTAAAAATTGTCCAACAAAACCTGCCTTTCAAGAGGTATTGAATGAGAAATCCAATGCCGTGAATAATTACCAAAGACTTTTAATGGACCTACCTCCAATATATACAATCCTAGTTAGAGAAACCATCCAAACTTAAGTTGGAGGAATGGACAAACTGCTACCCCTCAAGGTTTCTTTAATCAAATTCCAAATCAAGGGAAACCTCAAGAAGAACTAATTTAAAATTTCACACAAACTTAGGAGCTTACTCAAGCAATACGACAACTTACAAAATTTATGCAGATGGATTCATGTGTTACAGTTATAGAAAGGAGGATGCTTCCTACTCAACCTCTTCCAAATCTTAAACCGCAATATGAAATAAGTGATCCAAGCTCTTCAAATCAAATTAAGAAAGCTAAGTCTATCATCATTCTCAGGAGTGAGAACGTAATCGACAAATCTACTCCGGTAAGGGCTGAGAAGTCTAAGGACCTAGAAGTAGATGAAATTGATAGACCTAGCAACACTTCATAAGAGTTAAGATTAAAACTTCAAGGCAAGCCAATTGCATCATTCCCCCAACGATTGATTGCACCAAAATCTCTCTCTAACTCTTAGGACACTCTAGAGGTATTGAAACAAGTGAAGGTCAATATTCCTCTACTTGATGTCGTGAAAAAATACCTTCATATGCCAAATTCTGAAAGACTTGTGTATGACAAAAAAATAGCAAAATATTCAAAAGAAATTCTTTTTAACTGAAAAAGTGATTGCTATCCTAAAGGAAGATGTGCCACAAAAATACAAAGATCCTAGTAGCCCAACTATCACTTATGTAATTGGGAACTACCAGATTGAACACGCACTTCTTGTCACTCCCCAAACTCAAAAACCAAGCTCACAAAATTCCCGATGGCCGAATCCGCCATCGACAGCCTCCATAGTACCCCACTCTCAGCTCCTGACACCCATATGCTAGATTCCGATCCTGGGATCCTACAAGGAGGATTTTCAATATGATTTTTTTTATAAAGGAGCATAACCACAAGCATAACCAAGTCACAAAACAACATCACCACATATCTACTATAATAAACCATTTAAGTACAATGTGAAAAGGGAATATATAGGTATAATGAAACTTCAAAAAGATCACCGCACAGTCCCACCTCAGAAATGTTGTGTCCTAGCATAACTTGTACACAACGGTCGTGCATAAGCTTAAAATGAAGCTAAGAGGGTGTGTGCATGTGTGCGAAATGTATGTACCAAGAATGAGATATTAGAGTAAGCGAAAATACTGGCAAGTCCATGAATGCTATCAACCATACCAAGTCTATGTGATACAAGGCCTATGTAGCCAAATGTTATATGTAAGATGCAACACAAGCATGTCAGTCCTCATCAAGTCCACATATCAATACAGTTCATCTCTGGAACATCAACGGGGTCTAATACACTCCACACTAACTGCCGCCAACTTTACCGCACAACCAATGAGTAGAAAAGACTTCACTACCTGCCTGGCTAGTATTCTGCCAATACCTACCCAGCTCGTCAATAAAGGACCCATTTACGAGCTAGTCAGACTCAGCCTAGCTTATTGCCTCCTCACTCGAGTAGATAAGGCCACACTCCCTTCACAACTGACCAAGACATAGTGGGAGATGCGGCCTACTGGTATTCGACACTCGTATGCTCATGTATCTACTCGGTCGAGACGTTGGAGAATCACCTGGTACCAAAAGGGTTCTGTGACTTTAACATAAGGACATCTTAAGCACCCACAGTGCTGGAACCAAATATTTTCAGTATTCAATTTGACCATTCATAATATGCCTGTGGAGGCCATAGCCTTAATTTCGCTAGGGCGCCAAGTGATCATGTCATAGAAAATGTGATATGCATGAGTCATACCATCTAGTCATGCATCAAACTTGCGTGTACCGTGCAATCATGTGGGGAAACTCCATCTCACAAGGAGTCCCCTAAATAACTCAGCCTAATGACAAATGATATGATCAATCATTCCTTACAACAGGCATACAAATGATTCATATGGGCATGTATCATGATGTAATACTAAGCATGTTCTCAGTGTGTCCTACTAGACTAAGTACACTAGCATGATTATCAAATATAAATAGTAGACGGCCTAAATACATGGTGGGCCTCACAAGGCAGCCCCATAATGGGCGTATAACTCATACTTCATGGTGGGCCGACATAAGGCAGCCCATGGTCTGTATAAATGAATGGATAGAGTGTATATAACACACACATCATGGTGAGCCTCATAAAGCAACCCAGGACCCTGGAAGAATGAATGGACAATGTTATAACACATATATCATAGTGAGCCTTGCACCCCATAATTAGGCCCAGCCAAAAGAAGGTCGGTGTGGAAATAATACATACAATAGGGTGGGTTTGCTGATGGATGGTCAATCCAGTAGCGTCCCAACCTGCTGGGCATCCAGACAGAGGGACGATTTGGATTAAAAATGAATATATGGTGGCCTCACACATCACAATGGGCCTCACAAGATGAACAACGAACATATAACACATGTATCAACATGGTCAACTGTTAGACGATCAGTCCAGCAGTATCCTAGCCCAGCAGGGTGTCTAAATAGTTGGACGATCTAGATAGAACACTCACATAAAGTGGGCCCCACCTGTAGACGGTCCACCATAGGGTGGGTCCAATTCAGGTGGGCCACCAGGTGAATGGAGGGAGTGGATAAAACATATACATCAGGGTAGACCCTACTAGATATTATCCTAGCAGAATTCAGGGCATACCTAAAGTAGGTCCTATATAGTGATGGCCCTAAAGTAGGTCCTATATAGTGACGGCCGTTGGGCCTCCCACAAACATCACAATGGACCTTAAAAGGTTTTAAAATGGTGGATGTCAGCCCACTGCTACCTATAGTGGGGTATGATGAGATTTAGATCTGTTCAACACTGGCTCATGGCCTAAACATCATGAAAATAAGGACAGTATGGATATACTACACATATAGCAAGTGGGGTCCACATGCGTGTGGCCCACTAGTTCAATCATCAAGCTGATATTAGCAATTTTTCCTTTTTTCCCTCATTCAGGCCTGCTGCTGGACAACAGCCCATTCGGTTAGATATGGCCCATCTGGCCCATGTTTTAGGTGAACAGAGGATGGACAGTGAGGATATAATGCACACATCAGGGTTGGGTCCATGTGTGTGACTTACCAGCTCAGAATCAAGTTGACATTTGTATTTATCCCTTCAGTTAGGCCTATGTGACCGGTCGGTCACATGGGCCACAACAGGGCAGCAAGGTAGGCCGGTCAAGCGTCCAACAATCTGGACAAAAGGTCGTCCCACCTGCTGGAAGGTTAGGATCATCTGTGCACTCATCAAGTGGGCCACAAAAAGATTGAGAGAGAGAGAGAGAGAGACAGATGGTGGGAGGAGCTCCGCCACTTTGAGCTCCTCATAGATCTACAACGCATACATTAAATGGGTCCCAAAATAGGTGGGCCCTAAATCAAAATCTAGGATGGAAATCCCGTTTCCACCATCAAGATCAAGGTCTAGATGACCTCTAGCAAATGGATAACAACAAAACATCATGGTGGGGTTCATGGAGAATGTCCTCATCATGCAATACACATGCATATCATAGTGGGCCATTGGCCACACCTTGGGTCCAAAATGACATCTCTACCATTAACCGATAGGCCCCACTTGTCCCATGGATTAAAATCAAAGATCTACCCTGTGAACACCCACTTATAGCTCTTCTTCTTAGCTCCTTGGGATCCTTTACTCTTAAGCTCTCTTTTTAATGGTGGATGATGAAGTTTGGATGGACGGATGATGAGATTTAGGGTAGGAAAATGGGATAAGCACTTGGCTTCTTTTTCTATCCTTAGGATTTTTCTTCTCTTGGTTGCTAGAGAAATGGAGGGAGATAGTGAAATTGCGGTGAAGACCGCTTTAGTTGAAGTAGGAATAGGTCAGTATATCCTAGAGGAGGGTGAATAGGACTTTTTGAAATTTTTATAAATTATTAAAGATCCTTATCACACTAATCCTATCACAGAGTATTGATTAGGATTACTCAACCTTAACTCTACTGGCTTCCAAGCCTGATAGAGGATCCAATCACAAACTATTTAAGAGACAAACAATGTATAGATGAGATTATGATGGATATGACTGTGTGTGCATAGGATGTGATCATATAGAAAGACATGCATGGCAATCACATAAATGAAAGATAATATCAAACTCAAACACAGTTATTTTATAGTGGTTCGACGACTTGTCTACTCCACTCCCGGCTTCCACACTCAACCCTTGAGTGAACGGATTTCACTAAGGAGGTTTCCCATGGTTCACCTCAAACCTAAGGTTTTAAATCAGGTTCACCTTCAACCTTTATAGAGGTTTCTACTCGGTTCACCTCAAACCCTGGAGTTTTACTGGCGTACTACTAACCAGATGTTTATACCCACACAGGACAAGGGTCCACACAATGCACCCTAAGGTTTCTACTTGGTTCACCTCTAACCCTGGAGTTTTACTGGCGTACTCCTAACCAGATGTTTATGCTCTCCACAAAGCAAGGGTCCACACAACGCACCCCGCACGTACACTCTCGTCGGAGGCCTACTTCGAGGACTTCAAATGGTGAGCAACACTTAAAACCCAATCCTAAAAAGGAATGATCGCAAGTGTCCTCTGGACTCTTAGTACTTACAGATAAGTTGATGAGTCCCTTTCAGTACAATGATAAAGACCTTCTCCTTGTTGATGAAGAGTCTTCAGCTCCCTTGATCCGTAACATAAAGATGTATATATGCTAAGCTTAGGTTGGGTCAAGGTTATGATGGACTACCACTCTCTAAAGGTTTTCTTATAAGGAAGATAGAGAGGTTCCCATCATCTATGCATTCAAGGTATCCCAGCTTAATGATATGTCATTAAGATAGTAGCTAAAGGATCCTTGAATGCGGAAGTTCATTCCCCAATCCACTATATAAGATATCAATAATGAGGGTGGATTGGAGGATTAACTTCTCGAGAGAAAGGGCTTAGGTAAATGATAGGAAGGTTGAAACACTCTAAGGCACTCTCTTCTTTTTCTCTCACTCAGCAATGAAGACAACTCTATCTATTTATAGACAAAAGGTTCCAACGGATATAAACGGTCATATTTATGACAGAGTTCGATATCATCGATCAGTCGTCGATATGATCGAGCGTATACTCTCGATTGTATCGGCCGACCTCTCAATGATAAGAACTCAATTGTCATTTCGTTTTTGAAAACCTTCTGCCAACTGGTCGATGGGATCGAGACACACATCGATGATATCGGATTTCGAACTCTAATTTCATCGAGTGATGGTTCGATTCTATCGATAGTTGAAAAATAAGAGAGAAGTCTTGAAGAATTTCAGGATCACAGATATGATCGGGGAACCAGTCGATGTCATCAAAATTTGTACATCGATCATATCGGCGACTATTCGATGGGTTCGAAAATCGTATAGATTTTACATGTAAGCTTGCTGGATGAATTATGTCCTGACTCGATCCAATCGACATGGTCTCAATATGATCGATATATGAATATTGATTTATCGACAGGCACCCCGATCAGCATTAAAAGCAACTTGAAATTCATGCTAAAGAGAACATGCGCCCCATATTCGATATGATCGACTGACTCCCGATATGATCGATATTTGAGTTCAGATTGAATCAGACAGTCATCGATATATCGAAGCAGTTGATAGTTTTCTTTAGAAAAACAGGGGCACCAGAAAGCAGTCTATCGATACGATCGATCCACATTAGATATGATCGATTTTCGAATATCGATGATATCGACTCGAGGGTCGATATATCGATAAATCGTCCAGACGATTGTTTGATTGCTGGACACTTTTTGTCCTCACTCGATTGTATCGATTGATATGTTGAGGACATCGACAGAGTTGGTCGATCATATCGAAAGGGGAATCGATATAATCGACAGTGTAATAAAAACTTAGAAAATCTTTTTTTGGATAAAAAGTTTTCTTACACATAAACCCTAAGATGTTCTAGTTCTTTTTAAGGGTTTAATCACCTAGTGTTTTGGGACATGAGATGTGAGGCTATGATTTACCTTTTGGTGAGATTTCACACATCCAGATGAGGTAGACGCTTCACATGATCTTCTTGATAGGTACTGTCGTCCGACTGACTCAACATACAATGTAATTGACAAACCAGGGCACGTAATAGGTGAACTTTCAGATAGATGGAATGAGTGAAAGATGAGAGATGTAAGGAGAGAGGGATGGCTGTGTAAGAAGGGATGGGATGGAAGGTATGATTGTTGTTGACTTTTGGATGAGAGAGGTATGAGTTGTCATGCCTTGTTGGTAAGAGAGGGACAGGCTAGGTATGGGTCATGATGACTTGTTGATGGGAGAGGTATGGGTAGAGATTTCTTTATCCCAACCTGGAATCTTCCAAGATACGTTGAGCACGGTGTTTCCTCAAATTATTCACGAGCCGACAAATCCTAGTTTAAGCATCGCATTGGTGCACAAGATGCGACGTTAGAACAACGACGATGATGCGGTCGCGGGGGTATGACTTTCAGGTTAAGTCAACTCAGGTGTTCGGGGTATGTATGAAGGTCACACACATTTGCTGTCTATAGGTCATGGGTCATCGAAACTTGACGAAAAGATTCACCGGAGTTGGTGGAAGGGTATGGTACAAGGATACGGGTCTTACACTTCTTGACTTAGGAGCGAGCATAAATCTGATTCCTTACTTAGCCTATGAATAACTAGGTTTGGGTGAATTGAAACCCACACGGACCACATTACAACTTCCTGATCGCTCAGTTCATGTACCAAGAGGGACAATTAAGGATGTGTTGGTCCAGGTTGACAAATTCTACTACCCAATAGATTTTATTATCCTAAATACTCAAACCATTGTAGAGATGAGCGCTCAACTTCCTGTCATCCTTAAATGCCCATTCCTTACCACATCAAATGAGATCATTAATTGTAGGAATGGAGTCATAAGTTTGTTTAGGAATATGACATTGGAGTTGAATATCTTTTTCAATATAGGAAAACAGTCAGAGGATGATGATGATCTCCATGATATTAACTTAATTGACTCTTTCATGGAAGATAAAACGCTCTTGACCTTATCCTCTAACCCTCTAGAGATATGATTAGGGAGATGGGGACCATGCATGATATTGTGCTAGTACTTGAAGTTAACCGGTGGAGGCCATAATTTGAAGAATTACCCCAAATTGATGTAGTGCCTCTACTGTCTAACATCAAGGCACCGAAGCTTAACCTAAAATCTTTGACCTTTGATTTGAAATATGCTTATTTATGTCAAGATAAAACATATCTGATGTGATCTCTTCCCACCCTGAGCAAGAATAAGAGATTATGCTCATCTCTACTCTCATTGAGCATAAGGGAGCCCTTGGATGGTCGATTGCAAATCTTAAGGGAATTGACCCTTTGATTTGTACTCAGCATATTTATCTGTAGGATAAAACAAAGACCTCTTGACAACCACAAAGTAGACTAAATCCACATATGAAAGAAGTGGTTAAGGACGAGGTTATCAAGCTATTGGATGTGGGTATCATATACCCTATATTCGATAGCCAATGGGTGAGTCCAACTCAAGTGGTTACCAAGAAGTCCAGAATCACCATCATAGCCAATTTAAATAATGAACTTGTGCTAACTAGAGTTAGCACTAGTTGGAGAAAGTGCATTGACTATAGGAAGTTGAATACCATCACGAGAAAGGACCACTTTCCTTTGCCCTTTATTGATCCAATCACGGAAAGGCTAGCTGGTCATTCCTATTATTGTTTCCTTGGCAGATATTTAGGCTACAATCAGCTCGAGATAGCCCGTGAAGACCAAGAAAAGATCACGTTCACATGTCCTTTTGGCACCTTCGCTTACCAAAGGATGCCATTCGGATTATGTAATGCCCTCACTACCTTTCAGCAATGTACGATGAGTATTTTTTCTGATAAGGTGGGGCAATATCTAGAGGTCTTCATAGACGACTTCTTGGTGTTTGATCAATCCTTCAGCGATTACTTAAAAAATCTTAAATGTGTGTTGAAAAGATGTGAAGAAAAGAATTTGATACTCAATTGGGAGAAGTGTCATTTCATGGTTTATAAGATAATAGTCCTTGGACATATCATTTCGTCCAAGGGAATTGAGGTAAATAAGGCTAAAATTGATCTTATCTCTACCCCACCCTCACCCAAAAGCATATGAGACGTGTGATCCTTTTTATGACACACTCGATTTTACAGAAGATTCATAAAGAACTTTAGTCACATCCCTCATCCTTTATGTAATCAACTTGAAAAGGATACTACATACGAGTGGACGAAATAGTGCCAAGAAGCTTTTACTAAGCTCAAGGGCATGTTGACTACCACACCTATTATACAGCCACCTGATTGGAACATTCCTTTTGAACTTATGTGTGATGCGTCTGACTATGCTATTAAGCCAGTGTTAGGCCAAAGAAAAGAAAAGAAGGCCTATGTTATTCATTATGCAAGTAAGATGTTAAATTCGGCCTAAGCGAATTACTCTACTACGAAAAAAGAACTCTTGGCTATAGTATTCGCTTTGGACAAATTTAGATCTTACTTAATCGGATCTAAGATCATTATCTACACTAATCATGCGGAGTTCAAGTATCTTATTTCAAAGAATGATGCTAAGCCGCGCTTGATAAGATGGATCCTCCTACTTTAAGAATTTGACTTGGAAATAAAAGATAAGAAGGGAGTAGAAAACTTAGTGGCTAACCATCTTTCTATACTTGGCCTCTATGATTCTCTTAAGATGGCACCCATAAATGACGTGTTCCCTAACAAACAACTATTTAAAGTCTCTCATTCATCTTGGTTCATTACTATTGCTAATTATCATGCCACAGGTTTCACACCGACACATTGGACTGCGTAAGATAAGAAGAAAATTTACACCGAGGTGAGTAAATTCTTCTGGGATGATCCTTACTTATTTAAATATTGCCTAGACTAGATCTTAAGGAGATGTGTGTCAGATAATGAAAACTAGAGTGTCATCTCCTACTATCATTCTCAAGTCTGTGGTGGTTACTTTTCTGCTAAAAGGATCACTGCCAAAATTCTACAGTGTGGCTTTTATTGGCCCACCATGTTCAAGGACATATGAGTTTTGTAAAGTGTGTGAGCGTTGTAAAAAATTAGGGGCATTATCCCGTCAAAATATGATGCCTTTGAACCCCAATTTGATCATCAAAGCATTTGATTGCTGGGGCATCGATTTCATGGGACCATTCCCCCAATCTCATGAAAATCCGTAAACTATGTCACTAAATGGGTCGAAGCGATCCCGTGTTAAAATAATGACCATCAAACGGTCATTAAATTCTTAAAAGAGAACATCCTTTCCCAGTTCGAAACGCCTTATGCCATCATTAGTGATGAAGGCTCACATTTTTACAATAGGTCATTCGTAAACTTAATGAAGAAATATGACATCTCTTACAAGGTGAGCATTCCATACCACCCTCAGATAAGTGGGCAAGATGAGATTTTCAATAAGGAGATCAAACACATCTTAGAAAAGACAGTTAATCCAAACCATAAGGATTGGTCAATCCGCTTGACCGATGCTTTATGGGCTTATCGTACAACCTTTAAAACTCTCATTTGAATGTCTCCCTTTAGACTTGTCCATGGGAAAGCTTACCAGTTACCTGTAGAATTGGAACATAGGGCCTACTGGGCTATAAAGAATTTGAACATTAACATGGACAACACTGGCTCACTACTAAAGGTACAATGGAATGAACTCGAGGATATCCGGAATGATGCATATGAGAACTTGAGAATTTACAAGGATAGGTTGAAGGTGTTCCATGATAAGAACATCCTTCATAAATTATTTTTGCCAAGACAAAAAGTCATCTCGTACAACTCTTGGTTACATCTTTTTCCGGGAAAGCTCCGATCTTGTTGGTCCGACCCTTTCACTATTACAAATGTCTATCCTCATGGGGTTGTTGAGATAGAAAATATGAACAATGGCAATGATTTTAAAGTAAATGGACATCGTTTCAAGCCATTTGTTGAGAAATTTGATTCAGCGGATATGTCCATATCTCTGATTGATCTTGTGTATCAGGATTGATCTCTTCGTCTGATGGAGGTATAGGTAGGTTTATCACTTTCATAGGACTAGGATAGTTTGCTTTATGTTGTTTAAGATAGTTTACTCATACTCTATTGAGTTTGGTTGTGTTAACCCATTTTTATGCCGAGATCCGTAGATAAGCTTCAAATTTCCTTCCTCCAAGTACTATCTCTCCATCACCATTCCTTTTCTTTTCATAACCTCATTTACATTACATGCTTATTTCCCGTACATTGAGGACAATGTAATTTTTTATGGGGGGTGTGGGGAATTAGGTAACATAATCAGTGTTTTTCTCAGTTTTGAGGAAAAATTTTAAATTTTTTTAATGCTTTAAATTCAAATCTGTTTGGGAAGCGATGACCTATGTACTTAGGAATACTTTGAGTATGATAAGATAAAGATTGAATCTTGAATTGCTAGAGTCCAATCATCTAAGTAACTTATCACTTAAGTTCTTGTGCGCAATTATTTAAGAGGTAGTTTAAATATCATGTTAATCTAGATCACAAGAAAGATTCAATTTTGTCTTCTATAAGGCATGCTAGAAGTTCTGATTGTTTGCAAGTGAATCATTGATAGTTGGTGAGAATCAAGTCTAGAGAATTTTATCCACCTTAAAAGAAAAAAAAAAACCAGTTAAAAAATAGGAGATCGACAAAAAGGTCATGAAAAAGAATGAAAAACTTAAAAAAGAAAGAAAAAATGAAGAGTGAATAATAATAAAAATTGACCGTCGATATAAAATCAAAAATTGGAAAAAGAAGGAGAAGTGGATGAGTTTGAAATCAATACTTTAATTCAAACCAACCTTGAAGTGATGAGCATGACTGACATTATGAAACAATAGTAGTCGTACAGAAAGAAAGTTGATTTTCACTGAGCACACTGAGAAACATGGTATATAGACTTATACTCTAATTTGATAGATAAAGAACTTACTTGATTGGTTACCTACGTGATTCAGCACCAGGATTTTCAAGATCTCACCTTATTTTCTTGTCTATACTCATTCATACATGATTGCACAAAAGATTGTTTTTAAAAAAAAAGGATTTTAAACTTGAGATTGAAGATTATTTATCACATATTTTGTTCAGGACTATCAAAATGCTGGTTGAGAGTTTTGTTGAGGGTCAAATATTGCATATTATCCCCCATTTATTTCTTTGTTTTACAAATAGAATATGGCTTAATAGTATATTTTACATGTGTTTGTGTTGCAAGGTGACTTTAAGAGCTTGGATTGAAAAAAAATGTTAAAAGCATGGATTTAGTGCTCAAAAGTCACCAAGGCAAAGAATGGACCTGTGGAGACCAATATTGAAGATTTTAAGACTCCAAGATCTGAGAAAACCAAGTGAAGAAAGAAGGAAGTCGAAAGAACAAGCATAAAAATCATAAAGACTGTCTCATCGAGAACTTCTCAATGACATCGAACACGGGTTAATGACATCGAATTTATGAAAGAAAATCAAGTTAGTTGTTGGACATGTTAGGTGTTTGTCTTGATCAATCAAAGACATGTTCGATGACTTGAAGAAATGTGCTCGATAACATTGAAGACTGCTCAATGACATCGAATTTATTGAAGAAATTGTAGCAACTCGCTAGACTGTTTTAGACACATTCTCAATGACTCGAAGACCTGTTTGATGGATCGAAGCTTTGTTCGATGACATCGAAGGACGGTTCGATGACACAGAGACTTACGCAGTACGAAAGAAGAAAATGCGCCGATTCAAACCCCTTTGATGACATCGAACTGGTATTGCAGTGTTTACACGGACTGCGTAAATTTGATCCAATTTTGTGATTTTACGAAACTTGGCTTATAGATAGGGGTTTCCTAAGTCTTTCTAGGATATCTAGGGTTTGGAGAAGTAGATCAAAAGGGTAGAGCTACTTCCCAAGAGTTCTTCTTTCCTTCTTAGTTTTTCATGCTTTCTTCTAGGGTTTTAGTTCTAATCATGTCTATGGTTGGCTAAACCTCTTAGCAAGGGCTAAGAGGTGAAGCTTGTAGCGTGATGGAAATGTTAGCTTTGTTTTGATTCATGTTTTGTTGAACTCCCTTGGATTCTAGTTTGATTATGAGGAATATTTTTAGTTGTTAATGGTTTGTTGCGATAAATTACAATAGATCTACAATTGCTTTGAATATCTTCTTTTCCTTAATCGAGATTGCAAAATTAGCAAGTCTCATTGTTCATCATCGCCCCTTGGGCATGGTAGGAAGACAGAATCCTTCCTAACCTTCACAATTCTACTATGATTGGTTGTGGGAATAGTAAATCCTGTTATTTGCCTTGTCTTTTAGGCATGGTTAGGCAATGGAATCACTTTCAAATCTTCACAGCTCTCATCCATTGATGATTAGATCCATGAGAAGTTTAGAGATTTGACAAATCTCTTCTTACCAATTAGATAGATAGGACTCGGATTCCATTTGTGTCCTCAAATTAACCAAGGTAGCATCCTAAGAACCTATAAGTGGATCCTTGGAAACCCTAGTTCTCACCTTTAAATTTACAAGTTTTAGTTAAATCCCTCACAATTACTCCCTTTATTCCTAGATTTATATTTACATCTTCTTATAGTTCTAGTTCTAATTTCTTTCAAAACACACACAAGATTAGTCCCTGTGGATTCGACCTCGGTCTCACCGAGATTATTATTACATCACGACCCTAGACTTGAGGTTTTGAACAAAGTTCACCAACTATAAATAGGAGTTCTTAGTATACTCCATAGCATCTTATAGGGTTTAAGGAGTGGATCAAAAGCATGGAAAGCCGCCACCAAGAGTTTTTTTTCTTCTTATTTATTTTTATACATTTTTTAAGAGACTTTAGTTCAATTATATCTATGGTTAACTAAATATCTTAGCTAGGGCTAAGAGGTGAAGCTTGTAGGGTGATTAGGATATTTATTTTTCTTTGATTCATGGTTTTATGTTGAACTTCATTGATTTCTAGTTGATTTTAAGGAATATTTTCATTTTTCAATGGTTTGTTGTGAGTCAAAGTACAGTAGATCTACGATAGCTTTGAGTATCTTCCTTTCTTATTTGAGATTGTGGGATTGAAAAATCTTGTTGTTTGCCATCATCCCCTAGGAATGGTTTGGTGACAAAATCCTTTCTAAATCTCTAAACTTCTAATTGATCCAGCCTCAATGGAAGAGAAGTGTGAAGATTTTGAAGGGATTCCATCACCCAACCATGCCCAAGAGACGATGACAAATAACAAGATTTACCAATCCCATAATCTCAAATAAAAAAAGAAGATACTCAAAGCTATTGTAGCGTCTACTATAATTTGAGTCATAACAAACCATAGACAACTGAAAATATTCCTTAAAATCAACTAGAAATCAATGAAGTTCAATATAAAAATGAATCAAAGTAATGTAAACATCCCAATTATGCTACAAGCTTTACATCTTATCCCTAGCTAAAAGGTTTAGTTAACCATGGACATGATTAAACCAAAATCTCTTAAAAAAAAGCATAAAAACAACTAAGGAAGAAGAAGAAAAACTCTTGGCGCCGGCTCCCCACCCTTTGGATCCACTCCTTAAACTTTACATGATGCTTAGGAACATCCTAGGGACTCTCATTTATAGTTGTGATGTCCTATTTTATGCACCACCTGGGAATTTCAAGAAACCACCTTTAATTTATACACTCCTCATAAGCCCCGTGTTATGCTTCAGTCGGACCGAAGTCGTGTCTGAAATTTATGTGCAGTGTATTTAGGTCAAACTGAAGTTGGCCCAAGTTAGACCGAATTAAGCTAGAAAATCCTGATTTCTTGTTATACAGTTTTTTACAATTTTGGTCAAACCGAAGTTGGCTCAAGTCAAACTGAAGTTGGCTTAGGTTGGACCGAATTATAGTCTGAAAATCATGATTCTTGTTGGACTGTTTTGTGCGATTTTTGTTGGACCGAAGTTGTCTTAGGTCGGACCGAACTAGCATACTTTTCTACTGCAGACTTTGTAATCTTCTTCTGTCTTTCTTCATCCTTTGTACTTAGTTTTCTTAAATCTTTGGCATGTGAATTCTTCATTCTTAGTCTTTTAAGATCTAACCTTTGGCTTGGTGATTCTTGTGCATTTAATCTATACTTTTAGTATTCTTTTCAATTCAAGCTCTTAGATTCACATTGCAACACAAACATGTATAAAATACACCATTAAGCATTATCATGTACATAAAACCAAGATATAAATGGGAGAAATTATGTAATATTTGACACTCAACATGGAGTCATTTCCCAATCATTTGGAAACATCTACTGTAACACCCCGGATTTTGGCCAATCTGAGATTTGACGTTCTTAGGCAATGGGTCAATTAAAACACCTGGAAAATTGCTTAGAAACCAATTCCATAGCCAAAGAAACCACTTAGAATCAATTCCTTTAGAAAATATGACTAAGTTAGCTAGTGCAACGTTAGAATAGCTGGGAAATGGTCCCTAATCACTTTAAATACGTTCTACAAGGCCCAAAGCGAGTGGAACCAAGGGTGCTATAATGCTCTAAAGCCTCGGATCAAACTCTAAGCCGGTTTGTTCTCGGGACCTCCTTGAAACTTTGTATTGGATCTAGACCGCGCGTCGTAAGTCAGATGCCTACCATCTTAGACCGTTATGACCACTTAGCTGGGCTTGGCAATCGTTTCGAATATCAAGTCCAACTGACGATCACAGGCTATTTCATTGAGCCCGGACCGAAGAGAGTGTGAATAGGGACATAGTTGGAATTTCAAATTCAAATCTGGCACACAAATTTGACGCATCAGTATTAAGCATTCTGACCGTCAGAATACAGCCAAATTACACCGTTGGATCAGAAAAAATTTCTATTACATATCACGAGACTTATAGGTCTGATCTTGGTGCGGTGACCGTTAAACTGAAACTGGGCCGCCACATGCGATCTGGGAACCCTACCGGCCTGAAAACTAGATGTGTGCTAGATCCAGTATGCATGAGCTTAAGTCCGACCGCATTTGGCCAGGAGACCTTCAGAAATGCCCTTTTGGACCGAAACGGCCCCGATTTGGTTAGGCACCAAGTAAACATTGTTCCCAAGCCTATTTTGGGCATGTTGTAGGCTATAAAAGGGGTTGAAACCCTCACTCCTCTCTTCCATCCGAATTTGAGAGAAACCCTAGCTTGGGAGAGAGAAAAAGGTGGGAGATTGTGGGAGTGTGGGAGAGTTCTTCCTGCCACTTGTACTACGCGTTGCACGTGCTTAAGCAACACACCTCTACCGCTTTCCCGGCGATTCCACCGCAATCCTAGGTAAGTAAAAACCCTAAATAGTTGTTGATTTGAGTTTCCCTTGTTTCCATAGCGATGTAGCTTATGAATCTTGTGTATTAGGTTCCTTATTCGCCGTAGACGAAGCGTATACGCTCCGTTTCAATTTCCGAGTCTACAAGACATAAGGTGAGGATTTTAGACGCTTTGATTGACGGTTCCCAACGCTTTCAATGTCGTTTAATAGTAGATTCTTGACGGCATCGCCGTTTGACATGTACAAAATGCTCCCCGTTTCCCGTTTCGTAAATTAACGAAGAATATGAGATTTAGGGCATTTTAGTCATTTGTAGGAAGTACGGTCTACATGCATATTTTGCTGACGTGATTGACATGGTTTGTCGCCGCATTAGAGAGTTAGGAATGATTGCATAATCAGTTTGGCGAAGAGATTCGCCAAGTTGCACACTTTGGGTCGACATACTATATGTGGACTTAAGTGTGTAGTGTATGTGTTTGTATAAATGCTTGTACTAGTATGTATTGTATTGAATGATGTTATGTAGTAGTTTGAGGTTGATTTCATGATTAAAATGCTGACCTAAATGATTTCCTACATGTTGACCTTATGCATGATTGCATTACATGCATAGGAAGTATGCCTTGAAGATTTGCTTAAGTTGATTATGCATGGAAGGTATGCCTTGAAGATTTGCTTAAGTTAAATGTTATAACATGTGCTAACATGCTCACATGATGTATTTCAATTTCAATACCTTTGTATAGTGTTAATGTAATTCCATAGATGTGTGGGACTTGACTTAGTCCAGGCAGTCGGTAACCGAGCGAATTCGTGGCTGACTGGTCATAGCCACGAACGACGCGTCGATGAATGTGATTCGTGTTGAGAGTTGGCGGCAGTGGTTAGGCCACGCGAAGTGTTTTACGCACTTCATGTCGTTCAATTCGAGATGCGATCGCGCTAGTCGAGCCCGTCAAGTAACCCGACTGGCCGATGTTTGTTCACCTTGTATGTATCATAACTGCTTGAACCTAGGGTACTGAACTTACCATTGTAAACCCTATTAACCGTGGTACCTTGATCCACGAAGACTCATGAGCCGGGCATGGTGGTATGGGACACCGTGGTCGAGCTGTCGGCCTACGCTGGGGCCACAAACCTCCCCGTAGTGACCAATGAGTACCTTGACTCGTGAGCAGATTATGGTGGTATGGGACACTATATTCTAGCTGTCGGCCTACACTGATCAGGCGACGAGCCCTTTGTAGTGACCGCGAGCGTATTCTGAGTTCACGGGAGGCGACGACCCTTCTGTGCAGTAGAGTACAGTAGGCCTGTATTGATAAGGTGATGGGGGAGCGGTGCAACGAGTGCGAGCAACAGCCCTGGCAGCCCTTGCAGTGACCTACGAAATGTACATCGTATGAGATTACTAGGAGTGACGACCCTAGACAGGATCCGTGTTGGGATTGATACAAGGGAAGTACCTTAGTTTCCCAATCCTGCTGTTTGAATGGACTAATAATAACTTGAAAATCATATCACCATAGCATTGCATGTGCCTGGAAGATGTGGAGCACTCTAGGGAGTGTGGCATGCCGCGGTCGTAAGATGTTGCCGCATGAGGGTGATCGTCGGTGAGGGCATACATCACGTCATGTCATAATTGCATTAACAATAGTATTAGGATTGTTTGATTTATTGCTTTACTATTATCGCGTGATTGATTTGAGAACATGTTAATCCTTGCTCTATTATTCCACTGAGTTAGCTACTCACTCCCACGTTACGGGACGGTGTTCCTGGACACCCACCAGACCTTTTGTGATTGCAGATGATGGCGCGGCCTGCGAGGCGGAGCTGGACTTGATGATGATGAGGAGGATCCCTCCTTTATGTGTGTTCTGATCGACGGGATTACAGGGAGGTTGATTAGATGCATTGACACTTGTCATTTTATATTTTTAGAGCACTCATGTATATTCTTTTGTTTACTTTTGAAGTATACATGTATGTATATAACCCGGTAACATATTCACACTCTAGAGACATACAACAGATTATATATGTTATACATACTATCACAGTCTTCCGCTTGTAAATTTAACTGTCTCTGGAGCGTGATAAGCTGTTTTAGCTTAATCTCACTCATGTTTAATACATTATCATAGACAACATTCAATCATACATATCTATGTTGCATAAATAACATTTTGGAACTCGGGAGTTGGGTTTTTGCTCGACCCCCCGATTTTCAGAGCATGATTTGGATTAAACCGGGCCTGGGTTATGGTCACGCGACGTACGCTGTCGCTTCCCTTGACTTAGGTGGGTGCGAGAAGGGTCTAGAAACACTTCTAGGAGCGCAGATTCGCCGATAGGCGGAGTCTATTAGGATCGATCGCAAGATCGAGTCTGTAACGTATCTCGGGTCGCGTAAAGCAACCCGAATCACTTCTAAGCTGTAGGGAGTCAGGTTGAGATGACCTATGAGCAGTTTTAAACCCGTTAATGTGAATCCTTGGGCCGTGGGACAACCACGACCCATGTATTCAATCGCCAGGGCTTAAAAACCCCGTTTCACCAAAAATCTTCAAAATTCCTTCTCTAAGCACTCCAATCTTCATTTCTTTCTTATCCATTTCATATTAGGCATCAAACCTAATGTGAAAATAACACAAATTAGTACTTTCACAAAATTTTACAGTGAATAGTAAAATTTCATGAAAAATGGCCATAAAGCCATTCTAACTTCACTTTCTTTAGTAACTAAGGATCTAGATAGATGTACTGGCTCCTTCTACCCTAAATTCATATGCTGCATTATATGGTTTGGTATTCAGGATTGTGATGTGGACCCGGAGAGCCCCGAACACATATTTGGGCCCATACAGATTAAAGTACAATGAACCAGGGGGTGGGCCATATATTTTTGGACCCCTAGGATCATGGGGGACCAGACCCATGTGGTCCCACCGGCCAACTTGGAAGTTGGCCGGCGATGCCATCGCCGGTCGGGCGATGCATCGCCGACCGGTGGGGCCCACTTGCAGTGATTTTTGGGCGCACGCCCTATTTTGGGTCGTGTACCCCTCCCATGTAGGTCCCATCCATAGAAAACCCCAAATAGGGGTACTTCCTTCACAAACAGCCCCTTTCCTAGCCCCATTTTCGTTTTCCAGCAACTATCTCCAAAAATCCGTGATTCCAAACCACCCTAGATCCATCCTTGGCCAAAAACGACCACCCTCCATCAATATATTTCAGTTGGCAGCCCTCCCTCTTGAAGATTTCATCTTTTGGAGCTCCTAAAACCTCCAAATCGAGCTGAAATCGCGAGGTGCTCCATTCCCCTTTTTCATTTTCATTTCTCCTTGAAAATGCATCCTAGGGGAGCTTGAAGCATCCCTCTACAATGCCTAGATTTCGTTTTGTCCATTTGGACAACGATTTCTTTGCATTTCCTCCTCCATCGCCCGACTCGGACTAGTAATCTAGATCCAGGTATCGCGGGTTGTAGTTAGTCATTTCCTGTTTTAAGTCGTGTTTTATAAGCCTGATAAGGCTAGTAGTTTACCTATGTTGCTGTAGTAGCTGACTGACATAGCTCCCATGTACTTTTTGTCATGATACTTATAGGGAGATATCCCTTGTATTATGACAATTTTGGTTTAATGAAATGCATGATGCTTTTCGACTTGTTATGTGAATGTTTGTGTTGTGGTTTGGGCTTAATGTAGCCAAAATTTGTGGAATGGAGTGCATGCCGTCTCATTTCACTGTAAGGTATTGTCCCTGGATCGGGAGTATTGTAACTCCCGGGATTCAGCCTACTAATTAGTTTTTATCCCACCCCACCCTCCAACCAAGCATGCCACTTCCGATCCCACTATGGGACTAAGAACGCGGTTCTATTTAATACAACTGAATGCTACTGGCCACATAGGCCCTTGGCGTTTTGGTCCTAGAGTTAGCACTCCTAGATTTGAAGAGTCTGACGACATAAGAAATCCAATTCCATTTAGACAATCTTGACCCTAAGCGATAGAACAATTCTCTGTAGTAGAAATGGTATGGAAAGCCATTTACCGTATAATCTCAAGCTTTAGATTATAGCTACTGAGTTACAGACTAGCCTACTAGTTACCTAGAGTAGGGTAAAGCCTGTATATGTTAAGGAATGATAGATTAGTTTTGATTGGAATGAGACTCCCTTCCTTGGATAGATCCCCTTATGACTTATAGACTCCTGTTGTTGCCCATAGGAAGGAACCATACACTCTCAGGGAACATTTATAACTCCCTCAGATTGAACTTAGAATGAACTAGCACGCCCCTTAGAATTGCCTTTCCCAAGGACTTATTGCATTCGGGAACGCAGAGTAAAGGAACTACATGTAAGCGATGTATTCGCGGTTTGAGTCGATTTCTTACTCCTAGTGGTTACCAATAAATCCAATGCTCTGATCAAGCAGAGGATCGGCATCGACTTGGATTAAGAACTGATACAACACATTTTCTGTCCTGATTAGACAGAAGGTTCAACGTATCCGGCTTAGACCCACTACACAACCTTTCTTCTGTGATGGCCCAACCATCTACAACTAAACAGGATCACATTGTCTTTGGAAAATGGCGAGGACTTAAAGCCAGTAGAGAATTAGACATCTTGCCACCAACTCATACCTGCCCCTGAATTCAATCATAATAGAGGTTAGGCTCATCTCTATGATCATAGGTACCAATGCCATAGAATGCATCATTAGCAAGGAAGACCATATAGAGAAAGGCTGTTTCCATTTTAGGTTAAGGATAGCCCCTAAGTTGCGCCTCGTTCTGATATACGGATCGATGCAAATATTCTTCAACCTTAAGTAAAACCAAGTTTTAAGGGGGGTAGAACGTATTGAGTCCAATCCAGTTAGGTTAGTCAACGCTACCGTTTGATCAGAGTGGCGCAGCGGAAGAGTGGTTGGCCTCTTTCCCACTGGCCCAAGATCGAAACCTTTGAGTTCGGATATACATACGATTAGGTTATTAAGTAGGATTTGAACCTTCCTTAGAATGTCAATACTAAAGTCCCTCTAGGTACTCCTTGCCGTTCGCCAATGTCGGGGACGACATTGTGTTTTAAGGGGGGTAGATTGTAACACCCCGGATTTTGGCCAATCTGAGATTTGACGTTCTTAGGCAATGGGTCAATTAAAACACCTGGAAAATTGCTTAGAAACCAATTCCATAGCCAAAGAAACCACTTAAAATCAATTCCTTTAGAAAATATGACTAAGTTAGCTAGTGCAACGTTAGAATAGCTGGGAAATGGTCCCTAATCACTTTAAATACGTTCTACAAGGCCCAAAGCGAGTGGAACCAAGGGTGCTATAATGCTCTAAAGCCTCGGATCAAACTCTAAGCCGGTTTGTTCTCGGGACCTCCTTGAAACTTTGTATTGGATCTAGACCGCGCGTCGTAAGTCAGATGCCTACCATCTTAGACCGTTATGACCACTTAGCTGGGCTTGGCAATCGTTTCGAATATCAAGTCCAACTGACGATCACAGGCTATTTCATTGAGCCCGGACCGAAGAGAGTGTGAATAGGGACATAGTTGGAATTTCAAATTCAAATCTGGCACACAAATTTGACGCATCAGTATTAAGCATTCTGACCGTCAGAATACAGCCAAATTACACCCTTGGATCAGAAAAAATTTCTATTACATATCACGAGACTTATAGGTCTGATCTTGGTGCGGTGACCGTTAAACTGAAACTGGGCCGCCACATGCGATCTGGGAACCCTACCGGCCTGAAAACTGGATGTGTGCTAGATCCAGTATGCATGAGCTTAAGTCCGACCGCATTTGGCCAGGGGACCTTCAGAAATGCCCTTTTGGACCGAAACGGCCCCGATTTGGTTAGGCACCAAGTAAACATTGTTCCCAAGCCTATTTTGGGCATGTTGTAGGCTATAAAAGGGGTTGAAACCCTCACTCCTCTCTTCCATCCGAATTTGAGAGAAACCCTAGCTTGGGAGAGAGAAAAAGGTGGGAGATTGTGGGAGTGTGGGAGAGTTCTTCCTGCCACTTGTACTACGCGTTGCACGTGCTTAAGCAACACACCTCTACCGCTTTCCCGGCGATTCCACCGCAATCCTAGGTAAGTAAAAATCCTAAATAGTTGTTGATTTGAGTTTCCCTTGTTTCCATAGCGATGTAGCTTATGAATCTTGTGTATTAGGTTCCTTATTCGCCGTAGACGAAGCGTATACGCTCCGTTTCAATTTCCGAGTCTACAAGACATGAGGTGAGGATTTTAGACGCTTTGATTGATGGTTCCCAACGCTTTCAATGTCGTTTAATAGTAGATTCTTGACGGCATCGCCGTTTGACATGTACAAAATGCTCCCCGTTTCCCGTTTCGTAAATTAACGAAGAATATGAGATTTAGGGCATTTTAGTCATTTGTAGGAAGTACGGTCTACATGCATATTTTGCTGACGTGATTGACATGGTTTGTCGCCGCATTAGAGAGTTAGGAATGATTGCATAATCAGTTTGGCGAAGAGATTCGCCAAGTTGCACACTTTGGGTCGACATACTATATGTGGACTTAAGTGTGTAGTGTATGTGTTTGTATAAATGCTTGTACTAGTATGTATTGTATTGAATGATGTTATGTAGTAGTTTGAGGTTGATTTCATGATTAAAATTCTGACCTAAATGATTTCCTACATGTTGACCTTATGCATGATTGCATTACATGCATAGGAAGTATGCCTTGAAGATTTGCTTAAGTTGATTATGCATGGAAGGTATGCCTTGAAGATTTGCTTAAGTTAAATGTTATAACATGTGCTAACATGCTCACATGATGTATTTCAATTTCAATACCTTTGTATAGTGTTAATGTAATTCCATAGATGTGTGGGACTTGACTTAGTCCAGGCAGTCGGTAACCGAGCGAATTCGTGGCTGACTGGTCATAGCCACGAACGACGCGTCGATGAATGTGATTCGTGTTGAGAGTTGGCGGCAGTGGTTAGGCCACGCGAAGTGTTTTACGCACTTCATGTCGTTCAATTCGAGATGCGATCGCGCTAGTCGAGCCCGTCAAGTAACCCGACTGGCCGATGTTTGTTCACCTTGTATGTATCATAACTGCTTGAACCTAGGGTACTGAACTTACCATTGTAAACCTTATTAACCGTGGTACCTTGATCCACGAAGACTCATGAGCCGGGCATGGTGGTATGGGACACCGTGGTCGAGCTGTCGGCCTACGCTGGGGCCACAAACCTCCCCGTAGTGACCAATGAGCACCTTGACTCGTGAGCAGATTATGGTGGTATGGGACACTATATTCTAGCTGTCGGCCTACACTGATCAGGCGACGAGCCCTTTGTAGTGACCGCGAGCGTATTCTGAGTTCACGGGAGGCGACGACCCTTCTGTGCAGTAGAGTACAGTAGGCCTGTATTGATAAGGTGATGGGGGAGCGGTGCAACGAGTGCGAGCAACAGCCCTGGCAGCCCTTGCAGTGACCTACGAAATGTACATCGTATGAGATTACTAGGAGTGACGACCCTAGACAGGATCCGTGTTGGGATTGATACAAGGGAAGTACCTTAGTTTCCCAATCCTGCTGTTTGAATGGACTAATAATAACTTGAAAATCATATCACCATAGCATTGCATGTGCCTGGAAGATGTGGAGCACTCTAGGGAGTGTGGCATGCCGCGGTCGTAAGATGTTGCCGCATGAGGGTGATCGTCGGTGAGGGCATACATCACGTCATGTCATAATTGCATTAACAATAATATTAGGATTGTTTGATTTATTGCTTTACTATTATCGCGTGATTGATTTGAGAACATGTTAATCCTTGCTCTATTATTCCATTGAGTTAGCTACTCACTCCCACGTTACGGGACGGTGTTCCTGGACACCCACCAGACCTTTTGTGATTGCAGATGATGGCGCGGCCTGCGAGGCGGAGCTGGACTTGATGATGAGGAGGAGGATCCCTCCTTTATGTGTGTTCTGATCGACGGGATTACAGGGAGGTTGATTAGATGCATTGACACTTGTCATTTTATATTTTTAGAGCACTCATGTATATTCTTTTGTTTACTTTTGAAGTATACATGTATGTATATAACCCGGTAACATATTCACACTCTAGAGACATACAACAGATTATATATGTTATACATACTATCACAGTCTTCCGCTTGTAAATTTAACTGTCTCTGGAGCGTGATAAGCTGTTTTAGCTTAATCTCACTCATGTTTAATACATTATCATAGACAACATTCAATCATACATATCTATGTTGCATAAATAACATTTTGGAACTCGGGAGTTGGGTTTTTGCTCGACCCCCCGATTTTCGGGATGTTACATCTACATATTATTGGTGGTAAACTATGTCACTAAGTGGGTCAAAGTGATTCCATGCTGGAACAATGATCATAAAATGGTCATTAGGTTCTTAAAAGAAAATATCATTTCTTGGTTCAGAACACCTGGTGCCATCATTAGTGACTGAGGGTTACACTTTTGTAATAAGCCGTTCGAAAACTTAATAAAGAAATAAGGCATCTCTAATAAAGTAAGCACTCCATACCACTGGCAGATAAGCAGGCGAGTTCAAATTTTCAACTGGGATATCAATAAATTCTGGAGAAAATGGTTAACCTTGACCATAAGAATTGGTCAATCCACTTGACCAATGCGTTATGGGCTTACCGTATAGCTTAAGCCCCATTGGAATGTCTCCCTTTAGACTCGTCGATGGGAAAGGTTATCACTTGCCTATAAACTGGAACATAGAGCCTACTGAGCTATTAAAAATTTGAACTTTAACTTGGATAACATTATCTCACTATGCAAACTTTATTTGAATGAACTGAAGAAAATTTGAAATGATGCTTTTGAGAACTAGAGAATTTACAAGGATAGGATGAAGGTGTTCCATGATAGGAACATCATTCGAAAATCATTCATAACTGGTCAAAAATTCCTTCTGTACAATTCTCGGTTACATCTTTTTTCGAGAAAACTTCGATCTCATTGTACCAAGCATTTCACTATTATGAACGTTTATCCTCATGGGGCCGTCGACATAAATAATTTGACAAATGACAATAATTTCAAAGTGAATGGACATCGTCAAAAGCCATTTATTGAGAAGTTTGATTTAAAGGATATGTCCGTACCTCTAATTGATCATGTGTATCAAGATTGACCTCCAAGTTTGATGGAGGTGAAGTTAGGCTTATTTATTTAATAGGAATTAAGACTAGGATAGTTTTTTTTTCCAGTATGTTTAGTATTTGAGCTAGCCCATTTACATGTGAGAAACTTTAAAAAGGCTTCAATTCTCCTTCTTCATGTACTACCTTTCCATCACTACTCCTTTCTTCTCATTGTCAGATGCACATTGCATGCTTATATTTTTTTACATTGAGGAAAATGTAGATTTTAAGTTGGGGGTGTGGATTAGGTAAATTAATCAGTATTTTCTTAGTCTTTGAGCAAAAAATTTGAAAATTTAAAAATTTTCAAATTAAAAACCTATTTAGAAACTAATAGTTTGTATGTTTAAGAATGTTTTGAGAATAATGATGAGATGGATATAGAATTTTAAATTGTTTGAGTTTGATCGACAAAGTAAAATATCATTTAAGTTCTTTTACTTAATTAATTAAAAAGAAGTTTAAATATCATATTGATTTAAATCATAAGACACATTCAGTTCCTTTTTTATGAATTATGTTAGAATTTTAATTTTTATCATGTGTATCATTGATAGATGTTGAAAATTAAGTCTGGAGAATTTTATCCATGTTAAAAGGATGAAAAAAATTAATTAAAAAATAGTGAAATCGACAAAAAGGTCATGTATGATGAAAAGACTAGAAAAGAATGGAAAAGAATGAAAGGTCAGAAAAGAATGAATAAATAAAAAGAGACCGTCAATATAAAATAAAATCTGAAAATTGAAGAAGAAGGGGATAAGTTCAGAATCAACACTTGATTATTCAATTAATCTCGAGGTGATGAGCATGGCAAACATCATGGAATGATATTATTTTTATGGAAAGTAAATTGGAAGTCACTAAGAAAGTTGGAAAAACTTGATGTTGGGGCACAAAAAATGCACGAGTTTATACGAGTTTGATTTGTTGCGCATCAAGGATGCAAGATAGGCAGCCCTGCCAATTACGCGACCCTCTCTATCATCCCTCTCTCTAGAAAATCTATTGCACATGAATAGTGTTACACGTGAATAGTTTTACATAATGAATAGTGTTGCTTGGTGAATAGTTGCACGATGAATAGTGTTACATGGTGAATAGTGTTGCGTGATGAATAGTGTTGCACGGTGAATAGTGTTGTGCGATGAAGAGTGTTGCGCGGTGAATAGTTCCACGATGAATAGTTACATGATGAATAGTGTTGTGCAGTAAATCGTGTTGCATGGGAATAGTGTTGTTGTGTGGAATGGGGACCATGGCATGTAAATCGATGCCTCACACATGTGAAAGCCTACAAATATGTCCTCCCACTCTTATTTTCATGATCAGAAGTTTCAGAGAGGTGCCTGGAGAAAGGAGAGAGAGAGAGAGAGGGAACAAGTATTGGGAAGATGAGTTGTTCAGACCCGCGCAATTGAAAATGAGTTGTGCGGACTCACGCAACAAGGTACATTATATATGGATGTAACAAGAGTCCCCACAACTCTGTTCTTTTCTATCTTGTGGATTCTTTTACGGTCCAACCTCCAATATATATATATTCATCAAATGTTAGCTTGAAGCGAGGATCTTGGACCCACACAACCCTTCTGTTATTCTGATGGATGAAAAACTCACTGAAATGCTACCAAAATTTCCATTGTATTACTTCTCTTTCATGTCATTGTGCTGGTCCATTGTACTTTATTTTAGAATCAAGAAAAATATGAGGATGTAATTGAAACTTAGAATCAATGAAATCTATGATGATGATTGTTCTTCTATTTTCTTTGTTAATTATTGAATGAGAATTTCGCAAACAAGATACTTTCGCTTCTTATCAAAATAAAATGGCGACTCTGCTAGGGACCAAATAACTCATTCAATATTAACTTATAAATTGTTTGGAGAACATTATCATCAATCGGAGCCATAATGGCACCAAAATGGGGACTCTCAACGGGAACATCCTTCCCTTCATCTCTAATAAAAAGTACAATTTTATTTCATTAAAGTAATTAATACTTTGTTTTGATCAACATGTATTCCATCCTTACGCAACCTTAATGGCTCCTCCCGATTGATGTAGTTGTTTGCTACACATGTAATGGATTCACCATGAATCACATCAGTAAAACACGATCACTACTACAGAAAATACTAGAGAAAGTTAAATCAGTTAGAATCAAGGATATGCAATGATAGGTGATGTCCGGAATAGTTTTCGCTTCACCGATAGCACAATAGGACAATGAAGGATGGATAACGGTGACATTTAAAAGACGAAGGGTTCAATCTCCTCCCACAAGTATTACCCCGCTAAGTACAGATAGAAGGTTGATTCTGCAAAATGTTAAGAGATGCAGTCTTTCCTTAGTCACACAATCATTTCATTCGAGAAGGATTGAAAAGACTGTCACACCAGATGGTCTTCCAATGCTATAAAATATGATTGTAAAAGAATCTTCCATCAAATCATTATGAATTAAAAATAGTAAAGGGATAGCCATCGCAACATGCTGATGTTCTCTTAAACACCCCCCGCAAAAGATTTGAAGTAAACTCATGCATCAAGAAAACAACTATCTGTAACATCCCGAAAATCGGGGGGTCGAGCAAAAACCCAACTCCCGAGTTCCAAAATGTTATTTATGCAACATAGATATGTATGATTGAATGTTGTCTGTAATAATGTATTAAACATGAGTGAGATTAAGCCAAAACAACATATCATACTCCAAAGACAGTTAAATTCACAAGCGGAAGACTGTGATAGTAGGTATAATATATATAAACTATTGTATGTCTCCAGAGTGTGAACATGTTACCAAGTTATATACATACATGTATACTCCAAAAGTAAACAAAAAGAATATACATGAGTGCTCTGAAAATATAAAATGACAAGTGTCAAGGTATCTAATCAACCTCCCTGCAATCCCGTCAATCAGAACACGCATAAAGGAGGGATCCTCCTCATCATCATCAAGTCCGGCTCCGCCTCACAGGCCGCGCCATCATCTGCAATCACAAAAGGGTCTGGTGGGTGTCCAGGAACACCGTCCCGTAACGTGGGAGTGAGTAGCTAACTCAGTGGAATAATAGAGCAAGGATTAACATGTTATCAAATCAATCATGCGATAATAGTAAAGCAGTAAATCAAACAATCCTAATACTATTGTTAATGCAATATGACATGACGTGATGTATGCCCTCACCAATGATCTCCCTCATACGGCACCATCTTACGACCGCGGCATGCAATCGACCCTCAAGTGCTCCACATCTTCCAGGCACATGCAATGGTATGGTGATATGATTTTTGAGTTGTTATTAGTCCATTCAAACAGCAGGATTGGGAAACTAAGGTACTTCCCTTATATCAATCCCAACACAGATCCTGTCTAGGGTCGTCACTCCTAGTAATCTCATACGATGTATATTTTGTAGGTCGCTGCAAGGGCTGCTAGGGCTGTTGCTCGCACTCATTGCACCGCTCCCCCATCACCTTATCAATACAGGCCTACTGTACTCTACTGCTACTGAAGGGTCGTCGCCTCCCGTAGACTCAGAATACGCTCGCGGTCACTACAAAGGACTCGTCGCCTGATCAGTGTAGGCCGACAGCAAGAATATAGTGTCCCATACCACCATAATCTGCTCACGAGACTAGGTGCTCACTGGTCACTACGGGGAGGTTTGTGGCCCCAGCGTAGGCCGACAGCTCGACCACGGTGTCCCATACCACCATGCTCGGCTCATGAGTCTTCGTGGATCAAGGTACCATGGTTAACAGGGTTTACAATGGTAAGTTCAGTACCCTAGGTTCAAGCAGTTATGACTCATGCAGGGTGAACATGCAACGGCCAGTCGGGTTACTTGACGGGCTCGACTAGCAAGATCGCATCTCAAGTTGAACGACATGAAGTGCATAAAACACTTCGTGTGGCCTAACCACTGCCGCCAACTCCAAAACACGGCTCGCGTTCATCGACGCGTCGTTCGTGGCAAAGATAAGCCAACCACGAAATTTCTCGGTTACCGACTGCCTGGACTAAGTATAGTCCCAAACAATTATGAAATCACATCAGCAATCATATTAGAGTATTGGAAATAAAATACAACCATGTGAGCATGTTAACACATGTTATAACATACAACTTAAGCAAATCTTCAAGCACATGCATTCCATACATGTAATGAAATCATACATTTAGCTAACATGTAGGAAATCATTTACATCAGCATATTAATTGAGAAAACAATCTCAAACTAATTCATAACACCATTTAATTCAATACATACTAATACAAGCATTTATACAAACACTTACACTACACACTTATGTCTACATATAGCATGTCGACCCGAAGTGCGCAATTAGGTGAATCTCTTCGCCAAACTAATTATGCATTAATTCCTAACATTCTAATACGACAATAAACCATGTCAATCACATCAGCAAAATATGAATGAAATCAGTACTTCCTACAAAAGACTAAAATGCCCTAAATCTCATATTCTTCGTTGATTTACGAAACAGGAAACGGATAGCATGTTGTACATGTCAAACGGTGTTGTCGTCAATAATCTACTATTAAACGACATTGAAAGCGTTGAAAACAGTCAATCAAAGCGTCTAATATCCGCACCTTGTCTCTTATAAACGTGTCATTTCGAACGGAGCGTATACGCTTCGTCTACGGCGAATAGAGAACCTGATTTACGAGTTCTATCAGTTTGTATGCTATGGGACGGAAAGAATCCCAAATCAGCAACTTCTAGGGTTATTCCTTACCTGAAAATGCGGAGAAATCACAGGCCAGGTGATCGGAGTGTGTTGCTTAGGCACTTGCAGCAGGTGGCACGAGCAGCAAGAAATTCTCTCCTACTCTCTCTCACAAACTCTCACCTTTTCTCTCTCCCAATCTAGGAATTTTTACAAATTCGGATGGGAGAGAGGAGTGAGGGTTTCAACCCTTTTTATAAGCCCAAACTTGCCCGAAATAGGCTCGGGAACAAGTTTCACTTAAGGGGTAACCAAATCGGGGCTGTTTCAGTCCAAAAGGATATTTCTGGTGGTCCCCTGGCCGAACGCGATCGGACTTAAGCTCATGCATACTGGATCTAGCACACATCAAGTTTTCAGTCCGGCAGGGTTCGCAGATCGCGCGTGGCGGTCCAGTTTCAGTTCAGCGGTCACCGCATGTAGATCAGGCCTGCAAGTCTCATGATATGAAATAGAAATTTTTCTTGATCCGAGGGTGTAATTTGGCTGAATTCTGACGGTCAGAACGCTTAATACTGACACATCAAGTCGTGTGCCAGATTTGAATTTCAAATTCCAAATCTGTCCCTATTCGCACTCTCTTCGGTCCGGGCTCAATGAAATAGCCTGTGTTTATCGGTTGGACTTGATTTTTAAAATGATTGTCAAGTCCAGCAAGGCGGTTCTAACGGTCTAAGATAGGAGGTATCGGACTTTCGACGCGCAGTCTAGATCCAATACAAAATTTTAAAGTGGTCCAGAGAACAAACCGGCTCAGAGTTTGATCCAAGGTTATAGAGTATTATAGAGTCATATGTTCTACTCGATTTGGGTCTTGTAGAACGTATTTAAAGTGATCAGGGACTATTTCCCAGCTACTCCAGCGTTGCGCTAGCTAACTTATGCTTAGTTTCTAAAGGAATTAATCCTAAGTGGTTTCTTTGGCTATGGAATTGGGTTCTAAGCGATTTTTCAGGTGTTTTAATTGACCCACTACCTAAGGACGTCAAATCCCAGATTGGCCAAAATTCGGGGTGTTACACTATCTAAGTAAGCTAATGCTTCGAAGCGACAATACACTAGTTTCAAATAAAATAGTAGTTCATCTTCTTCAACAACCCCAACAATGCAACGCTCGTTTTCTCCTTCAAAATTAAGACAATCAAAGGATAAAGAAACATAAGTCTTATCGGGAGACATCAAATCAGCCGAACTAGCTTTCACCAGATAAGCACGCGACTAAAGAAGTCCCTAATTTTCCGACAGTGACTGTCGTGAATAACATTGAACCACAATTAGGAAGGACACAACCACTAGTGATTAGATTTCAAGGATCGACACCTAATATTACTTAGAACATAATGCAAGAAGAAATTTGACAGATGGTCATTGAAACCATTCATCTAGAAAAAGAACAAAATCATAATAAAAGGTTTCGATATCAGATATCGTGTCCCCCTGAAGTAGAAGAAGTTTCATTTGTTGTTGATTTCAAATACCCAAACTTTCAAAAGTTTAATGGGGACAGGTCACCAGAAGAACATATGATGCACTTCATAACAATGATATGAAATTTCTCTAGAATTCCTCAATATTGTTTGTGATTATTCGTGTCATCTTTGATAGGAAAAGCCTTTAGATGGTATTTAGTTTTAACCTTGAGATCTATTCATACTTGGGAATAAATGCCGAGTATTTTTATGGAAATCTTCTTCTCCTCCGACAAAGAAGTTAGTTTGACTGAATTAGCCACTGCTCGCAAACAAGAAGACGAATCACTCAACGAATTTATCAGCCAATGGAAAGACTTGGGGGCATCATGTCAATAAGTTCTGGGAGAATCAAATCAGGTAAATCTATGCTTGGGAGGCATGAGACCAGAAGTGGCATTGTAACACCCCATACTTTTCAGTACTCAGGTGTTACCATGTAACCAAATTTAGAATAAATGCAAACCTAACTTAAGAAAATGTTCAGATGCATTCTAGCCTAAATCTGACCATTGAAAATAATTCCCATCCATATATCAAGTTATCCATCCATTATTAATTAAGATGGATTATCACATCATTAGAAGAACCTATTTTTAACTTCCAATTTCATTGATAGACAAATCTAACCAACCATCCCAGAGTTAGAACTCTAAGTCATGAGATCCACCATTCATTGAGTTCACGCCTTGATGGGTGGAGTGAATTTCTCAAAAACATCTTTGTGGGCCCAAAAACCATTTCGTGTATGCACCAGAGAGGGCGCACATGTGATGCATGGGACAAAGAAACCTGGTCAAAATGGTTTTGACCAAGAATTGGGTTTCACCGAGAATTTCCCAAAGAAGGAAAATATCTTCTTTCTTTTCCACTCCACACCCAGCGCATTTTGAATAGGCAAACTACCATCCATCTATTCGAGTTGTTGCCCACCTACACTGCCCAACTTAAAGATCTGAATCATCCATTTTGTTGGGTGGAAAGCGACGACCAAAACCATAGCTGGTCCACCTGATGTTACGCACGGGTGTGCACACGAACACCAGCACAACAGATCCATGTGCGGTCATTTTCCTTCCAAAAATGGAAAACTCCATTTCTCTTTTTGTTTCCCAAGTAGGTGATCTAAGTGAGGAGAATTCCTCTGATCTCAGTCATCCATTTGAAGAGATCTTAACCATCCAAATCCCTGTATTAGGGTTTCCACCCATAGTAGAACAAAACCATGGCTGGTTTTATCTTTACCAACCACGTTTGAAGGACGTTGTAAAACAGCGCCATCCAAGACATTCATTGTCAATCCTATGGTCTAGGATTGTTTTAAAAACTCTACATAAGAGTGTAGTCAAGTGCATTAGGGTTCTCATCCTCTCCTTACGACAACTTGAGAAAAACATGACACCACCCTCTAAACTCGAACCCATTGGAGAAATTCATCTCCAACCTTAATTTTCTAGCCTCCACAAGGTCCCGTGGATCAATACGAACTGTCTAGAAGAAGCTGAATGGAGAAAAACCCACTGGTTGGTAATCCACCATTGGAGCGCAACCTCCTCCACCGCTGCTTGTAGCCATGTCGAGTTGGGTTGTTGTCCATGAAGGTCTGAATCCTTTGCAATTAGTGGGAGTCGAATAGAGAAAGAAAAGGAAGAAAGGGCAAAGGAGAAGAAGATGATGAGGCCAAGTCGCTGCTCATAGTGTAATGTCTCACCCCCGCACGAGTCAGGCTGAGTCTCAACTTAAACTAGTTGTATCTAGGCCGGGCCTAACGTCCATTATTGGACATTTCAGCTGGAAGAAAAGAGGAAGAAGAAGCAGATGAAAGGAGAATAAAGAGTTCAAGAGAAGAGTTGACATCCACCACTGTGCAGAATATGGAGCTCGAACCAAGTTGCTAGTGCGATAGCCCGAGTTGCTGGGTCGAGTTGCGTGAGTCAGGGATACTATCAGTATGAATTGGGTTCAAGTTTGGTCTAATCCAGACTGTGGTGAGTTTGGGAAGAAGGAAGGAAGAATAAAGAGAGGGAGAGTCGAGTGAGTTGCTACTAAACTTAGACTCACCGACGTGACTCAGTCTAAGAACTGAGTCATTATTCCATCACTGGTCTGGCTTAGAGTATCTCTGGATCTCCAGAGAGAAGGAGAAGATAAAGTGGAAACAAAGGGAGGAAATGAAGAAGAAAGGAGGGGAAAGAAGGGGGATGTCTTAACAGGACTGAGTCAACTCGCTTAAGTCCGGGGCTGACCCGAATCCCAAATTATTTCTGAGTCGTGCTCAGTCAGTGGGCAAACAATGTCGGGGCTCCCCGTCAAAAATCTAGTGCCAAACACCACTTGTCAGGTAACCCTTTTAACCAAGTCTAAATCAACTGAGTCGACTCAGTGAGTCGATTCCCTTCTTATCGAGCTATTTATAGACATTCTTAATACTACTTATAGCTAGTTTAAGAAGTCTAACTTGTTTTGTCAAGCTTAAATCCTCACGCGCAATTGCACCAGGTTGGACCTCCGAAAATAAGTGTTGAGTTAATTCATAGTTAATGAAGAACGGATAAGAGACAAAGGTAATGACTTCTTCCCCTTAAGGTTTCCATTTCCAAATTATTCTAAGGGATAGTTTTCATCAGAATTACAAATGTTATCTTATAACTTATGGTCACATAAATTAGTTATCTACTCCTAAGGGATGGCTTACATTTGAATTACAATTGATAACTTATAAGTCATAATCACATACAATAGTTACTTAGATGTTAGCTTCCATCTAAATCCCAATTTATAGCTTAGATATTTGATTTATGATCTATTGTGATAGTTATGAACTTAATTTGGACATATATCTTGCATGTTGTATCCATACACTTTCACATGTTTATGAATTATTTACAAGTCGCTTATGGAATTCACTTCACTACATCTACTAGTGGAAAACTCCACTTATGTATGTGAACCCACACTTAGGATGTAACGAGACGGAATGTGTTAGAAATGAACCCTCGACTTGGAGGTTATCTTGGATGGTGGAATATCAATGTGGGTTTACCATCCATGGGTATTCTTGCCTATGTGGCTTTAGGGATGACTTCTTTACCTCTCTGATTTAACATTTCCCTACACAACCTCTTTACTGTTTCGATTTATTATTTACTTCGTGCGACCTTTTACTGCTTCGACTTGGTATTTGTCCCATGATTTGAAATTTGCCCTATGTGACTTCGACAATTCATTCCCATATAACCGTGCGATAGTAAGCCCCACATATTAAACTTTGATTGGCCACTAGTCTATGGGCTTCCATTAAACATCCTAAGGTGGAAATCTCATGAGCAAGGGATGGTGGAATGGGACATTATGCTCGAGCTGTCGGCCTAATGTAATGCCCTGAAAATCGGGGGTCGAGCATAACTCAGCTCCCAAGTTCCAAAACATTACTTATGCAATATTTTTAATGATGGATGTATGTTGTCTGTTTTAGTGCATAAAAGATGAAGTAGATTGAGCCGAATCAGCAAAACATAATCCAGGGATAGTTGTAGTACGCAAGCGGAAGACTAAAATGAATATATAAACTAGTATAAGTCCCCAAAATATATATGCTCTGCCAAGTCAATAGTTACAAGTATTGTTTTAAAATACAAATTTCAAAATGTGATAGTCCTCTACAAAGCATAAACCTTGAAGCCCCGATGATTCAGAATGGTTTAAGTGAACCCGCCCGAATACTGCATACATGAGAATGCCTCCTTATCATCCTCAAACTCTAGGTCTGCCTCGCAAGATGCATCAACATCTGCATCTAAGATAAAGTCTGGTTGGTGTTTACGCACCGTCCCAGAATGTGGGAGTGAGTGATCAACTCAGTGAAACTATACAGCAAAGGTTAACATGTTATAAATTCAATCAAGAAGTAATGATAAAGAAATACAATTAAACTCCCTAAGTACTCTGGTTAATGCAATAATGTATGAAGAAATGATGCTTCCCCTCGCCTGCGCTCTCTCTGCGATCTTCATCTCATGGTTACGCATGTCAGTCACTTCCTCAGTGCTCTGCCCAACGCCAAATGACACATGCAGTGCGGTGCATGTACATGATTACCGAGTTCTTATTAGTCCTTTTCATACAGCAGGATTAGGAAGCTAAGGTACCTCCCTTATATCATTTCTCAAACAATGATCCATTTTAGGGTTATCAGTCCTAGTAAATCTCATACCATGCTACGGTTCTAGGTCGCTATAAAGGGCTCGTCACCAATTAATACAGGCCTAGTTATACCTTAGTTACTACAAAAAGGCTCATCACCTCAATGCAGTTTCAAGGTATGCTGGAGGTCACTACAAAGGGCTCGTCACCAATTAGAGTAGGCCGACAGCATGAATACAGTGTCCCATACCACCATATTCGGATCAAGAGTCTGGGTTGCTCACTGGTCAATACGGGGAGGCTCGTCGCCCTAGCTTAGGCCGATAACTCGACCACGATGTCCCATACCACCATGCCCGGCTCATGAGTCTTAGCGGATCAAGGTACCAAGGTTAACAGGGTTTCACTGGTGAGTTTGGTACCTTAGATTAAAGCAGTAGCATCCAAACATGGTGAACATACATCGGGTCAATTGGGTTATTTGACGAGCTCGACTAGGACGAGCGCATGTTGAGTTAATCGACCTGAAATGCATAAGCACTCCATGTGGCCTAACCACTGTCGACATCCCAAGTACCACTCGGATTCATCGAACACATCCCACGTAGAGATAAATAACCTCAGCCACCAGTTCGAGAACTGTTACCGATTTCCTGAACTGTGATATAGTCCCAACCATGTACAATCACAATAATGAATATTTAAGTAAAATCCTATAATCATATGAACATATTATGAAATATAACGTAAACATGAATACACTGTACATGGAGGAAATCATACACATAGTTAAACAAGAATAAGTAAGCTATACAGTTCATGGAGAAAATCATCCACTTAATTAAGGTAGTCAGGATTCATATCTCAACTCCCTCATAAATCACACTTTACTTACTACTAACTTATTCAAACATTTTTACAAACACTTAGACTACACTTTTCAACATACATCACGTATGTTGGCCATATTACGTATTAGGGCAAATCCTTTTGCCACGGAGTTGTTGCATACATAACAACCATGTACCTACGACAATTAATCATGACAGTCACAACATCAGATTCTAAATGCATACAAACATTTCAACAAACACATGAAATACTCTATTCACCACATAGTTTATACATATACGTAAAATGAAACAGATAGTGCTTTTGGCATGTATAATGGCACCCATGTTAGTAATAAATCAATATCTGACATTGAAAGTCTTGAAAACCATAACCTAAACGTATATAGTCCGCACCTTAAACCGATAAACATGTAACGGATATGATTTAGACGTTTAGTCTTTGTCAACGGCGGATTTGCAACCTAGAGCACGAAGTAGGTTAGCTACATCATCACTTAAACTATTTGAAAGACCTAAAGTGGATTAAGGTTAGGATTTCTTACCCAATATGGAATTGATATCACCCATATAGCGATACGAATAGGTGGATTTGGCACGTAGTGTAGCTGGGAAGAATCACAGGATGAATCACCAACTTCTCTCTCACTATCTCTCTCTTTACTCCCTCTTTTTCTTAGCTAGGGTTTTGGAATTCGTATGGATTATGAGAGAGAGGCTTTAAGAACCTTATATAGGCCCAGAAGTGATGGAAACAGTCCCAGGGCCATGGTATACTTAGGTTATATCCAAATCGGGTCTGTTCTGATCCAACGGACCAGTTCTGGAGGTCCCTTTACTGAATACGGTCGGACTTAGGCTTACAGATATTGGATCTTGGTCAAGGTAAGTTTTTGGTTCGATCAGGTTTATAGATCAACCGTGGTCGACCAATTTCAGTTCAACGGTCACCGATACTCGATCAGGGCCACAAGCACATTGGCATGTGTGGGACATTTTCCCTTATCCGAGGGTGTATTTGGGTCAAATTTTGACTGTCAGAATGCTTATAATTGGCCTGCAAGTGACACGACTCAGATTGCTTAAATTCGTATTTAATTTCTAAAAATATTCATTTTTCTCACACACTTCGCTTCGGACTCAAGTAAATCGTCGTGGGATACTGTTTGTACTTGATTTCTGAGGTGGTTGTCAAGTCCAATAAGGCGGTCCTATTTGTCTAAATTCGTCACTATCAAACTTTCGACGTGCAGTCTAGGTCCGATATAGAGTTTCAATGTGCTCCTGAGAGCAACTGGGTTTAGAGATTTATCCTAGATTTCAGGGTAATGTAGTGTTAATAATTCTCTAAGTTTTGGGTCTTGTAGATTGTATTTAAAGTGATTGGTGATAGTTTCACAGGTAATCTAGTTTAACGCTGGTTTATTCTGTGTAATTTCTAAAGGATTTAGTCCTATGAGATTTCTACTTAAGGCAGTACTCGGATCTTCGTATGGATTTTTCTAGGACATTACAATCTAACCCCCTTAAAGAAAAAATTTCATCCTCAAAATTTGTACCTTTTCGTACTCCTCGAGGATCTGAGGGTAGTTCTTTCTTACCTCAACTTCAATCTCCCAAGTAGCCTCTTCTTCATTATGATGCGTCCACAGTACCTTTACAAGTGGGATAACCTTACTACGCAATACCTGCTCCTTCCTATCCAGGATACGCGTCGGTCGCAGTACATATGTGGCATCCTCGCTCAAATGCACCTTCTCCCAGCTGATAATGTGCGAAGGATCAGGAACGTACTTCTTCAATATGGACACATGGAATACGTTGTGCACCCCTACGAGTGGTGTGGGAAAAGCAAGACGATATGCTACTGTCACCACTCAATCTAGTATCTGAAATGGACCAATGAATCTCGACGTGAGCTTCCTTTTCTTACCAAACCGAAGGACTCCCTTCATGGGGGAAATCTTAAGGAATACATGGTCCCCAACCTCAAACTCATGGGGTCACCGTCTCCTATCGGCTTAGCTCTTCTGCCTGCTCTGTGCTGATAGAAGTTGACGCCTAATAATATCGATTTTCTCTGAGGTCGCTTGAACCAACTCTGGGCCAATCAGAGTCTTCTCGTCCACTTCTGCTCAGCAATGCGGTGCTCTATACGGGCGACCATACAATGCCTCATAGGGAGTCATGCCAATACTCACCTGAAAGCTGTTGTTATACACGAACTCTATATAAGGAAGACAGTCATCCCAACTATCCTTGAAATCCAACGCACAAGCTCGCAACATATCTTCTACCACATGATTCACTCGTTCTGTCTGACCGTCTGTCTGTGGATGGAACGAGGTGCTGAACTTAAACTTCACACCCATCGCTTCCTGAATACGAGTCCAGAAGATGGATGTGAATCGCATGTCTCAGTCTGACACGATCTTCAAGGGAACTCCATGCAAATGCATAATCTCTTTGATATACAACCTAGCCAACTCGTCTGCAGAGTTCGTAACTCTAATCGGTAGGAAATGAGCCTATTTCATCAATCGGTCAATGATCACCCAAATGGAGTCACGTCCCTTCCTCATCTTAGGAAGCCTTGATATGAAGTCCATAGAGATGAAATCCCACTTCCATTTGGCTATGGGCATGGGCTGAAGCAGTCCAGGAGGTTGGCAATGCTCTACCTTGACCGGCTAGCACGTGAGACAATAAGATACAAAATTTGCAATGTGAACCTTCATATTGTCCCACCAGTACGATCACAAGCCTCGAACTATAGGCTGACTCGAGAACCTCCCATCTCAAGTCATTAATGTCTGGGACGTATAGGCGGCCATGATAATGTAAGCCGCTATCTGAACCAACACTCCACTCGGAGTCCTCATCTATACTAACCCGCTCTCTCATATTCACCATTAGCTCATCGTCTGCCTGAGTCACGATTATCCCGTTGTCAATGAGGGGCTGTACTCGAGTATTTGCGATAACCTCATATGACTCCACCATGATTTTCTGCTCAAAGTCTCGCACAAACTCCACCAAGTTCCATTCTGCTATCATTAGCGGAGCCACAAACTCTATGGTCTTCTTGCTTCTCAATGCATATGCCACAAGGTTTGCCTTGCTCAAATGGTAGGAGACCTCAAACTTAAAGTCCTTCAAGGATTCCATCCACCGTCGCTGCCGCATATTCTGGTCTCGCTGAGAGAATATGAATCTAAGGCTCTTGTGGTGGCAAAAGAGCTCAAACTCCTCTCCGTATAGGTAATGAAGATAATTCCTACCAACTCTAGGTCATGCATAGGGTAATTCTCCTCGTGTTTCCTCAACTATCTCGAGGTGTAAGCAATCACCCTGTCCTTTTGCATAAGAACACAACCCAAACCAACACGAGACATGTCAGTGTATATAGTATACTTAACCCCTTGCTCTGATAATACTAGCACAGGGGTGGACATTAGCTGGTCCTTCAGCTCCTGAAAAGCTACTTCCGCTTTCTCATTTTAGGCAAATTTCAGATCTTTCCGTGTTAGCTGAGACAGTGGTCTGGCAATCTTGAAAAAGTCCCGAATGAATTGCCGATAGTACCCTTCCCGACTAAGAAAACTCCTCACCTCAGTAACTGAACCGTGCTGCTTCCAATCCTGAATCGCTGCTACCTTAGCGAGGTCGACTGTTATACCTTCCTTGGACACCACATGTCCTAGGAACTTGACTTCCTCATTTCAAAAGTCGCATTTTTTATATTATGTAAATAACTGGTTCTTCCTAAGAGTGTCGAAGACTACTCGTAGATGCTCTTCATGCTCTTCCTGACTCTTGAAATATATCAGAATGTCATCAATAAACACGATGATGAATCAAAACTGAAACGGCTAAAACACCCTGTTCATCATGTCCATGAACATGGCCGGAGCATTTGTGAGTCCGAACGACATCACAAGGAACTCGTAATGACCAAAACTAGTCTTGAAGGCTATCTTCTGCACGTCCTCATCCCTGACGCGTAATTGATGATACCTTGACTACAAATCTATCTTCAAAAAATACCGTCCCCTTTCAACTGATCAAACAGATCATTAATTCTGGGTAAGGGATACTTGTTCTTCACTGTCACCTGGTTCAACCTATGATAATCAATACATAATCGCAGGGAACCATCCTTCTTCTTCACAAACAATACAGGCGCTCCCTAAGGGGACACACTCGGTCATATGAAGCCCGCCTCTAACAATACATCAATCTGTCTCCTCAGTTGCTCCATCTCACATGAAGGCATACGATATGTCGGTAGGGAAATAGGCTTCACAATGGGTACAAGATCGATAGTAAAGTAGATCTCGCACCAAGGAGGAAGTCTCGCGATCTTCTCAAATATGTCCAGGAAGTCGTGAACCACAGGCGTACACCAAACGTCGGATTATCGATACTCTCTAACATGGAAGCGTAACAACTAACTCGACAGGACCAACTGACCTGAACTAGAAATGTAAAGACCATGCCCTCAGGTCCATAGGCTGTCATGACTCGGGCCTTGCAATCAATCTCTGCTCTCCTCCTAGTGAGCCAATCCATCATAAGAATAATGTCTTAGTGACACAGTGAGGCGACAATCAGGTCAACAACCACTGTCCTGCTACCCAAATCTACTGAGCAAGACTCACAGGTCCGGGTAATATCTGAAAAGGTCCCTGTAGCGATAGTGAGTTTCACTCCCTTCATAGGAGCAGTATCCAACCCTAGTCGCTTGATCGCAGCGCAAGAGATGATCGAAATAGTGGAGCCGGTGTCCACCAATAAGAAGACAAGCGTACCTTAGATATGAGCTGGAACCTCAAAAGATCTCTGTGCTAAGTCTGCCTCGGGCCCTTCAGTTGTAAGCGAGTGTACCCGAGCTTACTGTGAACGGTTCGGTTGTGGAACCATGGGGTACTGAGGTGGCCTGAAGTGAGGTACAGGTGAGATGAAAGTTGGGTGAGCTGGTGCTGATCGAAGGGGTGGACTAGAAATGGCCTGAGGCATCGGACGGTTGATCCTCTAAGGCGGTGAAAAGCCACTGTCTTGCATTCTGGTGAAACAATTTATCCCTATGTGGCCTGGCTTCTTGCAGTAAGCACACCACATGTCTGGTCACCTCACAGGGGCAAGAGATGCCATGAGCCTCGGCGGTGAGTCTACACGAGGCCTCTTACTGAGGAATGGTCTGCTCAAAAAATTAGGTCACGACCTGGGAGCCATAGGTGCTCGCATACGGGATAACCTATCCCCATCCTACTCAGCTCGCAGGGACATGCCTACCAACTCGACAATAGTAGATATGCTAGCACAACACATCTTCAACCGGATCTCGGGTCGCAAAACCTCAGAAAAATATAGCATCCGCATCGACTGGTCACCCAGAAGCAAAGGAGCATACTTGTCCAGCTCCATAAATTGGTTCTCATATTCCATCACCGACATCCCTCCCTGACGAAGGTGAAGGAACTCGCTCTCCTTCTCATGTCAGTAGGTGACCGGGAAATTCTCGTGGAAGCGGGTCTCAAATGCATCCCACGTCCACACAAATCCTTTCGCAACAGTGCGGAGAACACTATCCCACCACAAACTAGCCTCCTTCTCAAACATGAAGGTGGCAAGCTCGACCTCCTCCGCCTTAGAACAGTGTAGCGGCCTTAGCATCTTAGAGATGCGATCAATCCAATACTTGGCCTCCTTGGGTGTATGAGTACCCGCGAAAGTGGGAGGCCGTAAGTGCTGGAATCCCTCAAATGTGCCGTTAGCACTAGCGTTCCCAGCTGGGTGCATAGCTGAGGCAGGTGGAGTCACTCCCATCGTCTAAGAAAAGATGCCAGCCATGGAGGTCAAAAACTGTTGTTGGTACTGCTGCTGATGGATCTGCTACTACTACATTAACAGCATCATCTGCTCCAACCTATCAGGAGGCGAAGTGAACTAAGATGCATGTGGCATCAACGCAGATGCATGGTTCTGCTAGGGAACCAAAGGTGTGATAGGTGGTACCACAGGTGTTGGCCCAGCAGCCGGGCCAGTAACCGGCTAAGAATCTGGCATAGAGTCAAAGTGAGACGGGCTCGAACGGGGGTCCGTATGGCTATCACTTAGGTGAGAGGCCTTGTTAAGCGACTCACCCAAAGAGAGACGGGCTGATGTCCTCGTGCCCTTAGGTGGCATGTCCTACAAGCAACAGTGGATGCAACCCATGAGATTTAGCATACACACAATCCATCCACACAGTAATTCTCATCTCAACTCAAAGAAACATCATGCATTTCATTTAACAAAATTGTCACAATATACGAGGCGCAACATTACATGGATCATAACAGAGAATGCATGTGAGTTAATACAACTAAGGCTTCAAACACCAAAACAACTACCAAACTACTACGCCTATAAAGGCCACACAAAAAACCTGGAACAAAGCAAACAAACGACAACTGCATATGCGACTATTCTTTAGAATCTGGCAATGAAGGAGGGGCACCCTTATCCTGCAGACAGCACAAGATAGACTTCAAAGTGCGAGTCACTTTCTTAAACTTGTGTTTCATGAGGTCCCGAACATCGATAATATCATGTCGTAGGGTAGTTTAGCCCTCCTCAAGTCGAGCTAAGCGGGCTTCCCTATCAGCCCGATCAGGGTCATGCTCTCGTGTCGTAGGAGGAGGGCTCTCATCCGTATCCTAGGCCTCCTCTTCTTCTTAGCTCTGCTCTTCTTCTATATCAGCTCCACCTTCTTCATCACTCTCTTCCTCTTCGCTTTCTGTCTCATCCTCACTCTCCTCAAGTAGGGCTTGTCATTGCTGTGGCTCGATATCCATTTGATTGAGAGTAGTCTCGTTGATGTAATGGATCAGCACCGATAATTCTGCCCCAAATCTGTAGCCAAACTCGAGAGCAATCTAGCATATGAGTCGGACGAACAAGAGTGATTTCGTCCTTCTATTAGAATGTGCAGTAAGGACTATCTGTCGTAGGACATGGGTAGGCACACATAACTTCTCTCTCTGCCCCACCTGATACAGGAAGTCCATCATCAGGCGCGTGCACTCACTGCGATTGCTCCACCCGGGATAGACGTTGAACATGCAGATGTCGTGAAGCAGGCAGAAGTTGTCCGTCATATTGGTCACTTAAAGGCTTTTGTTTGGCTGTCATTGAACCAGACAACCACAAAGGAACCGTATGCGGCGATCCCTTTCACTTGCACTCCTCAGATTCTTCTCACTTGCATGCACCTCGCCGAGAGGCACATTCATAAGATGAGATATCAAACCAACGTCAATTATGGCCTCCCGATCTCTTCCAAATGGAATTTTAAATTGCAAGGGCTCCAGCGTTGGCTCTCAAATGTGGGCATAGAAAGCTCAGACAGTGCCCACATTTACACGGTGCTCACCCTTAAATAGCAGACCCCACTTGGCTTCTACCAGGTGCTCGAACAACAAGTATTATCCAAATAGCCACACATCTACATGAGCTTCAAATAGGACCCTACAGCCCTCATAAACTCCATGAGAGAACTTCACCAATAAAGCCCTTCCTATGGGAGCCCGGGGATCTAGATCCTGCTTCGTCTGCAAGTCTCGACTGGCGCTTGAACTTGCGGCGGCACCTCTCGGCCTCCTAGAACGGGTGGGGCGACTAGGCCCAGCTTCATCTATGGGAGATCTCTTCTTTCCCGTGAAAGAGAGAATGATGAAAATTGAAAATATGGCCATAACTAGCTCGAACAAGGCCATGGAAAAGGAAGGAAGAGAGAGAAATGGAAAGAGTGATGGGGTTCCACGGATTTAAGACTTAAAATGGGATTTGAGTGCTCAAATGGAAGGAAAAGAAGGCGAAAATCAGAAATAGAGGTGGGTTTTGAAATGGGTAGTGTGAGGGTGCATGAAGATGGGAGAAGGAAGCCCTTGGTGGGGTATTTTTTGTGAAAATCTGAAATTTTCTTAAGGAGAGCTTGGAGGGGTAGTTTGTGAAGAGGGGACAAGTTAGGGGTGTTTAAATTCGACCCCCCGTGGATCAGTGGGCCACACAGGACCCTAGAAAAATCAGCCCACGTTGCCAATGGGGCAATGTCCCTCTTCCCCCTGGGGTCTAAAAAGGTGTGGGTCCACCTTGGGTCCCCCTGCAAGTGCCTCGATTGGCCCCCTGCTTAGTTTTGACTCGTTTGGGTCATACCAAATATATTCTGATGCATATTCACACTAACCATTTTTAAACGGATTGGATGAGATAAAACACGGTCTAAACCCGTCGATTGACAGTCTAAAAGTGGATTAGGGTCATTTTTCATGATCACCAGTGTGTACGGACCCGATCTCGGTGATCGATTAAAGTAATCTTTTGCCAATTGGCAAAGCTAGGAAGCCTAAACTTGTTTCTAGATTTTTCTCATACCCTCCTATGTTAAATTAGCGTCAGCGTACATCGTGTGACCATAACCTAGGTCCAATTTAATCCAAATCATGCTCTGATACCAACTTATAACACCCTGAAATTTGGAGTCGAGCATAACTCAGCTCCCGAGTTCCAAAATAACACTTATGCAACATTTTTAATGATAGATGTAGTTTTTTGTATTAGTGCATAAAACATGAAGTAGATTGAGCCAAATCAGCAAAACATAATCCAGGGACAGTTGTAGTACGCAAGCGGAAGACTGAAATGAATATATAAACCAGTATAAGTCTCCAAAATATGTATGCTCTGCCAGGTCAATAGTTACAAGTATTATTTTAAAATATAAATTTCAAAATATGATAGTCCTATACAAAGCATAAACCCTGAAACCCCGATGATTCAGAATGGTCTAAGTGAACCCGCCTAGGACGATCTCGAGGTACCAAGGTTAGCAGGGTTTCACTGGTGAGTTTGGTACCTTAGATTAAAGCAGTAGCATCCAAACATGGTGAACATACATCGGGTTAATCGGGTTAATTGATGAGCTCGACTAGGACGATCGCACGTTGAATTAATCGACATGAAATGCATAAGCACTCTGTGTAGCCTAACCACTGTCAACATCCCAAGTACGGCTCGGATTCGTCGAACACATCCTGCGTAGCGAAAAACAACCTCAGCCACCAGTTTGAGAACTGTTATCAATTACTTGGACTGTGATATAGTCCCAACCACGTACAATCACAATAATGAATATTTAAGTCAAATCCTACAATCATATGAACATGTTATGGAATATAACTTAAACATGAATCCACACTACATGGAGAAATCATACACATAGTTAAGGTAGTTGGGATTCATATCTCAACTCCCTCATAAATCACACTTTTCTAACTACTAACTTATTCAGACATTTTTACAAACACTTAGACTACACTTTTCAACATACATCACGTATGTTGGCCATTTTACGTATTAGGGCAAATCCTTTTGCCAAGGAGTTATGGCATACATAACAACCATGTACCTACGATAATTAATCATGGCAATCACAACATCATATTCCAAATGCATGCAAACATTTCAACAAACACATGGAATACCCTATTCACCACATAGTTTATACAAATACGTAAAATGAAACAGATAGTGCATTTTGTATGTGTAATGGCACCCACGTTAGTAATAAATCATTATCTGATATTGAAAGTCTTGAAAAATATAACCTAAATATATATAGTCCACACCTTAGACCGATAAACGCATAACAGATATGATTTAAATGTTTAGTCTTTGTCAACGGTAGATTTGCAACCTAGAGCACAAAGTAGGTTAGCTACATCATCACTTAAACTATTTGAAAGCCCTAAAGTGGATTAGGGTTAGGATTTCATACCCAATATGAAATTGGTATTGCCCGTACAGCAATATGAATAGGCGGATTTGGCACGTAGTGTAGCTGGGAAGAATCCCAAGATGAATCACCAACTTCAATCTCACTATCTTTCTCTTTACTCTCTCTTTTTCTTAGATAGTGTTTTGGAATTCGTATGGATTATGAGAGAGAAGGTTTAAGACCCTTATATAGGCCCAGGAGTGACGAAAACAGTCCCAGTACCATGGTATACTTAGGTTATATCCAAATCTTGTTTGTTCCGATCTAACGGAGTAGTTCTGGAAGTCCCTTTGCTGAATGCGATCGGACTTAAGCTTACAGATATTGGATCTTGGTCATGCTAAGTTTTCAGTCCGATCGGGTTTACAGATCGACCGTGGCAGACATTTTTAGTTCAACGGTCACCAATACTCGATCAGGGCCACAAGCACATTGGCATGTGTGGGACATTTTCCCTGATCCAAGGGTGTATTTAGGTCAAATTCTGATAGCCAGAACGCTTATAATTGGCCCGCAAGTGACACGACTCAGATTACTTAAATTAGTATTTAATTTCTAAAAATATTCACTTTTCTCACACACTTCGCTCCGGACTCAAGTAAATCGTCGTGGGATACTGTCTGGACTTAATTTCTGAGGTTGTTGTCAAGTCCAACAAGGCAATCCTATTTGTCAAAATTTGAAGCTATTGGACTTTCGACGTGTGGTCCAGGTCTGATATGGATTTTCAATGTGCTCCCGAGAGCAACTGGGTTTAAAAATTTGTCCTAGATTTCAAGGTAATGTAGCATTAATAATTCTACAAGTTTTAGGTCTTGTAAATCATATTTAAAGTGATTGGTGATAGTTTCACAGGTAATCTAGTTTAGCGCTGGTTAATTCTCATTTAATTTCTAAAGGATTTAGTCCTAAGAGATTTCTGCTTAAGGCGGTACTCGAATCTTCTTTCAGATTTTTCCAGGACGTTGCACCTAAGTTGGGTGATGAGGCCCTCATAGTAACCTTTGAGTTTACTTAAATTAGCTGATTGTAATTGAAATAATAATAGTTTGGCTAATCATGCATTCATAACATACGGGCGATGACGGGTGATTAATTTTGAATGTTGTAGCATATGCCCTTCGACTTAGTGTGATATCATTTCCCTTTCTCCCAAACCATCGATTATCGACCCACATACATAATGTATGATGGATTGGTCATTATGTTATACGTGATGTATGCACATGATTTGTTATGTTGGTTACCAGTCACATGCATGGGTGACGAGCCCAACTTCGACTAGATGAGCATCCCCAGGTCGATGTGAAGTCACGTATCCATGCATTTAAACAAGACTACAACATGTATTATTCTGGATGCCTTGTTATTTTTAACTAGGCTTAGCTAAGGCGGCGGTGTGTAATCTTCAAAAGGAATTCACACTAAGTTGACAACTCATTCATCGAATATATAACCATATAGGTAGTACAGGTGGCTTAAAAGATATTCATGCCTAAATTGATAAAGAGCAGGGTACAATTACCAGGGATACATGACTGTATCTGACAAGAGAAGATGCATGATCTTGCGGCTCAATTTTAAATACATCTTATTAGTTCTTATGTGTAAATTGTGTAATTCGTGTATTTGTTAATATAGAATCATAGGTTTGTATAAGTCATTATGGGCAGCTGCTCGTATATTCTGAATGTAAATGCAAATTTTCATTATGTTGATTTGTCTAACTTCCACTAAACTACTGTAAGACCACATCAATTCCGTACCATTCCTATGTTTATGTGCAAGACAATTGATGACCTTATCCAAACCTGAATTAATCGTACACAGTACACACCTAACTGTCTAGAGCCTCAAGACCTTGAAATAGATTTCATATCGACCGCCATATCGCCACGATCGCGTAGGTACCACCCGTGCATCTGTACGACGCTTCGTTAGTGAGATATGCCACGAAGTATCGTTAGTGTATCATGTGTGCAAGGCGTCATGTACTCCATTCCACACATGCGCATAACACATGCCATGCACACATGTACATGCCACACATGGGTGAGAGAATCTCTACCCATGTGTGTGATGTCACACACCCATACCTCCCCTCTCTCATGTGCATGCAAGCTCAACTCTTCTCCATACCATACCCTATGCATGACATCATCACACCATGCCATCACATGTCCCTTTAATCCACCATTAATTACAAATAATGAATTAATTGTCATAATCTTAGTCTAAGCTAACCAAGATCACATTAATTGAATCTAAACACATTTTAACAATTTCTCTACAAATAGTCCTTCATCCCTTAGCATTTCACCATTTTTCTACACAAGGGAAGAGAGAGAGAGAGGAGTGATATTGGTGGGCCATCAACTCCATCAATCTCATCCCTTCCATCCATCTCAACCATCCGTCTAGTCCATCAAGGTGAGTACACCCTCATCACTCATTCTTTTTTTTTTTTTTTCTTTTGTTTATGTAGGGTAGAGATGGTATCGATGATAATGATATGATTAATGGTGTGGATGCATAGGGGAAGACATAAAATTGAAATTTATAGACCTCATGTGGACTTATTGATAGTGGGCCCATTGTAATGTTTTTATGTCATCCAAACCATCCAAGTGTGGCCAATTGGGCTGGCCACACACACCCATGCACACGCGTTTACACAACATATAAATAAGCAAAAAAATTACAAAGAGAAGAGGGAGAGATGTTGCTGCTGTCGGCATCTAGAGGACGCTACAACATGCAGCGTCCTAGCTGCTTGATTAAAGGGAGGAGTGTGGGGCCCACGATAGGCCCCACCATGATAAGTATCTGATCCACACCGTTCATCCTATTTTCCAGATCATTTTAGGCGTTGAGTAGAAAATTAAAGACGATTCAAATCTTTGGAAGGCCACACTATCAAAGAGACTATTTTAATAGTGATAAATTATTAGGGCCCACTGTGATGTTAATGTAAGCCCAAAAAAGCTGAATATTGGGCTCGTTGGGTCTGTCATGTGCCATAGAATCCAACAGATGGACTGGATCATCTTGATATGGGCCCTCCATATGAAAATCCATAAGAAAACAAAAAATAAAAATAAAAATGCAAAGGGGTGTTGGATGTTGTTGCTGCCAGCTTCCAGAGGACGCTACAACAAGCAACGTCTTGTTATAGCTAGGGACGGTGTGTCCCACCACAGGCCCCACCATGATGCATGTCGACCATCTAAACCCTGCATTTGATGGGTTCCTTTTAAAAATGGGTCACCATAAAAAATCAACCATACACGAAACTCATGTGGCCCACACCATTAAATAATAAAAATAATTAATAAATTTTGAAGTTGGATAAATCAATAGATTTGTGGGTCTGTTCTATTCATGAGGTATGTCATATATCCAAACTATTCATCCATTTGGTGAGTTGTTGTAACATCCTGAAAATCAGGGGTCGAGTAAAAACTCCATTCCCGAGTTCTAGAACATCACTTATGCAACATAAATGTGTATGATTGAATGTTGTCTGTGTTAATGTATTAAACATGAGTGAGATTAAGCCAGAACAACATATCATACTCCAGAGACAGTTGAATTTACAAGCGGAAGACTGTGATAGTATGTATAACATATATAAGATGTTGTATGTCTCCAGAGTGTGAACATGTTACCAGGTTATATACATATATGTATACTTCAAAAGTAAATAAAAGAATATACATGAGTGCTCTAAAAATATAAAATGACAAGTGTCAATGTATCTAATCAACCTCCCTGTAATCCCGTCAAGCAGAACACGCATAATTATGCACGTATTCCTAATATCCTAATGCGACAAGAAGCCATGTCAATCACATCAGCAAATTATGGATGAAAACAGTATTTCCTACAAATGACTAAAATGCCCTAAATCTCATATTCTTCGTCTATTTACGAAACAGGAAACGGACAGCATGTTGTACATGTCAAACGGCGTTGCCGTCGATAATCTACTATTAAACGACATTGAAAGAGTTGGAAACAGTCAATCAAAGCATCTAAAATCCGCACCTTATCTTCTATAGGAGTATCAATTCGAACGGAGCGTATACGCTTCGTCTACGGCAAATAGGCAACCTAATTTACAAGATCTATCAGCTAGTTTTCCATGGAAACGAAGGATCAGCAATTCAGCAAGAGTTTAGGATATTTTCTTACCTATAAACGTGGAGAAATCACCGGCAAAGTGATTGGAGCGTGTTGCTTAATCACGTGCAACAGGTAGCACAAGCGGCAGGAAATTCCCTTCCACTCACTCTCACAAACTCTCACTTTTTCTCTCTCTCAACCTAGGGCTTTTTCCAAATTCGGATGGGAGAGAGGAGTGAGGGTTTCAACCCCTTTTATAAGCCCAAATGTGCCCGAAATAGGCTCGGGAACAATGTATACTTAAGGTATATCCAAATCGGGGCTGTTTCGGTCCAAAAGGACATTTCTGGTGGTCCCCTGGCCGAATGCGATCGGACTTAAGTTCGTACATGTTGGATGTCGCTCACATCCCGTTTTTAGACCATCAGTGTTCGTAGATTGCCCGTGGCAGTCCAGTTTCAGTTCAGCGGTCACCGCACGTAGATCAGGCTTACAAGTCTCATGATATGAAATAAAAAATTTTCCTGATCTGAGGGTGTAATTTGGCTGAATTCTGACGGTCAGAACACTTAACACTGACGCGTCAAGTCGTGTGCCAGATTTGAATATCAAATTTCAAATCTAACCCTATTCTCACTCTCTTCGGTCCAGGCTCAATGAAATAGCCTGCGAATGTCGGTTGGACTTAATTTTCGAAATGATTGTCAAGTCCAGCTAGGCAGTTTTAATGGTCTAAGATAGTAGGTATCGGACTTTCGACGCACGGTCTAAATCCAATACAAAGTTTCAAAGAGGTCTAGAGAATAAACCGATTTAGAGTTTGATCCGAGGTTTTAGAGTATTATAGCACCATTGATTCTACAAGTTTTGGGTCTTGTAGAACGTATTTAAAGCGGTTAGGGACTATTTCACAGCTACTCCAGCGTAGCGCTAGCTAACTTATGCTTAGTTTCTAAAGGAATTAATCCTATGTGATTTCTTTGGCTATGGAATTGGGTTCTGAGCGATTTCCTAGGTGTTTTAGTTGACCCATTGCCTAAGGATGTCTAATCCCAGGTTGGCCAAAATCCGGGGTGTTACAGTTGTCTTATGGCTTGAGTAGAGAAATAAGATAGATATAACAATTAGGTGGTCCACACTACAAAGAGCAGCAAGGGATATGTTTACCATTGAAACCCTTTTTAGGTCATAGAAGTTTTGGACCAATATCAAAATTATTTTTCCTCTTAAATCAGGTCTTTGTGACCTTATGAATGGATTAGATGGAAAGTAAACATTATGGTGGGCCCTATGAATTGTTTAATGGTAAAATCATTATCTTTACTACTACTTGTGGTGAGGTCTAGATAATCTTTGGATATGATTTATTTTGGATAATTCTCTAAAATGATCTCTCAATATAGATAAATAGTGTGGATATAATAAATACATCACTTTGGGACCCATGTAACTTTGATCCACTTGAACCGTTTGTACAACTCGGAGCTCGAGCATATAAAAACACTTGTTGGGGTCCACTTGAAATTTTGATGCATCTGAAACTTGGTTTGAACCCTTAACTAAGTGGGGGACACACATAATGGATAGGCTGGATTTATTAACCACATCACTGTGAGCCCAACAAATGATTATGAATATTTAATGGAGGGTAACCTTCCCAACTTGTGTGTGGTATGACCCACTTTGATGTAGGTGTCATGCCACTTAATCCACTATGGCTATGACATAATGTATATTTAAGATCCTCACCATTTATCTATTTTATCAACCCTCTTGATGGTATGTTACCAATCAGGCCTATCCAATGATTAGATAGTCGTACGTTCTGAAATAATACAAATTGAACTATCATCACTGAAGATTTGTTATGGGCCATCCTGATGATGTATTATACATTCAACCCATCCAGCCCATGTACTAGGTCCCCTTTAGACCATTGTCCCAAAGATTAGTCAATCCGACCTAAAATAAACCATACAATACAAGGCTGTGAGAATGAATGCCTAACCATTGAATCCAACCTAAGACCACCATGGTGTATTTATTTAATCCACACGGTATCATTTTAAGAATTAGAATAAAATCATAGAAGACCTAATTATTAAGTGGGTCACACACAACTTAACCTCATGAGAAAGCCCCATGAGCTCCACCGCATAGAACCCATTGTAAATTCCATTTATGTGTGGGCCCAAGAATGTTAAGGCCCATTTTGAGTGAATGCCATGTGGGCTCATCAGTGGTAGCCTTGTTTGGGCCAACCATTAGCCCTCTTCGGTAAGAGTTTGTGATCTCCATGTGTTGAATGTATACTATTTTGAATCATGTGAAATTGTGCTGTGTGTATAGCCCTTCACCATGTGGCATTTGATATAGGTTGTATTGTGTTGCTGCCTTAGATTACCTAATTATATAATGAGTGTACAACCCTTCGCCACTTGGCACTTTGGTTTGAGTGTGGACCTAAGTAGTAGGATCATATGACATGTGTTTAAACCCATAAACGTGTTCAATTATCACAAATATACGGACTCTAGTGGTGTGAGGGTGTGATATACGTGTTTGGCCCCTTAATCATGTGGGCATGTGACGTATGTATGGCCACCTAATCATATGCAATCGTGGAGTATATGTAGTTATCTAGACCATATGATTGCGAAAATCCACACAAGGCCAACCAATTACATGAAATCAGGTGGCATTGGTGACCACTCGATGACATGACCACGTGCTTAGGCGCATAGCCATAGTCACTTAAACCATGAACAATTGAGTTGTACGTGCAGATTTTCTTAGTGATGAGAATTATGATTTGGGTTAGATTATACAACTTGATAATGGAGTTGCCCTCAATTCGATATCATGCGACATAAATACAACCCTTACATTATGCTCATAAGTGAGGCAGATGCGGGGACCACTAAACTATATCTAATCTGATGGAAGCAAGTTCTTGTCCTCTTGATCATGTGACACCGAATCTGAGTCAGTCTCCATATGAAGTATTGGACGGTTATAGTTTAAGGGTTAGTGTAACCGGGTATGGTGGGTATGCTTGTGATTGTGCCTTGGATGCTCTAAGATGCAGTCACTAGACCATGATACTAATTGTATGTCCACTCAACCAAGTGAGATTATGGCATCGACAACCTGACCATGTGAGAGCTTAGTAAAGTGGTTGCCCCATTATGTGAGTTATGAGGTTGTGAAAGTACATAACCATATAACCTTAAGTCCTTTATTATGGCAAGTAGAGTGACATTTGTGTGGACACTCAACCATATAGACTTTTGATAATGGAGTGGCTTTAAGACCATGTGGGCATTTGAGAATTGTGTGATTACTCAGACTCGTGGACTATGCTAATGGTGTAAGCTCTTGGGTATGTGAACTTAGGACGTGTGTCAGATTGATTATGGAAATCCAACCTACTAACAGCTCACTTGAAGGTGAAACCCATTACATTATGTGAGTTTCATTAGCACCATCCGTCCTGTGGATCATTTACTATATGTTATATTTATGCCTTTCATCTCATAACCATTTAGTGCATGTATTTTGCATCACCACCACTTATTAACCATAAAGCCCAGTTAGGGTATAACCATGTGGTCCTAATAGAAGAAAATAGTGTTGAGCCAAAGCCGCTAATGGAATATCTATCTTGCAAAGGATATGATGTAATTCTGAATACAATTAATGCTCGTGATTATGATAGCTATGGATGATATTAGTGATGTTAGTGATTATAATTAATAGAAGTATATAATTTAATATCTTGATTAATATTTTTCCACTTCCTAGCATACTAAATTCATCTACTTAACCATGTTGATATTGATCATACTCATGCACCATGAAATGATGGTATGTGCAAGTGTACTTCAATACATTTGTTCATGTATAAGATATGTCCTCTTTAGTTTAGTCACATGACCATAGATTGATATAGTTGATAGCGGCATATGATGATTATATGAAATTTTTTAGCTTAAAGGTTAAGCAGACCCTAAACTTATGGCATTATATGCATATCACATGCATTTGAATGTATTCCTTATTATAATTGCTTGAATTCATACATAATCATGACATACATGATGATCGAAATACCATAGTCATGCTGTATAACATGAGTTGGATCTCGACAATGAAATGTACATCTATGATGATGACTTAGGTTATCCCTGAAAATGAACAGGACACCGAAAGTGTGAAAATAATAGGGGATGATCTACCCCATGGGTTGAAAGTCCTTAAACCCTGATGCTAGCTAGGGAAACCTTACTGTCGGGCCGATTGGATACATGGGTCATGGATTTGACTCCCATTGACGAGGTCGGGTTAAGAAGAGGTGGGTCCAACCTGCTTAAGGGTTGAGGTGCAAACAGGGATCGGTCTGACTCACCGGCGAGGAGAAGCGCAAATGAGTTCCGCTACTAGCATGCCAGGTGGAAGTCCACCCCAGGGTGGGTATGTGAGGTCGATTACTGGAGTCTAGTGCATGGGTGTCGACCATGGTGTTTTTCATGATATACAGTTGGTGGAAGTACACAGCAGATCGAGTGTACGAGGTCGATTACTGGTGTCTGGTGCATGGGTGTCGACCATAGTGCTTTTCGAGATACACGGTTATAATATGGCATAACAATATGATGATGATGATGTGATTATAGATGCGTGTAATACAGTTATGGCTATAGTATCGGAGAAATGAAAATATGACTTGGTGATGATGGTAACATTGACTCGGAGTATTACTATGATGCATATGCATTGCATTGGCATTGGCATCATACCTTGCGTACTACAGGCCTTTCACCATACATGATTTTTTTTGTGGCATATTTATCTTGCTTGCATGTAGGATAAACTGCACACCCGTGTGTACTCACTAGGCCTTTTTCCTAAGCTTCTTATTTCCCATTTTTTTCAAGACACGAGTAGCTTGGAAGACTTAGCTTTCTCGATGCATTGTATCTATTTTTCGATTTGACAATGTTGACATTGTGTACCTTTTGAAAAGCATTGTACTCATAACTATCAGGATTTATAATAGACAGTGTTGCTTGGTATTTTGATCAAGGATCTTCACGCTCAGGTATTATTAGATTTAAAAAAATCAATTAAAAATCTTCCTCATGGTGCGCCGAACTTAGGACTTAGTGTATGGAAGTCGAGTGCCAGATTCAGGGCATCATGGAAGCTGTTCATCCCCAAATTTGGGGCGTGACAACTTCTAACTCAGAAATATAAAGAAAAGGAAAAAAATAATACCTAAATTTGACTATCTTTAAAGTTTAACACTTGGGGTTTTCGAGAATGAGTCATATACTCAGGTTTCGAAAACATGGGACGTTACAGTTGGTATCAGAGCATAGTTTGGGCAAACTAGGCCTTGGGGAAATGAACTTATACAAACTCTGAATGTCCCAAGTTATGATGTTTGAAATTAGAGATTTGAACTTAGGTGAATATCCCTTGGACTTAGAAGAATGATTGAGAATGTAGAAACCAAAACTTATGTTCCCTTAGGAATTATTAGGATAACCATTCAAATGTATGTGGAATCCCCTTAAAAGTGGGAGATATTGTGAATATAGAGACCCAAAATCTTATACCCCCTGAAACATTGTTTAGATGACCCTAGAACTTAAAAATAAAACTTTAGTTCCCTTGAAAACTACCAGAATTATTGTTTGAACTTATAAATTAAACTCATGTACCGTGGGAGGGCAAATGCCCACTATGATGTATTTGGGATAGAATAGAAACATTCCTTGAACTTGACTCTCAATGAACAAGTTTCAGAAAATCCAGAATTTGTACTTGTCCAAAATTCTCTAGTTAAAAATAATATTGACATAAGATTCAATAAATATAAACAAACTTAGACATTGTACAAAATTCCTTAACCACCATATTGTATATTTAATTGAAAACAAGTGCTCTCTAAACTTAAGAATTGCACCAGGAATTGTAGCTTGAATTCCCTAATACATCTCCTTAGGAATAATATTTTCCATAAATTCCAACACATAAAATTAATTGGAGGAAAATTTGTATAATTTTAGGTAAACTTTCAATCCTAGGCTGAGTATATTAAGACTAAATCTAGAATCCTCGGTGAAATTGATAACTTTTAAACTCAGATTTCATGTAGGAAATCTTAGTCTTGAAATTTTTACATTGCGCTTAGATGATCAGAGTGCGTAGTGAAAACGTAATGGGCCATGTAAATTTATCTATTATGAAAATAGAAGATTAGTTGATATTCCTCAGGAGTCTAGAATAATCAAGATCACGGGTTTATGGAACCATATTTAAGCAAAGTTGCACTGTTTGATCAAAATTTTAAGTCCTAATAAATCTCAATGATCTCGATGCGCTGATGAAGTAAAAGATCAAGATTTAATAGGATTATGAATTGATATTAGTAAATCCTATCTTCTACATAGGCAAAGGATCAATGTATCAGGCTCAAACCCACCACAATCTTCTATTCTTGTTAGCTCGAACACTAATAAACAGAAAATTGTATTGTGCCTTAGACAATGGAGAACTATCATCAAAAGTAAGGGAAAATATAGAAAGAAAGATAAAATATTATTAGTAAACACCTAAATGAACTTGGAATCTTAGTAAATACTATAAGAAATTCTATTGTTGACAAGCAATATGATAATGCCCTAGTCCTTATTAATACTGGAATGATTTCTAACTGTTAGCAGAACTAAAACACATTAGTTGATCTACTAGACTAGAGACCTAAGGGTTGTCAAAAATTTTGATGTAGCTTGTTAAGAACATATGCGATATGATTTCACACTTAGGCATGTACACCTTTATGATAGTTGAAACACTCATAACTTTAATGGTTAGAACGAGCATTATCAAATCTCGATGGTAAAATCTTCTTTAAGGGGGTAAATGAAATGAGCCATGTTCGAGTAGTAACTTATGAGTACTTGCACGTACAGGTAAAACTAGTGGGAAAACTGGTAAATGCATAGAGACACCGTAAAATAAATTACAGTTCACAAGCATAGTTGAAGTATTAAATTTTGGGGAGAAAATTCTCTTTAAGGGGGGTGGATTGTACCAACCCATACTTTTCAATACTCGGGTGTTACCGTGTAACCAAATTTGGAATAAATGCAAACCTAGCTTAAGCAAATGTTCACGTGCATTCTTGCTTATATCCGACCATTGAAAATAATTCCCATCCATATATCAAGCTATCCATCCATTATTAGTTAAGATGGACCATCACATCATTAGAGGAACCTATTTTTAACTTCCAATTTCATTAATAGACAAATCTAACTAACCATCCCAGATTTAGAACTCTGAGTCATGAGATCCACCATTCACCGAGTTCACGCCTTCATGCGGGATGATTTGATACTTAATCACACAACATAGCCACCTGAACGATGGATCTACTTCATCTATGGATTCCCGTCCTAACTTGGACGGTTGAAGTTAGTGATCAGTCTAGATTCCACATTAAATCCATGGACTCCACCCTAAGACGAGGTGTGCTTACCCATGCTACACTTTCATTGATCAAGTAGAAGGTCTGATCCACCCATTAGGTCCATAACATATCATTAGACGATATCCACCAAGTGACAACATAATTTTGAAATTCCTAGAACCATTGATAGTCAAAATTAAAAGGATCTGGCCATCAGATTGACACATTTAAAGTCCCGCCACCTGATCATCACACCTAGACTATCAGCCCACCAACTCAACTATTGGATCTTATCTAGGTAACCCCTAAGACCTTCTTGATGGGAATGGACTATGATCAGAGTGGGACCCACCACACGATTAAAAGTTTACGCATATATAAAAAATAAATGAGATAATTTATAATAGAGTAATTTAAACAAATACTATTATTTGAATAGTAACATATTATGATGATCTTGAACATACAAATGATCCCGTAGGACCTTTTGACCATTGATGGTCGGGTTGGAATTAATTTGACCGAAGTATCAACGAAATCAACACTTAAAAACTGTAAATCAATTGGTATGGCCCACCTAAGCTTTGGATTTGCCTCTTCTCCACTCAACCGACCCAGTTGGACCCATAGAGCATCATTAGCGGAGTGGATTTCTCAAAAACATCTATGTGGGCCCCACAAACATTTCGTGTATGCACAAGAGGAGGCACACATGTGATGCACGGGACCAATGAAACCAAGTAAAACTCGGTTTGACAGAGAATACCCAAAGAAAGACAATCTGTTCTTTATTTTCCACTTTGCGCCTAGTGCATTTTGAAAGGGCGAACTATCGTCCATCTGTTTGAGTTGTGGCCCACCTACACTGCCCAGCTTAAAGATCTGAACCGTTCATCTTTCTAGGCAGAAAATGGAAACCAAAACCACAGCCGGTCCACCTGATGTTGCGCACGGACATGCAAATGAACCCTAACACAACAGATGCGTGTGCGATCATTTTCCTTCCAAAATGGAAAACTCCACTGCTCTTTTTGTTTGCCAGGTAGGGGATCCGAGTGAGGAGAATTGCTCTAATCTTAGTCGTCCATTTGAAGAGATCTCAACCATCTAAATCCTTATAGTAGGGTTTCCAGCCGTACTAGAACAAAACTATGACCGGTTTTGTCTTTACCAACTACGTTTAAAGGATGTTGTAAAACAACGCCATCTAAGCCATTCATTTTCAATCCTAGCATCTAGGATTGTTTTAGAAACTCTACATAAGAGAGTAGTTAAGTGCATTAGGGTTCTCATCCTCTCCTTGCAATAACCTGAAAAAAACATGCCACCACCCTCCAAGCTTGAACCCAATCGATAAGTCATCTCCAACCATATTTTTCTAGGCTCCACTAGGTCATATGGATCAATACTAACTATCCAGAAGAAGCGGGATGGAGAAAAACCCACTGGTTGGTAATCCACCATTGGAGTGCAACCTCCTTCTCTACCACCGCTTGCAGCCATGTCGAGTTGGGTTGGGGTCCACGAAGGTTTGAATCCTCTGCAATCAAAGGGAGTTGAACAGAGAAAGAAAAAGAAGAAAGGGCAAAGGAGAAGAAGATGATGAGGCCGAGCCGCTGTTCACAGTGCAATGTCACACCCCCACATGAGTCAGGATGAGTCTCGGCTTGAACCGGTCGTATCTAGGCCAGGCCTGACGTCCATTACTAGACGTTTCAGCTAGAAGAAAAGAGGAAGAAGAAGTAGATGAAAGGAGAAGAGAGAGTTTGAGAGGGGAGCTGGCATCCACCACCATGCAACACATGTAACTTGAATCGAGTTGCTGGTACGATTTCTCGAGTTGCTGGGTCGAGTTGTGTGAGTCAGGGATGCTATCAGTCCGAGTCGGGTTCAAGTGTGCTCTAGTCCAGATTGGGTTAAGTTTGGGAAGAAGGAAAGAAGAATAGATAGAGGGAGAGTCGGGTGAGTTACTACTGAACTTGGACTCACCGACGTGACTCAGTCCAACCACTAAGTCGTGGTTCCTTCGGTGATCTACGTTAGAGTGTCTCTGGATCTCCAAATGGAAGGAAAAAGACACACAGGAAATTAAGGGATGAAGTGAAGAAGAAAGGAGAGGAAAGAAGGGGGATGTCTTAGTTAAATTGAGTCAACTCGCCTGAGTCAAGGGCTGACCTGAATCCCAAATTGTTCCCGGGTCGTGCTCAGTCAATGGGCCAACAATGTCAGGGCTCCCAACTAAAAACTAATGCGAAACACCTTTTGTCAGGTAACCCTTCCAACCAAGTCCAAATCAACTGAGTCGACTCAGTGAGTCGATTCCCTTCTTATTAAGGTATTTATAGACATTCTTAATACTACCTATAGCTAGTTTAAGAAGTCTAACTTGTTCTGTCAGGCTTAAATCATCATGCGCGATTGCACCATGTTGGACCTCTAAAAATAAGTGTTGAGTTGATTCGTAGTTAGTGGAGAACAAATAAGAGATAAAGGTGATGACTTCTTCCCCTTAAGATTTCCATTTCTAAATTAGTCTAAGGGATTGTTTTCATCAGAATTACAAATGTTATCTTATAACTTATGGTCACTTATATTAGTTATCAACTCCTAAGGGATGGCTTACATTTGAATTACAATTGATAGCTTCTAAATCATAATCACATACAATAGTTACTTACATGTTAGCTTCCATCTAAATCCCAATTTATAGCTTAGATATTTGATTTATGATCTATTGTGATAGTTATGAACTTAATATGGACATATATCTTGCATGTTGTATCGTTACACTTTCACATTTCTTTGAATTGTTTATAAGTCGCTTATGGAATTCACTTCACTACATCTACTAGTAGAAAACTCCGCTTATGCATGTGAACCCACATTTAGGATGTAATGGGACAAAATGTGTTAGAAATGGACCCTCGACTTGGAGGTTATCTTGGATGGTGGAATATCAACGTGGGTTTACCATTCATAAGTTGTCTTGCCTATGTGGCTTTGGGGATGACTTCTTTACCCCTCTGATTTAACATTGCCCTGCACAACCTCTTTACCATTTAGATTTAATATTTATTTCGTGCAACCTTTTACCGCTTTGACTTGGTATTTTCCCTATGTGGCTTCTACAGTTCATTCCCATATAATCGTACGATGGTATGCCCCACATATTGAAATTTGATTGGCCACTAGTTGATGAGCTTTTATTAAACATCCTAAGGTGAAAATCTCATGAGTTAGGGATGGTGGAATGGGACACTATGCCCAAACTATCGGCCTACGCTGGGTGACAAGCCTCTTATAGTGACCTTTAAGTTTACTTACATTGGGTGGTTGTAATTGCATTCATAGCATACAGGCGATGACAGGTGGCTAATTTTAGATACTGTAACACATGCCCTTAGGCTTAGTGTGGTATTGTTTCGGTAGCTCTCAAGCCATCGACTATCGACCCACATACGTGAAGTACAATGGATTGGTCATTATGTTATATGTGATGTACGCACGTGATGTGCTATGCTGATGACCAATCATATACATGGGTGACGAGCCTAAGTCCAACTTGATGAGCATCCCCAGGTCAATGTGCATTCACGCATCCATGCATTTAAATAAGACTGCATCATGTATTATTTTGAATGCCTTGTTGTTTTTAACTATGCTTAGCTAAGGTGTCGGTGTGTAATCTTGGGGAGAATTCACACTGAGTTGGTTACTCATTCATCGAATATATAACTGTACAGGTAGTACATGTAGCTTAATAGGTATTCATGTCCAGATTGATAAAGAATAGGGTACAATTATTAGGGATGCATGGCTGTGTCTGCCAAGAGAAGTTGCGTGATCTTGAGACTTAAGTTTATATACATTTTATTAGTTCTCATGTGTAAATTGTGTAATTCTTATATTTGTTAATATAGAGACATTGGTTTGTATAAGTCATTATGGGCAGCCACTTGTATATTTTGAATGTAAGTTTATATGTTCCTTTATGTTTGATTTATTCATCTTCCACAAAACTGCTAACTATGAAAGAAAAAGAAAAGGAAAAAATAATACCTGAATTTGAATATATTTAAAGGTTAACACTCAAGTTTTTGGAGAACAAGTCATATACTCGGATTTCAAAAACTTGGGGCATTGCAGGCATGTAACCTGATTAGCACAAATATACAAACCTTTCATGGTCTTACTACCAATGCTCATACTCTTGAAAAGATGGTTGAAAAAGTGTCTGCCTTTTATATAAAGTCACTATATTAGAATCTTCATGAAACGTCAGACAATGCTGCTAGCAAAGAAGAAAAGAAAGAAGATTATCACAAGGAAGAAAGAAATAGCAGTGAAGAAAATTGGAAAGGTCATACAATTGGGATGACATATGAAAAATATAGACAATGTAAGGCCCAAAAGAAATGGACATTCACAAAAGAAGATATACATCCTATGATGAATCTACTATTAGCTATAGGAGAAATCAAGCTACCTCAGTCAAAGTACTGTAAAGAAATAGAGAAGAAGAGAGAAAAAGGATATTATTACTATCATCGTATGCTCAGGCTTCAGACTGGAAATTGCTATGTTATTAAAGATATACTCCAGAGGATGATTGACAATGGTGAAATTGTTATGGAAGAATTTGATAGAAAGAGAAGAATAACGAGTCAATATAATTTTCATTTGAAACATGGCATTGACCACTCCTCATGAAATAAGACATGATTCTAGTAGTGGCACGGTCCATCATGCTTATGCACGAGAAGGATAATGTAATAAGATAAGCAATAGTCCAATCATATATCTTTGTGAGTCTTCATTCTTCAGTAAAGTAGAAACGAAGAATGATCAGCAAATGGAAGGGTCAAAGAAAGACAATTTCTAAAAATTTGTTCATATACTTTTTAAGTATCGAGATAAAAGTATAAATCCACCTACTTTCTAGAAAAATAAGGTAATTGTTGATTTCCTGAGATGATAATTGTTAACATCAATTTTTGTAAGTCAACATTGGGGCCATAATTTTTAACATGGCAGAATTATTATATATTTACGCTCAATCTTGAGATTATTATTCTGATTGGATTATTGTTGCGGTGACAATAGTGGATTCAATATATATATATATATATATATATATATATATATATATATATATATATATATATATATATATATATATATATATATATTATAAAAAAGAAAAGAAAAGAAAAGAAGGTCATTGTAAAATTATTTTTGAGCCCTAGTCGGTTATCTATAAACATTTATTGAGAAAAAAATTATATCCAGATTATCACCAATTATCAGGCTTATAATGCCAATCAAAACACAGAAAAATTTAATATATATATATATATATATATATATATATATATATATATATATATATATATATATATATATATATATTCTTCAAGAAAGGAAATATATTATGGCCTATTGAAGGACTTATCGGGCCATGAATTAGAATGAATAGGGCATCAAAATGCTTACAGATATTCATCCTGTTAAAGTTACTGTCCTCGAAAGGTAAAAAAGTTTTTATTATAAAGATTCTCAAAGAAAATCTTATCCAATCAAAAGGGGGAAGATGAGGCAACAATTATATAATAGATGCAATTAGAATACTTTTGCCTGAATCTCTATCAAAGTCACGTGTCCATATACTATCTTCATTAAGCGACAATTATTGGTAACATGAAGAAGGTGATTGCCACCTTATATCATTCTTATGATAGAATATTATATCAGTCAACAATTAAAATCATTGCCAAAGAATTATCACCTCATATACATCGCCAATGATCACTGATTCTGAAATATTATTACAAGTAATAACAATAAAGCTCCATAAAGTTCCAAAAGTTAGAAAGCTCCGTATAAAGCTCTAAAATATCTGATCACTGATAAAAATAAAATCACGATTAGAGAAATATTAAGATAATATATTATCGTCAGGTAAAGCCACAAGAGTAAAGTCATCTTAATATTATCGCTAGGCAAAGCCATGAGAGAAAAGTTATCTCGATATTATTGCTAAGCTGATATATTTCTCCAATTACAAAAACTATGAAAACATTACCATTTATCATTTGTATACGGTAGCAGTGAACGCCTGTGCGGGCCAACCATGCATGATACCTATATCTCATGATCTAATAACTTAAGAGCCTAAATTGTGAATGCTCCAATAACTTAAGAGCTTAAACTGTGAATGTCCGAAATCAGTGGTAAACTATAATTGCTCTTTGAGCCCAGTTAATTCAAGTCTAGTCAAACTATGTCAAGTCAGAGTTGTGTTCATTCCAACACCTTAAGAGCTTAAACGGTGGCCTGAAGTTGAGATATTAATCATATTAATATGGTTGATCTCGTAGAATAAATTCTAAAACAAAGAACAAAACAAATGCAATGCAAAATATGCTAACAAGCACAGAAAATAAAATGATTAAATCATTGTCATATCGGATATCGTAAAGAAAGAACATGCAGTTCAAATCATTATACATTTTAAATTCCTCCAAAGTCATTAATACATTTACAATTATTTCAAAATTTTCAACATATTATAATCATATGAGAGAGGAGGGGTGAAATAAGGGCGATTTATAAGTCGACAAGTGATGCAAATGGCTCCAGGGCCACTTCATACATAGGTTATACCCTTTGGGCGGCTGTTTTTTATGAACAAGGCCCATAGGGAGGCCCCCAACTCATTTACATCACAAGGTATGCTCTCTGGCAATGGATCCATGCCAGGAAATGATTTCAGGGCAATTGGATAAGCCGATCAACCGTGAAGAACCAGTGTCAGATCTGAAATGGCCTAGCTATATGTCCTGGAGGGGGGGTGAATAGGACTATGCCAAGTTTAAAATAATTACAGCGAAATCAAATAAAGAGAGATAGCCAAATAAATAAATCAAATACACAATGTTGAAATGAAGTGCACCCTCAAAATTCAAGTCTTGAGAGGTTGATACAAATGTTGTTCTAAGGACAACCTTACACCAAAAACTAAGGGTTTATGGTAGGACAACCTAATTTCTAGAAAGGTCTTTGTATCAAGAACTTAAACTAAAGAGGAATGAATAAATGAATGAGTTAATTCAAACTGTACTAAAGAATAAAATATAATATCAAATATTGATTGTTCCAAGGACAACCATACACCATAAGAATGGAAGGGCAACCTTGCTAGAACAAATAAATAAACTGAATCTCAAAGCAATGAAGGAATAGCAAAAAGTAAATTTTAAACTATTACACCATTCACCACAATGCTTGAAATAAAATGATTACAACATTCACAACCACATATATATCCCATAAATGAATAAACAAAGATAGGAAGATAAATCACACAACCACAAAACACAAGAGATTATAGTGGTTCGCCTGTGTGTACACCAACTGTTAATAAACAGCCACACAGCTACTCCACTCCTAATATCCTCACACAGTGGATATTAGCGTTCACTATCAAAATAGGCTTTCCATGTTCACCCAAAACCTTCACAATTGTCTTTCTCTGTGGGCTTACATAATTAAAAAACCCCACTTCTGAGTTTTTCTAACTCTCCTTAGATAACCAATATAATAAGATTTTTCAGACAAATCTCAAAAGTAAACTAAAAGAAAGTAAATTACTGAAATATAAAATACCTGAAAATCTTCTTCGTTGTAGCATCCCAGAAGAACCAAATCAGAGTAGAGATTTGAATGTCCAAGTTCAATGTCCAATACTCACTTTACAATGGTTCTAAGTTCTAATTGATTTTAAATTAAACCAGATGGGCTAGCTTTAATTGATTTTGATTCCAAAAAAGGAAAATAAAACTTCCTCTTTTCAGATTAGATTGGAATAAAATAAATAAAATCAAATAAAAAAGCTAAAGAAAGAGAATATTAAATATGCACACTTAGCTTAAATGAAGCATAGTCATATCTCTCAAAAGGCCGAATTAAATTAGCATAAATTATGTTAATTATTCTGAGATTCGTGCTATATTTATAGGTGAGTAATTTAAGTCTTCGACTGGTCTAGACAACTCTACGACTGGTCATAGAACCAACGGATATTTGAAATTTCAGGCGTCATAAGATAAGGTAGTTTCACAACTAGTCGTAGGTCTCCTACAATTGGTCGAATGTTTCCCACGACTAGTCGAAGATAGCCGAATTTCAACGCTATACTTTGAGTCATAGGTCTACGACTGGTCGAAGAATCAGTCGACACTATTCATACGACTAGTCGAACAGTCTCCAGGACTGGTTGAAGCCTAATATAAAATTTCTAAATTTTGTAACAAACTTACGACTGATCCAGAAAATTTTTATACAGGTTGAAGTAGTGCTAGGACTAGTCAAACAAAGTCCAAGACTAGTTTTAGAATAGACCAAACTCACTTATTGTAACGCCCTGGAAAAATCCGTACTTGGACCCGAGTACCAACTCGACCAGAAATCGCGTAGAATTAATTCCTTTAGAAAATAAGTGTAAGTTAGCTAGCGCAACGCTAGAGTATCTCAGAAATAGTCCCTAATCACTTTAAATACGTTCTACAAGACCCAAAGCGAGTAGAACCAATGACGCTATAATACTCTAAAACCTCGGATCAAACTCTAAGCCGGTTTGTTCTCTGGACCTCTTTGAAACTTTGTATTGGATCTAGACCGCGTGTCGAAAGTTCGATACTACAATCTTAGACCGTTGTAACCGCCTAGCTGGACTTGACAATCATTTCAAAAATCAAGTCCAACCGACATTCATAGGCTATTTCATTGAGCCTGGACTGAAGTGAGAATAGGGTTAGATTTGGAATTTGAAATTTAAATCTGGCACACGACTTGACGCTTCAGTATTAAGCGTTCTAGCACACGACAAATCTCAAAAGTAAACTAAAAGAAAGTAAATTACTGAAATATAAAATACCTGAAAATCTTCTTCGTTGTGGCATCCCAGAAGAACCAAATCAGAGTAGAGATTTGAATGTCCAAGTTCAATGTCCAATACTCACTTTACAATGGTTCTAAGTTCTAATTGATTTTAAATTAAACCAGATGGGCTAGCTTTAATTGATTTTGATTCCAAAAAAGGAAAATAAAACTTCCTCTTTTCAGATTAGATTGGAATAAAATAAATAAAATCAAATAAAAAAGCTAAAGAAAGAGAATATTAAATATGCACACTTAGCTTAAATGAAGCATAGTCATATCTCTCAAAAGGCCGAATTAAATTAGCATAAATTATGTTAATTATTCTGAGATTCGTGCTATATTTATAGGTGAGTAATTCAAGTCTTCGACTGGTCTAGACAACTCTACGACTGGTCATAGAACCAACGGATATTTGAAATTTCAGGCGTCATAAGATAAGGTAGTTTCACAACTAGTCGTAGGTCTCCTACAATTGGTCGAATGTTTCCCACGACTAGTCGAAGATAGCCGAATTTCAACGCTATACTTTGAGTCATAGGTCTACGACTGGTCGAAGAATCAGTCGACACTATTCATACGACTAGTCGAACAGTCTCCAGGACTGGTTGAAGCCTAATATAAAATTTCTAAATTTTGTAACAAACTTACGACTGATCCAGAAAATTTTTATACAGGTTGAAGTAGTGCTAGGACTAGTCAAACAAAGTCCAAGACTAGTTTTAGAATAGACCAAACTCACTTATTGTAACGCCCTGGAAAAATCCGTACTTGGACCCGAGTACCAACTCGACCAGAAATCGCGTAGAATTAATTCCTTTAGAAAATAAGTGTAAGTTAGCTAGCGCAACGCTAGAGTATCTCAGAAATAGTCCCTAATCACTTTAAATACGTTCTACAAGACCCAAAGCGAGTAGAACCAATGACGCTATAATACTCTAAAACCTCGGATCAAACTCTAAGCCGGTTTGTTCTCTGGACCTCTTTGAAACTTTGTATTGGATCTAGACCGTGTGTCGAAAGTTCGATACCTACAATCTTAGACCGTTGTAACCGCCTAGCTGGACTTGACAATCATTTCAAAAATCAAGTCCAACCGACATTCATAGGCTATTTCATTGAGCCTGGACTGAAGTGAGAATAGGGTTAGATTTGGAATTTGAAATTTAAATCTGGCACACGACTTGACGCTTCAGTATTAAGCGTTCTAGCACACGACAAATCTCAAAAGTAAACTAAAAGAAAGTAAATTACTGAAATATAAAATACCTGAAAATCTTCTTCGTTGTGGCATCCCAGAAGAACCAAATCAGAGTAGAGATTTGAATGTCCAAGTTCAATGTCCAATACTCACTTTACAATGGTTCTAAGTTCTAATTGATTTTAAATTAAACCAGATGGGCTAGCTTTAATTGATTTTGATTCCAAAAAAGGAAAATAAAACTTCCTCTTTTCAGATTAGATTGGAATAAAATAAATAAAATCAAATAAAAAAGCTAAAGAAAGAGAATATTAAATATGCACACTTAGCTTAAATGAAGCATAGTCATATCTCTCAAAAGGCCGAATTAAATTAGCATAAATTATGTTAATTATTCTGAGATTCGTGCTATATTTATAGGTGAGTAATTCAAGTCTTCGACTGGTCTAGACAACTCTACGACTGGTCATAGAACCAATGGATATTTAAAATTTCAGGCGTCATAAGATAAGGTAGTTTCACAACTAGTCGTAGGTCTCCTACAATTGGTCGAATGTTTCCCACGACTAGTCGAAGATAGCCGAATTTCAACGCTATACTTTGAGTCATAGGTCTACGACTGGTCGAAGAATCAGTCGACACTATTCATACGACTAGTCGAACAGTCTCCAGGACTGGTTGAAGCCTAATATAAAATTTCTAAATTTTGTAACAAACTTACGACTGATCCAGAAAATTTTTATACAGGTTGAAGTAGTGCTAGGACTAGTCAAACAAAGTCCAAGACTAGTTTTAGAATAGACCAAACTCACTTATTGTAACGCCCTAGAAAAATCCGTACTTGGACCCGAGTACCAACTCGACCAGAAATCGCGTAGAATTAATTCCTTTAGAAAATAAGTGTAAGTTAGCTAGCGCAACGCTAGAGTATCTCAGAAATAGTCGCTAATCACTTTAAATACGTTCTACAAGACCCAAAGCGAGTAGAACCAATGACGCTATAATACTCTAAAACCTCGGATCAAACTCTAAGCCGGTTTGTTCTCTGGACCTCTTTGAAACTTTGTATTGGATCTAGACCGCGTGTCGAAAGTTTGATACCTACAATCTTAGACCGTTGTAACCGCCTAGCTGGACTTGACAATCATTTCAAAAATCAAGTCCAACCGACATTCATAGGCTATTTCATTGAGCCTGGACTGAAGTGAGAATAGGGTTAGATTTGGAATTTGAAATTTAAATCTGGCACACGACTTGACGCTTCAGTATTAAGCGTTCTAACCGTCAGAATTCAGCCAAATTACACCCTCGGATCAGAAAAATTTCTATTTCATATCATGAGACTTGTAGGCCTGATCTACGTGCGGTGACCGCTGAACTGAAACTGGACCGCCACGGGCGATATACGAACACTGATGGTCTGAAAACGGGATGTGAGCGACATCTGACATGTACGAACTTAAGTCCGATCGCGTTCGGCCAGGGGACCACCAGAAATATCCTTTTGGACCGAAATAGCCCCGATTTGGATATACCTTAAGTATACATTGTTCCCGAGCCTATTTCGGACAAGTTTTAGCTTATAAAAGGGCTTGAAACCCTCACTCCTCTCTCCCATCCGAATTTGGAAAAAGCCCTAGGTTGAGAGAGAGAAAAGGTGAGAGATTGTGAGAGAGAGAAGAAGGGAATTTCTTACTGCTCGTGCCACCTGCTACACGTGTTTAAGCAACACGCTCTAATCACTTTGCCTTTGATTTCTCCGCGTTTCTAGGTAAGAAAATACCCTAAACTCTTATTGATTTGCTGATCCTTCGTTTCCATAGATAACTAGCTGATAGATCTTGTGTATTAGGTTCCCTATTCGCCGTAGACGAAGCGTATACGCTCCGTTCGAATTAACATACCTGTAGGAGAAAAGGTGCGGATTTTAGACACTTTGATTGACTATTTTCAACGCTTTCAATGTCATTTAATAGTAGATTATCGACAGCAACGCCGTTTGACATGTACAACATGCTGTCCGTTTCCTGTTTCGTAAATAGACAAAGAATATGCGATTTAGGGCATTTTAGTCATTTGTAGGAAATACTGTTTTCATCCATAATTTGCTGATGTGATTGAAATGGCTTCTTGTCGCATTAGGATACTAGGAATGCGTACATAATTAGTTTGGCGAAGAGATTCGCCTAAATACGTACTTTGAGTCGACATACTATATGTAGACTTAAGTGTGTAGTGTAAGTATTTGTATAAATGCTTGTACTAGTGTGTATTGAATTAAATGGTGTTATGAATTAGTTTGAGATTGATTTCTCAATTAATAAGCTGATGTAAATGATTTCCTACATGTTGGCTATATGCATGATTTCATTATATGTGTGAAATGCATGCGTTGGAAGATTTACTTAAGTTGTATGTTATAACATGTGTTAACATGCTCACATGGTTGTATTTCATTTCCATTACTCTTACATGACGGCTGATGTGAATTCATAATTGTTTGGGACTATACCTAGTCCAGTAACTCGGTAACCGAGCAAGTTCGTGGTTGGCCTATCTTTGCCACGAACGACGCGTCGATGAACGCGAGCCGTGTTTTGGAGTTGGCAGCAGTGGTTAGGCCACACGAAGTGTTTTACGCACTTCATGTCGTTTGACTTGAGATGCGCTCGTGCTAGTCGAGCCCATCAAGTTACCCGACTAGTCGTTGTATGGTCACCCTGTATGAGTCATAACTGCTTGAACCTAGGGTATTGAACTTACCATTGTAAACCCTGTCAACCATGGTACTTTGATCCACGAAGACTCATGAGCCGGGCATGGTGGTATGGGACACCATGGTCGAGCTATCGGCCTACGCTGGGGCCACAAACCTCCCCATAGTGACCAGTGAGCACCTATGTCTCATGAGCAGATTATGGTGGTATGGGACACTATATTCTTGCTGTCGGCCTACACTGATCAGGCGACGAGTCCTTTGTAATGACCGCGAGCGTATTCTGAGTCTACGGGAGGCGACGACCCTTCCATAGCAGTGAGAGTACAGTAGGCCTGTATTTATAATGTGATGGGGGAGCGGTGCAATGAGTGCGAGCAACAACCCTGACAGCCCTTGCAGCGACCTACAAAATATATATCGTATGAGATTACTAGGAGTGACGACCCTAGAAAAAATCTGTGTTGGGATTGATATAAGGAAACTACCTTAGTTTTCCAATCCTGCTGTTTGAATGGACTAATAATAACTCAGAAATCATATCACCATGACATTGCATGTGCCTGGAAGATGTGGAGCACTGTGGGACGATTGCATGCCGCGGTCATAAGATGGTGCCGTATGAGGGAGATCGTCGGTGAGGGCATCCATCATGTCATGTCATATTGCATTAACAACAGTTTTAGGATTGTTTGATTTACTGCTTTACTATTATCGCATGATTGAATTGTGAACATGCTAATCTTTGCTCTATTATTCCACTGAGTTAACTACTCACTCCCACATTACGGGATGATGTTTGCAACACCCACCAGACCCTGTTTTAGATGCAGGTGAGGCAGCGATTCAGGAGGCAGAGCCGGACTATGATGAGGACCAGGACGAGTTCTCATACATGCAGTACCACAACGGCTTTGCTTAGGTGGCCTGAATTGACGGGACTTCTCAGTGAGACTCTTTTTGACATTTTTATTTTACTTATTTACATGTATATGAGACTCAGAGATGTATTTATACTTTAGAGATAGTCGAGATCTACTTTGTTTTTCCATACAGTGATATATATATTCTTTAGTCTTCCGCTTGCTTTTATCACTGGATCTAGAGTATGAATTGTAATTTTGGTATACTTTTACTCATGTGAATGCTTTAACTTAGACAACATTGAATCATAATCATTTTTGTTGCATAAGTGACGGTCTGGAACTCGGGAGTTGAGTTTATACACGACCTCTGATTTTCCGGGAGTTACAAGTTGCTATCAGACCATGAATAAGATTATACCGGGCCTGGGTTATGGTCACGTGACGTACGCTGTCACTTCCTTTGACTTAGGTGGGTGTGAGAAGGGTCTAGAAACACTTATAGGATCGCAGATTCGCCAATAGATGAAGTCTATTCGTATCGATTGCGCGATCGAGTCCATAACGCATCTAGGGTCGCGTGAAGCGACCGAAGTAGCTCCTAGGTTTTAGGTAGGTGGGTTGAGACGTTCTTTGAATGATTCTAAACCCGTGAATGTGAATCCTTGGGCTGTGGGCAACCACAACCCTTGCATTCAATCGCTAGGGCTTAAAAACCCCGTTTCACCTAAATTCTTTAAAATTCTTCCTCTCACCACTCCATTCTTCAATTATTTCTTATTATTTTTATGTTAGGCAGTGATACTAATGTGAAAATGACATAAAATTATACTTTGATAAAATTTTACAGTAAATAGTAAAATTTCATGAAAAATGGCCATAAGGCCATTCTAAGTTTGCGATCTTTAGCAACTAATGGGCTAGATAGATGTATTAGCTCCTTCTACCCCAAAATCATATGCTGCATAATAGGGGATTACATTCAGGTTTACAGATTGTCCCTAGAAATCCCCTAATGCATGTTTGGGCCTCCCTAGGGCAATCTAGCATGAACTAAGGTGAGGCCCATAATTTTTTGAAGTCCCTAGACCAGGGGAGATCAGACCCATGTGGTCCCACCAGCCACCTAGAGAGATGGACGACGATGTCATCGCCGACCCGGTGATGCATCTCCGTCCGTTGGGGCCCATTTGATGTAAAAGTTGGGGCGTGGGGGTATTTTGGGTAGTACAGCCCCCTTCCCTAGCTCCATTTCACGTTTTCTAGCTGTCCTCTCTCAAATCTTTGCTCCAAATCACTCTCAAACCCATTCTTTGCTGAAAATGACCCCACTTCATCACTCCATTGTTTTTACAACTCTCCTACTTATAAATCTCGTCCGTTGGAGCTCCTACAACTCCTAAAATGAGCTGAAATCGTGAGGAGCTCCATTCCCCTTTTTCATTCTCTTTTCTTTCTGAAAATCCATCATAGGGGAGCTTAAAGCATCCCTCTACAACGCCTAGATCTCCCTTTTTCAGTTTGGATAGTCATTTCTCTACATTTCTCCCATTTTTCATGGCCTTTGTTGAAGCCATTTTGGGTCTTTTATCTTTCTCCACCATCATCTCTTTGATGGGAAAGAGAAAGACCGTAGTGGATGAGGCTGGGCCTAGTCGCCCTACGCAATCAAGAAGATCGAGGGGTGGCGCCGCTAGCTCAAGCGCCTCTGCAAGTCCAAGCACAGCCCGAGAGTTCCATACAAAGCGGGATTTGGATCCCCATACTCAACTTGGGCGAGTGATATTAGCAGAGATGCCTCACGGTGAATACACTGACCGTAAGGTGTTGTTTGAGGTGGATGTGGAAGGGCGACTCTTCGGTGAATTCCTGTTGTTCGAGCGCATTGAAGCTGCGCATTGGGGTCCGCTATTTGAAGCTCGTGCTCATGCTAATGTGAGCACCGTTCGTGCCTTCTACGCTCGTATCCAGAGTCCTACATTGGAGCCATTGCAGTTCAAGATTCCTTTTGGTAGAGACCGGATGGCTACGATCGATGTTCGGTTGATAGCGCGACTTCTGAACGTGCCCCTTGGTGACGTTCATCCCAGTGCGAAGAATTTGAGGAGTAGGCGTGAGCGAGATCGCCGTACCAGGTTCTTATGCGGTAAACTGGTTCCATGACAGCCTAATAATAGCCTCAAGGCGTCTCATATGTCTGATGATTTGGGCCTGCTGCACCACATTTGTACGTTCAACTTGTATCCCAGGTCGATAAATAGCATTGAATGTACGCGCCTTATGGTTGATTTCTTGTATTAGGTGGCCTAAGGAGAGAATGTGTGTATGGCCACTTTCATCTTGCGACAGATAATCCTCATAGCAAAATCAAGAAGAACGTCTGAGTCGCTTCCTTTTGGCCGACTTATATGCAAGATCGCGCTTGAGTTTGCTTACAGACTTGGGCCAGAGTTGCCAGTTCCGATTCACAGCATTGATGAGTCTACCATGGTCAAGATGAAGATCGGGTCTCAGTACCGTGAGACTCAGCTTGAGGAGGATAGCGAGGATGATTTTGATGAGGACGAGGATCTAAGTGAGGGAGAACCTGGAGCAGAAGTTGAGGAAGTCTAGGAAGAGGTAGAAGAGGAGGCTCAGGATACAGATGAGAGCCCTCCTCCTTCTGCTCAGGCTACTGGTGATGATCGCATTACCTGAATTGAGGAGAGCCAGGTCACCTTGTGAAGGGAAGTTCAGGAACTTCGGACTGAGGTTAAGGATACTAAGGCCGTTATGAAGAGGAAATTCGACAAGGTGACTCGCACCTTGAAGGCGATCCTGTGCTGCTTGCAGGATAAGGGTGCTCCTCCTCCGTCACCCGACTCAGACTAGCGATGATTTTAGATGTTGTTGTTAGTAGTTAGTCATTTCCTACTTGATGTTGTGTGAGCCTGTTAAGGCTAGTAGTTTACTTATGTTGCTGTTGTAACTTTAACTGTCTTAGTTCCCATGTACTTTCTGTCATGATGCTTGTAAGGAGATATCCTTTGTATTGTGACAATTTTGATTAAATGAAATGCATGGAATGCCTTTGACTCTTTATGTGAATGATTGCGGTGTGTTGTGCTATTGAGACTGACAAGGTTGCGCCCTATTTTGAATATAGGGAATGCCACCGAAGGCTGCACGGAGCACAGCTCGGCTTACATTGGGTGAGCTTATGGATCAGGCTCCTTCTCAGTCTGATACTCCGGACCCTGCTGTGGGCCCGATTCCTGAGACAGCGCGTGCATCTCAGCCTACTACTGGTCTTGCAGCTGGACCACCGCTATTCACACCGCCCATCAGAGAGCAGTACCGCGCGTCTTCTTCGACGCAGTACATGCCACAGCCTGCTCCACCTCCAGATAGATTTGAGCAGATGATGGCTATGATGCAGTAGGAGCAGCAGCTCCTGACTACGATTGTAGGGGCTCTAGCCCAGGGTGGGAGTGTGCCTCCACCTGCACCACCTGCTCATCCAGCTGAGGATGCCTATACTTATGCTCAGGATGAGGGCATGGATCATCCTGCACCACCTGCTTACCTTGCGGGGAATGCCGCAGACACACGGAGCTTATTGGAGCGATTTCATCGCTTACGGCCTCCCACTTTTACGGGTTCTCATAGACCCGAGGAGGTCGAGTATTGGCTCGACCGTGTGTCGAAGATACCGTGGATGCTGCATTGTTCAGAGGCTGAGTAGGTCGAGTTGGCTACGTTCTTGTTCGAGCGGGAGGCTAGCTTATGGTGGGACAGTGTGTTGCGGACCGTTGCCGCCAATTATATATGGACCTGGGCAGCGTTCGAGTTCCGCTTCCACTAGAAATACTATCCCCAGACGTACAGGCATGATCGGGAGAATGAGTTTCTACGCCTTAGACAGGGAGGTATGACAGTCACTGAGTATGAGCATCAGTTCACTGAGTTGGGCAGATACGTCCCGACTATTCTGACAGATGAGCAGATGCGCATACGGCGCTTTTCTGAGGGTTTGCGACCGGATATTGGGTCGAAGATGTGCTGCGTGAGCATTCCCTCCTATGCAGAGCTGATTCACATGTCCATGCAGGCAGAGCAGGATGTGGATCGACTTACCCGATCTCGTGGCCCTATTGCTCCTAGGCCACGACCAGAGCTGCAGGACAGGCCCTTTGCGGGCAAGAGGCCTCGTGCTGACCCTCCTTCTAGGGCTACCGCACCAGTACCACCGATGCGGTGCCCCGATTTATTATGTACATATTGTGGCAGGACGGGCCACTTGGCGCAGAGTTGTTTTGCTCGGATGCGGGACAGTGGGTTCTCGCCGCGGCAGAAGATCGACCGTACATGCTCACAGGCTATATCAGCACCGTCTTTATGGTTGGCTCCTGCGCACCCTTCCTTCAGACATCTGGTATCTCAGATCAGGTCGCCTCTACGGCCCACGGCACAGCGGTCGAACTGGCCACAGCAGGCACGGGTGCATGCCTTGACAGCTGAGGCAGCTGCGATAGAGACTTCTCAGCATTCGGCCTTTGAGGTCACTGCCCACATTGGAGGTATTCCTATTCTTGTTATGGTGGACACAGGATTCACGATTTCATTGATATCACGTACTATAGTCAGGCGCATTAGGCTACCGACTATTAGGATGGATGGGGTGCGAGTTTATACAGCTCACGGGTCCTTTACAGATGCCACCCTGATGTGTGAGGGCTGTTTGGTGGATCTGGGGGGCAAGACGATGGCTCTTGATCTTGTCGTCGACCCCTCTATTGTTTATCTCGACGTCATTCTTGGCATGGACTGGTTGACTGCAGCGAGGGCCGAGATTGACTGCGAGACTCGTATAGTGACTGCCTACGAGCCTGAGGGTGCATCCTTCACATTCCCAGTGTGGGTAAATCTCCCCTTCCGCATACTTAGTTACGCTACTTTACTACGGGACGCTGGTGCCCAGATGTGTAATGCCCGTGAAAAATCCATACTTGGGCTCGAGTACCAACTCGACCTGAAATTATGTAGAATTTATTCCTTTAGAAAAATATGACTAGGTTAGCTAGTGCAACGTTAGAATAGCTGGGAAATGGTCCCTGATCACTTTAAATACGTTCTACAAGGCCCAAAGCGAGTGGAACCAATGGTGCTATAATGCTCTAAAGCCTCGGATCAAACTCTAAGCCGGTTTATTCTCGGGACCTCCTTTAAACTTTGTATTGGATCTAGATCGCACGTCGTAAGTCAGATACCCACCATCTTAGACCGTTATGACCACTTAGCTGGGCTTGGCAATCGTTTTGAAAATCAAGTCCAACTGACGTTCAGAGGCTATTTCCTTGAGCCTGGAGTGAAGAGAGTGAGAATAGGGTTAGAATTGGAATTTGAAATTCAAATCTGGCACACAAATTTGACGCATCAGTATTAAGCGTTCTGACCGTCAGAATACAGCCAAATTACACCCTTGGATCAGAAAAAATTTCTATTACATATCACGAGACTTATAGGCCTGATCTTGGTGCGGTGACCGTTAAACTGAAACTGGACCGCCACGTGCGATCTGGGAACCCTACCGGTCCGAAAACTGGATGTGTGCTAGATCCAATATGCATGAGCTTAAGTCCGACCACGTTTGGTTAGGGGACCATCAGAAATGCTCTTTTAGACCGAAACAGCCCCGATTTGGTTAGGCACCAAGTAAACATTGTTCCCAAGCCTATTTTGGGCATGTTTTAGGCTATAAAAGGGGTTGAAACCCTCACTCCTCTCTCCCATCTGAATTTGAGAGAAACCCTAACTTGGGAGAGAGAATAAGGTGAGAGATTGTGGGAGAGAGTGGGAGAGTTCTTCCTGCCACTTGTGCTACGTGTTGCACGTGCTCAAGCAACACACCTCTACCGTTTTCCCGGTGATTTCACCGCGATTCTAGGTAAGCAAATACCCTAAATAGTTGCTGATTTGAGTTTCCTTTGTTTCCATAGCGATGTAGCTTATGGATCTCGTGTATTAGGTTCCTTATTCGCCGTAGACGAAGCGTATACGCTCTGCTTCAATTCACGAGTCTACAAGACATAAGGTGAGGATTTTAGATGCTTTGATTGACGGTTCCCAATGCTTTTAATGTCGTTTAATAGTAGATTCTTGACGGTATCGCCGTTTGACATGTACAAAATGCTCTCCGTTTCCCGTTTCGTAAATTAACGAAGAATATGAGATTTAGGGCATTTTAGTCATTTGTAGGAAGTACTGTTTACACTCATATTTTGTTGATGTGATTGACATGGTTTGTTGTCTCATTAGGAAGTTAGGAATACGTGTATAATTAGTTTGGCGAAGAGATTTGCCTAATTGCACACTTCGGGTCGACATGCTATATGTAGACTTAAGTGTGTAGTGTATGTGTTTGTATAAATGATTGTATTAGTATGTATTGAACTAAATGATGTTATGAATTAGTTTGAGATGGATTTCTCAATTAATATGCTGACCTAAATGATTTTCTACATGTTGACTAAATGCATGATTTCATTACGTGCATGGAATATATGTGCTTGAAGATTTGCTTAAGTTGAATGTTATAACATGTGTTAACATGCTCATATGATTGTATTTCAATTCCAATACTTTTACATATATTGCTGATGTGATTCTCTAAGTGTTTGGGACTAGACTTAGTCCAGGCAGTCGGTAACCGAGCGAATTTGTGGCTGAATGGTCATAGCCACGAACGATGCGTCGATGAACGCGATTTGTGTTTGGAGTTGGCGGCAGTGGTTAGGCCACGCGAAGTGTTTTACGCACTTCATGTCGTTCGACTTGAGATGCGATCGTGCTAGTCGAGCCCGTCAAGCAACCCGACTGGCCGATGTACGTTCACCTTGTATGAGTCATAACTGCTTGAACCTAGGGTACTGAACATACCATTGTAAACCCTGTTAACCATGGTACCTTGATCCACGAAGACTCATGAGCCGGGCATGGTGGTATGGGACACTGTGGTCGAGCTGTCGGCCTACGCTGGGGCCACAAACCTCCCCGTAGTGACCAGTGAGCACCTAGACTCGTGAGCAGATTATGGTGGTATGGGACACTATATTCTAGCTGTCGGCCTACACTGATCAGGCGACGAGTCCTTTGTAGTGACCACGAGCGTATTCTGAGTCCACGGGAGGCGACGACCCTTCCGTTGCAGTAGAGTACAGTAGGCCTGTATTGATAAGGTGATGGGGGAGCGGTGCAATGAGTGCGAGCAATAGCCCTGGCAGCCCTTGCAGTGACCTACGAAATATACATCGTATGAGATTACTAGGAGTGACGACCCTAGACAGGATCTGTGTTGGGATTGATACAAGGGAAGTACCTTAGTTTCCCAATCCTGCTGTTTGAATTGACTAATAACAACTTGGAAATCATATCACCATAGCATTGCATGTGCCTGGAAGATGTGGAGCACTCTAGGGAGTGTGGCATGCCGCGGTTGTAAGATGTTGCCGTATGAGGGAGATCGTCGGTGAGGGCATACATCACGTCAAGTCATCTTGCATTAACAACAGTATTAGGATTGTCTGATTTACTGCTTTACTATTATCGCATGATTGAATTGTGAACATGCTAATCTTTGCTCTATGATTCCACTGAGTTGATCACTCACTCCCACGTTACGGGATGGTGTTTGCAACACCCACCAGACCCTGTTGTAGATGCAGGTGAGGCTGAGATCCAGGAGGTGGAGCCAGACTTTGACGAGGACCAAGATGAGTTCTCGTACATGCAGTATCACGATGGCTTCGCGTAGGCGACCTGGATCGATGGGATTTCAGTGGGACCATTTTGGATGTTTATTTTGTTCATGTATATTATATGAGACTCAGAGATGTAGTCATACTTTGGAGACAGATGAGATTTACTTTATTTTTCCATACAGTGATATATATATTGTTTAGTCTTTCGCTTGCTTTTATCGCTGGATCTGAAGTATGAATTGCAGTTTTGGTATACTTTTACTCATGCGAATGCTTTAAATCAGATAACATTGAATCATAATCATTTTTGTTACATAAGTGACGGTCTGGAACTCGGGAGTTGAGTTTATACACGACCCCCGATTTTCAGGGTGTTACAAGTTGGTATCAGAGCATGAATAAGAGTATATTGGGCATGGGTTATGGTCTCGCGACGTACGCTGTCGCTTCTTTTGACTTAGGTGGGTGCGAGAAGGGTCTAGAAATACTTCTAGGATTGCAGATTCGCCGATAGGCGAAGTCTATTTGACTCGATCGCACGATCGAGTCTGTAACGCATCTCGGGTCGCGTAAAGCAACCCGAATAGCTTCTAAGCTGTAGGAAGTCGGGTTGAGACGTCCTATGGGCAATTTTAAACCCGTAAAAGTAAATTCTTGGGCCGTGGGATGACCACGACTCCTGTAATCAATCGCCAGGGCTTAAAAACCCCGTTTCACCAAAAATCTTCAAAATTCTTCCTCTAAACACTCCGATCTTCATTTCTTTCTTATCCATTTCATGTTAGGCATCAAACCTAATGTGAAAATAACACAAATTAGTACTTTCACAAAATTGTACAGTGAATAGTAAAATTTCATGAAAAATGGCCATAAGGCCATTCTAACTTCACTTTCTTTAGCAACTAAGGATCTAGATGGATGTACTAGCTCCTTTTATCCCAAATTCATATGATGCATCATAGGGTTTGGTATTCAAAATTGTGGAGTGGTCCCGGAAAGCCCCTAACACATGTTTGGGCTCATATAGGTCAAAATACAATGAACCAGGGGGTGGACCGTACATATTTGGGGTCCTTGGACCAAGGGGGACTGAACCCACCTGGCCCCACCGGCCGGATGCACCACCGGCCGACGATGCATCGCAGTATAGGTGGTCCCCTTTGATGTGATTTTTGGGCGCACGCCCTTAAATGTCACTTGTACCCTCCCCATATAGCTCCCGTCCCACGAAAACCCCTAAAACACACCCCTCCTTCACAAACAGCCCTCCCCTTAGCCCTATTTTTGATTTTCAGCAACCACCTCCAAAATCTGGGATTCCAAATCGTCCTTAGATCCCTCTTTGGCCAAAACTGACCATCATCCATCACTTCCTTGGAGTTTGCAGCCCTTCCTCTTGAAGATTTCATCATTTGGAGCTCCAAAAACCCCCAAATCGAGCTGAAATCGTGAGTTGCTCCATTCCACTTTTTCGTTTGCATTTCTCCTTGTAAATACACTCTTGGGAAGCTTGAAGCATCCCTCTACGATGCCTAGATTTCCTTTTTCCAGATTGGACAGCCACTTCTCCGCATTTTTGCCGTTTTTCATGGCTTTCGTGGAAGCCATTTTAGGCCTTTTATCACTCTCATCCATCATATCTTTGATGGGTAAAAGGAAAACTGTAATAGACGAGGCTGGGCCAAGCCGCCCTGCTCAATCGAGAAGACCGCGGGGTGGTGCCGCAAGTTCAAGCGCCGTCGCAGGTCCAGCTACAGTCCTGGAGTGCCGTACAAAGCGGGATTTGGATCCCCATGCTCACCTTGGGTGAGCAATTCTATCGGAGATGCCTCATGGCCAATACACTGATCAAAAAGTGTTGTTTGAGGTGGACGTAGATGGACGACTATTCGGTGAATATCTGTTGTTCGAACGCATTGAAGCTGCGCATTGGGGTCCGATCTTTGAAGCTCGCGCTCATGCTAATGTGAGCACTGTTCGTGCCTTCTACGCTAGTATCTAGAATCCTACCTTGGAGCCATTGCAGTTTAAAATCCCTTTTGGTAGAGATCGGATGGCTACGATTGATGTGCGACTGATTGCGCGACTTCTGAACGTGCCTCTTGGTGATGTTCATCCTAGTGAGAAGAACTTGAGGACTAGACGTGAACGAGATCACCGCACCAAGTTTCTGTGCGGTAAGTTGGTTCCATGGCAGCCTAAAATAGCCTTAAGGCGACGTATATGTCTGATGATTTGTGCCTGCTGCACCATATCTGCACGTTCAATGTTTATCCCAGGTTGACGAATCGCATTGAATGTACACGCCTTATGGTTGATTTCCTGTATCTGGTGGCCCAGGGAGAGAATGTATGCATGGCTACTTTCATCTTACGATAAATAATCCTCATAGCCAGGTCAAGAAGAACATCCGAATCGCTTCCTTTTGGCCGAATGATTTGCAAGATTGTGCTTGAGTTTGCCTACAGACTTGGGCCGGAATTGCCAGTATCGATTCATACCATTGATGAGTCGACTATGGTCAAGATGAAGATTGGGTCGCAGTACCGTGAAAATTAGCTCGAGGAGGACAGCGAAGATGACTTTGATGATGAGGAAGATCAAAACGAAGAAGAACCTGGAGCAGAGGTTCAGGAAGAAGCTCAGGAAGAGGCAGAAGAGGAGGCTCAGGATACAGATGAGAGCCCTCCTCCTTCTGCGTAGACTACTATCGACGATCGCATTACTCGGATGGAGGAGAGTCAGACCGCTTTACGAAGGGAAGTTCAAGAACTTCGAACAGAAGTCGCGGATGCCAAGGCCGTTACAAAGAAGAAATTAGGCAAGGTGGCTCGCACCTTGAAGGCAATCCTGTGTTGCTTACAGGATAAGGGTGCCCCTCCTCCGTCCCCAGACTCAGACTAGCGATGCGACCTTTGATGTAGTTGTTAGTAGTTAGTCATTTCCTGCTTTATGTGTGTAAGCTTGTTAGGGCTAGTGTTTTGCTTATGTTGCTATTGTAATTTTAACTGTCTTAGTTCCCATGTATTTCTCGTCATGATGCTTGTAAGGATATATCCCTTGTATTGTGACAATTTTGAGTAAATGAAGTGCATGGAATGCCTTTGACTCCTTGTGAATGATTGCGGTAAATTTGTGCTATTGAGACTGACAAGGTTGCGCCCTATTTTGAATATAGGGAATGCCGCCTAAGACTACGCAGAGCACGACTCAGCTTGCACTGACTGAGTATATGGATCAGACTCCTTCGCAGTCTGACACTCATGTGGACCCTGCTTTGGGCCCGATTTCTGAGGCAGTTCGATCGTCTCAGCCTGCCGCTGGTCCTACAGTTGGACCACCGCCATTTACGCCGTCAGTCCAAGAGCCTCATCGCGCATCTACTTCCACACAGCATCTGCCACAGCCTGCTCCACCTCCTGACAGATTCGAGCAGATGATGGCTATGATGCTGCAGCAGCAGCAGCTTCTGACTACCATCGTGGGGACATTAGCCCAGGGTGGGGGTGCGGCTCCATCTACTCCACCTGCACCACCTGCGCATCCAGCTGAGGATGCTTATACATACGCCCAGGATGAGGGCATGGCTCATCCTGCGCTGCCTGCTTACCCTGCGGGGAATCCCGCCGATACACGGGGCCTATTGGAGCGATTTCAGCGCTTGCGGCCTCCTACTTTCACAAGTTCTCACAGACCCGAGGAGGCTGAGTACTGGCTCGACAATGTGTCTAAGATTTTGCAGATGTTACATTGCACTGAGGCCGAGCAGGTAGAGCTGGCTACATTCCTGTTTGAGAGAGAGGCCAGCATGTGGTGGGATAGCGTACTGCGGACCGTTGCCGACGACTATGTATAGACGTGGGCAGCGTTTGAGTTCCGCTTCCATGAGAAGTATTATCCCCAGACTTACAGGCACGACAGGGAGAATGAGTTTCTCCGCCTCAGACAGGCAGCCATGACAGTTACAGAGTATGAGCATCGGTTTACAGAGTTGGACAGATACGTCCTGACTATTTTGGCTGATAGCAAATGCGCATACGGCGCTTTTTGGAGGGTTTGCGACCGGATATTCGGTCGAAGATGTGCTGTGTTATCATTCCCTTTTTATGCAGAGTTGATTCACATGTCCATGCGGGCAGAGCAGGACGTGGATCAACTTGCGCGATCTCGTGGCCCTATTGCTTCTAGGCCACGACCAGACTTGTCAGACAGGCCCCTCACGGGCAAGAGGCCTCGTATTGATCCTCCTGCTAGGACTACAGTGCCTGTACCATCGTTTTGGTGCCCTGATTTATCGTGCACATACTGTGGGAGGTCAGGCCACTTGGCGCAGAGCTGCTTTTCTAGGATGCGGGACAGTGGGTTCTCGCCGCCGCAGAAGATCGACCGTGCACGTCCACAGGCGTTATCAGCACTGCATATACGGTCAGCTCCTGCGCATCCTACATTCAGACCTATGGTATCGCAGCTCAGACAGCCTCCACGGCCCTTGACACAGCGGCCGAACCGGCCACAGCAGGCTCGGGTTCATGCATTGACAGCTGAGGCAGCTGCGACACCGACTTTTCAGCATTCGGCCTTCGAGGTCACGGCCCATATTGGAGGTACTCCCATTCTTGTGATGGTGGACACTGGTTCCACGATTTCTTTGATATCGCGTGCCGTAGTCAGGCGTCTTGGGTTACAGACTATCACTATGGATAGCGTGCGAGTCTTTGCAACTCATGGGGATTATTCGGATGTTACCCAGATGTGTGAGGGTTGTTTAGTTGATCTGGGAGGCAGGACGATGACTCTTGATCTTGTCGTCGATCCCTCGCTCATTTATCTCGACGTCATTCTTGGCATGGATTGGTTGACTGCAGCGAGGGTCGAGATTGACTGCGAGACTCGTATGGTGACGGTGTAAGAGCCTGAGGGCACGCCTTTTACATTTTCAGTGCGGGTAAATCTCCCTTTCCGCATACTTAGTTACGCCACTTTATTGCGCGACGCTGGTGCCCAGGTACTCGAGCATGTGCCAGTCGTTTCCGAGTTCGGGGATCTGTTCAGGAAGATCCCTGGTTTGCCGCCCCGACGTGAGATCAATTTCACTATCGATCTGGTTCCTGGTTCTACGCCCGTCTCACTGACGACATATCGCATGGCACCATGTGAGATGGAGGAGTTGAGGACGCAGATTGATGGTCTGCTAGAGCTTGGCCTTATACGGCCTAGTGTGTCTCCCTGGGGAGCACCGGTCCTATTCGTGAGGAAGAAGGACGGTTCGATGCGACTGTGTATTGATTATCGCAGGCTGAACCAGCTCACGGTGAAGAACAAGTACCCTTTACCCAGGATCGATGACTTGTTTGATCAGTTGAGAGGAGCGCAGTACTTCTCGAAGATTGATCTTCAGTCGGGATATCATCAGTTGCTCGTCAGGGATGAGGACGTGCAGAAGACAGCATTCAGGACTAGTTTTGGCCACTATGAGTTCCTCGTGATGTCGTTCGGTCTCACGAACGCACCGGCCGTGTTCATGGATCTGATGAACCGGGTATTTCAGCCTTTCCTCTATCGATTCGTCGTTGTATTCATTGACGACATTTTGGTGTACTCTAGGAGTCGAGAGGAGCATGAGGAGCACTTACGTTTGGTCCTGGATATGCTCAGACAACATCAGTTGTTCGCACAGTACAAGAAGTGCGACTTCTGGAAGCAGGAGGTGAAGTTTCTGGGACACGTGGTATCCAGGGATGGCATGGCAGTTGACCTGTCTAAGGTAGCTGCGGTGCAGGACTGGGAGCAGCCTGGTTCTGTCACTGAGGTGAGGAGTTTCTTGGGTCTCGCTGGCTACTATCGGCGCTTCATACAGGACTTCTCAAAGATCGCGAGACCCTTATCTCAGTTGACACGGAAGGACGTGAAGTTTGCCTGGAACGACAAGGCGGAGTCAGCTTTTCAGGAGCTGAAGGACGGACTTACGTCCGCCCCTGTGCTAGTATTGCCAGAGCAAGGGGTTAAATACACTATATACACTGACGCGTCTAGCGTTGGTCTGGGTTGTGTCCTTATGCAGAGGGACAGGGTAATTTCGTATGCCTCGAGACAATTAAGGAAGCACGAGGAGAATTACCCTACACACGACTTAGAGTTGGCAGCCGTTATATTCGCACTGAGACTCTGGAGACATTATCTCTACGGAGAGGAGTTCGAGCTCTTTTGCGACCACAAGAGCCTCAAGTACATATTCACGCAGCGAGACTTGAATATGAGGCAGCGGTGATGGATGTAGACGTTGAAGGACTTCAAGTTTGAAGTCTCTTACCATCCTGGGAAGGCGAACCTTGTGGCTGATGCGTTGAGCCGCAAGAAGGCGATAGAGTTTGCGGCTCCGCTGATGGTTGCCGAGTGGGATATGGTCGAGTTTTTGCGAGACTTTGAACAGAAACTCACCGTACAGGAGCCGTTTGAGTTCATCGCACATGTACAGGTGCGATCTCAGATCGATAACCGAGTCATCGAGGCGCAGAGGGACGATGTGCATCTTACTGAGCTTCGAGAGCAGGCCAGTGATGATGCTGACGCCGACTGGCGAGTTGGTATGGATGGGGGCTTACGTTACCGTGGCCGCCTATGCGTCCTAGATGTCCCTGACTTGAGACGAGAGATTCTCGAGGCTGCGCATTGTACCCGACTCGCGATGCATCCAGGCAGCACAAAGATGTATCGTGACGTGAAGAGGACGTATTGGTGGGAAGGTATGAAGACCCACATAGCTGAGTTCGTGTCCCGTTGTCTCACTTGTCAGCAGGTGAAGGCAGAGCATCGCCGACCACCTGGACTTTTGCAGCCTATGCCGATTGCAGAGTGGAAGTGGGATTTCATTTCCATGGACTTCATTTCTGGGTTGCCGAAGACAAGAAAGGGACATGATTCCATTTGGGTGATCGTCGACCGTCTAACGAAGTCGGCGCACTTCCTACCGATCAGAGTTACGAACTCTTCAGACGAGCTAGCTAGATTGTACATCAGAGAGATTGTGCGTCTGCATGGAGTTCCGCTGGAGATCGTGTCGGACAGTGTAACGCCCGTGAAAAATCCATACTTGGGCTCGAGTACCAACTCGACCCGAAATTGCGTAGAATTCATTCCTTTAGAAAATATGACTAGGTTAGCTAGTGCAACGTTAGAATAGCTGGGAAATGGTCCCTGATCATTTTAAATACGTTCTACGAGGCCCGAAGCGAGTGGAACCAAGGGTGCTATAATGCTCTAAAGCCTCGGATCAAACTCTAAACCGGTTTGTTCTCTGGACCACTTTGAATCTTTGTATTGGATCTAGACCGCACGTTGAAAGTCCGATACCTCCTATCTTAGACCATTAGGACCGTCTAGCTGGGCTTGACACTCATTCCAAAAATCAAGTCAAACCGATGATCACAGGCTATTTCATTGAGCCCGGACCGAAGAGAGTGTGAATAGGGACATAGTTGGAATTTTAAATTCAAATCTGGCACACAAATTTGACGCATCAGTATTAAGCATTCTGACCGTCAGAATACAGCCAAATTACACCCTTGGATCAGGAAAAATATCTATTATATACCACGAGACTTATAGGCCTGATCTTGGTGCGGTGACCGTTAAACTAAAACTGGGCCGCCACGTGCGATCTGGGAACCCAACCGGTCTGAAAACTGGATGCGTGCTAGATCCAGTATACACGAGCTTAAGTCCGACCGCATTTGGCCAGGGGACCTCCAGAAATGCTCTTTTGGACCGAAACGGCCCCGATTTGGTTAGGCACCAAGTAAACATTGTTCCCAAGCCTATTTTGGGAATGTTTTAGGCTATAAAAGGGGTTGAAACCCTCACTCCTCTCTCCCATCCGAATTTGAGAGAAGCCCTAGCTTGGGAGAGAGAAAAAGAGTGAGAGATTGTGAGAGAGTGGGAGAGTTCTTCCCGCCACTTGTGCTACGTGTTGCACGTGCTTAAGCAACACTCCTCTACCGCTTTCCCGGCGATTCCACCGCAATCCTAGGTAAGTAAAAATCCTAAATAGATGTTGATTTGAGTTTTCCTTGTTTCCATAGCGATGTAGCTTATGGATCTTATGTATTAGGCTCCTTACTCGCCGTAGACGAACCATATACACTCCGCTTCAATTCCCGAGTCTACAAGACACTAGGTGAGGATTTTAGACGCTTTGATTGACGGTTCCCAATGCTTTCAATGTCGTTTAATAGTAGATTCTTGACGGCATCACCGTTTGACATGTACAAAATGCTCTCCGTTTCCCGTTTCGTAAGCTAACGAAGAATATGAGATTTAGGGCATTTTAGTCATTTGTAGGAAGTACTGTTTACATTCATATTTTGCTGATGTGATTGACATGGTTTGTTGTCGCATTAGGAAGTTAGGAATGCGTGCATAATTAGTTTGGCGAAGAGATTCGCCTAGTTGCGCACTTTGGGTCGACATGCTATATGTAGACTTAAGTGTGTAGTGTATGTGTTTGTATAAATGCTTGTATTAGTATGTATTGAATTAAATGATGTTATCTGATAGTTTGTGATTGATTTTTCAATTATTATGCCAACTTAAATGATGTTCTACATGTTGACAAAATGCATGATTTCATTACATGCATGGAATGTATGTGCTTGAGGATTTGCTTAAGTTGAATATGCATGGGAAGTATGCCTTGAAGATTTGCTTAAGTTGAATGTTATAACATGTGCTAACATGCTCACATGATGTATTTCAATTCCAATACCTTTTATAGTAATTCCATAGATGTGTGGGACTTGACTTAGTCCAGGCAGTCGGTAACCGAGCGAATTCGTGGCTGACTGGTCATAGCCACGAACGACGCGTCGATGAATGTGATTCGTGTTGAGAGTTGGCGGCAGTGGTTAGGCCACACGAAGTGTTTTACACACTTCATGTCGTTCAATTCGAGATGCGATCGCGCTAGTCGAGCCCGTCAAGTAACCCGACTGGCCGATGTTTGTTCACCTTGTATGTATCATAACTGCTTGAACCTAGGGTACTGAACTTACCATTGTAAACCCTATTAACCGTGGTACCTTGATCCACGAAGACTCATGAGCCGGGCATGGTGGTATGGGACACCGTGGTCGAGCTGTCGGCCTATGCTGGGGCCACAAACCTCCCCGTAGTGACCAATGAGCACCTTGACTCGTGAGCAGATTATGGTGGTATGGGACACTATATTCTAGCTGTCGGCCTACACTGATCAGGCGACGAGCCCTTTGTAGTGACCGCGAGCGTATTCTGAGTTCACGGGAGGCGACGACCCTTCCGTGCAGTAGAGTACAGTAGGCCTGTATTGATAAGGTGATGGGGGAGCGGTGCAACGAGTGCGAGCAACAGCCCTGGCAGCCCTTGCAGTGACCTACGAAATGTACATCGTATGAGATTACTAGGAGTGACGACCCTAGACAGGATCCGTGTTGGGATTGATACAAGGGAGGTACCTTAGTTTCCCAATCCTGCTGTTTGAATGGACTAATAACAACTTGGTAATCATATCACCATAGCATTGCATGTGCCTGGAAGATGTGGAGCACTCTAGGGAGTGTGGCATGCCGCGGTCGTAAGATGTTGCCGTATGAGGGTGATCGTCGGTGAGGGCATACATCACGTCATATCATCTTGCATTAACAACAGTATTAGGACTTGTCTGATTTACTGCTTTACTATTATCGCGTGATTGAATTGTGAACATGCTAATCTTTGCTCTATGATTCCACTGAGTTGATCACTCATTCCCACGTTACGGGATGGTGTTTGCAACACCCACCAGACCCTGTTGTAGTTGCAGGTGACGACGAGATCCAGGAGGTGGAGCCGGAGATTGACGAGGACCAGGATGAGTTCTCGTATATGCAGTATCACGACGGCTTCCCGTAGGTGACCTGGATCGAGGGGGACTTCAGTGGGACTATTTTGAACTTATTCTTTTGTTTATTTACATGTATATGAGACTCAGAGATGTAGTCATACTTTGGAGACAGTTGAGATTACTTTGTTTTTCCATACAGTGATATATATATGGTTTAGTCTTCCGCTTGCTTTTATCACTGGATCTGAAGTATGAATTGCAGTTTTGGTATACTTTTACTCATGTGAATGCTTTAAATCAGACATCATCGAATCATAACCATATTTGTTGCATAAGTGACGGTCTGGAACTCGGGAGTTGAGTTTATACACGACCCCCGATTTTCAGGGTGTTACAGACAGAGACACGCGGTTCACTTCTATCTTCTGGACTCGCATTCAGGAGGCTATGGGTGTGAAGTTGAAGTTCAGTACTGCCTTCCACCCACAGACAGACGGACAGACAGAGCGGGTGAACCAGATCTTAGAGGACATGTTGCGATCTTGCGCCCTGGACTTTAAGGACAGTTGGGATGATTGTCTTGCTTATGCGGAGTTTGCGCACAACAACAGTTTTCAGGCGAGTATCGATATGGCACCTTATGAGGCGCTGTATGGGCGACCTTGTCGCGCACCGCATTGCTGGGTAGAGGTCGGTGAGCATAGCTTGATTGGCCCAGAGTTAGTGCAGGCGACGTCAGAGAAGATTGATATTATTCGACGTCGGCTCCTTACAGCGCAGAGCAGACAGAAGAGCTACGCCGATACGAGACGGAGGCCACTAGAGTTCACAGTTGGGGATCATGTGTTTTTGCGAGTTTCCCCTATGAAGGGAGTCCTTCGGTTCGGGAAGAAGGGGAAGCTAGCACCGCGATTCATTGGTCCATTTCATATCCTCGATCGTGTGGGAGCGGTGGCTTACCGATTGGCTTTACCCACGCCTCTCGCGAGCGTTCACAACGTATTTCATGTTTCTATGCTGAAGAAGTACGTTGCTGATCCTTCCCATATCATCAGATGGGAGCAGGTGCAGTTAGGAGAGGACGTTACATATATCCTGCGACCGACACATATCCTATATAGGAAGGAGCAGGTACTGCGTAGCAAGGTGATTCCCCTTGTGAAGGTATTATGGACGCATCACTCTGAGGAGGAGGCTACCTGAGAGACAGAAGCCGAGATCAAAAAGAACTACCCACAGCTTCTCGAGGAGTACGAAAAGGTACAAAATTTTGAGGATGAAATTATTTGTTAAAGGGGGTAGATTGTAACGCCCGTGAAAAATCCATACTTGGGCTCGAGTACCAACTCGACCCGAAATTATGTAGAATTTATCCCTTTAGAAAAATATGACTAGGTTAGCTAGTGCAACGTTAGAATAGCTGGAAAATGGTCCCTGATCACTTTAAATACGTTCTACAAGGCCCTAAGCGAGTGGAACCAATGGTGCTATAATGCTCTAAAGCCTCGGATCAAACTCTAAGCCGGTTTATTCTCGGGACCTCCTTGAAACTTTGTACTGGATCTAGACCGCACGTCGTAAGTCAGATACCTACCATCTTAGACCGTTATGACCACTTAGCTGGGCTTGGCAATCGTTTCGAAAATCAAGTCCAACTGACGTTCAGAGGCTATTTCCTTGAGCCTGGAGTGAAGAGAGTGAGAATAGGGTTAGAATTGGAATTTAAAATTCAAATCTGGCACACAAATTTGACGAATCAGTATTAAGCGTTCTGACCGTCAGAATACAGCCAAATTACACCCTTGGATCAGAAAAAATTTCTATTACATATCACGAGACTTATAGGCCTGATCTTGGTGCGGTGACCGTTAAACTGAAACTGGACCGCCACGTGCGATCTGGGAACCCTACCGGTCTGAAAACTTGATGTGTGCTAGATCCAGTATGCATGAGCTTAAGTCCGACCGCATTTGGCTAGGGGACCATCAGAAATGCTCTTTTAGACCGAAACGGCCCCGATTTGATTAGGCACCAAGTAAACATTGTTCCCAAGCCTATTTTGGGCATGTTTTAAGTTATAAAAGGGGTTGAAACCCTCACTCCTCTCTCCCATCCGAATTTGAGAGAAACCCTAACTTGGGAGAGAGAAAAAGGTGAGAGATTGTGAGAGAGAGTGGGAGAGTTCTTCCTGCCACTTGTGCTACGTGTTGCACGTGCTCAAGCAACACACCTCTACCGTTTTTTCGGCGATTTCACCGCGATTCTAGGTAAGCAAATACCCTAAATAGTTACTGATTTGAGTTTCCTTTGTTTCCATAGCGATGTAGCTTATGGATCTCGTGTATTAGGTTCCTTATTCGCCGTAGACGAAGCGTATACGCTCCGCTTCAATTCACGAGTCTACAAGACATAAGGTGAGGATTTTAGATGCTTTGATTGACGGTTCCCAACGCTTTCAATGTTGTTTAATAGTAGATTCTTGACGGTATCGCTGTTTGACATGTACAAAATGCTCTCCGTTTCCCATTTCGTAAATTAACGAAGAATATGAGATTTAGGGCATTTTAGTCATTTGTAGGAAGTACTGTTTACACTCATATTTTGCTGATGTGATTGACATGGTTTGTTGTCGCATTAGGAAGTTAGGAATACGTGTATAATTAGTTTGGCGAAGAGATTTGCCTAATTGCACACTTCGGGTCGACATGCTATATGTAGACTTAAGTGTGTAGTGTATGTGTTTGTATAAATGATTGTATTAGTATGTATTGAACTAAATGATGTTATGAATTAGTTTGAGATGGATTTCTCAATTAATATGCTGACCTAAATGATTTTCTACATGTTGACTAAATGCACGATTTCATTACGTGCATGGAATATATGTGCTTGAAGATTTGCTTAAGTTGAATGTTATAACATGTGTTAACATGCTCATATGATTGTATTTCAATTCCAATACTTTTACATATATTGCTGATGTGATTCTCTAAGTGTTTGGGACTAGACTTAGTCCAGGCAGTCGGTAACCGAGCGAATTCGTGGCTGAATGGTCATAGCCACGAACGACGCGTCGATGAACGCGATTCGTGTTTGGAGTTGGCGGCAGTGGTTAGGCCACACGAAGTGTTTTACGCACTTCATGTCGTTCGACTTGAGATGCGATCGCGCTAGTCGAGCCCGACAAGCAACCCGACTGGCCGATGTATGTTCGCCTTGTATGAGTCATAACTGCTTGAACCTAGGGTACTGAACTTACCATTGTAAACCCTGTTAACCATGGTACCTTGATCCACGAAGACTCATGATCCGGGCATGGTGGTATGGGACACCGTGGTCGAGCTTTCGGCCTACGATGGGGCCACAAACCTCCCCGTAGTGACCAGTGAGCACCTAGACTCGTGAGCAGATTATGGTGGTATGGGACACTATATTCTAGCTGTCGGCCTACACTGATCAGGCGACGAGTCCTTTGTAGTGACCACGAGCGTATTCTGAGTCCACGGGAGGCGATGACCCTTCCGTTGCAGTAGAGTACAGTAAGCCTGGAAGATGTGGAGCACTCTAGGGAGTGTGGCATGCCGTGGTCGTAAGATGTTACCGTATGAGGGAGATTTTCGGTGAGGACATACATCACGTCATGTCATCTTGCATTAACAACAGTATTAGGATTGTTTGATTTACTGCTTTACTATTATCGCATGATTGAATTGTGAACATGCTAATCTTTGCTCTATGATTCCACTGAGTTGATCACTCACTCCCACGTTACGGGATGGTGTTTGCAACACCCACCAGACCCTGTTGTAGATGCAGGTGAGGCTGAGATCCAGGAGGTGGAGCCAGACTTTGACGAGGACCAGGATGAGTTCTCGTACATGCAGTATCACGATGGCTTCGCGTAGGCGACCTGGATCGATGGGATTTCAGTGGGACCATTTTGGATATTTATTTTGTTCATGTATATTATTTGAGACTTAGAGATGTAGTCATACTTTGGAGACAGATGAGATTTACTTTGTTTTTCCATACAGTGATATATATATTGTTTAGTCTTCCGCTTGCTTTTATCACTGGATCTGAAGTATGAATTGCAGTTTTGGTATACTTTTACTCATGCGAATGCTTTAAATTAGACAACATTGAATCATAATCATTTTTGTTGCATAAGTGACGGTCTGGAACTCGGGAGTTGAGTTTATACACGACCCCCGATTTTCAGGGTGTTACAAGATGCTTGAGCATACGCCAGTCGTTTGCGAGTTTGGGGATCCGTTCAGGAAGATCCCTTGTTTGCCGCCTAGACGAGAGACTGATTTCACTATCGATCTGGTGCCTGGTTCCATGCTCGTCTCACTGCCGACGTATCGCATGGCACTGTTGGAGATGGAGGAGTTGAGGACACAGATTGATGGTCTGTTGGAGCTTGGCTTTATACGGCCTAGTGTGTCTCCTTGGGGAGCACCAGTTCTGTTCGTAAGGAAGAAGGATGGTTCGATGTGATTGTGTATTGATTATCGCAGACTGAACCAGATCACGGTGAAGAACAAGTACCCTTTACCCAGGATCGATGACTTGTTTGATCAGTTGAGAGGAGCGCAGTACTTCTCGAAGATTGATCTTCAGTCAGGATATCATCAGTTGCGCGTTAGGGATGAGGACGTGCAGAAGACAGCATTCAGGAGCAGCTTTGGCCACTACGAGTTCCTTGTGATGTCGTTCGGTCTCACGAACGCACCAGCCATGTTCATGGATTTGATGAACCGGGTATTTCGGCCTTTCCTCTATCGATTCGTCGTTGTGTTCATTGACGGCATTTTGGTATACTCAAGGAGTCGAGAGGAGCATGAGGAGCACTTGTGCTTGGTCCTGGATACACTTAGACAGCATCAGTTGTTCGCACAGTATAAGAAGTGCGACTTCTGGAAGCAGGAAGTGAAGTTCATGGGACACGTGGTGTCCAAGGATGGTATGGCAGTTGACCTGTCTAAGGTAGCTGCAGTTCAGGACTGGGAGTAGCCTGGTTCTGTCACTGAGGTGAGGAGTTTCTTGGGTCTCGCTGGCTATTATCGACGCTTTATTCGAGATTTCTCGAAGATCGCGAGACCTTTATCTCAGTTGACACGGAAGGACGTGAAGTTTGCCTGGAATGACAAGGCAGAGTCAGCTTTTCAGGAGCTGAAGGATAGACTTACATCCGCCCCTGTGCTAGTATTACCAGAGCAGGGGGTTAGATACACTATATACACTGATGCGTCTAGCGTTGGTCTGGGTTGTGTCCTTATGCAGAAGGACAGGGTAATTTCGTATGCCTCGAGACAATTAAGGAAGCACGAGGAGAATTACCCTACACACGACCTAGAGTTGACAGCCTTCATATTCGCACTGAGATTCTGGAGACATTACCTCTATGGAGAGGAGTTCGAGCTCTTTTGCGACCACAAGAGCCTCAAGTACATATTCACGCAGTGAGACTTGAATATGAGGCAGCGGCGATGGATGGAGACTTTGAAGGACTTCAAGTTCGAAGTCTCTTACCATCCTGGGAAGGCGAACCTTGTGGCTGATGCGTTGAGCCGCAAGAAGGCGATAGAGTTTGTGGCTCCGCTGATGGTTGCTGAGTGGGATATGGTTGAGTTTTTGTGAGACTTTGAGCAGAAACTCACTGTAGAGGAGCCATATGAGTTCATCGCACATGTGCAGGTGCGATCTCAGATCGATGACCGGGTCATCGAGGCGCAGAGGGATGATGCGCATCTGACTGAGCTTCGAGAGCACGCCAGTGATGATGCAGAAGCCGAGTGGCGAGTTGGCATGGATGGAGGTTAACGTTATCATGGCCGCCTATGCGTTCCAGATATCCCTGACTTGAGACGAGAGATTCTCGAGGCTGCGCATTGTACCAGACTCGCGATGCATTCAGGCAGTATGAAGATGTATCGCGATGTGAAGAGGACCTGTTGGTGGGAAGGTATGAAGACCCACATAGCAGAGTTCGTGTCCCGTTATCTCACTTGCCAGCGGGTGAAGGCAGAGCATCGCCGACCACCCGGACTCTTACAGCCTATGCCGATCACAGAGTGGAAGTGGGATTTCATTTCAGGGCTGCCGAAGATGAGGAAGGGACATGATTCTATATGGGTGATCGTCGACCGTCTGACGAAGTCGGCGCACTTCCTACCGATCAGAGTCACGAACTCTGCAGACGAGCTGGCTAGACTGTACATCAGAGAGATTATGCGTCTGCATGGAGTTTCATTGGAGATCGTGTCAGATAGAGACACGTGGTTCACTTCTATTTTCTGGACTCGCATTCAGCAGGCTATAGGTGTGAAGTTGAAGTTCAGTACTGCCTTCTACCCACAGACAGACGGATAGACAGAGCGAGTAAACCAGATCTTAGAGGATATGTTGCGAGCTTGAATATTGGACTTTAAGGACAGTTGGGATGATTGTCTTGCATATGCGGAGTTCGCGTACAACAACAGTTTTCAGGCAAGTATCGGTATGGCACCTTACGAGGCGCTGTATGGGTGACCTTGTAGCGCACCGCATTGCTGGGCAGAGGTCGGTGAGCGTAGCTTGATTGGTCCAGAGTTAGTGTAGGCGACATCGGAGAAGATTGATATTATTAGACGTTGGCTTCTCACAGCGCAAAGCAGACAGAAGAGTTTTGCCGATACGAGACAGCGGCCCCTAGAGTTCACAGTTGGGGATCATGTATTTTTACGAGTTTCCCCTATGAAGGGAGTCCTTCGGTTCGGGAAGAAGGGGAAGCTAGCACCATGATTCATTGGTCCATTCCAGATCCTCGATCGTGTGGGAGCAGTGGCTTACTGTTTGGCTTTATCCACGCCTCTCGCGAGCGTTCACAACGTATTTCATGTTTCTATGCTGAAGAAGTACGTTTCTGATCCTTCCCATATTATCAGATGGGAGCAGGTGCAGTTAGGAGAGGATGTTACATATATCCTGCGACCGACACGTATCCTAGACAGGGAGGAACAGGTACTGCGTAGCAAGGTGATTCCCCTTGTGAAGGTATTGTGGACGCATCACTCTGAGGAAGAGGCTACCTGGGAGACAGAAGCCGAGATCAGAAAGAACTACCCACAGCTTCTCGAGGAATACGAAAAGGTACAAATTTCGAGGATGAAATTATTTGTTAAGGGGGGTAGATTATAACGCCCTGAAAAAATCCGTACTTGGACCCGAGTACCAACTCGACCAGAAATCGCGTAGGATTAATTCCTTTAGAAAATAAGTGTAAGTTAGCTAGCGCAACGCTAGAGTAGCTGGGAAATATTCCCTGATCACTTTAAATACGTTCTACGAGATCCAAAGCGAGTAGAACCAATGACGCTATAATACTCTAAAACCTCGGATCAAACTCTAAGCCGGTTTGTTCTCTGGACCTCTTTGAAACTTTGTATTGGATCTAGACTGCGCGTCGAAAGTCCGATACCTATAATCTTAGACCGTTGTAACCGCCTAGCTGGACTTGACAATCATTTCGAAAATCAAGTCCAATCGACATTCGTAGGCTATTTCATTGAGCCTGGACTGAAGAGAGTGAGAATAGGGTTAGATTTGGAATTTAAAATTCAAATCTGGCACACGACTTGACACTTCAGTATTAAGCGTTCTAACCGTCAGAATTCAGCCAAATTACACCCTCGGATCAGGAAAAATTTCTATTTCATATCATGAGACTTGTAGGCCTGATCTACGTGCGGTGACCGCTGAATTGAAACTGGACCGCCACGGGCGTTCTACGAACACCGATGGTCTGGAAATGGGATGTGAGCGACATCTGACATGTACGAACTTAAGTCCGATCCCGTTCGGTCAGGGGACCACTAGAAATGTCCTTTTGGACCGAAACAGCCCTGATTTGGATTTCCCTTAAGTATACATTGTTCCCGAGCCTATTTCGGGCAAGTTTTAGCTTATAAAAGGGCTTGAAACCCTCACTCCTCTCTCCCATCCGAATTTGAAAAAAGCCCTAGGTTAAGAGAGAGAAAAGGTGAGAGATTGTGAGAGAGAGAAGAAGGGAATTTCTTGCTGCTCGTGCCACCTGCTACACGTGTTTAAGCAACACGCTCCAATCACTTTGCCGGTGATTCTCCGCTTTTCTAGGTAAGAAAATACCCTAAACTCTTGCTGATTTGCTGATCCTTCGTTTCCATGGCAAACTAGCTGATAGATCTTGTCTATTAGGTTCCCTTTTCGCCGTAGACGAAGCGTATACGCTCCATTCGAATTAACACACCTGTAGGAGAAAAGGTGCAAATTTTAGATGCTTTGATTGACTGTTTCCAATGTTTTCAATGTCGTTTAATAGTAGATTATCGACGACAACGCCGTTTGACATGTACAACATGCTGTCCGTTTCCTGTTTCGTAAATAGACAAAGAATATACGATTTAGGGCATTTTAGTCATTTGTAGGAAATACTATTTTTATCCATAATTTGCTGATGTGATTGACATGGCTTCTTGTCGCATTAGGATACTAGGAATGCGTGCATAATTAGTTTGGCGAAGAGATTCGCCTAAATACGCACTTTGAGTTGACATACTCTATGTAGACTTAAGTGTGTAGTGTAAGTGTTTGTATAAATGCTTGTACTAGTATGTATTGAATTAAATGGTGTTATGAATTAGTTTGAGATTGATTTCTCAATTAATATGCTGATGTAAATGATTTCCTACATGTTGGCTATATGCATGATTTCATTATATGTGTGAAATGCATGCATTGGAAGATTTACTTAAGTTGTATGTTATAACATGTGTTAACATGCTCACATGGTTGTATTTCATTTCCATTACTCTTACATGACGGCTGATGTGAATTCATAATTGTTTGGGACTATACCTAGTCCAGGCGGTCCGCAACCGAGCAAGTTCGTGGTTGGCCTATCTTTGCCACGAACGACGCGTCGATGAACGCGAGCCGTGTTTTGGAGTTGGCGGCAGTGGTTAGGCCACACAAAGTGTTTTACGCACTTCATGTCGTTCGACTTGAGATGCGCTCGTGCTAGTAGAGCCCATCAAGTAACCCGACTGGCCGTTGTATGTTCACCCTGTATGAGTCATAACTGCTTGATCCTAGGGTACTAAACTTACCATTGTAAACCCTGTCAACCATGGTACCTTGATCCACGAAGACTCATGAGCCAGGCATGGTGGTATGGGATACCGTGGTCGAGCTGTCGGCTTACGCTGGGGCCACAAACCTCCCCGTAGTGACCAGTGAGCACCTATGTCTCATGAGCAGATTATGGTGGTATGGGACACTATATTCTTGCTGTCGGCCTACACTGATCAGGCGACGAGTCCTTTGTAGTGACTGCGAGCATATTCTGAGTCTACGGGAGGCGACGACCCTTCCGTAGCAGTGAGAGTACAGTAGGCCTATATTGATAAGGTGATGGGGGAGCGGTGCAACGAGTGCGAGCAATAGCCCTGGCAGCCCTTGCAGCGACCTACAAAATATACATCGTATGAGATTACTAGGAGTGACGACCCTAGACAGGATCTGTTTTGGGATTGATATAAGGGAAGTACCTTAGTTTTCCAATCCTGCTGTTTGAATGGACTAATAATAACTCGAAAATCATATCACCATGACATTGCATGTGCCTGGAAGATGTGGAGCACTGTGGGACGATTGCATGCCGCGGTCGTAAGATAGTGTCGTACGAGGGGGATCATCGGTGAGGGCATCTATCATGTCATGTCATATTGCATTAACAACAGTTTTAGGATTGTTTGATTTACTGCTTTACTATTATCGCATGATTGAATTGTGAACATGCTAATCTTTGCTCTATTATTCCACTGAGTTAGCTAATCACTCCCACATTATGGGATGGTGTTTGCAACACCCACCAGACTCTGTTTTAGATGCAGGTGAGGTAGCGATTCAGGAGGCAGAGCCGGACTATGATGAGGACCAGGACGAGTTCTCATACATGCAGTACCACGACGGCTTTGCTTAGGTGGCCTGGATTGACGGGACTTCTCAGTAGGACTCTTTTTGACATTTTAATTTTGCTTATTTACATGTATATGAGACTCAGAGATGTATTCATACTTTAGAGACAGTCGAGATCTACTTTGTTTTTCCATACAGTGATATATATATTCTTTAGTCTTTAGCTTGCTTTTATCACTGGATCTAGAGTATGAATTGCAATTTTGGTATACTTTTACTCATGTGAATGCTTTAACTCAGACAACATTGAATCATAATCATTTTTGTTGCATAAGTGACGGTCTGGAACTCGGGAGTTGAGTTTATACACGACCTCCGATTTTCAGGGTGTTATACTTATATAAAACATATGAGTTATGTATCCAAGATCACCTACTCTAAAGGTCTACCTACGGTCAGTCATACCTCAATTATGAAGTAAGGACATTAAAACTTGAAGATGAGTGATCTTTCAGAATAATGAAGCCTGAGATCTTAGTGTAGCTTGAACTTGAAAGCTTCTTGAGATCTTGAACTTGAAAGCTTCATCTTGATCTTGAATTATACTTAACTTGAATTAAGTCGTACATACTTAGCTTCTTGAGATATTGACTTGAAAACTGTGCTTGTCTATCGAAACTAACCTTGTAAGACTTCGTGACTCGGCATGTCTCAAGTAGAGCTTTGTTCTTCACATATGCAAGCTTCATAACAAGATACAAATAGTGTCTTTGGCACCACAAATTTGACAACAAAAAGGGCTAGCAACTATAGAACTTACAATCTCCCCCTTCGTCAAATTAGTGACAAAAACACTTTTAAGATATATTACATAAAACAGAATATCTAATTAAAGAATCATGCACTAGTTGTTATCAACCTGCAAATCAACATACAGTCCACCTCTACACATACTCCCCTTGAGTAACATACATCACAGAAAATGTTACTCCTCCTCATAACAGAATAACAAAAACATAATAACATAAGAAATATTCTATCATTAAAGACGTCCATACTCGCCCTTTTTATCACAATATGACAAAGGAAGCACAAAAAGGATGACTGAGGAGTAATAAAGAAAGAGATATAAGAGAGGTAACAAGATAAGATATTAAATAAGTGACACACATAAGTCATAAACTGAGCTAAGTCAAAAATAGCTACAATCTCAAAACCAGTTAAGCTAGCGCAAGAGTAATAAAGTTATTACAGACCAACAAGATAAAAAGAGCTAATCTGAGCTAGATGAAGGAGCAGGGATGGAAGGATCAAGTTGATGCATGCCCTTGTTCAAGCGCCTTAGATATTTGTGCATGTATTTGAACTGTAAATCATGGGCAACATTCATGTTTTTCATCTTAATATTTATATTCTCAACTTTCTCTTCCAATGCACGTAAACGCGCATCAAACTCAGATGGTTCATAATCTGGATCATTAGCTACATCAGATTCAAGTTCTTTGAAAAAATCATCCATGTCAATGTCATCAGGAGGAAGATCACCAGCTTCTTCCTCATGTGCAGCTTCGACACCACCACCTTGACCAAAAAGCTAATCCAGCTTCATCTTATTAATATTAAAATTGTTAAATATAAGATGATGAATAGGGGCCTCTCCAATAGGCATATCGACTAACATATGCGTAGCCAACACAGTCATTAGATAAGAAAATGGGATGTCACTGTGACCTGGATGAAGTCGAAAATGAATAATGGAATAACAAATTAAGGATGGTAAACAGACATGAACACCTCTAGCAATAGTATGAAGAACTTGAACCATGAAGGATGTCAATTCAGATTTATTACTCGATCGAGGATACAAGTTGGATGCAAAAATCTTGTGAAGAACTCTGTATTTGGGTAACAAAAACCTTGAGGGGGAGTGCATTCCGTTTATGCATCCATTTAAAGTCCATATTGCATAAGGTTCTAGTGAGCATACGTTTTTCAGTTTCTGAGGGCTTTTCAGATAAAGTATAGATGGGAATTCCCTCATCATTCACAGGAATTTCCATAAGAGATGAAATTAAATGACGATCAATGTCAAATGGTCCTTCTCTAGTGGCTATTTTAAAAGTTAAATTTTTCAATGAAAACTCACTTATATAAGTGAACATGGACTGGGCAATGGACCAGTATGCTGGCCCACCCCAATGCAATAAGTTATCTCAACCTACAGCTTGGAGCATACGAAGGATATCAAAAGGAGTAATATGATTAATATCAACAGGATGTTCAACAATAACGTTATGCAATCAGATGTCCCAAACATAAGACGGATCATCCTCGGAAGACCGAAGTTGACGCTTATTGATAGGGGCTGATCTGGAGGAAGATGGACCACGGATGTTGTCTTTCTCCCTCTAGATGCCATTTGCAACAAGGATTTCAAGGAAACAAATAGTTGTAAACTTTTGAGAAGAAGGTTTTCTCAAATTAGATTTTTCAAAAGAAAAACCTCAAATCGCAATAAAATTTGAAATAGACAACTTCAAAAGATAAATAGAAGTAATCTAGACACAAATTTACAAGAAAAATGCAAATGGAGCACTAACCTTAAAGATTTTAAAAGATGGGTTCAACTAGTCGTCCGTCGGCTCGTTGGAGAGTGAAGAAGAAATGAAGAAGATAAAGTGTTTTCCCCAAATTTTAAAGAGATTCACGCGACCAGTAGTAGTAAGACTGGTCGTGTATACTCACAACTGGTCGAGTACCGACCAAAATTTTGATTTTCTGAATATTCATAAAAATTGAAATTTAAACTACCAAATATATATAATATGATATAAATAGGCATAAATAATCGATTTAGAATACACATGCCAAGATCAAATTTTATTTTGTTAAACTTACTTTTGTTGAGCAGTTTAGTGAAAATGTCAGCACGTTGATTCTCGGTAGGGATATATTCCAAAGATATAACCTTTTCTTCCACTAATTCACGAATATAATGAAATTTAATGTCGATGAGCTTAGTACGAGAATGCTGAATTAGGTTTTTTGAAATATTATGGCACTGGAATTATCACAATATAATAACATAACATCCTATTTAATTTTATAATCACTTAGCATACATTTCATCTAAACAAGCTACGTACACACATTACCAGCTGTGATATATTCAGCTTCAGCAGTTGAAAGTGATATAAAACTTTATTTCTTACTAAACCAAGAAACTAAACAGTTTCTGATATAAAAGAAACCACCACTGGTCGATTTTCTATCATCAAGATTATCAGCCCAGTCAGCATCCGAGTACCCAGCTAATTGAACACTAGTCTCATGTGGATACCAGAGACCGAGATTAACAGTACTTGCGACATATCGCATAATTCGCTTGACAGTACTCAAGTGCGATTCTTTAGGATTAGATTGATATCTAACGCAAATACCAACACTTAGAGTGATATTGGGTCTACTAGTAGTTAAATCAGTAGACTACCAATCATACTCTGATATAAGATCCACATTTTTACCTACAGAATCTTTTAAGAGTTTCAAAGTCATACTCATATGAGTATCAAAATTCTTACCATTCTCAAATCCAAATCTCTTAATCATATTCATAGCATATTTAGATTGATAAATGAACATCCCATCAGGTTGTTGTATTACTTACAACCTAAGAAAATAATTCAATTCCCTAACCATGCTCATTTCAAACTGAGATTTCATTAAATCTACAAACTTAGTAGTCATGTCAGTACACGTAGATCCATAAATGATATCATCAACATAAATTTGTACTATTAAAATGTGATAATTATATTTTCTAATAAACAAAGTTTTATCAACACATCCCATTTGAAAATTATGGCTTAATAGAAACTTTGTTAGTTTCTCGTATCATGTCCTAAGAGCTTGTTTTAAACCATAAAGTGTCTTTTTAAGGCGATAGAAATGATCAACATTCTTAGGGTCTTCAAAATCCATAGGTTTTTCAACATAGACTTCCTCATGCAGATCACCATTTAAAAATGCACTTTTCACATCCATTTGGTAAATCTTAAACTTTCTAAAACATGCAATGGATATAAAAAATCTAATTGATTCAAGACGTGCTACTGGTGCGAAGGTTTCATCATAATCAATACCTTCAATTTGAGTGTAACCTTGTACCATTAGCCTAACCTTATTTCTAGTTATATTACCAAGGTCATCAGACTTATTTTTGAACATCCATTTGGTTCCAATGATGTGTTCATTTTTAGGTCTAGGTACGAGATACTAGACATCATTTCTCACGAATTGGTTTAGCTCTTCTTGCATCGTAACACTTCAGTTTTCATCAGCAAGAGCTTCTTTTATGTTAGATGGTTCTATCTGTGATGTAAAACATACGTAATTACATATATCCTCAAGTGGTTTAGAAGTATGAACACCAATGAGAGGGTTTCCAAGAATCTGTGTGGTTGGATCATCTTTAACAGTCCTCAAATCAGAATTAGTTTGATTAGACGAAGTATCAGGTTTATCAATTATAAGTACTTCATCATTATCTTGACTTGAGACTGGTGTGTTTAAGTGATCATCAATGACCACATTGATGGACTCTTGAATCACACTGGTCCTTTTGTTCAGAACCATTAAGCTCGATTGTTTAAAGAGTATCTAAGAAAGATCCTTTCATCACTCTTCGTATCAAACTTTCTCAAATTTTCATGATCTCATAAAATATAGCACTTGCTGCTAAAAACTCAAAAGTATTTGACAGTAGGCTTTTTATTGAACCACATTTCGTAAGTCATTTTATTATTACCTTTACTAGTGTAAACCCGATTTATTATATAACAAGCTGTATTGACTACTTCAGCCCAAAGATTCTTAGAGAGCTTCATGCTATTCAACATGATGTTAGCCATTTATTGAAGCATTCTGTTTTTCTTTTTAACTATTCCATTTTGTTGTGGAGTTTTGGACACTGAGAATCCATGTGATATTTCTTGGTCGCTATAGAACTTCTCAAAATCGCTATTCTCAAATTCGGATCCATGATCACTATGAATCTTACTTATTTGAGAATCTTTTTCAGTTTGAATCCTTTTAAGGACTTTTCTTACTTCTTCAATGGTTTATGATTTGTCCCTTAGGAAGACTACCCACGTATATATGGTAAAATCATCTACATTTACCAAGATATATCTTTTGTCACCTTGACTTTTCGTCCTATTAGGTCCTACAAGATCCATATGGAGAAGCTCGAGTGGTCTTGAAGTGGCATTGGAATTCACCTTTTTATGTGAGTTCCTTGTTTGTTTGCCAATCTGGCATTTGTCACATATTTTATCCAATTTTTTAAGTTTGGGTAGACCTCTTATTAGTTCTCATTTGCTCAATCTATATAGGTTTCGGTAGTGTACATGTCCAAGACTTTTGTGCCACAAATCAGTCTCATCTGTATTGACCATGTAACATGATTGAATAGGTGAGCTGGATTCGCTAACAATATAGTAGTTTTCAGTTGTTCTACGTCTAGTTAGTATTACTGAACCCTTATTATTTAGAATCTCACAGCTTTGATTAGAGAATCTTACACTATGGTTATTGTCGCATATTTTAAATATGCTTAGCAGATTATATTTCAATCCTTCAACATATAAAACATTTTTAAACAAAGGAAGGTTATAAAGTTGAACCTTACCTTGGCCCATAATCTTACAATTGCTTCTATCACCAAATGTGACTGAACCATCAGTCATGTCTTTAAGATCGGTGAATAAACCTTTATCACCAGTCATATGCCTTGAGCATCCACTATCTAATTATCGCTTAGAATGGCTTGTAGCTTTGAAAGCTGTGTGAGCAACTAGACAGGTGACCTTTGGAACCCATTTCATAACCGTTTTGGGTTTAGGTGGATAGTTGGTCTTTTTTAATTTATAAGAGTTATAAGTATGACCTATTGAGTTAGACTTTAGAAGCTCCTTAAGAAAATCAACTATATTTTTGGCCAAATGATTTTGGTTATGCTTCTTATAGTTGAAATAATTGCTTTTAGGTTTTTAAAAAGGTTTAAAGTCTTTAGAAAATATTTGTTGTTTCCCTTTTGAGTTTAAGGTATCTCCTTTTATGAATTTTGGAGGAGTATTCTTCGGTTTTGGTGGGACATTCTTATCATAGCCCAAACTGGATCAATCACCTCATTTTCTTAATCCAAATAAGAGTTTTTCTAATTTAGAATCACCTTGGGCGTATTTCCAGGTTTCCTTTAAACTCAAGAGAGAAGAAACTTCATTTTTTAATTATTCGTTTTCAGATTTAAGATTTTCAAACTGGGAGGTTTTAAAATCCAAATCGCATTGTCTTTTCAAAATAGTCTGAATTATGGGACTTTTCTAAAACAAGAGATTCATACGATTCTTTGAGTTTAGAAAATTTCTCTTTTTGAATTTTTTATTTCACAACAATTTTACAACTTTCCTTGTATAGGGCATTGTATGCATCTTGAAGATCATCTTCTTTTTCATATTCAGTATTCAAATTTTCTTCACTAGTTGAGTCATCATTATATGAAAAAGTGAATTTGGCTAGAGTCATAAGGGCTTTAACTTCATTGCCCGACTCAGATTCAGAATCTTCTGATTCAGATGAGGCTTCAGAATCAGAGGACTCATCCCAAGTAGCCATCATACTGTTCTTTTTTAACTTTCCCTTATTAGGACACCTGTTAGCCAAATGCCCATACTCATGGCAGTTGTAACATTGACTGTCTTTCAATGATTTTCTAGATTTTGGTTTAGGTTTCTTTTTATCATTTCCTTTTTGAAGATCAACCCTCTTTTTACTTTTAAAAATCTTATAAAACTTTTTTGTCAAAAGGTCTATATCATCTTTAAAGTTTTCTAAATCAGAGTTTAAATAATTTTGTTAAAAACCATTATTAGATGTTTTTAAGGAAATATATTTTCCTTTTGGAGGTTTAATGGTTAACTCATAAGTCTGTAATGAGCTAACTAATTCCTCAACCCTCACATTGTCCGTATCACGAAGTTCCTGGATTGCGGTTACTTTTGAATTGAACCGTTCAGGAAGTGATCATAGTATTTTACCACATTTTTTTCTTTTAGGGATTTTATCGCCTAGACCTCACATAAAGTTTACAATGTCATTCAATCTGGTATAGAAGTCCATGAACATTTCATTTTTTTTCCATACGTATTTCTTCAAATTTAGTTGTGAGGATTTGTATCTTAGATTTCTTGATAATTGAAGTACCCTCATGTGTCATTTCCAATATATCCCAAGCTTGTTTTGTAGAATCACAGTATATAATTCTTTTGAATTCATCGGGTGATAGTGCACAAGTAATTGCATTTAGTGCTTTAGCATTTGCACTACTCTCACTTTTCTGAAGTGTGGTCCATGAGAAATAAGGTGTTGTTCTCATTAATTTTGAACCATCAATTCGAGTTACTTCAGTGGTAGGAGGGATCCATTCATTCATTATGGCTAGCCACACACTTTCATCCATGGATTTGAGGAAGATCCTCATCTTGGCTTTCTAATAAGCATAATTGGTGTCATCGAAAGGTGGAGGCCTAGTGACTGATAGGCTATCAAATTTTGACATCTATAATATAGCTTAAATCATTAGCTCATGAAATAAATCTAAAATAAGAATTAAAATGAGCTATTAAGCTTTAATACCACTTAAAATGGTCAAGCTATATGTCCTTGAGGTGGGGGGGGGGGGGGGGGGGGGGGGGGGGGGGGGGGGGGTGTGAATTGGACTATGTTAAATTTAAAATAATTACAGCGGAATCAAATAAAGAGAGATAGCCAAATAAATAAATCAAATACACAATGCTAAAATGAAGTGCACCCTCAAAATTCAAGTCTTGAGAGGTTGATACAAATATTGTTTTAAGGACAACTTACACCAAAAACCAAGGGTTTATGGTAGGACAACCTTATTTCTAGAAAGGTCTTTGTATCAAGAACTCAAACTGAAGAGGAATGAATAAATAAATGAGTTAATTCAAACTGTACTAAAGAATAAAATGTAATCTTAAATATTATTTTTTATAAGGACAACCATACACCATAAGAATGGCAGGGCAACTTTACTAGAACAAATAAATAAATTGAATCTCAAAGCAATGAAGGAATAACAAAAAGTAAATTATAAACTATCATACTATTTACCACAATGCTTGAAATAAAATGATTACAACATTTACATCCACATACACATCCCACAAATGAATAAACAAAGATAGGAAGATACATCACACAACCACAGAACACAAGGGATTATAGTGGTTCACCTGTGTGTACACCAACTGTTAATAAACAGCCACATAGTTACTTCACTCCTAATATCCTCACACAGTGGATATTAGCGTTCACTATCAAAATAGTTTTTTCAGGTTCACCCAAAAATTTCACAATTGTGTCTTTCTCTGTGGGTTTACACAATTTAAAAACCCCACTTCTGAGTTTTCCTGGCTCTCCTCAGATAACCAATACAATGAGATTTTTCTGACAAATCTCAAAAGTAAACCAAAGGAAAGTAAATTACTGAAACGTAAAATACTTGAAAATATCCTTCGTTGTAGTAGGACAAAAGAACCAAATCGGAGTAGAGATTTGAATGTCCAAGTTCAATGTCCCATACTCACTTTACAATGGTTTTAAGTTCTAATTGATTTTAAATTAAACCAGATGGGCTAGCTTTAATTGATTTTGATTCTAGAAAAAGAAAATAAAACTTCCTCTTTTCAGATCAAATTGCAATACAAGAAACAAAATCAATTAACAAAGCTAAAGAAAAAGTATTAAATATGCACACTTAGCTTAAATAAAGCACGGTCTTATCTCTCAGAAGGCCGAATTAAATTAGCATGATTTGTGTTAATTATTTTGAGATTCATGCTCTATTTATAGGTGAGAAAATCACGTCTTCGAATGGTCCAGACAAATCTATGTTTGGTCGTAGAAGCAACAAATATTTAAAATTTCAATCACGATAAGATAAGGCAGTTTCACGAATGGTCGTAGGTCAACTACGACTGGTCGAAGGTCTCCCACAACTAGTCGAAGAGAGTCAAATTTCAATGTTGTACTTTGAGTCGTAGGTCTATGTTGGTCTAAGAATCAGTCGACACTGTTCATACAACTAGTCGAAAAGTCTCCAGGACTAGTCGAAGCCTAATAAAAAATTTTAATTTTACAACAAACTTACAACTAATCTAGGAATTTCTTAGATAGGTTGAAGCAGTGCTAGGACTAGTCGAACAAAGTCCAGGACTAGTCTTAGAATAGACCAAACTCACTTATATAAAACATATGAGTTATATATATGAGTTATGTATCCAAGATGACCTACTCTAAAGGTCTACCTACAGTCAGTCATACCTCAATTGTGAAGTAAGGACATTGAAACTTGAAGACGAGTGACTTTTCAGAATAATGAAGCCTGAGATCTTAGTGTAGCTTGAACTTGAAAGCTTCTTGAGATCTTGAACTTGAAACCTTCATCTTGATCTTGAATTATACTTGACTTGAATTAAGTCGTACATACTTGGCTTCTTGAGATCTTGACTTAAAAACAGTGCTTGTCTATCGAGCTTTGTTCTTCACATATGCAAGCTTCATAACAAGATATAAACAGTCTTTGGCACCACAAATTTGACAACAAAAAGGGCTAGCAACTATAGCACTTATAAGATCAACCGTCATACTTACTCAATTGGGGTCACTATTATACGGATATGTGCTGGGAAAATTTTTTTCCCCATGGGTGAAGTTTGGTTAGCAACTAATGGTCCAAAATCCTCAATTTCTCATACGAGTGAACAACCCAATTCACTTAAGTTTTTTTACATTTTCTGAAGATATTCGTGTTTCTCACGCACTTCACTCAGCGTTCAAATTAGACATTTTTGGACACTATCTGGGGTTGATTCCCGCAATGGTTGTCAAGCCCAGTTGGACGGACCTAGTCCTACAGTTTCGCGATCATTGGACCCTCGACGTGCGGTATAGGTATGATACAGGGTTTCAATGTATTCCCGAGAGCAACAGGCTCTTTGGATTTCTCCTATGTCTTTAAGTGACGTTGAGTCAGTGGTACTAATGGTTTTAGGCCTTCTCATTTGTGGAAATAGTGGCCTAAGTTTAATCCACTAATTATTTAGTTTAGTATATAACTAAATTTTGCCTAAATTACACTACAGGATGCGATCTTTGGGTAGTTCTGCCTAAGGTGTACTCGGGCCTTCGTACGATTTTTTTCGAGACATTACAATTTATCCCCCTTAAAGAAAAAAATTATCACTGAAATTAGTACATTTTCATACTCCTCAAGGATCTGTGGGTAGTTCTTATGGACTTTGGCTTTCATTTCCCAAGTAGCCTCCTTTGTCATGCCCCAAGTCCGGGGACAGACAGCTTCCGTGATGCCTCGAATCCGGCACTCGACTTCCATACACCAAGTCTCAACTTTAGCGATCTTCTGTCACTCCCCAAGTCTGGGGACGGACAACTTTCGTGATGCCCCAAATCCAGCACTCGACTTCCATATACTAAGTCCCCGAGTTCGGCGCACCACAAGGAAGATTTTTGACTGATTATATATATATATACATATAATAATACCTGAGCATGAAGATCCATGATTAAAATACCAAGCAACACTCTTCATTATAAATCCTTATGGTTACAAGTATAATGCTTGCCAAAGGTACACGACGTCAACATTGCCAAATCAAAAAATAAATATAATACATCGAGAAAGCTGTCTTCAAGCTACTCCAACCCTGAAAAAAAATGGGAAATAGGAAGTTTAGGCAAAAAGCCTAGTGAGTACACATGTGTGTGCAGTGTGTCCTACATGCAAGCAATACAAATATGCTGCAAGAAAATCATATATGTGAAAGGCGTGCAGCACGTAAGGTATGATGTCAATGTTAATGCAATGCATATGCATCATAGTGATACTCCGAGTTGATACTACCAACATCACCAAGTCATATTTTCATTTCTCCTATACCACAGCCATAACCGTATTACACGCATCCGTAATCACATCATCATCATTATATTGTCATACCATATCATAATGTATATATCGGGAAGCGCTATGGTCGTACCATGCACCAAACACTAGTAATCGACCTCGTATACCCACCCTGTGGTGGACTTCCACCAACTGTATATCATGGAAAACACCATGGTCAACACTCATGCATCAGACACTTGTAATCGACCTCGCATACCAGCCCTGTGGTGGACTTTCACCCGGCATGCTAGTAGCAGACTTCATTCACGCTTCTCCTCATCGGCGAGTTAAACCGGTCCTTGTTTTCACCTCAGCCCTTAAGCAGGTTGGACTCACCTCTTCTCAGCCCAACCTCGTCAGTGGGAGTCAAATCCATGACCCATGTATCCAGTCCGCCCGACGGTAAGGCAACCCTAGCTAGCATAGGGGTTTAGGGACTTTCAACCCAAGGGGCACATCATCCCCTACTATTTCCACACTTCTGGTGTCCCGTTCATTTTTAGGGATAACCCGACTCATCATCATAGATGTACATTTCATCGTCAAAATCCAACTCATGTTATATGACACAACTGTGGTATTTCGATCATCATGTATGTCATGATTATACATGAATTTAAGCAATCATGATAAGGCATATGTTCAAGTGCATGTGGTATGCATATAATGTTATGGGTTTAGGGTCTGCTTAACCTTTAAGGTAAAAATGACATATAATCATCATATGCCACTATCAACTATATCAATCCATAGTCATGTGACTAAACTGAAGAGGAGATATCTTACCCATGAACAAATGTATTGAAGTACACTTACACACACCATCATTCCATAGTGCATAAATATGATCAATATTAACATGGTTAAGTAGATGAATGTAGTATACTAGAGAGTGGAACAACATTAATCAAGATATTAAATCGCATGCTTCTATTAACCATATTCACTAACAGATGGGTCCACACACAAACATTACGGTGGGTAATACAAGCAGATGGGTCCACACATAAACATTACAATGGGTCCCAACAACTAGATAGTATAGGTAACTCAGATAAATTAAGGTAATACAAGGAAGAACAGTTCAGATGCACAAGGCACACAACAGCGGGCTCCATAATCGAACTGTTTGTTTAGCAAAATGATTGAGCAGGGCAGATAAAATGCGTACATTGAGTTGGTTCACAAGTGTTTGAAAGTTATACGTTCAATTAACATTATTTCATGTCGGCTGACTTATTTAGGATTTGAATCTTGGTCATTTTGAAATCATGTTCTGAAATTAGCTAGCCTTATGGATAAATGGTGAAATATGCCATACTTACATCAAGGTAGGATCCATAATCAATCTAACACACATCCTAAATTCATATTCTCAAGAGGTTACACCATCACCATAGTTCATGAGTCTAAGTAATCACACATTTCTCACATGCCCACATGGTCTTATGGCCACTCCATCATCAGAAGTCCATATGGTTGAGTGGCTACACAAATGTCACTCTACTTGCCATTAATAAATGATTTAAGGCCACATGATTACTTATCATAACTCTAACATGGTCAGGTTACCGATGCCATAATTTCACTTGGTAGAGTGGAAATATAATTAGTATCATGGTCTAGTGACAGTATCTCAAAGCATCGAAGGCACAATCACAAGCATTCCCACTATTCTCGATTACACTAAGTCCTAAACTGTAACCACTCAATACTTCATATGGAGAATGACTCAAATTCGGTGTCACATGATCAAGAGACCAAAAACTAGTTTCCATCACATCAGATATAGTTTAGTGGTCCCCACATGTAACGCCCCGAAAATCGGGGGTCGGGTAGAAACCCAACTCCCGAGTTCTAGAACATCACTTATGCAACATAGATAATGATAAATGCATGTTATCAGTAGAATGGCATTAAACAAGATTGAGACTAAGCAAAAACAACATATCATATTTCAGAGAGTTAAATTAGCAAGTGGAAGAATGTGATAGATATATAAAATATATAAATGATTGTAAGTCTCCAAAGTGTGAACATGTTACCAGGTTAACTAAATACATGTATACTCCAAAATAGAAAGAAAAGAATATACATGAGTGCTCCAAAAATATAAAATGACAAGTGTTATGACATCTAATCAACCTCCCTGTAATCCCGTCGATCAAAACATGGAGGAGAAGTCCTCCTCAGCATCATACAAGTCCAGCTCCACTCCACAAGCAGCGCCCTCATCTGAAACTAAAATAGGGACTGGTGGCTGTCCGGAACACCATCCCGTAACGTGGGAGTGAGTAGCTAACTCAGTGGAATCATAGAACAAAGATTAATATGTTATCAAATCTATCACGCGATAATGATAAAGTAAATAAAACAAACATTCTTAAATACTGTGATTAATGCATGGATGAAATGACATGATAGATGCCCTCGCCGACATACTCCCTCATGCGACACCATCTGCGTCCGCGGCATGCTTTCTTCCCACAGTACTCAACATCTTCCAGGCACATGCAGTGCGATGTGGATATGATTACCGAGTTGTTATTAGTTCATTTCATACAGCAGGATTGGGAAACTAAGGTACCTCCCTTATATCAATACCCAAACAATGATCCTGTCTAGGGTCGTCACTCCTAGTAATCTCATACGATGATATATTTCTAGGTCGCTGCAAGGGCTGTCAGGGTTGTTGCACGCACTCGTTGCATCGCTCCCCCATCACCTTATCAATACAGGCCTAGTTTATATCCTTAAGACTGCATCAGGACTCGTCACCCCCATGCGGTGTCAGGATAAACTCAAGGTCACTACAAAGGGCTGTCAGGGCTGTTGATCGCAGTCGTTGCTCCACTCCCCCATCACCTTATCAATGTAGGCCGACAGCAAGAATATAGTGTCCCATACCACCGTAATCTGCTCAGAGTAGGGTGCTCACTGGTCACTACGGGGAGGTTTATGGCCCCAGCGTAGGCCGACAGCTTGACCACGGTGTCCTATACCACCATGCCCGACTCATGAGTCTTAGGGGATCGAGGTACCAAGGTTAGAGGGGCTTTCCAATGGTTAGTTTAGTACCCTAGGTTCAAGCAGTTATGACGAATACAAGGTGAACATACAATGGTCAGTCGGGTTACCTGATGAGTCTGACTAGCACGAGCGCACGTTGAATCGACCGACATGAAGTGCACCAGCACTTCGTGTGGCCTAACCACTGTTGACGACTTTAGTATGACTCGGGTTCTCCATACACATCCTTCGCGGAAAATAGAATCAAACCACGAATTCTAAACTATTACCGACTGCCTGGACTAGAGTATAGCCCCAAGCACATATAGTGTGAATCAGTAATCATATAAAATAAATGAAATTGAAGTGCAAGTAATTCTAGCATGTTATCAGCATGTTATAACGTACATCATAAGCAATTAGCCATACACGAGTATTTCACACCTAAGGTAGTCAATTCAAATACAACAAGCATAGAGGAAATCATATGCATCATCAAAGTAGTTAAGAATCCAGTCTCAACGCTAATCTACTACACCGTTTACTCAATACTTACTAATACATACATTTATACAAACACTTAGACTACTCAACTCCAACGTACTTGACGTATGTTGATTTCGACGTATAATATGACAGATCCTTATATCAAGGAGTTGTCTAATACACAACAATCATGTTCTTACTTTCAAGACATATGGCAGGCATAAATCATATTAATTTAGGCATTTCAATAAACACTTAGTCTACGCACATTAGTCTACATAGCATATGTCGGCCAATATGTGCATTAGGGCGAATCTCTTCGCCAAACAGATCATACACGTATAACTAGTATAGGTACACGACAAATACTCATGGCAATCACATCGACAAAATATGTACGTATACAGTATTTCCTATAAATACCTAAAATATCCTAAATTTCATATTTTTCGTACGTATACGAAATGGAAAACGGACAGCAAGTTCTACATGTCAAACAGCGTTCTTGTCAGCAATCTACCATTAAACGGCATTGAAAGCTTTGAAAACAGGTAATCTAAGTGTCTAAGATCCGCACCTTAAACCAGAAATGCGTAGTCGTTAGGATTCAGACGATGCGTCTTCGCCAACGACAGATACGCTACCTATGGTAAGAAACAGGTTAGCTAGAACTCTTCTATAGCTAGTCTACGCTTCAAATCAAGTTAGGGTTAGGGTTTTCTTACCTAGAACGAAACCAGAATCACCGGAAGAACGATGCAGGTGGGTGGCTTTGGTACGTGGAGCAGCAGGAAAGAATCCCAGGAGAAAGCCCCAACTTCTCCCTCACTTTCTCTCTCTTTTCTCTCTTCTCTCTCCAAATTCGTATGGAATGAAAGAGCAAGGGTTTAAGCCCTTTTTATAAGTCCAAAAGTGACGAAAATAGACTTGGGGCCAAGGTATACTTATTTTATAATCAAAGTGGGCTTGTTCTGATCCAACGGAGCACTTCTAGAGGTCCTATTACTAAGTGCGGTCGGACTTAAGCTCTCTGACATTGAATCTATGTAAGACAGAGTTTTTGGTTTGGTCGAATTTCCAGATCGACCGTGGCGGACCAGTTTCAGTTCGACGGCAACCGGTACTCGATCAGGGCCACAATTAAGTTGACATGTAAGGGCCACCTAACCTGACCCGAGGGTAAAATTTGAACGAATTCTGACGGTCAGAATGATTAGAAAATGTAGCGTAAGCGACAAGTGCCAGATTTCATAAATTATATTAATTTCTAACATTTCTCACACTTTTCACTCTGGACTCAAGAAAATCGTCGTGGGACATCATCTGGACTTAATTTTTGAGGTGATTGTTAAGTCCAACTAGGCGGTCAGGATTGTCTAAGTTCGGGATAATCGGACTTCCGACGTGCGGTCCAGAGCCGATATAAAGTTTCAAGGTGCTTCCGAGAGCAATCGGGAATAGAGTTTGATCTTAGGTTTTACGGTATTGTAGCGTCACCTATCCTATACGTTTTGACTCTAGAAGATCGTATTGAAAGTGATTGGTGAGAATTTCATAGGTCATCTAGTGTAGCGCTAGCTGATTCTCGTTAGATTTCTAAAGGAAGTATCCTTTATTGATTTTTGTTTGAGATGAGATTTGAAGGGTGGAATGAGGGTACTTGGAAACGGAAGAAGGAAGAGTTTGGAGGGGTGGTTTTTACCAAAAATCAGACGTTTGGGAGAGAAAAGAGAGCTTGAAAGGATATTTTGTGAAGGAGGTACTAGATTGGAGGGGTTTTAACGGATGACCCACATACCAGGGGGCTACCCTAACCCCCAAACACCTCTGGCCCGAAGGCCGGCCCGAGTGGGGCCCACTGTATGGCGAGGCCTCGCCGAACCGACGAGGCCCTCACCGCCCAAACTCAATTCCGGTGATGGCTGGCCATCCAGGCGTGGTCCCCCTGTCCCCTAGGTCCCAAATGTATGTGGAGCCCACCTTAGATCATTATGGATTCGCGTGGGTAGGCCCACGACTCCGTTTCACCCTATTTCGGGTCATTTTGCAAATCAAGATTAGTTTATGCATCATGTAGCATATGATTTTGGGGTAGGAGAGGCTAATCCATCCAACTAAATCATTTATTCCATAAGATTCCATGATTGGAATGATCGGAAGTCTAATTTATACATATATTTACTATTTGTAGTAAATTTTTTCTTAAGCATGATTCTCCATCATTTACACACTAGGAGTTATGTCTAGTGTGAAAGGACTTAGAAAAAGTTGAAGAATGGGATGGTGAAAGGAGAGATTCTGAAGGAATTGGATGAAAAGGGGTTTCAGGTCTTGAGACTGAGTGTAAGGGTTGTGGTTGACCTACCACCTAAGGACATTCATTTCTAAGTTTGGAATGGAATGAAACATGGCATAAACCCTTCAATTGACGGTCTAGAAGTGATTTAGGGTCGTTGGGTGTGATCAGGAGTGTGCACGGACTCGATCTCGGTAACCATTTATAGTGAGTTTTAGTTTAAGTATAGTTCTTCACTATTTAAACTTGACGATTCGTCTATAATATGAAAGTACTTAGAGAAGTTGAAGAATGGGGTGGTGAAAGGTGAGAGTTTAAAGGAAATGGGTTGAAAAGTGATTTCTTTGCCTTTGGGATTGAGCTTTGAGAGTGTTATGGTTGACCCATTGCCTAAGGACGTCTAACTCCAGGTCGAAAAAAATCCGGGGTGTTACAATCTACCCCCCTTAAAATAAAATTTCATCCCTGAAATTTACCTAAGGATAATAAGAAAAGATTAATCCTTTCCTTCACCTAAGTTTTGTTGATTTCATGTTTCTATACGTAGTAGGGTGTATATGATCTATATAAGTTTAGTTCCTTTTAGTTTACCCCCCTTAAAACTTACTTCTTTATGCATTACTTATACCCTAACAGTTTGCTAAAATTTATTTCCTTACCCTTTTGGCATCTTGGCGATAATTCCCATCTACTTAGAGTAAGATATATATTTTCAGTGGTTGACCAGTACAGAGAGACGGTTGTAGTGGGCTTGATCCTGATACGTCGAATGTCCACCTGGCCAGGGTACACAACGTTGTATCCCTTCCTAATCCTGGTGGATCCTGGTCTTCTGCTCGGCTAAGCAGTGAGTCCATTGGTAGTCGTCCAGGATTGAGGATTTAGGTCAAGCTGCGAATATTTCACAGTTGTATAATTCAGTAACTCCGTAGTCCAATCACTCTAAAAGCTTATGGAATGCCCATCACTGCAAGGTTCAAATTTCCTATTTGGGTCTTGGTCTAAAGAGTCCTCATCTTAATTTATATCCATGGTGGGAGTTAAGGATTTCTATCTTTTCGTCTAACCTTGACCAGTTTCTTTCGATCCTGGGCCAGTGGGGAAGGGGCCAATTACGCTTCCGCTGTGCCACTCTGATCTAACGGTTGTATTAGCTGACCTAACTAGATTGGACTTAATACGTTCTACCCCCCTTAAAAATAAAGTTCTACTTAAGGCTCAAGAATCGATGTCTCGATCCGTATATCGGAACTAGGCGTAATTTAGGACCTATCATGAGTGTTGTAGTTAATTCCAGGGACGGGTGAGAGCCTTGTGGCAAGATACCTATACCCTATTGGCTATATGTTCTTAACACTTTCCAAGGGTGAAATAACAAACTTTTGCTTGTAGGTGGTTGGGCCAACACGGAAGAAAAGTTGCGTAGTGGGTCTGAGCCGGATACATTGACCTTCTATCCAATTAGGACAAAAAATTCGTTGTATTAGTTCTTAATCCGAGTCGATGCCGATCTTCTGCTTGATTAGAGCATTGGATTTATTGGCAACTACCAGGATTGAGAAGTCAATTCAAACTGTGAATACTTCGCTTATATATACAGTTCCTTTACTCCGCATTCCCGAATGCAATAAGCCCTTGGGGAAGGCAATTCTAAGAGGCGTGCTGGTTTATTCTAAGTTCAATCTTAAGGATGTATAAGTTTTCCCTAAACGTGAATGGTTCTAAGTCAAACAAACTTCCTAAAAGTTATTAAAGAAGCCTCTAAGCATTAGGAGAATTCAACGAAGGAATGAGGTCTCACTCCAACTTAAGCAAGTCACTAACTAAGTCTACCTTTCAATTATCTTGGCATAATTGGTCTTTTACATTCCTCAGTATAACTAGTAGTCTAGTCTTAACTTATGAGTAGCGGTAATCCACTAGTTGTAACCTAAAGCCTATGTTCATACGCTAAGTGATCTCATACCCTTCCTAATTCAAGAAATTTATTTTATCGCCTAGGGTCAAAAGTTGTCTAGTTGATTTTAAGTTACCCAAACTTGAATTTACCTACGCTTGAGCACTACACATATGCTCATACCAGCTAAGGAGGTCCTAGAGTTCACGTCATTACTTTATCAAATCTCCTATACTGACAGATCATTCTAATTCTAAAAGTACCAACTCTAGGTCCAAAACACCAAGGGCCTATGTGGCCAATGGTATTAAGTTGTATTAAATGGATTGCGTTGCTAATAGACTTTGGAAAATGAGCCTTGCGTTGGAAAGAGTGACATGGGATTTCCAAATCTCATGATAATGAATTTTCAAGGGTAATATGAAAGGAGAACGCGAGATTTACTTTTAATTACATACATTCCAACCATGGCATTAGAAACCATGGGATACACCCAATTTAAGGACAATACATTACAGATACATTTATTATTACTTTTACATTTCCATCTGCCCTAATCTTACCAATGCAGTTGGTTGAACGACCCTAAATGTCCCATTATTTAGAAGTTGTGCAGGTTATGGGACACAAAAATGTGAGTTTTGTGCACATAAGAGAGGCTATAAGGAAGGTGAAGAGTTGTAAAGAATAGTGGTGGATGGGTGTAGGATGTAGAAGAAGATGGAAGCTTGAGTGAATAGAAGTGGGGATATGAGATCATTTCGCATGGTCTCGGTTACGTATGGGCTATTCTACGGTAGTTAATCTCGCCCGCCGGTGACACTTGGGATGCTAATGTAGTTTCTAGATTCCATCGCCCCCTTCCTAAGTCAGAGTGTGTCAGTGTGCATTATGTTACCATAACCCAGGTCCAGTTTAATCCAAATCATGCTCTGATACCATCTGTAACGCCTCAAAAATCGGGGGTCGGGTAGAAACCCAACTCCTGAGTTCCAGAACATCACTTATGCAACATAGATAATGATAAATGCATGTTGTCTGTAGAACGGCAGTAAACAAGATTGAGACTAAGCCAAAACAACATATCATACTCCAGAGATAGTTAAATTCGCAAGCGGAAGAATGTGATAGATATATAAAATATATAAATGATTGTAAGTCTCCAGAGTGTGAACATTTTACCAGGTTAACTAAATACATGTATACTCCAAAATAGAAAAAAAAAATATACATGAGTGCTCCAAAAATATAAAATGACAAGTGTCATGGCATCTAATCAACCTCCCTGTAATCTCGTCGATCAAAACATGGAGGAGAGGTCCTCCTCAGCATCATACAAGTCCAGCTCCACTCCACAAGCAGCGCCCTCATCTGAAACTAAAATAGGGACTAGTGGCTGTCCGGAACACCATCCCGTAACGTGGGAGTGAATAGCTAACTCAGTGGAATCATAAAATAAAGATTAACATGTTATCAAATCCATCACGTGATAATGATAAAGCAAACAAAACAAACATTCCTAAATACTGTGATTAATGTATGGATGAAATGACATGATGGATGCCCTCACCGACATACTCCCTCATGCGGCACCATCTACGTCCGCGGCATGCTTTCTTCCCGCAGTGCTCCACATCTTCCATGCACATGCAGTGCGATGTGGATATGATTATCGAGTTGTTATTAGTTCATTTCATATAGCAGGATTGGAAAACTAAGGTACCTCCCTTATATCAATACCCAAACAATGATCCTGCCTAGGGTCGTCACTCCTAGTAATCTCATACGATGATATATTTTTAGGTCGCTGCAAGGGCTGCCAGGGCTGTTACACGAACTCGTTGCACCGCTCCCCCATCACCTTATCAATACAGGCCTAGTTTATATCCTTAAGACTACATCAGGACTCGTCACCCCCATGCGGTGTCAAGATAAACTCAAGGTCACTACAAAGGGTTGCCAGGGCTGTTGCTCGCAGTCGTTGCTCCACTCCCCCATCACCTTATCAATGTAGGCCGACAGTAAGAATATAGTGTCCCATACCACCATAATCTGCTCAGAGTAGGGTGCTCACTGGTCACTATGGGGAGGTTTGTGGCCCCAGCGTAAGCCGATAGCTCGACCACGGTGTCCCATACCACAATGCCCAGGTCATGAGTCTTAGGGGATCGAGGTACCAAGGTTAGAGGGGCTTTTCAATGGTAAGTTTAGTACCCTAGGTTCAAGAAGTTATGGCGAATACAAGGTGAACATACAATGGTCAGTCGGGTTACTTGATGAGTCCGACTAGCACGAGCGCACATTGAATCGACCGACATGAAGTGCACCAGCACTTCGTGTGGCCTAACCACTGTCGACGACTCTAGTACGACTCGAGTTCGCCATACACATCCTTCACGGAAAATAGAATCCAACCACGAATTCTAAACTGTTACCGACTGCCAAGACTAGAGTATAGCCCCAAGCACATGTAGTGTGAATCAATAATCATATGAAATAAATAAAATTGAAGTGCAAGTAATTCCAGCATGTTATCAGCATGTTATAACGTACATCATAAGCAGTTAACCATACACGAGTATTTCACACCTGAGGTAGTCAATTCAAATACAACAAGCATAGAGGAAATCATGTGCATCATCAAAGTAGTTGAGAATCCAGTCTCGACGCTAATCTACTACACCGTTTACTCAATACTTACTAATATATACATTTATACAAACACTTAGACTACTTAACTCCAACGTACTTGACGTATGTTGATTTCGACGTATAATATGACAGATCCTTATATCAAGGAGTTGTCTAATACACAACAATCATATTCTTACATTCAAGACATATGGTAGGCATAAATCATATTGATTTAGACATTTCAACAAACACTTAGTCTACGCACATTAGTCTACATAGCATATGTCGGCCAATATGTGCATTAGGGCGAATCTCTTCGCCAAGCAGATCATACATGTCTAACTAGTATAGGTACATGACAGATACTCATAGCAATCATATCGGCAAAGTACGTATGTATATAATATTTCCTACAAATACCTAAAATACCCTAAATCTCATATTTTTCGTACATATACGAAATGGAAAACGGACAACAAGTTCTACATGTCAAACAGCGTTCTTGTCAGCAATCTACCATTAAACGGCATTAAAAGCTTTGAAAATAAGTATTCTAAGCATCTAAGATCCGCACCTTGAACCAGAAATACGTAGTCGTTAGGATTCAGACGATGTGTCTTCGTCAACGGCAGATACGCCACCTATGGCAAGAAACAGGTTAGGTAGAACTCTTCTACAGCTAGTCTATGCTTCAAATCAGGTTAGGGTTAGGGTTTTCTTACCTAGAACGAAACCAGAATCGCCCGAAGAACGATGCAGGTAGGTAGCTTTGGCACGTAGAGCAGCTGGGAAGAATCCCAGGAGAAAGCCCCAATGTAACACCCTGAAAATCGGGGGTCGTGTATAAACTCAACTCCCGAGTTCCAGACCGTCACTTATGCAACAAAAATGGTTATGATTCAATGTTGTCTGATTTAAAGCATTCACATGAGTAAAAGTATACCAAAACTGCAATTCATACTTCAGATCCAGTGATAAAAGTAAGCGGAAGACTAAACAATGTATATATCACTGTATGGAAAAAACAAAGTAATCTCATCTGTCTTCAAAGTATGACTACATCTCTGAGTCTCATATACATGTACATAACAAAAGAATAATGTTCAAAAAAGAAAGTCCCACTGATGTCCCCTCGATCCAGGTCACCTACGGGAAGCCGTCGTGATACTGCATATACGAGAACTCGTCCTGGTCCTCGTCAATCTCTGGCTCCACCTCCTGGATCTCGTCCTCACCTGCATCTACAACAGGGTCTGGTGGGTGTTGCAAACACCATCCCGTAACGTAGGAATGAGTGATCAACTCAGTGGAATCATAGAGCAAAGATTAGCATGTTCACAATTCAATCACGCGATAATAGTAAAGCAGTAAATCAGACAATCCTAATACTGTTATTAATGCAAGATGATATGACGTGATGTATGCCCTCACCGACAATCACCTTCATGCGGCAACATCTTACGACCGCGGCATGCCACACTCCCTAGAGTGCTCCACATCTTCCAGGCACATGCAATGCTATGGTGATATGAATTCCAAGTTGTTATTAGTCCATTCAAACAGCAGGATTGGGAAACTAAGGTACTTCCCTTGTATCAATCCCAACACAGATCCTGTCTAGGGTCGTCACTCCTAGAAATCTCATACGATGTATATTTCGTAGGTCACTGCAAGGGCTGTCAGGGCTGTTGCTCGCACTCGTTGCACCGCTCCCCCATCACCTTATCGATACAGGCCTACCGTACTCTACTGCAACGGAAGGGTCGTCGCCTCCCGTGGACTCAGAATACGCTCGCGGTCACTACAAAGGGCTCGTCGCCTGATCAGTGTAGGCCGACAGCTAGAATATAGTGTCCCATACCACCATAATCTGCTCACGAGTTTATGTGCTCACTGGTCACTACGGGGAGGTTTGTGGCCCCAGCGTAGGCCGACAGCTCGACCACGGTGTCCCATACCACCATGCCCGACTCATGAGTCTTCGTGGATCAAGGTACCATGGTTAACAGGGTTTTCAGTGGTAAGTTCAGTACCCTAGGTTCAAGCAGTTATGACACATACAAGGTGAACATACATCGGCCAGTCGGGTTACTTGACGGGCTCGACTAGCGCGATCGCATCTCAAGTCGAACGACATGAAGTGCGTAAAACACTTCGCGTGGCCTAACCACTGCCGCCAACTCTAAACACGAATCACGTTCATCGATGCGTCGTTCGTGGCTATGACCAGTCAGCCATGAATTCGCTCGGTTACCGACTGCCTGGACTAAGTCTAGTCCCACACATCTATGGAATCACATTAGCATTACATGTAAAAGTATTGGAATTTAAATACAATCATGTGAGCATGTTAACACATGTTATAACATTCAACTTAAGCAATTCTTCAAGGCATACTTTCTATGCATGTAATGCAATCATGCATAAGATCAACATGTAGGAAATCATTTAGGTCAGCATATTAATCAAGAAATCAATCTCAAACTACTACATAACATCATTTAATTCAATACATACTAATACAAGCATTTATACAAACACATACACTACACACTTAAGTCTACATATAGTATGTCGACCCAAAGTGCGCAAGTAGGCGAATCTCTTCGCCAAAATGATTATGCAAGCATTCCTAACTCCCTAATGCGGCGACAAACCATGTCAATCACGTCAGCAAAATATGCATGTAGACCGTACTTCCTACAAATGACTAAAATGCCCTAAATCTCATATTCTTCGTTAATTTACGAAACAGGAAACGGAGAGCATGTTGTACATGTCAAACGGCGATGCCGTCGATAATCTACTATTAAACGACATTGAAAGCGTTGTAAACCGTCAATCAAAGCGTCTAAAATCCTCACCTAGTCTCTTACGGTTGCGGGATTTTGAACGGAGCGTGTACGCTTCGTCTACGGCGGTAGGAGGACCTGATTTATGAAGTACGTTAGCTAACATGCTATGAATCTAGGTAAACCCTAAATCAGAAAGTTTTAGGGTTATTTTATACCTGAAAAAGGGGAGAAATCACCAGTCAGGTGATTGGAAAGAAGTGCTGAAGCAGCAGCTGTCGGTGGCTCGGAAGCGGAAAAAATCCCTTCTTCTCTTTCTCTCAAACTCTCTCTCCTTTTCTCTAGGGTTTGGAATTTTCGGATGGGAGGGAGAAATGAGAGTTTCAACCCCATTTATAAGCTTAAAAACGCCGGAAATAGGCTCCGGGACGAAGTTTACTTGGTGCCTATCCATTTCGGGGCTGTTTCGGTCCAAAAACTGCTTTCTGGTGGTCCCCTGGTCGATTGCAATCGGACTTAAGCTCATGTGCACCAGATGTAGCTCGTATTAAGTTTTCAGTCTGGCAGGGTTCGCAGATCGCACGTGGCGGACCAGTTTCAGTTCAGCGGTCACCGCACGTAGATCAGGGCTGAAAGTCTCATGATAATAAATAAAAAAATTTCCTGATCCAAGGGTGTAATCTGGATGAATTCTGACGGTCAGAACGCTTAATACTGACGGGTCAAGTCGTGTGCCAGATTTGAATTTGAAATTCCAAATCCGTCCCTATTCGCGGTTGCTTCAGTCCGAGTTCAACGAAATAGTCTGTGATTATCGGTTTGACTTGATTTTCGAGATGATTGTCAAGTCCAGTTGGGCGGTTCTAACGGTCTAAGATAGGAGGTATCGGACCTTCGTCGCGCGGTCTAAATCCAATACAAAATTTCAATGTGGTCCAGAGAACAAACCCGCTTAGAGTTTGATCCGAGGTTATAGAGTATTGTAGAGTTGTTTGTTCTACTCGATTTGGGTCTTGCAGAACGTATTTAAAGTGATCAGGGACTATTTCCCAGCTACTCTAGCGTTGCGCTAGCTAACTTACGCTTAATTTCCATGGAATTTATTTCTACGCGATTTCGGGTCGAGTTGGTACTCGAGCCCAAGTACGGATTTTTCACGGGCGTTACACCCAACTTCTCCCTCACTTTCTCTCTCTTTTCTCTCTTCTCTCTCCAAATTCGTATGGAATGAAAGAGCAAGGGTTTAAGCCCTTTTTATAAGTCTAAAAGTGACAAAAATAGACTTGGGGCCAAGGTATACTTATTTTATAACCAAAGTGGGATTGTTCTGATCCAACGGAGCACTTCTGGAGGTCCTGTTACTAAGTGTGTTCGGACTTAAGCTCTTTGACATTGGATCTAGGTCAGGCAGAGTTTTCGGTCCAGTCAAATTTTCAGATCGACCGTGGCAGACCAGTTTCAGTTCGACGGCTACCGGTACTCGATCAAGGCCACAAGTGTGCTGACATGTAAGGGTCACCTAACGTGATCTGAGGATAAAATTTGATCAAATTCTGACTGTCAGAACGCTTAGAAAATGTCGCGCAAGAGACACGTGCCAGATTTCATAAATTATATTAATTTCTAACATTTCTCACACTCTTCACTCTGGACTCAAGGAAATCGTCGTGGGACATCATCTGGACTTAATTTTTGAGGTGATTGTCAAGTCCAAGTAGGCGGTCAGGATTATCTAAGTTTGGGATAATCAGACTTTCGACGTGCGGTCCAGAGCCGATACAAAGTTTCAAGGTACTCCCGAGAGCAATCGGGAATAGAGTTTAATCCTAGGTTTTACGGTATTATAGCGTCACCTATCCTTTACGTTTTCACTCTAGCAGATCGCATTGAAAGTGATTGGTGAGAATTTCATAGGTCATCTAGTCTAGCACTAGCTGATTCTCGTTAGATTTCTAAAGGAAGTATCCTTTATTGATTTTTGTTTGAGATGAGATTTGAAGGGTGGAGTGATGGTGCTTAGAAACGGAAGAAGGAAGAGTTTGGAGGGGTGGTTTTTGTCAAAAATCAGATGTTTGGGGGAGAAAAGAGAGCTTGGAAGGGTAGTTTATGAAGGAGGTACTAGATTGGAGGGGCTTTAACGGATGGCCCACATACCAGGGGGCTACCCTAACCCCCAAACACCTCCGGCCCGAAGGCCGACCTGAGTGGGGCCCACTGTACGGCGAGGCCTCGCCGGCGAAACTCAATTTCGGTGATGGCCAGTCATCCAGGCGTGGTCCGTCTGTCCCCTAGGTCCCAAATATATGTGGAGCCTACCTTAGATCATTGTGGATTCGCTTGGGTAGGCCCACGACTCCGTTTCACCCTATTTCGGGTCATTTTGCAAACGAAAATTATTTTATACATCGTGTAGCATATGATTTTGGGGTAGGAGAGGCTAATCCATCCAACTAAACCATTTATTTCATGAGATTCCATGATTGAAATGATCGGAAGTCCAATTTATACATATATTTACTATTTGTAGTAAATTTTTGCTTAAGCATGATTTTCCATCATTTACACACTAGGATTTATGTCTAGTGTGAAAGGACTTAGAAAAAGTTGAAGAATGGGACGGTGAAAGGAGAGATTCTGAAGGAATTGGATGAAAATGGGTTTCAGGCCTTGAGACTGAGTGTAAGGGTTGTGGTTGACCTGCCACCTAAGGACATTCATTTCTAGGTTTGGAATGAAATGAAACATGGACTAAACCCTTCGATTGACGGTTTAGAAGTGATTTGGGGTCGTTGGGTGTGATCAAGAGTGTGCACGGACTCGATCTCGGCGACCGTTTACAGTGAGTTTTAGTTTAAGTATAGTTCTTCACTATTTAACTTGAGGATTCATGTATAATTTGAAAGTACTTAGAGAAGTTGAAGAATGAGGTGGTGAAAGGTGAGAGTTTGAAGGAAATGGGTTGAAAAGTGATTTCTTTGGCTTTGGGATTGAGCTTTGAGAGTGTTATGGTTGACCCATTGCCTAAGGATGTCTACCTCCAGGTTGAAAAAAATCCGGGGTGTTACACCACATCTGCCTCGCTTATAAGCATAATGTAAGGGTTGTATTTATGTCACATGACACTGAATTGAGGGCCACTCCATTATCAAGTTGTATAATCCAGCCTGTATCATAATTCTCATGACTAAGAAAATATGCACGTACAACCTGATTGTTCATGTTTTGGGTGACTATGGCTATGTCCATAAGCACGTGGTCATAACATTGGGTGATCTCCATTGCCACCTGATTTCATGTAATTGGTTGGCCTTGTGTATTTCACAATCATTCGGTTAGATGACTACATATACTCCACAATTGCATATGATTAGGTGAGCTTACATACGTCACATGTCCACATGATTAAGGGGCTAAACATGTACATCACATCCTCACACCACTAAAGTCTACATATTTGTTATAATTGAACACATTTAAGGGTTTAAACACAAATCACATGATCCTATTACTTGGGGCCGCACTCTAACTAAGTGTGAAGTACAATTAGTCTAATTAAGGGATTAATCATCATTACTTCAAAAATTACAATACCAGTTCGTCAAACATTCAACATATGGAGATTACAAACTCTTGTCGAAGAGGCCCAATGGTTGGTCCAAACAAGGCTACCACTGATGGGCCCATTTAGTATTCACTCAAAATGGGCCTTAACGTTCTTGGGCCCACACATCAATGGAATTTACAATGAGTTTTATATGGTGGAGCTCATGGGGCTTTCCTATGAGGTTAAGTCGTATGTGACCCACTTAAGACTAAGGTCTACTTTGATTCTAGTCCAAATCCTAAAAATGATATGAGGAAGTGGATGGTGCGCATGGATTAAATAGATACCCCATGGTGGCCTTAGGTTGAATTAAATAGTTAGGTCCTTATTCTCACAACCTTGTATTGTATGGTCTAATTCAGGTTAGATTGACTGATCTTTGGGACAATGCTCTAAAGGGGACTCGGTACATGGGCTAGATGGGTTGAATATCTAACACATCATCAGGATGGCCCATAACAAATTTTTAGTGATGGGAGTTCAATTTACATTATTTCATAATGTATGGATATCTAATCATTGGATGGGCCTGATTCCTAGTAATGTACTGTCAAAAGGGTTGATAAAATAGATAAACAGTGAGGATCTTAAATAGATATCATGTCATAACCATGGTGGATTGAGTGGCATAACATCTACATCAAAGTGGGTCATACCACACACAAGTTGAGAGGGTTACCCTCCATTAAATATTCATGATCATTTGATGGGCCCACAAAAATGTGGTTTATAAATCCAGCCCTTCCATTATGTGTGTCCCACTTAGTTGAGGGGTCAGACCAAGTTTCAGATACATCCAAATTTCAAGTGGACGCTGACAAGTGTTTTTATATGATTGGGCTCGCTTCGAGTTGTACAAACAGTTCAAGGTGATCAAAGTTACTTAGATCCTAAAGTGATGTATTTGTTACATTACATAGTTCATCTATTTTTATTTCTTTTATTATAATAATAATAATAATAATAATAATAATTATTATTATTATTATTATTATTATTATTTAGATCATTTCATAGCATTATCAAAAAATGAATCATATCCAAAGATTATATGGATCTCACCACAAATAGTAGTGGAGATAATGATTTCACTGTTAAACAATTTACAGGGCCCACCTTAATGTTTATTTTCCATCCAATCTGTTCATAAGGTCACGTAGACCTGAATTAAGGGGAAAAACTAATTTCATATTGGTCCAAAACTTCTATGACCCAAAAAGGGTTCCAATGGTAGACGTTCAATCCTGCTGCTTTTGTTGGGTGGCCCACTTGATAGTTAGATCTATTTATTATTTTTTATTTTTTAAAGCCTTAAGACAAACTCGACAAATGAATGGACGGTTTGGATACAACACATACCTCATGATCAAATTCATACTTTTTATTTTATTTTATTGTTATTTATTTATTTTTAATTTTTTTAATGGTGTGTGCCACCTGAGTTCCATGTACGGCTGAATTTTTAGGGTGACCCATTTTTAAAGGGGACCCATCAAATGCACGGTATAGATGCTTGTCATGCATCATGGTGGGGCCCACTACCTAGCAGCATCAGCAGCAGGACGCTGTTTGCTGTAACAACATCAGACGCGCTAACAACAACAACGTCCAAAGATGTTGCTTTTATATTTTTTTTTTTTTTTTTTTAAAAAAATTGGTGGTTTTTCAAATATGGGGCCCACAACAGGACGATCGAGTCCGTCTACTGGGTTTTATGGCCCAGGACAGATGTAACTAGTCCAAAATTCAATATTTTTTATGCACAGCGACATCATAGTGGGCCCTAACAGTCTATCATTATTAAAATAATCCTTTTGATGGTGTGGCCTATCAAAGATTTAGATTGTCTTCAATTTTCGGCTCAATGCCTAAAATGAGTTGAAAAATAGGATGGATGGCGTGGATTGAATATATATATCATGGGTAGGGCCCGTTGTGGACCCATAGCCCAACCCCTTTTATTTAAAAGCAGCTGGACACTGCTTTCTACAGCGTCCAACGTCCATTCTCTTTTTTTTTTCCTTTTTTTATTTTTATTTATTTATTTATTCAATGTGAATGTGGTGTGTGTCACATGTGTGTAGGTGTGAGTATGTGGCCAGCCCAATGGGCCACACTTTGGACATTTTGGATGGCTTACAAATTTCTGGTGGGACCCACTATCAATGGGTCCCACATAAAGCCTATAACAATTGAAGCGTTGTATATTTTCTCTCATACATCCACACCATTATTCACATCATTATCATAATAACATCACCACTATTAACCGTATTTTTATATGTATTCTCATATACATCCACACCACTAATCACATCATTATGATCAACATCATCTCCACCATACAAAAACACAATAAAAACAAAATAAGAATGAGTAGGGTGGGTGTACTCACCTTGATGAATTACATGGATTGTTGAGATGGATGAAAGGGATGAAATTGATGGTTGAGATGGATGGAATGGATGGGATTGATGGAGTTGATGGCCATTAATCACTCCTCTCTCTCTCTCATTATGGAAAATGGTGAAATGCTAAGGGATAGAGGGGGATTTATAAATAAATGGATAAATTTTTAGTTAAGTTAGGATAATGTGATTAATATTAGCTTAGGCTAGGATTATGGTAATTAATTCAAGCTATGTGAATGTTGGATTAAAGAAGCATGGGATGGCATGGTGTGATGATGTCATGCATAGTATATGGTATCGAGAAAGGTTGACTTTTCATGCACATGAGAGAGGAGAGGTATGGGTGTGTGACATCACACACATGGGTAGAGATTCTCTCACCCATGCGTGGCATGTGCATGTGTGCATGGCATGTGTTGTGTACATGTGTGGAATAAAATATATGGTGCCATGCGCACATGATACACTTATTATTCTTCATGGTGTATCTCACTAACGGAGTATCATACCGACGCATGGGTGGTACCTCCACAATCGCGGTGACGGGGCGGTCGATATGAGATAGGTTTCGAGGTCTTGGGGTCCCGATCAATTGGGTGTGTACTATAAATGGTCAATCCAGGTACACAACACATGCCATGCAGAATGGATGGGGTGTTACATCCTTAGTGTGTGTGTCCATAACACTTTCACTAGTGGGATAACCTTGCTACACAACACTTATTCCTTTCTATCTAGAACACATGTTAGCCGCAATTCATAAGTAGCGTCTTCACTTAGCTGCACTTTCTCCCACTTGATAATATGGGTAGGGTCAGGAACATATTTCTTCAGCATCGATACATGAAATACGTTGTGCATGCCTGCGAGTGGTGTAGGCAAGGCGAGGCGGTATGCCACCACACCCTCTCGGTCTAAAATCTAGAAAGGTCTAATGAATCTCGGCATGAGTTTTCCCTTTTTTCCAAAATAAAGTACTCCTTTCATTGGGAAAACTTTAAGGAATACATGATCCCCAACTTTAAACTCTAACTGTCGCTGTCTCGTATCAGCGTAGCGCTTCTACCTACTCTGGGCCGTAAGGAGTCGACGCTTGATAATATCGATCTTCCCTAAGGTTGCCTAAACTAGATTTGGGCCAAACAAGCTCTTCTTGCCAACTTCTGACCAACAATGCAGAGCTCGAGATGGGCGTCCATACAAGGCTTCATAAGGAGCCATGCCAATGCTTGCTTGAAAACTATTGTTATAAGCAAATTCGACATAAGGGAGATAGTCATCCCATCTGTCCTTTAATTCCTGAAAGGTAGTCTCTACTTTCTCGTTCCAAGCAAATTTAAGATCTTTTCGAGTGAGTTGAGACAATGGTCGGGCTACCTTGAAGAAATCATTAATGAATTGGCGATAATAGCCGGCAAGTCCAAGGAAACTCCTCACTTCTGTAACTGAGCCGGGCTACTCGCAGTCTTGTACCATGGTCACCTTGGCAAGGTCCACGATGATTCCTTCCTTAAAAATCACGTGTCCTAAGAACTTAACTTCTTCCTTCCATAAGTCATATTTTCGGTACTGTGCAAATAACTGATTCTTCCTAAGAGTATCAAGGACTGCCTACAAGTGTTGTTCGTGATCTTTCTGACTCTTTGAGTATATTTAAATGTTGTCTATGAATATGATGACGAATCGGTAAAGATACAGTCAAAACACCCAGTTCATGAGATCCATGAATACGACCAGTGCATTTGTAAGTCCAAACGGCATCACGAGAAATTCATAGTGCCTGAAGCTGGTCCTGAAAGTTGTTTTCTACATGTCTTCATTCCTAACGCGTAACTGATGATACCTGAACGGTAAGTCTATCTTAGAAAAATACTCAGCCCCCTTTAATTGGTCAAACAGATCATCTACCATTTGCAGACGATACTTGCTCTTTACCATGACGTGATTTAGCCTATGATAATATATACACAACCACAGTAATCCATCATTCTTTTCCACAAACAACACATGTGCTCCCCAAGGAGGTACACTTTGTCACATAAAACCCGAGTCCAATAAATCATCAATCTGCTTCCCCAATTCCTCCATTTCACACGGAGGCATGTGGTACATAGGCAAGGAGATGGGTGTTGTGCCGGTGCCACAAATCTTAAAGGAGGGGCTGGTGGTTGATCCTTTGGGTCTTGGTCTAAGAGAGTCCTTGTTTTAATTTATGTCCAATGTAAGGGTTAATAAATATCTTAATATGCCTATGGTCAAAGATCATCCTAAAATGGTTTCTAATAGTATAAAATTTTATATGTATATGTATATCACCATTTCGATCTTATGACTAGTGAGATATGAGCAGACTGCACTTCAGTTTCATTAGCTTCGAGAGGGAAGGAAGAATTGAGAATTCTAAAATATTTCAAAGGTTTGGAATGTTAGTAACATAAGGTCACGGAAAAGGAAAAATGAGGGACATCTCCTTAACGCGGTATGAACCTTAAATTCATAAGAGAATAAAAAAACTTCTAATATTTTACTGTATTCCACCTCTAACATGAGCTTATGGAGTATTAAACTTTGAAGTTCAATCCTACTCAAGGGTCCTAATTTAATTGCACAAAAATAACTTAAATAAAAATATATGTATATAGATATGTATAATCAAATTTAACCTCAGGATGATTCCTAATATGATTATAAATAATTCCTAAATAGATACCAAATACTAAACTTTAACATGAAAAGATATGAATAGTCTATTGGCAATTCGAAGTTGTAAAAATTTTTGGTTTCAACCCTTCTATTATTTATAACATATTTATTACCTTTAGTTACCATATTATTTTCATAATTTTTATAGTAATCCATTGTTAAGCTTACTTTTATTTTATAAAATTTCATTTCATTCAAAATTTCATAAAAATTATAAAAATTCAGGGAGTACTAGTTGTCCAAGACCAACGATTTTCTATATGACTCCATAATGTCATTATTCCTTGTAACATTTTCTATATTTTTAATTAGTTAAATATTTTTAAAATTTTTATGGCGGTTTATCATTAAGTTTAAAGTAATCCCACAAAATTTCAGTTCATTTGGAGTTGTAGAAAAATTATTAAAATTATAGAAGTTGGACAATTGTCAAAGCACCCTAAATTTAACTATATTAAAAATTTTATCTTATTTTTCACTTATTTTTATATGAAACTATACTTATTAAGATTCAAATTGACTTTTGAATCACCTAAATCGTGGTTATATTGAGGGAGATATGACTTTTTAAAGTTGGTCGAAAATATAGAAAATCACAGAAATTCGGCGGTGCCGCCGTAGTCTACTAGAACTTCCAGCGGTGCACTGCCTAGTGGGTGGTGCCATGGTGCCCCTCTAGTGGTCCTGATGGTGGTTCTGTTACTCAATTTTTAAAATGAGTGTATTTCTCAATCTAGAATGAGTTACTCGACTTGCCAAATATGATTTTGGGGTAGGAGAAGCTGCTCTATCCAATTAACCTAGTTATTTTATAAAATTTCATAAGTTTAATGGTCAAAAGTATATTTTATTTATATCTTTATTGTTTATAGTAAATTTTTATTTAATTATAGTTCTTCATCCTTTGAACTTTAGGATTTGTGTCTAATATGAAAGTACCTGGAAAGATTTGAAGAATAAAGTGGTGAAAAGTGAGATTTTTAAAGGAGATGGGTTGGAAAGGGATGGAAATGTGTAAAAATGAGGGTGTAGGGTCGTATAAGGGAACCCCACACATGGGAGGGGCCCACATGCTCGGGCCAACGGTGGTGTGCTCACTTTCGGGTCATTGTTTTTGGTCTGTGGGACCCCTTGGGCCCCACTGACTCATTAGTTTGGGTCCTTAGGCCCATCGGGTCCATGCACTACAGTCCGACAGTCGTTTAATCGTGTTTCCTATATTCTCTTTCCCTACTCAAGATTTTTTTTAACATGGATCCACCCTCAGTTTTAACCACAAATTTTAACGTTTAGGTGGTGTAAGTCGACCTGATTTGTTATACTTGATCAGGGGTGACTAAGGTCATTTCACATGATTTAAGTCCCCATTTATAAACCTTCGCCTGAACTACAGTATTTGCCCTCACCTGTCGGTGAAACTTTGGGATCCTAATGTGGTCTTTAAATTCTATTTCCCCCTTCCTAAGTCAAAGTGCATCAGAGTGCGTTGTGTTACCTATAACCCAGGTCCAATTTAATCTATATCATTCTCTGATACCAAATTGTAACGCCCTGAATTTCGAGGGTCAAGCAAAGCTCTACTCCCGAGATCCTAAACATCACTTATGCAATATGGGTGTGATGTTCAGATTTTGTCAACATTAATGAGTTAAGCATGAGTAGAATTATACTAAAACAATATATCATACTCCGAATATAATTAAATTAAGCAAACGAAAGTCTAAAACATGTCAATTTAAGCATGCAAGTGTTTTACAAACATCCAAAGTATGAATATGTAACTGGGCTCAATATACACATGTATTGTTTCAAAATAAAAAAAATGTAGAAAAGTAGATGTGTTCAATTAAGCCAAATATTCTAGTGATCCCTGTGTATCAGCACAAGGTCTACATCGACCCGCTCGATAACTGAAAGTAGGAGAATTCCTCCTTCTCATCTATAAAGTCTCACTCTATCGCATAGACTTCATCAGCATTTGCATCTAAATTTGATTTTGTTGGTGTTTTAAAACACCGTCCCAGAGTGGGAGTGAGTGATCAACTCAGTGGTTCTACAAGGGAAAAGTTAATATGTTATCAAGTAAATCAAGCAATAATGATAAAGCGAACAAACAATCACTTCCTAGCTACTCTTTTTAATGCAGAAATGGAGTGCAAGTAATGATAAATGCCCTCGCATTGATGCTCCCTCAGAAGCGACTCCGACAACCTATTTCGTATATGACATCACTTCCTCAAAATAGTGCAACTTCATCACTTTTAAAGCATATCCTAACTAATGCAGTGCGATGTATGGTCATGTTATCCAAGTAATTAATTATGTTTATTCAAACAACAAGTTTGGGAAGCTAGGGTACCCCTCATTATATCATTGACCCGAATTGAAGGATCTATTTAGGTTCGTCACTCTTAGTGTAACATCCTGAAAAAATTGGTACATTGATCCGAGTACCACCTCTAGCAGAAATCCTTTAAAAATTTAACACGAATTAACTAGCGCTAAACTAGTTTACTTGTGAATTTAGCATCAACCACTTTAAATACGATCTGTAAGACCCAAAACCTATATAATTGTTAACACTACATTACCTTGAAATTTAGGATCCGACTCTAAGCCCAGTTGCTCTGGGGGCATTAAGAAACTTCGTATCAGACCTAGACTGCACGTTGAAAGTCCGATAGCGATGAACTTAGAGAATTACGACCGCCTAGTTGGACTTGACTATCACCTCAAAAATCATGACCAGACGATGTCCATAGACTATTTTCTAGAGTCCAAAGTGAAGAGTGTGAGAAAGTGAAGTTTTTTTATAAACTTAAATAAGAATTTAAGTAATTTAGAGTCGTGTCACTTGCGTGCCTTTTATAAGCATTTTGACCGTCAGAATCTGACCCAAATTCACCCTCGGATCAGGGAAGATGGCCCATACATCTCAAAGTACTTGTGGCCCTGATCGAGTTTCGGTGAACATTGAACTGAAACTGGTCCGCCATAGTCGATCTAGAAACCCAATCGGACTAGAAACTTAACTTGCTTAAGATTCAATATTAGTAAGCTTAAGTTTGATCGCATTTAATAAAAGGACCTCCAGAAATGTTCCGTTGGATCAGAAAAAGCCCGATTTGGTTATAACCTAAGTATACCTTGGCCCTAGGGCTATTTCCGTCGATTCAGGGCCTATATAAGGGCCTTAAACCCTCTCTCACATATCCCATACAAATTCTAAACTCTAGCCAATATAAGAGAGAGTAGAGAGAGAGAAAGTGAGAGAGTAGTTGGTGTTTTATCTTGGGATTCTTCCCAGTTCCTCTACGCATCAAATCCATCATTCTGGATCATTATTCTGGCGATTCTAATTCCATCTTTGGGTAAGACAATCAAACCCTAGCCTATTTTGGAGCTTGGAATAGTCTAAGTATTGTTGTAGCTAACCTAATTCATGCCTTAGATTGCGTATCCACCGTTGACGAAGACATATCATCTAAATCATATCCGTTATGCTTTTTCTGGTTTAAGGTGCGGACTATATATGTTTAGGTTATTTTTTTTAAGACTTTCAATGTTAGATAATGATTTATTCTTGACGTGGATGCTATTACACATGCCAAATGCACTATCTGTTTTGTTTTACATATACCTATAGACTATGTTGTAAATAGAGTAATTCATGTGTTTGTTAAAATGTTTGTATGCGTGAGGAATTTAATGTTGTAATTGCCATGATTAATTGTCATTAGTACATGACTGTTATGTATGCGACAACTCCTTGGAGAAAGGATTGCCGTAATATGTAATATGGTCGACATACATGACGTTTGTTGAATAGTGTAGTCTAAGTGTTTGTATAAATGCCTGAATGGGTTAGTATTTAGTAAAGTATGATTTTTAAGGATATTGAGATATGAATCTCAATCACCGTATTTATGTGTATGATTTCCTCCATGAACCGTTTAGTCTATTTATTCATGTTAACTGTGTGTATGATTTCCTCCATGTACTATATCCATGTTTAAGTTATATTTCATAACATGTTCATAGTAATGTAGGATTTGGTTTAATTATCTATTATTGAGATTGTACGTAATTGGGATTGTATTACAGTCGAATTGGTGGTTGGAGTCATTTACGCCACGCATGATGTGTTCGACGAATTCGAGTCATACTTGGGATGTTCGGCAGTGGTTAGGCTACACAGAGTGCTTATGCATTCTATGTCGATCAACTCAACGTGCACTTGGCCTAGTTGAGCTTATCAACTGAACCGATTGACCGATGTATGGTCACCATGTTTGGACACTACTGTATAAATCTAAGGTACCGAACTCACAAGTGAAAATTTCATTAACCTTAGTACCGTGATCCACTAAGACTCATGAGCCGGACATGGTGGTATAGGACACCGTGGTCGAGCTGTCGGCCTACATTGGGGTGACGAGACTCCCCGTAGTGACCAGTGAGTAACCTAGACTCATGAGCCGATTATGGTGGAATGGGACACTATATTCGTGTTGTCGGCCTACTCTGATTGGTGACGAGCCCTCGGTAGTGAGCTCGAGTATATCCTGAGACTGCATTTAGGTGACGAGCCTTACTGTAGTATCTATGATATAACTAGACCTGTTTTAATTGGTGATGAGCCCTTTACAGCAATCTAGAACTATAACATCGTATGAGATTGTCTAGGACTGACGACCTTAGAATAGATCATTGTTTAAAAATTTATATAAGGGAGATACCTTAGCTTCCCAATCCTGTTGTATGAAAAAGAGTAATAAGAACTTGATAATCATGCTCATAACATTGCACTGCATGTGCCGTTGGCAATGGTGTAGATCACAGTGGTAGTGATTCATGCCGCGATCGTCAGATGTTGTCACAAGAGGGAGTTTGTGGTGAGGGCATGCATCATTTCCTCATACCAATCTTACATTAACAAGAGTATCTAGGACATGTTTGATTGTACTACTTTATCATTACTGCTTGATTGAATTGATAACATGTTAACCTTTGCTGTATAGTTCCACTGAGTTGATCACTCACCCCCACGTTGTGGGATGGTGCTTAAACACCAACTAGACTCTGACTTAGCTGCAGGTGATGGTGTTTCCTGCAAGGCGAATCTGGAGTTTGATGAGGATGAGGAGGCATTCTCATTCATGCAGTTCTCAGGCGGGTACATGTAAGCCATGTCCTGATTAATGGAAATTTAGGGCTATGTTGTAGTGATTTATCACATTTTGATATATGTATTTTGAGATACGACTTGTAATTATGACCTGACAGAGCATACATACCTTGGGGACTTATGTAACACCCCGAATTTTTGCCAACCTGGGTTTGACGTTCTTAGGAAATGGGTCAACCTTATCACTTTCAGAGCGTAATCCCGAAGCCAAAGAAATCACTTTTCAATCCATTTCCTTCAAAACTCACCTTTCACCACCTCATTCTTCAAATTTCTCCAAGTACTTTCATATTAGACACGACTCCTCAAGTTTAAATAGTAATGAACACCAATCCTAGGGTATTAACGATGAAGAACAAAACTGAAGCTAAAAATTACCATGAATAGTAAATAAATGGGTAAAATGGGTTTCGACTCTTAACCTTTTGGAATCTAACAAAATAGATAGGTTAGTTGGATAGATTAGCATCTCCTACCCTAAAATCATATGCTATACGCTACAGAAATTTATTCTGGTTTGCAAACTGGCCTCGAAACACCTTGAACGGAGTCGTGGGCCCACCCACGCTAATCCACAATGATCCAAGGTGGGCCCCACATATTTTTGGGCACCCAAGGGCAGGAGGGCCCAGCCCAGATGGCCGGGCATCTCTGAAACCAAGTTCGGTCGGTGAGGACCTCGCCGGTTCAGCGAGGCCTCACCGGTCAACTGGCCAGACTGGGTCCGGGCTTCGGGCCGACGCAGTTTGGGGGGTAGGGTACCTCCCCTAGGTGTGGGTCATCCCTTATAACCTCCACGATTAGGTACTTCCTTCACAAAGTGACCCTCCAAGTTCTCCTTTCTCACCAAAATGTCTAATTTTTGACAAAAACCACCCCTTCAAACTCTTCCTTCTTCTGTTTCCAAACACTCTCGCTCCACCCTTCAAATCTCATCTCAAAAAATAATCAATAAAGGCTACTTCCTTTAGAAATCCAACGAGAATCAACTAGCGCTGCACTATATGACCTGTGAAATTCTCACCAATCACTTTCAATACGATTTGCTAGAGTTAAAACGTATAGGATAGGTGACGCTATAATACCGTAAAACCTAGGATCAAACTCTATTCCCGATTGCTCTCGGGAGCACCTTAAAACTTTGTATCGGCTCTGGACCGCACGTCGGAAGTCCGATTAGCCCGAACTTAGAAAATCCTAACCGCCTAGTTGGACTTGACAATCAACTCAAAAATTAAGTCCAAATGATATCCCACGACAATCTCCTTGAATCCAGAGTGAAGAGTGTGAGAAATGTTAGAAATTAATATAATTTATGAAATCTGGCACGTGACATTTTCTAATCGTTCTGACCATCAGAATTCGATCAAATTTTACCCTCGGATCAGGATAGGTGGCCCTTATATGTCAACGCACTTGTGGCCCTGATCGAGTACAGGTAGCCGTTAAACTGAAACTGGTCCGCCACGTGCGATCTGGGAACACTACCGGACTGAAAACTTGATGTGAGCAGGATTCAGTATCCATGAGCTTAAGTCTGACCGCATTCGGCCAGGGGACCTCCAGAAATGCTCCGTTGAGATGGAACAGTCCGTATTTGGACATAAAATAAGTATTCTTTAGCCCCAAGTCTATTTTCGTCGCTTTTGGACTTATAAAAAGGGCTTAAACCCTTACTCTTTCATTCCATATGAATTTGGAGAGAGAAGAGAGAAAAGAGAGGGAGAAAGAGAGAGAAAGGGAGGGAGATTTGGAGCTCTCTCCTGGGATTCTTCCCTGCTGCTCCATGTTCCATAGCCGCCACTTCTGCACCGCCATTCCGGTGTTTTTAGCTCCATTCTTAGGTAAGAAATCTTAACCCTAAGTTGATTTGAAGCTTAGAATAGTTGTAGTGTTGGTATAACTAACCTGTTTCATGCCATAGGTAGCGTACCCGCCGTTGACGAAGACTTATCGTCTGAATCAACTCCGTTTCATAATTTCGGGTTTAAGGTGCGGATTTTAGATGCTTTGATTGACTGATTTCAAAGCTTTTAATGTCGTTTAATAGTAGATTATGGACGAGCACGCCGTTTGACATGTAGAACATGATGTCCGTTTTCCATTTCGACTGCGTATGAAAAATATGAGATTTAGGGTATTTTAGTCATTTGTAGGAAATACTGTTTACGTCCATATTTTGCTGAAATATTTTTCATGGTTATTTATCGTGTTAGGATACTAGGAATGCGTGCATGATCAGTTTGGCGAAGAGATTCACCCTAATGCACACATTGGCCGACATATGCTATGTAGACTAATGTGTGTAGACTAAGTGTTTGTTGAAATGCCTAAATCAATATGATTTATGCCTGCCATATGTTTTGAATGTAAGAACATGATTGTGTATACTAGAAAACTCCTTGATATAAGGATCTGTCATATTATATGTTGAAATCAACATACATCAAGTACGTTGGAATTGTGTGCACTAAGTGTTTGTATAAATGTCTGTATTAGTAAGTATTGAGTAAGTGGTGTTGTAGATTAGCGTTGAGAATGGATTCTCAACCAATTTAATGATGCACATGATTTCCTCCATACTTGTTGTATTTGAATTGGTTACCTTATGTGTGAAATACTCGTGTTTGGTTAACTGCTTATGATGTATGTTACAACATGCTGGAATTTCTTATATTTCAATTCTGCCTCTCTCATCTGATTACTGTTTCACATTACATGTGCTTAGGGCTATACTCTAGTCCAGGCAGTCGGTAATAGTTTAGAATTCGTGGTTGGATTCTATTCGCCACGAAGGATGTGTATGAAGAACCCGAGTCGTACTAGAGTCGTCGGCAGTGGTCAGGCCACACGAAGTGCTTGTGCACTTCATGTCGATCGATTCAATGTGCGATCGTGCTAGTCGGACACACCAAGTAACCCGACTGACCATTGTATGTTCACCTTGTATTTGTCATAACTGATTGAACCTAGGGTACTGAACTTACCATTGAAAACCCTGTTAACCATGGTACCTTGATCCATAAAGACTCATGAGCCGGGCATGGTGGTATGGGACACCGTGGTCGAGCTGTTGGCCAACGCTGGGGCCACAAACCTCCCTGTAGTGACCAGTGAGCACCCTACTCTGAGCAGATTATGGTGGTATGGGACACTATATTCTTGCTGTCGGCCTACACTGATTGCTGACGAGCCCTTTGTAGTGACCTTTAGTTTATCCTGACACCGCATGGGGGCGACGAGTCCTGATGCAGTCTTAAGGATATAAATTGGCCTGTATTGATAAGGTGATGGGGGAGCGGTGCAACGAGTGCGAGCAACAACCCTGGCAGCCCTTGCAGCGACCTACAAATATAACATCATATGAGATTAATAGGAGTGACGACCCTAGACAGGATCTGTGTTGGAATTGATATAAGGAAGGTACCTTAGTTTCCCAATCCTGCTGTATGAAAAGGACTAATAACAACCCAGTAATCATTATCCATATCGCACTGCATGTGCCTGGAAGATGTGGAGCACTGCGGGAAGAAAGCATGTCGCGGACGCAGATGGTGTCGCATAAGGGAGTATGTCGGTGAGAGCATCCATCATGTCATTTCATGCTTGCATTAACAACAATACCTAAAGATGGTTGATTGTTTGCTTTACTATTAACACGTGATTGATTTGATAACATGCTAATCTTTGCTCTATTATTCCACTGAGTTGATCACTCACTCCCACGTTATGGGACGGTGTTTGCAACACCACCAGACCCTGTTTTAGATGCAGATAATGGGGCGATTCAGGACGCAGAGCCGGATTACTACGAGGATCAGGATGAGTTCTCGTATATACAGTTCTCTGACGGTTTTGCGTAGATGGCCTGGATGGTGGGACATGCTAGTGGACTATCACTTGACATTTATTTCTTACTTTATGACATGTATATGAGACTCAGTGATGTATTCATACTTTGGTGACAGTTTGAGATTATTTTATTTTCGTACAGTGATATATATATTTTTCAGTCTTCCGCTTACATTTTATCACTGGATCTGGAGTATGAATTACACTTTTGGTATAATCTTACTCATGTGAATGCTTTAACTCAGACAACATTGAATCATAATCATATTTGTTACATAAGTGATGGTCTAGAACTCGGGAGTCGGGTTTCTACATGACCCCTGATTTTCAGGTTGTTATAACTTATGTTGGTTTATATATCTATTTCTGACTTTCGCTTGTGTATTCTACTTGTCCCTGAATTATGTTTGTTGATTTGGCTTAATCTACCTCATGTTTTATGCACTAATACAGAAAACATACATCCATCATTAAATATGTTGCATAAGTGATGTTTTGGAACTTGGGAGCTGAGTTATGCTCGACCTCCAATTTTCAGTGCGTTACAAGTTGGTATCATAGCATGTTCAGGATTAAAATAGACCTGGGTTATGGTCACACGATGCACGCTGATGCCACTTTAGCATAGGAGGGTGCGGAAAAAATTTAGAAAGAAGCTTAGGATTCCCAATTTTGTCAATTGGCGAAAGTTTAGTGAAAACGATCACCGCGATCGAGTCCGTTCACACTCCTGATCACACACGACGACCCCAAACCACGTCTAGGCCATCAATTGATGGGTTTAGACTGTATTTCATCCCATTCTATCCATTAAAAATTGGTAAATGTGTATATGTATCAGATTTGTTTCAAAACGACCCGAAATGATTCAAATCAGAGTAAGGGCCCAATCGGGGCATTTCTAGAGGGACCCAGGGTGGGACCCACATTATTTTAGACCCAAGGAGTGGGGTGGAGGACCTCGTCAAAGGGGCGATCCCTCACTGGGATGTCCAGAGATCGACGAGGCCCTCGTCGCCCAGTGGGCCCAGGCGGGCTGGGCCGGTCGGGCCGACGCTTCTAGGGTCCTATATGGCCCACTCCTCCATGGTTGCTCATTTAAAACCTCTCCTAGCTTATCCTTCCTTCACAAATCTCCCTCCCAAGCTTTCCTCTTCTTGAAAAATATCTCAAATCTCCATAAAATCCCTCTTCAAAACCCTCCTTCTATTTTCGTGCATCCCCTATATACCCATCTCAAAAAACCACCTCCATTGCTATTTTTCCTTCCTTTTCTTCCCATTGGAGCACTCAAATCCCTACTTGGAGTCTCAAATTCGTGGAAACTCTAATACCCATCCCATTTCCTTCATTTCTTTCATTTTTCATGACACTATTCGAGCTTGTTACGGCCATATTTTCCATTTTCATCATCCTCTCTTTCATGGAAAAGAAGAGAGCTCCCGTAGATGAAGCTGGACCTAGTCACCCAACCCATTCAAGAAGGCCGAGAGGTGCCGCCGCTAGTTCAAGCGCCTCTCGTGAATTGTAGACGATGCGAGATCTAGATCCCCATGCTCCCTTAGGAAGGTCCATGTTGGTGGAGTTATCTCATGGTGTTTTCGAAGGTCGTAGGGTCCTCTTTGAAGCTCATGTAGATGCATGGATGTTTGGAGAATTCTTGTTATTTGAGCGCCTAGTAGAAGCCAATTGGGGTCCGCTATTTGAGGGTGAGCACCGTGTAAATGTGGGCACTGTTCGAGCTTTCTACGCTCAAATTCAAGAGATGATGCTGGAGCCCTTGCAGTTTAGAATTCCAGTTGGAAGGGATCGGGTGGCTACAGTCGACGTTGGTTTGATATCTCGAATTCTGAATGTGCCACTTGGCGAGGTTCATGCAAGTGAGAAGAATCTGAGTAGTGCATGTGAAAGGGATCGCTGCACATGGTTCCTGTGTGGTCGTCTGGTGGAATGACAGCCTAACAAAAGCCTCTTAGCAACAAATATGACAGACGACTTCCGTTTGCTTCACCATATCTGCACGTTCAACATCTATCCCAGGTGGAGCAACCGTAGTGAGTGCACATGCCTGATGGTGGATTTCTTATATCAGGTGGGGCAGGGAGAGAACTTTATGTTCCTATATATGTCTTGCGACAGATAGTCCTTATCGCATGTTCTAATAGAAGGACTGAATCTCTCCCGTTCGGCCGACTCATATGCAGGATTGCACTTGAGTTTGGCTACAAACTTGGGGCGAAATTGTCGGTGCCCATCCATTACATCACCGAGACTATTCTCAATCAGATGGAGATTGGGTCTTGGTAGCGGCAAGCCCTACTTGAGGAGAGTGAGGATGAGACAAAAAGTGAAGAGGAAGAGAGTGACGAAGAAGCAAGAGTCAAAATAGAAGAGGAAGAAGAGCAGGGCGAAGAAGAAGAGGAGGCTCAGGATACTGATGAGAGTCCTCCTCCTGCTACTCAGGAGCATGATCCTGATAGGGCTAATAGAGAAGCCCATTTGGTTAGGCTTGAGGAGGGCTAAGCCACTCTGTGGTAAGATATTATGGATCTGTGGGGCCTCATGTAGCATAAGTTCAAGAAATTAATCTGCACTTTGAGGTCGATCCTGTGTTGTCTGTAGGATAAGGGTGCCCCTCCTCCATCACCAGATTCTGATGAATAGTCCTTTATGTAGTTGTTGTTTGTTTGTTTGTTACTTGTTCTTGTGTGTAGCCTTTTTAAGCTTAGTAGTTTGGTAGTTGCTTTAGTATTTGAAGCTTAGTTTTGAAGCTTAGTTGTTTTGTTCACATGCTTTCTCCGTCGCGATTCATGTAATGCTGCACATCATGTATTGTGACAATTTTGTTAAATGAAATGCATATTGTTTCCTTAGCTTGTGAAGTGAATGTTGTGTAGATGGACTGTGTGAATGCTTAATCTCACTGGTTGCACCCTCTATTGTATGTAGGGTATGCCACCTAAGGGCTCGAGGACTTCGGCCCGTCTCTCTCTAGGTGAGTCACTTGACGGGGCCCTTCCCCTGAGCGATAGCCATATGGACCCCCATTCGGGCCCGTCTCATTCTGATCCTATGCCAGATTCTCAGCCAACTTCTGGCCCTGCTGCTGGGCCGACTCCTGTGACACCTTCTGTGGTGCCTCCTATCACACCTTCGGTTCCTGAGTAAAACCGTGCATCTACATCGACGCCTTATGCATTATAGTCTGCTCCGCCTCCTGATAGGCTAAAGCAGATGATGCTGTTAATGTAGCAGCAATAGATATAGCAGCAGCAGCATCATCAACAGTTCTTGACCTCCATGGCTGGTATCTTTGCTCAGTCAATGGGGGTAGCTGCACCTGCCTTGCTTATACACCCAGCTAGGAATGTTAGTGCTAGTGGCACCTTCAAGCGATTCAAGTGCTTGCGGCCTCCTACTTTTACGTGTACTCACAAACCTGAGGAGGCTGAGTATTGGATTGACCGCATCTCTAAGATGTTGAGACCGCTACACTGTTCTGAGGTGGAGCAGGTTGAGCTTGCCACCTTCATGTTTGGGAAGGAGGCTAGCTTATGGTGGGATAGCATTCTTCGTACAGTTGCGGAGGGTTTTGAGTCGACGTGGGAGGTATTTGAGGCCCGCTTCCACGAGAAGTATTTCTCGGTCACTTACCAACACGAGAAGGAGAGTGAGTTTCTTCACCTCCGTCAGGGAGAAATGTCGGTGACAGAGTATGAGAACTGGTTCATTGAGCTGGGCAGGTATGCCCCTTTGATGTTGGGTGATCAGCCATTGCGGATGCGGCATTTTTTTGAGTGTGCGGCCTGAGATTCGATCGAAGACGTGCTGTGCGAGCATCTCTTCTTATGCTGAGTTGGTGAGTATGTCCCTGTGAGCTGAGCAGGATGGGGACAGGTTATCCCGTATGCCTGCACCTATGGCTCCTAGGCCATGACCTAATTTTTCGAGTAGGCCTTTCCTTGGTAAGAGGCCTCGTGTTGACTCACCCCTGAGGTTCTTGGCATCTCCTGCCCATGTGAGGTAACCTGATGTGTGGTGCAACTACTGCAAGAAGTCAGGCTACACTGAGGTGACTTGTTTCCCTTCAATCAGCACCAGCTCATCCTTCTTTCCAACCACTCACACCTCATTTCAGGCCGCCACAACGGCCCATGGTACCTCCACCGCATTTCCCACAGTAGGCTCGGGTTCATGCGCTTATAGCTGAGGCGCTCGAGGCAGATTCAACACCGACATCTTTTGAGGTTCCCGCTCATATTCTAGGTATGCCTGTCTTCTTATTGGTGGACACTGGGTCCACTATTTCGATCATCTCTTGCACTACGGTCAAGTGGCTAGGTTTGGTTATGACTCCTATGAAGGGAGTGAGACTCACTGCAGCTACAGGGATCACTTCTGATATCACTTGGACCTGTGAGTCTTGCTCAGTAGATTTGGGTAGTAGGACAGTGGTCGTCGACCTGATTGTCGCCCCACTGTGTCACTATGACGTTATATTCGGGATGGATTGACTCACGAAGATAAGAGTAGAGATTGATTACGAAGCCAGAGTCGTGACAGCCTACGGACTTGAGGGCACGGTCTTTACATTTTCAGTTCATGTCAGTTGGTCCTGTCGTGTTAGCAGCTACGCTTGTTTGTTAGAGAGTTCTGATGATCCGATGTTGGGAGTTATGCCAGCGGTTTGAGATTTCCCTGATGTGTTTAAAAAGATCCCTGGACTTCCTCCTTAACGTGAGATCGACTTTAGTATCGACCTTATGCCCGGTGCGACATCTATTTCCTTACCGACGTATTGTATGCCTCCTTGTGAGATGGAGAAATTGAGGAGACAAATTGATGTCTTGTTAGAGGCAGGCTTTATTCGACTGAGTGTGTCACCTTGGGGAGCACCTATATTGTTTGTGAAGAAGAAAGACGGTTCCATGCGGTTATCTATTGATTATCACAGGCTGAATCAGGTGACAGTGAAGAATAAGTATCCCTTACCAAAGATTGATGATCTGTTTGATCAGTTGAAGGGGGCACGTTATTTCTTAAAGATAGATTTGTAGTCTGGGTATCATCAGTTGCGTATCAGGCATGAGGATGTGTAGAAGACTGCCTTCAGGACCAGTTTTGGTCATTATGAGTTCCTTATGATGTTGTTTGGACTCATAAATGCTCCGGCCGTGTTCATGGATATGATGAACAGAGTGTTTCGGCCGTTTCTGTTCCGATTCGTCATCGTCTTTATCGATGACATTTTGATATACTCCACGAGTCAGGAAGAGCATGAGGAGCACCTGAGAGCGGTATTGAATACTCTCAGGGAGAATCAACTTTTTGCGCAGTATAAGAAGTGTGATTTCTGGAAGGAAGAAGTCAAGTTGCTGGGACATGTGGCGTCTAAGGAAGGTATAACAGTCGACCTCGTTAAGGTAGCTGTGGTTCAGGATTGGAGCAGCCCAGTTCAGTTACTGAGGTGAGGAGTTTTCTGGGTCTGGCAGGCTATTATCGACGATTCATTTCAGACTTTTCCAAGATTATCAGACCATTGTCTCAGTTGAAACAGAAAGACTTGAAGTTTGCTTGGAATGAGAAGGCCGAATCAGCTTTTCAGGAGCTGAAGGATAAGTTAACGTCCGCCCCTATGCTAGTATTGCCAGAGTAAGGGGTTAAGCATACTATATAACTGACGCCTCTCGCATTGGTTTGGGTTGTGTCCTTATGCAGAAGGACAAGGCGATTGCTTCTGCCTCGAGACAGTTGAGGAAGAAAGAGGAAAATTACCTTACACACGACCTAGAGTTGGCAACCATCATTTTCGATTAAAGCTATGGAGACATTACCTCTACGGAGAGGAGTTCGAGCGCTTTTGCGACCATAAGCGCCTTAGATATATATTCTCACAGCAAGACTTGATTATGAGGCAACGCCAATGAGTGGAAACCTTGAAGGACTTTAAGTTTGAGGTCTCCTACCATCCGGGCAAGGCAAACCTTGTGGCAGACGCGTTGAGCAGCAAGAAGACTATAGAGTTTGTGGCTCCGCTTATGATTACAGAATGGAACATGGTGGATTTTGTGTAAGACTTTGAGCAAAAACTCATGGTGGAGGAACCGTATGAAGTCGTCGCATATGTTCGTGTACTGCCCCTCATTAAGGGTAGGATTATCGAGGCTCAGGCAGATGATGAGCTTTTAGCGAAGATGAAAGAGCGGGTTAGTACAGATGAGGACTCAGAGTGGACTATTGGTACGGATGAGGGCTTATGTTATCGTGGCCGCCTATGTGTCCCAGATATTCCTGACTTGAGGCGAGAGGTTCTCGAGTCAACCCACAGTTCAAGGCTTGCGATGCATCCAGGTAGCATGAAGATGTATCGAAACATGAAAAGATTGTACTGGTGAGACAATATGAAGGTTCACATAGCTGAGTTCGTATCCCATTTTCTCACGTGTCAACAGGTTAAGGTAGAGCATCGTCGACCTCCTTGATTGCTTCAACCCATGCCCATAGCTGAATGGAAGTGGGATTTCATTTCTATGGATTTTATTTCAGGTCTGCCTAAGACGAGGAAGGGACATGACTCTATTTGGGTGATCGTTAATAGGTTGACGAAGTCGGCTCAATTCCTACCGATCAGAGTTACGAATTCTGCAGATGAGTTGGCTAGATTGTAGATCAAGGAGATTGTACGTCTGCATGGAGTTCCCATGGAGATTGTGTCAAATCGAGACACGTGATTCACATCTATCTTCTGGACTCGTATCCAGGAAGCGATGGGTGTGAAGTTGAAGTTCAGTACCGCATTCCATCCGCAGACAGACAGGTAGACAGAGCGTGTAAATTAGGTGCTAGAGACATGCTGCGAGCTTATGTGTTGGATTTCAAGGACAGTTGGGATGACTGTCTTCCTTATGTAGAGTTCGCGTTAACAACAGCTTCTAGGTGAGTATTGACATGGATCCCTATGATGCACTGTATGGTCTCTCGTGTAGAGCACTGCATTGCTGGATAGAAGTGGGCGAGAAGACTCTGATTGGCCCAGAGTCGGTTTAGGCGACCTCAGATAAAATCGACATTATTAGACGTCGACTGCTTTCAGCACAGAGCAGTCAGAAAAGCTACGTCGATACGAGATGGCGACTGCTTGACTTTGATGTTAGGGACCATGTATTCCTTAAAGTTTTCCCCATGAAGGGAGTTCTTCAGTTTGGTAAGAAAGGGAAGCTCAAGCCGAGATTTATTGGCCCATTCTCGATACTTGATTGAGTGGGGGTAGTAGCGTATCGCCTTGCTTTGCCCACACCACTCGCAGGGGTGCATAATGTGTTTCATGTGTCCATGTTAAAGAAGTACGTTCCTGATCCTTCACATATTATCAGATGAGAGCAGGTGCAGTTAAGTGAGGATGCCACATATGAACTGCGACCGACGTGTATTCTGAATAGGAAGGAGTAGGTACTGCGTAGCAAGGTTATCCCACTTTTGAAGGTACTATGGATGCATCACAGTGAAGAAGAGGTTACCTGGGAGACTGAAGCTGAGATCAGAAAGAACTACCCTCAAATCCTTGAGGAGTATGAGAAGGTACAAATTTTGAGGATGAAATTTTTCTTTAAGGGGGGTAAATTGTAACGTCTTGGAAAAATTCGTACATTGATCCGAGTACCACCTCTGGCAGAAATCTTTTAGAACCTAATCCTTTAGAAATTTAACGTGAATTAACTAGCGCTAAACTAGATTACTTGTGAATTTAGCACAAACCACTTTAAATACGATCTGCAAGACCCAAAACCTATAGAATTGTTAACGCTACATTACCCTAAAATCTAGGATCCAACTCTAAGCCCAGTTGCTCTCGGGAGCATTCGAAAACTTCGTATCGGACCTGGACCACACGTCGAAATTCCGATAGTGATCAACTTAGACAATTATGACCGCCTAGTTGGACTTAACTATCACCTCGAAAATCATGACCAGACGATGTCCAGAGACTATTTTCTTGAGTCCGAAGTGAAGAGAGTGAGAAAGTGAAGTTTTTTTATAAAATTAAATAAGAATTTAAGTAATCTGAGTCATGTCGCTTGTGCGCCTTTTATAAGCATTCTGACCATCAGAATTTGACCCAAATTCACCCTCGGATCAAGGAAGATGACCTATACATGTCAAAGTACTTGTGGCCCTGATCGAGTTTCGGTGACCATTGAACTAAAAATTGTCCGCCACGGTCGATCTGGAAACCCTATCGGACTAAAAACTTAACTTGCTTAAGATGCAATATTAGTGAGCTTAAGTCCGACCGCATTTAATAAAAGGATCTCCAGAAATGTTCCGTTGGATCAGAAAAAGCCTGATTTGGTTATAACCTAAGTATACCTTAACCCTAGGGCTATTTTCATCAGTTCTTGGCCTATATAAGGGCCTTAAACCCTCTCTCACATATCCCATATGAATTCTAAACCCTAGCTAATATAAGAGAGAGTAGAGAGAGAGAGAAAGTGAGAGAGTAGTTCATGTTTTATCTTGAGATTCTTCCCAGTTCCTCTACGCATCAAATCCATTATTCTAGATCGTTATTCCGGCGATTCTAATTCCATCTTTGGGTAAGATAATCAAACCCTAACCTATTTTGGAGCTTGGAATAGTCTAAGTGTTGTTGTAGCTAACCTAATTCATGCTTTAGGTTGCGTATCCGCCGTTGACAAAGACATATCATCTAAATCATATCCGTTATGCTTTTTCCTGTTTAAGGTGCGGACTATATATGTTTAGGTTATGATTTTCAAGACTTTCGATGTTAGATAATGATTTATTGTTGACGTGGATGCTATTACACATGTCAAATGCGCTATCTATTTTGTTTTACATATACCTATAAACTATGTTGTAAATAGAGTAATTCATGTGTTTGTTGAAATGTTTGTATGAGTGAGGAATCTGATGTTGTAATTGCAATGATTAATTGTCATTAGTACATGAGTGTTATGTATGCGACAACTCCTTGGAGAAAGGATTGCCCTAATATGTAATATGGTCGACATACATGATGTTTTTTGAATAGTGTAGTCTAAGTGTTTGTATAAATGTATTTTCTTGGTAAATGGGCCGAACAATGGAATTGTACATCGACAATATGCTCATCAAATGTATACGTGAGGCCGATCATAATGCCGACTTGGAAGAAATGTTTCTAATCCTTCACAAATATCGGATGATGTTGAACCCGAGCAAATGTGCTTTTGGAGTAAGCTCAGGTAAATTTCTCAGATTCATAGTCAAGCAGTGAGGGATCGAGGCAAATCCAGAGAAAATTAAGGCGTTGCTTGACATGGAATCCCCAAAAATGATTAAAGATATACAAAGACTGATTAGACGAGTGGTCACGCTCAACCGCTTCCTTTCCTCAACTACCGATAAATGCTTCCCATTCTTCAAACAATTAAAGGGACAGCAAATGGTAGATTGGATAGAAGAGTGTGAAGCAGTGTTCCAACAGTTGAAGTCATATCTAGAATCTCCTCCTCTCCTATCAAAACTCGAGCCTGGGGAAGCCTTACTGTTGTATCTGGTGGTCTCCGATGCAACCGTAAGCTTGGCCTTGATACGTGAGCATGAAGGGAAGAAATTACTGGTATATTATATCAACAAATCACTGCTCCCAGTAGAAACTCAATATCCACTGCTGGAGAAAGTCCCTTAGTATTGGTTGTGGCTTCACGACGACTTTGGCCATACTTTCAAGCGCACTCCATCATCATCGTAATTGACCTCCCACTGCGTCAGATTCTCTAGAAACCAAAAGCTTCCAGCCAACTAACGAAGTGGGCAATTGAGGTCAATGAATTTGATATTCAATACAAGTCGAGGGTAGTAATTAAAGGATAGGTTGTGGATGACTTCATCATTGAAGTTACCCCACAAACTGATCCACTAACCGAGCTTGTAAATGAACTAGCTAATTAGCCGATGAGTGCAGCTCCCAACACATCACCCGACCTACCACACTGGCAGCTTTACATGGATGGCTCATCTAACTCTAAGGCAAGCAGGGCTAGAGTCATCCTGGAAACTCCTGATCAAACTTACATGCAATATGCCTTGAGACTTGGATTTCAATCCTTGAACAATACAGTATAATACGAAGCTCTATTACTCAGCCTTCGATTAGCAGCCAGTCTAGGTGTTACTCATCTCATCATATTCAGTGACTCACAGTTGGTCATCAATCAGGTTACTAGCATGTATCAAACATGTAAAGAGCATCTGGAAGTCTACATGAAGAAATTCAAAGAGCTAATCAGCGGTTTTTAATGATGTATTGTCTCGGATCCCCTGAATAGAAAATGCTAAAGCCAACCTATTGGCAAAACTTATCTTTGCCGATGAAGACAATATACCAAGGTCTGTTCTAATTGAGTACGTTGCTAAGTCGAGCATTGACAACTACCTAGGTCGATCGTACACTCAATCGATTTGGAACCTACTTGGCTTGACCCAATCGTCCAATATCTCGATAATGGAAAGTTATCTGAGGATTGCGCCGAGGCCCAGAGGTTAAAAATCTGAGCCTCCCATTACACCATACTTAACGGTGTATTATATAAGAAACGGTTTTTCACTCCTTTGTTACATTGCCTAAGACACGACAAGGCTTAGTATGTACTACAAGAAATCCATGAAGGGATTTTTAGAAATCACTCGAGAGGACGATCTCTTACGTATAAGGTCTTACGACAAGGGTATTACTGGCCAACCATTCAGCACAACGCTCATAAGCTCGTCCAAAGTTGTGATAAATGCCAACGATTCATGGTCATTCTGAGACAGTCACCGGAGGAACTAACCTCTATGGCCGGTCCTTGGCCTTTCGCACAGTGGGGGATGGATATCATCAGACCGTTCCCTTTAGGGAAAGGCCAGACCAAGTTTGTTGTTGTCGCAGTGGATTACTTCACTAAGTGAGCTGAAGCCAAGCCATTGGCCATGATAACTAAATAAAAAATCACAGATTTTGTTTGAAAAAATATCATCTATCGATTCAGGATACTTCGGACCACTGTTACTGATAACGGGAAGCAGTTCAAAAACAAGCAGTTCCGAGGGATGTGCGATAATCTCATAATAAGGAATGTTTACTCATCTCCCCATCATCATCAGACGAATGGATAGGTCGGGGCAGTCAATAAGATCATCAAACAGCATCTCTGAACCAAACTCGACCAAGCTAAGGGAGCATGGGCTAAAGAACTTCATAAAATACTACGGGATTACCGAACTACCACTCGAACGGCTACGAGAGAGACTCCATTCTCCCTTGCATATGGGTTAGAAGCCATCACACTGGTCGAGATCAAAATTCCTTCTGCACAAGTCAATTTGTTTAACTGTTGGCTCTTGGACTCGACCTCTTTAAAGAACAAAGGGAAAGGGCTCGACTAGGAATGGCAGCTCAGCAACAACAAGCATCTTGCTTCTATAATTTCCGAGTCAAGGTTAGACGATTTCGAACTGGGGACATGGTCCTCCAAAAAAGTTCCTGAACACAAAGGAAGTTGGTACAGGCACTCAGGGACCCAATTAGGAAGGACCCTATGTCATCTTGAGCACCATTCGACCTGGAATGTATCAGTCAAAAGATCTAATTGGGCAATTACTCCCCCATCCATGGAATGCCGTGCATCTAAAAATCTACTATCCCTAGGTCAGTCGATGAGCAATTAGTTAAATTTAATTATCAGACAAGCAGAGAATGGAAAACATGTAAACTGAGTCAATTGAATGTGAAAATCGAATATATTCATTCATCAGTATGAGTTTTACATCGGATTACATTAGCTCCCACTTTGGAATTACATTGACAAACTAACAGGCAAAAACGTGAAAAAGAGTCAGTCGAGATAAAAGATGCACCCCCTCCCCCCCACCGGTTACAGATACTCTCGAGCTCGGCTTGATGTGCTTGAAGTCCTTGAAGCTTGAAGTGCTTGATGTGTTGCAATCCAAAATTAGCTTCAAGATTCACTTGGAGCTAACTTAAGAGGTAGCTCAGATTTAGCTGCTGCCACCGCTCGGAGCAACCATTGGTGCTGCCTCAGGAGCAGGCTCAGAAGTAATCTCAAGATCAGTCACCGCAATATCAGCCGACCCAGCTGCCCCGGCATTCAGATCATCTAACCAAGAGCCATTCTCATCGAATCCTGAGACATCAAGTTCGGGGAAGGATAACTTCATCAGGTCCATGCACTTGGCATAGCCATCCTAATATAAGTGGTCCCGCTCGTCCAAATACTCACAGGATTCAAGATAAGCCTCTACGGCATGGACCATGGCATGAGTAATGGTAGCCCTAGTCTTGGTCCTAAGCCAAGCTAACTTCTCTTCAAAGAAGACATAAGCCTGGTGATTCCATAGGGTCTCCTCCTGGGCCTCTTTCAATTGTGAGTCCAAATGAGTACTCCCAGCCGTGGCCTTCTCGAGGGCCTGCCTGGGAACCCCTAAGTCGCCAGTCATTATATTGAGCCAAGTCGCAGTAGTGGTGAGTTGTGCTTCCACCTTCTCAGCCAGTTTTTGGGCATCAGCCAGATCCAAGCAAGCCCTAAGCACACAAGGGGTGAACTGCAAAAGGAAAATAAAAAGGTCAGTCAAGCCTGAGAATACCTACAAAGCAAGCTCAAAGTTCAGCTCTTACCATAAGAAGCGTCTTCGCCATATGGGAGAGAGTCGGCCTTGGGGGAGCTTTTAGGAGGGCAGCAAAGTCCTTTTAGCTCTCATGGGAGATCGCCCAAGGGAGCATGTTCTTAACGGCCTATTGGAATATTGACGTCTCCTATTGAGTCATCTCCCCTCTTGAGGGCTCCTCCCTTCTCTGCTCTTCCATCTGTTCTTGAACCGGCTTGGCAACAGGTCCTGGCTCAGTGGTCCCTCGGGACTCAGGAGCCACCGCATCGGTCACTCCTGCCCCTTCCTCCGAGTCATAAACAATCACAGTCGAGATTGTCAGGGTAGTTTTCCCCTTAGTCTTTGAAACCGTCTTTGGCCTCTTTGGAGGCCAAGACTCTGATCTTGGAGGGACCTTCATTTTGGAAGGCAGACGGAGGAAGGGCTGATCCTCGCCCATTCTACATCAACCACAAGAGGAGTCAAGCAAGAATCAAAGGGAATAAAGAAAGGACAACCAGAAAGTGCCTGTTAAGGTCGAGTCCAAACCTGATTTAAAACGACACACCATTTGGAGAAGCCACTTCCAAGACCTTTGCTCCAGACTCAGTGCATTCAGATCTTTGATCCGAGCTAGAGCGCCAACTTCAAGACTTGGCCTTCACCCGGGAATATCTACAAAACATACACGGTCAGACTCAAAGACTTCAAATTATGAAAACATGGAGAAAGGAGTGCATGTTAAGTCACCTGCTTAGGAGAACACCCGAGGAACACGAGAGTCAATGGGCCCAAGCTCGGCAGTCTCCCAGCAACCACATCTATCTCTCTAGTGCTTATTGGAAGTAGGAGGGTCGGTTATCAAAGGTCCGCCCTTATTCCGCCAAGCACACAAAAAATACTAGTCGAGTTACTGCGGGTTTAGCCGTACTTAGTACAGATAGAGAAACTCATCAACAGTGAGTGAGGGCTGCTCCATCTTAGTCCACAACACTGCGCATCCGAACAAGTCCCTCCATCTATTCGAAACTATCTGCCCAAGTGCTATTTGAAGTCAAGAAAGCAATTCTTGAGCTATCCCTTGAAGGGGTAGACGTAAAATGCATTACAAAATGACCTGGAAAATCATGACCATCCCGGCTGGAGGACAGTCAGGTAATTCATTCGGAAGAGGGAGGCGAAGAATGACCAAGTTTGGAACATGGTACCCCACCCTAATCTTGTTAAATTTCACCTTGGTTAGAACCGAGGGAGCGAGACCCTTCTATTCATCCTCATTTTCCTCTCCCTCAGCTACTGACTCAGCAGCACTTGCCGATTTTCGGGTAGCGGCCGACTTAGTAACTCCTTCGACCACTTCACCCTCTTCTTCTGCATCCTTCTCGGGAGGATTGGGCCTGCCAGGGGCAATCACCAACAATGCCCCTCCTCGAGATAAACCCAATGGAACTAGGCATTCTGCTGAAGATCCAGTCATCCTTTAGGAGTGCTGAAAAGTGACATTGGCATCTACAGCCATCTTTGCCAATGGCAAAATTAATTCCAAAACGTCCCAAAAATGTCTCGCTTCACCTTCGTCACCAGAAGCTCCCTCCCAGGGGCTCAAAGATCCTTGCATTATCACTATAATTGAAAGAAAAAGGGAGGGAGAGAGTTAAAAAACTCACCAGAGGTAGAAGGAGTGGCTGAAGAAAGGTCAAAACGTGGGAGCAGAAGTCATAAATGAAAGGGTGAAAGTGGCAAAAAAAGAGTGGATGCGAAAAAAATTGGGAAAAACCCGCGCACAGAAATGGGAGTCCAGCGTCTCGTTTCCCCTTTTATAGCCTTACCACGTGGTAGGTGCATTTAAGGAGGAGTTGAGTCGATGCCTATTTCAACTCCCTCCTTGACACGTGGTGCATTTCAAGCTACGTGAGCACCTTTTTCCCCATGTGTCTGGCTCAAATAAGGCGGAAAGACATCCTGACGGCTTCCCACTCGTGCTGCCTCGATCAACGGATCGGCACATGTTCTGGATGGTATAGGACGCTTGCAAGTAGTAAATGCTTCATCATATAGTTGGTCCCATCTCAAGCCGACTCAACAACTCTCTACTCCATAGAGTCAACAAAGTTGATGCAAGGAGTAGGGGGCTTACTGTTTGGGAAAAATATTACAAGTCTAGAGACTCGGCTATGGAATGGACCAACTCTACTGACACCACCTAGGATCCTAAGGGAACAAGCCTGATCGAGGCACGTATACCCAAAGCTTAAAGAAGAGACTTAGCTTGGATTAAAAGGAACCAATCCAAACTGACCTCATAAAGTCCTGAGCCCTAAGGCAAAGAATCTTTAAGATGCACAAAGTTAGCTCAAAAAATGAGGCAGAGCATCCAAATAGGACTACTAAAGGCCCAATGCTTAGAAGCCATAAGATCGGCCATAAAAATGACTTATCATTAAGTCATTTACAGAGTTGGCTTTCGGATTAAGAAGGCACACTGATTATGGATCGGTTTCACCTCATCCGACAGAGGGCAAGCAGCTCAACCTTCTATAGTCAGACGAGACTCACTTAACAATAGAGTCGGCCAGCCCCGATCCAATCGTTAAGATCTACCGAGAAAGGAAGAAACGGTGTAAAATGAAACACCTTCCCGAAAATCCAAGAAGAAGATCCCCCATCCCGAGGATTTCGAGATTGGCTAGAGTTCAAAATTGTATTGGCATATCTCCAAGATATCAGGAAAAGAATTATGGGATGATGGGATCCTCTCCTTCAATAAATATAAGGGACTTCAAGGGTGAAAGGTACACAAAAAACTTTCTCTATAACCCTTCAATATGATCCTTGTCTTGACTTTGGCATCAGAGGGTCCCCGGCTCTAGCCAGGGTCTCCATTGCCCTCTTCCTGTACAAGTACAAGGTCTAAGGAGGGTTCACCAGATTTTTGCATCAACAAAGTCCTACCGCCGCCCGTCTCTTGCCACGAATGGGTAGTTCTACGGGTGGGCCCACCGTGATCTATCTGCTAATCTATGTCGTCCATCTCTTCTTTTAGACCATTTTAAGGAATATTCACAAAAAGAGGAGATAAAACACTCAAGTGGACCACACCATATACGACTATTGCATTTAATGCAAGTTGCATGTAATGATTTATGCATTTAATGCAAATGATCTTATCATTTTGTGTGGTCCACTTGAGCATTAGATCTACCTCATTTTTTTGTACATGCATTAAAATGATCTAAGAGAAGGGATGGACGGAGTGGATTAGCAGATAGATCACAGTAGGCCTGCCTATAGAACTGCCCATTTGTGGCTAAAGACAGGTGGGGTAGGACACAATCCGCGTCTGTCCGTGAAATATCCGTGGACCCCACACGGTTTGGCTGGTAACCCAAACACTAGCCAGATGACTGGTGTTAAAGCTCGTGAGCCCCACACCATGATGTATGTGTTTTATCTCACTCCTCCATCTTTTTTTTCCAAGCTCATTTTAGCAAATGAATAAAACAAAAAAGAGACGAATCGAGAGCTCATGCAACCACACCACAGGAAATTAAATAGCTATTAAAAACTTTATGGGGTCCAACACAATGTTTATTTTCCATCTAACTTGTTCACAACCCTTCCAAGTTTTCAACAGCAAGTGTTCAATTCCACTGTTTCTTATAGTATGGTCTACTTGATCTTTGGATCAGCCTCATGCCCTAAATTACGTTGAAATTTTGGAGTGACATAATGGATAAAACACATATATTATGGTGGGTCCACAGAACTTGACACCACCTATCTTACTGGTGTTGGGGTCACCGGCCAAACATGGATCAAACCTACTTTTCAGGTGACCTACCATAGTATAGAGAGTGCACTATATGTCATTGGCCTACTTATACAACTCATAGGCAATGGACCCAAGAAAAATCAACAGAATGTACAATTACAGATGCATGTATGTTAGTTTTGGGCGCATGGACGGTGTTTATTATCACTCAAGAATGCTAAGGTCAGGGTTTAAGGTTCCCAATCAGTATAGTATGCTCTTGGATTCTCGGTTTTTTCAAGTGAAATCATGGTTGAGAATTCAAACCATTCACAGATGGGTTATGCACCAAAGTATGTGGTGAGAAATCCTAATCCTTCGATTGCTTAATAAAAAATAAATAGTTAAGAATCAAAATACTACAACTTGTTCATCCTTGAAAAGTAGAGCTACCGATGTCCTGGAGGGGGGTGAATAGGACAATGCCAAATAAATGAAATAAAAGTGGAATAAATAAAGAATGCAAAAAATCTTAATCACTTAAGTATTGAAATCTTGATTCTAACTAATTAGTAGGACAATCTTCACCTGAAATATGAGGCAGGACAACCTTATTTCATGAATGTATTTAAAATCAATCTTTCAAACTATCGAGAGAATATAAAATGATTAAAGCATTCACCATAAGAAATAAATAACATCCATCACCAAAAAGTAATTAAACATTACCATAGATGCACAAGGAGTTATAGTGGTTTGGTGCCTAAAATAACCACACATACTTCACTCCCAAAATTACTACCCTCATAATTTTGGCTTTCACTATAACAAGGTTTTTTCACATTCACCTTAACAACCTAATATAGTTCATTGTGATTTTCATGGGTTCACCACAATAAAACCCCTTTTAAGATTTTGACGGGTCATCATAAATAAAAACCCACTTTGTGATTTTCACGGACTATAACAAATCACCCACTAAGATTTTCAGAGGCTATCTCAGAAAAACTTAAAATGGAATACAGTAGAATACTTATATTCAAACGTAGAGTCGAAGATGCAGTAAAAGATTGTAACAGATGAACTTCTCTCTTGAATATAGATGAGGCAATATTCTCTTAAAGGAAAGAGTATAGGGTTCTGTAGATTTTTAGAAACGGAATCTTAGATCTCAAAGAGGAGTATAGATTACTCTTTTAGAATAATATTGAAATGATCTTTGAGAAAGAGAATTGAATAAGCTAAAAAATAAATTATAAATACCACAAAAATAACTTGGCGAGGACTTAAGCTTCTCTCTCACTTGCAGAAGGCTTAGAGTGATTTTTCACATATTTTGTTTCATTGTAATTTAGAATGAGAGAAGGCCTCTATTTATAGCCAGAAAGATTGGAAATTAGACTAGCTTAAGACTAGTTTGGAATGGCCGGATTCCACCAGATTCGTTCCAACAACTATCAGATTATGCGGGATAAGATTTATTCAAAATTCGGCTGTATGAATTGTTAGAAAATCGAAAGGTTTGCAATGCTGGAATTTGACCCGAACTCACTCGAGCTAGCTGAATTTCAAGCTTAAGCTAGCTGAAACAAAACTTAGGCTGGCCAAATATTCAATAAATTTTGTTATATTGCCTAAACCTGAAGTTAGGTTAGCCGAGGAAGCTAGGCTAGCCAAACTCCAGAGAAAAAACACTATAAAAACTCAAAATTAATAATTTTTTTAAAGTACGTAACCTAATGTCTTTCTAGGGTTATACCGCATCTATTTTATCAAATATATGGGACAACTTGTCTTAAACTTTGACTTGATCTTATCTTGAAATTGGGTGTCGACTACTTGAGAAGATATGCCAATCTTGAGTTAATATTCAGGTATGTAGAGTAGTTGTGAATCCATACTTGCAATCTGCCTTGAAGCACTTTTGTCTTACAAAATTTGACAACCCATATGTCTGCTAAACATATATGCACTAACAATCTCCCCCTTTTATCAATTTTGTGACAAAATACACAACATACATAATACCTCCACTAACATTAATGATTACATTTACAACATTCATTCACAAGATTAATAACATTGAAGCTTTCCTCAATCCTTGTAATCCTCGTATCAATAATCAGTAGCATGTAGCTCCCTTTGAGAAATACTAGTTCCCCTTGAGAAATACACATATCTTACAAAAAATATGTAACACAAATAATTTAATAATCATAGCATATATACACACTAATTTCTCCCCCTTTTCGTCACAAGTTGACATAGGAAGAACAGATCATATCATATAATAATAAGCATAATTACCAAATATTAAAATCTTAAGAATATTAGGAAAGGATATAGCATCAAAATAAGGAACAATGTATAGGATTGATGAGGCATAAAAATGAAGATTGAAGAAAGATCGGTAAGAAAGAAGAACAAGTGAAGAAAAATAAGAAAGAAAACAATTTGTGTGTTGTGTGCACCCGCGCAACCAACATTGGTTGCGTAGGCCTACGCAACACTAATATAGGTTGTGTGGGTGCGTGCAACAATTGTTTGATGAAGATGGATCAGATGATGAAAATACCGTGAGAGGTGGGCCCATGTTTAACGCCTTGAATTTCGAAGGTCGAGCAAAGATCAACTCTCGAGATTCAATGCATCACTTATGCAACATATATAATGATGTTTAAATGTTGTCCATATTAGTACATTAAACATGAGAGGGATTATACTAAATCAGCATATCATACTCCAGAAATAATTACATTAAGCAAGCAGAAGATTGAGATAAATATATAAAGTATATACGTGTTCACAACCTCCAGAGTATGGTCATATAACTAGGATAAAAATTTATACATGTATTGGTTCAAACTAAATAAAATGTCAGAATGTGGAATATCCAACTAATCTATGTGTCCCTGTAATCCCATTGAAGCAGCACGAGGTCTATATAGACTTGTCAGAGACCTGAACATCGGAGAACTCTTCCTCCTCATTGACGAAGTCCAACTCCGTTGCATATACATCCTTGTCACCTGCATTTATAATAGAGTTTGGTTGGTGTTTTAAAACACCATCTCAAAGTGGGAGTGAGTGATCAACTCTGTGGTACTATAAGGCAAAGGTTAACATGCTATCAATTCAATCAAGCAGTAATGATAAAGTAATACAACAATCACTTCCTAGCTACTCTTGTTAATGCAGGGATGGTGTGAAGTAATGATGCATGCCCTCTCAACAAACCTCCCTCAAGCAACTTCATCAATCATTCACGTATGGAAAACTCCCTAAATGTGCACTTCCTCGCTAAAGCACATGTAATGCGATATATGGTCGTGTTAGCCAAGTACTTAATTAGGCTTATTCATACAACATATTTGAGAAACTAAGGTAACTCCCTTTATATTATTAACCCAAGTGGAGATTCATCTAGGGTCGTCAATCCTAATTAATCACATACGATTGGCAAGTTATAGGGCATCACCCCTAATGAAAGTAGTAGATAGGTAAATTCAAGTGTTTATACTCGGGGTCACTACAGGAGGCTTGTCACCTAAACGTAGGCCGACAGCTCGAATACAGTGTCTCATACCACCATATTCAGTTCATGAGTTTGGGTTGCTCACTGGTCACTACGGGGAGGCTCGTCACCCCAGCGTAGGCCGACAGCTCGACCATGGTATTCCATACCACCATGCCCGGCTCATGAGTCTTAGCGGATCGAGGTACCATGATTGAAACGGGCTGTTACATTGGTAAGTGGTACCTTAGATTCAAGCAGTAATACATAATAGGCCTATCAGTTTATTAGACAAGTTCAATTGGTACGAGCGCACGCTGAATTAATTGACATAAAGCGTGTAAACACTCCACATGGCCTAACCACTCTTGAGAATCGTCGTATGACCAAGATTCACCGAACGTATCAAATGTGGCGAGACTAGTTCGACCACTCAAACGAAAATTGTTACCGACTACCTAGACTAGGTTGTAGTCTCAATCTTACTCAAACATAGCATGTGGATACATGTGATAATCATATAAGCATTTAACAAACAATTCAAATACAACACTCAGTTGAGCATTTTATCAAACACATTGAACATGTCGCTAAACACTTGCATTTAATTCATAAATCGCGTAGCGATAATTTAATTTCACGAAAGAAGATATACATATGATTAAGAAAATTAAGAATCCTATCTTAATACACCTAATAAATACCAACCATCAACATTTTCTCATTCAAACATTTTATCAAACGCTTAAACCACACATTACTAAATACATAGACTACATTAGTTACGACATGAACTATAGCAAAACCTTACACTACATTGGTTATAAAGCATATAACATACATGGATTTTAGATTAGAAATCATGACAAGCATAAATCAAGATTTTACACTCATTCAAACATTTCAACAAACACATGGAGTGCATCTTATATTCAAACATAGTTCACACATGTATAGTTTATCAAAAACATAGTAACTAAGATCGTATGACAGTAATCAAGTCAGACATAAATCATTGCTGACATTGAAAGCCTTGAAAACTATAACCTAAACATTTATAGTCCACATCTTTTGTTGGATTGCTCGTTTCGAACTCAGTTCGAATCCTACGTTACTGTATATAGAACAACGGTCACCTAAACATTGAAATAGGTCAGCTATTTAATCGATTACTCTATTTGGATCCCTAAATCGAGATTAGGGTTAGGATTTCTTACCCAAATTACAGTTGGAATCGTTCTCATAACGACGGTGGGGAGGTGAATCAACATGTGGAGCATTGAGAGTGAATCCCAGTAACAATCTCCCGAACTCTCTCTCTTCTCCTCACACTTTTCTCCTCTTTTCTCCCCTCTCACCTAGGATTTGAGAAATTCATATGGAATGGGAATGAGGTGGTTTAAGGCATTTTATAGGCATAAAACTGATGTCAATGACCCTAGGGTCATGGTATACTTAGGTTATAGCCAAAGGGTGATGTTTTCTGACGAATGGAGCCATCGAGAGGTCCATTACCTATCTATGTTACAAAGTAAGTTCCCTAACAATGGATCTAAGGCAGGATGCGATTTTAGTGCGTTTGGATAGGGCCAATTAACCATGACGGACCAGTATCAGATCAACGGTCGTTGTCACTCGATCTTGGCTACAAGTATACAGATATGTGCAGGAAAATTTCCCTGATCCATGGGTGAAGTTTGACTAGAAACTGACGGTCTGAAGTCTTCAATTTCGCTCACAAGTGAAAGGCCCAATTTACTTGAGTTTTGGTTCATTTTCCAAAGATATTCGTGTTTCTCACACACTTCGCTCATGGCCCAAGTTGTATGTTTCTGGATACTATTTGGGCTCGATTCCCGCAATGGTGGTCAAGACCAATAAGGTGATCATAACCTTATAGTTTCGCAGTCATCGGACTTTCGACGTGTGGTACAGGTCTGATACGGAGTTTCAATGTGCTCCCGAGAGTAATCGGCTTTTGGGATTTCTCTTAGGTTTTTAAGAAATGTTAAGTTAGTGATTTTGGTGGTTTTAGGTCTTGCCATTTGTATAGATAGTTATTCAAGATAATCCATTGATTAGTTTAGTTCAGTACTTAATTAATTTTTGTCTAATTTCCACAGAATACGGTCTTTAGTGAATTTTGCCCGAGGTGGTACTTAGGTCTTTGTACAGATTTTTTCGAGACATTACAATCTACCCCCCTTAAAGAAAAATTTTATTCCCGAAATTAGTATCTTCTCGTACTCATCTGAGGGTAGTTCTTATGGACCTCGACTTCTGTTTCCTAAGTAACCTCTTCCTCAGTGTGGTGAATCCACAATACTTTCACGAGCGGGATCACTTTGCTACATAGCACCTGTTCCTTCCTATCGAGAACACATGTTGGTCGTAGTACATATGTAGCATCTTCACTAAGTTGCACTTGCTCCCACTTGATAATGTGAGTAGGATCAGGAATGTATTTCTTCAACATCGATACGTGAAATACGTTGTGCACGCCTGCGAGTGGCGTGAGCAAAGCAAGGTGGTATGCTACGACACTCACTCGATCTAGAATCTAGAATGGACCAATAAATTGTAGCGTGAGTTTTCCCTTCTTGTCAAATCAAAGGACTCCCTTCATGGGGGAAACCTTAAGGAATACATGGTCCCCAACCTCAAATTCCAACTGTCGCCATCATGTATTAGCGTAACTCTTCTGTCTGCTCTAGGCTGCAAGAAGTCGATGTCTGATGATTTCGATTTTCTCTGTGGTCACCTGTACTAAATCTGGGCTAATCAAACTCTTCTCGCCAACTTCTTTCCAATAATGGGGTGCTCGACATAGGCGTTCATATAGTGCTTTGTAGGGAGTCATGCCTATGCTCGATTAGAAGCTGTTGTTATAAGCAAACTCAGCATAGGGAAGACAATCATCCTAACTATCCTTAAAATTGAGCACATATGCCTACAACATATCTTCTAATACCTAATTTATCCATTCCGTCTGCCCATTATTTTATGGGTGGAATGCAGTACTGAACTTTAGTTGCACTCCCATTGCTTCTTGGATTCGAGTCCAGAAAATGGACGTGAATCGCAGGTCCCAATCTGACACAATCTCTATAGGAACTCCATGTAGCCGTATAATCTCCTTGATGTATAGCTTGGATAAATCATCTGCGGAGTTAGAATTTCTGATTGGGAGGAAATGGGCCGATTTAGTCAGTCAGTCCACAATCACCCAAATGGAGTCATGTCCCTTTCTTATCGTCAGTAACCCATAAATGAAATCCATAGATATGAAATCCCACTTCCACTCAGCTATGGGCATAGGCTGAAGTAAGTCAGGAGGTCGGTGATGTTCAGCCTTGACCTGCTGGCACATGAGACGATGGGATACATAATCTAATATGTGGGCCTTCATGTTGTCCCACCAGTACGAACGCTTCATGTCTCGATACATCTTCGTACTGCCAGGATGCATGCCATCCTTAAATTATGAGCGGCTTCTAGGACTTCCCTTCTCAAGTCATGGACAGGCGGCCACGATATCACAAAGCTCCATCTAAGCCAATCCTCCATTCAGATTCCTCACCGTCACTTGCTCGTTCTCTCATTTTCACCAATAGTTCATCTTCTTTCTGAGCTACAATGATTTGGTCATCAATAAGTGGCAGTACATGGATATGTCTGACTCTCTCGAACGACTCCTCTACTGTAAGCTTCTGTTCGAAGTCTCGTATAAACTCTACCATATTCCACTCTTCTATCATCAGCGGAGCTACAAATTCTATTGTCTTCCTGCAGCTCAACGCGTCAGCCATAAGGTTGGCCTTTCCAAGATAGTAGGAGACCTTAAACTTGAAGTCTTTCAAGATTTCCATCCAACGTCGTTGCCTCATATTCAAGTCTCTCTGAGTGAATATGTACTTGAGGCTCTTGTGGTCACAAAAGAGCTCGAACTCCTCTCCCTAGAGGTAATGTCTCTAAAGATTTAATACGAAGATAACTGATTCCAATTTCAGGTTGTGCATGGGGTAGTTTTCTTCGTGCTTCCTCAGTTCTCATGATGGATAGGTAATCACTCTGTCTTTTTACATAAGAACACAACCCAAACCAATACGAGACGCGTCAGTGTATATCATATATTTGACCCCTTTCTCTAGCAATATTAGCACAGGTGCGAACGTCAACTTGTCCTTTAATTCCTGAAAGGATGCTTCTGCATTCTCATTTCAGGAAAACTTAAGATCCTTTCAAGTAAGTTGAGACAATGGCCTGGCTATCTTGAAAAAGTTCTTAATAAAGCGACAATAGTAGCCTACAAGGCCAAGAAAACTCCTAACCTTAGTAACTGAACCAGGCTATTCCTAGTCCTATACCGTGGCCATCTTAGCAAGCTCCACGAGAATCCCTTCCTTGGACACCACGTGTTTAAGAAACTTGACCTCTTCTTTCCATAAATCGCATTTTCGGTATTATGTAAACAATTGGTTCTTCCTAAGAGTATCGAAGAGTGCTCATAGGTGCTCTTCATGATCCTTTCGGCTCTTAGAGTATATGAAAATGTCATCTATAAATACGATGACGAACCGGTATAGATATAGTCGAAACACCTAGTTCATGAGGTCCATGAACACGGCCGGTTCATTTGTAAGTCCAAACGACATCACAAGGAATTCATAGTGCCCAAAACTTGTTCTTAATGTTGTTTTCTACATGTCTTCATCCCTGACGCACAATTGATGATACCCAGACTGCATATCAATCTTAGAGAAATATTGTGCCCCTTTCAACTGGTCAAACAGGTCTTCTATCCTGGGCGGAGGATACTTGTTCTTGACCGTGATGTGATTCAGCCTACAATAATTAATACACAACTGCAGTGATCCATCCTTCTTCTTTACAAATAACATAAATGCTCCCCAAGGAGATACCCTAGGCCGTATGAAGCCTAATTCCAGTAGATCATCTGTCTGTCTCCTCAATTCCTCCATTTCACATGGAGGCATGTGGAATGTTGGTAAGAAAATGGGTGTCGCACCAAGTATAAGGTCGATAGTAAAGTCGATCTCACACCGAGGAGGTAGCCTAGGAATCATTCTAAACACGTCCATGAAATCTTAGACTACAGGTGTGTCTCCAAGTGTCAGACTATCAACATTCTCCAATAAGGAAGCGTAACAACTTATGCGATAGGACCAACTGACCTAAACTGGGAAAGTAAAGGTCATGCCCTTAGGTCCATGGGCTATCACCAATCTAGTCTCGTAGTCGATCTCTACCTTCATCTCGGTGAGCCAATCCATGCCTATGATGACGTTGTAATGATGCAACGGGGTGACAATCAGGTCAATGCGGACCATTCTGCTTCCTAAGTCTATTAGGCAATCTCTACAAAGCTTAGTAGTCTCAGAGAAAGTCCTTATTGTGGTAAGGACTCGTATCCCAACCATAGGGGTAATGCTCAACCCTAATCGCCTTAATGTAGAACACGATATTATCGAAATAGTGGACCTGGTGTCTACTAATAGAAATACAGGTGTACCTTGAATGTGGACAGTGACTTCAAAGTCTAAAAGCACTGCAGTTGCTGACTCGGATGCTTCAACTGTAAGGGCATGTAGACGAGCTTTGTTGAGAATGATTTGGTTACGTTGTCATAGGTCATTGAGGCGGCTTATTTCGAGGTATGGTTGGTCTGTAAAAAGGTTATACTGGCAGTGATGATTGTAGAGGTGGAGTCGAAATAGCTTGTGGTAGCTGGTGTTTGATTTTCTAGGCGGCATAAAGTCGTTGTCCCTCATCTTTGTAAAACAATAGGTGTCTATATGGCCCATCTTCTTACAATAAGTGCACCGAAGGTTTAATCCCCTCTGCTGGGTCGGTGGAGCCATAATCCTGGGAGGCGAATCTGCACGTGGCCACTTGCCAAGGAACGGTCGGTTCGGCAATTCAGGCTGAGGCCTCGGACCCATGGGCAAACGTGTCTGAGACAGTCTATCTCCATCCTGCTCAGCTCGTAGGGACATGTTCACTAGCTCAACATAGTTGGGAATGCTAATGCAATACATCTTTGTACGAAGATCGGGCTGCAGACCCTCAGAAAATCATCGCATTCTCATCGGCTCGTCTACTAGGATCAAAAGAGCATATCTGGCTAGCTCCATAAAGTAATTCTCATACTCACCCACAGTCATTCCTCCTTGATGGAGGTGGAGAAATTCACCCTCCTTTTCATTACAGTAAGTGAGGAGGAAATACTTCCCATGAAAGCGTGTTTCAAATGCATCCTACGTCGACACATATTCTGCAAGAATAATTTGTAGGATGTTGTCCCACCAGAGACTGGCCTCCTTCTCGAACATATAGGTTACAAGCTCCACTTGCTCTACCTCAGTACAGTGCAACAGCTTTAAAATCTTGGATATACGATCCAACTAATACTATACCTCCTCGGGTTGGTGAATACCTAGAAAGGTAGGATGATAGAAATGTTGAAAGTGTTCAAATAGACAGTTGGTATTCATATTTCCAGTAGGTTGCACAGGTGGTGCAAGCGGGATCATATTCATGTTTTGGGCAATGACCCCGGAATAGTGGCCCAAACTTGTTGTTGCTAATGCATTAGGAGCATTATCTGCTCCAAATTATCAGGGGGAGGTGCCGCCTCAGGCATGTGTGGCATTGTCGTAGACTCACAGTTCTATTCCAAAACCGATGGTACACAAGGTGTTGGCCCATTGGTGGGGCCAGTGGCCAGCTGTGAATTCGACATAGTCTCAATACCCAGGCCTAAACTGGGGTTCACATGGCTATCGCTCAGGGGAGGTGCCCCACCAATCAATCTGCCAAGTGCGAGACGTGCTATGTTCCGAGTGTTTTTAGGAGAAATTCCCTATATACAGTATAGGGTGCAACATGTGTGAGATTTAGAATAATATTACTCAATTTCCCATACATTCTGCACATTTCAATTTAAAAGAAGCTCCATGCAATTCATTTAACCACAAATTGTCACAATACATGAGATGTAGCATTACATGAATCATGAAAGAAGATGCCTGTGAGCTAATCTATTAAAATTTTTAACACCAACTACTCTAACATATAACTAAGCCTGCCAAGGCTATTATAAAGATAAGCAAGAAACAAGGAAAACTAAAAGATGACTACAACACATAACTAGTCCTCTGACTCTAGTGAAGGTGGAGGTGCACCCTTATCCTACATACAGCACAGGAGAGTCTTTAGAGTGCGAGAATCCTCTTGAATTTCTGTTTCAGATAGGCCTGATTCTCCTTGACCTCTTGTATCAAGGTGTCCTAGTTCTCTTCAATCTTGGTTATGCGGGCTTCTAAGGCGGCCCAATCATGGCAGTCATCATGTGTAGCAGTAGGAGGGCCCCCATTTGAATCTTAGGCCTCCTATTTTTCCTCTTGCTCTTCCTCCTCACTGCCTTCCTCATCCTCAGTTCCTTCTTCCTCTCCACTTCCTTCCTCCTCAATTTCTTCCTCATCTTCACTATCTTCTTCCTCTTCACTTTCATTTTCTATCTCATCCCTATACTCATTTAGTCATGCTTGACGTTGTCTAGGGCCAATCCCCATATTGTTGAGTGTAGTATCATTAATGAAGTGGATCGGCACAAGCAGATCTATATTAAGTCTGAAGCCGAAATTATGAGCAATCTTGCATATAAGTCGGCCGAAAGGGAGTGATGCATCTCCCCTAGTAGAGCATGTGGTCCTGATTATCTATGAAAGGATGAAAGTAACCAGACATAACTTGTCTCCCTGTCCAGCTCTATACAGGAAGTCCACCATCAAAAGAGTGCATTTTGTACGGTTCCAATCCTGGGATCTTACAAGGAGGATTTTCAACATGAATTTGATTCGTAATAAGCATAACCATAAGCATAACCCACGAACAATAACCAAGACACCATCATAAAATTTGCTATGATAAAAAAAACTTTAAGGTACAATGCACATAAAGGGAAATACAATGATAATAACGGAAACTCTTGAATCTTGACTGCATGCTCCTGCTCCTACTAAGCTACAACTGCGTCCTGGTGTCACCTGCATGCATCAATCATGTATAATCTTATAGAAAGATTAGAGGATGGTGAAAGTCTGTATGCATGGTAGGAAGACAAGTATGCAATATCAGAGCAACACGGAAATTGTAACACCCTGAAAATCGGGTGTCGTGTAGAAACCTGACTTTCGAGTTCCAGACCATCACTTATGCAACAAATATGATTATGATTCAATGTTGTCTGAGTTAGAGCATTCACATGAGTAAGATTATACCAAAACTGCAATTCATACTCCAGATCCAGTGATAAAACGCAAGCGGAAGACTGAAGAATATATATATCACTGTATGGAAAAAAAATAATCCCGAACTGTCTCCAAAGTATGAATACATCTCTGAGTCACATATACATAAATCAAACCAAAAATAAAATGTCATATAACTATCCAACTAGCAAGTCCCGCCGATCCAGGCCACCTATGCAAAGTCGTCAACGAACTGCATATACAAGAACTCGTCCTGGTCCTCGTAGAAGTCCGGCACTACGTCCTAAATCACCTCGTCACCTGCAACTAAGACAGAGTCTGGTAGGTGTTGCAAACACTGTCCCGTAACGTGGGAGGGAGTGATCAACTCAGTGGAATCATAGAGTAAAGATTAGCATGTTATCAAATCAATCACGCGATAATAGTAATGCAAGCAATCAAACATTCCTAGATACTATTGTTAATGCAAGTATGAAATGACATGATGGATGCCCTCACCGACATACTCCCTCATGCGGCACCATCTTATGCCCGCGGCATGCTTGCTTTCCTCAGTCCTCCACATCTTCCAGGCACATGCAGTGCGATATGGATAATGATTACCGAGTTGTTATTAGTCCATTCATACAGCAGTATTGGGAAACTAAGGTACCTTCTTTATAACAATCCCAACACAGATCCTATCCAGGGTCGTCACTCCTAGTAATCTCATACGATGTTACATTTATAGGTCCCTGCAAGGGCTGTCAAGGCTGTTGCTCGCACTCGTTGCACCGCTCCCCCATCACCTTATCATTACAGGCCTAATGTACTCTTGTCGCTACGGAAGGGTCGTCGCCTCCTATAGACTCAGAATACACTCGAGGTCACTACAAAGGGCTCGTCACCAATCAGAGTAGGCCAACAGCTCGAATGTAGTGTCCCATACCACCACAATCGGCTCACGAGTCAAAAGTGCTCACTGGCCACTACGGAGAGGTTTGTGGCCCAGCGTAGGCCGACAGCTCGACCACAGTGTCCCATACCACCATGCCCGACTCATGAGTCTTTATGGATCAAGGTAACATGGTTAACAGGGTTTTCAATACTAAGTTCAGTACCCTAGGTTCAAGCAGTTATGACTCATGCAAGTTGAACATACAATGGCCAGTCGGGTTACTTGACGGGCTCGACTAGTACGATCGCATCTCAAGCTAAGCGACATGAAGTGCATGAAACACTTCGTGTGGCCTAACCACTACCACCTGCCTAAAACACGACTCTCGTTCATCGACGCGTCCTTCGTGGCAAATAGAAGCCAACCACGAATTCAATTGGTTACCGACTGCCTGGACTAGGTCATAGCCCCAAGCATTTGTACACAACATCAGTGATCATATCAGAGTGAAAAAAATGAATATAAATAATACAAGCATGTTGACACATGTCATAACATACAACGTAAGAAAATCAACCAACACATGCATTCCATATATATAATGAAATCAATTCATGTAGCCAACGTGGTGGAAATCATATACATCAGCATATTAATTGAGAATTCAATATCAAAACTAATTCACAACACCATTTACTGAATACATACTAATACAAACCTTTATACAAACACTTAGTCTACACACTTTAGTCCACATAGCGTATGTCAACCCAAAGTACGCATTAGGGCGAATCTCTTCGCCAAACAGATCATGCACGCATTTCTAATATCCTAACATGACAAATACCCATGGCAATCATTTCAGAAAAATACGTACGTAAACAGTATTTCCTACAAATGCGTAAAATACCCTAAATCTCATATTTCTCGTACGCAGTCGAAGTGGAAAACGGATAGCATGTTCTACATGTCAAACAGCGTTCTCGTCGATAATCTGCTATTAAATGACATTGAAATCTTTGAAATTAGTCAATCTAAGCATCTGAAATCCTCACCTTTCGCCTTAGACGCGTATCGATTCGAATAGAACGTCTACGCTTCGTCAACGGCGTTATGGCGACCTAATTCATAAGATACATCAGCTACTCCATTACTTGTATCACAAGAATCCTTAAAACAGCTATAGGTTAGGGTTTTCTTACCTAGAAGTGAGTTGGAATCACCGGGAAAGTGATTTGAAGGCGGAGCTTTGATACGTGCAAAGGCTGGAGCAAACGGCAGGAAGTTCTCTCACAAATTCTCTCACTAACTCTCTCTTTCTCTCTCACCACTTTCTAGGGTTTCTTGTAAAATCGGATGGGAGAGATATAAGAGGGTTTAAAGTCCTTATATAGGCTGAAACCTCACCTAAATAGACTTGGGACAAGGGTATACTTGGGTTATAACCAAATCGGGGCTTTTTCGATCCAAAAGAGTGTTTTGGGAGGTCCCCTGGCCGAACACTGTCGGACTTAAGATCATGAATATCGGATCCTGCTCACATGAAGTTTTCAGTTCGGTAGAGTTCACAGATCGCACGTGGCGGTCCAGTTTCAGTTCAGCGGTCATCGAACCTACATCAGGTCTACAAGCTTCATGACATGAAAGAGAAATTTTTCCTGATCCGAGGGTGAAATCTGGATAAATTCTAACGGTCAGAACGCTTAATAATAACGCGCAACGACACGAGCCAGATTTTGAATTAAATTTCTAAATCTTTCCCTTTTCTCACTCTCTTCACTCCAGGCTCAATGAAATAGCCTCAGAACATTGGTTGGGCTTGATTTTCGAAATGATTGTCAAGTCCAGCTAAGCGGTCATAACGGTCTAAGATTGTGGATATCGGACTTTCGACGCGCGGTCTAAATCCAATACGAAGTTTCAAAGGATTCCTGAAAGTAAACGGGTTTAGAGTTTGATCCTAGATTTCAGGTATTGTAGCGTCATTGGTTCTACAAGTTTTGGGTCTTGCAGAACGTATTTAAAGCGATCAGGGACAATTTCACAGCTAATCTAACGTAGCGCTAGTTAACTCATGCTTATTTTCTAAAGGAATTAATCCTAAGTGATTTCTGATTGAGTTGGTACTCGGGTCTCTGTACAGATTTTTTCGAGGCGTTACAATCTACCCCCCTTAACAATAAATTTTATCCTCAAAATTTGTACCTTTTCGTACTCCTCGAGAAGCTGTGGGTAGTTCTTTTTGATCTCGGCTTCCGTCTCCTAAGTAGCCTCTTCTTTAGATTGATGCGTCCACAACACCTTACCTGCTCCTTCCTGTCTAGTATACGCGCCAGTTGCAGTATATATGTAACATCTTCACCTAACTGCACCTGCTCCCATCTGATGATATGGGAAGGATCAGGAACGTATTTCTTCAGCATAGAAACATGAAATACATTGTGTACGCTCGCGAGAGGCGTAGGTAAAGCCAATCGATAAGCCACTGCACCCACACGGTCAAGAATCTGGAATGGGCCAATGAATCGCGGTGCTAGCTTCCCCTTCTTCCCGAACCGAAGAACTCCCTTCATAGGGGAAACTCATAAAAATATATGATCTCCAACCACGAACTCTAGCGGGCGCCGTCTCGTATCGGCATAACTCTTCTGTCTGCTCTGCACTGTAAGAAGTCGGTGTCTAATAATATCAACCTTCTCCGAGGTCACCTACACAAACTCTGGGTCAATCAATCTACGCTCACCAACCTCTGCCCAGCAATGCAGTGCTTGGCAAGGTCGCCCATACAAGGCCTCATAAGGTGTCATACCGATACTCACCTGAAAACTGCTATTGTATGCGAACTCTGCATATGCCAGACAGTCATCCTAACTGTCTTTGAAATCCAACACGCAAGCCCGCAACATGTCCTCTAGAATCTGGTTCACCCGCTCTGTCTGTCCGTCTGTCTGTGGGTGGAAAGTAGTACTAAACTTCAACTTCACACCCATAGACTCCTGAATGCGAGTCCAGAAAATAGAAGTAAATCGTGTGTCTCTATTCGACACGATCTCTAAAGGAACTCCATGCAGACGCACTATCTCTCTGATATACAGCCTGGCTAACTCGTCTGTAGAGTTCGTAACTCTGATCGGTAGGAAGTGCGCCGACTTCGTCAGACGGTCGACGATCACCCAAATAGAAGCATGTCCCTTCCTTGTCTTCGGCAGTCCCGAAATGAAGTCCATAGAGATAAAATCTCACTTCCACTCAGCTATATGCATAGGCTGAAGGAGTCCAGGAGGTCGGCGATGCTTTGCCTTCACCTGCTGGCAAGTGAGACAACGGGACACGAACTCTACGATGTGGGTCTTCATGCCCTCCCACTAATAGGTCCTCTTCACGTCATGATACATCTTTTTGCTATCCAGATGCATCGCAAGTCTGGTACTGTGCGCAGCCTCGAGAATCTCTCTTCTCAAGTCGAGGATATTAGGGACGCATAGGCGGCCATGATAACGTAAGCCCCCATCTGTTCCAACTAGCCACTCGGCGTCTGCATCGTCACTGGCCTGCCCTCGAAGCTCAGTCAGACGTGCATCATCCCTCTGCGCCTTGATGACCCTGTCATCGATAAGAGGTCGCACCTGCACATGTGCGAAGAACTCATATGGCTCCTCCACAGTGAGTTCCTGCTTAAAGTCTCGCAAAAACTCAACCATGTCCCACTCGGAAACCATCTGCAGAGCCGCAAACTCTATCGACTTCTTGCGGCTCAACGCTCAGCCATAAGGTTCGCCTTGCCAGGATGGTAGGAAACCTCGAACTTAAAGTCTTTCAAGGTCTCCATCCATCGCCGCTGCCTCATATTCAGGTCCCGCTGCGAGAATATGTACTTGAGGCTCTTGTGGTCGCAAAAGAGCTCGAAATCCTCTCCATAGAGGTAATATCTCCAGAGCTTCAATGCGAAAATGACGGCTGCCAACTCAAGGTCGTGTGTAGGGTAATTCTCCTCGTGCTTCCTTAATTGTCTCGAGGCATATGAAATTACCCTGTCCTTCTGCATAAGGACACAACCTAGGCCAACGCTAGGCGCGTCAGTGTATATCGTGTATTTAACCCCTTGCTCTGGCAATACTAGCATAGGGGCAAACGTCACCCTGTCCTTCAGCTCCTGGAAAGCTGTCTCTGCCTTTTCGTTTCAGGAAAATTTCCCATCCTTCCGTGTCAGCTGAGATAGAGGTCTGGCGATCTTCGAGAAATCTCAAATGAAACGTCGATAGTAGCCAGTAAGACCCAAGAAACTCCTCACCTCAGTGACAGAACTAGGCTGCTGTAACGCCCTGGAAAAATCTGTACTTGGACTCGAGTACCAACTCGACCAGAAATCGCGTAGGATTAATTCCTTTGGAAAATAAGTGTAAGTTAGCTAGCGCAACGCTAGAGTAGCTGGGAAATACTCCCTGATCACTTTAAATACGTTTTACAAGACCCAAAGCGAGTAGAACCAATGACACTATAATACTCTAAAACCTCGGATGAAACTCTAAACCAGTTTGTTCTCAGGACCTCTTTAAAACTTTATATTGGATCTAGATCGCGCGTCGAAAGTCCGATACCTACAATCTTTGACCGTTATAACCGCCTAGCTAGACTTGACAATTATTTCAAAAATCAGGTCCAACCGACATTCAGAGGCTATTTCATTGAGCATGGAGTGAAGAGAGTGAGAATAGGGTTAGATTTGGAATTTGAAATTCAAATCTGGCACACGACTTGGCGCGTTATTATTAAGCATTCTGACCGTCAGAATTCAGCCAAATTACACCCTTGGATCAGGAAAAATTTCTATTTCATATCACGAGACTAGTAGACCTGATCTACGTGCGATGACCGCTAAACTGAAACTGGACCGCCATGTGCGATCTACGAACACTACTAGTCTGAAAATGGGATGTAAGAGACATCCGACATGCATGAACTTAAGTCCGATCGCGTTCGGCCAGGGGACCTCCCGAAATGTCTTTTTGGACCGAAACAGCCCCGATTTGGTTAGGCATCAAGTAAACATTGTTCCCAAGCCTGTTTTGGGCATATTTTAGGTTATAAAAGGGCTTTAAACCCTCACTTCTCTCACCCATCCGAATTTTCTAGAAACCCTAGCTGGTGTGAGAGAAAAGGTGAGAGATTGTGAGAGAGAGTGGGAGAGAACTTCCTGCTGCTTGCACTACCTGTTGCACGTGCTTAAGCAACGCACCTCAATCACTTTTCCAGTGATTCCGCCGCATTTTTAGGTAAGAAAAGACCCCAAACACTTGCTGATTTAAGGTTCCGTTGGTTCCTTAGCATGGTAGCTTATGCATCTTGTGAAATAGGTTTCCGGTTCCCCGTAGACGAAGCATATACGCTCCGTTCGAATCAATACACTTCTAGGATAAAAGGTGCGGATTCTAGATGCTTTGATTGGCTGATTTCAACGCTTTCAATGTTGTTTAATAGTGTATTATTGACGGCAACACCGTTTGACATGTACAACATGCTGTCCGTTTCCTGTTTCGTAAGCAGACGAAAAATATGAGATTTAGGGCATTTTAGTCATTTGTAGGAAATACTGTTTTCATCCATATTTTTCTGATATGATTGACATGGATTCTTATTGCATTAGGATATTAGGAATGCGTGCATAATCAGTTTGGCGAAGAGATTCGTCCAAATGCGCACTTTGAGTCGACATACTATATGTAGACTTAAGGGTGTAGACTAAGTGTTTGTATAAATGTTTGTATTAGTATGTATTGAATTAAATGGTGTTATGAATTAGTTTGAGATAGAATTCTCAAATAATATGTTGATGTAAATGACTTCCTACATGTTGGCTATATGCATGATTTCATTATATGTATGAAATGTATGTGTTAGATGATCTACTTAAGTTGTATGTTATAACATGTGTTAACATGCTCACATTGTTGTATTTCACTTCCATTACTCTTATATGATTGCTGATGTGGATTCATAACTGTTTGGGACTATACCTAGTCCAGGCAGTCGGTAACCGAGTAAATTAGCGGTTGGCTTATCTTTGCCACGAACGACGCGTCGATGAACGCGAGTCGTGTTTTGGAGTTGGCGGCAGTGGTTAGGCCACAGGAAGTGTTTTATGTACTTCATATCATTCGACTTGAGATGCGCTCGTGCTAGTCGAGCCCGTCAAGTAACCCGACTGGCCATTGTATGTTCACCTTGTATAAGTCATAACTGCTTGAACCTAGGGTACTGAACTTACCTTTGTAAACCCTATTAACCATGGTACCTTGATCCATAAAGACTCATGAGCCGGGCATGGTGGTATGGGACACCGTGGTCGAGCTGTCGGCCTACGCTGGGGCCACAAATCTCCCCGTAGTGACTAGTGAGCACCTATGACTCGTGAGCAGATTATGGTGGTATGGGACACTATATTCTTGCTGTCGGCCTACACTGATCAGGCGACGAGCCCTTTGTAGTGACCGCGAGCGTATTCTGAGTCTACGGGAGGCGACGACCCTTCCGTAGCAATGAGAGTACAGTAGGCCTGTATTGATAAGGTGATGGGGGAGCGGTGCAATGAGTGGGAGCAACAGCCCTGGCAGCCGTTGCAGCGACCTACAAAATATACATCGTATGAGAATACTAGGAGTGACGACCCTAGACAGGATCTGTGTTGGGATTGATATAAGGGAAGTACCTTAGTTTTCCAATCCTGCTGTATGAATGGACTAATAATAACTCGGTAATCATATCACCATCACATTGCATGTGCCTGGAAGATGTGGAGCACTGTGGGAAGAAAGCATGCCGCGGGCGTAAGATGGTGCCGTATTAGGGAGATCGTCGGTGAGGGCATCCATCATGTCACGTCATATTGTATTAACAACAGTATTAGGAATGTTTGATTTACTACTTTACTATTATCGTATGATTGATTTGAGAACATGTTAATCTTTGATCTATTATTCCACTGAGTTAGCTACTCACTCCCACGTTATGGGATGGTGTTTGTAACACCCACCAGACCCTATCTTAGATGCAGGTGAGGCAGCGATCCAGGAGGCAGAGCCGGATTATGATGAGGACCAGGACGAGTTCTCATATATGCAGTACCACGATGGTTTTTCTTAGGTGGCCCGGATTGACGGGACTTCTCAGTGGGACTACTTTTGACATTTTAATTCTGTTTATTTACATGTATATGAGACTCAGAGATGTATTCATACTTTGGAGACAGTTGATATCTATTTTGTTTTTCATACAGTGATATGTATATCCTTTAGTCTTTTGCTTGCTTTTATCACTGAATCTGGAGTATGAATTGCAGTTTTGGTATACTTTTACTCATGTGAATGCTTTAACTCAGAAAACATTGAATCATAATCATTTTTGATGCATAAGTGACGGTCTGGAACTCTGGAGTCGGGTTTATACACGACCCTCGATTTTCAGGGTGTTACAGCTGCTCCCAGTCCTGAAATGCAGCTACCTTATCCAGGTCAACTGCCATCCCATCCTTGGACACCACATGTCGCAGGAACTTAACTTCCTGCTTCCAGAAATTGCACTTCTTATACTGTGCGAACAACTGATGCTGCTTCAGTGTATCCAGGACCAATCGCAAGTGCTCTTCATGCTCCTCTCGACTCCTGAAGTATACCAAAATGTCGTCTATGAACATAATGACGAATCGATAGAGGAAAGGCAGAAATACCCTGTTCATTAGATACATGAACACGGCTGGTGCGTTCGTAAGACCGAACGACATCACAAGGAACTCGTAGTGGCCAAAGATGGTCCTGAAGGCTGTCTTCTGCACGTCCTCATCCCTGACGTACAACTGGTGATACCCTGACTGAAGATCAATCTTCGAGAAGTACTGTGCCCCTCTCAACTGATCAAACAAGTCATCTATCCTGAGCAAGGGATATCTATTCTTCACCATAATCTGGTTCAGCCTGCGATAGTCAATACATAATCGCAGTGAACCATCCTTCTTCGTCACAAATAATACCGGTGCTCCCCAAGGAGACACACTCGGCCGAGTGAAACCAACCTCCAACAGATCATCAATCTGTTTTCTCAACTCCTCCATCTCACACGGTGCCATGTGATACATCGGCAGTGAGACGGGCGTGGAACCAGGTACCAGATCGATAGTAAAATCGATCTCTCGCGGAGGTGGCAAACCAGGAATCTTCCTGAACAGATCCCTAAAATCACGAACTACTGGCATGTGCTCAAGTGTCGGGGCATCAACATCCCTCAATAAAGAAGCATAGCTAAGTACTCAGAAGGGAATATTTACCCGCACTGGGAATGTAAAGGACGTGCCCTTCGGCTTGTAGACTGTCACCATATGGGTCTCGCAGTCAATCTCGGCCCTCCCTGCAGTCAACCAATCCATGCCAAGAATGACGTCGAGATAATAGAGAGAGGGGTCGATGACAAGATCAAGAGCCATCATCCTGCCCCCAAGATCCACCAAACAACCCTCACACATTATGGTGGCATCAGAAAAAGTCCCATGCACTGTAAGAACTCACACCCCATCCATCCGAATAGTCGGTAGCCCAAGGCATCTGACTATGGAATGCGATATCAATGAAATCGTGGATCCTGTATCCACCATCACAAGTATAGGAGTACCTCCAATATGGGCGTGACCTCAAAGGCCAAGGGCTAGACAGTCTGTGCCTTGGATGCCTCTACTGTCAATGCATGTACCCCAGCCTGCTGTGGATGGTTCGGCCATGGTACCATAGGCCGTTGAGGCGGCCGGAACTGAGGTGCGGGAGGTCTGAAAGAAGGGTGCACAGAAGCCAACCGTAATGGTGGAGCAGACAATGTCTGTGGGCGAGGACGATCGATCTTCTGCGGTGGTGAAAACTGGCTGTCCCTCATCCGAGCGAAACAACTCTCCACAGTGTGGCCCGGTCTCCCACAATAAGTACATGACACATCGGGGCGCCTCATCGGAAGTACTGGCGTTGTAGCCCTAGGAGGAGGGTCGATACGAGGCCTCTTGCCAAGAAATGGCCTATCCTGCATATCCAGTCGTGGTCTAGTAACCATAGGGCCACGAGATCGTTCCCAGCGATCCACATCCTACTCTGCCCTCATGGACATGTGTATCAGCTCTACATAGGAAGGTATGCTGACACAACACATCTTCGACCAAATGTCTGGTCGCAAGCCGTCAAAAAATTGTCGTATGCGCATCTGCTCGTCAGTAAGTATCATCGGGACGTATCTGCCCAACTCAGTAAACCGATGCTCATACTCTATGACTGACATGCCTCCCTGCCTTAGGTGTAGAAACTCGTTCTCCCTCTCGTGCCTGTAAGTCTGGGTATAGTATTTCTCGTGGAATCGAAACTCGGACGCTGCCCAAGTCCAGACGTAACTAGCAGCAACTGTCTGCAATACGCTATCCCACCATAAGCTGGCCTCTCGCTCGAACATAAACGTGGCCAACTCAACCTGCTCAGACTCTGAGCAGTGCAGCATCCTCAGAATCTTCGACACACGGTCGAGCCAATACTCGGCCTCCTCGGGTCTGTGAGAACCCGTAAAAGTAGGAGGCCACAAGCACTGGAATCGCTCAAGTAGGCTGTGTATCAGCAGTGTTCCTCGTAGGGTAAGAAGATGGTGCAGGATGAGCCATCTCCTCATCCTGAGCCGAAGTCCCAGCATCCTCAGCTGGATACACAGATGGCGCAGGTGGAGTTGCACTCCCACCCTAGGCTAAGGCCCCTGCTATCGTAGTCAAAAGCTGTTGGTGCTACTGGTGCATCATGGCCATCAACTGCTCAAACCTATCAGGAGGTGGAGCATGCTGAGGCACATACTGCGTCGAGGAAGATGCACGATACTACTCCCTGACAGGCGGTGTGAAAGGTGGCGGTCCGACCGTAGGACCTGCAGAAGGCTGAGACTCAGGTGCAGTCTCAGGAATCGGACCCACAGCAGGATCCATATGCTCATCAGTTTGGGGAGGAACCCGATCCATAGGCTCTCCCAGTGTAAGGCGTGCCGTACTCCTAGTCACTTTAGGTGGCATTCCCTATATTCAAAATAGGGCACAACCTTGTCAGTTCAGCAATAGCACAAACACACCACCACACAATCATACACATAATGAGCCAAAGAAACTCCATGCATTTCATTTAATCAAAATTGTCACAATACAAGGGATAAATCTTTTCATGCATCATGACAAGAATCACATGGAAAACTAAGTTAGCCAAGGCTACAACTGCAACATAAAGTAACTATTAAGCCTTCTCAGGCTCACATACAGAAAGCAGGAAATAAACTAACTATGGCCATCTGAAAACCCAATCACTAGTCCGAGTCTGTCGATGGAGGAGGAGCACCCTTGTACTGCAGACAACACAGGATGGCCTTCAAAGTGTGAGTCACCTTGCCAAATTTCCATTTCATGACAGCCTTGGTATCCTTAAGATCATGTTTCACCTCAGCCCGGAGTTCTTGGACTTCTCGTCGAAAAGCAACCTGACTCTCCTCAAGTCGGGCTATGTGAACATCCTTAACAGCCCGCGTCGCAGTAGGAGGACTCTCATCAGTATCCTGAGCCTCCTCTTCCTCTTCTTCCTTGACTTCTTCCTCTATTTCTACCCCAGCTTCTTCTTCACTAGCATCCTCTTTGCTATCATATTCCCCCTCACTGTCATCATCAAGCTGAGCCTCACGCTGCCTAGGTCCTATCTTCATCTGGTTCATGGTAGCCTCATCAATGAAGTGAATCGGCACAGGAAACTCTGGCCCAAGTCTGTAAGCAAACTCAAGCGCGATCTTGCATATGAGCCAGCCAAAAGGAAGTGACTCAGACGTTCTTCTCGATTTCGTTAAAAGGATGATCTGTCGCAACACAAAGGTGGCCATGGACACATTCTCTCCCTGGCCCACTTGATATAGGAAATCAACCATGAGATACGTACATTCACTGCGGTTGGTCGACCTGGGATACACATTAAACGTGCAAATGTGGTGCAACAAGTGAAAATCATCCGACATGTGGGATGCTAAGAGGCTCTTGTTACACTGCCACGGAACCAAACCACCACATAGGAACCTGGTGAGGCGATCTCGCTCACGAACACTCTTCAGATTCTTAGCACTTGGATGTACCTCGCCAAGAGGCACGTCCAAAAGGCGAGCTATCAACCGAACAATGATCGTGGCTTCCCGCTCTCTATCAAAGAGAATCCTGAACTGCAATGGCTCCAACGTAGGGTTTCAGATATGAGCATAGAAGGCACAAACAGTACTTACATTCTCACGAGACTGGGCTTCAAAGAGCGGACCCCACCTGGTAGCTTCGATGCGCTCAAATAACAGAAACTCACCAAAGAGCCGCTCATCTACATGCACCTCAAACAGAACCTTATGATCAGTATACACACCGTGGGCCAAGTCTTCCAACGGTGCTCGCCCTATGTGAGCACAGGGATCCAATTCTCGCTTCGTATGTAGCTCTCTCCCAACACTTGGACTAGCAGCGGCACTTGAACTAGCGGCGCCACCTCTCGGCTTCCTTGATCGTGAAGGGTGACTAGGCCCAGCTTCATGTGCAGCGGTCTTCCTCTTTTCCATGAGAGAGAGGATGGTAAAAAGGGAGAAAAAGGCTAAAATAACCTCTACAAAAGTTATGAAAAATGGAGGAAATGGGAAGAAATGGCGGCCCTAAAGGGATAAAATGAATATAGGTCCTATAGAGGGGTAAATCAGGCCCTCAAAGGCTAAGATTTCAAAGAGAAAAGAGCAAGATAGGTAGGAATGGAGGCTCACACGAATTTCAGCCTTCAATGGAGGATGTGAGAGTTCCAAACGATGAGAATGGGGAGAGGATGGATCTTGTATGGCTGTGAGTGATGGGGTGACTTGGTTGTAACCGAAACTGGGAATGGGAGAGGTTTAAAAACATGATTTGAGAGGGAGGCAGCAAAAATGTGAAGAAAGGAGAGCTTGGGGGATGTTTTTGTGAAGGAGGTAGGGTTTTGGGGGTGATTTAAGGGACGACCCCTATGCACAGGGGCTACACTAGCCCCCAAATGATGTCAGCCCGAAGCCCAGCCTGATCCATGCCCATTGTACGGCGAGGCCTCGCCGAACCAGTGAGGTCCTCGCTGGCCAAGTTGGTTTCTGGCGATGGCCTCCCATCTGGACGTGTTCCCCCTGTGTGGACCCAAAATTGATATGGGTCCCACCTTGGATCATGCTAGATCAGCTTGGGTGGGCCCACGACTCCGTTTCGCCCTATTTCTGGTCATTTCAGGTACTAACAGCTGTACATTCTCTTTTAGCAACTTCTAACAGCTGGGATTGGGTCCAGAGAGGTCTATACACATCCACACACGATCTAGAAGTGGTCCGGGGTCGTTTCATGCGACCACGGATGTACACGGACTCGATCAAAATGATCGACTTAAGTAGACTTCACCTATTGGCGAAACTGGGGTCCTACGAGTGGTTTTATGTTTCTCTTGCACCCACCTAAGTCAAAGGGGTGACAGCGTATGTCGCGTGTCCATAACCCAGGTCCGGTTTAATCCAAATCATGCTCTGATACCAACTTGTAACACCCTCTCGAGTTCCAGACCATCACTTATGCAACAAATATGATTATGATTCAATGTTGTCTGAGTTAGAGCATTCACATGAGTAAGATTATACCAAAACTACAATTCATACTCCAGATCCAGTGATAAAACGCAAGCGGAAGACTAAAGAATATATATATCACTGTATGGAAAATAAAATAATCCCGAACTGTCTCCAAAGTATGAATACATCTCTGAGTCACATATACATAAATCAAACCAAAAATAAAATGTCATATAACTGTCCAACTAGCAAGTCCCGCCGATCCAGGCCACCTACGCAAAGCCATCAACGAACTGCATATACGAGAACTCGTCCTGGTCCTCGTAGAAGTCCGGCTCTACGTCTAGAATCACCTCATCACCTGCAACTAAGATAGAGTCTGGTATGTGTTGTAAACACCGTCCCGTAACGTGGGAGTGAGTGATCAACTCAGTGGAATCATAGAGCAAAGATTAACATGTTATCAAATCAATCACGCGATAATAGTAATGCAAGCAATCAAACATTCCAAGATACTATTGTTAATGCAAGCATGAAATGACATGATGTATGCCCTCACCGACATACTCCCTCATGCGGCATCATCTTACGCCCACGGCATGCTTGCTTTCCTCAGTGCTCCACATCTTCCAGGCACATGCAGTGAAATATGGATAATGATTACCGAGTTGTTATTAGTCCATTCATACAGCAGTATTGGAAAACTAACGTACCTTCCTTATAACAATCCCAACACAGATCCTGTCTAGGGTCGTCACTCCTAGTAATCTCATACGATGTTACATTTATAGGTCGCTGCAGGGGCTGTCAAGGCTGTTGCTCGCACTCGTTGCACCGCTCCCCCATCACCTTATCAATATAGGCCTAATGTACTCTTATTGCTACGGAAGGGTCGTCGGCTCCCGTAGACTCAGAATACGCTCGAGGTCACTACAAAGGGCTCGTCACCAATCAGAGTAGGCCGACAGCTTGAATGTAGTGTCCCATACCACCACAATCGGATCACGAGTCAAAGGTGCTCACTGGCCACTACGGAGAGGTTTGTGGCCCCATCGTAGGCCGACAGCTCGACCACGGTGTCCCATACCACCATGCCCGGCTCATGAGTCTTTATGGATCAAGGTACCATGGTTAACAGGGTTTTCAATGGTAAGTTCAGTACCCTAGGTTCAATTAGTTATGACTCATGCAAGGTGAACATACAATGGCCAGTCGGGTTACTTGACGGGCTCGACTAGTACGAGCGCATCTCAACCTGAGTGACATGAAGTGCATGAAACACTTCGTGTGGCCTAACCACTGCCGCCTGCCCAAAACATGACTCGCATTCATCGACGGGTCCTTCGTGGCAAATAGAAGCCAACCACGAATTCAATTGGTTACCGACTGCCTGAACTAGGTCATAGCCCCAAGCATTTGTACACAACATCAGTGATCATATGAGAGTGAAAAAAATGAATATAAACAATACAAGCATGTTGACACATGTCATAACATACAGCGTAAGCAAATCAACCAACACATGCATTCCATATATATAATGAAATCAATTCATGTAGCCAACATGGTGGAAATCATATACATCAGCATATTAATTGAGAATTTAATCTCAAAACTAATTCACAACACCATTTACTCAATACATACTAATACAAACATTTATACAAACACTTAGTCTACACACTTTAGTCCACATAGCGTATGTCGACCCAAAGTGCGCATTAGGGCGAATCTCTTCGCCAAACAGATCATGCACGCATTTCTAATATCCTAACACGATAAATATCCATGGCAATCATTTAAGCAAAATACGGACGTAAACAGTATTTCCTACAAATGCCTAAAATACCCTAAATCTCATATTTCTCGTACGCAGTCGAAGTGGAAAACGGACAGCATGTTCTACATGTCAAACAGCGTTCTCGTCGATAATCTGCTATTAAATGACATTGAAATCTTTGAAATTAGTCAATCTAAGCATCTGAAATCCTCACCTTTCGCCTTAGACGCGTATCGATTCGAATAGAACGTCTACGCTTCGTCAACGGCGTTATGGCGACCTAATTCATAAGATACATCAGCTACTCCATTACTTGTATCACAAGAATCCTTAAAACAGCTATAGGTTAGGGTTTTCTTACCTAGAAGTGAGTTGGAATCACCGGGAAAGTGATTTGAAGGCAGTGCTTTGATACGTGCAAAGGCTGGAGCAAACGGCAGGAAGTTCTCTCACAAATTCTCTCACTAACTCTCTCTTTCTCTCTCACCACTTTCTAGGGTTTCTCGCAAAATCGGATGGGAGAGATATGAGAGGGTTTAAAGCCCTTATATAGGCTGAAACCTCACTTAAATAGACTTGGGACAAGGGTATACTTGGGTTATAACCAAATCCGGTCTTTTCCGATCCAAAAGAGTGTTTCGGGAGGTCCCCTGGCCGAACGCGGTCGGACTTAAGCTCATGAATATCGGATCCTGCTCACATGAAGTTTTTAGTCCGGTAGAGTTCCCAGATCGCACGTGGTGGTCCAGTTTTAGTTCAGCGGTCATCGAACCTACATCAAGTTTACAAGCTTCATGACATGAAAGAGAAATTTTCCTGATCCGAGGGTGAAATCTGGCTGAATTCTGACGGTCAGAACGCTTAATAATAACGCGCAACGACACGAGCCAGATTTTGAATTAAATTTCTAAATCGTTCCCTTTTCTCACTCCCTTCACTCCAGGCTTAATGAAATAGCCTCAGAACATTGGTTGGGCTTGATTTTCAAAATGATTGTCAAGTCCAACTAAGCAGTCATAACGGTCTAAGATTGTGGATATTGGACTTTCAACGCGCGGTCTAAATTCAATACGAAGTTTCAAAGGATTCCTGAGAGCAAACGGGTTTAGAGTTTGATCCTAGATTTCAGGGTATTGTAGCGTCATTGGTTCTACAAGTTTTGGGTCTTACAGAACGTATTTAAAGAGATCAGGGACAATTTCACATCTAATCTAACGTAGCGCTTGTTAACTTACGCTTATTTTCTAAAGGAATTAATCCTAAGTGATTTCTGATCGAGTTGGTACTCAGGTCTCTGTACGGACTTTTTCGAGGCGTTACAGAAATGCTTGTAAGTCTATGAATGTCATCAGTTGTACCAAGGCTATGCGATGCAAGATATGAAGGTCATCGGCCATATCAAGGCCATGCAATGCGAGGCGTGAATGATGTCAGCCATACCAAGGTCATGCGATGCGAGATGCAACTCAAGCATACGAGTCCTCATTAGAATCCACATATCAATGTAGCTCATCACTAGAGCATCAAATATCAGTACAATTCTCATGCTAGACAATCATTGGGGTCTAGTACACTCTACACCAGCTTATCACCCCTATTTGAGTGCATGACTAGGTAACTGGAAGAGACCTCACTATTCACCTACTAATATCGGGCCCGACTTGTCAATAGCGGACCCATTCCTTAAGCTGGTCAAACTCAACCTATATATTACCCCCTGATTCAGGCGGGTAAGGTCACACCCCTTTCCAACTGACCATAATACAGTGAGAGATACGGCCTACTGGTATACAGCCCTCGTGCGCTCACGTATCAACTCGATCTCGACGTTGGAGTAATCCTCTGGTACGATCGGGTTTAGGAATTTTCAGCTAGGGACATCTATGATGCCCTGATGCTAGTAATAGTATTTTTGATATGTAATTCGGCTCTCCATGATGTGCCTGTGTAGGCCCCAACCCTGATGTCGTTAACCCATATAGTATCCATATCACACAATGCAAGATGCATGAGTCATACAATTTAGTCATGCATCAATCCTGTGCGTACCATGCGCTCATGAGGGACAACACCGCCTATCAAGGAGTCCCATAAACAACTTGCCAGAAGGCATATGCAATGGTCAACCATATCTCATCACAAGCATGCATATGTTGCATAGACATGTATCATGATGTTATGCTGTCAAATGCTCATAATCAGCATCGATAATTGGCCTATATGTAAGGCAGGGTCCATAGATGAACAACCGATCTAAACCATAATATGAAGATTGACCCTAGGCCATGTATATACCAAATCCGATAGCAAGGAGCCATCCGTCTATGATGAGGATGGATCATGCAACAGTAATGGGGTCCAATGATTTGGGTTAACCCACTAAGAAAATGATGAGAATGGGCCTAACAAGGCCTAAGGTAAGGTCACAATGTAGACAATTAACCATCATTGCCCATCAATGTGGACATTTAACCAACATTTCTCCCAAGGAGTGGCCCATATAGATCCACACATATAGTGGGCCCACGGCCTCACACAGGGGCCTAATATGCATCACAATGGGCCTCACTCAAGGGCTACATATACATCACATCGAGCCTCACCATATGGGCCTCATATATATCACGTCGGGCCTCACACATAGACTATATATATACCTTATTGGGCCTCACTCATGGGCCAGAAATACATCACATTGGGCCTCAATGGATGGGCTGCATGTACATCACATTGGCCTCACAGATTGGCCACAAATACATCACATTGGGCCTCACAGATGGGCCATAAATACATCAAGTGGGCTGCATCAATGGGCAGCACCAATGGGCCTCATATACATCAAGATGGGCCGCAACAATAGGTCACCCCATCTACACCATTCATATATTTTTAGAGATTATATAAGAGCATTTCCCATAAATTTTAATCATATCATAAGATCATCTGGGCCATACCACAAATAGCAGTGAAGATAATGTTTTTCGCCATTAAAATTCCTAGGGCCCACCATAACATTAATTTTTCCATACAATTTGTTCATACGATAAAAAAGATCTGATTTAAGTGGAAAAATAAATTTCATAATTGATCCAAAACTTCTACACTCCCAAAAGGGTTTTAATGATAGGCGTTCAATCCTCCACTGTTTCCTACAGTGTGGTCCACCTGATATACGGATCAACCTCATTTTTAATCTTAGGCCTTAAGTCGGACTCACCATTTGGATGAATGGTTTGGATGTAACACATACATTGGTGGGGGCGCACAAAACTTGCTGATGAAAAATACAGCAGTTGCTAGCTATCCAACATCATATGGATGGCCAAGATTAACAAATACATCAGGTGGCATTCCATGTGGGTGTTGCTGGCAACATGGGTAAACACATATATCACGGTGATGCTCCACCATCCATCTTGCTAGATGGTGGAGATACAACACAATCATCAAGATGGGGTCCACCATATGATGGACGGTTGTGATATAACACATACCACAGGGGGCCCATAGAGCATAGTGACGTCAATTCATCAGCTATATAGCTGGTGTGTGGCTAAGCCACCATCTAGATGGACGGTTTGGATAATTAGAAACATCTAGTGGGTCCCACGGGGCTTGCTAACATCATCAGCTATATAGCTGGTGTGAGTTACACTAGTTAATCAGCGTCCATATGAGGTGGGTCCCACGTGTGGCCCACCTCATGATACATATACCATATATATATATATATTATTTATTATGTTATTATTATTATTATTTTTAATCAAGACCAACGTCCAGGCCCTGGATGACCTGGATTCACTTACATAGAGGTGATTTTCCACCGCTAGGTGATGGATAGTGTGGATAATAACATGCTCCAAGGTGGGCCATTCGAACAGGGAGAGAGAGAGAGAGAGAGAGAGAGAGAGAGAGAGAGAGAGAGAGAGAGAGAGAGAGAGAGAGAGAGAGAGAGAAACATGTGATGGGAGGGACCTCAGCACAATGGGCCCTCCCTTCCATGCATTATAAGACATACATTAAGTGGGTCCCATTAAATGTGGGCCCACTAATCAAAATCAACAGTGGAGATCCCTTCTCCAAAAAAATGCATGGTCTAGATGACCCTTCAATTCTAGGAAAATAAACATCATGATGGGGTCCACGGAGAATGGCCCCATCGTGGAATGAACAATTGAGTCATGATAGGCCATCGGCCACACCTGGGGACCAGAGTGAGATCCATACCATCGATCGGTAAGCCCCACTTGGCTCATCATCAAAAATACAAATCTAATCTTTTAAACACCAATTGTTTGCTAATCTTTTTGGTTTTATGGCTTCCTTAGCTCCTTAGCTTCTTCTTTAATGGAAGATGATAAAGATTGAAGGTGGAGATGAGGATTTAAGGGTAGGGAGTGGGCCACACTTGGCTATTCTCTCCTTAAAGCTTTTCTTCATGGAAGCTTGGGAAATGATAGAGAGAATGAGAGAGGAGAGGGTGTTATAAGAGAGAGGGGATGAGAGGAATGGATGTTGTAGGAAGAATGACATGAAGGGTATGGGCTTGGTTAGATTTTGGATGAGAGAGGGATGGGTGGAGAGAGAGAGAGAGAGAGAGAGAGAGAGAGAGAGAGAGAGAGAGAGAGAGAGAGATGACTTTGGATATGGCTTGTTGAAAAGAGGGATGGGTTATGATGGGATGTGGACTTGACTTGTGATTGATTGATTGATTGAAGTGATGAGTTGTAGAATTTCTCTCAGAATTCATAATGCGCGACGTTTTCCTTAAAATGAACGTGGGCCCATAATTCATAACTTGGGTATCGCATCGGTGCACGAGATGCGGTGTTGGAACCGTGGCGATGGCGCAGTTCGTATGATACAAGTCTCGGGTCAAGCCGACATACATATACAGGATGCGACTTAAGGTCATGCATAAACACTGATTACATGTCGCGAGTTGTCGAAATTCAACTAAGAGGATCGCGGAAGCTTACAGATCGGTACAGACTATGATACAGTCCTTACAAGTGTTGTCAAAAATTAGGAGGATTGTCCTATCAAAATAGGATGCCACTAAACTCAATTCTTATCATTGAGGCATTCGATTGCTGGGGCATCGATTTCATGGGGCCATTCCCCTAATCCTTTGAAAATAATTACATTCTATTAGTAGTAGACTATGTCACTAAGTGGGTCGAAGCAATCCCATACAGGAATAATAATCATTGAATGGTCTTTCAATACTTAAAAGAAAATATCCTTTCCGGGTTTAGAATACCTCGGGTCATCATTAGTGATGGAGGTTCACACTTTTGTGAAAGGTCATTTGACAACTTAATGAATAAATATGACAAAAAGTGTAAACCTCCATCACTAATGATGGTGCGAGGCATTCCAAACTGGGGTAAGAACTCCGTATCATCCGCAGACAAGCGGGCAAGAAGAGATTTTCAACTGAGAAATTAAACAAATTCTAGAAAAAATGGTTAACCCTGACCTGACTGTAAGGATTGATCAATCTACTTAACTGATGCTTTTTGGGCTTACTATACAACTTTTAACACCCTTATTGGGATATCTCCCGTTAGACTCATATATGGGAAAGCACGCTACTTACCTATGGAGATAGAGCATAGAGCGCACTGGGCTATCAAAAATCTAAACTTTAACTTGGATAACACTGGCTCGCTGTGCAAACTTCAATTAAATGAACTTGAGAAAATATGGAACGACGCTTATGAAAACTTGAGAATTTATAAGGAAAGGATGAAGGTGTTCCATGACAGGAACATCCTTCGAAAATCATTCATAATCGGTCAAAAAGCCCTTCCGTACATTTCTCAATTACATTTGTTTCTGGGAAAACATTAATCTCGTTGGACTGGCCATTTCATGGTTATTGATGTCTATTCTTATGGTGCCGTCGAGATAAAGATCTGACAAAGGGAAATGTTTTCAAAGTGAATGAACATCGTCTAAAGCCATTTGCTGAAAAGTTTGATTTAGAGGATATGTTCATACCTTTAATTGATCTTGTGTATCAGGATTGACCTCCTACTGTGATGGAGGTGTAATAAGTTTATCACTTTTGTAGGATTTAGGATTAGGATAGTTTGCTTGCAATTTGTTTAGTCTTCGTGCTAACCCATTTGATGTTGAGAACTTTGGAATAGTTTCAATTCTCCTTCTTTAGATACTACCTTTCCATCACTTCTCCTTTCTTTTTGTTTCCTTATGTGCATTACATGCTTCTATCTTTTACATTGAGGCCAATATAGATTTTAGGTTAGGGGGTGTGGATTAGGTAAACTAATAAGTGTTTTCTTATTCGTTGAGCAAACTTTTTTTAAAATTTTCAATTTCTCAAATTAAAAACCTATTTAGAAAGTGATAGTTTGTATATTTAAGAATGCTTTGAGTATGATGATAAGATTGAGATTGAACTTTGAACTGTTGGAGTTTGATCAACTGAGTAGACTATCCCTTAAGTTCTTGTATTTAATTGATTAAGAGGTACTTTGAAGATCATGTTAATATAAGTCACAAGCTACATTCAAATTGCTTTCTATGATTTATACTAAAATTTATCATTGTTAATATGTGTATCGTTGATAGATACTGAGAATTAAGTTTGGAGAATTTTTTCCACCATAAAAAGATGAAAAGAACCAGTTAAAAAATAGTGAGATCAACAAAAACAAGTCATGAATGATGAAAAGACTAGAAAAGAATGAAAAGTCTGAAAAGAATGAATAAATAAAAAAGGACCATCGATATAAAATCCAAAACTAGAAAAAGAAGAAAAATATGATAAATTCAGAATCAGTACTTGATTTCTTAATTAATCTTAATGTGGTGAACATGGCTAACAATACGAAAAGATAGTTTTTTTTATGGAAAGTAAGTGAAATTCACTAAGCACATTGAAAACTTGGTATATGAACTTATGCTTTTAAATGATTGATGGAAAACATACAAAATTGATTGCACCTGTGATTTGGCTCTAAGTTTTCAATTTTTTCATTCTCACCTCTTTGGATTATTCTCATGCATACTTATTTACACAAAAGATTATTTTCTAAAAGAGGATTGTAATTCGAGAATTGAAGATTATGTCACACATGTTTTGCTCGGGACTAGTAAAAGCTGGTTGGGGGATGTGTTGAGACTCAAATATTACATGTTTAACCCTTCAATGACATTAGTTTTCCTAGCTTTTAATTGATAATTTGATTTAATTATATATATTTTTGTCATGTGAGGTGATTCAGAAGCTTATGATAAACATGCACCTAAAATGATAGATTTAAAGCTTAAAAGAAGGTAATGAAAATTTGGAAGTCATTAATGAAGAATTCGGATGTCAAAGATTTAAGGAAACCAAGTGAAGAATGAAGAGAATCGAAGATTTGAAGTTAAGAAAAGGAATCTTGAAAGCTGTCATGAAAAAAAATATACTGAAATTCTGAGGCCAGAAAAATATAGTTTTAAAAAAGTTCCAAAATAGACTTCGATGGCATCGAAGGTGTCATTGAAGGTGCAACGGAAGCTAGTTCGATGCATCGATAAATTTAGGAATTTTGGGCTCAACTTGCTGGATAGTTCTGGAAAATTTTCGATGACATCGAAGCTAGTTCAATGACATCGAAGGTGTCATCAAAGGCGTGTGCGAAGCTTACATGGAATGCATAAATTTGAGGCAGTTTGTGAATTTTTCTAACTCGGTGCAAAAGTTGAAGTTCCAAAACTATAAATAGGAGTCTTTAGGATGTTCCAAAGTATTTTAAAGGGTTTGAAAAAGGAGAGAGGGCCTGGGTGGAGTGCTGACAATGTTCTTTTACTTTAACTTCTTCATGCGTTCTAATAGATATTTTTATTTTTCTTATATTTTTTAGTTAGCTATCACCAGCTAATCTCAATAGGGAGCTAAGAGGTGAAGCTTGTAGCATGTTAGGATGTTTATTTTGCTTTCATTCTTGTTTATGTTGAACGTCATTGATTTCTAGTTTGAATTTAAGAAATATTTTTAGTTTTTTATAGTTTATTGTGACTCAAATTATAATAGACGCTGCAATAGCTTTAAATATCTTATTTTCCATTATGGATCCTTGGCACTTAGTTCCCACCTTTAAATTCACAAGTTTTAATCAACTTTATTCACAATTACTCTCCTTTTTCCAAATTTCAAATTTAGATCTTCCTCTAGTTCTACTTCTAGTTATTTTCAGAATACATACAAGTTTAGTCCCTGTGGATTTGACCTCAGTCTCACTGAGTTATTACTACATTGTGGCCCTGTACTTGGGGTTTTGAACACTGGGCCATGACCATTCGCCCAATGGGGCATCGACATCATCAGTCCCCTCCTGACTGGCAAAGGAAAGACTAAGTTTGCAGTAGTTGCGATTGATTATTTTACAAAGTGGGTTGAAGTTGAGCCTCTGGCAAAGTTTACCAAATAGAAGATAACAGATTTCTTTTGGAAAAACATTATGTGTAGGTTTGTAATTCCCTACATGGTTGTTTCTGATAACGGGAAGCAGTTCAACAATAAGTAATTATAAGGAATGTGTGAAAACCTTGGGATTCAGAATGTTTACTCTTCGCCACGACATCGACATGATAACGGCCAAGTCGAGGCAGTCAACTAAATCATCAAACACCATCTCCGGACCAAGCTCGAAAAGCCATAGAAGCCTGGGTAGAAGACCTTTCCAATGTTCTCTAGGCATATTGAACTATAGCCCGGACGACACTAGGACAACCCCTTTTTCCCTTGCCTTTGAAGTTGAGGCCCTCACTCAAGTCAAAATCGGGCTACTAACTACTTTGACAGGATCCTTCGATGAACAACATGATTCTGAGCTAATGGCACTCGATTTAGACCTTATTGAGGAAAGAAGAGAATAAGCTCAGATCAAGATTACAATCCAACAACAGCAAGTAGGTCGTTTCTACAACACTAGAGTAATAATCAGGAGATTTCAAGCTGGGGACTTAGTTCTTCAAAAAACATTCCAAAACACAAAGGAACTTGGCTTGGGAACCTTAGGCCCTAACTGGGAAGAACCTTACGTGGTAACAAGTACAAGTCGACCTGGATTGTACTGACGTGAAGATCTCGAACATCAACTCCTACCTCACCCGTGGAATGCTGAACATATCACGATTTACCACTCCTAAGGAACCGATCCACATCAATTGCATAGTTAACTATGTATTGTTGTATGCAAGTTAGTGCAATGAAATCCTGCAATTTGTTTCCTACTTCCGCGCCTATAAATGATCGTCCAAGAAAAAATCTATAGAGGGCTTCCCAAGATAGCTGGGAAGAACAACCCTTACTAATGCGCTGACTCCTCAGCAGGAGATCAGATTCTACACTACTAACACTTACATACGTAGTAAGTAGAATACTACTCTTAAGGGTTCCCCCTATTATAAGGGGAGGAAAACCCAATAAACTGGTCAGATCCTGAAAGAATGAGCAAACTTCTGATGGCCACTACAACTAAGATTTTGACGAACTGACCCTCTTTTTAGAATCCGACCAATCTACTTAGAAAAATGCGCATACAAACATTATGCTAAAAGAGAGAAAATTTGGATTGTATTGATAAAGCTCCAAGGAGCGTATTACATTAAGTCTAAAAAACAAAAGAGATACAAGGGGCTTGTCTTTAACCCTCAGGGGGGGAGGGGGGGGGGCCCTCCTCGGAAGGCACGTCCTTAATGGGGGACTCAAATTCAGAGCTAAAATCCTCAAAGCCAACGAGGTCTAGTTCTAGGCAAACTTCGTTGACCTCTTCGATGCAATTCTCGAATGTCATCTGGTACATGGCGTCCCTGTCTTCTAGATACTCTTCGGAAGACTTGAATTCCTTAACAACGGCCGATCGAGCCGAGGAGATAGCTGTTTGGGCCTCCACTTAAGCCTCCTTGAGCTTTGCCTTCAACCCACGCTTTCAACCTCTCATCCAGCCGACCTTTCAGAAGCCTCAACAAGAAGCATCTTTGTCGCCTCTAGCTCGATTGTTAGATCTGTAGATCGAGCCTCCGAAGCGAAGTGGGCTTGGTCGATTGTAACAACTGTAACACGAGATTCGTCGGCCGCAACAGAACTATTTGGCCTTTAGCTCCCTTTCTACAGGAGTTTATTCTCGCTCTCCCACGTCTCCTTCCGCAAGCATACAATCTCGCAGTGGACCCTTAGTAGACAAGGAGCAAACTGCCAAAGGAGCGAGAAAATATGTCAGGAGTCGAACAGAGAAAGAAAAAATAAGTATTGAAAAGATCGACTTACTCCAAAAAAACTCTTCATCATGGACGCAAGGATCACGTCTAATAGTGGGAGATGAAGGACTGACTCCACGCGTGGATATATGTCATTCTACATAAGGTAAAAGTTCCTATATGACTCCACGCGTCATCCTGGAAGGATGTTGCCCATCCTCCCAAGCCTCAGAAGGCCTAGCCATCTCCTGGGCCTTTACGGGCCGAGTCACGTAAGAAGGCTTGATAGCTCCTTATGTCCCCTTGGGATGGGACCCCTCATGTGTGGTTGCCTCGACGGTCATTTCAGCAGCAACAGGGGCAAGCTTAGTAACTGTTGCTTCATCTTCAATCTCCATAATAGTGGGAGATGAAGGACTGACTCCTCCTTTGCTTTTGGATGTTGTCTTTGTCTTCTTCGTATTCTTCGTTGGCACAATCTCCTCGAGGAGAGGTGCCTTGTACTTTGAGATGGGATTTAGCAAGGGACGAGCTTCAGACATTTCTACATCAGTTAGAATGAAAATGGATTTAACTACAAACTTATAAATTTTTTAAGTCCTAAAAGTTGGCCAAAGCTCTTACCTGTAAGCTCGGTATCGAGACCCATCTTAAAAAGAAGCTCTGACTGAAGAAGTCTTCTTCAAGATCGGTTTTCTTATCCTAACGGCCTTCCTCTCTGAATTCGAGTAAGAGATTTAGCCTTGATACTGGAAGGGTGTCTGGGAATAGCTACATTAAAGAAAGCATGCACAAACGATTAAGAACACTAGAGATCGACAAAAAAAAGAAAAAGAGCTAAGTCCAAAGATAGCTGACCTGGAGCAATGAATGCAGTGGGGACCAAACCATGGCGCAAGGTCAAGTCCGGTACTTCCCAACTGCCAAAAACCTAGAACCACCTGTCCTTCTAATTTTTATTGGAGAGACGTCTCTGACCATACCCCCTTTGGTCCCCTCCAAGAATATAGGTAGTACTAGCCTCTATGAAAATTATTGAGCTTCAACTGGTACATGTTGAGGAATTCATTGACAGTAAGCTCATGTTGCTCTAGCTCGGACCAAAGAATGGAACAACCGATCAATGCCCTCCATGCATTGGGGATCAGCTACCCCAGGGCCAACTCCAAACAAGCGAGCACCCATCTTACTATATTTTATAGAGGGAGCCTCAGGTTGCACTGAAGAGCGACTTGAAAAATGGCAGTTGCTCCCTTTGGAGGATGAGTTAGAAGCTCGTCCGCTGTAGGGACTCGAAAGATTACTGACTCTAGTATATGGTATCACAGTTTAATCTGATCTAAGTCGGCCTCCTTGAGAGTTAATCTCACAAGACCTCTCCCATCTTCCCCATCCTTCCTAGGGGATTCAACTAACTTCCCTTCAACAGGCAGATCTCGCTCTACCCTAACTGGTCATTCTGTTGGGGACCTCTCCAGCACTCGCGATGCCTGCGATGCCCAAAAATCAGCGTCGCTCATCATCAGTAATGGCGATGGTGGGTTTGACATGAGGAAGAGACTACTCGCCCCGTTGTCATCGCCAGAGGCCCCCTCCCACGAACTTAGTGATTCCGATATGCAGTTACTCCAAAAATGCTATAAATCGATAATGAAGAAGAAAGGAAAGAAGGGAGGGGCTGAGTTGAAGGGCAGAGGTCATCAGAAGGAGAACGTTGCCCTATCACAATTGATTTCACAAGACGAGTCACCAAAAATTGTCTCTGCGAGCATTAAGTATGAGTATGAGTGAAAAGGGGCAAATGCAAAGGGAAGATGTAAACGGACTATAGCCAGTGTGTTAGGATTTCCTTATACAAAGGAGCCATGTGGCAGCATTTAAATGCTCCCATTAACGCAAACCCATATGATGTGTGGCGTGACCCTCCTCGTTACTCGACCCCATTACCGAGAAATGACCACGTGTTACTCTCTCATTGGCCTAACACCGAAAAGGTGGCCTGACAAATCACATGGCCTAGAGCCACTACATGCCACCTCTACGACGCCGTATATGATTATTGACATGTATTGACTCCCATGTTGGCTGCCAAATTCAGCATCAATGGTAGAACAATCTGACCTATAAACTTTTGATCTACTTTCTAAGTCTACGCTACCGACTTGAAAGCAGGGGGCTTACTATTATGGAAAAAATGGGCCTATCCATGAGAGAAGGTCAGACCAACAACCAACACGAACCAATGGGCTAAACTACTAGAATTATATTTAAGGCCAGAGTCGGGACAACCATAGGTTGGCAAGACCATAGGCCGTCCTGACCTTCAACAGGCTTCCCAGAAGAACATTTAATAGGGTTGTCAGGCCAGGCAAAGAAGCTAAGTGCTACTGAAATGAATGATCACAAGGACATCACAAGTTTGCTTTGTTGATATTATTTTCGAAATGATGTCGACCTTCTTATAGTCCAGCATTGTTCATCTTTGAGGCGTCATTACCTCCATCATTTGACCTTATCTATGGGTTGGACAAGTTTACCGGTTTTCGACTGACGTTCAATCTTATCTAAGGAAGCAACCCGAAGTTCTCTCTCGAGTTCACGGGGGATAAGTTTGGAATCCCGAAGATCTCGGAAGTCAAAGATTTCGGGAAGATCTCTGATATATTAAGAGTTCTAATTTGACTACGATACTCACCCGTCAAATAGAAAAGATCGTTCGAGAGTGTGATCTTCCCTCTATTATAAATAGGAAAAACCCCTAATGGTGAAAGGTATATAATCTTTTACACACTGATAACCCATTTCCTCTAAGATTAATTCTACAAAGACCCAAGTCTCTGACTCTAGCATCAGAAGATCCCTGTATTACTCAGGGTCTTCCTTGTTTGATTGTTGTGCAGGCATCCCAAGGGTTTAAGAAGGGTCTAGTAGAAAACTGCATCAACACTTCTTTTTCTTTTTCTTTTTTGCCTTTTTTGTGTTTATCTTTCTTCTCACTGGTCTTTAGGATTTGAAATGTATTTTGATTGACGGTGAGTGTAGGCCCCTCATTTCTAGATGAGAAGAGAAGGTAAGAAGAAATTTATTGTGGGTTAATAAATAGGTATCATGAGAGAGACCGGAGCATTGGTTTTGGAATAACATTTTGGTTTTTCTTCTGCCAGCTTTTGGCAGAGCATGTGCAAGGGGGTTGAGGTCTTTATCTTCCTATGGGTCCCACCATCTGGGTCATCTCTGCTTTGTGCCCTTTGGTAGAAATCGTCATCTGCTGCATGTCCTGTAGATTCCCGTCGATTGGGTCAACATCATGGAACAGGGAAAAAAATGTTTATAAATGTAGCTTTTCTCCCTATAAGTGCGGTTCGCTTACACTCTTCTCTCCAATACCAACCATACCAACACCCTCCGTCTCTCTTACTCTCAGCATATATTCATATAATTTTATAACAGAGAAATGGTTTCATCTAAGACACCTCCGGTCCTGGTAACCCTTTTACTTGTGCACATGCTGCTGTTCTGCTCAACGGTGACCTTGCTTGCAACGAAGGTAAGTATCAAATTGTAACAAAATTGATACTATGCTGTAGAGATTCGATAACATCGTATGCATGCAGCTGAGTCCCATACGCACCTTTACATATGCCAGTGTGGAATGTGTGGGCAACAGCATCCTAGCAGTCCGTCAAAGAAAAAACCAGGACCCAAATGGTGTATCCGTGCGTATGCACTTCGATCGGTGCATTGCCTATGAATTGCAGGCCTGATCATGGTTGCCTGAGGTATGGTTGCCTGAGGTTTAAGAGGAATCTTTGTGGAAAGCCCAACCTAAGGTTCCGTACAAATGTTTCACCAGATTGCCGTCCGTGCGGAGGCGGATTGCCTGTTACCCGGGCACAGAAATATTCCTCTGCCCTGGGCTGTGTGGGGCCCGCAGATATATCTGTGACAAATCCACTTGGTCCATCTATTTTGAAATAACAGAATAAGGGAGGATTCTAAAATTCAAGCAAATCTAAAATTACGTGGGCCATACCACACGAAACAGTGGGGATAAAACGCCCAGGGTGACAGAAGTTTTGTATCAGGATGATATTTATTCCTGCAGTTTGTCTGAGTAGTAATAACCCTATGAACGGTTTGGATGTCATATAAATATCATGGTCAGCTCCGAGAAGGTTTCAAAGGTGAACATTTCTATTCCCGTTGTTTGGTTGGGGTGCCCTAGAGTTTCGGATCCGTATGATTTTTAGAATCCTATCCTATTGTTGGGTTCAAAACATATGGACGGTTTGAATTTGTCGCAGACATCGCTGTGGGCCTCACACAGCCCCGCCACAGATATCTGTCTCCGGGTCACTGGCGGTCCGCTTCCAGCCGGTGCGGTACCATTTTGCCACCAACATGGCAGATGCGCAATCCACGATAATTGTAGGCCCTACTATAAAGATTGTCCGTGAAGGGAAACGGATTGGCTACTCCCCTGCCACCAGCCAATGGCTGGTGGTAGGTGCTCTGTGGGCCCACCATAATGTATGTGTTTCATCCATGCCGTCCATCTATTTTTGCTGATTATTTTATGATATGAGACCAAAACAGAGGTATATACCAATCTCAAGTGGACCACATTACAGGAAATAGTGTTGAATGAGCGTAGACCATTAAAAACCTTTTGGGGGCCATAAAAGTTTTGGATCAAGCTGATATTTGTTTTTTCCCTTCGTCTGGGCATGTATGATCTAATCAACAGATTGGATTGCAAATAAATAATACAGTGGGCCTTACGCAGAATTTAATGGTGGATATCCAATCACTATTGTTTTCGTGTGGTGTGGTCCACCTAATATTTATATCCCTCTCATTTTTGGGCTAAAGCCCTAAAATGATCTATAAAAATGGATGAACGGAATGGATGAAACACATACATCATGGTGGAGCCCACATAGCACCGACCATCAACCACAGGGCTGGTGGGAGGGGGAGTAGCCAATCCGTTTCATCCGTGAAGGATACGGATTGAGTCTGTAAGGGAAAAATAGTATAAGTCTAGAGACTCGGTTATGAAATGGACCAACTCTACCGACATCGCTTGGGATCCGGGGGCAACAAGCCTAACCGAGGCACGTATACCCAAAGCCTAAAGAAGAGACTTAGCTCGGATTAAAAGGAACCAATTCAGACCGACCTTATAAAGTCCTGAGCCCTAAGGTAAAGAATCGTTGAGATGCACGAAGTTGGCTCGACAAACGAGGCAGCAACATCCAAATAGGCCGACTAAAGGCCTAATGCTCAGAAGCCACACGACCGGCCATAAAACCAACCTATCATTAGGTCGGTTACAGAGTTGGCTATCGGATTAAGAAGACGTACTGATTATGGATCAGTTTTGCCTCATCCGACAGAGGGCAAGAGGCTCAACCTTCTATAACCAGCCAAGACTCGCTTAACAATAGAGTTGACCCGACCCGATTCAATCGTTAAGATCTATCTAGAAAGGAAGAAACTGTGTAAAATGAAACACCTTCCTGAAAATTCAAGATGAAGATCCCGATCCCGAGGATTTTGGGATCAGCTAGAGTCCAAATTTGGATTGCATATCTCCAAGATATCAGAAAAAGAATTCTGGCATGATGGGATCCTCGCCTTCCTATAAATATAAGGGAATTTAAGGGTGAAAGGTATGCAAAAAACTCTCTTTAATACCCTTCAATATGATCCTTGTCCTGACTTTGGCATCTGAGGGTCCCCGACTCTAGCTAGGGTCTTCATTGCCTCTTCCTGTATAGGTACAAGGTCCAAGGAGGGCGCACTATATTTTTGCATCAGCAGTTTGGCACTGTCTGTAGGAAGTGATACAAAAAGTCATTTTCTCCAAATACTGAGTAATCTTCGATGGCAAGAACGAGGAAGACCGTCCAGAACGAGCCTGATGAGGTCCATGTCACCAGACCACCCGTGACAGAAGGCCCGTCAGGTACGAATGGAGCCCAAGGGGCGAAGGACCGGCTCGATAATCGATAAGGTTCTATGGCCCGTCTGGCGACCTCTATTTCGACTAGGTACACTCAACGAAAATGAGGAAACGGACGGTTGGATAAGGAGGTTCAGGAACTCGGGACTGACATGAACTACATGAAGCAAATGCTGGAACAGATCCATTGCCTACAAGTTCATCTGCCCTAGTAAGACAATGGTCAGGCAAATGTCTCATGACAATTCGTTGATCCTCAGCTCGTCGCTCCACTGTCTGTTCCTCAGCAAAGCCAACACCAGGGTCCGGTTGAGCCTGCACCCTCTCATATCTCTATGACCGCCCCGCTGCCTGTCATCGATCTTCGACATGAAATAGATCGGAGAAGGCACAGAAGGCTCCCTGTCAAGGGTACGGCTGACAGCGACGAACCTTGGAAAGATGACCTTCAGGACTTAAGGAATGAGGTGTGGGAGGAGATCGCAGATATGAGGAAAATTGGCAATATAAATTAGATGAGGCCTGAGGCAAAGACATCCTCATTCACCGAAGAAATCATGCAAGCTTGACTATCGGAACGATTTTTCCTTCCTTAGATCACGCCCTTTACCAATAAAACTGATCCAACCGAGTACAATGAGTCCTTTCGGACGTATATGGAATTGCACGATGCCTCGGATACTGTGATGTGTCAGGCCTTCTCCCTTACTCTAGCCAACGTAGCTCAGCTTTGGTTCAAATAGTTAAAGACGAAGTCAATTAGTTCGTTCGCAGAGCTTAGCGACGCTTTCCTCGCCAATTTCATTAGTGAGAAGAAAAAGTTGACACCATCTGCGCACTTGAACAATATTATTCAAAAGGAGGGAGTGCTACTGAAGGATTATATCAAACGCTTTAACTTCAAGTCGGTCCAAGTCCGAAAACATTTGGACGAGACAACCCTCAACTCGATCATGCAAGGTGTTAGAGATAAGCCATTTCTTGCATCATTGGACAAGAACCCGACTGCTACTCTAGTTAAATTCATGACTCGATCAGATAAATATGCAGACGCCGAAGAAACCCAAATCTTGCACGAGGCCGCTCAAAATAAAAAAACTTCAGCCAAAGAGTCAGCAAAAAAGGAAGTTGACTCGACTAGTGGTAAGAAGCGTAAGGAAGATCAATCCTGCGACGAACGTAGGTCGGGTAAGCAGCCCAATAATAAGTTCTCGACATACACTCCGCTCAATAAATCGCGAGAGTAAGTCCTTATGGAAATAAAGAATGAAAAGTTCATAAACTGGCTCGACAAGCTTCACGATAACCCCAACCGTTGAAAGAAAGAAAAATACTACCATTATCATCACGATCAAGGGCACAACACGAGTGATTGTTATCATTTAAAACAAGAAATTGAGAGGCTCATCCGAGAAGGCCATCTTAGAGAGCATGTCGAAGGAATTGGGACGACGAAAGACCGCTCAGGTGACAACCAACCTACGGAATAAATCTGAACTATTGTCTGTGGTCTCCGAGGTGGAGGCAACTTGAACAATGTTAGGAAAAATCATGTAAGGAGTATTAGTCACCCTGAATCTGAGATGCTGATTTTAGCTCGGCCTTTAAAAGAGAGAAAAAAGGAAAAGTACTACATATCGTTTACCGATGATGACGCTCACGATATTCATCATCCACATGATGACGCCTTAGTCGTTACCCTCACTATAGCGAATCGCAAAGTGTTCCATATTCTCATTGATATAGGATCGTCCGCAGATCTACTATTCGTTCACGCATTCGATAAAATGGGCATTGAACGATCGGTATTACAGCCAATTTGAACCCTATTGATTGGATTCTCGGGTGGACAAATCCTTCCTGAAGGAGTTATCTCACTACCACTCACTGCTGAAAATTCCTTGTAGAGCATCAACTTTCTCCTCTAATGATCCTTGGAATACTTGCAGAGTATCAACTTTCTCCACTAATGCAGCTAACATCTCATCAAATTGAGAGGGATGATAGTCAAAGTCAGCTAGATCTTCTGAATCTTCTAAGTCATTGAAGATATCATCCATGATGGTGTCATCCTGTTGTGTTCTTCTCAATTTCTTTATGTTCCAGTAATGGAGTGAGGTTCATCATATTCAAGTTCGAATTATTGAAGGGGAGTTCGGATTCCAGTGCTTCGAAAGAAGGGATTTGGACATTGTAATGAAATTTAAGACAAGACATGATACTCATATGGAAACAACTCATGCTTAGGATTGTCACGCCCCAAACTCAGAAATCGGGCTTACAAAATTTCAGATCGCCGAATCCGGCGTCGACAGCCTCTGTAGAACCCCATTCTCGGCTCCCAGCTCCCATTCGTCAGGTTCCGATCCTGGAATGCTACGAGGAGGATTTTTCAACGTTAGTTTGATTCGTAATAAGCATAACCAAAGGCATAACACACAAACAACAACCATGAACTCCATTACATTTCCATTATGATCAAAAACTTTACAAGTACAATGAGCATAAAGGGAAATACAATGGTAAGGAACCAAAAACTCTAAAAATGATCTGTAAGTGCTCCAGTCTCAGCGCTGCTGCGCCCCAACGTCACCTGCACGCAATGGTCATGCATAAGCTTATAGAAAGCTTAGAGGGTGGTGAAAGTGTGTGCGCAAGGTAATAATATGATCATGCAATGTCAGAGTAATGCGAAATATGCAGATGGATCCATAATATCATGAGCCGTACCAAGGCTATGCGATGTAAGATGCAAGTCAAGCATACAATCCTCATCTAAGTCCACATGTCAATACGGCTCAAATCTGGGATATCACCGGGGTTTAGTACACTCTAAACCAGATTGCCGCCTCATCGCACGCAATAAGGTAAGTGGAAGAGACCTCACTATCCGTCTGCCAATATCGGGCATGACTTGTCGATAGCGGACCCATTCCTCGAGCTGGTCAAACTCAGCCTAGCATTGCCCCCTACACTCGGGCGGGTAAGGCCGCACCCCCTTCCAACCGACCACGACATAGTGGAGAGCACAACCGTCTGGTAATCGGCACTCAACGCTCATCTACCCACTCGGTCTAGACATTGGAATAACTTCTTGGTACCATAAGGGTTTAGGGACTTTCACTTAGGGATATCTATAACACCCCATGTAGAATAAGATTTTCGGTATCCAATCCTGCCAACCACGATACTCCTGTGGAGGCTACGGCCCCAATGTCGCTAGGACGTACAATAATCATGTCACAAAAATACGAAATGCATGAATCACGCTATCCAGTCATGCAACAAATCCTGCGCATATCGTGCGCTCATGTAGGGCAACACCGCCTAACCGGGAGCCCCTAAACAACTTGCCCGAAGGCATATGCTATGATTAGTCAATTCTCATGTTAAGCATACATATGATGCGTATGATCATGAGTCATGGAACTATACTAAACATGTTATAATGAGATGAACTATCCTTACAATGCAGATGGGCCTGGATGGCCTATACACAATAAGTACGGGCCTAATAATGGGCCCTAAGGAGAGTCGTAATGTGGACATCCAACCAGCATTACACTCATAATGTGGACGTAAACCAACATTATTCCCAAGGCACGATTATCGTAAACATCGTTTCATAATCTGTGTTGGGATCACACATTGCAATGAACCTTAGGTACATCCCATTGGGCCTTAAATACATCAAATGGGCCATGTCATATGGGCCTTTTATTCATCAAATGGGCCACATAAATGGACCACACCAATGGGCCTTATGTGCATTGCAATGGGTCATAACCAGTGGGCCGTAGATTGCATCAAATGGGCCGCGTTACTGGGCTTCACCAATAGCCTTAGGTAGATTGGAATGGGACATAACCCATGGGCCTCAGAGTACATAATAATGGGTTAAATCACATGGCATTACGTGTCTTAAATGGGTCTAAACCCATAGGCCTGATATATTAAATGGGCCTAAACCTATAGGCCTTATATATCAAATGGGCCTAAATCCATAGGCCTTATCAAATGGACCTAACCCATAGGCCTTATATATCAAATAGGCCTAGATCCATAGGCCTAATATATCAAATGGGTCTAAACCCATAGGCCTTATAACATGCTAAGGTGGGGTCCACTCGGACCATGGATTTGGCTCATTCTTTAGCTCAAACCATAAAATGAGCTTTAAAATGGATGGGCAGGTTGGATGCAGCACCTGCATCAAGAGTGGGGGCCCACATGAAGGTCCACCATCATATATATTATAAATAGTATAATATATATATATATATTACATATAGTATATTTATATATATATAGATATAAAATATTATATATAATATAATATATATACACACACACACACGCTACACACAGCGTGCCACATGGGGGTGGGCCCCACCGTCCAGTGAGGACGGTGGGATAAAATACATAAATCACGGTGGTTGCCACCGTCCACGGTCTGTGGACGGTATGAATAAAATACATACATCACCGTGGGTCCCTTGTGGGGTCCACCATCATATTTAAATTCTATCTAAACCGTTTATAAGGTCATGTGGACCTAAGTGGAAGGAAAACACAAATTTCGTCTTGATCCAAAACTTTTGTGGACCCCAGAACAGTTTTCAATGGTAGATGTTCATTCACATTGTTTCCTATGGTGTGGGCCACCTGAGTTTTAGATCGAGCTGAAACTTGGAGGGGGCTCACTTGAGGAGGGGGCCCACCTCATGAACGGCTTAGATAGCATATAAAATCAAGGTGGGGCCCACGGCTAGAGGCCATGGGTCCCTGACGTCCGCCTGCCGCCTGGCAACAGCGCAGGCGCTGCCTGCGCTGGTCTGACACGAGCAGCAAGTGCTGCTCCTTCCTTTCTCTCTCTCTCCTGTATTTATGTATTTCTGTGGTTTTCCACATGTGGGGCCCATATCATGTTAATCCAATCAGTCCATGGGATTCTACGGCTCGTAACAGGTGGAAAGAGTCCAAAGTTCAGGATTTTTGGATGCATAGAATCATTAGGAAATGTTTTTAAGGGTAACTACTAAAGTTCTCTATTCTATGTCTCACCAGATGCTCAGATCAGGCCCATTCTTCTACTCAACAGTTAAAATGAGGCCGGTAAGAGGATGGACGGCTTGGATTGTACCCCAACATCAAGGTGGGGCCTATGAGAGGACCTCCCCAAAAGCTTCCTTCTTTTTTTTTTTTTTTACAGGGACATCCAGCATCCCAGAAGCTGGACGGTTTGGTTCTTTAAAAAAATATACATTGTGGTGGGCCCTGATTAGGTGGGCCACCATGGATGGATGATGTTGGTACAACATACAAGGTGGGCCCCACTTGAAGGAAGCTTGAACAAAATAAATATTTCAAGGTGGGGTCCATTCAAGTGGGCCACACAAACATAATATGATCAAGAAAAAAAAGAAGAAGAAGTAGAGAGAGAGAGAGATAGAGGGTGGGACACGCTTGTGATGAAGGGACCCCGACATTATGGGCCCTCCCTTGTAGAAATTATACAATCAAATGGGTCCCTTTTTGCACATGGGACCACCTAAATCAAAATCAACGGTGAGGATCCTTTCCCCACCAATATGGACGGTCTAGATGACCTTCTTAAAATAATAAAATAAACATCATGATGGGGTCCATGGAGAATGGTCCCATCATGGAATGATCATGATGATCCTAGTGGGCCATCGGCCACATCTTAGGGTCCCAAGTGAGATCCAAACCATTGATCGGTTGGTCTCACTTGGCCCATCTTTAAAACATGCAAAACTACTAACATCAAGCATTCACCGTCCGATCTTCTTGCTCCTATGGGCTCCTTAGCACCTTAGCTTCAACTTTAATGGATGAGATGAGGAATGGATGGCTAGGATGGGAGATCTTGGGATGGAGAGGTGGGCCACACTTAGAGTTTTTGGAAGAGAGGGAGAGGTTTGGAGAATGCTCATACGTATGGGGTTCTTGCTTGGATTTTTTTGAAAATGAGAAAGAGAGGAGTTGTAAAGGGAGAGAGATAAAGTGATGGATGGATGTGGTGATGGGTGTGTAAGACACCTTTGTTGACTTTGGTGGCATTTGTGTAAGAAAAGTATGGGCATGGAGGACTTTTGTGGCTTGCTTGGGAAAGGGTGAAAGTGATGTGTACTTGACATGTGATGGATTGATGGATTGATTGATTGATAGGATTGATGGGATTGATGTGACACATCGTAAATATTCTCTTGAGTTTCGTAACGCGCGGCGTTTTCTTCGCACCGAACGTTGGCCCACATCTCTTGACCAAGGTATCGCCTCGGCGCGCAAGTCGCGGCATCGGAACCGCAGCGATGACGCGGTCGCTATGGTATTGGTCTTGGGTTGAGTCGATACAGGTTGACGGCATATGAATCAGGGTCGCGCGTCAATATCGGTTAAGTTCGAAGGTTGCCGGAATTCGACCAGTAAGACCACGGAAGTCTATGGAATGGTACGGACTAAGATACGGGTCTTACAAGGATGCAAACAAAATTGAATGATGGCGTAACAGATTAAAGAAGGTAAGAAAATATGAATACATGTGACAATAACAAGGAAAACATAAAGCAAAAGGAAGTAAGATCAGTCTTATTTCCAGCTCTAGGATACACATTTGATGTAAACATGCGATGCAGGATGCGGTATTTAGGAAATAATTTATTGGAGGGCAAGGCGTTACATGACTGCCATTCCGCATTGAAACTACACAATAATGCCCTAGTAATCGACTATTTTTCAAAGTTAGTTATTTTCTCTGAGAGTGTTGCGATATGTATTCCATCATTTCCTATATCAATGTCCATTAAAACATAAATAGTGGAACGCGTAATGATGATTGTCTCCTCTAAAAATTTAATTGAGAAAATTAATTCTTTAAAAGAGACATCACAAATAGAGGCAAACATGCCTTGCACAATGTACTGATAAGTTATCCCACCCCAATGCAAAAAAAATTTCTCATCCAACCTCGAAAAGGATTTCTAGAAGACCAAAATGAGTAATATGGTCTAGATTCACTTATCTTTCAATGATAATATTTCTCGTGCGAAAATCCTGAACATTTTTTAGATCAACCTCCGGTGAGCGTGGGGTCTGTACACCAAGAGGGGTTGATCGGGAAGATGAAACAATTTGAACCTTACGTACAAATCTTTTAGCTCTTGGTTTCATTTGATAACAGAAGAAAAATTACAAAACAATTACAAAAAAATAAAAAAAATGTAGATCAAATTTTGAGGAAAACCCAAGAAGAAAAGGGTTTCAAGATGAAGAAAATTTTACAAAAACTTGAAAATCTAGGAATGGACAACCTAAATTTTGAAGGGAAATGAAATAAAACCACTTACAAGAGAGTTAAGATGATATTTTGGCCGAATGGAGCACCGGTGAGTCGAAAAAGAAGATGTGGAGAAGGAAAATTTTAGGGCATTTTTCCCTTTTTGTTTGATTAGTGCACGCTTCAACTAGAGTGAGCATTTGCTTGGCTAGCCAAATTTTCCATTCAATAATGGGCTGGCAAAAAAATCTCTAAAAAAAATTATTTTAATAATTTTTAACATTTATTATTTATTTTTCATTATTCCTTTCATGCATCTCTTAATTAATAATAAACAAAATAAAAAATTAAATAAATGGAAAGAAAATAATAATTATTTAACAATACAAAATCCAATATTATGCTTTAAATTAAAAAATTTAACACTATCAAGCGGCTGAGTAAGTATATCTGTAAGCTGCTTTTCAGTTTGAATGTGTTTCAGTATGATAGTCTTATCTTCAACTAATTCTTAAATGTAATGATATTTTATGTCAATACGCTTTACAAAAGAATGTTGAATTAAATTTTTAGAGATATTTATAGCACTAGAATTATCATAATATAAGATCATTGTATCTTGTAAAATTCCATAATCATTTAACATTCTTTTCATCCACATTAGTTGAGTTCAAGCATCCCTACAACATCATATTTAGCCTCTGTAATGGAAAGTGATATAGAATTTTGTTTCTTGCTAAGCTATGATACTAAGCAGTTTCCAACATAGAAACATCCACCTGAAATAACGGTGAAGACTGCTTGAGTTAAAGTAGGAATATGCCAATATGTCCTAGAGGGGGGTGAATAGGACTCTTTAAAAATTTTACAATGTATCTAAGATTCCTATTGCACTAATCCTAACAATAAGAACATATTAGGATTACTCAAAAGTAACTCTACTGGCTTCCAAGCTCTGCAGAGGATCCAATCACAAACTATTTAAGAAGTGAATAGTATACAACCTAGTTTATGATGGATATGACTGTGTATGTGTGTGAGGTGTGATCTCAGATATTCAGATATGAAAATATTAAATCAAATCATGCAAATAAAAGAATAATAATCATAAACACAGTCATTTTTATAGTGATTCGACTACTTGTCTACACCATTCTCGGTAACCGCACTCAACCCTTGAGTGTACCGTATTTCACTAAGGAAGTTTCACATATTTCACCTTTGTCCTAAGGTTTTAAATCAAGTTCACCTTCAACCTTTACAACCTACACTAAGGCTGATTATTTATGCTCTCATGAGCAAGGGTCAACACAATGCACTCACATTTAGGCACACAGGCCAAGGATCTTCCTTAAGACCCTATGGAGGTTTTACGTGGTTCACCTCTAACCCAAGATTTTACTATTTCACCTTCAACTAGATATTTATACTCTCCACAGAGCAAGGGTCCACACAATGCACCTACCACGTACACTCCCACCGGAGGCCTCTATGAGGACTTCAAGGGTGAGAAATACTTTAGACCCAATCCTACAATGAAATGATCAAAGGGTCCTCTGGACTCTAGATACTTCCAGATAAGTTGATGAGTCCCATTCAGCACAGTGGCAAAGATCTCCTCCTTGTTGACGAAGAGTCTTCAGCTCCCTTGATCCGCAACAAATGATGTACCAATATAAGGAAACGGGTTGGGTCAAGGTTATGATGGAATCCTACTCTCTATAGATTTTCATATTAGGAAGATAGAGCAATTCCAATCATCTATGCATTCAAGGCATCCCAGCTTAATGATTTGCCATTAAGGTAGTAGCTGGAGGATCCTTGAATACAGAAGTTTATTTCCTAATCCACTCTATTAAATATCAATGATGAGGGTGGATTGGAGGATGAACTCCCTTGAGAGAAAGAGCTTTGGGTATATGATTTAAGGTTAAACACACAAAAGCACTCTCTTCTTTCTCTCACAGCAACTAAAGACAAGTTCTCTTTAAATGGGCAAAAGATTCCAATGAATATAAAACAGTCACATTTATGACAGAGTTCAATATCATTGAGAAGGTTCGATATCATCGAGCGTATATTCTCGATTGTATCGATGGTCTACTCGATGCCACAAACTCAATGTCATACGCTTTTAAAAATCCTTCTGCCAACTGATTGAGGCAATCGAGACTCGTGTCGATGTCATTGGATTTCAAACTCTGATATTATCGAAACAAGGATCGAGTCCTCAAATTTTGAAAAATGAAAGAAACTTGAATGAAATTTTTCAGGACTTTAGATATGATCTGGGGATACTGGATATCATCGAAAATTAAATGTCGATGATATCGGGAGTCATGTCAATGCATCGATAAATCAAAAGATTTTATTAGTGAGCTTGCTGGACGGTTTTGTCCATTCTCGATGCAATCGATCCGGCTTCAATAACATCGATATTTAGACTATCGATTTTATCGCATGACCCCTGATTAGAGATAAAAAATCACCTGAAAAATATTACTGGAGAACTTTACACCCATGATTGATATCATCGAGAGCCTACCGATATCATCGAGATTTGAACTCCGATGGTATCGAGGAGGGCTCTCATATATCGAAGCATATATGATTTTTCAAAGTATAAACAGGGGTGTCGGATCTGCCTGTCGATATTATCAAGCCATCTTCGATGGGCTCGAGATTCAAATATCAATGATATCGATACGCGTGTTAATACATCGATAAATCTATTCAGATATGTATTTGGTTGCTGGACACATTATGTCATCATTCGATTTTATCGATTGGTCTTCTGAGGACATCGACAACGTAGGTCGATTATATCGATACAATCGACAGGGCAAGAAAACTTAGAGATATTCTGATTTTTTGAAAACATTTTCTTACTAAAAACCCAAATATTTTCTAATCTGTTTTAAGGGTTTTATTCACCTGGTGTTTTGGACAAGGGATGTGAGGCTTAGATTTACCTATAACGAGCTTCCACACATCTGGTTGAGGCAGACGCTTGAATAGATCTTCCTGTGAGGCTCTGCAGTCAGACTAACTCAGCACACACGCTAATTGACAAACTAGGGCACTAAAAAGGGAACTTTCAATCTCTCCCTTTGTCTTACGTCACAAGATACCCAAAGCACCTTAGGATAATATCTAGACAAACACATCTTAAATTTTGCGTACATGCATTTTACACAATTTTACAAATTCTAATGAACCCATATACACAACCAGTATTGCTCCCCCTTACTGTAAAACTCCTCCATTCTTGGTGCAGCTGTTCCCCCTAACACCTGCAACACTATTCTAGCAGATATACAATTTTCCACATGGGGTGTTTTGAACTGTTCTCCCCCCTTTTGTCAGTCATTGACAAAGATATAGTAGGTGATATTGACTGAAGTTGAAAGAAGCATATGGGAGAACCACAGATATAGATTCATAAAGTTAAACCAGTGCTAAGTATCCATCAATTAAGGCAGTTATCAAAGCAGATAAAACAATCACTACAGCACATACATTCCATAATCTAGGAAGTAGGGAAACCAGGGAATAATTTATATTAGAATGGCAGTAAAATGAGAATTAGATTCAGCCATATAAAAAAACACTGCCCTAGACAACAATAGTATAATCATCTAAAAAGATAACACAACCCTAGATGTGCTTGATAGTCAGAGAACTACAGTACTTGTTTAATGTCCTCGAGGTTTGTTATGCGTGAGAAAATCCACCACTTGCTGAGTTGTGTACTGGAGAATGTCAACCTTTTCTTCAATCGCAGTAAGACGTCGTTCGCAGTTGTGCAGTCGGTCCTCCATCCCTGCCATCCTGTTCAGCAGATGACATTTGAGGTGATGAGATTGACGATTTATAATCGACTCGGGGCTTAGCATTGGTGTGGGATTTGACCATGCATGTGTAGGCCGAGGTGACGATGAAGCATGTTGGATGGCCCTTGAACATTCCCTATTTACTCTTCTCTCATGGATAAGCTTTTGACCCATGTACTTGGGAGGACGTGAAGTCGCTCCAGTTGGAGGAGGCGCCAGTGGGGGTGCCTGTTCCTCAGATTGGGACCCACGCTATATTGTGTGTTGCCCTGTGGGGGTCCCACATTCTGGGCCTCGTGTGCTTCCTCTTGAAGAAACCACTTTTTGTCGGGTAGATCTTGATGATTCTCTTAAACCTAACACTTTCTATTTATCTTTTCCCATGACGACAAAAGTATTTGGGAAAGAGGACAAAACTCAATAGATACGAAAATACCCAACAAAAATTTAGAATCTTGAATATTAAAGGAGTATTACCGATTTATGGAGCTTCTGGGATGATCTTGCAAGGTTCCGGACTGACCAAATGAGAGATGCAAGCAGGGAAGAGTTCCTAGAACCCTGGAGGAAAAATCCCCTTTTTCGCATTGCATCAGTTTATATCGGGCGGCATTCATCGATATTATAGATCCATATTTCGATTACATCGATGAACTCTAGATCGATCTCATCGATTCTCTTTCCGATATTATCCTCGATCATATGCCCTTTCACATTCTAAGAGTCGTCGATTATATCGACCATTGTTTAATTAATCAGAAATGACATATCAATAGTCGTATCAAAGGTGAATGATTTTTCAATTTCAACATCCAGACGACCTTTCAAGTATGCTTTTAATATTTCTATGTATCAATGGTATACTTAGCAAAATTTATGTACAATCACTGTACACAGCAAAAAGTATAAATAGATGAATGTTTACATACAAAAGATGGAGGACAGGATCCTCAGATATGTCATTTGAATCTTAGCAAAATCATTTCAGCAAATATCCAGATCTAGATGCATGACCTGGACTTATTTCTTTTTTTTACTTGATATTTCAAGGTATATGAAAATTTATCATTAGACAGTTCAGTTTTTCTTTTACTACCCATCTTGAGGCAGACTTCTTCATTCTGTATTTTTCTTTAGATGGTGATGGATGAGTGTTTCTCCTATGCGTACTTTTAACATTCTATGATTCTATGATTAAATTGAATCGATCAGTGTGATTTTGATCAGAGTTATGTGAAGTCCATCTGGGTGTCAAGCATTCAAACTTATAATGACCCACATCACCACATAAATGATAAACTGGAGAAGTTCTCATATCGCTACCTGAAGCAGCGAGTTTTTCTGTTGTTGGAGTTTTATTTTCATTTTTCTTTTTAACTTTCTCATACCCTAGACCACTTTTGTCTCTTCCTTGTCTTCCCATCCCTAATAATTTTTCTACCTTCTCACCACTCTGAGAAAATTTATAATTTATTTCAGCAAATCTTCTGGATTTCTCTAGGTCAATATAGAGTGAGTGATTATCATTTTTGAGTTGTGCATTGTCATCTCTTAATAATTCAATTTGTTTCATAAGTTTTGATGATTCTATCTTTAAGGATAGGTTTTCTCTTTCTAACTTATCATTGTCTGAACGATATTGTTGTAAATCATTGATTAAACGAGTATTGATTTCCAAAGTTTTATCTAAATCTTTCTGCAGCAATTCCTTTTTGTTTTCAGACATATCGAGTCTTTTAAGGATATGGATGCTATGAATGTAGAGTTGATTATAAACATCTTGCAGTTTGTCCTTCTATATCTCATCTTCTTCTTCTCCGATTTCTTTGTTATCAGATGGAAATGATTCAATGGCTTACTATTCCTTCTCATTCTCAAATTCACTGGGAATGATTGGAGTAGTGGAGACCATAAGGATTTTCAATGATATCTGATCTCCATCACTCCCTGAGTCACTGGATTCTGAATTTGACTCTTCTGTATCATCCCACGTGGTGGTCATTGCCTTGCCCTTAGTTTTCTATTTGGGAATTCAATAGATAGGTGTCCATACTCATGACAGGCATAACATTGTGGTTCTTTGGTCCTTTTACCAAATTTGCCTATAGAGGGTTTTTTATACACCTTTCTTGCTTTGGAAGGACGGCCACGATTCTTCTGAAAGAATCTTCTAAATCTTTGTGCTAGCAAAGTCACTTCCTCATCTTCATCTTCCTTTTCACTTCCACTATCCTCATATAATGTTTTCTTGGAGATTTCTAGGATAGTGTTTTTGGATTTTTTGGATTGTGTGAAGTGTAGTTCAAAAGTTTGTATGGAACCCACCAGTTCTTCTACTTTCATCTCGTCTATGTTTCTACACTCCCCGATGGTTGTAACCTTGGGATTAAAACATTCCGGTAGGGATCTTAGAATTTTCCTACAAATTTTTGGTACCAGAATTTTTTCTCCCAATCCACTCATGGAGTTGCAAATAATATTCAATTTGGTGAAAAACTCCATAAATGTCTCATGCTCTTCCATCTTGAGACTTTCGAACTGTGAAGTCAGAAGTTGTAGTTTAGACCTCTTCACAGTGCTTGTGCCTTCATGAGTTGTTTCCAATAGATCCCATGCTTCCTTGGATGTACCACACTTATTTGATTAAAAATATCCTGGGACACGGCACAGTAGATGGCATTCATAGCTTTAGTTACAACAGTTTATTTTTCTTTGTCGAACGCTGTCCACTTTTCTTTGGGTTTGGGTTTTGTAATGGTTGTGCCACTTTCAAGTGCAATTTGTTCAGATGGTGGCACATATCCTCTTTCAACTATATCCCAAACATCATAGTCCAAAGATCTCAAGAAGTAGTGCATCCTAGCCTTCCAGTATGCGTAATTTGAACCATTAAATACTGGAGATCTAGTGACTGATGAACCCTCTCCTTTGACCATATTCTAAACTTCAGTCAAGATTACTCTCTAGGCGGTGAAGCCCTTAAAGAGAGACCCGCTCTGATACCAATTGAAATAACGGTGAAGACCGCTTGAGTTGAAGTAGGAATATGCCAATATGTCTTAGAGGAGGGTGAATAAGACTCTTTAAAACTTTTACAATGTATCTAAGATTCTCATTGCACTAATCCTAATAATAAGCATATATTAAGATTACTCAAAAGTAACTCTACTGGCTTCCAAGCTCGGTAGAGGATCCAATTACAAACTATTTAAGAAGTGAACAGTATGTAACCTAGTTTATGATGGATATGGCTGTGTATGTATATGAGGTGTGATCTCAGATACTCAAATATGAAAATATTAAAGCAAATCACACAAACAAAAGAATAACAATCACAAACATAGTCATTTTTATAGTGGTTTGAATACTTGTCTACTTCACTCACGGTAACCGCACTCAACCCTCGAGTGTACCAGATTTCACAAAGGAGGTTTCACATGGTTCACCTCTAACCTAAGGTTTTAAATCAGGTTCACCTTCAACCTTTACAACCTACACTGAAGCTGACTATTTATGCTCTCACGAGCAAGGGTCAACACAACGCACCCACATTTAGGCACACTGGCTAAGGATCTTCCTTAAGACCATACGGAGGTTTTACGCGGTTCACCTCTAACCCAAGGTATTACTGGTTCACCTTCAACCAGATGTTTATTCTCTCCACAGAGCAAGGGTCCACACAACACACCCACCACGTACACTCCCATTAGAGGCCTCCTCGAGGACTTCAAGGGTGAGAAACACCTTAGACCCAATCCTACAATGGAATGATCAAATGGTCCTCTAGACTCTAGATACTTATAGATAAGTTGTTGAGTCTCATTCTGCACAGTGGCGAAGATCTCCTCCTTGTTGACGAAGAGTCTTCAGCTCTCTTGATCTGCAACAGATGATGTACCAATATAAGGCAACGGGTTGGGTCATGGTTATGATGGAATCCTACTCTCTACAGGTTTTCCTGTTAGAAAGATAGAGTAATTCCAATCATCTATACATTCAAGGCATCCGAGCTTAATGATTTGCCATTAAGGTAGTAGCTGAAGGATCCTTTAATGCAGAAGTTCATTCCCCAATCCACTCTATTAATTATCAATGATGAGGGTGGATTGGAGGATGAACTCTCGTGAGAGAAAGGGCTTTGGATATATGATCTAAAGGTAAAACACTCAAAAGCACTCTCTTCTTTCTCTACCGGCAATATGGACAAGTCTATATTTATATAGGCAAAAGGTTCTAACGGATATAAAATGGTTACATTTATAACAGTGTTCGATATCATTGAGCAGTGTCGATATCATTCAGGGTATACTCTCGATGGCTTCGACGGTCCGCTCGATGACAAAAACTTAATGTCATACGCTTTTAAAAATCCTTTCGCCAACTGATCGAGGGAATCGAGACTCGTGTCGATGCCATCGGATTTTGAATTCTAATATTATCGAAACAAGGATCGAGTCCTCAAATTTTAAAAAATGAGAGAAACTTGCATGAAATTTTTGAGGACTTTAGATATGATCGGGGGATACTGATATCATCAGAAATTGAATGTCGATGATATCGGGATTCTCGTTGATGCATTGATAAACTAAAAGATTTTATTAGTGAGCTTGTTGGACAGTTTTGTCCATTCTCGATGCAATCGATCCGGCTTCGATAACATCGATATTTAGACTATTGATTCTACCGTGTGACCCCTGATCAAAGATAAAAAAACCACCTGAAAAATGTTGCTGGAGAACTTCGCGCCCATGGTCGATATCATCGAGAGCCTACCGATATCACCGAGATTTGAACTCCGATGGTATCGAGGAGGGCTCTGATATATCGAAGTATATATGATTTTCCTGAGTAAAAATAGGGACGCTGGATCTGCCTATCGATATTATCGAGCCATCTTCGATGGGCTCGAGATTCAAATATCGATGATATCGATACGTGTGTCAATACATCAATAAATCTATCCAGATATGTATTTGGTTGCTAGACACATTACATCCTCATTCAATTTTATCAATTGGTCTTTCGAGGACATCGACAACGCAGGTCGATCATATTGATTTGTATATCGATACAATGATAGGGAAAGAAAACTTAGAGATATTCTGATTTTTTTAAAACATTTTCTTACAACAAACCCTAATATGTTCTAATGTTTTTTAAGGGTTTTATTTACCTGGTGTTTTGGACAAGGGATGTGAGGCTTAGATTTACCTATGGCGAGCTTCCACACATCTGGTTGAGGTAGACGCTTGAATAGATCTTCCTATGAGGCTCTGCAGTCCGACTGACTCAACACACGCTAATTGACAAATCAGTGCACTAGAAAGGGCACTTTCACCACCCTGAGTAGATTTTCTACCATCTACATTACCTACCCAGTCTACATTAGGATAACCTGAAATTTTATAGACGTATCATGTGGATATCACAACCATAAGTTTGCAGAACTTACGACATATTTGATTATCCGTTTAACAGTGGATAAAAGAGATTCTTTAGGATCCGATTGATATCTAGCACAAATGTCAACACTGAATGAACTATCAAGTCTACTAGTAATTAAATAAAGGAGACTCCTGATTATACTGCGATATAGTCGAGAGTATACACTTTTACTTGATTCATCTTTTGAGAGTTTAGGAATCGTACTTATAGTAGTGCTAAAATTCTTACCATTTTCCAAATCAAACCTCTTTAAAAGGTTCAATGCATATTTGGTCTAAGAGATAAATATGCCATCTTCAAGCTATTTGAATTGTAATCCAAGGAAATAGTTTATTTTACCGACCATACGCATTTCAAACTTAGATTTCATAAGATCTCCAAACTCAGTAGATAAATTAACGTACGTAGATCCATAAATAATATGGTCAACATGGGTTTGAACAATCCATACATCATCATTATATTTATTGACAAACATGTTCTTATCAACACTCCCCATAAAAAAATTATGACCAAGTAAGAATTTAGTCAACTGTTCATAGCAAGATCTAGGGGCTTCTTTTAGACTATAAAGAGCCTTTTTAAGATGCTAAACATGATCGGAAAGTTTAGGATCTTCAAAACCTTTTGATTGTTCAACGTAAACTTCCTCATTTAGATCATTGTTTAGAAAAATACTTTTTACATCCATTTAATAAATTTTAAATTTTTTACGACATTTAATGTAAATAAATGATTTGATTGATTCAAGATGCACAATTGGTGCAAAGGTTTCATCGTAATTAATGCCTTCAGTCTTAGTATAACATTTTACAACTATTTGTGCTTTATTTCTTATGACATTCCCTATTTCATCAGTTTTATTTTTAAAAATCCACTTGGTTCTAGTCACATGTTTGTCGGAAGGTCTAAAAACTAAATACCATATATGGTTTCTAACAAATTGATTTAATTCACCTTGCATGGCCATTATCCAACTTTCATTAGCGAGTACCTCATTTGCATTACCTGGTTCAATTCGGGAAGTAAAACAAATATGATTACATATATTGTCAAGATGTCTTCTAGTCTGAACACTAGTGTGAGGGTTACTAAGTATTTGATTAGTCGGATGATCTTTGACTAACCTTAATTCAGTATTACTAGATTTAGATGAAGATTCAAGTAGATTAACTAAGTTGATAAAATCATCATCTTGATCAAGATTAAGTGTGATTGGTCAATTATCTATTACAAGATTTATCGATTTTTGTATAACCCCAGTTCTTTTGTTAAGTACTCGGTATGCCCAACTATTTTGAAGCATAACCAAGAAATATTTCCTCATCGCTTTTAGCTTCAAAATTTCTCAAATTTTCATGGTCATATAAAATAAAACATTTGCTTCCAAAGTTCAAAAATATTTGACTATGGGCTTTTTGTTAAACCATAGTTCATAAGTTGTTTTGTTTTTAGCTTCTATAACGTAAACACGATTAATTATATAACATGCAGTACTAACAACTTCAGCCATAAATATTTAGATAAATTCATGCAAATTAACATTACACTAGCCATTTCTTAGGAATTTCTGTTATTTCTTTCAGCAACCCAATTTTACTAAGGTGTTTTTGGAGCAGAGAATTCATGCAATATTCCATGGTCATTGTAATATTTCTCAAAATTGCTATTTTAGAATTCAGTTCCATGATGTTTCAACAAGAAACGAATGCGTTTGATTTAGGGGATTTCATTCAATGACAACAAAGAATTAGATGAGAGAACAATGATCACGAAGTTTCTATTTTGAATTCATTTACATCCTCAGATTCCCTTGATTCTAAAAACAGAGTACAATTAATCAATGCAATGAATGAAAGAGAAGGTATTCTGATGGTGATTTGGGCAACATTTCAACACTTTTGATGTTCATCACAAAGGCGGATGGGTTGAACGGATTTAAAGCCCTTAATTTGGTCGTGCGATAGGTTCTAATCATCCTTCCAGTCGTATGGACGAACTTTCTTTCTCCTTCAACTCTTTCTCTATGCTTCCCATTTTTCTCTCTTCTATGAGCCCCTTGAAGCTCTCCAATTTCTATCTTCTCTCACTTCTCTTCTCTCTCACTGCCTTCTCCAAATGAAGATGGGAGATAGGCATTTATAAACATTCAACAGGTGTGGACGTCATTTGTCCGAACATGGAAGTGCACAAGCATAGACAAGGAATGTGTAGTGCATAAGGCTTGTATTAGAATAAAAGCCATGCATTAGGACAAGTTTCCACAAGGAATGGCGCATCGTACTTGCTTCAGGACAATATTCCACATGAAGTGGCACAAGAGGTAGGTTTTAGGACAATATTCCTTTCAAAGTGGTGCATGAGACTGCTTCAGGACAACAAAAGCCTATTTTCAAGACAAGGAGAGAGAGAAGTGGTGCATGGAGGAGTCTTCAAGCTAACAAAAGCCTGTCATCAGGAAAAGGAGAGAGAGAAGTGGCGCATGGAGGAGTCCAAAAGACAACAAAAGCCTTTCTTCAAGACAAGGAAAGAGAGAAGTGGCAGTCTAGACCAAGCTTCAGGACAAGCCCCATAACAAGTGGCGTAAGAGAATTTCTCTCCAGGAGAGATTGTGTAACACCCTGAATTTTTTGCCAACCTAGATTTAGACGTCCTTAGGCAATGGGTCAATCCTAACACCTGATTAACTTCTCAAAACTCAATCTAAAAGTCTCAAATCCCTATTTCCTTCTAAAATCTCACCTTTCACTACTCTATCCTTCAAAATTTTCTAGGAGCTTTCATATTAGACACAAATCTTAAAGTTTAGGTGATGTTGATCAATACTTAAACTAAAAGGTACTATGAATAATAAATAAATAAATACAAAGGGTTTTTAACCATTAACCTTTTGAAATCTCATGAAATAAGTAGGCTATTTGGATAGATCAGCTTCTCCTACCCCAAAATCATATATTGCATGTCAAATAACTCATCCCAAGTTCTAAAATATGCCCATTTCAAATATCAGACGGTGAAATCACCCCAAACAGGTCAGCGAGCGGCGAGGAGATCACCGGTTCGGCGAGGCCTCGCCGATTACCGGGCTTGGCCAGGCCACAGTTCATCGGCAGGCCCATTTTCGGTCACATTTTCTATAATTTTAGTTCGATTTTGAAAAATTATATCTCCCTCGTTATAACTCCGATTTAGATGATTTAAAAGTCAGATTGAAGATAAATGAGTCTAGTTTCATATAAAAATAAGTGAAAAATATAATAAACTAATTAGTATTGTTAAAAATGGGTAATTGTGACAACTATCTAGAAAGAATAGTTTTGGACAGCTGCTGCTTCTGGAATTTTTAGAATTTTTCTACAACATGAAATATCATGAAATTTACTGAAGATGAATTAGACTTGATGATGAACTACTAGAAAAATAATTAAAATAATATACTAATTAGAAATGTCAGAAAAGGGTGTAGAACTTCCTAGGGACTTATTCTGTCATAATTAGGTCGGAATTTGGTTAAGTACTGAACTAAACAATCAGTAGAATTAGCTTGAACCACTTTAAATATGATCTGTAAGACCCAAAATGAGTAGAACCGTTAACGCTACATTGCCTAAAAATCTAGAATCCATCACTAAACCCTGTTGCTCTCGGGAGCACACCGAAACTCCGTATCGGACCTGGACCGCACGTCGAAAGTCCGATAGTGATGAACTTAGACGAATATGACAGCCTAGTTGGACTTGACAATCACCTCAAAAATCAAGTCCAGATGATGTCCTGAGACGATTTCCTTGCGTCCGGAGTGAAGAGAGTGAGAAAATGAAGATTTTTAAGAAATTAAGTATAATTTAAGTAATCTGGCACGCATCACTTGTGTGACATTTTCTAAGCATTCAAACCGTCAGAATCTGACCCAAATACACCCTCGGATCAGGAAACATTTTCCACTCAGGTCAGTATACTTGGAATGCTCGATCGAGTCTCAGTGACCGCTGAACTGAAACTGGTCCGCCAGGTGCGATCTGGGAACACTATCGGAACGAAAACTTAATGTGGTCAGGATTCAATATCCATGAGCTTAAGTCCAACCGCATTTGGTCAGGGAACCTCCAGAAATGCTCTTTTGGATTGGAAAAGACCCGATTTAGATATAACATAAGTGTACCTTGGACCTAAGTCTGTATTGCTGAGTTTTTAGCTTATAAAAGGGCCTTAAACCCTTAGCTTTCTAACCCATACGAATTTGGGAAAAACCTAAGAGATAGAGGAGAGAAAAGAGAGAGAAAGTGAGAGATATGTTGGGGCTTTCTCTTGAGATTCTTTCCTGCTACTCCTTGTGCTTCAACGCCGCTTCTGCACAGCCATTCCAGTGCTTCCAGCTTCGTTCTAGGTAAAAAAAACTCTAACCCTAACCTGTTCTAGGGTTCCAATTGGTGCAAGTGCAGATTTTAGATGTAAGGTACGGATTTTAGACGCTTAGATTACCTGTTTTCAAAGCTTTCAATGCTGTTTAATGGTAGATTACTGATAAGGATGCTGTTTGACATGTAGAACATGTTGTCCGTTTTTCATTTCGAATACGTACGAAGAATATAAGATTTAGGGTATTTTAGGTATTTGTAGGAAATACTGTATACGTACGTATTTTGCTGATATGATTGCCATAAGTATTTACCGTGTACCTATACTAGTAATACATGTATGATCTGTTTGGCAAAGAGATTCGCCCTAATGCACATATTGGCCGACATATGCTATATAGACTAAGTGTTTGTTGAAATGCCTAAATCAATATGGTTTATGCCTGCCATATGTTTTGAATGTAAGAACATGATTGTTGTGTATTAGACAACTCCTTGATATAAGGATCTATCGTACTATATGTTGAAATCAACATACGTCAAGTACGTTGGAGTTGAGTAGTCTAAGCGTTTGTATAAATGTATGTATTAGTAAGTATTGAGTAAATGGTGTTGTAGATTAGCGTTGAGACTGGATTCTCAACTAATTTGATGATGTATATGATTTCCTCTATGTTTGTTGTATTTCAATTGATTTCCTTATGTGTGAAGTACTCGTGTATGGTTAAATTGCCTATGTTGTATCTTATAACTTGTTGCTAACATGCTTGGATTACTTGTTATTTCAATTCTGTTTATCTCATATGATTACTGATTCACATCTTTGCGCTTGGGGCTATACTCTAGTCCAGGCAGTCGGTAACAGTTTAGAATTCGTGGTTGGATTTTATTCGCCACGAAGGATGTGTAAGACGAACCCGAGTCGTCTTAGAATCATTGGCAGTAGTTAGGCCACATGAAGTACTTGTGCACTTCATGTCGGTCGATTCGATGTGCGCTCGCGCTAGTCGGACTCATCAAGTAACCGGAATGACCATTGTATGTTCACCTTGTATTCATCATAACTGCTTAAACCTAGGGTACTGAACTTACCAATGATAACCCTGATAATCGTGGTACCTTGATCCACTAAGACTCATGAGCCGGGCATGATGGTATGGGACACCGTGGTCGAGCTGTCGGCCTACGTTGGGGCCACAAACCTCCCTGTAGTGACCAGTGAGCAATCCAGACTCGTGAGCTGATTATGGTGGTATGGGACACTATATTCGAGCTATCGGCCTACATTGATAAGGTGATGGGGGAGCGGTGCAACGAGTGCGAGCAACAACCCTGCCAGCCCTTTGTAGTGACCTCGAGCGTACTCTGAGTCTACGTGAGGCGACGACCCTTCCGTAGCAACAAGAGTACAACTAGGCCTGTATTGATAAGGTGATGGGGGAGTGGAACAACGAGTGCGTGTAACAGCCCTGGCAGCCCTTGCAGTGACCTCGAAATATATCATCGTATAAGACTACTAGGAGTGACGACCCTAGACAGGATCCTTGTTGGGAATGATATAAGGGAAGTACCCTAGTTTCCCAATCCTGCTGTATGAAAAGGACTAATAACAACTCGGTAATCATATTCATATCGCACTGCATGTGCCTGGAAGATGTAGAGCACTGAGGGAAGAAAGCATGCCACGGACGTAAGATGGTATCGCATGAGGGAGTATGTCAGTGAGGGCATCCATCATGTCATTTCATGCTTGCATTAATCACAGTATTTAGGAATGTTTGATTGCTTGCTTTACCATTATCGCGTGATTGATTTGATAACATGCTAATCTTTGCTCTATGATTCCACTGAGTTAGCTACTCACTCCCACGTTATCGGACGGTGTTGCGCACACCAACTAGTCCCTATTCTAGTTTCAGATAATAGCGATGCTTGCGAAGCAGATCCGGACTTGATGATGATGAGGAGGATCCCTCCTATATACAGGTTCTGATCGACGGGATTACAGGGAGGTTGCTTAGACGCCATGACACTTGTCATTTTATATTTTTGGAGCACTCATGTATATTCTTTTCTTTCTATTTTGGAGTATACATGTATTTAGTTAACCTGGTAACATGTTCACACTGTGGAGACTTACAATCATTTATATATTTTATATATCTATCACATTCTTCCGCTTGCTAATTTAACTATCTCTAGAATATGATATGCTGTTTTGGCTTAGTCTCAATCTTGTTTAATGTCATTCTATAGACAATATGTATTCATCATTATCTATGTTGCATAAGTGACGCTTTGGAACTCGGAAGTTGGGTTTCTACCCGACCCCCGATTTTCGGGGCGTTACAGATTGCGCGAGCCACGCAAAGGGGATTTTGAAATAGCGGTGAAGATCGCTTGAGTTGAAGTAGGAATATGCCAATATGTCCTAGAGGGGGGTGAATAGGACTTTTTAATATTTTTACAATGTATTTAAAAATTCTATTGCACTAATCCTATTAATAAGCACATATTAGGAATACTATAAAAAAAATAACTTCACGGGCTTCCATGCCCAGTAGAGGATCCAATCACAAACTATTTAAGAAGTGAACAATATACAAACTAGTTTATGATGGATATGACTATGTATGTGTGTGAGGTGTGATTTCAGATATTTAGATATTAAAATAACAAAGTAAATCACACAATTAGGAGAATAGCAATCGCAAACACAGTCATTTTTATAGTGATTCCACTACTTGTCTACTCTACTCCCGGCTGCCGCACTCAACCCTTGAGTGTACCAAATTTCACTAAGGAGGTTTCACATGCGTCACCTCTAACCTAAGGTTTTAAATCAGGTTCACCTTCAACCCTTACAACCTACACTGAGGCTGACTGGTTATGCTCTCACGAGCAAGAGTCAACACATCGCACCCACTTTCAGGAACACTGGCCAAGGATCCTTCTTAAGACCCTAATGGAGGTTTCACTCTGTTTACCTCAAACCCAAGGTTTTACCCGGTTTACCTCAAACTGAAGATTTTACTGGTTCACCTCTAACCAGATGTTTATGCTCTCCACAGAGCAAGGGTCCACATAATGCACCCACCACGTACACTCCCGCTGTAGGCCTCCTAGAGGACTTTAAGGGTGAGAAACACCTTGGACCTAATCCTAAGAAAGAATGATCAAAAGGTTCCTCTGGACTCTAGATACTTACAGATAAGTTGATGAGTCCCATTCAACACGTTGGCAAAGTTATCCTCCTTGTTGATGAAGAATCTTCAAATCCCTTGATCCGTAACACAAATGATGTACCAATATATGGCTAAGGGTTGGGTCAATGTTATGATGGAATCCTACTCTCTAAATGTTTTCCTATAAAGGAGATAGAGCAATTCCAATCATCTAAGCATTCAAGGCATCCCAACTTAATGATTTGCCATTAAGATGGTAGCTGAAGGATCCTTGAATGCGCAAGTTCATTCCCCAATCCACTTTATTAAATGTCAATGATGAGGGTGAATTGGAGGATGAACTCCCGTGAGAGAAAGGGCTTTGGATATATGATCTAAAGGTAAAATAATCAAAAGCACTCTCTTCTTTCTCTACCAGCAATATGGACAAATCTCTCTTTATATAGTCAAAAGGTTCCAACAGATATAAAATGGTCACATTTATGACAGAGAATGATGTCATCGAGTAGTGTCGATATCATCGAGCGTATACTCTCGATGGCATTAACGGTCCGCTCGATGACACAAACTCACATGTCATACGCTTTTGAAACCTCTTACAAGCTGGTCGATGGGATCGATCAGGTGTCGATATCATCAAATTTTGAACTTCGATTCTATTGATACTTGGATGGATCTATCAACATTTGAAAAATGAGAGAGACTAGCATTGAAATATTTCAGGTTTTTAGGATATGATCGAGGGTCAACCAATGTTATCAAAATTTGCATATCGATGCATCGATAAATCCCATGGATTTTTCATTAAGCTCGCTGGTCAATTTGTGTCCAGTCTCGATGCAATCAACTCGGCCTTGATATCATCGACATATGAATATCAATTTCCTCGAGTGGCCCCCGATCAAAGATAAAAAAACCTGAAATATTTTACTAGAAGATATGCGCGCCCACTATCGATATCATCGATGGACTTTCGATATTATCGAGATTTGATTTAAGATCATATCGGGAAGAGCATCGATATTTTTAATGATTTTGAGATTTTCCTTAAAAAATAGGGGCGCCGACACTGCCTATCGATATTATCTAGGGCTCAAGATTCAAATATCGATGATATCGATAAGTGTGTCGATAGATCGATAATCCTGTCCATATATGTAATTGGTTGCTGGACACATTAAGTCCTCATTCAATTTAATTGATTGGTCTTCCGAGGACATCGACAGCCCAGGTCGATCATATCAACACGTGCATCGATAAGATCGACAGAGCAAGAAAACTTAGAGATTTTCTATTTGTTAAAAAAGTTTTCTCACCTTAAAAACCCTAAGATGTCTATCATGTTTTAAGGGTTTTATTCACTTGGTGTTTTGGGACATGGGATGTGAGGCTTAGATTTACCTATGGCAAGCTTGTGTACACATTCGATTGAGGCAGACGCTTGAATTGATCTTCCTATGAGGCTCTCCAATCCGACTGACTCAACGCACATGCTAATTGACAAACTAGGGCACAAGCAGAGGCACTTTTAATCTCCTCCTTTGTCAATTACATGACAAAATACCCAAAACACTCTAGTACAATATCTAAATGGACTCATCCTAAATTATGTGTGCATGCATTTTACACAATTTTACAAATTCTAATGAACCCATGTACACAACTAGTATTTTTTCCCCCTTACTGTAGAGCTCCCCTTTGCTTGGTGCAGTGGCTCCCCCTAACACCTGCAACACCATTCAAACATATACAATTTCCAATCGAAGTGCTTTTACTTTTCTACCCCGTTTTGTCATTCATTAACAAAGATGTAGCAGTTGATGTTGACTGAAGTTAAAGCACTTGGGAGAACCACTTAACAAAGATCTGACAAATATAAAATGTAGATTGTAACACTCTTAATTTTTGTCAACCTGGAATTAGACGTCCTTAGGCAATGGGTCAACCATAGCACCTTGGTAGCTTCTCAAAATTCAATTCCAAAGCTAAAGAAATCATTTAGAACGAAATTCTTTAGAAATTTAACGTGAATTAACTAGCGCTATGTTAGATTAGTTGTGAAATTAGCACTGATCGCTTTAAATACGTTCTGCAAGACCCAAAACCTATAGAATCATTGACGCTATCTTACCCTGAAACCTAGGATCAAACTCTAAACTCGTTTGTTCTCAGGAACCCTTTCAAACTTTGTATTGGATCTAGAACGCACGTTGAAAGTTCGATATCTATAATCTCAGATCATTATGACCACCTTGTTGGACTTGACAATCATTTCAAAAATCAAGCCCAACCGATATCCTGAGACCATTTTACTGAGTTCGAAGTGACGACAGTGAGAAAAGGAAAATATTTAGAAAATTAATTCAATTTTTAATAAATCTGGCACGCGTCGCTTACGCGACATTTTTTAAGCATTCAGACCGTTGGAATCTGACCCAAATACACCCTCGGATCAGGGAACATTTCCCACTCATGTCAGTGTGCTTGGAATCTCTGATCGAGTCTCAGTGACTGCTGAACTGAAACTGGTCCGCCACGTGCGATCTGGAAACCCTATCGAACTGAAAACTTAATGTGATCAGGATCCAGCATCCACAAGCTTAAGTCCGACCGCATTCAGTTAGGGGACCTCCAAAAATATTATTTTAGATCGGGAAAGACCCGATTTGGCTATAACCCAAGTATACCTTGACTTAAAGTTTGTTTTGGTCATGGTTGGGCTTATAAAAGGGCCTTAAACCCTTTAGCTTTCTAACCCATACGAATTTGGGAAAAACCCTAGGAGAGTGAAGGGAGAGAAGAGATAGAAAGTGTGAGAGAAGTGGGAGAACCATCCTGTTATTATTCTCTGCTGCTCCACGTGCCAAAGTCATCCACCTGCATCATTATTTCGGCGATTCTGGTTTCGTTCTAGGTAAGAAAACCCTAACCTTAACCTTTTTTAGGAATTTCATCGATACAAGTAGCGAAGTAGCTAACCTATCTTGTGGTATAGGTGGTCATATCGACGTTGACGAAGTGTAGAGTTCCTATTCAATTCGATACACTTCTACGGCGTAAGGTGCGGATTTTAGACACTTAGTTTACCATTTTTCAAGGCTTTCAATGTCGTTTAATGGTAGATTGTTGTCAAGAATGCTGTTTCACATGTAGAACATGCTGTCTGTTTTTCATTTCGAATACGTACGAAGAATATGAGATTTAGGGTATTTTAGGTATTTGTAAGAAATACCGTATACGTATAAAATTCAAATTCATGCTTAACATGATTAATTGCCGTGAATATATGCTTGTTACGTGTGTGACAACTCCTTAGCGAAAGGACTTTCCCTAAATCACGCCACGGCCAATATACGCTATATATGTAAAAGTGTGTAGCTCAAATGTTTGAGAAAATGTTTAAATGAATACGGAACCCGGATTCATGTATGCTATGATTATCCGTCGTGGGTATATGCAAGTGATCTATGGGGCAACTCCCTAGTGAAAGGAATTGGTCAAATACATGATATATCAACATATGATATGTATTTAGTATGTGTAGCCTAAGTATGACGGAATGAGTATGGAATTTTCTTTCATGCTTGCCATGACTAATTGTCATGGATATATGATTGTTGTATGGGCAATACCCCTTTGACGAAAGGATTTGCCCTAATACGTATACTTATGAATGTAAAATATGTATGATATAATGTGTAATCTAAGTGGTTGAATAAATGCCTCAGTGAATTAGTAGTTAGTAAAGTATGATTGCTAACCTGGTTGACATATGGATCTCCATCACAATACGTAAGTCTATGAACTCCTCCATGAATAGTGTAACTTAGATTATCCATGCTAAGTGAGTGTATGATTTCCTCCATAGATTGTTTACTTAGTTGAAGCATGTTAAATGTGTGGATGAATTTCTGCATGTACTGTTTACATTCAAGTTACACTTCACGATTGTTCATATGGATACAGGATATGAATCATATGCTACTTGTTAGATTTGTATGTGATTGGGGCTTTACTCTAGTCCAGGAAGTCGGTAAGAGATTTGAATTCGTGGTTGGATTCTATTCTCCACGAAGGATGTGTATGACGAACCCGAGTCGTACTAGAGTTGTCGGCAGTGGTTAGGCCACATGAAGTGCTTGTGCACTTCATGTCGTTCGATTCAACATGCGCTCGTGCTAGTCGGACTCATCAAGAAACTCGACTGACCATTGTATGTTCACCTTGTATTGGTCATAACTGCCTGAACCTAGGGTACTGAACTTACCAGTGATAACCCTGATAACTGTGGTACCTTGATCCACTAAGACTCATGAACCGAGCATGGTGGTATGAGACACCGTGGTCGAGCTGTCGGCCTACGCTGGGGCCACAAACCTCCCCGTAGTGACCAGTGAGCACCTTAGACTCGTGAGCCTATTTTGGTGGTATGAGACACTATATTCAAGCTGTCGGCCTACACTGATAAGGTGATGGGGGAGCAGTGCATCGAGTGCGAGCAACAGCCCTGAAATTCCTTTGTAGTGACCTCGAGCGTACTCTGAGTTTACGTGAGGCGACGACCCTTCCGTAGCAACAAGAGTACAACTAGGCCTGTATTGATAAGGTGATGGAGGAGTGGAGTAACGAGTGCGTGCAATAGCCCTTGTAGTGACCTAGAAATATATCATTGTATAAGATTACTAGGAGTGACGACCCTAGACAGGATCCTTGTTGGGAATGATATAAGGGAAGTACCCTAGTTTCCAAATCCTGTTGTATGAAAAGGACTAATAGCAACTCGGTAATCATATTCATATCGCACTGCATGTGCCTGGAAGATGTGGAGCACTGAGGGAAGAAAGCATGTCGCGGGCATAAGATGTTGTCGCATGAGGGAGTATGTCGGTGAGGGCATCCATCATGTCATTTCATTCTTGCATTAATCACAATATTTAGGAATGTTTGAATTTCTTTCTTTATCTTTATCACTTGATTGATTTGATAACATGTTAACATTTGCTCTATGATTCCACTGAGTTAGCTACTCACTCCCACGTTACCGGACATGGGTTATGGTCGCACACCGCACACTGATGGTAATTTTATGTAGGAGGGTACGAGAACAATCTAGAAACAAGTTTAGGACCCCTAGTTTGTTTGTCGACGAAAGTTTACTGAAAATGATCGACGAGATCGAGTCCGTTCACACTCTTGATCATACACAAGGACCCCAAATCACTCCTAGACCGTCTATTGACTGGTCTAGACCCTTATTGATCCTATCCCAGCCTCCAGAAATCGCTAAAGGCAATTATACTTCAGAAATGACCCAAACTAGCCCGAATAGGCTCAAACGGAGGAAGGGCCCAATTGGGGCAGTTTTAGAGGGACCTAGGGGGGACCCACATCATTTTGGACCTAAGGGGGGGAGGGGAGGACCTCGCCGAAATGGCGAGCCCTCGCCCAACAGTCCAGAGACCGGCGAGGACCTCGCCGAGTAGGCGAGGCCTCGCCGACCAGCGGGCTTGGTCGGGCGGGCCGGTTGGGTTGACTGAGTTTGGGGACTTGTGGACCCCACTGGTCCACAGTTCCTTGATTAAAACACCCCCGATCAACTACTTCCTTAACAAACTACCCCTCCAAGCTCTCCTTTCTCTTCCAAACGTCTGATTTTTGGCAAAAACCACCTCTTCAATCACTTCCTCTTTCATTTTCGTGCACCACTGTCCCTACCCATTTAAAACCCATCCACGCTGCTGTCTACACTCTCCATCCTCTCTCATTTGACCTCTCAAATTCCCATTTTGTGCCTCAAAGGCATGGGAACTTCATATCCCACCTTGTTCTTCTTAGAAAATAAGTTTTTATTTTTACATTTTATTCTCCTAACTACCCTCTACAGGTACATGCATCTCCCGTCTCCTTCTTTTCCTTGCCTTGAGCTCATGAATCCCCTCTTGTGATTCACTACTTCATAACTTAACAATCCATCATAAATGATTTATGATGGATGAAATTGTAAAAGCAACAATAAATGGTTTCCAACACTATGTTTGGTGTATCCAAGTAAATGTAATTTTGGGCTTTCTATCAACTTATACTTAGGAATTCATCATCATGGGATTTGAAAATCCCATCTCACACTTTTCAACACAAGATCCATTTTCCAAAGCCCATGAAATTGATTTGAATCCCAACCCACCCACCTACTAAACATGTCGCTCCCAATTCTTAGGTGGGGGTAGGAAAGCAGTCCCATTTAACACAACTTGAGACCACTGGCCACATATGCCCTTCGAGTTTTGGACTTAGAGTGGTACTACTAGATTTAAAAGATCTGACGATATAGGAAATCCAATTTCAATTAGATAATCTTGACTCTAAGCGATAGAACAATCCCCTGTAGTAGAAATGGTATGAAACCATCTAGCGTATGAGCCTAGACTTTGGATTATAGCTAGTGAGTTACAGACTAGTCTACTAGTTATATTAAGTAGTGTAAAGCCTGTATATGCTAAGGAATAGTAGGTTAGATTTGGTTAGAGTAGAACCTCATTCCTTCGATAGATCTCCTTAATACTTATAGACTTCTGTTATAACCCTTAGGAAAGTTGTTTTAACTTAGAACCATTCACCCTCAGGGAAAACTTATAAATCTCTTAGATTAAAATTAGAATAAACTAGCACGCCCCTTTGAATTACCTTCCCAAAGGGCTTATTACATTCGGGAACACGGAGTAAAGGAGCTGTATATATAAGCAAAGTATTCACGGTTTGAATTGACTTCTTAATCCTAGTAGTTACCCATAAATCCAATGCTCTGATCAAGCAGAAGATCGGCATCGACTCAGATTAAAAATTGATACGACAAATTTTCTGTCATCATGAGGCAGAAAGTTTATGTATCCGGCTCAGACCTACTACCCAACTTTTGTTCCGTGTTGGCCCGACCACCTACAACCAAAAGTTATTACTTTGCCTTTGGAAAATGTTAAGGACATACAGCCAATAGAGATTAGACCTCTTACCACAAACTCACATCCGTCCTTGAAATCAACCACAACACCCATCATTTCAGCTCTTTTCTATAATCATAGGTACCAATGCCATAGAACGCATCATTAACAAAGGAAAATCAATGTAGCGAGAGGTTGTTTCCCATTTCATGTCAAGGATAGGCCCTAAGTTACACCTCGTTCCGATACAAGGATCGAGACATAGATTCTTGAGCCTTAAGCAGGACTAAGTTTTAAGGGGGGTAGAACATATTGAGCCCAATCTAATTATTATTAGCTAATACAACCGTTGAATCAGAGTAGCGCAACGGAAGCGTGGTTGGCCTCTTCCCCACTGGTCAAGGATCGAAGAAGTTGATTTAGGTTATATGTCAGGTTAGGTCATTAAATAGGATTTGAACCTTCCTTAGAATGTCAATACTAAAGTCTCTCTAGGAACTCATTACCCTTAGCCAATTTTGAGGATGAAATTATGTTTTAAGGGGGGTAGATTGTAACACCCCGAATTTTTACCAACCTGGAATTAGACGTCCTTAGGCAATGAGTCAAGCATAGCACCTTGGTAGCTTCTCAAAATTCAATTCCAAAGCTAAAGAAATCATTTAGAATGAAATTCTTTAGAATTTAACGTGAATTAACTAGCGCTATATTAGATTAGCTGTGAAATTAGCACTGATCGCTTTAAATACGTTCTGCAAGACCCAAAACCTATAGAATCATTGACGCTATCTTACCCTGAAACCTAGGATCAAACTCTAAACTCGTTTGTTCTCAAGAACCCTTTGAAACTTTGTATTGGATCTAGACCGCATGTTAAAAGTCTGATATCTATAATCTTAGACCATTATGACTGCCTTGTTGGACTGGACAATCATTTTGAAAATCAAGCCCAACCGATATCCTGAGACCATTTTACTGACTCCGGAGTGAACAGAGTGAGAAAAGGAAAATATTTAGAAAATTAATTCAATTTTTAATAAATCTGGCACGTGTCGTTTGTGCGACATTTTTTAAGCATTCAGACCGTTGGAATCTGACCCAAATACACCATCAGATCAGGAAACATCTCCCACTCATGTCAGTGTGCTTGGAATCCCTGATCGAGTCTCAGTGACCGCTGAACTGAAACTGGTCCGCCACGTGCGATCTGGAAACCCTATCGAACTGAAAACTTAATGTGATCAGGATCCAGCATCTATAAGCTTAAGTCCGACCGCATTCAGTCAGGGGACCTCCAGAAATGTTCTTTTGGATCGGGAAAGACCCAATTTGGCTATAACCCATGTATACCTTGACTTAAAGTCTGTTTTGGTCATGTTTGGGCTTATAAAAGGGACTTAAACCCTTAGCTTTTTAACCCATACGAATTTGAGAAAAACCCTAGGAGAGAGAAGGGAGAAAAGAGAGAGAAAGTGTGGGAGAAGTGGGAGAACCCTCCTGCTATTCTTCTCTGTTGCTCCACGTGCCAAAGCCATCCACCTGCATCGTTATTCCGGCGATTCTGATTTCGTTCTAGGTAAGAAAACCCTAAACTTAACCTGTTTTAGGAATTTCATCGATACAAGTAGCGAAGTAGCTGACTTGTCTTGTGGTATAGGTCGTCATATCGACGTTGACGAAGTGTAGAGTTCCTATTCGATTCGATACACTTATACGACGTAAGGTGTGGATTTTAGACGCTTAGTTTATCATTTTTCAAGGCTTTCAATGTCGTTTAATGGTAGATTGTTGTCAAGAATGCTGTTTCACATGTAAAACATGCTGTCTATTTTTCATTTCGAATACGTATGAAGAATATGAGATTTAGGGTATTTTAGGTATTTGTAAGAAATACCGTATACGTATAAAATTCAAATTCGTGCTTAACATGATTAATTGTCGTGAATATATGCTTGTTACGTGTGTGACAACTCCTTACCGAAAAGACTTGCCCTAAATCACGCCACAGCCAATATACGCTATATATGTAAAAGTGTGTAGCTCAAATGTTTGAGAAAATGTTTAAATGAATACGGAACCGGGATTCATGCATGCTATGATTATCCGTCGTGGGTATATGTAAGTGATCTATGGGGCAACTCCCTAGTGAAAGGATTTGGTCAAATACATGATGTATCAACATATGATATGTATTTAGTATGTGTAGCCTAAGTGTTTGTGAAAATGACGGAATGAGTATGGAATTTGCTTTCATGCTCGCCATGACTAATTGTCATGGATATATGATTGTTGTATGGGGAATACCCCTTTGACGAAAGGATTTGCCCTAATACGTATGCTTATGAATGTAAAATATGTATGATATAATGTGTAATCTAAGTGGTTGAATAAATGCCTCAGTGAATTAGTAGTTAGTAAAGTATGATTGCTAACCTGGTTGACATATGGATCTCCATCACAATACGTAAGTCTATGAACTCCTCCATGAATAGTGTAACTTAGATTATCCATGCTAAGTGAGTGTATGATTTCCTCCATAGATTGTTTACTTAGTTGAAGCATATTAAATGTGTGGATGAATTTCTGCATGTACTGTTTACATTCAAGTTACACTTCACGATTGTTCATATGGATACAGGATATGAATCATATGCTACTTGTTAGATTTGTATGTGATTGGGGCTTTACTCTAGTCCAGGAAGTCGGTAAGAGATTTGAATTCGTGGTTGGATTCTATTCGCCACGAAGGATGTGCATGACAAACCCGAGTCGTACTAGAGTTGTCGGCAGTGGTTAGGCCACACGAAGTGCTTGTGCACTTCATGTCGGTCGATTCAACGTGCGCTCGTGCTAGTCAGACTCATCATGAAACCCGACTGACCATTGTATGTTCACCTTGTATTGGTCATAACTGCCTGAACCTAGGGTACTGAACTTACCAGTGATAACCCTGATAACTGTGGTACCTTCATCCACTAAGACTCATGAGTCGGGCATGGTGGTTTGGGACATCGTGGTCGACTGTAGGCCTACGCTGGGGCCCCAAACCTCCCCGTAGTGACCAGTGAACACTTTAGACTCGTGAGCTGATTATGGTGGTATGGGACACTATATTCGAGCTATCGGCCTACACTGATAAGGTGATGGGGGAGCAGTGCAATGAGTGCAAGCAACAGCCCTGGCAGCCCTTTGTAGTGACCTCAAGCGTACTCTGAGTCTACGTGAGGCGACGACCCTTCCGTAGCAACAAGAGTATAACTAGGCCTATATTGATAAGGTGATGGGGGAGTGGAGCAATGAGTGCGTGCAATAGCCCTGGCAGCCCTTGGAGCGACCTAGAAATATATCATCTTATGAGATTACTACGAGTGACGACCCTAGACAGGATCCTTGTTGGGAATGATATAAGGGAAGTACCCTAGTTTCCCAATCCTGCTGTATGAAAAGGACTAATAACAACTCGGTAATCATATTCATATCGCACTGCATGTGCCTGGAAGATGTGGAGCACTGAGGGAAGAAAGCATGTCGTGGACGTAAGATGGTGTCGCATGAGGGAGTATGTCGGTGAGGGCATCCATCATGTCATTTCATTCTTGTATTAATCACAGTATTTCGGAATGTTTGAATTGCTTGCTTTATCATTATCGCTTGATTGATTTAATAACATGTTAACCTTTGCTCTATGATTTCACTGAGTTAGCTACTCACTCCCACGTTACGGGATGATGTTGCGCACACCAACCAGTCCCTATTCTAGTTTTAGATAATGGCGATGCTTGCGAAGTAGAGCCGGACTTGATGACGATGAGGTGGATCCCTCCTATATGCAGGTTCTGATCGACGGGTTTACAGGGTTACTGATTTGATGCCAATACACTTGGTATTTTACCTTTTATTTACACACCCATGTATATTCTTTTCGTTCTATTTTGGAGTATACATGTATTTAGTTAACCTGGTAACATGTTCACACTCTGGAGACTTACAATCATTTATATATTTTATATATCTATCACATTCTTTCGCTTGCTAATTTAACTGTATCTGGAGTATGATATGCTGTTTTGGCTTAATGCACTTCATATTTTATGCACTATTATAGTTGACATTCATTCATCATTGAAAATGTTGTATAAGTGATGTTCTGGAACTCGGGAGTGGAGTTTATCCTCGACCCCCGATTTTCAGGGCGTTACATAGATGGATAATGATTGGATCAGTTTAACCATACATCTTTTTCAAAAATCGTGAAGATATATCAGAGTACATAAAGTGGTGACATAAGCAGATAAAATAATCACTAAACTAATACCACATGCATTCCATAACAGAGCCAAGGGATTTTAAGACAATGTTGGCAGTAAAAGATGAGAATGATATTCAGCCATATCCAATCAAAAAGAAAAAAATAAAAAATAAAGCCCAAGGTTGGTGAATATTCAACATTCACCCAATGGCCACAAAAAAACTGTCGAGCCCATTCATAGGCAACCAAAACAACCATTAGTACTAGTTCAACCAAAAAAAACTGTGTAAGTTAAAGAGCTAACACAACCACCAAAGAGAGTGTAGAACATCCAAAAACATACTGATGTTCGTACGTGGAAAATAGGAGTGAGGTGTGTGATAGCATACACGGATCACCATCGTGGAGTAGAGTGGGATGGCTTTGTGTAGTCTCATCGACAAGTCATCAAATCCACCAGCTGTTGCACAGACTGTTGCACCTTATGGACGACCCGCTCCAAGATTGTGAGTCACTCTTGCACTGATTGAGCATCCCGCTGAATCGCCCCTTTCCTCTCCAGCTTGTATCATTTGGCATGTCTAGGTATTGATCCTGATGGGACTGGATCGGGTCTGGAGGATTCATCCCCCACCATCTCTATTTCCTTAGTACGAGAGACACCAGCTGTTGTCCCCATTTCTTGAATCCCTTTTTCCCGTTCGTCCTCTGTGTACTCATGGAACCTCAGGTCCATTTTGTGAATGTTCTTGGCATTGAAGACTTGAAGTGAATGTACCGGATCAGTGGTAGATGGGAACCTAATGGCATTGCACACCCTTCTTATGATCCAGGGATATGAACGATGAAGATCCCTGAAAGTGTGGACCGCATATACCAACTGATTGACCAGTAGAGTAGGTAGGCACATACTTGTCCCTTTTGCAATAGAATAAATTATCATGACCATGAATCTAGTGAGATCGGATCTGTTGGTACTTCTTGGATATAGATTTGTAGTGAAGATACCATGCAAAATCCGAAATCGGAGCTCCATGTACCTGGATTTCAATGCATTCCCTTTGTGCCAGGGGATATCTCTATCATTGCATAGGTACTTGGTTACCATGGATCGAACATCTGGATGGTCGATGTCCATTTCTGGAAGGCCTTTTGGTGCTATCTGTAGATTGAGAATGTTGGCCATTATAGCAGGGGTGATTAACACCTCGTCACTATCCACATCAACCACGACTGAAGGAGGATCAGATATAAGAGAGTGACACGTGGACAGGAAGTTGCATGTTAGTTCAAGCTGGCACAATCCCCCGAAGTCTAGGACGGGCAGCCAACCTGTCACCACAAATAAGGGTTCCAGATTGTAAGGTGCTAAGCAACCCCTGTCGACTTTTCTTTCATGAATCAGTTTCCTACCGGTGTATTTTGCTGGGCGTTGGCTAGCCGGAGGAGGCGGTACCGGTTGAGGTCTGGGACCCACCACGTGAGGTCTGTCGTGATCTTTGCCGAGTGGGAGTCCCACGTTCTGGGGTCCTCCCCCTTCCTTTTGAGGTGAGGACTTTTTATCGGGTAGTTTTTGAAGACTCCCCCGGACCGGATGCTACTCCTTTGTCTTTTCCCATGTGGACCAATAAGCTTTTGAATGATTTGGGAAAAACAACAAACACACTTGATAAACTAAGAAAAATACCTAAAAAGGGATGACGTAAAAAGGGTATTACCCGATTTTTGGAGTGATTTGAGTAGTCTGACGTGGCTTCCAGCAGTTTGGTCGAGAGAATCGAACAGAGAAGATGACCGAAAACCCTTGAAAAATAAACCCCCTTTTTTTTGCCCCGCTGATATTTATTAGGTGCCATTTGTCAATTTTATCGATCATTGTTCCGATGATATCGAGAAGTTGCCGATCGATGTTATCGGGACTGTTACTGATGTCATTCATGGTCACTTGACTATTCATATTCTTCAGGGACATTGATGATATCGATCCTTTATTGATTAATCGAGAATGAGATATTGATTCTAAGCTTTGCTCATTCATTCTCAGGCTAACAGCCATCAAGGATGGGAGGTTCCATCCTTAAATGAGACGTACCCAAAATTTTGTACAATCTTTGTACAACTCAAAATTTATAATCACGTTTATATACAAAAATTTTAAGGTGAAGAACCTCAGATGTATCATTGACGGCTTAGCAAAAACATTTCCTCATTTTAGCACAGGTTCAGATTCTAATGCATGATCTGGCTAATCCTTCTTTACCCATTTTACTTTGTTAATCGAATTGGGTGGTGATGCAAGAGCATTTCTTTTATCCATATTCCTAAGAGGACTTCTGAAGTTCTGTATTTCTCTGGTTAATAATTTGTTAACATAGTTCTAACCAAAGCAAGGTTGAGTCCTCCTTTGTGTTATACATTCAAACTTATAATGACCTGAATCACCACACACATGACATTCTGGAGTTTTTCTGGTTTTGCTTCCAGAGGCAGCAGATTTTTCAGTTCTAGGAGCTGAATATCCAGTCTTTGATTTATGTTTTTCATATCATAGGCCACTTTTATCCTTCCCAAGTCTTCCCATTCCTAACAGGTTTTTTTATCATTTTGCTACTTTGGAAAAACTTGTAGTTTATCTTGGCCATCTTCTTGGATTCTTCTAGATCAACTAGGAGTGAATGATTTTCATTATGAAGAAGTCTATTCTTATCTTCTAGCAGTTCGACTTGTTTGTTCAGTTTATCTGATTCAGACTTTAGAAGGGTATTAACTTTTTCTAATTTCTCATTGTCTGAATAATATTGTTATAGATCATTGATTAGATGTGAGTTGATCTTCAATGTTTTGACCAGATCTTTTTGCAGCAATACCTTCTTATTTTAAGAGATTCCAAGTCTTTTCAGTATATGGATGCTATGAATATAGAGTTGATTATATGCATCTTGCAATTCATTTAGTTCCTCTTCTTCTTCTTTTTCTTTAGTTTCCTCATTATCAGACGGAAATGATTCAGTGGCTTGCTATTCTTTTTCGTTCTCAGATTCTCGGGGAATGATTGGAGTAGTGGAGATTATAAGGATTTTCAATGATTTCTGATCTCCACCACACTCTAAGCTACTAGATTCTGATTTTGACTCTTCTGTATCATCCTAAGTGGCGGCCATTGCCTTGTCCTTAGTTTTTCTGTTTGGGCATTCGTTAGACAGGTGACCATACTCATGATAGGCATAGCATTGTGGTTCTTTGGTCCTTTTATCAAATTTTCCTGTAGAGGATTTGTTATTCACCTTTCTTCCTCTAGAAGGACGGCCACGATTCTTCTGAAAGAATCTTTTGAATCTTTGTGCCAGTAAAGCCACTTCCTCATCTTCATCTTATTTTTCACTCTCACTGTCCTCATGTTTTATTTTCTTAGAAGTTTTTAGGACAGTGTTTTTGAATTTTTGGGATTGTGTGAAGTGTAGTTCAAAAGTTTGTAGGGAACCTACTAGTTCTTCTACTTTCATCTCATCAATATTCCTACACTCCTCAATTGTTGTTACTTTAGGATTAAATCATTCTAGTAGGGATCTTAGAATTTTCCTACAAATTTTTGGTACAAGAACTTTCTCTCCCAATCCACCCATGGAGTTATAAATGATATTCAATTTTGTGAAAAACTCCATAAATGTTTCATGCTCTTTCATCCTGAGACTTTCGAACTGTGAAGTCAGAAGTTGTACTTTAGACCTCTTCACAATGCTCGTGCCTTCATGGGTTATTTCCAATAGATCCCATGCTACCTTAGATGTCCCACTCATGCTTATTTATGTAACACCCTGAAAATCGAGGGTCGTGTATAAACTCAACTCCCGAGTTCCAGACAGTCACTTATGCAACAAAAATGATTATGATTCAAGGTTGTCTGAGTTAAAGCATTCACATGAGTAAAAGTATACCAAAACTGCAATTCATACTCCAGATCCAGTGATAAAAGCAAGCGGAAGACTAAAGAATATATATATCACTGTATGGAAAAACAAAGTAGATCTCAACTGACACTAAAGTATGAATACATCTCTGAGTCTCATATACATATACATGAATAAAACCAAATGTTCAAAATAGTCCCACTGAAGTCCCATCAACCCAGGTCACCTAAGCGAAGCCATCATGGTACTCCATGTATGAGAACTCGTCCTGGTCCTCGTCAAAGTCTGGCTCTGCCTCCTGGATCTTAGCATCACCTGCATCTATAATAGGGTTTGGTGGGTGTTGCAAACACCATCCCGTAACGTGGGAATGAGTGATCAACTCAGTGGAATCATAGAGCAAAGATTAGCATGTTCACAAATCAATCATGCGATAATAGTAAAGCAGTAAATCAGACAATCCTAATACTGTTGTTAATGCAATATGACATGACGTGATGTATGTCGTCACCGACGATCTCCCTCATACGGCACCATCTTCGTCCGCGGCATGTGTGCATCCCGCTCAGTGCTCCACATCTTCCAGGCACATGCAATGTGATGGTGATATGATTGCCGAGTTGTTATTAATCCATTCAAACAGCAGGATTGGGAAACTAAGGTACTTCCCTTGTATCAATCCCAACACAAATCCTGTCTAGGGTCGTCACTCCTAGTAATCTCATACGATGTATATTTTTGTAGGTCGCTGCAAGGGCTTCCAGGGCTATTGCTAGCACTCGTTGCACCGCTCCCCCATCACCTTATCAATACAGGCCCACTGTACTCTACTGCTACTGAAGGGTCGTCGCCTCCCGTAGACTCAGAATACGCTCGCAGTCACTACAAAGGACTCGTCGCCTGATCAGTGTAGGCCAACAGCTAGAATATAGTGTCCCATACCACCATAATCTGCTCACGAGACTAGGTGCTCACTGGTCACTACGAGGAGGTTTGTGGCCCCAGCGTAGGCCGACAGCTATACTACGGTGTCCCATACCACCATGCCCGACTCATGAGTCTTCGTGGATCAAGGTACCATGGTTAACAGGGTTTACAATGGTAAGTTCAGTACCCTAGGTTCAAGCAGTTATGACTCATGCAGGGTGAACATACAACGGCCAGTCGGGTTACTTGACGGGCTCGACTAGCGCGATCGCATCTCAAGTCGAACGACATGAAGTGCGTAAAACACTTCGCGTGGCCTAACCACTACCGCCAACTCCAAAACACGGCTCGCGTTCATCGACGCGTCGTTCGTGGCCAAGATAAGCCAACCACGAATTTGCTCGGTTACCGACTGCTTAGACTAAGTATAGTCTCAAACAATTATAGAATCACATCAGCAAATCATATGAGAGTATTGGAATTGAAATACAACCATGTGAGCATGTTAACACATGTTATAACATACAACTTAAACAAATCTTCAAGCACATGCATTTCATACGTATAATGAAATCATGCATATGGCTAACATGTAGGAAATCATTTACATCAGCATATTAATTGAGAAATCAATCTCAAACTAATCCATAACACCATTTAATTCAATACATACTAACACAAGCATTTATACAAACACTTACACTACACACTTAAGTCTATATATAGTATGTCGACCCGAAGTGCGCATTTAGGCGAATCTCTTCGCCGAACTAATTATGCACGTATTCCTAACATTCTAATGCGACAATAAACCATGTCAATCACATCAACAAAATATGAATGAAATCAGTACTTCCTACAAATGACTAAAATGCCCTAAATCTCATATTCTTCGTTGATTTACGAAACAGGAAACGGATAGCATGTTGTACATGTCAAATGGCGATGCCGTTGATAATCTACTATTAAACGACATTGAAAGTGTTGAAAACAGTCAATCAAAGCATCTAAAATCCTCACCTTGTCTCTTATGGATGCGTGAATTCGAATGGAGTGTATACGCTTCGTCTACGGCGACTAAAAAACCTGTTTTACAAGATCTATTAACTATCAAGCTATGGAACGAAAGAAACATCAAATCAGCAACTTTCTAGGGTTATTTCTTACCTGAAAATGCGGAGGAATCACCGGCCAGGTGATCGGAGGGTGTTGCTATAGCACGTGCAACAAGCGGCACGAAGACAGGAAAATTCTCTCCTACTCTCTCTCACAAACTCTCACCTTTTCTCTCTCCCAAGCTAGGGTTTTTCTCAAATTCGGATGGCTGAATTCTGACGGTCAGAACGCTTAATACTGACACGTCAAGTCGTGTGCCCGATTTGAATTTTAAATTCCAAATATATCCCTATTCTTACTCTCTTCAGTCCAGGCTCAATGAAATAGCCTGCGAACGTCAGTTGGACTTGATTTTCGAAATGATTGTCAAGTCCAGCAAGGCGGTTCTAACGGTCTAAGATAGTAAGTATCGGACTTTCGACGCGCGGTCTAGATCCAATACAAAATTTCAAAGTGGTCAAGAGAACAAACCTGCTTAGAGTTTGATCCGAGGTTATAGAGTATTATAGAGTCATTGGTTCTACCCGATTTGGGTCTTGTAGAACGTATTTAAAGTGATCAGGGACTATTTCCCAGCTACTCTAGCATTGCGCTAGTTAACTTAGTCATATTTTCTAAAGAAATTAATTCTACGCGATTTCGAGTCGAGTTGGTACTCGAGTCCAAGTACGGATTTTTTCCGGGCGTTACAATTTGATTGAAAATATCCTCAGACATGGCACAGTAGATGAAGTTCATAGCTTTTTCTTCACCATTTTATTTTTCTTTGTCAAACTTGTCCGCTTTTCTTTGGGTTTGGGTTTTATGATGGTTGTGCCACTTTCATGTGCGATTTGTTCAAATGGTGGCACATAACGATTTTCAACTATATCCCAAACATCATGGTCAAAGATCTCAGGAAATAGTGCATCCTAGCATTCCAGTATGCGTAATTTAAACCATCAAATACTGGAGGTCTAGTGACTGATGAGCTCTCTCCTCTGGCCATATTCCAAACTTCAGTTAAGATCAGTCTTTAGGCGGTGAAGCCCTTAAAGAGAGACCCTCTCTGATACCAATTGAAGTAGTAGTGAAGACCGCTTGAGTTGAAGTAAGAATATGCCAATATGTCCTAGAGGGGAATGAATAGGACTTTTTAAAGTTTTTATAATGTATTTAAAAATCCTATTACACTAATCCTATCGATAAGAACATATTAAGATTACTCAAAAAAATAACTCTACTGGCTTCCATGCCCAGTAGAGGATCCAATCACAAACTATTCAAGAAGTGAGCAATATGCAAAGTAGTTTATGATGGATATGACTGTGTACGTGTGTGAGGTGTGATTTCAGATATTCAGATATTAAAATATTAAAGCAAATCACACAATCAGGAGAATAGCAATCGCAAACACAGTCATTTTTATAGTGGTTCGACTACTTGCCTACTCCACTCCCGGCTGCCGCACTCAACCCTTAAGTATACCAAATTTCACTAGGGAGGTTTCACATGGTTCACCCCTAACCTAATGTTTTAAATCAAGTTCACCTTCAACCTTTATAACTTACACTGAGGCTGAGTGTTTATGCTCTCACGAGCAAGGGTCAACACATCACACCCACTTTTAATCACACTGGCCAAGGATCTTTCCTAAGACCCTAACGGAGGTTTCACTCAGTTTACCTCAAACCCAAGGTTTTACCCGGTTCACCTCAAACCAAAGGTTTTATTGGTTCACCTCTAACCAGATGTTTATGCTCTCCATAGAGCAAGGGTCCAGAGAACGCACCCACCATGTACACTCCCGCCAGAGGCCTCCTAGAGGACTTCAAGGGTGAGAAACACTTTGGACACAATCCTAAAAAAGAATGATCAGAAGGTTCCTCTGGACTCTAGATACTTATAAATGAGTTAATGAGTCTCATTCAGCACGTTGGCGAATATCTCCACCTTATTGATGAAGACTCTTCAGCTCCCTTGATCTGTAACACAAATGATGTACCAATATATGGCTAAGGGTTAGGTCAAGGTTATGATGGAATCATACTCTCTAAATGTTTTCCTATAAAGGAGAGAGCAATTCCAATCATCTAAGCATTCAAGGCATCCCAGCTTAATGATTTGCCTTTAAGATGGTAGTTAAAGGATCCTTGAATGCAGAAGTTCATTCTCCAATCCACTCTATTAAATGTCAATGATGAGGGTGGATTAGAGGATGAACTCTTGTGAGAGAAAGGGCTTTGGGTATATGATCCAAAGGTAAAACACTCAAAAGCACTCTCTTCTTTCTCTACTAGCAATATGGACAAGTCTCTATTTATATAGGCAAAAGGTTCTAACAGATATAAAATGGTCACATTTATAACAATGTTTGATATCATCGAGCAGTGTCTATATCATCCAGCGTATACTCTCGATGGCATCGATGGTCCGCTCGATGACACAAACTCACATGTAATACGCTTTTGAAACCTCTTACCAGTTGGTCGATGGGATCGATCAGGTGTCAATATCACTGGATTTTGAACTCTGATTCTACTGATACTTGGATCGATCTTTCGACATTTGAAAAATGAGAGAGACTAGCATTAAAATATTTCATGTTTTTAGGATATGATCAAGGGTCAACCGATGTCATTAGAATTTGCATATCGATGATATCGAAGGCAGTGTCGATGCATCGATAAATCATATAGATTTTCCAGTAAGCTCGATAGATAGTTTGTGTCCAGTCTTGATGCAATCAACTCGGCCTCGATATCATTGACATGTGAATATCGATTCGAGTGGCCCCCGATCGAAGATATAAACAACCTAAAATATTTTGCTGGAAGATATGGACGCCCACTATCGATATCATTGATGGACTTCTGATATTATCGAGATTTGATTTAAAATCATATCGGGAAGAGCATCGATATATCGAAGGATTTTGATATTTTCCTTAAAAAATAGGGGAGCTAGTACTGTCTGTCGATATTATTGAGCCACCTTCAATAGGCTCGAGATTCAAATATCGATGATATCGATTAGTGTGTCAATACATCGATAATCCTGTCCATATATGTATTTGGTTGCTGGACACATTAAGTTCTCATTCGATTTGATCGATTGGTCTTCTAAGGACATCAACAGCGCAGGTCAATCATATCGACACGTGTATCGATAAGATCGACAGAGTAAGAAAACTTTGAGATTTCTATTTATTAAAAAAGTTTTCTCACATTAAAAACCCTATGATGTCTATCATGTTTTAAGGGTTTTATTCACCTGGTGTTTTGGGACATGGGATGTGAGGCTTTGATTTATCTATGGCGAGCTTGTGTACACATCCGGTTTAGGCAAACGCTTGAATTGATCTTCCTGTGAGGCTCTGCAGTCCGACTGACTCAACGTACATGCTAATTGACAAACTAGGGCACTAGCAAGGACACTTTTAGATTTCTTATGGGGAGTTTGCATGATTGGTGCAAGGCCTGTCTTTAAGACAGGCTCCTATATAAAGTGGCACCCTGGGGTTTGCTCCCATTCCCGTTGTGTGGATGGCGTAAAGCCTGTCTTTAAGACAGGCTCCCATATAAAGTGGCGCCCAGGCTATTTCCATTGCGTGGATAGCGCAAGAGGTTTCTCTCCCTCTTTTCATTGCACAGATAGTGCAAGAGGTTTCTCTCCCTCTTTTCATTGCATGGATGGCGCAAAGACTCTCTGCTTTGCGCGAATGGCACAACGGCTCTACAATGCTCCCTCTTTCTCCTAGATTCCATCATGTCTTCCAACTAACAACCCCTTAAATGAGGCATGGAGAGGGGTATTTATAGGCATCCTAAGCCCCTCACTCTTTAAATAGTGGTCATTACCACTACTTTCTTCACACAACATCCAACCTACTTCCTTAAATAGTGGTGTTCACCAATCTCTCCCTTAAATAGTGGTATACAATCACTTCTTCCTCCATATAAGGAAACACCAATCCATTCCTTTTTACCAAAATTCCCTCATTCACTCCTTTTTACCAAAGTAAGGAGTGCATAACCCTGGAAAGGATCCGTTCTATGGAATTCTCTAACCAATGCTATGGACATACAATGAGATAGAAGAACTTTTATGCCTCAACAGATGCCCCCTCAATCCTTCTTTAATTGATTCATGAAATCAAATGGAGGATCAATCTTCTTCTGACCGAAGAACTGAATGAACTGCAATTGAAGGATGACTAAATGATCATGCTTGAATGGAAGACTGAATGATCATACTTGACCAAAAGATCAAATGATCGTACTCGAATGGAAGACTTGAATGATGGTGTTTGAATGAAAGACTTGAATGCCCCCAACCAGCAGTGTTGACCAGATGCTTCACTAGAGAGGTTAAAATTCTCTTTTCATCGAAACCTCACACTGTAACAACTATGACGACTTCGTCTCTAATATCTTGGTCAGATAACTATCTTTCAATGTTGTTGTTGTTGCAATGGTCTCTTTGATCAACTTCGGAGACTCTTTCTTTGAATTCCGTGTCTAGGGAGTTGTTCTTTAATGCTCCTACTATAACAATTTCTTTTGATTATCTCCTTTATTCATGATCTGCATAACTTAAGCTTTCGAATGATAGTCTTTCATGCCAAATTAATCAGAATTAGTATCTCAAGACATTATAATTTTCCAATTTAGCTTTAAGAAGTATTGATAATTTTGAAATATATTAAAAGCTTCTTCTCTTTTTTAGGCTGATTGGAATATTCCTAATATGATAATGAATTAATAATTTCATCTTTGTGCTTGTCATCGTGCTTCGCATTGCATTCTTTGTTCATTATATCATGCTTTTAGAGATGTTATCTCTAGCTCCAAAGGTTCAATAGTTGAGTCTTTTTACTAAGTCTTTTCTAGTTTGTGCTCCTTGGCATTTCTTCATAGACTTTTCCTTAGATTTTTACTGATCAGAAACTTCTTTCAATTTTGATTTAATAAATTTTCGAAGGCCATAAAATTTACAGATGATGATTCTGTTTGCTCTGTCTCCATCAGATTTGGTACTCGGAGACTTGAGATATCATTACTAAGATAGCGAGAAGCTACAACATTGGACCATATAACTGGGCCTTGATATAAAAACAACTCTCAAACGTTCACACTGAACCATGCTTCATAATTCTTAGCATAAGAATTCCTCCACCGTGCATAAGAGATTATTAAAAGACCAAGGCATAGATTACTTTGAAGATATAGATCATGCCCCCTTTCTAGGTCAACTTTGCATAAAGATTTCTTCAGAAGGTAATATTTCTAAAGTGAAGGCTGCTGATACCCTTGAAGGATAGATAATCTTTGCCGCTCCTTAAATGAATCTAAAGAATGCATCTGAATCTTTAAATTGTTCAGGAGAGAATGATGATTCTTCGGTAATTTATTCTCTGTTGCCTTTGAGAATATTGTACAATAATATTTCTCTATCATCAAAAAGGCGAGAGACAAAAATATCTCACGGCTCTTGTCAATATATTAAATGATCTTGAAGATTTGAACTTTTGAGTAGATAATTGCCAATATTTTGAAAGCATTTGTTATTGTTGTAATTTGAACCTGATTAAAGAGAAGCATATTTTTGTATGTTGTTTACTCAATATTTAAAAATTTCATCAGACAATTACATATTTGAGCATATCTAAAGTGAAATATATATCTATAACATTTTGAATGATACAAATAATTTATGCCTTTTGAGTAGTGGAGCTAGTGTACTTTTGTCTGACCATACCTTGACTACACAAGACTGAACTTATCCTGACTTGACTGGACTTGAGTTGACTAGTCTAGACTAAACTAGACTGGACTAGACTGACACTACTACACTTGACTGGACTGACATTTACACATAGTTTAGGCACTTGAGTAGTGGAGCAACACAGTTTAAGGTCTTGCGTAGTGGGGCAACACAGTTTTTTGGACTCTTAAGTAGTTGGAGTCGAGTCTCACGTAATGGTCTCTGTAACTCTTATGAGTTCACTGGACTTCTCACATCCTGGTGAGTTCACAAATCATGATCCATCAGAGGGGATTAATGAAGCTACTGGGGCCATGAACTCGGTTAGATTTATGCATGGGGTTGGCCACAGTAACTCTCTAAAGTTCATGGGGCTCACAAGGCTACCTTTGAGGTACTAAATCGAAGGTCGTCAATCCATCAATGAGTAGGTTTAGGCCCTTCCTCATAAGTTACTACTGAAATCAAGCAAGAGATCTGAGGGGGTCTTATTCATGGCTGGCCTATCTATGGACATGGCCAAATAGCACACACTGTAACCCATGTTTTCTTTGTCTATAAGGTCGAACCCATTCACGGGAGGGCAATTTCATCCATTCCCCATGATGCTGTCGAAAAGCTATACAGACGGCATTAGTATTATGCATGACTAGCCGTTGAGGACTTTTTGGCCTTTTAGGGCTCTCGGTCACTGACTTCATCTACTGCCAGCATAGGTATGCATATGATGGCCTAGACGAACTTTTTAGGGCCACTAACTTCTCATTACTGCCCGAATAATAATGATGATAGGCCTTATGCATAGTTGGCCGTATAGGGCTTGGCCAAGCTGCCTTAAATGATACACTATTGTCGCTAACGTGATAGTTGATTGTACAGGCTTTGGTAAAGATAACAGATCGATATTTGAAGATAACATATCAATGATTGATATATTGACCCTTCTGATGTTAATAATATTATAAGATTTGGTCCAAATGGAGCTTCAACTTGGTAATAATATTAATTCCAATAAACTTCGACAATAGAATAAGCTTCACGTCAGCGATTTGGCGATGACAGTGGTAGTTTTACTAATTTAATCCAGCAACCATTGTCGGTTCTCGACAATAATAATATACTTCAACTTGATATCCTTAGGAGTCTGCCTTTTATTCATGTATGACATTGGCATTCTGAGACTTGGCATTTTGAGACTTTGCATTCCTGAGACTTTGAATTCTTAGACTTTGGTTATCTGAAACTTTAAATTCTGAGACTTTGGTTATCTGAAACTTTGGCCTTCGTCATATTCTGCTCATTTTGCCCCCTTTTGATTTGGAAGTATTATGCTAATAATCTTTAAAATTAAAACTGTAATTATCTTTAAGGATAACATATTTTATATGCTTTTGTTTGCCCCCTGAATAATTACGCTGTGAATCTTCTGAGTATTCAAGGATGATATATTTTGCTAAACCGGCAGGTATATTGATGAAAAATTTGCCCCCATGATGAATGTAATTATCTTGCTTTCTTCTCGCCTGTTCTTCTATAGAGTGAATATTTTCAATCATGATTATATGTCATTACCTTTTCTCTTATTTCATATATCTTATTTATGACAATCTTACTATCATCAATCATCTTCCGTAGAATACATTTTTCTTCTTTGCTTCATTTCCTTTGAATACTTTAACCGTGGCAATTCGATTTTCTTTGCAACTTAGTATATCATCTTCTTCAACTGTATATTTCTCATAGTCCTTGAATTGTCCAAACCATTTCTTTACTTTCTTAATTATAGAATCACCCATGTTTTCTTTATCGAATGATTTAATTCTTTACTATTTGACAATCATTCATTTCACTTTTCTTTCTTCGGTAATATCTGTTGTTGTTGTTCTGTTAAGACTTTGAAATAGCTGATTCATATGAGAATTAAGTAGCTTCACTTTGATTCTTTTCAAATTGTCTTGCTTTTCTACTATGGCAAGTTGTGAACACGATGCCCCCAGGGTTCTCTATTGACTGATGAATTTGTTAATTGATTTGCTTCCTCGTTGGCGAACAACGCCTAATTCAATCAAACTAACTTCTCATTTGAGGGCTTTCCTTAGGATTCAATGTTGTTTAAGGTAGTCACTGATATTGAAGGAGAAAGTGAAAACTGCATTTGTTGATGATGTCGAGGATGATAATCTAAGTGAGTGACGTAAAACTGCACCTCATAACATTTCACATTATCAACCTACTATCCATACTTGACAGGACAATCTTCTTTGTGATAGAATATTGAACCCTTCGTCTTTTGGATGTTACCATCATCCGTCCTTTATCATCTTGTTACACTATCGGTGAAGCAGAAACTATTTCGAACATTACTTAGCATTGTCTGTCCTTGATTGCAACTGATTTGATCTTCTCTGATACTTTCAAGTGGAAATTCATTGGGTGTGAAGTAGACAACCATGTTAGTCGGGAGAAAAGTCATTACGATATACTTGTCATTCAGAACAAAGTGTTAGTTACTTTGATTTAATTAAATTGTACTTTATTTTTAGAGATGAAGGGGAGGATGTTCCCCTCTATACAAAGGCCAAAAGGTGATAAATGTTCTCTGAATACTTTCTAAGTTATCATTGAATAATAATACTCCCTAATGGAGTCACCATTTTTTTTCGACAAGAAACGAATGTGTTTGATTTGAAGGATTTCATTCAATGATAACAATGATCACAATGTTTCTATTCTAAATTCATGTACATCCTTAGAATCCCTTTATTCTGAAAACAGAGTACAGTCAATCAATGCAATGAATGAAAGAGAAGGCTGTTTGATGCCAATTTGGGCAGCATTTCGACACTTTTAATGTTCATCGCAAAGGAGGATAGGTTGTGCAGATTTGAAGCCCTTGATTTGGTCGTGTGATAGGTTATAATCATCCTTCCAGTCGTATGGACAAACATTCTTTCTCCTTCAACTCTTTCTCTATGCTTCACATTTTTCTCTCTTCTATGAGCTCCTTGAAGCTCTCCAATTTTTATCTTCTCTCATTCTCTTCTCTCTCACTGCCTTCTCCAAATGAAGATGGGGGAGAGGTATTTATATACATTCAATAGGTGTGGAGGTCATTTGTCTGAAGATTGAAGTGCATAAACCTAACAAGGAATGTGGAGTGCATAAGGTTTGTATTAGAATAAAAGTCATGCATTAGGACAAGTTTCCATAAGGAGTGGCGCATGAGACTTGCTTTAGGACAATATTCCACATGAAGTGGCGCAAGAGGCAGGTTTCAGGACAATATTGCTTTCCAAGTGGTGCAAGGGGCTTGCTTCAGGACAATAAAAGCTTGTCTTCAGGACAAGCAGAGTTAGAAGTGGCGCATGGAGGAGTCTTCAAGATAACAAAAGCCTGTCTTCAGACAATGAGAGAGAGAGAAGTGGCGCTCTAGGCCAAGCTTCAGGACAAGCTCCATAACAAGTGGCGTAAGGGGATTTCTCTCCAAGAGAGGTTGCGCGAGCCACACAAAGGGGATTTCTTCTAGAGAGTTTGCATAGTCGGTGCAAGGAGACAGGCTCTCACATAAAGTGGTGCCTTGGGGTTTGCTCCCATTTCCATTGCACGGATGGGGGAAATCCTGTCTTTATGACAGGCTCCCACATAAAGTGGTGCCTAGGCCATTTCCATTACGTGGATAGCGCAAGACGTTTCTCTCCCTCTTTTCATTGTGCAGATGGTGCAAGAGGTTTCTCTACCTCTTTTCATTGCGCAGATGGCGCAAAGACACTTTCCTTTACGCGGATGGCGTAAAGGCTCTACAATGCTCCCTCTCTCTCTCCTAGCTTCTATCATGTCTTCCAACCAGCAACCCCTCAAATGAGGCATGGGGGAGGGGTATTTATAGGCATCCCAGGCCCCTCACTCTTTAAATAGTGGTGATTATCACCACTTCTTTCTTCACACAACATCTAACCTTCTTCCTTAAATAGCAGTGTTCACCAATCTCTCCCTTAAATAGTGGTGTACCCACTTCTTCCTCCATAGAAGGAAACACCCATCTAATCCTTTTTACCAAAATACCCCCATTCACTCATTTTTACCAGAATACCCCGATTCACTCCTTTTTACCAAAATTCCTCCATTCACTCCTTTTTACCAAAATAAGGAGTACACAACCCTAGAAATGATCCACACCATGGAATTCTTTAACCAATGCAATGGACATGCAATGAGATGGAATATTTTTTGTGCCTCAACACATGATCACTTCTAGTTCTGATCATAGATAACTCTTTTAGTCTGAATGCATTTTATAAGTTTTCTAACTTTGTTAAGAGTATCTGATTTTTCTCTCAGAAAGGGTACCTATTTACAACCTTAAGTGTAGGGTTATAATGTAGTAATAACTAGGTAAGAATGAGGTCGAATCCACTGGAATTAAATTTGTACGTATTCTGAAAATAACAAGAACTAGAATTAGAAAAAGATCTAAATTGAAATCTGAATAATTGAGAGTAATGGTGAATAATGTTGATTAAAACTTACGAATTTAAAGATGGGAATTAAGGTGTCAAGGATCCACTTGTAGCTATCAAGATAGTACCTTACTTGATTCAAGGAACATAATCAGAATTGGATCCTATCCTGTCCAATTGGAAGATAAAATAATTTAAATCAAATCTGAACTTTTCATTGACCTAATTCTCAATGGAGGATAATTGTGATGATTAGAAGAGATTTCATCACCCTACCATGCCCAAGAGACGATGGTGATCTACAGGATTTACCAATCTTACAATCTCAAGATAGAAAAACTGAAAATATTCATTTAATATCAACGTAGAAATCAATGAGGTTCGATAAGAACAATAATCAAAGTAAGATAGTTATTCAAACACGCTACAACTTCCCTCTTAGCCCTAGCTAAGAGGTTTATCCAACCATAGACATGATTGAAATCAAATCTCTTAAACAAAGCATGAAAAATAAACTAGGGAAGAAAAAAAACTCTTTGGCGGCTGCACAACCCTTGTGTGTGCTCCTTGAGACCTCTCCAAACTCTATAAGATGCTTAGGAGTATCCTAGTGAGTCCTATTTATAGTTGTGTAACTCTAACTTTCGCACCAATTTGGAAAAATATAGAAACTATCTCAAATTTACACACTCTGCGCAATTTATCAAAATATACTTTCAGAACTTTCCTTTTTTAGACTCAGAGTTTCAGAATATGCTTTTTTAGGATAATTTTCAGGAATATATTTTTTTACGACAATTTTCAGGATTCCTTTACTTTTTTTTCACTTCAAATCTTCAATTCTCTTCATTCATTGGTTTCCTTGAATCTTTGGCATGTGAATTCTTTATTAATGACTTCCAAATCTTCATTTCGTAATCTTTTAAGAATAAATCTTCCTTTTGACATCAATTTCACCCTAAGCTCTCAAAATCACCTCACATATGAAAACATACATAATTAGATCGATTAAGCACTATCATGTTTATAAAACTAAAGTATAAATAGGGAGAAACATGTAATATTTCACAGTTAATATAACCCCAACCAGCATTTTGCTAGTCCTAAACATAACATGCGTGAAGAAATCCTCGATTTTCAATGTTCAAATCACATTCTAAAAATAATTTTTTGTGCAATCAAGTATGAATGAGTATAATCCGAAGAAGCAAGAGTGAAATTTTAAAAACCTAGAGCTGAATCACATAAGCAATCAATCAAATAGTTTTTTTTATCAATCATTTAAAAGCATAAGTTAATATATCTAGTTTTTTCAATGTGCTTAGTGAATTCTATTTACTTTCAATAACATACTACCATTTCATAATTTTAAGCATACTCATCACCTTAAGTTTATTGAATAATCAAGTACTAATTCCGAAATTATCACATTTTCCTTATTTTTCTAGTTTTTGATTTTATATTGACGAACCCTTTTATTTATTCATTCTTTTCAAACTTTTCATTCCTTTCTAGTCTTTTCATCATACATGACCTTTTTATCGATCTCTTATTTTTTTTTAATTGTTTCTTTTCATGAATTTAACGTGGATAAAATTCTCCAGACTTAATTGTAAATATCTTTCAATGATATAAATACCAACAATAAAAAATTCTTGTACAATTCACAGAAAGCAATTTAAATTTAGCTTGTGACTCAGATTAACATGATATTCAAACTTCCTCTTAATCGATTAAATGAAAGAACTTAAGTGATAGTTTTACTCAATTGATCAAACTCCAACATTTTTAAATTCAATCTCTTATCTTATCATCATACTCAAAGCATTCTTAATTCCATAAATTATCATTTTCCAAACATGTTTTTAGCTTGAAAAATTAAAAATTTTCACAATTTTTCCTCAAAACTATGAAAACACTGATTTAATCCACACCCCCTAACTTAAAACCTAGATTGATCTCAATGTAAAAGTCATGAGCATGCAATGCATATGAGATAGCAAAAAGAAATGGAAAGTGATGGGAAGATAATACCTGAAGAAGGAGAATTGAAGCTTTTCCAAAGTTCTTAACATGTAAATGGGTTAGCACGAAGACTAAACAAATTGAAATCAAACTATCTTAATCCTAAAGCCTATAAAAGAAATAAATATAATTACACCTTCATCAGACTACGTGGTCAATCCTGGTACACAAGATCAGTCAAAGGCATGGACGTGTCCTCTGAATCAAACCTTTCAACAAATGGCTTGAGACGATTTCTATTCACTTTGAAAACATTTCCATTCATTGAATTCTTTATCTCAACGGCTCCATGAGGATAGACATTAGTAACAATGAAGGGATCGATCCAACAAGATCGAAGTTTATTTAGAAAAAGATGTAACCGAGAATTTTATAGAAGGACTTTTCGACTAGTTATGAATGAATTTTGAAGGATGTTCCTATCATAGAATACCTTTATCCCATCCTTGTAAATTCTCAAGTTCTCATAAGCATCATTCCAAATTTTTTCTAGTTCATTTAATTGAATTTTACATAGCGAGCCAGCGTTGTCCAAATTAAAGTTCAAATTTTTGATAGCCTAGTAGGCTCTATGTGTAACACCCTGAAAATCGGGGGTCGTGTATAAACTCAACTCTCGAGTTCCAGACCGTCACTTATGCAACAAAAATGATTATGATCCAATGTTGTCTGATTTAAAGCATTCACATGAGTAAAAGTATACCAAAACTGCAATTCATACTTCAGATCTAGTGATAAAAGCAAGCGGAAGACTAAACAATATATATATCACTGTATGGAAAAACAAAGTAAATCTCATCTGTCTCCAAAGTATGACTACATCTCTGAGTCTCATATACATATACATGAACAAAAATGTAATGTTCAAAATAGTCCCACTGAAGTCCCATCGATCCAGATCGCCTACGGGAAGCCGTCATGATACTGTACATACGAGAACTCGTCCTGGTCCTCGTCGATGTCTGGCTCCACCTCCTAGATCTCAGCCTCACCTGCATCTACAGCAGGGTCTGGTGGGTGTTGCAAACACCATCCCATAACGTGGGAGTGAGTGATCAATTCAGTGGAATCATAGAGCAAAGATTAACATGTTCACAATTCAATCATGCGATAATAGTAAAGCAGTAAATCAGACATCCCTAATACTGTTGTTAATGCAAGATGATATGACGTGATGTATTCCCTCACCGACGATCTCTCTCATGCGGCAACATCTTACGACCGCGGCATGCCACACTCCCTAGAGTGCTCCACATCTTCCAGGCACATGCAATGCTATGGTGATATGATTTCCAAGTTGTTATTAGTCCATTCAAACAGCAGGATTGGGAAACTAAGGTACTTCCCTTGTATCAATCCCAACACAGATCCTGTCTAGGGTCGTCACTCCTAGTAATCTCATACGGGGTATATTTATGTAGGTCACTGCAAGGGCTGCCAGGGCTGTTGCTCGCACTCGTTGCACCGCTCCCCCATCACCTTATCAATACAGGCCTACTGTACTCTACTGCAACGGAAGGGTCGTCGCCTCCCGTGGACTCAGAATACGCTCGCGGTCACTATAAAGGGCTCGTCGCCTGATCAGTGTAGGCCGACAGCTAGAATATAGTGTCCCATACCACCATAATCTGCTCACGAGTCTAGGTGCTCACTGGTCACTACGGGGAGGTTTGTGGCCCCAGCGTAGGCCGACAGCTCGACCACGGTGTCCCATACCACTATGCCCGGCTCATGAGTCTTCGTGGATCAAGGTACCATGGTTAACCGGGTTTACAATGGTAAGTTCAGTACCCTAGGTTCAAGCAGTTATGACTCATACAAGGTAAACATACATCGGCCAGTCGGGTTGCTTGACGGGCTCGACTAGCGCGATCGCATCTCAAGTCGAACGACATGAAGTGCGTAAAACACTTCGCGTGGCCTAACCACTGCCGCCAACTCCAAACACGAATCACGTTCATCGACACGTCGTTCGTGGCTATGACTAGTCAGCCACGAATTCGCTCGGTTACCGACTGCCTGGACTAAGTGTAGTCCCAAACATTTATGGAATCACATCAGCAATTTAAGTGAGAGTATTGAAATTGAAATACAATCATGTGAGCATATTAACACATGTTATAACATTCAACTTAAACAAATCTTCTAACACATATATTCCATGCATGTAATGAAATCATGTATACAGTCAACATGTAGGAAATCATTTAGGTCAGCATATTAATTGAGAAATTAATCTCAAACTATCTCATAACATCATTCAATTCAATACATATACTAATATAAGCATTTATACAAACACATACACTACACACTTAAGTCTACATATAGTATGTCGACCCAAAGTGCGCAACTAGGCGAATCTCTTCACCAAACTAATTGTGCACGCATTCCTAACTCCCTAATGCGACAACAAACCATGTCATTCACATCAGAAAAATATGAATGTAGACCGTACTTCCTACAAATGACTAAAATGCCCTAAATCTCATATTCTTCGTTAATTTACGAAACAGGAAACGGAGAGCATGTTGTATATGTCAAACGGCGATGCCGTCGATGATCTACTATTAAACGACATTGAAAGCGTTGTAAACCGTCAATCGAAGCGTCTAAAATCCTCACCTAGTCTCTTACGGATGCGGGATTTTGAACGGAGCGTGTATGCTTCGTCTACGGCAGTAGGAGGACCTCTTTTACAAGTTACGTTAGCTAACACGCCGTGAATCTAAGTAAACCCTAAATCAGCAAGTTCTAGGGTTGTTTATACCTGAAAGAACGGAGAAATCACCCGCCAGATGATTGGGAAGAGTTGCTGAAGTAGTAGCAAGCGGTGGCTCGGAGATGGGAAAAATCCCTTCCACTCTCTCTCTCAAACTCTCTCTCCTTTTCCTAGGGTTTGCAATTTTCAGATGGGAGAGAGAAATGAGGGTTTCAACCCCTTTTATAAGCTTAAACATGCCGGAAACAGGCTCCGGAACGAAGTTTACTTGGTGTCTATCCATTTCGGGACTGTTTCGGTCCAAAAGTTGCTTTCTGGTGGTCCCCTGGTCGATTGCGATCGGACTTAAGCTCATGCGTACCAGATATAGCACGTATTAAGTTTTCAGTCTAGCAGGGTTCGCAGATCGCACGTGGCGGACCAGTTTCAGTTCAGCGGTCACCGCACGTAGATCAGGGCTGAAATTCTCATGATAATAAATAGAAATTTTTCCTGATCCGAGGGTGTAATCTGGATGAATTCTGACAGTCAGAACGCTTAATACTGACGCGTCAAGTCGTGTGCCAGATTTGAATTTGAAATTCCAATTCTGTCCCTATTCGCGGTCTCCTCAGTCCGAGCTCAATGAAACAGTCTGTGATTATCGGTTTGACTTGATTTTCGAAATGATTGTCAAGTCCAGCTGGGCGGTTCTAACGGTCTAAGATAGGAGGTATCGGACTTACGACGTGCGGTCTAAATCCAATACAAGAATTCAACGTGGTCCAGAGAACAAACCCGCTTAGAGTTTGATCCGAGGTTATAGAGTATTGTAGAGTTGTTTGTTCTACTCGATTTGGGTCTTGTAGAACGTATTTAAAGTGATCAGGGACTATTTCCCAGCTAGTCTAGCGTTGCGCTAGCTAACTTACGCTTAATTTCCATGAAAATTAATTCTACGCGATTTCGGGTCGAGTTGGTACTTGAGCCCAAGTACGGATTTTTCACGGGCGTTACACTATGATACAGCTCCACAGGTAGGTGATAATCTTTCCCATAGATAAGTCTAAAGGGAGACATTCCAATGGGGGTCTTAAAAGCTATACGGTAAGCCCATAAGGCATCACCTAAGTGAATTGACTATTCTTTACAGTCAGGGTTAACTGTTTTTTTAAAAATTTGTTTAATTTCTCTATTGGAAATCTCAGCTTGCCTGCTTGTCTGCAGGTGGTATGGAGTGCTCACTTTATGAGAGATACCATATTTCTTCATTACATTCTCAAGTAGCCCATTACAAAAATATGAACCTCCATCACTAATGATGTCCCGAGGCATTCTGAACCGGGAAAGGATATTTTCTTTTAAGAATCGAATGATTATTTTATGATCATTATTCCCTCATGGGATCACTTCGACCCACTTAGTGACATAGTCTACTACTAATAAAATGTAAATATTTTTAAAGTATTGGGGGAATGGTCCCATGAAATAGATGCCCCAACAATTAAATGCTTCAATGATAAGAATGGGGTTCAGAGGCATCATATTTTGATGGGACAACCTTTCCAATTTTTGACAACACTCACAAGCTTTGCAAAACTCATGAATATTTCTTAATATCATGGGGCAGTAAAAACCACACTACAAAATTTTGGTCATGGTCTTCTTAGTAGAAAAGTGACCACCACAGGCCTGAGAATGACAAAAGGAGATGACATTGTAATATTCATTGTCTGACACAAATCTCCTTATAATTTGGTCTTGACAATATTTAAACAAACAAGGATCATCCCAAAAAAACTTACGTACCTCGGCGAAATTTTTTTTCTTATCTTGTGCAGTCCAATATGTTGGGGTGAAACCTGTAGCAAGATAATTTATAATGTCAGCAAACCAAGTTAATTTGGAGATTTTAAACAATTATTCATCAGGAAACATGTCATTTATAAGTGTCAACTTAAGAAAATCAGGGAGGTCAAGTTGAGAGAGGTGGTTGTCCACTAAGTTTTCTACTCCTTTTTTGTCTCCTATTTCAATATCAAATTTTTGGAGTAAGAGGATCCATCTTATCAGGCGAGGCTTGACATCCATCTTAAAAAGAAGATACTTTAGCACTACATAGTCCATGTAGATGATAATCTTAGATCTGATTAGGAAGACCTAAATTTTTTCAAAGCGAATACTATGGATAATAGTTCCTTCTCCGTAGTAGAGTAGTTCACTTGGGCAGAATGTAGAGTTTTACATGCATAGTGAATAATGTAGGGATTCTTTTCTTTTCTTTGGCCTGACACCACTCTAATAATATAGTCAAATGCATCACACATAATCTCAAAAGGGATGGTCTAATTGGGTGGTTGCATGATAGGTGTGGTATTTAACATGCCCTTGAGCTTTGTGAAAGCTTCATGGCTTTGTTCAGTCCACTTGTATGGTACATCCTTTTGAAGTAGATTACATAAAGGATGAGAGAGATGACTAAAGTCCTTTATGAATCGTCTATAGAATCCAGCGTGTCGTAGGAAGGATCACACGTCATGTACACGCTTGTGTGGAGGTAGGTTAGAAATAAGATCATCCTATGTTTCCACCATTGCCTTACCTTTAGATTTTGTGTTGTAAGGGAAATCAGGGGCAAAATGTCCATAATCTCCACAATTACAACATTGGACCTTTTAAAATAGTTTGGTGGATTTTCCTTTATGCTTAACCAACTTCTTATCCTTCTTGTTGCAACTCTTCCCTATAGTAAATTTGAGAAATTTCTTGAATGTTTTAACAATTTCTCGCTCCCCATCCTCCTCATTAATATCACTTTCATATTTTACTTATTTATGCTTATGTGAATGCCTATATGATGATTTGAGGAGGGCTAGTTTCTTTCCTTTAGAGGGGACCTTGAAGTATAATTTAATTGTTTGTAGGGAACTTATAATTTCTTCTACTTTTATCTCATCTATATTAATCCACTCTTCTATTAAGGTTATCTTGGGAGTGAACCTATCCGGTAGGGATTTAAGTATTTTCATACATATATGTACTTTCAAAATTCTTTCTCCTACACCAAACATGGAATTGCAAATGTCATTCAATTTGGAGTAGAATTCCATGAATGTTTCAGTCTCTTCCATCTTAATATTTTCAAATTTAGTTGCTAAGAGTTGATGCTTTGATCTTTTAACAGTACTAGTTCCTTAGTGGGTGATTTCCAAGATATTCTATGCATCCATCCCTATTGTACAAGTGCATATACGTTTAAATTCGTTGGGGGAAATTACACAGTAAATAACATTGAAAACTTTGGCATTATAGATATACCTTACTCTCTCATCGACACTCAATTTGGATTTTTCTTTAGAAGCGTTAATGGTGCTACCATCAATCATCACCTGTTCCATGGGTATTGTCCATCATTATTCAACATTATCCCAAACTAAATGGTCAGGGGACAATGGAAAGACCCTCATCCTAGCCTTCTAATAGGCATAGTTAGACTCCTCAAAGAATGGTGATCTAAGGACAACATTACCCTCTTAGTTAGACAACATTCTTAACCCCCTAGGATCAACTTCGGGTGGTTAAGCCTTTCAAGAGTTACCACCATCTCTGATACCAATTGAAATTGCATTGTTTTTTTTTTTTTTTTTGGCCACTATGAGTTAAGAGCGGAAGCTTGATGAAGCTATGGAATGTAGGTTGTGTCCTAGAGGGGAGTGATTATGACTAATTTAAAAATTATATCTATTAAAACACTAATTGCCTATCTTAAACAAATTTCCAATTAAACTATGCGAGGCAATATAACTATAAGACTTTAAAGCCAATAGAAGGTCCAATCACATAGACTACACATGATATATAAATAAGCAACTAGTCTATATAGATAATGTATAAGTGTGTGTGGGAAGTGCTACCTATCAATTACTAAGTATTTATCTAATTATGCATACATAATTTAAACATTCAAACTCATAAGCTTAATTAAACAAATGCACAAATGACAATCCTAAGAACAATCATATATAGTGGTTTGGCTACTTGTCTACTCCACTCCTGACAGACGTACTCAACGCATGAGTGTGCCGGTTTTAACTATTGGAGGTTTCAAATCAAGTTCACCTCTAACCTTTATAGATCCACGCTAGGACTCTAATATTTATGCCCTATAGAAGAGCAAAGGTTCAAATCCCGAACCCAACAATTTAGTCCCTACTCCTGAACCAATGTCCAAGACACGAACCCGAAGATTTAGGCCCTACACAAGAGTCAAGGTACTACTCTCAAACCCAACAAGTATTCTCCCGCCTTAGGCTTATGAAAGGACTTCTGTTAGTTTTTTCCTTAGCATAACCAACAACCTTGGTCCTACAAAAGAACCATGGATTTAGTCCACATAGGCTAAGCTCCTACACAAGAACTTATGATGAGTTTGGGACACAAACTCTTACACTCCATCCTACATAAGGAAGGAGTGCAAACCTGGACTCTTTCACATGACACTTGTAGGATTGAGTCCCTTTTGCCACTCCATCTTGGGTCACTTAAATTTCACTCCACTGTGCTTCAATCAACTCCCCGATGCTCTCCTTATCATGTTGTCACCTCTTTGGAAATGCTCTAGTTCCACGATCAACCACCTTGCATTTGGTGCTACTTCGAGGTGACCAATGTGATGGGAGTGGGCTAAATCTCCTACAACTAATGGTATGTTGTTTATCCTAAGTGATTCAGCTAGATGGCTCTCCTAGAGGACTTGGACAATGATATGCCAAGATGCTTAAGTCCAATCTCTAGGAAATGGAGGACTTCAAACACATTTCCAATGGTGTGGTTGGAATCCTCATTAAAGTTGAAATCTCAAGGGAGATTGCTTGAAACTCATAAAAATAGAAGAATAGGATGAAGGATATGCATATGGTATCACCTTATCTCTGATTGCTCCAAAAATCAGTCCAAGAGCTAAAGAACTGAATGTCCTTTATAAATAGTTCGAGTTTTAATGGTCAAAAAAATGGGTAGGAAAAAGTTCTGTTAATGCGATTGAAGGGTCTTCGATGTCATTGAACGGTTCCTCAATGTCTTTGAAAATTTTATAAAAGAAATAATGCTTTCTTGTTAGATAGACCTAGTCCCATTTCGATGTCATTGACCTGACCTTCGATGTCATCGAACATCAAGCTTCAATGTCATCGAAGTGGCTTCATATCGATGTCGTTGAGAGAATTTTTAGCAAGGGAAAAATCTAAAAACCTTACTTGATAATTTTGGATCTCATATCGATATCGTTGAGAGAATTTTGATGGATTTGAAAGTTCATTTTTCATGTCATTGAAGGGACCTCGATGCCATCGAGATCTTTAGCAAAAATCCAGTTTGATTGCTAGACATCCCTGACTCCTGATCGATGCCATCGGCCAGGTCTTCGATGTCATTGAAGAACATTCACTGGTAGATCGATACCACTGAAGATGTCCAGAAATATATTGTTTTGGGTCAACTTCTACACACAAATTCACACCTCTTATGGCATTGTTTATCATGTTTTTCTTGGTCTTATAAGGAAGGGATGATCAAATTTATACTCCTATTAGGTCAAGATCATCTAGAGGTTATAGTGTTGTTTTGGGTTAAGGGTTAGGGTCACCAAGACACCTTATTTACCTGTACGTGCTCTTTGATGCTTTAGTTCTACTTGTGTCTTCGGTCTTCACTTTCCAAAGGGTCAATCGACTACATGACACAACGACTCACGTGATTGACAAATTAGGGTGTAAAAATGAGTGCACTAAAAATGTCCTAGAAGAAAGAAGAAAGGTCATATTGGGGACAGCAGAAGAAGGAATCTATTCCTTTTGTAAGAGTCTCCTCCATGATCCTGATTGACAGAGACAGGGGATTCATTGGAGGTTAAAGCAGCGGTAACGAAGGCCTTAGCTCAAGCTAACTCTTGGTGAGTGTGGAATCTAAGCATTATTTTTATAGACGGGATGCAACAATAGATGTACAGAAAGAGCATATGATTCAGTTCCTAAGACTGAATGAGCCATTCCTACAAACACAACTTTAATGTGATAGATATGACTAATAATTGCTAAAGCATTAAACGTGAATGCTGTATTGCACAGACCAAGTTAACTATTAAAGTGTTGCTTAATTCAATCGGTCTAAAGGTACCCCTCGACTGTTCAAATTCTATTCTAAATAAAAGTTACATAGATGAGAGGCTCAGAGCGGCTGATTTCATGGACTAGATTATTAGTTGTAAGATGATGTAGATGAAGAAGAAGAAGAGAAAAATGAGATCTATAGGTGGACCAATTTGGGTGCTTTAAATTTTTTAACAGCCTTAGCTTTCGATTCTCTTGCCGCACTGCACCTTTCATTCCATGAAACTTATTAATTTGCTAACTCTGCAAAGTTATGGTTGATGTAGGCCAGACATCAATCGATTTCCACCCACTCTATTTTGACCACTCTCTTTTCAATTCCATTGGATTCAACACGAGCCTTATAAAGGGCAACTTGGGCTTCAATGAAATGTGCTCAGTTCAGCGTTCTCTGGCTGATCACGATTCGGGTATTGTCGATTGGTCTCGGCCAAGTCAGCAGTAAGATTATTGCAGGCACATCTCAGCGTCTGCAAGTCCAATCACATAGACTAAAGGATTTGTAATTAAGGTGTCTAGTCTATAAATGATAATGTATATGTGTGTGGGAGATGTACTACCAATCAACACTAAACATTAATCTAATCATGCCCATAATTAAACAAATGTACAAAAGACAATCCCAAACATAATCAAATATAGTGGTTCGACTACTTGCCAACTCCACTTCCGGTGGATGCACTTAACGCATGAGTGTACTAGATTTTACTATTAGATGTTTTAAATTAGGTTCACCTCTAACATTTACAGCGTTAAACAAGGAATTTAAGATTTATACCATACATAAGACCAAAGGTCTCACACAAGAACCTAGATTTATGCCCACACAAGAGCAAGGGTATTACAAAAGAACCCAAGGTTTAGGCCCTACACAAGAGCTAAGGTCCTACACATGAACTCCGTATTTAGACTCCACACTAGATTCAAAGTCTTACACAATAACCAAAGGTTTTAGGCCCTACATAAGAGTTGATGTCCTACGTAAGAATCTCCTATGTATTCTCTCGCCGGAGGCTCCTGCAAGAGACTTGAGTTGGTTTTTCGTTAGTCTAACCAACAACCTTAATCTTACACAAGAACCACAAATTTAGGCTACACGGGCAAAGGTCTTACATAAGAACCTAATCGAGTTTGGAGATACAAACTCCTACACTCCAACCTACACAAGGAAGGGTGCAAACTAGGACTCTTACAATTGACACTTAATTGTTGGATTGATTCCCTTTTGTTGCTCCCATTGGGTTGCTTGATCTCCACTCTCAGGTGCTTCAATTAGCTCCCCGATGCTCCCCCGATCATGATGCCACCGCTTTTTCAAGGCTTCGGCTCCATGATCAATCACCTCGCATGTGATGCTCCTTCGATGTGACCAACATGATTCGAGTTAAGTTGAATCTCCCACAACTAATGGGAAGTTTTTTTCCTAGGAGATTCAACTAAATGAGTCTTCTAGATAATTTGGACAATGATATACCAAGATTTCCTAAGTCCGATCTCTAAAAAATGTAAGAGTTCAAGCACATCTCAATGTTGAGGTTGGAATCCTCATTAGAGTTGTAATCTCTAAGGAGATGACTTAGAACTCAATGAAATAGAGGCATGGGATGAGAGATTTGCATAAGGAATCACCCTACCTTCTATTGCTCCAAAAACTCATCAAAAAGCCCAAGAACTGAATGCCCTTTATAAAAAGTTCAAACTCCAAGATTAAAAAAATGTATAGAAAATAGCTCTGTTGATGTCATCGAAGGTCCTTTGATGTTATCGAAGATTCCTTCGATGTCATCAAAGGGTTCCTCGATGTCATTGAATAATCCAGACAAATATGGTATTTTCTCGGTAGACAATTCTGGACCATTTTCGATGTCATTGACCTGACCTCCAATGTCATAGAAATTCAAGGTTCAATGTCATTGAAGGGGCTTTGATGCCATCGAAAAGTCAAGGAAAAACCCATTTAATAAATGGACAAATATTACTATCAATCGATGTCATCGAAGGAACCTCGATGCCATCGAGAATTTCAGAGAAAAATCCATCTGAATCTCGATCGAAGTCATCATGGAAACTTTTATGTCATCAAAACATAAATTTCAATGTCATCGAAGAAACCTCGATGCCATCAAGAATTTTAGAGAAAAACCTAGTTGGTTACTGAACATTCTTGACTCTCAATCGATGTCATCAAGCAGACCTTCAATGTCATCAAAGGTTCTTCATTGGCAACTTGATGCCATCGAAGTCCAATTGAAATACGCTATTTTGGGCTATCTTTTACACAACATTTACACACCTCTTCTAGTCTTGTTTATCATGCTTTTTCTTGGTCTCCTAAGGCTAAGGGATGATCAATTTGGTATTCCTATTAGATCAATATCATCTAGATATGTATAGGTTGTTTTGGGTCAAGGGTTAGGGTCACCAAGGCACCTATTTTACGTGCTCTTGCTTCCTTGATACTCCATCTTTGCTCGTATCTTCGGTCTTCACTTTTCAAAGGCTTAACCGACTACATGACATGATGGCTCACGTGATTAACAAAGCGGGTGTAAAAATCAACAGACTAATATGACTCATCAAGGATAGCCCTACAATTTACCTCTAGAAGCGCTCTAGGGTTATGTCATACAACAATCATGGGCAGCTGAGAATTGCCTTAGGCTCGGGGTGAAAGTAATGCATCTACAATAGGGTTAAGAGTTTCCTGCAACCCTTGCATGGTCATCTGACTCTCCCAGTGGAAAGCTTCCATTCTTCCCGATAGATAACGAATCCTTGGATGATCGTTCATAGGATTTTGGTCCATTCCATCGTTAGTTTCCATCGGCCCAAGGGGAGTCATCTCTTCGATACCACTTGATGTAGGGAGGGACGTGATGAGTTCATTCACCATCTTCCTTATGGGATACGTACTATGAATCCACATAGCTCTTTGGACTCCTCATAGAGCTTCCTTGAATCCATGAGGGATAAAAGTAGAAATAATTTATAATAAATTCAAAATAACTTGATTAATGATTAAAAAACTAAAATTACAACTCTTTAAATAAGGAACTTAAAATTTGGGTGGAGTTTTAGACATAGACTAGAACCCCAAACATCCTAAAAATGCGACTTACTATAAATAGTAAACTTACTATTTATAGACTACCTATATTCCTACTAAAGTTCACATTTTCAGGTAAAAATAGTAAGTGTACAATTTGTCACAACCACGTTATTCTCCTAAATTTTCTAAATCCTTTTTCATGGTGGGCACGACTTCTACAGCTCAAAGGATCAAAAGTTAAATTCGAACTAAAACTTATTATTTATAATAAAAACGAAAATAAATGGGACTGTGACCGTCAATCTGATGGAATGTAATAAATTCAGCGTGGGAAACCCAACATAGTGGAGTTAGTTGGATTAAGTAGGTTCTCCTACCCCAAAATCATATATAATATATTGAAAAAATCATCCCAGTTTGTGAGATATGACTATTTTAAGGTTCAGACGATCTGGATAATTTTCGCCTTCGATCTGGCCTTCTCTGGTCCATCTTTACCATGAAAGTATCTGTGACCCGCTCTACATTAGGTCCTACATAAGAACCTATCGAGTTTGGCTCATAAACTTTGAGCCTCAATCCAACACAAGGAAAGAGAGTATGACTCACTAAATAACACTTGTCGAATTAAGCCCCTCTGATGTGTCATCTTTGATTTCGTGATTGATGCTTTCTTGTAATCAAATAAGTTCTAGTTTTACTCTCTCAATTGTTGATAAGGATGCATTGCCAATAATTCAGCTCCAAGAACAAACACATTACATGTGATGGTCCATTGTAGTGACCAAGGTAATGGGAGGTTCGGTGAATATTATACAACTAATGGAAGGTTATAATGCCTAAGGGATTTACCTAGATGCGTGTTCAAGATGGTTTAGACAAATATTTAACTATTGGCTCAAGTCTAATCTCTATAAAATGATGGGGACTAAGTTCATTTTCTTCATTGAGGTTGGAATCTTCATTTTGTGATGAATCACAAGGGCGGTAACTTAGATCTCATGATTTAGAGGCTTGTAATATGAGATATGAGTGGAGATCCTCCTAAGCTTCGATTGCACCAAAAACCCATCCAAATACCCAAATAACGGATGCCCTAAATATTTGAACCAAGTTTCAAGGGTTAAAAAATGGGAAAATTTGGCTATTGTCAATTAATCTATCGAACTTAAATTAGATTTAGCCAGATAAGTCGTTGGATAGTTTTTAGGCCTATTCAATTGCTTGAGCTAGATCAATCAATCGATCGATCGAAGATCACTTGATAGATGTTATTTGGGCAATTTATTTTATAGTAACCCGCACCACTTTTAAGCCTTGCTTATCATGTTTCGAATTTTGGCTCATAAGGTTATGGATGTTCAAACAAGGTTTACTTATATATGTTAGGATCATTTAGAGACTAAGGGTTGTTTTGGGTAAATGGTTAGGGTCACTAAGGCACCTCATTTACCTATTATTGGCTCATTGATGCTCGTGTCTTCTTCTGTCTTCATTCTTCAGCTTTCAAGGGCTCAAACGACTACGCGACACATGGACTTACGTATTTGACAAACAACGTGCAAAAATCGGTGCGCTAACAATTTTACTCTATCTAAAGACTTAATGAGCCTACAAAATTTTTTCATTCTTTAGTAGAAAACGATCCTTTTGGGTGCTTCATGTATACCTCCTCATTAAGGTTAGTATTCAGGAATGATGTCATTACTTCCATTTTGTGGATGTGAAAATAATGTGTCAAAGTGATCAATTTCTTCTTTCTGATAGAATCACTTTACTATTAATCAAACCATGAGGGTATGGATATTACCATTAGTGTGGTATTTCTTCCTGAATACCCACTTAAACCTTATAGGTTTGGAATCCTGAGGTAAATGTAACACCCCGAATTTCGAGGGTCGAGCAAAGGCTCAACTCCCGAGATCCGTAGCATCACTTACGTAACATAGATAATGATGATTAAATATTTTCCGTGTTAGTGCATTAAACATGAATAGGATTACACTAAATCAGCATATTATACTCCAGAGACAATTTGATTTCGCAAGTGGAAGACTGATAGATATATAAAGCACATAAATGGTTGTAGGTCCCCAAAGTATGAACATGTCACCGGGCTAAATAGTTACATGTATAGTTCCAAAATTTATAAAATGATAAATGTACTGGCCATTTAATCCATATCCCTGTAATCCCATCGATCAGTACATGGTCCACATAGACCCGCCTAATAGCTTCATATATGAGAGCTCCTCCTCATCGTCATAAAAGTTAGGCTTCATCTCGTAAGCCGCATCATCAGTTATAACTATAACAGAGTCTGGTTAGTGTTTTAAAATATCGTCCCAGAGTGGGAGTTAGTGATCAACTCAGTGGAGGTATAAGGCAAAGGTTAACATGTTATCAATTCGGTCAAGTAGTAATGATAAAGCATTACAACAATCATGTTCTAAGTACTCTTGTTAATGCAGGAATGATATGCTATAATGATCATGCCCTCGCCTACACTCCCTTAGCGAAATCATCTCACAATCACGCATGCAACACTCCAGCTAAATGTGTGCTTCCTCGTTAAAGCACATGAACGCAAAGCCTAATTGTGTTAGCCAAGTTCTTATTTAGGCTTATTCGTACAGCGGGTTCAGGAAGCTAATGTACCTCCCTTTATATCATTTACCCCAAACAATGATCCCTCTTGGGTCGTCAATTCTAGATAATCACATACAATAAGTAAGTTATAGGGTAACATCACCCCTGATTGAAAAGTAGTGAATAGGCAAGTTCAGGTCACTATGGAGAGGCTCGTCACCTCAGCGTAGGCCTAGTTTATACTCGAGGTCACTACGGAAAGGCTCGTCACCTTAGCATATACCGACAGCTTGAATACAGTGTCCCATACCACCATATTCGACTCACGAGTTTATGTTGCTCACTGGATATTATGGGGAGGCTTATCACCCCAGCGTAGGCCGACAGCTCGACCATGGTGTCCCATAATACCATATCTGGCTCATGAGCCTTAGTGGATCATGGTACCAAGGTTAAACGGACTTTGTATCGGTAAGTGATACCTTAGATTCAAGTAGTAACATCCATACATGGTAAACACACATTAGACCAATCAGGTTACTTGATGTAAGACCCGTATTTTCTTCTGTACCGATTCGTAGACTTTCGTGGTCTTACCAGTCGAATTTCGGCAACCTTCGACCCTTAACCGATATTAACGCGCGACCCTGATTCATATGCCGTCAACCCGTATCGACTCAACCCAAGACCATTACCATAACGACCTTGCCATCGCTGCGGTTCCGATGCCGTGACTTGCGCGCTGAGGCGATACCCTGGTCAAGAGATGTGGGCCAATGTTCAGTGCGAGTAAAATACCATGTGTTGCGAAACCCAAGAGAATCTTTACGATGTGTCACATCAATCCCATCAATCAATCAATCCATCACATGTCAAGTACATGTCACGTACACATCACTTTCACCCTTTCCCAAGCAAGCCACAAAAGTCCAAAAGTCCTTCCATGCCCATACTTTTCTTACACAAATGTCTCAAAAGTCAAGAATCTCTTACACTTCCCATGCCTTTCTTATACAAAAGGTCACAAAAGTCAAGATTTTCTTACACATCCATCACTCACCACATTCATCCATCACCAATCTCTCTCTCGCTTTACAACTCTCTCTCTCTTTCTCATTTTCAAATTCATTCCAAGCAACCAAAAACCCCTCATACGTATGAGTCTCTCCCTCTCTTCCAAAACTCCAAGGTGGCCCACTTTCCTACCCCATCATCTCCCATCCTAGCCATCCATTCCTCTTCTCACCCATTGAAATCAAGGCTAAGGAGCTAAGGAGCCCATAGGAGCAAGAAGATCGGACGGTGGGTGCTAGTTAATACTAGTTTTTTATGTTTTTAATATGGGTCAAGTGAGGCCAACCGATCAATGGTTTGGATCTCACTTAGGACCCTAAGTTGTGGCCGATGGACTACTTTGATCATCATGATCATCCATGATAGGGCCATTCTCCATGGACCTCATCATGATGTTTATTTCGTTACATTTAAAGGTCATCTAGACCGTCCATATTGGTGGAGAAAGGATCTCCACCGTTGAATCCAATTTTTGTTAGTTCCATGTGTAGAGGGACCCATTTTATTGTATGATCTCTTACAAGGGAGGGCTCATAGTGGCGGAGCCCTCCATTACAAGCGTGTCCCACCCTCTATCTCTCTCTCTCTCTCTACTTCATTTTCTTTGTTTAGATCATGTTATGTTTGTGTGGCCCACTTGAATGGACCCCATCTTGAAGTATTTATTTTGTCCTAGCTTTCTTCAAGTGGGGCCCACCTTATATGTTGTACCCACATCATCCATCAGTGGTGGCCCACCTCAACAAGGCCCACCCCAATGTACGTGATATGGTCCAAGGATGCTAGACGTTCCCGGGACACTGGAAGAAAAAAAAAAAGAAGAAAGAAAGAAAAGGGAATTTTTATTTTTGGTGGACCACTTGTATAGGCCCCACCTTGATGTATAAGTATGATCCAGGCCGTCCATCCCCTTCCCTGGGTCATTTTAAGCGTTGAACCAAGAGTTGGGGTTGATTGGAAGATCTGGTGGGCCATAGCGTTGGAGATTACATCATCACCATTCAAAGATCATTTTTCTATTTTATCTTATTTTCTAAACATTAAAAAAAAATCCTATATTAGACTCATTGGGACGGCCTCGAGCCACTGAACACAATAGGCGGAGCGGATCTACTCATTGCGGGCCCCAAATACAAAAAACCCCAAGAAAATGGGTTTTTAGTTTTTTTTTTAAAAATGCAAGAGGCAGAGCCTCTGCCTCTCTGTCAGGCGGCCATGCAGGGTCCCACGGCTGCTGTCGTGGGCCCAACCATGATGTTTGTGTAAATCCAAGCCGTTCATGAGGTGGGCCCCCTCCTCAGGTGGGCCCCCTCCAAGTTTCGGCCTGATCCAAAATTCAGGTGACCCCCACCATAGGAAACAGTGTGAATGAACATCTACCATTGAAACCCGTTCTGGGGTCCACAGAAGTTTTGGATCAAGATGAAATTTGTGTTTTCCCTTCATCCAGGTCTGAGTGACCTTATGAACGGTCTGGATGGCTTATAAACATTACAGTGGGCCCCACATGGGACCCACAATGATGTATGTGTTTTATATCCACCGTCCAGGTGGACGGTGGAAGCCCACCATGATGTTTGTATTTTATCCGTCCAGCGGACGGTGGTGTTGGGCCCACGGTGATGCTTGTGCACCGTCCAACCTCTGTGGACCCCGCCATGATGCATGTGATGCATGCAAACCGTCCATCCACTTGGAAAGATTATTTTAAGGCATGAGTTGAAAATTGAGACCATCTGTGATCAAGTGGGCCACCTATGTTTGGGTGTGGCCCATTTGATATATAAGGCCTATGGGTTTAGGCCCATTTGATATATAAGGCTTATGGGTTTAGGCCCATTTGATATATCAGGCCTATGGGTTTAGGCCCATTTGATATACAAGGCCTATGGGTTTAGGCCCATTTGACTTATATAAGGCCTATAGGACTAGGCCCATTTGATATTTATAAGTCCATGAGATTTGGCCCATTTGATGTTTAAGGGGCCTATGTGTTGAGGCCCATTTGTTGTACACATGGGGCCCAATTGGTGTGGCCCATTTGATGTATTTAAGGCCCAATGGGATATGCCTAAGGCCCATTGCAATATGTGATCCCAACCTAGTTTATATAATGATTTTCATTATGGGTAACGCCTTGGGATTAATGTTGGTTTGACATCCACATTGCAAGTGTAATATTGGTTAGATGTCCACATTACGACTCTCCCCAGGTCCCCTTTGATAGGAAGTACTTGTTGTGTATAGGCCATCTAGGCCCACTTACATTATATGGGTAATTTATTACTTTATTACATGTTTAGTATAGTTCCATGACTCATGATCATACGTATCATATGTATGCTTGATATGAGAATTGACTGATCATAGCATATGCCTTCGGGCAGGTTGTTTATAGGCTCCCGGTTAGGTGGTGTTGCTCTACATGAGCGCACGATATACGCAGAATTTGCTGCATGATTGGATAGTGTGATTCATGCATTTCGCATTGTGTGATATGGTTATTGTACGCCCTAGTGACATCGGGGTCGTAGCTTCCACAGATGTATTGTGATTGGCAGGGTTGGATATCGAAAATTTTATTTTACATGGGGTGCTATAGATATCCCTGGGTGAAAGTCCCTAAACCCTTATGGTACCAAGAGGTTACTCCAACGTCTAAACCGAGTGGGTAGATGAGCGTTGAGTGCCGATTACCAGACGGTTGTGCTCTCCACTGTGTTGTGGTAGGTTGGAAGGGGGTGCAGCCTTACCCGTCCGAGTGTAGAGAGCAATGCTAGGCTGAGTTTGACCAGCTTGAGGAATGGGTCCGCTATCGATGAGTTGAGCTCGATATTGGCAGACGGATAGTGAGGTCTCTTCCACTTACCTTATTGCGCGCGATGAGGTGGCAATCTGGTTTAGAGTGTACTAGACCCCGGTGATATCCCAGATTTGAGCTGTATTGATATGTGGACTTAGATGAGGATTGTATGCTTGACTTGCATCGCATAGCCTTGGTATGACTCATGATATTATGGATCCATCTGCATATTCTGCATTACTCTGGTATTGCCTATTCATATTACTATCTTGCGCACACACTTTCACCACCCTCTAAGCTTTCTATAAGCTTATGCACGACCGTTGCGTGCAGGTGACATTGGGGCCCGGCAGCGCTGAGGCAGGAGCACTTGTAGATCATTCTAGAGTTTTTGTTCTTTACCATTATATTTCTCCTTCATGCTCATTGTACTTGTAAAGTTTTTTATCATAGTGGAAATGTAATGGAGTTCTTCGTTGTTGTTTGTGGGTTATGCCTTTGGTTATGCTTATTACGAATCAAACTAACGTTGAAAATCCTCCTCGTAGCATCCCAGGATCGGAACCTGGCGAATGAGCGCTAGGAACCAAGAATGGGGTTCTACGGCTGTCGGCGCTGGATTCGGTGATCAGAAATTTTGTGAGCCCGGTTTCCGAGTTTGGAACGTGACACTTGACAAGTTCGATTAGTATGAGTGCACACTAAATTAATTGACATGGAGTGTGTAGGCACTTCTTGTGGTGTAACCACTGTCGACAATCACCGTACGATTCGGATTCATCGAACGTGTCCGTTGTGGCGAAACTAATTCGGCCACTCGATCGAAAGTTATTACCAATTGCCTAGACTACGTATTAGTCCCAATCATACTCAAATACAATAGGCATTCATATGTGATAGTCAAAACAATATTTTATAACTAATTCAAATATAAATCTCATTTGAGCATTTTAACAAACACATAGTGCACATGTTATCATACATAAGCATTTCACCCATAAATCACGTAGTAGCAAGATAGGTAACATGAAGGAAACTATAACTATAGATAAGGTAATTGAGAATCATATCTCAACACCCTCATTAAATACATTTTAACAAGCAATTTCTCATTCAGACATTTTATCAAACACTTAGACTAAATATTTTGACATACATGTAATAAATTAGTTATAACATATATTATGATAAATCCTTTCACAAAGGAGTTGTAATACATACAACAATCATGTATTCTCAATTAATAGTCATGGCAAGCACAAATCATAATTCCATATTCATTCAAACATTTCAAAAAATACATGAAATACATTATATGTTCACATAGTTCGCACATAAGTATAATTTATCGAATATGTTGTAACTAAGATCATATGACAGCAATCAAGTCAGACATAAATCATTGCCAACATTGAAAGCCTTAAAAACCATAACCTAAACGTTTATAGTCTACACCTTTCATCAGTTTGCTCATTAAGAACTCAGTTCGTATATTATGTCTTCCTTTACAGAAAAATGGCTACCTAAATCTGAAATAGGTTAGTTATTTCATCGATTCCTCTATTCGGATTACTAAAACGAGATTAGGGTGAGGATTTCTTACCCAAATTGTATTTGGAATTACCGGTGTAGTGATAGTGGGAAGGTGATTCAGCACATGAAGTTGTGAGAGTGAATCCCAGCAACGATCTCCCTCTCTCTCTCTCTCTTCTCCTCACTCTTTCCTCCTCTTTTCTCTCTTCTTTCTCCTAAGGTTAGAGAATTCGTATTGAATGAGAGAGGGGTTATAGCCAAAAGTGATGTCAATGGCTTCAGGGCCATGGTATACTTAGGTTATACCAAAAGACAGTTGTTTCGGGCTAATGGAGCCCATCTGGAGGTACATTGCTCGCATAAAGTCTGGGGCAAGTTTTGTGACAATGAATCTAAGCCAGGTTAAGATTTTGGTCCGATCGGATTAGTGGATCGATCGTGGAGGACTCGTTTTAGTTCAACGGTCATCGTCACTCGATCAAGGTCACAAGTATAACAATGGGTGCCGAGAATTTTCCCTGATCCAAGGGTGTAGTTTGGTCAGAATCTGACGGTTTGAAACCTTAAATTTGGCCTGTAAGTGAACGGCCCAATTCACTTAAGTTTGAGTTCATTTTCTAAAGATATTCGCATTTCTCACATACTTCGTTCCATCTTCAAGTTGTACATTTTTGGATACTATTTGGACTCAATTTCCGCGATGGTTGTCAAGCCTAGTAAGGTGATCATAAACTTAGAGTTTCGCAGTCATCGAATTCTTGATGCGTGGTCTAGGTCTGATAAAGAGTTTCAATGTGCTCCCGAGAGCAACTGGGTTTTGAGATTGATCTTAGGTTTCTAGGTAATGTTGGGTTAGCAATTCTAATGATTTTGGGTCTTGCAGTTCATATAGAAAGTGGTTTGAGCTAATTCTCTGATTTATTTAGTTTAGTACTTAATTGATTTTTTGCCTAATTTCTACAGATTTCGATCCTTAGTGATTTCTGTCTGAGGTGATACTCGGGTCTTTGTACGGATTTTTTTGAGACATTACAGTAAATCTATTAGTTCTCATATTTGGCTTAACACAATTAAGTCCATTTCATGATTAATGTCCTCCTTCTAAAAGGTAGAGTCATTATAATATATTTCTTTATTAAATGTTTTAGGGTAATCTTCTACAGTCATAATTATTAGTATCTTCCTAATAACCTTCTCTCTATCACCCTTAACAAGAAGAAACAAGATACGTTGAGAGTCTATTTGATAAGGGTCAAGATTATTTTCTACCCTTACCATCTGACTTCTACAAAATTTATTAAGAGCTTCAACCTCTTGTTGAGTTTCCTCTATAGGATCATTACTAGGAGTTTGGATCATAATATATTGTCTCCATAGATATTGTGTTCTTGAAGAACTCTATATCTCTAAATTTTATGATCATATTATATTCAAAGTTTAAGAGTTTATATGCTTTATTTTACTATCTAATTAATTTTCTACTTCAGATTTGTAGATATTAAATGTATTAAATGCTTCATCTTTTGATCTAAATAGGTACACATACACAAACCTAGAGCAATCATCTATGAATGTTATAAAGTACATTTTGCCTCCATGGATAAGAATGTTGTTTACCTCATATATGTTAGTGCGTACTAGGTCTAACACTTTAGATGATCTTTCAACACTAGGAAACAATTTCTCAGTCATCTTATATCGTGTACACACTTCACATTTATTGTTCTCACTTTCATTGTATGAAGTTAAGCCATTTTAAAACATGAGTCTTATAATATTATAACCTACATGTGTTAATCTTCCATGCCACACAGATACAGACTAAATCATATAAGCAAAAGAATTATTTCAATTTAGCAATGAATTAATTATCTTGTTACATGCATACCCTTTTTTAACAATTTTTTTAATTATTATTTTTTAGACGAGATTAACTTGCAAAATTCATATACTACCCTAATCCTGAGTTTGCCCAAAAGATCCCTAGGAACAAAGTTTTTCCTCATGTTCGGGATTTGTAGCATGTTGGTCAATATTAACTTCTTTCCAAAGATAAGCACAAGTTCTACATTTCCTTTGCCAATGAATTTTGACCGGTCTTTGTATTCCATTTGAACCTATTGACCATTGGTCACATCTTCATAGGTTTTGAAGGCAAATCTGTCTTAGCATATATGAACTATGACATTCATATCGTACCACAAACCGAGGACTTTCCCTTGAACCATGTTTACTTCAGTGATCATTGGGACTATATCGTCTTTCATTGCACTAGACTCTTTCTTAGGCCTCTGGCATTCTCTACTGACTCAAGTGAAATGCCAAGTCATTCCTTAGACAAAATAAGACCCTTTGGGTTCTTCACTCTTCTTCTTTAGAGATTTTTTGAATTTCTCGTTATCTCAATTTTTAGGGATTCGTTCTTCTTAAGGTTATTCTTGTTTTGGGATTGCCTTTATAGTGCATTAATCTTGGATGAGGATGCACTATCATCTTTTTTATTTCTATTGCAAGATTCTTCCTCAATTCAAAAATATTTTTAAATTTGTTCGAAGGTTAATTCTTTTGATTTATGTAGTAGTTTGTTCTTTTAATCTTCCTAAGTTAGAGATAGTTTGGCTATTATGCCCCTAACTTAGAATGATTCAAGAAGGTAAATTTTTAAGGCCTTTACTTTGTTTGTAATCAATTAAAATTCTTGGATTTGGTCCAATAGATGTTTATTGTCTATATTGTAAAGTCAAAGTACATGATAATTAGGAATTTCTTTATTCCTTCTTCTTCAGCCTTGTACTTGAATTCCAACTCGTTCCAAATTTCTTTAGTGGAAGATGTTTCTGTGTACATGTCATATAGGTGGTTGAACATGGCAATCTTCTTAACATTTGGTTCTTGTAGTGATATGTTTAGTAGTGTCGTCTTCAGTCACTTATGGAAGTGGTTGTAGGTTCAGGTCCAATATGTAGAAGATCTTCATAGTGGTGAGAAGGAACTTCAGCTTATCTTGCTACCTAGTGAAGTTAGTGTCATTGAACCAATCAAGCCTTATTAGGTCCCTGTTCATCTTCCTGATTGATGTAACACTTTCTGTACCCATGTCTAATAGAATTTAAGATCGTTATAAAAAGTTTTTAAAATAATAATTTTGGATATCGAATAAAAATGATCATAATCAAGATGAAGCACCATTAGATATGATGTCCTTTATGACTAGAGATCACTAGCAGGTTGCTAAAAAATTACTTCAAGGATACGACAAGCCTTGTTTGGCATGCATACAATAATCACAAAGAGACCACCTTAGGAACTCGGCTAATGTAGTCACTGTCTCTAGCAGACTCAGTGAGTTTTTAGACTTAATAACCCAATGAGTTCGATAACTCAATTTATTAAACACAATTAACTTAGTAAAAAGAGAGGAGAAAAGAAAATTTGTTGTTATAGAAGAAATCATTCGATTCGATTCTAAATACTCTGAAACTGGAGGGGTCCAGTTTAAATAGATGGAGAGAATGGACCATTGCACATGGGGATGACCTTACACCACTATCACCTTTATAGCTACACAACCACTCAACAACATTGCCCACGCCCACGCCCTCGCCTGCACCAATGCTAGTGCGCACACATGGCGCACGCATGGCGCACGCATGCATGTGTGTGTTCCAATGACCATTGGAACACGCAACCCAAGCTCTCTCTCCCTATTTTCTCCAAGTAAGCTATTATAAAAAAGTCTATAAATCATAAAATTTTCTTGTGGGACAATAAAACAAACTCACCTTTTTTCATAAATTTCAAAATATTTTGAAGGGAAAATAAATTTTAAATATTTATTTGAAATTTGAAAAGTGCATTACTAATTTTAACCAACAAAAAAGTAAGTCTCAACACCATTCCTATAATTAAATATATCAATCGGGGCATGACAATGCAAGCTCTCCATTCGGGCCTTGCTCATATCAAGTCTCGTTTTAACTCAATTAATTAGTTAGAACATTGATACTCTAGCAGAGCATGATGGATGATACGCAGGCACTTAGAATTTACTTACATGGCATACGAGTAGTCAAATTAAACTGTGGCACCCTGTGTAGATGTATCACAATCCAAATATTAAGCTTAGTTTATCATCTAACTAACCGATTAGTGGACATTTATTATAAATTAAAACTGAAAAAGATATCTAACAGTCCTATTTCCACGAATAAGATTCCACAAATCAAAGGGTGGAATTGTTTAGCCAATCTGACCTTGGGATTGTGACTTGGCGATAGTGGGCCTAGCCAGTTTTATTTGACTTAATATATGCTATTTAAAATTTCTGAGTGTGGGGGTATCATCATGTGCAGATTACATATTATATATCTCGTAGTAATTCTCTTCTACAAGTGGGACCATTTTAACATATCATTGATTTTCATTATACTCTTAAAATTTCAGGTAAGTCAGCTAAGTGACATAAGTCCAATTCCACGGAAACGGGATCCCGGACATAGAGGTGGGCCCCCGCGGGCGCCTCCCTGTTGTACCAGTCGCCCGCTAACGACCGTTGAGAATCCATAGCTGCCCAACAGCTCGTCAAAAACAAATTGAGATGTTTACTTCTGTTTGTGCTTTATATATATATATATATATATATATATATATATATATATATATATATATATATATATATATATATATATTGTTTAGAAAAAAATAGAAAAAAAAAATGCAGTCTTCCTATAGCACTACGAGTTATACTATCCAACACATATTTCAGGGGTGATGTAGCCTGAGGAGTGGGGCCCTGACGGCTGCCTTGGACCCACCTCCAATTATCTCTCTCTCTCTCTCTCTCTCTCTCTCTCTATCTATCTAAATTATGAAGCTTTTGTAAGAGAAGAAAAATTATGAAGCTTTTGTAAGAGAAAAAAAAAGTAATGAACTACGTACGTATATTTGGGTGCATGAATTCTAATGCCAACGTCCCTGCTTCTCTTTGCAAATTGGTTTTCCATGCCATGGACGGATGATTAGGATCGTCTCACAAAAGTGATTCTTTAGAACCAGAAAGGATGATCACTCCCAACAAATAGATGCCTTAAGGTCCTGTTTGTTAACTCTGAAAAATATTACTTAATGCGGAATTGAGAAAATGCTGGATGTTAAGTGTTGTTTGTTAAAGATGAATTCGGAAAGTGCTATGTGATTTTTCATTGATTTTTTTCGGTGACAGGGGTCTGTCTAACTTAATGGTGAATATGGAATTCACTCTATGATTTCTTTTATTATTATTATTTTAAAAAAAAAATTTGCTTTCAAAATCATCCCTCCATGAGTTACCACAAAGATTTTTTAATTTTTAATTTTTAATTTTTTTCTCTTTTGAATAGTTTGTGTAATAGAGAATCCAACTTTTAACTTGTGAAACTTCTTTAGGCCTCACCATGATTTATGTGTTAGATCCACATCGTCCATCAACTTTTTCAGATCATTCTAGAGCATGAGCTCAAAAATGAGGCACATGTAAAACTCAAGTGGAAAACACCATAGAAATCAATGGATATTGAATAATTATTGTTAAAACTTTCCTAGGATCCAATGTGACGTTTATTTCCCGTATAAACTCTTCATAAGGCCACACGTACCTTGATGAGAATGGAAAAACACAAATATCAGCTTGACCACAGCCTTCTTTGGCCCTAAGAGGTTTTCAACGGTAGGTACCCAATTTCCATTGTTCCTTGCAGTGTGGCCGATTTGAGCCTTAAATCTATTTATTTATTATTTTATCTTATGCCCCCAAATGATATGAAAAAGTGGATGGACGATGTGGATAAAACATATACATCATGGTACACCCCACAGAGCCACTGACAGGACCACCCTTCTCCAACCAACACTGGCCCGTAGATTTCCTGCTAAAGCCTTTCCCAGGAAGTTCCTATGCTGGGATGTAAGGTGGGGTCCACCATGGTGTTTATGAGAAATCCAACCTGTTTATCCATTGTCCAACTTATTTTAGGACATGCAATAAAAATAAAAAATAAAAAAGAAAAAAAGAAAAAAAGAAGAAGAGGAGAATTCAAAACTTAAGTGAGCTATACGATATGAAACAATGGGGACATGAATGCCTCCTATCGAAACCTTCCTAAGCTCCGCCTTGATGTTTATATGCTATCTTGACTGTTTATAAGTTCATTTTCATTGAGATGAAGGGAAAACACTGAAAACTTAACCAATGCAAAACTTTTGTGGCCATATAAATATTTCAACGGTGGTCACTAAATCCCAACTATTTCCTCTTGTGTGGCCCATTTGAGTTTTGGATCAATCTTTTTTTTTGTTGCTGGAATAAAAAAGAGTAATTGTAAATGTTGTTAATTAAAACTATCAATTGAAAGGTGGGAACTAAGGTGCCAAGGATCCACTTGCAGCTATCAAGATGCTACCATGCTTGATTTAATAAACACAATTGGAATTGGAGTCCTATCCTATCCAATTGGAAGATAAAGCAATTTAAATCAAATCTAAACTTTTTATTGACCTAATTCTCAATGAAAAAGAATTGTGATGATTGGAAGAGATTTCATCACCTAACCATGTCCAGGAGACGATGGTGAACAATAGGATTTACCAATATCACAATCTCAAAATAAGAAAAGAAGATATCCAAAGCTATCATAACATCTATTGTAATTTGAGTTATAATAAATCATAGAAAACTAAAAATATTCTTTTAATATAAAACTAGAAATCAATAAAGTTTAATAAGAATAATAATCAAAGCAAGATAAACATCCCAACACGTAACAAGCTTCACCTCTTAGCCCTATCTAAGAGATTAGCTAGTCATCGCTAACTATAAAAAAAAAAAAAAAAAAAAAAACCAGATAAATCTACTAGAACCCATGAAGAAATCGGAGTAGAAGAACATCCTAGGCGCTTCATCTAGGCCACCTTTCCCTTTCCAAACCCTAAAAGATTCTTTGGAGTATCTTAGGAACTCCTATTTATAGTTAGGGAACTCTAACTTTCGCACCGAGTTGAAAAAATTTAGAAACTACCTCAAATTTATGCAGTCTGCACAAAATTTGTGTGACTTTCGGCTAGCCGAGCGCCAACTCGGGTTAGCCCGAGAAAAACTCAGGCTAGCTAAATTTCACGCGAATTTAAAAGACAATGTTGCTGAAAATTCATCCAAATTTTCTCGGGCTGGCCGAATTTCAAACTCGGGCTAGCCGAACCAAAACTCGGGCTAGCCGAATTTCACGCAAATTTTCAGGATTCTTTTTCTTCACTTTAAATTTTCATTTCTCTTCATTCCTCACTTGGTTTCCTTGGATCTTTGGCATGTGAATTTTTCAATATTGGTCTCCTAAGATCCTACCCTTACCATGATGATTCTTGAGCATGAAATCCATGCTTTTAACATTCTTTTCAATCCAAGCTCTCAGATTCACCTCGAAATATAAACATGTATAAAATATACCCATTAAACATTATCATGTTCATAAAAACCAATATATAAATAGGGGGAAATATGCAATATTTGACACTCAACAACCCCCCCCCCCCCCCCAACCAACCAACATTTTGCTAGTCCTGCACAAAACATGCATGACATAATCTTCAATTCTCAATGTTCAAACCTCTTCCAGAAAATAAAAATTTTGTGTAAACAAGTATGAATGAATATAATCCAAAGAAGCTAGACTGAAAATATGAAAACCTAGAGCTGAATCAAATGAGGAATCAATCAAATAGGTTCTTCATCAATTAATTAAGAGCATAAGTTCATATACCAACTTTTTCCAATGTGCTTATTGAATTTTAACTTATTTTCCATAAAAGTACTATTATTTCATAATGTTAGTCATGCTCATCACCTCATCATTACTTGAATAATCAAGTTCTAATTCCTAACGTATCCCATTTTCCTTCTTTTTTTACTTTTTTATTTTATACCGACGGTCTCTTTTTATTCATTCTTTTCAGACATTATATTGTTTTCATTCTTTTCCAGTCTTTTCACCATACATGACATTTTTGTTGATCTTATTATTTTTTAACAGGTTCTTTTCATCTTTTAAGGTGGATAAAATTCTCCAAACTCTTCTCTACATCTATCAATGATACACAGAAAGCAATTTGAATGTGGCTTGTGACTCAGATTAACATGATATTCAAACTTTCTCTTAATCAATTAAATGCAAGAGCTTAAAAGATAGTCTACTTGATTGATCAAACTCCAACAATTCAAAGTTCAATCTCCATCTTATCATCATACTCAAAACATTCTTAAATACACAAATTATCATTTCCTAAACATGTTTTTAATCTTGAAAATTTTAAAATTTTCACAAATTTTGCTCAAAAACTAAGAAAAAACTAATTAGTTTTCTTAATCCACACCCCAACCTAAAATTTACATTCTCCTCAATGTAAAAGATACAAGCATGCAATGCATGTGAGACAAAGAAAAGAAATGGGAAGTGATGGAAGATAATACCTGAAGAAGTAGAATTGAATTTTTTCCAAAGTTCTCAACATGTAAATGGGTTAGCAAGAAGACTAAACACAAATTAAAACAACTATCCTAATCCTAGGAAAGCATGAAATCTAATCTTAATCTAACAATTATCCAAAGGCAAATGGTTCTTCCTCCTGCAAGTATCTCAATAGATTTCTCAACAAAGTTTTCAACAAGATCATCTAGAAACCTACTTTGGAATAATTTTGGATGTCCTGGACCGTCATCGCCTAGAAAAATCTAAGCACCTCATCAAAGAATTTATTCTTTACATCTTGGGGTGTCCAAAGAGTGTATGTTTCTCCTGTTACAGAAAAATGTTCAATTTTAGTGATCTACGATGAATAAGAGACCATAAATAATTGAATAACAAAAAAAATATTTATCGTGGTCTCTTTAAATTTCAAAGTCTTAGACTTCAATTCAGAAAACATCTCCTCCACCTGTAATGGTAAGAATTCAATGTTAGTTGAAGGAGTGTTATCAAGACCCCACGATTCTCTCTGTCGAATTTCGGTAACCCGCGACCTATAGACAGGATTTGCATGCGACCTTAAGTTGCATCCTGTAAACTCGAGTCGACTCAACCTAAAACCTATGCCAGTGCAACCGCAATGTCGTCGTGGTTCAAATGCAGAGTCTCTTGCACCGATGTGATGCTAGACTAGGAGATATGGCCCACACATCATCTGAGCCAGTACTGTGCATTATAGGGCCACAAGATTCCATAGAGAGTAGATTCTCTACCTAGAGCCATCATGAGGATGACATCACCCTAACCCCCCATGCTTGATAGTAATAATGACAAGTATTTTATGCCCTCTTACACAAGTAATTATCACCTTACAAACCCATCATTACTCTCATATACCTCTCCTTCTCCCTCTCATCTTCCTCATTTGCTAGCAAGAGAGCCCTTAAACGTCCATGAGAGACCCATCTCTCAAGCCCCTTCCAAGCTAAATTGCTTATCACGCCCCAAACTCGAAAACTGGGCTCACAAAATTTTTGATCGCTAAATCCAATGCCAACAGCCTCTATAGTACCTCATTCTCGGCTCCCAGCACCCATATGCCAGATTCAGATCCTGGGATCCTATAAGGAGGATTTTTCAATGTACATTTAACTCGTAATAAACATAACCACAAGTTTACCCAAATCACAAAGGCAGCATCATCATTACATATCCACTAATATAAACAGTTGAATACAATGCTGAAAGGAAAATACATATATTAAAAATCATAGCTCTAAAAGACCGATGCATGCTCTAAGCTCAACGTTATTTCAACCTAAGGCCACCTGCACGCATCTATCATGCATTAGCTTATAGAAAGCTTAGAGGGTGGTATAAGTGTGTGCGATGCACACACCAAGAATATAAATATCAGAGTAAATGAAAATACTAGTAATCCATAAATAGTACAATATCAGAGTAATGCAAAAGCATGTTGGTAAGTCCATAAATATCATCAGCCTTATCTAGGCTATGTGATGCAAAAACATAATAAGCTAATATTATTTACTGAGAAACCAATACAGATCAGATATGCAATGTGTAGACATAGAAAAGGTACATGTAACGAATAATTGCGCACCATCAACCTGAGAGGATAGTGAATAAATGAATGAATGAATGAATGAGTATGCAACTCCTACTCAATAAGTCCCCATATCAGTACTGTACATCTCTCGAATCATCACTAGGGTCTATTATACTCTACGCTAGCTTATCGCTCCTATCCGAGCACACAACTGGGTAAGTGGAAGAGATCTCACTATTTGCCTACCAATATCAGGCCTGACTCGTCAACAGTGGACTCATTCCTCAAGCTAGTCAAACTCAACGTAGATATTTTCCCCTCACTCAGGCGGGTAAGGTCACACCCCCTCCCAACTAACCACGACACAGTGGGAGATACGACTTACTTATATACGGCCCTCATGTGCTCATATATATTCACTCGGTGTAGATGTTGGGGTGTCTCCTGGACATGGAGGTTTAGAGATTTTCACCTAGAGACATCTATGGTGCCTCGATGCTAGTAACAGATTTTCGGTATCCCATCTAGCTATCAACGATATGCCTATGCAACGATATGCCTATGGAGGATACGACCCTGATGTTGCCAGGGCGTACGGTGGTCATATCACAAAATGTGAGATGCATGAGTCATACCATCCATTCATGCATCAAACCTGCACGTATCGCACGCTCATGTGGATAAACTCCATCTATCAGGGAGCCTCATAACAACTCACTCAATGACATATGCAATGGTCAACCACATCTTATAACAAACATGCAGATGATGCGTACGGGCATGTATCATGATACTGTGCTATCATATACTCATAATTGGTATCGATAACCGGCACCAATAATCAACATCGATAATCGGCATCGATGTTTAGCATCGGCCTCGATAATCGACATCGATGAGAATGAGCCTAACAAGGCCTAAGAAAAGGTCACAATGTGGACATTTAACCATTATTGCCCATCAATGTGGACATTTAACCAACATTGCTCTGAAGGAGTGGCCCACATAGAGCCAAACGTATAGTGGGGCCCATGACCTCGCACAAGGCCTCACATACAACATAATGGGCCTCACACATAATGGCCCAATATATATTACAATGAGCCTCATCATATGGGTCTCTCACACATCACATCGAGCCTTATCAAAGGCCACAAATACGTCATAATGGATCTTATTACATGGGCCTAATACACGTCACAATGGGCTGCATAACATGAGCCTAATACATATCATAATGGCCACATACAATCTCAATGGGCCAAATACATCACAATGGGCCTCACGCTAGGGCCCCAAATACATCACAATGGGCCTCATTACATCACCCGGCCTCATCAAATGGACCATAATTGCATCGAGGTGGGCCTTAACAAATGGGCCACAAATACGTCACATTGGACCTCTCGAGTGGGCCACAAATGCATCAAGGTGGGCCTCATTACATGGGCCGCACCTTGGGCCTCATATACATCAAGATGGGTCGCAACAATGGGGTGCACCATCTACACCATTCATCTATCTCAAAGATCATTTTAGAGCATTACCGAAAAAATGAATCACATCAGAAGATCATCTGAAGCATACCACAAATAACAGTGGAGATGATGATTTTCACTCTTAAAAATACCAGGGCCCACCATAACATTTATTTTCCCATCTAATCTGTACAAACGGTCATAAAGACCTGAATCAATGGGAAAAAAATATCATATTGATCCAGAACCCCTATGATCCCTAAAGAATTTCAATGGTAGTCGTTCAATCTTCCACTATTTCTATAGAGTGGTCCACCTGATGTGCGGATCTGCCTCATTTTTAATCTCAAGCCATAAGACGAGCTCACCATTTGGATGGACAGTTTGGATGTAACACATACATTAAGGTGGCCCACTGTCCAAGCAATGGATGGTGGATATAACACTTACATCGTGTAGGGCCCCCAAAACTTGCTAGTGTGATCACAATAATCACATGCTACTGGGGCCTACAGAACTTGAAGACGTTAATACATTAGCTACATCTCACCATCCAAGATTTGGACGGTGAGGATGATACACATACATCTTTGTGGGGTTCACATCCCTCGCCCAGGGACTAGATGTCCTAGATCAAACACTTACAGTGGGTCCCACGTCCCCCGTGTGGACAGCCCACAGGGATTGCTAACGTTGATTGCAGCATGTGGGTCCCACCGTTTGGATGGTGTAGATGGAGCACGTACATCGTGAGGGACCCACAACATCTTAATAGCTGGTGTGTGGTAGACCAGCCAATCCTCTTCTCACCGTAGGCGGGTCCCACGTCGGGCCCACCAGATATGTATATATCATATATCATATATATTATTATATTATATTATTTTATTTTATTATATATATATATATATATATATATATATATATATATATATATATATATATGAAAAGGGGGTCCAGCATCCAAACCTTGACATTGGATGGATGTCTAGATTAGAACACATTCATTAAGGTGGGCCCACCCCACACATGTGGCATGTGTGGGTGGGTCCCATGAATGCCATAAAATAATCTCTTTAATTGGCTAGACAGTATGGATTTAACATATACCTCATGGAACCCACATAATTGGATGATGTCAATGCATCAAATATACAGGAGGTGGTCCCTACCATTGGACGGCTTGGATGAAACGTATAAATCAGAGGTGGGTCCACATAGCCGTGCAACGTGGATCAAGTGGGCCATACGCCAACACACAAAGAGAGAGAGCGAGAGAGAGAGAGAGAGAGAGAGAGAGACATGAGAAGGGGAGGGACCCCACCACTATGGGCCCTCCCTATACAAAGCATACATCAAGATGGGTCCCACCATATGTGGGCCCTCAAATATACAAAATCAACAATTTATATATGCTATGAACACCCACCATTAGTTCTTGGACTCCTCTTTCCACCAATGCGTTCCAGAGTTTTAAGGGATGAATTTCAATGGTTGAGATGATCTTTGGATGGTGAGATTGGGTGGTAGGAAGGTGGGCCACACCTAGCTCTTTCTCATGAAGAGCTTGGATGTTCTCTCTCATGGTGGGTTACTTGGGAGTGAAGAGAGATGAGAGATAGAGAGTAATGTAAGGGATGGGTGATGGATGGATAGAGAGAGAGAGTTGACTTTAGGGTACTTGTGTAAGAGAGAGGTAAGGGTAGGGTATGGATTGCTTATACTTGACTTGAGGTGTGATGTGTACTTGATTGATAGGATTGATTTGAAAGGTTCTCTTGGGTTTTGCAAATGCGTGACGTTTTCCTTGAAATAAACGTGGGCCCACATCTCCTGGCCTAGGTATCGTATCGGTGCGTGAGACGTGGCGTTGGAACCGCGGCGACTGCGTGGTCACAAGGGTACAGGTTTTGGGTTGAGCTGACTCTGAAATACAGGATACGACTTAAGGTTGTGTGCAAATGCTGATAATAGGTAGCGGGTTGCCAGAATTCAACCGGGAGGACCGCAAGTGTAACACCCTAGATTTTTACCAACCTGGAAATAGACGTCTTTAGGCAATGAGTCAACCATAACACCTTGGTAACCTCTCAGAACTCAATTCCAAAGCCAAATAAATCATTTAGAACCTAATTCTTTAGAAATTTAACGTGAATTAGCCAGCGCTACACTAGATTACATGTGAAATAAGCACCAACTACTTTAAATACGATCTGTAAGACCCAAAACCTATAGAATCATTTACGCTACCTTACCTTAAAATTCAGGATCAAACTCTAAACCTGTTTGTTCTCAGGAACCCTTTGAAACTTTGTATTGGATATATACCGTGCGTCAAAAGTCCGATAGCGATAATCTTAGACAATTACGATCGCCTAGTTGGACTTGACAATCATTTCAAAAATCAAGCCCAACCGATATCTTAAGACCATTTTACTGAGTCCGGAGTGAAGAGAGTGAGAAAAGGAAATATTTAGAAAATTAATTCAATTTAAATAAATCTGGCACGTGTCACTTGCGCGACATTTTTTAAGCGTTCTGACCGTTGGAATCTGACCCAAATACACCCTCGGATCAGGGAACATTTTCCACTCAGGTCAGTATACTTGGAATCCCTGATCGAGTCTCAGTGACCGCTGAACTAAAACTGGTCCACCACGTGTGATCTGGGAACCCTATCGAACTGAAAACTTAATGTGATCAGGATCCGACATCCATGAGCTTAAGTCCGACCGCATTCAGTTAGGAGACCTCCAGAAATGTTCTTTTGGATCGAAAAAGACTCGATTTGGCTATAACCCAAGTATACGTTGACTTGGAGTCTGTTTTGGTTATGTTTGGGCTTATAAAAGGGCCTTAAACCCTTAGCTTTCTAACCTATACGAATTTGGAAAAACCTTAGGAGAGAGAAGAGAGAAAAGAGAGAGGAAGTGAGGGAGAAGTTGGGGTTTTCTCCTGAGATTCTTCCCTGTTGCTCCACGTGCCAAAGCCATCCACCTGCATCGTTATTCTGGCAATTATGGTTTCGTTCTAGGTAAGAAAACCCTAACCTTAACATATTTTAAGAATTCCATCGATACAAGTAGCGAAGTAGCTGACTTATCTTGCGGTATAGGTCGTCATATCGACGTTGACAAAGCGTAGAGTTTCTAATCGATTCGTTATGCTTCTACGGAGTAAGGTGCGGATTTTAGATGCTTAGATTACCTGTTTTCAAAGCTTTCAATGCCGTTCAATGGTAGATTGCTGATAAGGATATTGTTTGACATGTAGAACAAGCTGTCTGTTTTTCATTTCGAATACGTATGAAGAATATGAGATTTAGGATATTTTAGGTATTTGTAGGAAATACTGTATACGTATGTATTTTGCTAATATGATTGCCATGTGTATTTGTCATGTACCTATGCTAGTTATGCGTGTATGATCTGTTCGGTGAATAGATTCGCCTTAATGCACATTATTGGCCGACATACGTTATGTAGGCTAATGTGTGTAGACTAAGTGTTTGTATAAATGTTTGTGTAAGTAAGTATTGCATAAATGAGGTTGTAGTTTAGCGTTGAGATTGGATTCTCAACTAATATGACGATGTACATGATTTCCTCCATGTTTGTTATATTGAATTGATTTCCTTATATATATGAAATGCTTGTGTTTGGTTGAATTGCTTATGTTGTATGTTATAACATGTTGTTAACATGCTTGGATTAATTGTGTTTCATTTCTGTCACTCACATATGATCATTGATTTAGATTACAAGTGCTTGGGGCTATATTCTAGTCCAAGCAGTCGGTAATAGCTTAGAATTCGTGGTTGGATTCTATTCGCCACGAAGGATGTGTATGACGAACCCGAGTCGTACTAGAGTCGTCCGCAGTGGTTAGGTGTAATACCTCAAATTTTTGTCAACCTGGAGTTAGACGTCCTTAGGCAATGGGTCAACCATAACACTTTTATAGCTCAATCCCGAAGCTAAAGAAATCGCTTTTCAACCCATTTCCTTCAAAACTCACCTTTCACCACCTCATTCTTTAAATTTCTCCAAATACTTTCATATTAAACATGACTCCTCAAGTTTAAATAGTAAAGAACACCAAACCTAGAGTATTAATGATGAAGAACAATACCGAAGCTAAAAATTATCGTGAATAGTAAATAAATGAGTAAAATGGGTTTCGACCCTTAACCTTTTGGAATCTAACAAGATAGATAGGTTAGTTGGATAGATTAGCGTCTCCTACCTCAAAATCATATGCTATACATTGTAGAAATTCATTTCAGTTTGCAAAATGGCCCCAAAATGCCTCGAATGGAGTCATGGGCCCACCCACGCTAATCTACAATGATCTAACGTGGGCCCCACATATTTTTAGAACCTAGGGGGGCAGGGGGAACCCAACCCATATGGCAAGCCTCATCGGAGATGATTTTCATCGGCGATGGCATCACCGATTCCGCGATGCATCACCGGTCAAATTTCTTGGTTGGGTCCGGGCTTCGGGCTGGAGGTGTTTGGGGGCTAGGGTAGCCCCCCTTGTATGTGGATCTTTCGTTTAAAACACTCCAATCAAGTACTTCCTTCACACAGTGACCCTCCAAGCTTTCCTTTCTCACCAAAATGTTTGAGTTTTAATAAAAACCATCCCTCCAAACTCTTCCTTCTTTCATTTCCAAATACCCTCACTCCGCCCTTCGAATTTCATCTCAAACAGAGATTATTATACGCTACTTCCTTTAGAAATCTAATGAGAATCACCTAGCGCTGCACTAGACGACCTGTGAAATTCGCGCCAATCACTTTCAATACGATCTGCTAGAGTCAAAATGTATAGGATAGGTGACGCTACAATACCGTAAAACTTAGGATCAAACTCTATTCCCGATTGTCCTCGGGAGCACCTTGAAACTTTGTATCAGCTCTGGACCACACATCGGAAGTCCGATTACCCCAGACTTAGACGAATATGACCACCTAGTTGGACTTGACAATCACCTCGAAAATCAAGTCCAGATGATGTCCCACGACAATTTCTTTGAGTCCAGAGTGAAGAGTGTGAGAAATAAATATAATTTATGAAATCTGGCACGTTCGCTTGTGCTCTTTTTCTAAGCGTTCTGACCGTCAGAATTCAATCAAATTTCACCCTCGGATCAGGAAAAATTTTCCTTACATGTCATAGTACTTGTAGCTCCGATCGAGTTCCCATAACCGTTGAACTGAAACTGGTCCACCACCGTCGATCTGGATATCTGTTAAACTGAAAACTTTGCCTGACCTAGATCCAATGTCAGGGAGCTTAAGTCCGACCGCATTCAGTCACAGGACCTCCAGAAATACTCTGTTGGATCAGAACAAGCCCTCTTTGGTTACAAAATAAGTATACCTTGGCCCAAAGTCTATTTTGGTCATGTTTGGGCTTATAAAAAGGGCTTAAACCCTTGTTCTTTCATTCCATACGAATTTGGTGAGAGAAGAGAGAAAAGAGAGAGAAAGGGAGGGAGATTTGGAGCTCTCTCCTGGGAGTCTTCCCTGCTGCTCCACGTGCCACATCCACCTGCCTGCATCGTTCTCTCGGTGATTCTAACGCACTTCTAGGTAAGAAAAATCCTAACCACTTGCTGTTTTGGGATTCCGTCGATTCAAATAGCAAAGTAGCTTATACATCTTGTGCATTAGGTCGCCGCTACGCTGTTGACGAAACGTATACGTTCCGTTCGAAACAATACACGTTTACGGCAAAAGATGAGGATTATAGACGCTTTGATTGACTGATTTCAAAGCTTTCAATGTCATTTAATAGTAGATTATCGACGGCAATGTCGTTTGACATGTACAACATGCTGTCCATTTTTCGTTTCGTAAACGTACGGTAAATATGAGATTTAGGGTATTTTAGGCATTTGTAGGAAATACCGCATACGTCCGTATTTTACTGAAATGGTTGACATGTAAATTCATCATGTTATGATATTAAGTATACATGCATGATCTGTTTGGCGAAGAGATTCACCCTATTGCGCACTTTGGGTCGACATACGCTATGTAGACTAAGGTGTGTAGACTAAGTGTTTGTATAAATGTTTGTATTAGTATGTATTGAGTAAATGGTATTGTAGATTAGTTTTGAGAATGAATTCTCAATCCATATGATGTTGTATATGATTTCCTACATGTTGGCTATATGTATTGATTTCACTATATATATGAAATGCAGGTGTTGGATGATTTGCTTACGTTGTATGCTATCACATGTTGTGAATATGCTTTGGTTGTTTGTGTTTCAATTATGTCACACTCACATGATCATTGATGTTGTTTATAAATGCTTGGGGCTATACGTTAGTCTAGGCAGTCGGTAATGGATTGAATTCATGATTGGCTTCTATTTTCCACGAAGGACGCGTCGATGAACACGAGTCGTGTTTTGGGTTAGCGGCAGTGGTTAGGCCACACGAAGTGTTTTATGCACTTCATGTCGTTCAGCTTGAGATGCGCTCGTACTAGTCGAGCCCGTCAAGTAACCCGACTTGCCATTGTATGTTCACCATGTATGAGTCATAACTGCTTAAACCTAGGATACTAAACTTACCATTGGAAACCCTGTTAACCATGGTACCTTGATCCATAAAGACTTATGAGCCGGGCTTGGTGGTATGGGACACCGTGGTCGAGCTGTCGGCCTACGCTGGGGCCACAAACCTCCTCGTAGTGACCAGTGAGCACCTATGACTCATGAGCAGATTATGGTGGTATGGGACACTATATTCTTGCTGTCGGCCTACACTGATCAGGGGACGAGCCCTTTGTAGTGACCGCGAGCGTATTCTGAGTCTACGGGAGGCGACGATCCTTCCGTAGCGACGAGAGTACATTAGGCCTGTATTGATAAGGTGATGGGGGAGCAGTGCAACGAGTGCGAGAAACAGCCCTGACAGCCCTTGCAGCGAGCTACAAATATAACATCGTATGAGATTACTAAGAGTGATGACCCAAGACAGGATCTATGTTGGGATTGATATAAGAAAGGTACCTTAATTTCCCAATCCTACTATATGAAAAGGACTAATAACAACCCGGTAATCATTATCCATATCGCATTGCATGTGCCTGGAAGATGTGGAGCACTGCGGGAAGAAAGCATGTCGCGGATGCAGATGGTGCCGCATGAGGGAGAATGTCGGTGAGGGCATTCATCATGTCATTTCATACATGCATTAACAACAGTATCTAGGAATGTTTGATTGTTTGCTTTACAATTAACGCATGATTGATTTGATAACATGCTAATCTTTGCTCTATTATTCGACTGAGTTAGCTACTCACTCCCACGTTACGGGACGGTGTTTTCGGACACCCACCAGATCCAGTTGTAATTGCAGATGATGACGCTGCTTGTGAAGTGGAGTCGGACTCGTATGATGCTGAGGAGAACTTCTCCTCCTTGTTTTGATCGATGGGATTACAGGGAGGTGGATTAGATGTCATGACACTTGTCATTTTATATTTTTGGAGCACTCATGTATATTCTTTTCTTTCTATTTTGGAGTATACATGTATTTAGTTAACCTGGTAACATGTTCACACTCTGGAGACTTACAATCATTTATATATTTTATATATCTATCACATTCTTCCGCTTGCTAATTTAGCTGTCTCTGGAGTATGATATGCTATTTTGGCTTAGTCTCAATCTTGTTTAATGCCATTCTACAGATAACATGCATTTATCATCATCTATGTTGCATAAGTGATGTTCTGAAACTCGGGAGTTGGGTTTCTACCCGACTCCCGATTTTCAGTATGTTACATTAGGCCACACGAAATGCTTGTGCACTTCATGTCGGTCGATTCAACGTGCGCTCGTGCTAGTCGGACTCATCAAGTAACCCGACTGGCCATTGTATGTTCACCTTGTACTGGTCATAACTGCTTGAACCTCGGGTACTGAACTTACCAGTGATAACCCTGATAACCGTGGTACCTTGATCCACTAAGACTCATGAGCCAAGCATGGTGGTATGGGACACCGTGGTCGAGCCATCGGCCTACGCTGGGGGCATAAAACTCCCCGTAGTGACCAGTGAGCAACCTAGACTCGTGAGCAGATTATGGTGGTATGGGACACTATATTCTTGCTGTCGGCCTACACTGATAAGGTGATGGGGGAGCGCTGCAACGAGTGCGAGCAACAGCCCTGACAGCCCTTTGTAGTGACCTCGAGGGTACTCTGAGTCTACGTGAGGAAACGACCCTTCCGTAGCAACAAGAGTACAACTAGGCCTGTATCGATAAGGTGATGGGGGAGCGGAGCAACGAGTGCATGCAACAGCCCTGACAGCCTTTGCAGCGACTTAGAAATATATCATCGTATGAGATTACTAGGAGTGACGACCCTAGAAAGGATTCTTGTTGGGAATGATATAAGGGAAGTACCCTAGTTTCCCAATCCTGTTGTATGAAAAGGACTAATAACAACTTGGTAATCATATTCATATCGCACTGTATGTGCCTGAAAGATGTGGAGCACTGAGGGAAGAAAGCATGCCGCGGATGTAAGATGGTGTCGCATGAGGGAGTATGTCGGTGAGGGCGTCCATCATGTCATTTCATTCTTGCATTAATCACAATATTTAGGAATGTTTGAATTGCTTGCTTTATCATTATCACTTAATTGATTTGATAACATGCTAATCTTTGCTCTATGATTCCACTGAGTTAACTACTCACTCCCACGTTAGGGGAAAGTGTTGCGCACACCAACCAGTCCCTATTTTAATTTCAGATGATGGCGATGCTTGTGAAGCAGAGCCAGACTTGATGATGAGGAGGAGGATCCCTCCTATATGCAGGTTCTGATCGACAGGTTTACAGGGTTACTGATTAGATGCCAATACACTTGGTATTTTACCTTTTATTTCTACACCCATGTATATTCTTTTCTTTCTATTTTGGAGTATACATGTATTTAGTTAACCTGGTAACATGTTCACACTCTGGAGACTTACAATCATTTATATATTTTATATATCTATCACATTCTTCCGCTTGCTAATTTAACTGTCTCTGGAGTATGATATGCCGTTTTGGCTTAATCCACTTCATGTTTTATGCACTATCACAGCCGACAGTCATCCATCATTGAAAATGTTACAAAAGTGATGTTCAAGAACTCGGGAGTGGAGTTTCTGTTCGACCCCCGATTTTCAAGGCGTTACAGCAAGAGCCTACGAAATGTTATGGTCTAGGATATGGGCCTTACATCTCTCGTAATCCAACCATCAAAAACTCATCTCCACCATTGAAGGAGCTCCTTAGAAGCTTGAGAATTCAAGGGGAGAAGAAGAAGAAGAGGAGAGGTGGGTGTACTCTAAGACTAGATTCTTTCCATTTTCTTACAGAAATTCCTTTCTCGACCTCTAGGTGTGACCAATGGCCCACCTTGGCTTGCATGTATGTTTTGATTATCTTGAGGGGCTCATAGTTGTGGAGCCTTGAGCCCCTCCTCTAGTCGTGTCCCTCTCTCTCTCCCTCTCTCCATTTTTCCCTGATGGTCGTGGCCCACCTGATGTGCATAACACATCCCATCCAGACCATCTATTAGGGTGAGATGGCCTTGCTATCCAGAAATCTGGACACGAGCTGGCCCACCATGTTGTCCTAATTTGCATGCAAGGAAAGACATAAAGAGAGGCTTGGTCTTATCTCTATGGCCCATCTAGGAGGACCCCTACCTCGATGCATGTGATGTATATCCACTCATCCAACAACTATTGGGCTGCACTATGCAACAGCATGTTGCTGTCTAGTTTTCAGGCCCATATTGTTGACCGTTTAGATGGAGAATTATAGTCATTTCAGTTTGATGGGAGAGGGGTGGCCCACTGGTGTGAGAACCCCACTTTGATGTGTGTCCATATCCACACCTTCTAGCCATATGTAAATGCCCCTGGGATGGGCCCAAGAGGCTGGACGATCCAGCATGCTAGCACCATCTAGTAGGCTCAGATGTTGGGAGATAAATAAATATCAGCTTGATTGAAAACTGGTGGACCACTCCCATGGACCCCGCCTTGTTGTGTACTTAGGGATGCACATCATCCATCCATTTTTCCCCATGATTAGGCAGGACCTAGGCCCAATCCAGAGATAAGTCCAACACCCAAACTGGGCTAGGATGCTGCTGGACTGACTGTCTAGTAGTTGTTCATCCATGATGTATGTGTTTTATCTTCCCCATTCACCTTTTTTATGGTCCACCTAGCTGAGACCCACCTCAGGTATATGTGTAGCATCCAGGATATCCATTTATGGGATGCCACAAGCAGGGCCAGTTGCCCATCTACTAGACAACCAGGTAGGCCCAGCGTCCAGCAGGGGCTGGTAGTCCATGGCCACAGGTCCACCTTGATGTTGTCTTGCATCCACACCATCCTCCAATTTCATAGTCCTCCTGGATGTGGCTCACCTTCTGGTGGGATGTCTATAGGTGGGGACCACCATGCTCATTTATTATCCACGCCATCCAGGCCCCAATGGACCATACAGACTAGGTTAGGCATTGCTGGACTGGCTGTCCAGTAGTAGGCCCACCTTGATATATGTGTTATATTCATGCCTTCCATCTGGTGGGTCCCACTATAATATGTAAGGGCCACGATGAAGTATTTATTTTATCTAGATGGTTTATTTGTTAGACTCCAGCAGGCCCAGGAAGGTGGGAGGGCTGGATGTCCAGCAAGGGCCCAAAATTACTACATGAAATTGCTTATTGTAATGCTGTGAGGCCCACCAGACTAAAGGTGTTATGTATACACACCATACATGTATTTTTCTGAGATTATGGGCCCCAATTGTGCCTTGAAAAGCTCACCATCCATCTGATTGTATTAGGACCTTGATGTCTAGATTTTTGGACATCTAGTAGGCCCGGATGGGTTGGACGTCCAGTCTTAGGACCCTTCTTAATGCAAGTGTTGCACATTAATTATGTTGGATTTTGTGGGATGTTTTGCAGGCCCACCATGATGTTTGTGTTCTACACCTTGTCCAGCTATTTTCTAGGGCATATGGGCTGCCCCATGAAGCCCATCATGATGCATATGTTGTATGCCTCCCTTGGCCATATCTTTTCTGGGCTATGGGTTGCCCCACATAGCCCACCTTGATATATGTATACCAGGGGCCTTTTCTTGAAGTTGACCATGGTGTATGAGATGATATGTATGGTACCCATTCATTTATAGCTAGTATTAAGGCCATGAGCTCCATTGTAAGATAATTTCCATAGCGGGCCTCAATCTAGGTGGCAATGGTGGTTAAATGTCCACGTTGTAAACCTCACTAGGCCCATTGTTAGGCCCATCTCATCTTCTCTAGTCGGGCCACCTAAATCATTGGGCCCCCATAAGTATTGCCCATCTGACCTTAGTGGGCTAACTCAAATTGTTGGGCCCCTAGTATTGATGGCACTCCCACCATGCCTTGTAGGATTGTCCAAACCTTGAAGACCACCATGATGGGTGTGTTATATGCATATAGTCCATCCATATCCAGGTTGCGAGACTTCATTGTGAGGCTCACTATATTGCGTGTACTATTCGTCCATTTTCTAGGCTTTGGGCTGCCCACCTTGCTTATGTAATGTCAGGCCGTCCAAGGTCAGTAGGCCCACTGAGATGTATTTTATCTAGGCCGTCCATTTGTGGATCGTCCAGCTGGTTCACTTGCTAATGTGTGAGACCCCCTTGTTGTATATATGAGACCCATGTGATGAGGCTCATTGTGATGTATGAGGCCCATGTGTGAGGCCCAATGTATGTGTGAGGCCCATTATAGGTGTGAGGCCCATTGTGATGTGTGAGGCCCACCATGATGTACATATTATACACACACTATTCATCTTTTTGGTCAAGGCCATGGGGTCCCATTGCTTCATCAGGCCCACTGTGATGCATGCGGCCCACTTGTTGTATATATGAGGCCCATTGAGATGTATGTGGCCCATTGTGTTGTGTGAGACCCATTGTGATGTGTGACGCCCAATGTGAATGTGTGAGGCCCAATGTGAGGGGTGAGCCTCACCATGATGTGTGTGATGTATGCACACTCTCCATTTATTTATACGGACTGCCTTATGCAGGCCCACTATAATGTATGTGTAATATGTACCTTGCCCACCTATTTTTCTGGGCCATGGGCTGCCCCATGAGGCCTATTATGATGTATGTGTTGCACATGCTGAAAGCGCCTAACTATATGCCCTAGAGGGGGGGTGAATAGGGCAATGCCAAATAAAACTAATAACAGTGGAATAATAAAAGATTTAAGCACTATGCTAAATATAAAACAATCACAATATCCTAAAATAAAGAGATTGATACTTTATCAGTTCTAAGGACAACCTTATACCAAAAACCAGAGGTTTAAGGTAGGACAACCTTATTTCTAGAACGTCCTTTGTATCACAAACCAAAGAGGAATAATAAGTAATGAAATCAAAATAACTTGCGGAAAATAAATCCTAAGTTATTACAACATTCATCCACACTTGCTTGAAGTGATTACAACATTCATCCACAAACACAAACCACAAAACTGAATGAATAAAGGAATGAAAGAATGAAGCACATCCACAACACAACGATATATAGTGGTTCGCCTGTGTGTACACCAACTGTTATCCAACAGCCACATAGATTGCTACTCCACTCCTAATATCCTCACACAGGGGATATTAGCATGCACTATCAAAATAGATTTCACAAGTTCACCTAAAACCTTCACAATTGTGTCTTTGATCTCGGGCTTACACAATCCAAAAACCCCACAATCTGAGTTTTCTGACTCTCCTTAAATAACCAATACAATGAGATTTTTCTGGCGAATCTCAAACAAAAATCAGAGAAAGTAAATTACAAAACATGTAAAATACCTGAATCACCTTTTGAAGAAGCTCGGTAGAACCAATCGGAGTAAAAGTTTGATTCGACGTTCAAAGTCCAATACTCACTTTAAGAATGGTTCTAAGTCTAATTGATTTTAGATCAAACGGGCTAGATCTATTTGATTTTGAATCCAAGAAGAAGGAATATCAGAAATTCCCCTTTTCTAATAAGTTTGGAATGTAGATCAAAATCAAATAAAAATAAGCTAGCAAAAGGAATATTAAATAAGCACAATGTAGCTTAAAATAAACACAAACTTATCTCAGGGAATAGCCTAAAGAATGCTTGAATAGAATTGATTTGAAGTACTAAAACTCTGAAGTTTGTGCTCTATTTATAGCCAGAAAAATCCCGTCTACGACTGCTCTTAGGATCCTACGACTGGTCGTAACATCAAAGATTTTCGAAAGATTTCCGCGGGATAAGATTTTCTATTCCACGACCGGTCCTGGGTGATCTACGACTAGTCGTGGGTCACCTACGACTGGTCGTGGATCACCTACGACTGGTCGTAGGACCCCAAAAATGGTTGCTGGAGTTTGAGTCGTAGGGCTATGACCGGTAGAAGGATGAGTCGTAGAACTCACAAGACTGGTTGTAGGAAGTCCAGGACTGGTCATAGGACAGCTAGAAAGATCCGAAAATCTTCAACTACCTAGGACTGGTCCTGAAAAACTTAAGACTGGTCGTAGCAAAGCTAAGACTAGTCTTGAAGTCCTTAGGACTAGTCTTAGAACACTCCAAACAAGCATATGAAAATATATGAGTTATGTATCCGGAATGACCTATAATAAAGCCCATCCTAAGGTCAATCTAAGGTCAAACAAACCTTAAAAGTGAGATGGACATTAAAAGTCTGTTCTCTCAGATGACCCTTAAGAGAAGCTTGTGAATATACAAAACTTGTAGTAGGCCTTCATGAGCTTGATCTTGACTTGACAAAGTCTTCTAGTAAACTTGAACTTGATCAAATCTTGAACATGCAACCTTGAAAACTTCTATTCTTGATTTCTTCATCCAAGACTTGAAAACTTTCTTTATTTAAGATCTTGTCTTGAAATGCGATGTCGTGATATGTCTTGATTGTAATGACTAGTCTTCAAACATAAAACACAAGATATACAAGACATAGATATAGGTTTTGGCACCACAAAATTTGACAACTAAAGGGATATGAAATCATAGCACTTACACATGCTACCCATCTATTTTGTTGGATCATATAGGCTACCCATCCATTGTAATTTATATTTTATGGCGGGATGCACTCTAGGAGCAATGGTTGTTAAATGTCCACATTGCAGACTCCCTAGGGCCCATTGCTAAGCCCATTCCTCATCTATCCTTATTGGGCTATCTCAAATCATTAGGCCCCATTGATATTAGCATGATCCATCTCACCTTATTGGGCTAACCCCAAACTGATTGGGCCCCCATTGATGCTAATGGGATTATCCAACCTTGAAGTCCACCTTTTTTACTTATCGAGCCCCCATAAGAAAGCCCAGTTGTCACATGATTAAGAGAATGAGGAAGCCCACTTGTTGTATACCCGCTCGACTCACCCTGTGTGATGTGCCCTACCTTTGAATCGATTGTGAGGACTTCGTGTTATGTATGTATCAACCACACCGTCCATTTAACTTCTTAGGACAAGTGTGAGGCTCATCCTTGACATTAATACATCATCATCATTCCTATTGCCTTAAATAGAAGAATATGTGATATCAGGTTGGGTATATTCACTATATAGGCCTATCTTGATGTTTGTGTTATATACGTCGTCCTTTTGTGGACTCCATCATGTATTGGGCCAATTAATGTTATATCTGTTAATCATGCTACTATGCTTAAGCTAGTAGGACACACTGAGTATATGCTAGCATAACATCATGATACATGCCCATACACATCATTGCATACTTATTATGAGTGATTGATCATAGCATGTGCCATTGGGCTAATTGTTTATCAGACTCCCCGAGAATCGGAGTTGCCCCACATGAGCATGCGATACACATAGGTCTAATGCTTGGAGCATGTTGTTTAGTTTATACTATTGGGATGTGACACTTATAGCTATTGTTGTTTGCCTTATCTGATAATCAGGCCAGTGTACTTTATTACATCATGATACATGCTCAAACACATCATATGTATGCTTGTTATGAGTAGCATATGTGTAACATCCCGAAAATCGGGGGGTCGAGTAAAAACCCAACTCCTGAGTTCCAAAATGTTATTTATGCAACATAGATATGTATAATTGAATGTTTTCTGTGTTAATATATGGAACATGAGTGAGATTAATCCAGAACACCATATCATACTCCAGAGACAGTTAAATTTACAAGCAGAAGACTGTGATAGTATGTATAACATATATAAACTGTTGTATGTCTCCAGAGTGTGAATATGTTACCAGGTTATATACATACATGTATACTTCAAAAGTAAACAAAAAGAATATACATGAGTACCCTGAAAATATAAAATGACAAGTGTCAAGGTATCTAATCAACCTCCCTGCAATCCCGTCAATCAGAACACGCATAAAGGAGGGATCCTCCTCATCATCATCAAGTTCGGCTCCGCCTCACAGGCCGCGCCATCATCTGCAATCACAAAAGGGTCTGGTGGGTGTCCAGGAACACCGTCCCGTAACGTGGGAGTGAGTAGCTAATTCAGTGGAATAATAGAGTAGAGATTAGCATGTTATCAAATCAATCATGCGATAATAGTAAAGTAGTAATTCAAACATTCCTAATACTGTTGTTAATGCAATTATGACATGACGTGATGTATGCCCTCACCAACGATCTCCCTCATACGACACCATCTTACGACCGCGGTATGCAATCGACCCTTAAGTGCTCCACATCTTCCAGGCACATGCAATGGTATGGTGATATGATTTTTGAGTTATTATTAGTCCATTCAAATAGCAGGATTGGGAAACTAAGGTACCTCCCTTATATCAATCCCAACACAGATCCTGTCTAGGGTCGTCACTCCTAGTAATCTCATACGATGAATATTTTATAGGTCACTGCAAGGGCTGCCAGGGCTGTTGCTCGTACTCGTTGCACCGCTCCCCCATCACCTTATCAATACAGGCCTACTGTACTCTACTGCTACGGAAGGGTCGTCGCCTCCCGTAGACTCAGAATACGCTCGCGGTCACTACAAAGGGCTGCCAGGGCTATTGCTCGCACTCGTTGCACCGCTCCCCCATCACCTTATCAATGTAGGCCGATAGCAAGAATATAGTGTCCCATACCACCATAATCTGCTCACGAGTCATAAGTACTCACTGGTCACTACGGGGAGGTTTGTGGCCCCAGCGTAGGCCGACAGCTCGACCATGGTGTCCCATACCACTATGCCCGGCTCATGAGTCTTCATGGATCAAGGTACCATGGTTAACAGGGTTTACAATGGTAAGTTCAATACCCTAGGTTCAAGCAGTTATGACTCATGCAGGGTGAACATACAAGGGCCAGTCGGGTCACTTGACGGGCACGACTAGCACGATCGCATCTCAAGTTGAACGACATGAAGTACGTAAAACACTTCGTGTGGCCTAACCACTGCCGCCAACTCCAAAACACGGCTCGCGTTCATCGACGCGTCGTTCGTGGCAAAGATAAGCCGACCACGAATTCGCTCGGTTATCGACTGCCTGGACTACGTATAGTCCCAAACACATCTGAATCCACATCAGCGATCATGTGAGAGTATTGGAAATGAAACACAACCATGTGAGTATGTTAACACATGTTATATCATACAACTTAAGTAAATCATCTAACACATGCCTTTCGTACATATAATGAACTTATGCATATCGCCAACATATAGGAAATCATTTCCATCAGCATATTAATTGAGAATTCAATCTCAAACTAAATCATAATGAAATCATCAAGCACATGTTATAACATACAGCTTAAGCGAATCGTCAAGCCCATGCATTTCATTCATATCATGAAATCATGCATATGGCTAACATGTAGGAAACCATTTACACCAGCATATTAATTGAGAAATCAATCTCAAACTAATTCATAACACCATTTAATTCAATACATACTAATACAAGCATTTATACAAACACTTACACTACACACTTAAGTCTACATATAGTATGTCGACCCAAAGTGCACATTTAGGTGAATCTCTTCGCCAAACTAATTATGCACGTAATCCTAATATTCTAATGAGACAACAAATCATGTCAATCACGTCAGCAAAATATGAATGAAATCAGTACTTTCTACAAATGACTAAAATGCCCTAAATCTCATATTCTTCGTCGGTTTACGAAACAGGAAACGGACAGCATGTTGTACATGTTAAACGGCGTTGCCGTCGATAATCTACTATTAAATGACATTGAAAGCTTTGGAAACAGTCAATCAAAGCGTCTAAAATCCGCACCTTGTCTCTTATGGATGTGTAAATTCGAACGGAGCGTATACGCTTCGTCTACGGTGATTAGAGAACCTAATACACAAGTTCTATTAGCTACTTCGCTAGGAAACGAAAGGAACCTCAAATCAGCAACTTCTAGGATATTTTCTTACCTGAAAACGCCGAGGAATCACCGGGAAAGTGATCGGAGTGCGTTGCCTAAGCACGTACATCACGTGACACAAGCAGCAGGGAATTCTCTCCCACCTTCTCTCACAAACTCTCACTTTACTCTCTCCCAATCTAGGGATTTTTGTAAATTCGGATAGGAGAGAGGAGTGAGGGTTTCAATCCCTTTTATAAGCCCAAACTTGCCCGAAATAGGCTCGGGAACAAGGTTCACTTGAGGGGTAACCAAATTGGGGCTGTTTCGGTCCAAAAGGACATTTCTAGTGGTCCCCTGGCTGAATGCGATCAGACTTAAGCTCACGCGTACCAGATCTAGCACGTATTAAGTTTTCAGTCCGGCTGGGTCCGCAGATCGCACGTGGCGGACCAGTTTCAGTTCAGCGGTCACCGCACGTAGATCAGGGCTGAAAGTCTCATGATATAAAATAGAAATTTCTCCTGATCCGAGGGTGTATTCTGGCAGAATTCTGACTGTCAGAACGCTCAATACTGACGCGTCAAGTCGTGTGCCAGATTTGAATTTGAAATTCCAATTCTGTCCCTATTCGCACTCTCTTCGGTCCGGGCTCAATGAAATGGCCTGTGATTATCGGTTTGACTTGATTTTCGAAATGAGTGTCAAGTCCAGCTAGGCGGTTCTAACGGTCTAAGATAGGAGGTATCAGACTTTCGACGCGCGGTCTAGATCCAATACAAAATTTTAAAGTGGTCCAGAGAACAAACCTGCTTAGAGTTTGATCCGAGGTTATAGAGTATTATAGAGTCATTGGTTCTACTCGATTTGGGTCTTGTAGAACGTATTTAAAGTGATCAGGGACTATTTCCCAGCTACTCCAGCGTTGCGCTAGCTAACTTATGCTTAGTTTCTAAAGGAATTAATCCTAAGTGGTTTCTTTGGCTATGGAATTGGGTTCTGTGCGATTCTTCAGGTGTTTTAATTAACCCATTGCCTAAGGACGTCAAATCCCAGATTGGCCAAAATTCGAGGTGTTACAATCTACCCCTCTTAAAATAAAATTTTATCCCTGAAATTGGCGAAGGGCAAGGAGTACTTTTTCTAAGGAAGGTTCAAATCCTATTGAATAACCTAACCGTACATATAACCTAAATCAAATGTTTCGATCTTAGGCCAGTGGGGAAGGGCCTAACCACGCTTTCGCTACGCCACTCTGATCGAACGGTAGCGTTGACTAACCTATTTGGATTGGACTTAATTCGTTCTACCCTCCTTAAAACTTGGTTTTACCTAAGGTTGAAGAATCGTTGCATCAATCTGTATATCGAAACGAGGCGCAACTTAGGGGCTATCCTTAACCTAAAATGGAAACAACCTTTCTCTACAGGGTTTTCCTTACTAATGATGCGTTCTATGGCATTGGTACCTATGATCATAAAGATGAGCCTAATCTCTATTGTGGTTAAGTTCAGGGGCAGGTATGAGTTGGTGGCAAGATGTCGAATCCTCTACTGGCTTGAAGTCCTTAACATTTACCAAGGGCAAAGCAATAACTTGTGGTTGTAGATGGTCGGGCCAACACGGAAGAATAGTTGTGTAATGGGTCTGAGCCGGATACACAAACCTTCTGCCCCGCGATGACAGAAAAGTTGTTGTATCAGTCCTCAATCCTAGTCGATGCCGATCTTCTGCTTGATCAGAGTATTGGATTTAGTGGTAACTACTAGGATTAAGAAGTCGATTCAAACCGCGAATAGTTCGCTGATAATTGCATTTCCTTTATTCCGCGTTCCCGAATGCAATAAGCCCTTGGAAAAGGCAATTCTAAGGGGCGTGCTAGTACATTCTAAGTTCAATCTAAGGAATTTACAAATGTTCCCTGAGAGTGAATGGTTCCTTCCTATGGGCAACAACAGAAGTTTATAAGTCATAAGGGGATCTATTGAAGGAATAAGGTTCTACTTCAACCAAACCTAACCTACAATTCCTTAGCATATACAGGCGTTACATTACTTAAGGTAACTGGTAGGCTAGTCTGTAACTCTGTAGGTATAATCCAAAGCCTAAGATTATACAGTAAATGGTTCCATACCATTTCTACTACAGGAAATTGTTCTATTGATTAGGGTTAAGATTGTCTAACTGGAATTGGATTTCTTATGTCGTCAGATCCTTCAAATCTAGGAATGCTATCGCTAGGTCCAAAACGCCAGGGGCCTATTGTATGAAACAAAACTACATTCCTAATCCCATGTTGGGATTGAGAGTAGCACGCTAGTCACAATACATGGAACAAAGTTCTACACTTTCTACCTCTGACGTCACTAAACCTAACAACAACAAAACACAGAGATTTCAAAATGGTAATCAAACATTTACAAGACAACATCACAAATGCCTAATTCTACCAAAGGACTCTACCACAGTCTTGACTTGCCTTCTTCATCACTGTCGAGGCTAATACTGTCTGTTGCTCACTAGAGCTCTCTCGGCCATAACGGCTTAACAATAACCATGGAAAGCGGAGGAAATGCGGAGAAATGGTTTCCCAAATGGACAGAATGAAATCTAGGCCCTGTAGAGGGATGCATCAAGCTCCCAAAGGCTGGATTTTCAAAAAGAAAAGAGAAGGAAAAAGGGGAATGGAGCACCTCACGATTTCAGCTCGTTTTGGGGGTTTTTAGAGCTCCAAAAGATGAAATCTGTTAAAGGGAGGGCTGCGAACCTAAATAGATTGATGGAGGGTGGTCGTTTTTGGCCAAGGATGGATTTAGGGGTGGTTTGAAACCACGATTTTGGGTTAGGACAGCAAGAAAATGAAAATGGGACTAGGGAAGGGAACTTTTGTGAAGGAAGTACCTCTATTTAGGGTTTTCTATGGACGAACCCTACATGGGGGGTGTACACGACCCAAGATAGGGTGTGCACCCGAAAATCACTTCAAGTGGGCCCCACCGGTCGGCGATGCATCGCCGAACCGGCGATGGCATCGCCGGCCATCTTGCATGGTGGCCGGTAGGACCACATGGGTTTGGTCCCCCATGGTCCAGGGATCCCAAATAACTTAGGCCCCACCTTGGTTCATTGTATTTTGACCTATATAGACCCAAACATGAGTTCGGAGATTTTCGGGGCCAATCTGCAATCCCGAATACAAACCTCTATCATGCAGCATATGATTTTGGGGTAGAAGGAGTTAGTACATCCATATAGCTCATTAGTTGCTAAAGAAAACGAAGTTAGAATGGCCTTATGGCCTTTTTCATGAAATTTTACTATTAACTATAAAATTCTATGAAAGTATAATTTTATGTTATTTTAACATTAGGTTTGATACCTAACATGAAAAGGATAAGAAAGAATTGAAGATTAGAGTGGTAGGAGGAAGAATTTTGAAGATTTTTGGTGAAACGGGGTTTTTAAGCCCTGACGATTGAATACAGGGGTTGTGGTTGTCCCACAGCCCAAGGATTTACATTTATGGGTTTAGAATCATTCAAAGAACGTCTCGACTCACTTACCTACAACTTAGGAGCTATTCGGGTAGCTTTAATCGACCCTAGATGTGTTACGGACTCGATCACGCGATCGATTCGAATAGTCTTCGCCTATTGGCGAATCTGCGATCCTAGAAGTGTTTCTAGACCCTTCTCGCACCCACCTAAGTCAAAGGAAGTAACAGCGTACGTTGCGTGACCATAACCCAGGCCCGGTTTAATCCAAATCATGCTCTGATACCATCTGTAACATCCCAAAAATCGGGGGGTCGAGTAAAAATCCAACTCCCGAGTTCCAAAATGTTACTTATGCAACATAGATACGTATAATTGAATGTTGTCTGTGTTAATATATGGAACATGAGTGAGATTAATCCAGAACAGCATATCATACTCCAGAGACAGTTAAATTTACAAGCGGAAGACTGTGATAGTATGTATAACATATATAAACTGTTGTATGTCTCCAGACTGTGAATATGTTACCAGGTTATATACATACATGTATACTTCAAAAGTAAATAAAAAGAATATACATGAGTACCCTGAAAATATAAAATGACAAGTGTCAAGGTATCTAATCAACCTCCCTGCAATCCCGTCAATCAGAACATGCATAAAGGAGGGATCCTCCTCCTCATCATCAAGTCCGCCTCACAGGCCGCGCCATCATCTGCAATCACAAAAGGGTCTGGTGGGTGTCCAGGAACACCGTCCCGTAACGTGGGAGTGAGTAGCTAACTCAGTGGAATAATAGAGTAGAGATTAGCATGTTATCAAATAAATCATGCGATAATAGTAAAGCAGTAATTCAAACATTCCTAATACTGTTGTTAATGCAATTATGACATGACGTGATGTATGCCCTCACCGACGATCTCCCTCATACGGCACCATCTTACGACCGCGGCATGCAATCGACCCTCAAGTGCTCCACATCCTCCAGGCACATGCAATGGTATGGTGATATGATTTTCGAGTTATTATTAGTCCATTCAAACAGCAGGATTGGGAAACTAAGGTACCTCCCTTATATCAATCCCAACACAAATCCTGTCTAGGGTCGTCACTCGTAGTAATCTCATACGATGTATATTTTGTAGGTCACTGCAAGGGCTGCCAGGGCTGTTGCTCGCACTCGTTGCACCGCTCCCCCATCACCTTATCAATACAGGCCTACTGTACTCTACTGCTACGGAAGGGTCGTCGCCTCCCATAGACTCAGAATATGCTCGCGGTCACTACAAAGGGCTGCCAGGGCTGTTGCTCTCACTCGTTGCACCGCTTCCCCATCACCTTATCAATGTACGCCGACAGCAAGAATATAATGTCCCATACTACCATAATCTGCTCACGAGTCATAGGTGCTCACTGGTCACTACGGGGAGGTTTGTGGCCCTAGCATAGGCCAACAGCTCGACCACGGTGTCCCATACCACCATGCCCAGCTCATGAGTCTTCGTGGATCAAGGTACCATGGTTAACAGGGTTTACAATGGTAAGTTCAGTACCCTAGGTTCAAGCAGTTATGACTCATGCAGGGTGAACATAAAACGGCCAATCGGGTTACTTGACGGGCTCGACTAGCACGATCGCATCTCAAGTTGAACGACATGAAGTGCGTAAAACACTTCGTGTGGCCTAACCACTGCCGCCAACTCCAAAACACGGCTCGCGTTCATCGACGCGTCGTTCGTGGCAAAGATATACCGACCACGAATTCGCTCAGTTACTGACTGCCTGGACTACGTATAGTCCCAAACACATATGAATCCACATCAGCGATCATGTGAGAGTATTGGAAATGAAACACAACCATGTGAGCATGTTAACACATGTTATATCGTACAACTTAAGTAAATCATCTAACACATGCCTTTCATACATATAATGAACTTATGCTTATCGCCAACATATAGGAAATCATTTCCATCAGCATATTAATTGAGAATTCAATCTCAAACTAAATGATAATGAAATCATCAAGCACATGTTATAACATACAGCTTAAGCGAATCGTCAAGCACATGCATTTCATTCATATCATGAAATCATACATATGGCTAACATGTAGGAAACCATTTACACCAGCATATTAATTGAGAAATCAATCTCAAACTAATTCATAACACCATTTAATTCAATACATACTAATACAAGCATTTATACAAACACTTACACTACACACTTAAGTCTACATATAGTATGTCGACCCGAAGTGCGCATTTAGGTGAATCTCTTCGCCAAACTAATTATGCACGTAATCCTAACATTCTAATGGGACAACAAATCATGTCAATCACGTCAACAAAATATGAATGAAATCAGTACTTCCTACAAATGACTAAAATGCCCTAAATCTCATATTCTTCGCCTGTTTACGAAACAGGAAACGGACAGCATGTTGTACATGTCAAACGGCGTTGCCGTCGATAATCTACTATTAAACGACATTGAAAGCTTTAGAAACAGTCAATCAAAGCGTCTAAAATCCGCACCTTGTCTCTTATGGATGTGTAAATTCGAACGGACCGTATACGCTTCGTCTACGGCGATTAGAGAACCTAATACACAAGTTCTATTAGCTACTTCGCTAGGAAATGAAAGGAACCTCAAATCAGCAACTTCTAGGATATTTTCTTACCTGAAAAAGCAGAGGAATCACCGGGAAAGTGATCGGAGTGCGTTTCCTAAGCACGTACAGCACGTGGCACAAGCAGCAGGGAATTCTCTCCCACCTTCTCTCACAAACTCTCACCTTTTCTCTCTCCCAATCTAGGGATTTTCGTAAATTTGGATAGGAGAGAGGAGTGAGGGTTTCAACCCCTTTTATAAGCCCAAACTTGCCCAAAATAGGCTCGGGAACAAGGTTCACTTGAGGGGTAACCAAATCGGGGCTGTTTCGGTCCAAAAGGACATTTCTGGTGGTCCCCTGGCTGAATGCGATCGGACTTAAGCTCACGCGTACCAGATCTAGCACGTATTAAGTTTTCAGTCCGGCTGGGTCCGCAGATCGCACGTGACAAACCAGTTTCAGTTCAGCGGTCACCGCACGTAGATCAGGGCTGAAAGTCTCATGATATAAAATAAAAATTTCTCCTGATCCGAGGGTGTAATCTGGCTGAATTCTGACGATCAGAACGCTCAATACTGACGCGTCAAGTCGTGTGCCAGATTTGAATTTGAAATTCCAATTCTGTCCCTATTTGCACTCTCTTCGGTCCGGGCTCAATGAAATGGCCTGTGATTATCGGTTTGACTTGATTTTCGAAATGAGTGTCAAGTTCAGCTAGGCGGTTCTAACGGTCTAAGATAGGAGGTATCGGACTTTCGACACGCGGTGTAGATCCAATACAAAATTTCAAAGTGGTCCAGAGAACAAACCTGCTTAGAGTTTGATCCGAGGTTATAGAGTATTATAGAGTCATTGGTTCTACTCGATTTGGGTCTTGTAGAACGTATTTAAAGTGATCAGGGACTATTTCCCAGCTACTCCAGCGTTGCACTAGCTAACTTATGCTTAGTTTCTAAAGGAATTAATCCTAAGTGGTTTCTTTGGCTATGGAATTGGGTTCTGAGCGATTTTTCAGGTGTTTTAATTAACCCATTGCCTAAGGACGTCAAATCCCAGATTGGCCAAAATTCGGGGTGTTACAATATGTCATTGGGCTGGTTGATTATAGGGATCCCTGTGAGATGGAGTTGCCCCATATGAGCACGCAGTACGCGCAGGATTGATGCATGATTGGATAGTATGGCTTATACATCTTGTAGTTTATGTCATATGTGCACCCTAGCGACATCAGGGCTGTGATACCTGTATTCTAGCCTGTAACGTTCCATAGGATTCCGCGGTCTTTTCGGTCGAATTCTAGTGACCCGCGATGCATAGATAGTAGTTGTGCGCAACCCTGAGTCGTATCCCGTATTCTTAAGTTGGGTCGACCCAAGACTTGTATCCTTGCGAACATGTCGTCGCTGTGGTTCCGACGCAGCGTCTCGCGTGCCGATGTGATACCTGAGCCAGGAGATGTGAGCCCACGTTCAGTTCGAGGACAATGCAACGCATTTGTAAACCCAAGAGAACATGTCTCATTGATCAATCACATCACATCCCATCATGTCAAGTACAAGAGTAACCCCAAAGTCAACTCTCCCTCTTACAACCCATAAATGTTAAGTACACACCCATCACTTCCCATCACTCCATCACCTTTCACCCATCCCTCTCTCCCATCACTTCTCTCCCATCTCCTCTCTCTCTCTCTCTCTCATTTCTCCATTTTTAAGCTTCCAAGAGAAACATCTAAGCTACCAAAGAGGAGATAGTGTGGCCCACCTTCCTACCTCCCATCTCCACCATCCAACCATCTAATATACATCATCCTCCATTAAAGTCGAACCCGAGGATCTAGGGATTTCATGGAGCTAAGAAGAAACGACGTTGGTGGGTGATTCTATGATTTTTACCGTTGATTTGATGATTTGAGGGCCCACTTGTGGTGGGACCCATCTTGATGTATGTATTGGATATGGTGGCGGGTTCTCTCCCTCTCTCTCTCTCTCTCTCTCTCTCTCTCTCTCTCTCTCTCTTCCTATTTTGTGGACCCCACTATAGTGAACGTATTTGATCCATGTCGTCCACCTACGTGGGACCCACCTGATGGATGTGTTGGATCTGCACCGTCAAGCCTGTTACTAGGTCTAGACAGAAAGGAAAATGCAAATATCAACTTGATACAAAGCAGGTGGGTTTCACGTGTGGACCCACCTGATGTACGCCATCTATCCATGCCATCCAGCCCTCACGTGGGACCCACCACTGATGTATATGTTTTATACCCACACAGTTCATCTATTTATCCAAACCGTTCATCTGCTGGATGGCCAGCAGCTAAAACTGCTGGTAATGTCAACAAGTTCTGTGGGCCACCACATTATATGTGTTTCTCCAAATCGCTCATCCGTTTTGATGAATGAGGGGCCACCTTAATGATGTACCCATCCAACCATCCACCTTGGAGAGATAATTTGGTGACATGGGCCCCACCAGGAGGTATGTTATATCTAAACCATCCGTTAGGTGAGCGTCCAGGGCCTGGACATTACCTACAATCCTAAGAGAAATAAAAATAAAATAATAATAATAATAATATAGATATATATAATATTATGGTGAGCCCCACGTGGGACCCACCTACATTAGAAGTAGATTGGTTGGTGCATTCCATAACTATATTGAGGTCAGCAGAGCCTATGGGCCCTGTCATGAGGTAGTGTTATATCCACCGTTCGTCCAATACATGGACATGGGACCCACCTCATGCATGATCCATACCGTCCACCCACTTGCGAGCTCATCTTAAGGGTTGAGACTAAAAAAAATATGAGGCAGACTATTTATCAAGTGGACCATTGTCAAAAACAGTGGAGGGGTGAACACCTACCATTAAAACCCTCTTTGGGAGTACAAAATTCTTGGATTAATATGAAATTTATTTTTAATTAAGGCCTTTCAGACCTTATGAATAGATCGGGTGGAAAATAATCGTTATGGCGGGCCCCGGCTCGATGGATTATTTAACGATGGAACTCATTATCTGCACTGTTATTTGTGGCGGTCCAGATGATCTCCCATTATGTTTCACCTCAGTAACACTCTAAAATGATCTCTAAAAATAGATGTATGGTGTAGATAGTTCACCTAGAACAGTGGGCCTAACTTGATGTATTTGAGGCCCACCTATTATATATTTGAAGCCCATGTGATGAGGCCCACCTGTTGCGTATTTGAAGCCCATGGGCTGTGGCCCATTGTTGAGGCTCATTTATTACGGCTCATTTAATGTATTTGGGGCCCATTGGGTGGCCCATTAATGTGGCCCACTTGATGTATATGAGGCCCATTGGTGCTACCCATTAAGTGGCCCATTGTGATATATGTTAGGCCCACTTGATGTATATGAGGTCCATTGGTCCGGCCCATTGATGTGACCCACTTGATGTATATAAGGTTCATTGGTGCGGCCCATTAGTGCGGCCCACTTGATGTATATGAGGCCCATTGGTGAGGTCCATCCATAAGGTCCATCTTGATGTATTTGTGGCCCATCCGTTAAGGCCCACCTTGATGGAATTGTGGCCCATGTGATAAGGCTCATTGTGGTGTGTATCAGGCCATGGGATGTGGCCTATTGTGATATATTTTCGACCCATGTGATGAGGCCCATTGTGATGTATTTTTGGCCCATTTGGTGAGGCCCATTGTGATGTATTTTTAGCCCATTTGGTAAGGCCTAGTGTAATGTATTTTTGGCCCATTTGGTGGGGCCCATTGTGATGTATTTCTGACCCATTTGGTAAGGCCCAGTGTGATGTATTTTTGGCCCATTTGGTAAGGCCCATTATGATGTATTTTCAGCCAATTTCGTAAGGACCATTGTTTGAGGCCATGGGCCCACTATATGTTTGGCTCTATGTGGGCCACTCCTTAAGAGCAACGTTGGCTAAACATCCACATTGATGGGCAATGATGGTTGAATGTCCTCATTATGACTGTAACATCCCGAAAATCGGGGGTCGAGTAAAAACCCAACTCCCGAGTTCCAAAATGTTATTTATGCAACATAGATAATATTAGATGCATGTTGTCAGTAAACAGGCATTAAACAAGATTGAGATTACGCCAGAACAGCATATCATACTCCAGAGACAGTTAAATTAGCAAGCGGAATACTGTGATATATACATATAATATATAATTGATGAGAAGTCTCCAGAGTGTGAACATGTTACCAGGTTAAACATATACATGTATATCTCAACATAGAAAGAAAGAATATACATGAGTGCTCTGAAAATATAAAATGACAAGTGTCATGGCATCTAATTAACCTCCATGTAATTCCGTCGACCAGAACACGCATAAAGGAGGGATCCTCCTCATCATCATCAAGTCCGGCTCCGCTTCACCAGCAGCGCCATCATCTGCAATCACAATAGGGTCTGGTGGGTGTCCGAAAATACTGTCCCGTAACGTGGGAGTGAGTGATCAACTCAGTGGAATAAGAGAGCAAAGATTAGCATGTTCTCAAATCAATCATGCGATAATAGTAAAGCAATAACTCAAACATTCCTAAATACTGTTGTTAATGCAATATGACGTGACATGATGGATGCCTTCACCGACGATCTCCCTCATACGGCACCATCTTACTCCCGCGGCATGCTTTCTTCCCACAGTGCTCCACATCTTCCAAGCACATGCAATGTGATGGTGATGTGATTACCGAGTTATTATTAGTCCTTTTCATACAGCAGGATTGGAAAACTATGATACCTTACTTATATCAATCCCAACACAGATCCTGTCTAGGGTCGTCACTCCTAGTAATCTCATATGATGTATAATTGCAGGTCGATGCAAGAGCTGTCAGGGCTGTTGCTCGCACTCGTTGCACCGCTCCCCCATCACCTTATCAATACAGGCCTGCTGTACTCTCATTGCTACGGAAGGGTCGTCGCCTCCCGTAGACTCAGAATACGCTCGCGGTCACTACAAAGGGCTCGTCACCTGATCAGTGTAGGCCGACAGGAAGAATATAGTGTCCCATACCACCATAATCTGCTCACGAGTCATAGGTGCTCACTGGTCACTGCGGGGAGGTTTGTGGCCCCAGCGTAGGCCGACAGCTCGACCACGGTGTCCCATACCACCATGCCTGGCTCATGAGTCTTTGTGGATCAAGGTACCATAGTTGACAGGGTTTTCAATGGTAAGTTCAGTACCCTAGGTTCAAGCAGTTATGACTCATACATGGTGAACATACAATGGCCAGTCAGGTTACTTGACGGGCTCGACTAGCACGAGCGCATCTCAATCTAAACGACATGAAGTGCATGAAACACTTCGTGTGGCCTAACCACTGCCGCCAACTTAAAACACGACTCGCGTTCATCGACGCGTCCTTCGTGACAAAGATAAGGCAACCACGAATTTACTCGGTTACCGACTGCCTGGACTATGTATAGTCCCAAACATTTATGAATCCACATCAGCAATCATATAAAGGTAATGGAAATGAAATACAACAATATAAGCATGTTGTTGCATGTTATAACATACCACTTAAGCAATTCATTCAACACATGCATTTCGTACATACAATAAAATCCATAACTTAGCCAACATGATGAAAATCATTTACATCAGCATGTTACTTGAGAATTTAATCTCAAAACTATTTCACAACACCATATACTCAATACATACTAATACAAACATTTATACAAACACTTAGTCTACACACTTAAGTCTACATAGTGTATGTCGACTCAAAGTGCGCATTTGGGCGAATCTCTTCGCCAAACTGATTATGCACGCATTCCTAATATCCTATTGCGATAAAAGGCATGTCAATCATTTCAGCAAAATATGGATGTTTACATTATTTCCTACAAATGACTAAAATGCCCTAAATCTTATATTTTTCATATGTTTATGAAACGGAAAACGGACAGCATGTTGTACATGTCAAACAGCGTTGCCGTCAATAATCTACTATTAAACGACATTAAAAGCGTTGAAACCAGCCAATCAAAGCGTTTAAAATCCGCATCTTTCACTTTATATGTGTATCGTTTCGAACGGAGCGTATACGCTTCGTCAACGGCGAACAGGCAACCTATTTCACAAGTTATATCAGCTACTTTGCTATTTGATTTGACGGAATGATAAATCAGTAAGTGGACAGGGTGTTCCTTACCTAGAAAAGTGTCGGAATCACCAACAAAGTGATTGGAATATGTCGCTTAAGCACGTGCAGTAGCAGCAGCAGGTGGCAGGAAGATCTCTCCCAGCTTCTCTCACAAACTCTCACTTTCTCTCTCACTCTTGCTAGGGTTTCTAGCAAATTCGGATGGGTGAGAGAAGTGAGGGTTTAAAGCCCTTATATAACCTAATTTCTTTCCAAATTAGGCTTGGGAACAATGTTTACTTGAGGTCTAACCAAATCGGGGCTGTTTCGATTCAAAAGAGCATTTCTGGAGGTCCCGTGGCCGAACGCGGTCGGACTTAAGCTCATGCATACTGGATCTAGCACACATCAAGTTTTCAGACCGGAAGAGTTCGCATATCGCACGTGGCGGTCCAATTTCAGTTCAGCGGTCACCACACCTAGATCAGGTCTACAAGTCTCATGATATGAAAGAGAAATTTTTCCTGATCTAAGGGTGTAATTTGACTGAATTCTGATGGTCAGAACGCTTAATAATAACGCTCCAAGTCACGTGCCAGATTTGAATTAAAATTTTTAAATCTAACCCTATTCTCACTCTCTTCACTCCAGGCTCAATGAAATAGCCTCTGAACGTCGGTTGGCCTTGATTTTTGAAAAGGTTGTCAAGTCCAGATAAGCGGCCATAACGGTCTAAGATTGTAGGTATCGGACTTTCGACGCACGGTCTAGATCCAATACAAAGTTTCAAAGAGTTCCTGAGAGCAAACGGGTTCAGAGTTTGATCCTAGGTTTCAGGGTATTATAGCACCATTGATTCTACAAGTTTTGGATCTTGTAGAACGTATTTAAAGTGGTCAGGGATAATTTCACAGCTACTCCAGCGTAGCGCTAGCTAACTTATGCTTAATTTCTAAAGGAATTAATCCTAAGTGATTTCTTTGGCCATGGAATTGGGTTCTGAGCGATTTCCCAGGTGTTTTAGTTGACCCATTGCCTAAGGACGTCTAATCCCAGGTTGGCAAAAATCTGGGGTGTTACAATGACCTTCCCTTAGACCCTTTGTTAGGTCGATTATCGATGCTAATTATTGATGCTGGTTAGCGATACCGATTATGAGTACGTGACTGCATAGCATTATGATACATGCCCATATGCATCATCTACATGATTGTTATGAGATGTGATTGACCATTGCATATGTCACTGTCCAGGTTGTTATGAGACTACCTGATAGGCGGAGATTGTCTCACATGAGCGCACGATATGCGTAGGATTGATCATAATTAGATTGTATGACTCATGCATCTTACATTGTGTATTTTGATTATTGTATGCCCTAGCGATATCAGGGTTGTAGCCTCCACAGGCATGTCGTGGATGGCTAGATGGGACACCAAAAATCTGTTATTAGCATCGGGGTGCCATAAATGTCCTTGAGTGAAAATTTCTAAACTTCCATGGCTAGGAGACGCTCCAATGTCGAGACCAAGTGGATACATGAGCACACAAGGGTCGAATACCATGAGGCCGCATCTCTCACTGTGTCATGGTCAGTTGGAAGGTGTAGATAGGTAGATATTAGCTAACCACTAGCCAGGAAAATAGTAAGGTCTCTTCCACTTTCATGGTTGCGCGTCTAGTGGACGACGATTGCATGTAGAGTGTACTAGACCCCGGTGATGATCCTAGAGATGTACATTACTGATATGTGGACTTATTGAGCAGGAGTTGTATACTCAGCATCTTACTCATTCATTCATTCATTCACTATCCACTCGAGCTGGTGGTGCATAACTAATTTGATATGTGTACTTTCGTAATGGCCAGGATTTTGGTTAAGCGCGTGACTAACCTAAGATCAGGAGTCTAACACATTGAGTCTGACTATCCAAATTTAGGTATGAGACTAGTTTAAATATAAGTCTCTTATGATTGACCCCATAGCCTGCGATACTACATATTATCAACCCGACTTCACACTCTAGCTTGGTCATTTCATTCACACCGCATATTGCATTACATTCGCGGCATATGACATTTTGGTTGCTATGTTTCTGCACTTATATAGCAGGGATGAGGATTGATGGTATTTGTGGACTCGTCAGGATTTGCATATTTCATTGCATCCTCGGTATATGATATTTGGCTTACTATGTCTCTATATTGCATAGCTGATCTACATTGCTTCCTCAGTATATGATATTGGCTTATCATGTTTTTGCATCGCATAACCTAGATAAGGCTGATGGTATTTATGGACTTACCAACATGCTTCTACATTAGTCTGATATTGTATGATTTATGGATTGCCTGTATTTCAGCCTTACTTTGATATTTATATGCTTGACACTTACCTTGTGCACACACTTACACCACTCTCTAAGCTTTCTATAATCTTATGCATGATAGATTTGTGTAGGTGGCGTTAGGTTGTAGCGGCATTGAGCAAGGAGCGTGCAGCAGTCTCCTAGAGCTTTGATTTTGATATATGTATTTCCCTTTCAGTATTGTATTCAAATGTTTATATTAGTGGGTATGTGATGATGATGTTGCCTTTATGATTTGGGTAAACATGTGGCTATGCTTCTTATGAGATCAATGTACGTTGAAAAATCGTTCTTGTAGGATACCAGGATTGGAATATAGCGTATGGGTGCTAGGAGCTGAGAATGGAGTAATGCAGAGGCTATCGGCACCGGATTCAACAATAAAAAATTTTGTGAGCCCAATTTCTAGGTTTGGGGCGTGACAACGGTTGTGGCTTCCAGAGTTATATCGTGGATAGCCAACAGGGATACCAGAAATGTTTAGTTTTATCATATGAGCACGTTGGATATTAGTTGGCGAAAGTCCTTAAACCCCCGTAGCCAGGGGATGCTCCAAGGTTAATACCATCGACGCCTCAAAAGAATGGGAAGATTCGTATGATCAAGAATGATATCGAAGACGGTTTCGATAACATCGAATGGGGTCTCTTGATATCATCGAAACACTGGTCGATGATATCAAAGATTATCGCTCGATATAAGGCGGCCGAGCGGGAAAAATCACATTTTTTATCAAAAAGTCATTTTACTTTCTTCTTGCTCGTCTCCTTCCGTCGATTCGCATGAAACTTCATCAAAGAGGCATCGACGTTCCTTAAAACCAGTATTACCCCTTCCATTCCTCCTTTTCAAGATTCCATCTTGCTTTTGGATTGGGTATTTCGAGATTTTCAAGAAGAAATTTTGTCCGATTATCCCCAAATCTCTGTCTGTGAGTGTCATCAAATGGGAAAGGATAAAGGGAAGGTGTCCAATCCTGAAGAGTCTTCCAGAGCCTCTCGATAAAAGGTTCTTTCTTCAAAAGAAAGAGTGAGGGCTCCTGAACGCGGGACCCTTACATGCCAATGCACTAGACAGGGATCACGTGGCGGGTCCCAATCTGAGACACCGCCACCTACTCTGGCTAGAGTAAATCTGGTTCTGGCTAAATACACTGGTAGGAAGCTTATTCATGAGAGGAAGATAGACAAGGACTGTTTAATACCATATAATCTGGAACCCCTTTTCACCGCAATTGACTGGTTGCCTGTTCTTGACTTTGGTGGGCCATGTCACCTTGAACGCACATACATCTTTTTCACTTCTTGTCATTCTCCATTGTCTAATCCGCCTTCTATTATTGTGTCTGTTGATGGTGACGATGTGGAGATCACCCCTGAGCCTATTGCTGGAATTTTTGGTCTTAGCCTGTCACCTATTGGTCTTCTAGATATGGATCTTGAAAATATTGAAACTCGATTCAAGGTCATGAAGTTTCATTGCCATGGTCATGACATTCCTTGGTACCAAGGCAATGCTTTAATATACAAGTTCATGGAACCACAATTTTGGATTTTAAATGGTATTTTTGCCTCAAACATCTATCCTAGAAGTACCAACTATTCCGATCTCACTGGGTTCATAACCATTATAGTATATTCCATAGCCTCAGGGATCAAAATTTGTTTGCTTACTCTGATTGTGCATCAGTTAGTCTATGTCATTCATACATCTTAGGATGTTCACTTGCCATATCCTTGGATTATACACACTGTGTGCAATGCCATCGACTTTCCAACTACCAGCGATTCGAAACTTCCCCTTCATGTCTTCAACAAGAGCAACATTCGAAGGATGGACTTAAAGTTCCATAAGTTTCCCGAGGAGCCACCAGAGGAAGGAATTCACAAAGAAGGAGAAGGAGGTGAAGGCGGTACTCCCACTGAAGGGGCTGAAATGGCTGGGAATGAACCTCCTGCGCCTCATCAAGCTCCATCCACATCAGAGCCCGGGCATGCAAAAAGGTTTAAGATCCATCAAGACAGGATTGGAGCAATACAGCGAGATGTCGCCTAGCTAAAGAAGTCTCTGAATACTAGGTTCATTGTATTGGAACGTCTGTTAAATAGAGTGCAGTAGATTGTGTAACAATTGGTTGATCTGACCACCTGTCGTCGAGATGACATGGCATCATCTTCCTCTACTCCATTGTGTTGGTCTCTGGATGCTATCACATACACCCTACTCTTATCTCTGCGTATGGACATTAGTATCTTTTTAGATGGTCTACTCTCCCATGAGTGTTTGTGATAACTCACTAACCTGCAGTCTGATAGTATTTTTTTTTTTTTTTTTTTTTGGGGGGGGGGGGGATATTGATAGTTGGTTTTGGGTGCCCATGAATGGCTTGGTAATTTTTTGGGATAACTATTATACTACTACCAATCTTAGGCAGTATATATGTTTTGGATATTTTGCGCTATGATTGGTTATCATACATATCTGCATTACTGCAATACCTTGTTTTCTGTGATTATATCGCAAATGGTGTGGTATGCATGTGCTGTTTTGATCTTTACATTATCTGCTTACTATTCTGCCCTATTTGATCTCCTAAGATGCATACATATTCTCTGGTACAAAATAATATTTACATGTATGCTCCCTGAATGATAGTCTCCAAATTGCTTTAACTTCAATCAATATCAACTGTTCTATTTACCTTTGCCAATGATTGATAAAAAGGGGGAGAACAAATCAAAACCTCGTCAAAAAAATTGTGTATAACTGCTTGTGAATGGTGGTGGTGCTGGTGTTAGGGGGAGTGGCTAGAAGGCGAAAAAGGGAGTTTGCAGTTAGGGGGGGCAGCTTCTGAATGTTTGTGTATGTGAACTAGATAACATTGTACAATTGTGTAAAGTTCACGTATACACAATTTAGGGTGTAAGTATAGAAGTTGTTCTAGGGTGTTTTAGTATTTTGTCACATAATTGACCAAGGGGGAGATTGAAAGTGCCCTAGTTTGTCAATTAGCGTGAGTGTTGAGTCTGCCAGATAGAAGAGCCCCATAGGAAGATTGATCAAGCATCTGCCTCAACCGAATGTGTGCTTGAACTCGCCACAGATAAATATGAGTCTGACATCCCATGTCCCAAAACACTAGGTAATTAAAACCCTTAAAATTGATTAGAATATCATATGGTTTTTTGGTTAGAAAACTTTTTCAAAACTTCAGAAAATCTCTAAGTTTTCTACCTCTGTCGATTTATCGATAGACTGATAGATATAATTGAACATTGCTGTCGATGTCCTTGATGACCAATCGATACCATCGAAATAAGGACAAAAGAAGTCCAGCAACCACATATATCTCCGGACAGAATTATCGATGTATCGATATACCTATCGATATCATCAAACTTTGAATCTTGAGTCTATCGAACTTGACTCAATAAAATTGACATCACATCTGCTGTGTCCCTGTTTTTTTGAGAAAAATCATAAAATCTTCGATATATCGAAGTTCTGCTCGATATCCTTGGAATTCAAATTTCAATGTATCTAAAGGCCTTCAATGTATTGGTCTTGGGCACATAGTTATCCAGCAAAATTTTTCAGGTGTTTTTATCTTGGATCGAGGGTCACTCTATAGAATTGATATTCAAATATCGATAATATCAAGGACAGGTCGATCGCATCGAGAAAGGACATAAACTGCCCAACAAGCTTACTGGAAAATCCTCTGGATTATTGATGCATCGACACTGCCATCGATATCATCGACATTCAAATTTCGATGATATCGAGCATGCCTCGATCATTCTTGTGGCCTTAAATATTTCAAAGGCAAGACTTTCCCATTTTTCAAATGTCTAGGAATCGATCCTCATATCGATGAAATCGCAGTTTGAAATCCGATGACATCGATGCGTGTTTCGATTTCCTCGACCAGTTGGAAAAATGTTTCAAAAGCGTATGACATTTGAGTTTGTGTCATCGAGCTGTCAGTCGATGCTATCAAGAGTATATGATCGATGATATCGAACTCTGTCATAAATGTGACCATTTTATATCCGTTGGAACCTTTTGCCTATTTAATTTGAGCTTGTCTTTAGTTGTCAGTAGAGAAAGAAGATAGTGCTTTTGAGTGTTAAATCTTAAATCATATACCCAAAGCCCTTTCTCTCATGGAAGTTCATCCTCCAATCCACCCTCATCATTGACATTCACTAAAGTGGATTGGGGAATGAACTTCTGCATTCAAGGATCCACCAGCTACCATCTTAATAGCAAATCATCAAGCTGCGATGCCTTGAATGCACAGATGATTGGAATCGCTCTATCTTCCTTATAGGAAAACATTTAAGAGAGTATGTAACGCCCGTGAAAAATCCATACTTGGGCTCGAGTACCAACTCGACCCGAAATTGCGTAGAATTCATTCCTTTAGAAAATATGACTAGGTTAGCTAGTGCAACGTTAGAATAGCTGGGAAATGGTCCCTGATCACTTTAAATACGTTCTACAAGGCCCGAAGCGAGTGGAACCAAGGGTGCTATAATGCTCTAAAGCCTTGGATCAAACTCTAAACCGGTTTGTTCTCTGGACCACTTTGAATCTTTGTATTGGATCTAGACCGCACGTCGAAAGTCCGATACCTCCTATCTTAGACCGTTAGAACCGTCTAGCTGGACTTGACACTCATTCCAAAAATCAAGTCAAACCGATAATCACAGGCTATTTCATTGAGCCCGGACCGAAGAGAGTGAGAATAGGGTTAGAATTGGAATTTGAAATTCAAATCTGGCACACAATTTGACGCATCAGTATTGAGCGTTCTGACCGTCAGAATACAGCCAAATTACACCCTTGGATTAGGAAAAATATCTATTATATATCACGAGACTTATAGGCCTGATCTTGGTGCGGTGACCGTTAAACTGAAACTGGGCCGCCACGTGCGATCTGGGAACCCAACCGGTCTGAAAACTGGATGTGTGCTAGATCCAGTATGCATGAGCTTAAGTCCGACCGCATTTGGCCTGGGGACCTCCAGAAATGCCCTTTTGGACCGAAACGGCCCCGATTTGGTTAGGCACCAAGTAAACATTGTTCCCAAGCCTATTTTGGGCATGTTTTAGGCTATAAAAGGGGTTGAAACCCTCACTCCTCTCTCCCATCCGAATTTGAGAGAAGCCCTAGCTTGGGAGAGAGAAAACGGTGGGAGATTGTGAGAGTGTGGGAGAGTTCTTCCTACCACTTGTACTACGCGTTGCACGTGCTTAAGCAACACACCTCTACCGCTTTCCCGGCGATTCCACCGCGATCCTAGGTAAGTAAAAACCCTAAATAGTTGTTGATTTGAGTTTCCCTTGTTTCCATAGCGATGTAGCTTATGGATCTTGTGTATTAGGCTCCTTATTCGCCGTAGACGAGGCGTATACGCTCCGTTTCAATTTCCGAGTCTACAAGGCACTAGGTGAGGATTTTAGACGCTTTGATTGACGGTTCCCAACGCTTTCAATGTCGTTTAATAGTAGATTCTTGACGGCATCGCCGTTTGACATGTACAAAACGCTCTCCGTTTCCCGTTTCGTAAGCTAACGAAGAATATGAGATTTAGGGCATTTTAGTCATTTGTAGGAAATACTGTTTACATTCATATTTTGCTGATGTGATTGACATGGTTTGTTGTCGCATTAGGAAGTTAGGAATGCATGCATAATTAGTTTGGCGAAGAGATTCGCCTAGTTGCGCACTTTGGGACGACATACCATATGTAGACTTAAGTGTGTAGTGTATGTGTTTGTATAAATGCTTGTATTAGTATGTATTGAATTAAATGATGTTATTTGATAGTTTGTGATTGATTTTTCAATTATTATGCTGACCTAAATGATTTTCTACATGTTGACTAAATGCATGATTTCATTACATGTATGGAATTTATGTGCTTGAGGATTTGCTTAAGTTGAATGATATAACATGTGTTAACATGCTCACATGATTGTATTTCAATTCCAATGCTCTTACATAACTTGTTGATGTGATTCCATAAGTGTGGGACTAGACTTAGTCCAGGCAGTCGGTAACCGAGCGAATTCGTGGCTGACTGGTCATAGCCACGAACGACGCGTCGATGAACGTGATTCGTGTTGAGAGTTGGCGGCAGTGGTTAGGCCACGCGAAGTGTTTTACGCACTTCATGTCGTTCAGCTTGAGATGCGATCGCGCTAGTCGAGCCCGTCAAGTAACCCGACTGGCCGATGTTTGTTCACCTTGTATGTATCATAACTGCTTGAACCTAGGGTACTGAACTTACCATTGTAAACCCTATTAACCGTGGTACCTTGATCCACGAAGACTCATGAGCCGGGCATGGTGGTATGGGACACCGTGGTCGAGCTGTCGGCCTACGCTGGGGCCACAAACCTCCCCGTAGTGACCAGTGAGCACCTTGACTCGTGAGCAGATTATGGTGGTATGGGACACTATATTCTAGCTGTCGGCCTACACTGATCAGGCGACGAGCCCTTTGTAGTGACCGCGAGCGTATTCTGAGTCCACGGGAGGCGACGACCCTTCCGTGCGGTAGAGTACAGTAGGCCTGTATTGATAAGGTGATGGGGGAGCGGTGCAACGAGTGCGAGCAACAGCCCTGGCAGCCCTTGCAGTGACCTACGAAATACACATCGTATGAGATTACTAGGAGTGACGACCCTAGACAGGATCTGTGTTGGGATTGATACAAGGGAAGTACCTTAGTTTCCCAATCCTGCTGTTTGAATGGACTAATAACAACTTGGAAATCATATCACCATAGCATTGCATGTGCCTGGAAGATGTGGAGCACTCTAGGGAGTGTGGCATGCCGCGGTCGTAAGATGTTGGCGCATGAGGGTGATCGTCGGTGAGGGCATACATCACGTCATATCATCTTGCATTAACAACAGTATTAGGAATGTCTGATTTACTGCTTTACTATTATCGCGTGATTGAATTGTGAACATGTTAATCTTTGCTCTATGATTCCACTGAGTTGATCACTCATTCCCACGTTACGGGATGGTGTTTGCAACACCCACCAGACCCTGTTGTAGCTGCAGGTGAGGACGAGATCCAGGAGGTGGAGCCAGAGATTGACGAGGACCAGGATGAGTTCTCGTATATGCAGTATCATGACGGCTTCCCGTAGGCGACCTGGATCGAGGGGACATCAGTGGGACTTTTCTTTTTGAACATTATTCTTTTGTTTATTTACATGTATATGAGACTCAGAGATGTAGTCATACTTTGGAGACAGATGAGATTACTTTATTTTTCCATATAGTGACTTATATATTGTTTAGTCTTCCGCTTGCTTTTATCATTGGATCTGAAGTATGAATTGCAGTTTTAGTATACTTTTACTCATGTGAATGCTTAAAATCCGACATCATTGAATCATAACCATTTTTGTTGCATAAGTGACGGTCTGAAACTCGGGAGTTGAGTGTATACACGACCCCCGATTTTCAGGGTGTTACAAGTTGGTATCAGAGCATGAATGAGAGTATACTGGGCCTGGGTTATGGTCTTGCGACGTACGCTGTCGCTTCCTTTGACTTAGGTGGGTGCGAGAAGGGTCTAGAAACACTTCTAGGATCGCAGATTCGCCGATAGGCGAAGTCTATAAGGATCGATCGCAAGATCGAATCTGTAACGTATCTCGGGTCACGTAAAGCAACCCGAATCACTTCTAACCTGTAGGAAGTCGGGTTGAGACGTCCTATGAGCGGTTTTAAACCACAAAAGTGAATCCTTGGGCCGTGGAATGACCACGACTCCAGTAATTAATCGCCAGGGCTTAAAAACCCCGTTTTGCCAAAAATTCTTAAAATTCCTCCTCTAAACACTTCAACCTTCAGTTTCTTCTTATCCATTTCATGTTAGGCATCAAACCTAATGTGAAAATAACACAAATTAGTACATTCTCCAAATTTTACAGTGAATAGTAAAATTTCATGAAAAATGGCCATAAGGCCATTCTAACTTCACTTTCTTTAGCAAATAAGGAGCTAGAAAGATGTACTGGCTCCTTCTACCCCAAATTCATATGCTGCGTCATATGGTTTGGTATTCAGGATTGCGATGTGGACCCAGAAAGCCCCGAACACATGTTTGGACTTATACAGACCAAAATACTATGAACCAGGGGGTGGGACCTAACTTTTTGGGACCCTGGGACCATGGGGGACCAGACCCATGGGGTCCCACTGGTCAACTTGAGAGTTGACCGGCGATGCCATCGCCGGCCGGCGAGCCCGTCAAGTAACCCGACTGGCCGATGTTTGTTCACCTTGTATGTATCATAACTGCTTGAACCTAGGGTACTGAACTTACCATTGTAAACCCTATTAACCGTGGTACCTTGATCCACGAAGACTCATGAGCCGGGCATGGTGGTATGGGACACCGTGGTCGAGCTGTCGGCCTACGCTGGGGCCACAAACCTCCCCGTAGTGACCAGTGAGCACCTTGACTCGTGAGCAGATTATGGTGGTATGGGAAACTATATTCTAGCTGTCGGCCTACACTGATCAGGCGACGAGCCCTTTGTAGTGACCGCGAGCGTATTCTGAGTCCACGGGAGGCAACGACCCTTCCGTGCGGTAGAGTACAGTAGGCCTGTATTGATAAGGTGATGGGGGAGCGGTGCAACGAGTGCGAGCAACAGCCCTGGCAGCCCTTGCAGTGACCTACGAAATACACATCGTATGAGATTACTAGGAGTGACGACCCTAGACAGGATCTGTGTTGGGATTGATACAAGGGAAGTACCTTAGTTTCCCAATCCTGCTGTTTGAATGGACTAATAACAACTTGGAAATCATATCACCATAGCATTGCATGTGCCTGGAAGATGTGGAGCACTCTAGGGAGTGTGGCATGCCGCGGTCGTAAGATGTTGCCGCATGAGGGTGATCGTCGGTGAGGGCATACATCACGTCATATCATCTTGCATTAACAACAGTATTAGGAATGTCTGATTTACTGCTTTACTATTATCGCGTGATTGAATTGTGAACATGCTAATCTTTGCTCTATGATTCCACTGAGTTGATCACTCATTCCCACGTTACGGGATGGTGTTTGCAACACCCACCAGACCCTGTTGTAGCTGCAGGTGAGGACGAGATCCAGGAGGTGGAGCCAGAGATTGACGAGGACCAGGATGAGTTCTCGTATATGCAGTATCATGACGGCTTCCCGTAGGCGACCTGGATCGAGGGGACATCAGTGGGACTTTTCTTTTTGAACATTATTCTTTTGTTTATTTACATGTATATGAATGCTTAAAATCCGACATCATTGAATCATAACCATTTTTGTTGCATAAGTGACGGTCTGAAACTCGGGAGTTGAGTGTATACACGACCCCCGATTTTCAGGGTGTTACAAGTTGGTATCAGAGCATGAATGAGAGTATACTGGGCCTGGGTTATGGTCTTGCGACGTACGCTGTCGCTTCCTTTGACTTATGTGGGTGCGAGAAGGGTCTAGAAACACTTCTAGGATCGCAGATTCGCCGATAGGCGAAGTCTATAAGGATCGATCGCAAGATCGAATCTGTAACGTATCTCGGGTCACATAAAGCAACCCGAATCACTTCTAAGCTGTAGGAAGTCGGGTTGAGACGTCCTATGAGCGATTTTAAACCACAAAAGTGAATCCTTGGGCCGTGGAATGACCACGACTCCAGTAATCAATCGCCAGGGCTTAAAAATCCCGTTTTGCCAAAAATTCTTAAAATTCCTCCTCTAAACACTTCAACCTTCAGTTTCTTCTTATCCATTTCATGTTAGGCATCAAACCTAATGTGAAAATAACATAAATTAGTACATTCTCCAAATTTTACAGTGAATAGTAAACTTTCATGAAAAATGGCCATAAGGCCATTCTAAATTCACTTTCTTTAGCAAATAAGGAGTTAGAAAGATGTACTGGCTCCTTCTACCCCAAATTCATATGCTGCATCATATGATTTGGTATTCGGGATTGCGATGTGGACCCAGAAATCCCCGAACACATATTTGGGCTTATACAGACCAAAATACTATGAACCAGGGGGTGGGACCTAACTTTTTGGGACCCTGGGACCATGGGGGACCAGACCCATGGGGTCCCACCGGTCAACTTGAGAGTTGACCGACGATGCCATCGCCGGCCGGGGGATGCATCGCCGGCCGACGAGCTCCGTTGGTGCTGTCCTTCGGGCTCACTCCCTTAAATGGGGTCCACATCACCCCTATGTACTTCTCACATCACGAAAACCCCCAAAACCCACCTCTCCTTCACAAACAGCCCCCTTACATACCCTAGATTCGATTTTCAGCAACCAATCCCAAACCCCGGCGTCCCACACCACCTCTAAAACCTTCCTTGGCCAAAACCGACCACCACCCATCAGTTATTGGGTGTTGGCAGCCTCTTTCCTTGAAGATTTCACCATTTGAAGCTCCAAAATCCCCCAAATAGTGCTGAAATCGTGAGGTGCTCCATCCCACCTTTTTGTTTGTATTTTTCCCTGAAAGTACAGCCTTGGGAAGCTTGAAGCATCCCTCTACGATGCCTAGATTTCCTTTTGTCAGATTGGGCAGCCATTTCTCCGCATTTTCAGCATTTTCCATGGCTTTCGTGGAAGCCATTTTGGGTCTTTTGTCACTCTCATCCATCCTGCCTTTGATGGGTAAGAGGAAAATTGCAACAGACGAGGCTGGGCCGAGCCGCCCTGCTCGATTGAGAAGACCGCGGGGTGGTGCCGCAAGTACAAGCGCCGCCGCAGGTCCAGCTGCAGTCCTGGAGTGCCGTACAAAGCGGGATTTGGATCCCCATGCACACCTTGGACGAACCATTCTGTCAGAGATGCCTCATGGTGAATACACTGATCGTAGAGTGTTATTTGAGGCGGACGTAGATGGGCGATTGTTCGGCGAGTATCTGTTGTTCGAACGCATTGAAGCTGCGCACTGGGGACCGATCTTTGAAGCTCGCGCTCGTGCTAATGTGAGCACCGTTCGTGCCTTCTATGCTAGCATCCAGAGTCCTACCTTGGAGCCCTTGCAGTTCAAAATCCCTTTTGGTAGAGATCGGATGGCTACGATCGACGTCCGGTTGGTTGCGCGACTTCTCAACGTGCCTCTAGGTGATGTACATCCAAGTGAGAAGAATTTGAGGACTAGACGTGAACGAGATCGCCGCACCAGGTTTCTGTGCGGTAAGTTGGTTCCATGGCAGCCTAATAATAGCCTCAAGGCGACGTACATGTCTGAGGATTTGCGTCTGCTGCATCACATCTGCACGTTCAATGTTTATCCTAGGTCGACGAACCGCATTGAATGTACACGTCTTATGGTCGATTTCTTATTTCTGGTGGCTCAGGGAGAGAACGTATGTATGGCCACTTTCATCTTACGGCAGATAGTTCTCATAGCCAGGTCGAGGAGAACATCCGAGTCCCTTCCCTTTGGCCGACTCATTTGCAAGATTGCGCTTGAATTTGCCTATAGACTTGGACCCGAATTGCCGGTATCGATTCACACCATCGATGAGTCGACAATGGTTAAGATGAAGATTGGGTCGCAATATCGTGAAAATCAACTTAAAAGGGATAGTGGGGACGACTTCGATGAAGAGGAAGATCAAAGCGAAGAAGAGCCTAGTGCAAAGGTTCAGGAAGAGACTCAGGAAGAAGCAGAAGAGGAGGCTCAGGATACTGATGAGAGCCCTCCTCCTTCTGCGCAGGCTACTATCGACGATCGTATTGCTCGAATGGAGGAGAGTCAGACCGCTTTGCGAAGGGAAGTCCAAGAACTTCGAGCAGAGGTCGCTGATGCCAAGGCCGTTACGAAGAAGAAGTTTGGCAAGGTGACTCGCACCTTGAAGGCAATCCTGTGTTGCTTACAGGATAAGGGTGCTCCTCCTCCGTCGCCAGACTCCGACTAGCGACGCAATCTTTGATGTTGTTATGAGTAGTTAGCCATTTTCTGTTTTATGTGTGTAAAGCCTATTAGGGCTAGTGCTTTGCTTATGTTGCTGTTGCTTAACTGTCTTAATTTCCATGTCATTCTAGTCATGATGCTTGTAAGGTTATATCCCTTGTATTGTGACAATTTTGATTAACTGAAATGCATGGAATGCCTTTGACTCTTTAGTGAATGATTGTGGTGTATTTGTGCAATTGAGACTGACAAGGTTGCGCCCTATTTTGAATATAGGGAATGCCACCTAAGACTACGAGGAGCGCGGTTCGGCTTTCATTGTCAGAGCAGATGGATCAGGCTCCCTCTCAGTCTGGCACTCGTCCGGACCCTGCTGTGGGCCCGATTCCTGAGGCGGTTCGATCGTCTCAGCCTGCTGTTGGTCCTACAGATGGACCACCGCCATTTACACCATCAGTTAGAGAGCCACAGCACGCATCTACTTCCGCACCTCATCCGCCACAGCCTGCTCCACCCCCTGACAGATTCGAGCAGATGATGGCTATGATGCTACAGCAGCAGCAGCTTCTGACCACCATAGTTGGGACTTTAGCCCAGGGTGGGGGTGCGACTACACCTACTCCACCTACACCACCTGCGCATCCAGCTGAGGATGCCTATGCTTACGCCCAGGATGAGGGCATAGCACATCCTGCGCCACCTGCTTTCCCTGCAGGGAATCCTGCCGACACATGGGGCCTTCTGGAGCGATTTCAGCGCTTGCGGCCTCCTACTTTCACGGGTTCTCACAGACCCGAGGAGGCTGAGTTTTTGCTCGACCGAGTGTCGAAGATTCTACGCATGTTGCACTGTACTGAGGCAGAGAAGGTAGAGCTGGCTACCTTCCAGTTTGAGAGAGAGGCCAGTATGTGGTGGGATAGTATATTGCGGACTGTTACCGCAGATTTCGTATGGACATGGGCAGCATTCGAGTTCCGCTTCCATGAGAAGTATTATCCTCAGACCTACAGGCACGAGAGGGAGAATGAGTTTCTCCGTCTCAGGCAGGCAGCGATGACGGTTACCGAGTATGAGCATCGGTTCACAGAGTTGGGCAGGTACGTCCCGACGATTCTAGCTGATGAGCAGATGCGCATACGGCGCTTTTTGGAGGGCTTGCGACCGGATATTCGGTCGAAGATGTGCTGTGTCATTTTCCCTTCCTATGCGGAGTTGGTTCACATGTCCATGCGGGCAGAGCAGGACGTGGATCGACTTGCCCGATCTCGAGGCCCGACTGCTTCTAGGCCGCGACCGGATTTGCCAGACAGGCCCTCCGCGGGCAAGAGGCCTCGCATTGATCCTCCTACCAGGACCACGGCGCCAGTAGGACCGTTTCGGTGCCCTGATTTATCATGCACATACTGTGGGAGGACGGGCCACTTAGCGTAGAGTTGCTTTTCGAGGATGTGGGACAGTGGGTTCTCTCCGCCGCAGAAGATTGATCGTGTACGTCCACAGGCGATATCAGTACCGCCTATACGGTCAGCTCCTGCGCATCCCTCTTTCAGACCCACAGTATCGCAGATTCGACAGCCTCCACGGCCCTTGACACAGCGGCTGAACCGGCCACAGCAGGCTCGAGTTCATGCACTGACTGCTGAGGCAGCTACGACGCCGACTTTCCAGCATTCAGCCTTCGAGGTCACGGGCCATATCGGAGGTACTCCCGTCCTTGTCATGGTGGACACTGGTTCCACGATTTCTTTGATATCGCGTGCCGTAGTCAGACGTCTTGGGTTGCAGACTATCACTATGGATAGCGTGCGAGTCCTTGCAGCTCATGGAGATTATGCGGATGTCACCCAGATGTGTGAGGGTTGTTTAGTTGATCTGGGAGGCAGGACGATGACTCTTGATCTGGTCGTCGATCCCTCGCTCGTTTATCTCGACGTCATTCTTGGCATGGACTGGTTGACTGCAGCTAGAGCCGAGATTGACTGTGAGGCTCGTGTGGTGACGGTGTACGAGCCTGAGGGCACGCCTTTCACGTTTTCAGTGCGGGTAAATCTTCCTTTCCGCATACTTAGCTACGCCACTCTATTGCGCGACGCTGGTGCCCAGGTACTTGAGCAGACACCAGTTGTATCTGAGTTCGGGGATCTGTTCAGGAAGATCCCTGGTTTGCCGCCCCGACGTGAGATCGATTTCACTATCGATCTGGTTCCTGGTTCTACACCCGTCTCACTGCCGACGTATCGCATGGCACCATGTGAGATGGAGGAGTTGAGGACGCAGATTGATGGCCTGCTAGAGCTTGGCTTTATACGACCTAGCGTGTCTCCTTGGGGAGCACCGGTCTTGTTCGTGAAGAAGAAGGATTGTTCGCTGCGATTGTGTATTGATTATCGCAGGCTGAACCAGCTCACGGTGAAGAACAAGTACCCTTTGCCCAGGATCGATGACTTGTTTGATCAGTTGAGAGGAGCGCAGTACTTCTCGAAGATTGATCTTCAGTCAGGATATCATCAGCTGCGCGTCAGAGATGAGGACGTGCAGAAGACAGCATTCAGGACCAGTTTTGGTCACTACGAGTTCCTCGTGATGTCGTTCGGTCTCACGAACGCACCGGCCGTGTTCATGGATCTGATGAACCGGGTATTGCGGCCTTTCCTCTATCGATTCGTCGTTGTCTTCATCGACGACATTTTGGTATACTCTAGGAGTCGAGAGGAGCATGAGGAGCACTTGCGTTTGGTCCTTGATACGCTCAGACAGCATCAGTTGTTCGCACAGTATAAGAAGTGCGACTTCTGGAAGCAGGAGGTGAAGTTTCTGGGACACGTGGTGTCCAAGGATGGCATGGTAGTTGACCTGTCTAAGGTAGCTGCGGTGCAGGACTGGGAGTAGCCTGGTTCTGTCACTGAGGTGAGGAGTTTCTTGGGTCTCGCTGGCTATTGTCGGCGCTTCATTCAGGATTTCTCGAAGATCGCGAGACCCTTATCTCAGTTGACACAGAAGGACGTGAAGTTCGCCTGGAATGATAAGGCAGAGTCAGCTTTTCAGGAGCTGAAGGACAGGCTTACGTTCGCCCCTGTGCTAGTATTGCCAGAGCAAGGGGTTAAATACACTATATACACTGACGCGTCTAGCGTTGGTATGGGTTGTGTCCTTATGCAGAGGGACAAGGTAATTTCGTATGCCTCGAGACAATTAAGGAAGCACGAGGAGAATTACCCTACACACGACCTGGAGTTGGCAGCCGTGATATTCGCACTGAGACTCTGGAGACATTACCTCTACGGAGAGGAGTTCGAGCTCTTTTGCGACCACAAGAGCCTCAAGTACATATTCACGCAGCGGGACTTGAATATGAGGCAGCGGCGATGGATGGAGACGCTGAAGGACTTCAAGTTTGAAGTCTCTTACCATCCTGGGAAGGCGAACCTTGTGGCTGATGCGTTGAGCCGCAAGAACGCGATAGAGTTTGCGGCTCCGCTGATGGTTGCCGAGTGGGATATGGTTGAGTTTTTGCGAGACTTTGAGCAGAAACTCACTGTAGAGGAGCCATTCGAGTTCATCGCACATGTACAGGTGCGATCTCAGATCGATGACCGAGTCATCGAGGCGCAGAGGGACGACGCGCATCTTACTGAGCTTCGAGAGCAGGCCAGTGATGATGCTAACGCCGACTGGCGAGTTGGTATGGATGGGGGCTTACGTTACCGTGGCCGCCTATGCGTTCCTGATGTCCCTGACTTGAGACGAGAGATTCTCGAGGCTGCGCATTCTACTAGACTCGCGATGCATCCAGGCAGCACGAAGATGTATCGTGACGTGAAGAGGACGTATTGGTGGGAAGGTATGAAGACCCACTTGCTGAGTTCGTGTCCCGTTGTCTCACTTGTCAGCAGGTGAAGGCAGAGCATCGCCGACCACTTGGACTTTTGCAGCCTATGCCGATTGCAGAGTGGAAGTGGGATTTCATTTCCATGGACTTCATTTCTGGGTTGCCGAAGACGAGGAAGGGGCATGATTCCATTTGGGTGATCGTCGACCGATTGACGAAGTCGGCGCACTTCCTACCGATCAGAGTTACGAACTCTGCAGACGAGCTGGCTAGATTGTATATTAGAGAGATCGTGCGTCTGCATGGAGTTCCGTTGGAGATCGTGTCGGACAGAGACACGCGGTTCACTTCTATTTTCTGGACTCGCATTCAGGAGGCTATGGGTGTGAAGTTGAAGTTCAGTACTGCCTTCCACCCACAGACGGACGGACAGACGGAGCGAGTGAACCAGATCCTGGAGGACATGTTGCGGGCTTGCGCGTTGGACTTCAAGGACAGTTGGGATGACTGTCTTGCATATGCGGAGTTTGCATACAACAATAGCTTCCAGGCGAGTATCGGCATGGCACCTTATGAGGCGCTGTATGGGCGACCTTGTCGCGCACCGCATTGCTGGTTAGAGGTCGGTGAGCGTAGCTTGATTGGCCCAGAGTTGGTGCAGGCGACGTCAGAGAAGATCGATATTATTCGACGTCGGCTCCTTACAGCGCAAAGCAGACAGAAGAGCTACGCCGATACGAGGCGGAGGCCACTAGAGTTCACAGTTGGGGATCATGTGTTTTTGTGAGTTTTCCCTATGAAGGGAGTCCTTCGGTTCGGGAAGAAGGGGAAGCTGGAACCGCGATTCATTGGTCCATTTCAGATCCTCGATCATGTGGGAGCAGTGGCTTACCGATTGGCTTTACCCACGCCCCTCGTGAGCGTCCACAACGTATTTCATGTTTCTATGCTGAAGAAGTACGTTGCTGATCCTTCCCATATCATCAGATGGGAGCAGGTGCAGTTAGGAGAGGATGTTACTTATATCCTGCGACCGACACGCATCTTAGACCGGAATGAGCAGGTACTGCGTAGCAAGGTGATTCCCCTTGTGAAGGTACTATGGACGCATCATACTGAGGAGGAGGCTACTTGGGAGACAGAAGCCGAGATCAGAAAGAACTACCCACAGCTTCTCGAGGAGTACGAAAAGGTACAAAATTTCGAGGACGAAATTATTTGTTAAGGGGGGTAGATTGTAACGCCCGTGAAAAATCCATACTTGGGCTCGAGTACCAACTCGACCCGAAATTGCGTAGAATTCATTCCTTTAGAAAATATGACTAGGTTAGCTAGTGCAACGTTAGAATAGCTGGGAAATGGTCCCTGATCACTTTAAATACGTTCTACAAGGCCCGAAGCGAGTGGAACCAAGGGTGCTATAATGCTCTAAAGCCTCGGATCAAACTCTAAACCGGTTTGTTCTCTGGACCACTTTGAATCTTTGTATTGGATCTAGACCGCACGTCGAAAGTCCGATACCTCCTATCTTAGACCGTTAGAACCGTCTAGCTGGACTTGACACTCATTCCAAAAATCAAGTCAAACCGATAATCACAGGCTATTTCATTGAGCCCGGACCGAAGAGAGTGAGAATAGGGTTAGAATTGGAATTTGAAATTCAAATCTGGCACACAATTTGACGCATCAGTATTGAGCGTTCTGACCGTCAGAATACAGCCAAATTACACCCTTGGATCAGGAAAAATATCTATTATATATCACGAGACTTATAGGCCTGATCTTGGTGCGGTGACCGTTAAACTGAAACTGGGCCGCCACGTGCGATCTGGGAACCCAACCGGTCTGAAAACTGGATGTGTGCTAGATCCAGTATGCATGAGCTTAAGTCCGACCGCATTTGGCCTGGGGACCTCCAGAAATGCCCTTTTGGACCGAAACGGCCCCGATTTGGTTAGGCACCAAGTAAACATTGTTCCCAAGCCTATTTTGGGCATGTTTTAGGCTATAAAAGGGGTTGAAACCCTCACTCCTCTCTCCCATCCGAATTTGAGAGAAGCCCTAGCTTGGGAGAGAGAAAAAGGTGGGAGATTGTGAGAGTGTGGGAGAGTTCTTCCTACCACTTGTACTACGCGTTGCACGTGCTTAAGCAACACACCTCTACCGCTTTCCCGGCGATTCCACCGCGATCCTAGGTAAGTAAAAACCCTAAATAGTTGTTGATTTGAGTTTCCCTTGTTTCCATAGCGATGTAGCTTATGGATCTTGTGTATTAGGCTCCTTATTCGCCGTAGACGAGGCGTATACGCTCCGTTTCAATTTCCGAGTCTACAAGGCACTAGGTGAGGATTTTAGACGCTTTGATTGACGGTTCCCAATGCTTTCAATGTCGTTTAATAGTAGATTCTTGACGGCATCGCCGTTTGACATGTACAAAACGCTCTCCGTTTCCCATTTCGTAAGCTAACGAAGAATATGAGATTTAGGGCATTTTAGTCATTTGTAGGAAATACTGTTTACATTCATATTTTGCTGATGTGATTGACATGGTTTGTTGTCGCATTAGGAAGTTAGGAATGCGTGCATAATTAGTTTGGCGAAGAGATTCGCCTAGTTGCGCACTTTGGGTCGACATACCATATGTAGACTTAAGTGTGTAGTGTATGTGTTTGTATAAATGCTTGTATTAGTATGTATTGAATTAAATGATGTTATTTGATAGTTTGTGATTGATTTTTCAATTATTATGCTGACCTAAATGATTTTCTACATGTTGACTAAATGCATGATTTCATTACATGTATGGAATTTATGTGCTTGAGGATTTGCTTAAGTTGAATGATATAACATGTGTTAACATGCTCACATGATTGTATTTCAATTCCAATGCTCTTACATAACTTGTTGATGTGATTCCATAAGTGTGGGACTAGACTTAGTCCAGGCAGTCGGTAACCGAGCGAATTCGTGGCTGACTGGTCATAGCCACGAACGACGCGTCGATGAACGTGATTCGTGTTGAGAGTTGGCGGCAGTGGTTAGGCCACGCGAAGTGTTTTACGCACTTCATGTCGTTCAGCTTGAGATGCGATCGCGCTAGTCGAGCCCGTCAAGTAACCCGACTGGCCGATGTTTGTTCACCTTGTATGTATCATAACTTCTTGAACCTAGGGTGCTGAACTTACCATTGTAAACCCTATTAACCGTGGTACCTTGATCCACGAAGACTCATGAGCCGGGCATGGTGGTATGGGACACCGTGGTCGAGCTGTCGGCCTACGCTGGGGCCACAAACCTCCCCGTAGTGACCAGTGAGCACCTTGACTCGTGAGCAGATTATGGTGGTATGGGACACTATATTCTAGCTGTCGGCCTACACTGATCAGGCGACGAGCCCTTTGTAGTGACCGCGAGCGTATTCTGAGTCCACGGGAGGCGACGACCCTTCCGTGCGGTAGAGTACAGTAGGCCTGTATTGATAAGGTGATGGGGGAGCGGTGCAACGAGTGCGAGCAACAGCCCTGGCAGCCCTTGCAGTGACCTACGAAATACACATCGTATGAGATTACTAGGAGTGACGACCCTAGACAGGATCTGTGTTGGGATTGATACAAGGGAAGTACCTTAGTTTCCCAATCCTGCTGTTTGAATGGACTAATAACAACTTGGAAATCATATCACCATAGCATTGCATGTGCCTGGAAGATGTGGAGCACTCTAGGGAGTGTGGCATGCCGCGGTCGTAAGATGTTGCCGCATGAGGGTGATCGTCGGTGAGGGCATACATCACGTCATATCATCTTGCATTAACAACAGTATTAGGAATGTCTGATTTACTGCTTTACTATTATCGCGTGATTGAATTGTGAACATGCTAATCTTTGCTCTATGATTCCACTGAGTTGATCACTCATTCCCACGTTACGGGATGGTGTTTACAACACCCACCAGACCCTGTTGTAGCTGCAGGTGAGGACGAGATCCAGGAGGTGGAGCCAGAGATTGACGAGGACCAGGATGAGTTCTCATATATGCAGTATCATGACGGCTTCCCGTAGGCGACCTGGATCGAGGGGACATCAGTGGGACTTTTCTTTTTGAACATTATTCTTTTGTTTATTTACATGTATATGAGACTCAGAGATGTAGTCATACTTTGGAGACAGATGAGATTACTTTGTTTTTCCATACAGTGACTTATATATTGTTTAGTCTTCCGCTTGCTTTTATCACTGGATCTGAAGTATGAATTGCAGTTTTAGTATACTTTTACTCATGTGAATGCTTAAAATCAGACATCATTGAATCATAACCATTTTTGTTGCATAAGTGACGGTCTGAAACTCGGGAGTTGAGTGTATACACGACCCCCGATTTTCAGGGTGTTACAGAGTAGGATTCCATCATAACCTTGACCCAACCTGTCACCATATATTGATACATTTTCTAAGTTGCGGTTTAAGGAAGCAGAAGATTCTTCATAACAAAGGAGGAGATCTTTGACAACGCGCTAAATAGGGCTCATCTACTTATCTGTAATTCATTAGAGTACAAAGGACCCTTATGATCATTCCTTCTGTAGGATTGGGTCTAAGGTGTTTCTCACCCCTTGCAAGCCCTCACAAGAGGCCTCTAGCGGGAGTGTACGTGGTGGGTGCTTTGTGTTGACCCTTGCTCTATGAAGAACATAAACAGTGAGGTTCCTTGAGTGGATCCTTGTCCATTGTGCCTAAAATTGGGTGCTTTGTATTGAGCCTTGCACGTGTGAGCAAAAACTTGTGAGATTCCTTGTGTGGATCATTTGCAGGTGTGCCTAAAATCGGGTGCTATGTGTTGACCCTTTCTCGTGGGAGTATAAACTGTTAGCCTAGGTGTAGGTTGTTGTAACATCCCGAAAATCGGGGGGTCGAGCAAAAACCCAACTCCCGAGTTCCAAAATGTTATTTATGCAACTGTAACACCCTGAAAATCGGGGGTCGTGTATAAACTCAACTCCCGAGCTCCAGACCGTCACTTATGCAACAAAAATGGTTATGATTCAATGTTGTCTGATTTAAAGCATTCACATGAGTAAAAGTATACCAAAACTGCAATTCATACTTCAGATCCAGTGATAAAAGCAAGCGGAAGACTAAACAATATATATATCACTGTATGGAAAAACAAAGTAATCTCAACTGTCTCCAAAGTATGACTACATCTCTGAGTCTCATATACATGTAAATAGACAAAAGAATAAGTTCAAAATAGTCCCACTGAAGTCCCCCTCGATCCAGGTCACCTACGGGAAGCCGTCGTGATACTGCATATACGAGAACTCATCCTGGTCCTCGTCAATCTCCGGCTCCACCTCCTGGATCTCGTCGTCACCTGCAACTATAACAGGGTCTGGTGGGTGTTGCAAACACCATCCCGTAACGTGGGAATGAGTGATCAACTCAGTGGAATCATAGAGCAAAGATTAGCATGTTCACAATTCAATCACGCGATAATAGTAAAGCAGTAAATCAGACAAATCCTAATACTGTTGTTAATGCAAGATGATATGACGTGATGTATGCCCTCACCGATGATCACCCTCATACGGCAACATCTTACGACCGCGGCATGCCACACTCCCTAGAGTGCTCCACATCTTTCAGGCACATGCAATGCTATGGTGATATGATTACCAAGTTGTTATTAGTCCATTCAAACAGCAGGATTGGGAAACTAAGGTACCTCCCTTGTATCAATCCCAACACGGATCCTGTCTAGGGTCGTCACTCCTAGTAATCTCATACGATGTACATTTCGTAGGTCACTGCAAGGGCTGCCAGGGCTGTTGCTCGCATTCGTTGCACCGCTCCCCCATCACCTTATCAATACAGGCCTACTGTACTCTACTGCACGGAAGGGTCGTCGCCTCCTGTGAACTCAGAATACGCTCGCGGTCACTACAAAGGGCTCGTCGCCTGATCAGTGTAGGCCGACAGCTAGAATATAGTGTCCCATACCACCATAATCTGCTCACGAGTCAAGGTGCTCATTGGTCACTACGGGGAGGTTTGTGGCCCCAGCGTAGGCCGACAGCTCGACCACGGTGTCCCATACCACCATGCCCGGCTCATGAGTCTTCGTGGATCAAGGTACCACGGTTAATAGGGTTTACAATGGTAAGTTCAGTACCCTAGGTTCAAGCAGTCATGATGCATACAAGGTGAACAAACATCGGCCAGTCGGGTTACTTGACGGGCTCGACTAGCGCGATCGCATCTCGAATTAAACGACGTGAAGTGCGTAAAACACTTCGCGTGGCCTAACCACTGCCGCCAACTCTCAACACGAATCACGTTCATCGACGCGTCGTTCGTGGCTATGACCAGTCAGCCACGAATTCGCTCGGTTACCGACTGCCTGGACTAGGTCAAGTCCCACACATCTATGGAATTTCATTAACATTATATACCAAAGTATTGGAATTGAAATACATCATGTGAGCATGTTAGCACATGTTATAACATTCAACTTAAGCAAATCTTCAAGGCATACTTCCCATGCATATTCAACTTAAGCAAATCCTCAAGCACATATATTCCATGCATGTAATGAAATCATGCATTTTGTCAACATGTAGAAAATCATTTAGGTCAGCATAATAATTGAAAAATCAATCACAAACTATCAAATAACATCATTTAATACAATACATACTAATACAAGCATTTATACAAACACATACACTACACACTTAAGTCTACATATAGTATGTCGACCCAAAATGTGCAACTAGGCGAATCTCTTCGCCAAACTAATTATGCACGCATTCCTAACTTCCTAATGCGACAACAAACCATGTCAATCACATCAGCAAAATATGAATGTAAACAGTACTTCCTACAAATGACTAAAATGCCCTAAATCTCATATTCTTCGTTAGCTTACGAAACGGGAAACGGAGAGCATTTTGTACATGTCAAACGGCGATGCCGTCAAGAATCTACTATTAAACGACATTGAAAGCATTGGGAACCGTCAATCAAAGCGTCTAAAATCCTCACCTAGTGTCTTGTAGACTCGGGAATTGAAGCGGAGTGTATATGGTTCGTCTACGGCGAGTAAGGAGCCTAATACATAAGATCCATAAGCTACATCGCTATGGAAACAAGGAAAACTCAAATCAACATCTATTTAGGGTTTTTACTTACCTAGGATTGCGGTGGAATCGTCGGGAAAGTGGTAGAGGAGTGTTGCTTAAGCACGTGCAACACGTAGCACAAGTGGCGGGAAGAACTCTCCCACTCTCTCACAATCTCTCACTCTTTTTCTCTCTCCCAAGCTAGGGCTTCTCTCAAATTCGGATGGGAGAGAGGAGTGAGGGTTTCAACCCCTTTTATAGCCTAAAACATTCCCAAAATAGGCTTGGGAACAATGTTTACTTGGTGCCTAACCAAATCGGGGCCGTTTCGGTCCAAAAGGGCATTTCTGGAGGTCCCCAGGCCAAGTGCGGTCGGACTTAAGCTCATGCATACTGGATCTAGCACACATCCAGTTTTCAGACCGATTGGGTTCCCAGATCGCACGTGGCGGCCCAGTTTCAGTTTAACGGTCACCGCACCAAGATCAGGCCTATAAGTCTCGTGATATATAATAGATATTTTTCCTGATCCAAGGGTGTAATTTGGCTGTATTCTGACGGTCAGAATGCTTAATACTGATGCGTCAAATTTGTGTGCCAGATTTGAATTTGAAATTCCAACTATGTCCCTATTCACACTCTCTTCGGTCCGGGCTCAATGAAATAGCCTGTGATCGTCAGTTGGACTTGATATTCGAAACGATTGCCAAGCCCAGCTAAGTGGTCATAACGGTCTAAGATGGTAGGCATCTGACTTACGACGCGCGGTCTAGATACAATACAAAGTTTCAAGGAGGTCCCCAGAACAAACCGGCTTAGAGTTTGATCCGAGGCTTTAGAGCATTATAGCACCCTTGGTTCCACTCGCTTCGGGCCTCGTAGAACGTATTTAAAGTGATCAGGGACCATTTCCCAGCTACTCCAACGTTGCACTAGCTAACCTAGTCAAATTTTCCAAAGGAATGAATTCTACGCAATTTCGGGTCGAGTTGGTACTCGAGCCCAAGTATGGATTTTTCACGGGCGTTACAGCAACATAGACATGTATGATTGACTGTTGTCTGTGATAATGTATTAAACATGAGTGAGATTAATCCAGAACAGCATATCATACTCCAGAGACGTTAAATTTACCAGTGGAAGTCTGTGATAGTATGTATAACATATATAAACTGTTTTGTGTCTCTTGAGTGTGAACATGTTACCAGGTTAAACATATACATGTATACCTCAAAATAGAAAGAAAGTATATACATGAGTGCTCTGAAAATATAAAATGACAAGTGTCAAGACATCTAATCAACCTCCCTGTAATCCCTTCGATCAGAACACGCATAAAGGAGGGATCCTCCTCCTCATCATCATCATCAAGTCCAGCCCCACCTCGCAGGCCGCGCCATCATCTGCAATCACAAAAAGTCTGGTGGGTGTCCAGGAACACCTTCCCGTAACGTGGGAGTGAGTAGCTAACTCAGTGGAATAATAGAGCAAGGATTAACATGTTCTCAAATCAATCATGCGATAATAGTAAAGCAGTAAATCAAACAATCCTAAAACTATTGTTAATGCAATATGACATGACGTGATGTATGCCCTCACCGACGATCTCCCTCATACGGCAACATCTTACGACCGCGGCATGCAATCGACCCTCAAGTGCTCCACATCTTCCAGGCACATGCAATGTCATGGTGATATGATTACCGAGTTATTATTAGTCCTGTTCATACAGCAATATTGAGAAACTAAGGTACTTCCCTTTTATCAATCCCAACACAGATCCTGTCTAGGGTCGTCACTCCTAGTAATCTCATACGATGTATATTTTGTAGGTCGCTGCAAGGGCTGTCAGGGCTGTTGTTCCCACTCGTTGCACCGCTCCCCCATCACCTTATCAATACAGGCCTACTGTACTGTACTACTACTGAAGGGTCGTCGCCTCCCGTAGACTCAGAATACGCTCGCGGTCACTACAAAGGGCTGCCAGGGCTGTTGCAGGCACTCGTTGCTCCGCTCCCCCATCACCTTATCAATGTAGCCCGACAGCAAGAATATAGTGTCCCATACCACCATAATCCGCTCACGCGTCATAGGTGCTCACTGGTCACTACGGGGAGGTTTGTGGCCCCAGCGTAGGCCGAAAACTCGACCACGGTATCCCATACCACCATGCCCGGCTCATGAGTCTTTGTGGATCAAGGTACCATGGTTAACAGGGTTTACAATGATAAGTTCAGTACCCTAGGTTCAAGCAGTTATGACTCATGCAGGGTGAACATACAATGGCCAGTTGGGTTACTTGACGGGCTCGACTAGCACGATCGCATCTCAAGTCGAACGACATGAAGTGCGTAAAACACTTCGTGTGGCCTAACCACTGCCGCCAACTCCAGAACACGGCTCGCGTTCATCGACGCGTTGTTCGTGGCGAAGATAAGCTAACCACGAATTCACTGGGTTACCGACTGCCTGGACTAAGCATAGTCCCAAACAATTAAGGAATTATATCAGCAAATCATATGAGAGTATTGGAATTGAAATACAACCATGTGAGCATGTTAACACATGTTATAACATAGAACTTAAGTAAATCATCAAGTACATGCATTTCATACATACAATGAAACCATGCATATAACTAACATGTAGGAAATCATTCACATCAGCATATTAATTGAGAAACCAATCTCAAACTAATCCATAACATCATTTAATTCAATACATACTAATACAAGCATTTATACAAACACTTACACTACACACTTAACTCTACATATAGTATGTCGACCTGAAGTGCGCATTTAGGTGAATCTCTTCGCCAAACTAATTATGTACGCATTCCTAATATCCTAATGTGATGAGAAGCCATGTCAATCACATCAGCAAAATATGCATGAAAACAGTACTTCCTACAAATGACTAAAATGTCCTAAATCTCATATTCTTCGTTGGTTTACGAAACAAGAAACGGACAGTATGTTGTACATGTCAAATGGCGTGGTCGTCGAGAATCTACTATTAAACGACATTGAAAGCTTTGGAAACAGTCAATCAAAGCGTCTAAAATCCGCACCTTTTCCCTTTTTAGGGTGTGAGTTCGAACGGAGCGTATACGCTTCGTCTACGGCGAATAGAGAACCTTATTTACGAATTCTATAAGTTTACAAGCTATGGAACGGAAAGAATCCCAAATCAGCAACTTATTAGGATTTTCCTTACCTGAAAACGCGGAGGAATCGCCGGGAAAGTGATCGGAGTGCGTCGCCTAAGCACATGCAGCAGCAGCAGCAGGTGGCAGGAAAATCACTCCCACTCTCTCTCGCAAACTCTCACCTTTTCTCTCTCCCAATCTAGGGCTTTTTGTAAATTCGGATGGGAGAGAGGAGTGAGGGTTTCAACCCTTTTTATAAGCCGAAACTTGCCCGAAATAGGCTGGGGAACAAGGTTCACTTAGTGCATATCCAAATCGGGGCTGTTTCGGTCCAATAGATGCTTTCTGGTGGTCCCCTGGCCGAATGCGATCGGACTTAAGCTCACGCGTACCAGATCTAGCATGTATTAAGTTTTCAGTCCGGCTGGGTCAGCAGCTCGCACGTGGCGGACCAGTTTCAGTTCAGCGGTCACCGCACGTAGATCAGGGCTGAAAGTCTCATGATATAAAATAGAAATTTCTCCTGATCCGAGGGTGTAATCTGACTAAATTGTGACGGTCAGAACGCTTAATACTGACCCGTCAAGTCGTGTGCCAGATTTGAATTTCAAATTCCAAATCTGTCCCTATTCGCACTCTCTTCAGTCCGGGCTCAATGAAATAGTCTGTGATTATCGGTTTGACTTGATTTTCGAAATGAGTGTCAAGTCCATCTAGGTGGTTCTAACGGTCTAAGATAGGAGGTATCGGACTTTCGACGCGCGGTCTAAATCCAATACAAAGATTCAAAGTGGTCTAGAGAACAAACCTGCTTAGAGTTTGGTCCGAGGTTATAGAGTATTATAGAGTTATTGGTTCTACTCGATTTGGGTCTTGTAGAACGTATTTAAAGTGATCAGGGACTATTTCCCAACTACTCTAGCTTGCGCTAGCTAACTTACACTTAATTTCTAAAGGAATTAATCCTAAGTGGTTTCTTTGGCTATGGAATTGGGTTCTGAACGATTTTCCAGGTGTTTTAATTGACCCACTGCCTAAGGACGTCAAATCCCAGATTGGCCAAAATCCGGGGTGTTACAGTTGTATTGGTTAGAAGTGAACCTGATTTAAAACCTCCGGTTTGAGGTGAACCTATTGTGAAACCTCCTTAGTGAAATCAGGCACACTCAAGGGTTGAGTGCGTCTGCCGGGAGTGGAGTAGACAATTAGTCGAACCACTATAAAAATGACCGTGTTTGTGATTGATATCTGTCTTTGATTATTTGTGTTTCATTAAATGCTTACATATTTGATCACACAGTCACATCCATCATAAACTATAATTTATTTCTTGTTTATCATTCAAATAGTTTTGTGATTGGATCCTCTATTTGGCTTGGAAGCCATTAGATTTACTCTAAAGATATCCTGATGCTATGCATGCCTATTAACTCAAGATTGGATTAATAGGATTTTAAATAATTATAAAATATTAAAAAGTCCTATTCACCCCCCTCTAGGACATATTAGCATATTCCTACTTCAACTAAAGTGGTCATTACAGCAAGTTCATAGTCCATAAGTCAAACAATATCAAAGATTGCAATACAGATCACCTATGTAAATAAGGAGTCATAAAGAACCAAATATCAGATGTCGTATCTATAAATGCAGAAACATAGTAACTCAAAATACCATATGCCGCGGATGTAATGCAATATGCAGTACGAATGAAATGACCATGCTGGAGTGTGAACTCGGGATGACAGTATGTAGTATCGCAAGCTATGGGGTCCATCACAAGGGACTTCTATCCAAACCAGTTCCATACCTAAATTTGGATAGTCACGCTCAATGTGCTAAACTCCTGATCTCAAGTTAGTCGCGCGCCCCAACCGAAATCCTGGCCAATGCAAAGGCACACGTAATAAATAATTTCACACCACCAGCCCGAGTGGATAATGAATGAGTGAATGAATGAATGAATATGTAACTCCTGCCCAATAAGTTCACATATCAGTACTGTTCATATCTGGGATGATCACCGGGGTCTAGTACCTCACTAGTCGCCTGACCAGTAGTCAGCCAATATCTACCCGGCACGTTGATAGCACACCCTCATGAGCTGGTCAAACTTAGCCTAGCTATGCCTACTCCCTTAGGCGAGTAAGGCCACACCCCCTCCCAACCGACCAAGACATAGTGGGAGACATGTCTTACTGGTATACTGCCCTCATGCGCTCATATATATCCACTCGGTCTCGACGTTAGGGTGTCCTCTGGTACCAAGAAGGTTTAGGGATTTTCACCCAAGGCCATTTATGGCAGCCTGATGCTAATAACATAGTTCGGGTCTGTAATACCCCGAATTTTGGCCAACCTGGGATTAGACGTCCTTAGGCAATGGGTCAACTAAAATGTCTGGAAAATCGCTCAGAACCCAATTCCATAGCCAAAGAAACCACTTAGGATTAATTCCTATAGAAACTAAGTATAAGTTAGCTAGCGCTACGCTGGAGTAGCTGAGAAATAGTCCCTGATCACTTTAAATACGTTCTACAAGACCCAAAACTTGTAGAATCAATGGTGCTATAATATCCTAAAACCTTGGATCAAACTCTAAACCGGTTTCTTCTTTGGACCATTTTGAAACTTTGTATTGGATCTAGACCACGCGTCAAAAGTTCGATACCTACAATCTTAGACCGTTATAACCGCCTAGTTGGACCTGACAATCATTTCGAAAATCAAGTCCAACCGACATTCACAGGCTATTTCATTGAGCCTAGAGTGAAGAGTGAGAATAGGGTTAGATTGGGAATTTAAAATTCAAATCTAGCACACAACTTGACGCGTCAGTATTAAGCATTCTGACCGTCAGAATTCAGCCAAATTACACCCTCGGATCAGAAAATTTTTTTATTTCATATCATGAGAATTGCAGACTTGATCTACGTGCGGTGACCGCTGAACTGAAACTGGACCGCCACGGGCGATCTACAAACACTGATGGTCTGAAAACGGGATGTGAGCGACATCCGACATGTACAAACTTAAGTCCGATCGCGTTCGGCCAGGGGACCACCAGAAATGGTCTTTTGGACCGAAACAGGCCCAATTTGGATATACCTTAAGTAAACATTGTTCCCGAGCCTATTTCGGGCATGTTTGGGCTTATAAAAGGGCTTGAAACCCTCACTCCTCTCTCCCATCCGAATTTGAGAAAAACCCTAGATTAGGAGAGAGAAAAGGTGAGAGTTTGTGAGAGAGAGTAGGAGAGAATTTTCCTACTGTTGTGCTACCTGTTGCACGTGCTTTAGCAACACGCTCCAATCACTTGGCCAGTGATTTCTCCGCGTTTCTAGGTAAGAAAATGACCCTAATAGTTGCTGATTTTCTGATCCCTTGGTTCCATAGCGAAATAGCTGATAGATCTTGTGTATTAGGTTCACAGTTCGCCGTAGATGAAGAGTATACGCTCCGTTCGAATTCACACACCTATAAGAGAAAAGGTACGGATTTTAGACGCTTTGATTGACTGTTTCCAATGCTTTCAATGTTGTTTAATAGTAGATTATCGACGACAACGCCATTTGACATGTACAACATGCTGTCCGTTTCCTGTTTCGTAAACCGACGAAGAATATGAGATTTAAGGCATTTTAGTCATTTGTAGGAAGTACTGTTTTCATTCATATTTTACTGATGTGATTGACATGGCTTCTTGTCGCATTAGAATACTAGGAATGTGTGCATAATTAGTTTGGCGAAGAGATTCGCCTAAATGCGCACTTCGAGTCGACATACTATATGTAGACTTAAGTGTGTAGTTTAAGTGTTTGTATAAATGCTTGTATTAGTATGTATTGAATTAAATGGTGTTATGAATTAGTTTGAGATTGATTTTCTCAATTAATATGCTGATGTAAATGGTTTCCTACATGTTAGCTATATGCATGATTTCATTATATGTATGAAATGCTTGCGTTGGAAGATTTACTTAAGTTGTATGTTATAACATGTGTTAACATGCTCACATGGTTGTATTTCATTTTCATTACTCTTACACAGTTGCTGATGTGAATTCATGATTGTTTGGGACTATACTTAGTCCAGGTAGTCGGTAACTAAGTAAATTCGTGATTGGCTTATCTTTGTCACGAATGACGCGTCGATGAACACGAGCCGTGTTTTGGAGTTGGCGGTAGTGGTTAGGCCACACGAGGTGTTTTACGCACTTCATGTCGTTCGACTTGAGATGCGCTCGTGCTAGTCGAGCTCGTCAAGTAACCCGACTGGCCGTTGTATGTTCACCCTGTATGAGTCATAACTGCTTGGACCTAGGGTACTGAACTTACCATTATAAACCCTGTCAACCATGGTACCTTGATCCACGAAGACTCATGAGCCAGGCATGGTGGTATGGGACACCGTGGTCGAGCTATCGGCATACGCTGGGGCCACAAGCCTCCCCGTAGTGACCAGTGAGCACCTATGACTCGTGAGCATATTATGGTAGTATGGGACACTATATTCTTACTGTCGGCCTACACTGATCAGGAGACGAGTCCTTTGTAGTGACCACGAGCGTATTCTGAGTCTACGGGAGGCGACGACCCCTCCGTAGCAGTGAGAGTTCAGTAGGCCTGTATTGATAAGGTGATGGGGGAGCGATGCAACGAGTGCGAGCAACAACCCTGACAGCCCTTGCAGCGACCTACAAAATATACATCGTATGAGATTACTAGGAGTGACGACCCTAGACAGGATCTGTGTTGGGATTGATACAAGGGAAGTACCTTAGTTTCTCATTCCTGCTGTTTGAATGGACTAATAACAACTCAGAAATCATATCACCATTACATTGCATGTGCATGGAAGATGTGGAGCACTTGAGGGACGATTGCATGACGCGGTCGTAAGATGGTGCCGTATGAGGGAGATCGTCGGTGAGGGCATACATCACGTCATGTCATATTGCATTAACAACAGTATTAGGAATGTTCGATTTACTGCTTTACTATTATCGCATGATTGATTTGAGAACATGTTAATCCTTGTTCTATTATTCCACTGAGTTAGCTACTCACTCCCACGTTACGGGATAGTGTTTTCGGACACCCACCAGTCCCTATTTTGGTTGCAGATGATGGCGCTGCTTGAGAAGCGGAGCTGGACTTGATGATGATAAGGAGGATCCCTCCTTTATGCGTGTTCAGATTGACGGGATTACAGGGAGGTTGATTAGATACCTTGACACTTGTCATTTTATATTTTTAGAGCACTCATGTATATTCTTTTAGTTTACTTTTGAAGTATACATGTATGTATATAACCTGGTAACATGTTCACACTCTGGAGACATACAACAGTTTATATATGTTATACATACTATCACAGTCTTCCGCTTGTAAATTTAACTGTCTCTGGAGTATGATATGCTGTTCTGGCTTAATCCCACTCATGTTTAATACATTAACACTGACAACATTCAATCATACACATTTATGTTGCATAAATAACATTTTGGAACTCGGAAGTTGGGTTTTTACTCGACCCCTGATTTTCGAGATGTTACAGGGTCCCCATTTGGTCATCCATGATATGCCTGTGGAGGCTACAGCCTTGATGTCGCTAGGGCGTATAGAAATCACAACACACAATGTAAGTTGCATGAGTCATACAATTCAGTCATCCATCAATCTTGTGCATACCATGCACTCATGTGAGACAATCTTCACCTACCAGGGAGTCTCATAACAACCTGCACTATGACATATGCAATGGTTAATCATATCTCATAACAAACATGTAGATGATGCGTATGAGCATGTATCATGATGATATGTTGTCACATACTCATAATCAGTATCAATAACCATCATCGACAACGACCTCGACAATGTAGACATTTAACCAACATCGGCCCCAAGGAATGACCCATATAAAGCCTAACATACAGTGGACCCATAGCCTCACACAAGGGCCTAATATACAACACCATGGGCCTCACTCAAGATCTTAATACACATCACGATGGGCCTCTCACATGGTCCTCATATACATCACAATGGACTCCATCGCCTGGCCCTCAAATGCATCATAATGGGCCTCATCACATAGGCCTGACATACATCACACTGGGCCTCGACAATCGGAATTGGAATCAGCCTCAATGATTGGCCTCGACAATTGGAATCAGCCTTGATAGTCAGAATCAGAATTGGCCTCAACAATCAAAATCAGCCTCGATAATTGGCCTTGATAATATAAATCGAAATCAGCCTCAACAATCGGAATCAACCTCAACAATCTGAATTAGCCTCGATAATTGGGTTGATAATCGAAATCAAAATCGGCCTCAACAATTGGCTTCGGCAATCAGAATTGGAATCGGTATCAACAATCGGCCTTGATAATCGGAATCAGAATCGGTCTCAACAATCAGCTTTGAAATCGGAATTGACCTTGATAAACGGAATCGAAATCGGCCTAAATAATCAACCTCGACAATCAGAATCAACCTTTATAATCGGCCTCGACAATCGAAATTGGAATCAGCCTCAACAATCAGCCTCGACAATTGAAATCGACCTCGTTAATTGGCCTCTACAATTGGAATCGGCCTCGACAATTGGAATTGTCCACAATAGTCAGAATCGACCTCGACAATCGGAATAAGTAATCGGCCACAATAATAAAAAATGATCAATAAATGGCCTCAATGATCGGAATCGGTAATTGGCCATAACAATTGGAATCGATCGATAATTGGCCTCGATGATCGGAATTAACAATTGACCACAATAATCGAAATCAATCAATAATTGGCCTCAATGATCGGAATTGACAATCGGCCACAATAATCAGAATCGATCGATAATTAGACTCGGTAATCAGCCATGACAATCGGAATCGATTCATAACCGGAATCAGCAATCGGCCATGGCAATCGGAATTGATTCATAACCGGAATTAGCAATCGGCCATGACAATCGAAATCGATTAATAACCGGAATCGACAATCGGCCATGACAATCGAAATTAGCAATCAGTCACGATAATCAGCCTCGACAATCTGCATCGATGAGAATGGCCTAACACGATAAATAGGAAGGTCACAATGTGGACATTTAACCATCATTGACCATTAACGTGGACATTCAACCAACATTCCTCCTAAGGAGTGGCCCACATAGAGCCGAACATACAGTGGGCCCATGGCTTCACACAAAGGCCTAATATACATCGCAATGGGCCTCATACAAGGCCTAAATACACATTACTATGGGCAGCATGACATGTTCCTAATACAAGTCATGGTGGGCCGCATCACAAGGGCCGAAAATACATCCCAATGGGCCTCATCATATGGACCATAAACACATCACATCAGGCCTTGCCCATGGGCCTCAAATACATCACAGGCGGGCCTTGCATATGGGCCTCATACATATCAAATTGGGCCACGACCCATGGGCCTCAGTACATCACAATGGGCCGCAACCCATGGGCCTTAAATACACTAAGTGGGTCGCACCAATGGGCTTCATATACATCAAGTGGGCCACAACTCTATCACATTGGGCCTCATCAAAGGCATCATCCATGGACAGCTCGAATCAAATGCATACATCATGTGAGGACCACATGAAAGGACGGTGTGAATATACAACATATAAAAGACGGTGGGTCCCACTAGGCAGCCGATGGCCCTAGAATGGATTAACCCAGAAATATCACACATACATCATGATGGCCCGACCCCAATCTGCTATCCAAACCGGATGGCCCATGAGAAAATAAAATAAGTACCTTAGGGTGGCCTACCGACAGCTCCATGCCACTGGACCTACCCACCTTGGGGCTCACGTCTAGAATGGTCTCTCCAAATGGATAGTGTGGACACTACAAGAAATATGGAGATTAACGGCACATCTTTGCAATGAAGATATGAATTTGTCGTCACTTTAGTGCGCTTGCCCTAATGGAGGGAATGACTACCCCCGAATCCCATTTCTTATTTCTTATTTCTTATTTCCTACTTTCCCAAAAAAAAATCCCCCTTCTCTCTCTCTCTCTCTCTCTCTCTCTCTCTCTCTCTTCCTCCCTCTCTCATTAGCTTTTTTAGGGTAAAAGCTCCATTTTTCTTTGTAAAAGGTCGATTCAACCCTTATTCTCAGCTCCATTCCTCTTTATTTCTCCAATCAACATCTGCAACAAAACCTCAAATGGAGGGAGGTTTTTCATCGCAATTCTTCGAAGGATGATCTATCAACTTCTTATTTCTAACGATGGGTTTTCTAGCGCTTCTGGCTGGAAATCTCTAAAACCCCGAGTTCTACGGTGCAAATCCAACCACTGGATCCTCTCTACTTGGATCTCCAATGATCTCGAAGCTAAATGCCCTCAGTTTCGGACCCATCAGCTCCGTTGTGGAGGATCACATGACATTGCAGTAGAAGAAGTTGATGGAGAGCTCAAACAACATTGATTTACAACCGAGAGTGATTGATTTTAGATCAGGGAAGCTCAAGTTTTAAAAAATCAAACCTGTTAATGACGATGCCAAGATAATCCCCGCCGTAGAAAAAGATTAAAACACTCCTTTTGGTTTTCCAACAGATGAGATGTCGAAGATCTCTCTAGCCCCTGATTCCCTCTGTTTCCCTGTCTCTCTCTCTCTCTCTCTCTCTCTCTCTCTCTCTCTCTCTCTCTCTCTCTCTCTCTCTCTCTCTCTCTTAAATCAGATTTTATGGTTTTCAGGTCGAAAGTTTACGGCTAAGGTTTATCGAGATGATGACAATGGAGAGTTTGATCCACCTCGTGATCAGGATCCAGACGGCCTGTACAGTCCTCGGCAACTATGGTTGTGACAATGCCCTGCCGACTCTTGGGAAGCCCTTCCTACGTCGTTGTCAGCGGTGGACAGGTTTGTCTCTCAATATGTTTCCATGTACTTCATCTTCTTCATTTTTGTACATTTATTTGGTTTAAAATTTGATTTTATTTCATTTGATTGTAGAATTTTGAAAAATGATCAGTTTTGAAGAGCATCATCAGGTGGGATTTTCTTCCTAAGGGATCTGGTTGGAGTTCTATATTTTATATTCTTTTACTTTTATTTTGAATTTTTTCTATGGTGGATCTTGTGGTTTCTTTGTAGGGATTGCCAGATGTCAATCGTTGGTTCTACAGCTACACATGATGGATGAAGGACAGCCAGAGTATGCCGAGTTTCTATAGTTATACAAGTGTAACATACTTCAATGGTAACAAGTTGATGAGGAGGGCTTGCATCTTTAAATTGAAAAAAAATCCTTCATTTTGACAACCAGAGCACTTTTTGCTGCACTGAATTGGTTTTGTGTTTGTGATGAGTGTTAAAGATGGTGCATTGTTTGTATATTTTAGTTTATCCACTTATTCATCTATAGATAATGACACTGGAGGTTAGTTTAAATGGCTATATCTTTTAGACGAATGTTGTTCCTATGTCTAGGTGGGGAATGGTGCAATACCTGCTTTGATTAGCTCACATAACTTATTTAGATTAATTCTTGCTTCTTACAACTACCCCATGTACCTACTAAAAAGCTCAAATTATTCATCTCTAAGATTCTTGAAACATCAATTTTTGTTTCCTAGTGATCTTCTTCTTTCCTAGAAATGAATACACTTCTTATGTTCTTTTTTATATCTTCTAATTTGGTATTAACATAGGGATTTATTTCAGGTTGAGTATAATGACAACCAAAATGCAAGCAAGCAAGATTCCCAACTTTCAAGTATAGAAGTGGCAGAACAGCAGATTCTGTTATTCTCCACCTCGCATTTTCTTTAGAAATCTCTTTTAGCATATCATTTCTGATAAAGAATTCAATTTTTCAAACACATCTTTTCAACGTTATATCATATTGTTATTGATTTTTTCATTTGGAAGTTCCATGACTTGCTGCCAAAAACATCTACACTGACTTCACATGCCATCAACTCCCTGTAGCCTCATCAATGATAGGTTGGAGTAGGTTCCTACCAACGTTTGTAGGATGCACACGTGTAATCTCAATCTTCTTTTACCTTTCTTCAAAAGAAAAAATGAAAAACAAAAAGCAAAATAAAAGAGAAATTTTTCTTTCTTCTAGGTTTTCCTTGTCCAATTAAAGTTTTGGATCCGTGATTTTTGCTGGTATAAAGTGTCCAGCCCATTTGAGGCAACTCATAAAAGTTTCTTGAGCTGCTTTGGAACTTCTTGGAGTTTTAACTATGCCTTCTTTTTGAGATTTCTAGGGCATGGAATGTAGAAAGGAAAAATTGTGGAAAATACATGCAGTTCTAGGGCATGGTCCATGCATGACAAAAGTCCATAGAACCTATGGTTTGTTTTCTTTTTAGACTCTCTAGTCATTTTGATGATTTGATATCCTTTATTTAGATCCTCAAGCATCCCAAACAGAACTACTTCTTAATCCAAAGAGTTCTTCTCCAATGGCCCTTTTTTATGATTTTCTAGAGGGATGCTTCTGTCACAGCAGAAATGGTTATATTTGAAGCTGCAAGAGTAATAACAGAGCTGAGTGGAGCGACCAATCTGCCACTGTTAGTATTGGGTAGTATAGATGCTGAATATTTCTTTGTTTTTTCAATAGTACTACTGATGTGTGTTCTGAAGTAACCACAGTTTTCAAATACGATACCTGGATCCAAAGAAAATGGGATTCAAACCTGAATTCCTTAATCATGTTTGGATCTGGGTATGCTGTTTGGAACTGATTGTTGTTTGGAAGACCATATGGTTATTTCAAATGCATGTTTTGCTGCATTTAAGTAGTTGTAACTTGGACGTGGATGAAAGAAGGTATATAGGGAATACTAAATGCCAAACCTACATATACACCTACCAGCACATATTCATATTATATATTAATTATTGTTCTGGTAATTATTTTTGTGGGCGTGCACTTGTGCAATGTGTAAAATTTGATGGAGTACTTGAACTGAACATTATTTGGGCAATGTGGTTGTATGCTTTACTAGATATGAGCAATGATAAATCTGAACTAGATGGGTTCAAGCCGGATGCATGTAAACCTAGCATGTTGCTATCCTTGTAGGCCGTTAGTGAGATTTTTATTATTATTATTATTATTTTTTATTATTTTTACATGTATTCTTAATTAGTAACATTATTTGGTATGATTAAATTTTGTTTAGTTCATCATAGGAGTTTTCAGAAAAAGAAAAACTTAGGAAAAGTCTAGATGTTTATTTAAATTCTTTATGTTTGTCATTCCCCCGTGTTTGGTTCATACATCAAGATTTTTAGAGAAACTTAGGAAAAGTCAAACTTTCTGTTTAAATTCTTTTTTTTTTCTAATTTTCAGCCAAAAGCTAGAGTAAATTTTGAGTAAAAGGTGAAAATGTTAAAAAGCAACAAAAATGTATGAACCAACTTTTTTCCCTTTTTCTTTTTGGCAAAAGCCAGAGAATTACTAAGACAAGAAATATAAAAATTAACACCAAACACCCCCCAAGTAGTTTAAGATTGACAGTCGTCTGTTAGAAAGGGGGAAATTTTCCCTTGTTTGAGAAAATATGAGGAAATGAAACCCGGTTTCCTCACCCATCTTAGCTTAGAGTAAACGAAGGGAACCGTCGTATAAGAGGAAATCATTTTTCTTTCCTCTGATGAATATTATTTTCTACCAATCCAAACAAGCCTAAAGAACTTACCAAGTTCGCTATTGAATGGTAAACAATGGACATAAATTTTTTGTACAATTAATTGCTAGAAATTTGTTACTTTATAGTTATTAATCACTTAAAGTGAAAGATGCTTTTCTTTGAATTGATCAATCTGTAATTGTCAATTAATCTTGATTGATTAATATTTGCAGCTGAGCATATTTCTCTTATTGGTAAATTGTACAAAAGAACAAAACAGTTTTCTGCATATAGTTTCTTATTTCCTGTTATTGTAAGCAGAGGCTAAAACACCTCAGTTCTGCTGGGTCCATTGACTTGTAGATGCAGCAGCCACTCAGTCCATCTAGTATCACTGTACATCTTAAAAATCAACTCATCCAAAGCCTCAAACAGAAACTTATGATGGGCATCTCCCCCATTGTGCTTAGTGGTGTGGCCCACAAATTTTATGCTATGGATGCCGCACACAAGTGTCGATGTGGGTCACGCAGCTTGGTTGTGAACGTCAATCAAAACTGTCCGAATCATGAGCCCCGCAGATTGGTTGTGACCCAAAAATCACATAGAGCAGATTGGTTGTATTAGGTCTCTTTCTCCCTCCCTGTCTCTCTTTCTCAATTTCTCTTCCTATCTCACATATGTTGGGCCTGATTGAGACTAGATGTTGCTTTCTTTTGTTTTTTGTTCTTTGACTTTCACATAACAGACCTGTGCTCTATTTCCAGTTGGGCATGTCCTCTTGCATTTTCCTTTTGGCAATATTACAATTCTCTATGTATTATTTTCAGATTACCCTTTTTGGGTTGGTTGATAAATTGAAGTTCTTCTGAACTAATTGATTTGAAAATTTCAGCCTATAATATCTGTTTTATGATCTATTATAAACACACATTTTCCTACTTCTCATTAAAAAACTGTGCCTACATGCCTATTACTTGGTAGATTTTGATAAATTGAAGTATACATTCTGTAAAGTAGAGTTCTGTTTCTTTTTTTTTTTTTTTTTCGTGGGTTTCATGTAGTTTAAGTGGTCAGGATTGATCCTAGGGCGATTTGGATTGGAAGTTTTGGACTGCTTTTGAATACCCATTTGAGGGCTAGAATCCAATTCTCCAAAAATTAATGAACTAGATTCACAACTGATATTGGTCACTTGTACACTTGAATATCATGTGTGAAGGGTGCATATGGATGGACGAGCGTGGATAAAACACATGCATCAATGTGGGGCCAATAGATGTAATGGAATTCAAGTTATAACATTTGTTGCCTTGATAGTTTTTGACTTTTCAGGACGCCCCTCAATTACCAGCAACCTTAGCAGAATAATCAACAAATGGTCATTGGTAAGTAATGATGTGTTTTCTGTGTAGAAATGTTGTTCATGGTTGCCAGCAGTACTGTGAACCTGGACTGGTCTTTCCGTTGACTGTAGCTTTTCATGGTTCGTGTTGTTTTGGCAATTAAATGTGCTGATTCTGTTGGCCTTCTTGTTGCTCTTTTTAGAGCCTTCAACTAGCATTAACTACTCCTAACCAACACAGTTCCTTAGTTCCCCCAAATGCATTCATTTAATTCCCTACTTGAATTGTTGGGATTACCTTCACTCCAACCATCCAGTATTATAGCATGGCAACAGGGCTTAAGGCATTATATTTATTTAGCTGAGTTAACTTCAATTGTTTCTTGTATTTCAGGAAGCATTAGGGCACATATTGATTGTATTTGCAAAGTTAAATCCTGGTATAAGATACGTACAAGGAATGAATGAAGTTTTGGCTCCACTGTTCTCTGTCTTCCGGAATGATCCAAATGAGGAAAATGCTGTAAGTATTTCTTTTTATTTTTTACTTCTGATTCACTTCTAACATGCTTCACTTTCTTGGACATAGACTAAATTGCGTATGAACGTATTTGGGCTTTTTATGTGGAAGCACTTTGTATCTGGCATGGAACTTGGCTGCCTTATTCCATTTTGAAATGCTGAAATGCATTCCATATTCCCACCCATCATATTTAGAGCAGTTATTTGATATTCAGATTGTGTACAACTCTTGAAACATAGGTACTCAGAAATTGTATGCCTTTAAACTGTTAACTCAAACTGAATCAATGAAATTGTGAAATGGTCACTAAGCTACATTCTAAAAATCAGAATGGTTGAACAATTATAACCTCTGATCCATGAAATTATAGAAATGAATTGTACATGACATCCATTATGGTGTGAATAATCATCTCTCCGATGTTTTAGATGACATGTACATCCATTCATGGTTCTTCAGATCAAATGGAGAGGGTGGTACAATTTACTGGAATTTTGAGCAATGAAGCTGAAGAAAATCTCGGTTTGTTTAAGACTCCATTCATTGTTATTTTCTTTGTCTAAAATTGAATTCGATGTACAGTCATTCTTCCGGAAGGAATTAGGGTTGAGATTTTGGTGGTATTATTGGAATTTGTTCTTATTTTAGGTTACATTTATTGTTTTCTCAGATTTTTACAATTGGAATAGAGTCAAGGTTCACTACTGTGATGGTGCATCCTTCAGCAGTGAAGGTGTAAATGAGGTCAGTAGGAATATTTAGTCTTTTACAATTTTCATCTTCCATGAAAATAAGCCTTACATTATATTCCTAAAGCTTATTTTCAATAGAGCGAAGCAGTATGAGGATCAGGTGAAAGAAATTATATATATATATATATATATATATATATATATATATATATATATATATATATATATATATATATATATATATATATATATAATGTAAGAACTGTTGTCTTTCATGGGTGCTCATGCTATGACAGTGCATAAGCTTTGATAAGCATACACTTTTGGCATCACTCATTTTTTGTGTGCAGGCTACAATGAAATTCAGTCACAGAGCGTCGCAAAGTCAATAGTAGAGGAAGCTGGTAATTACACTTGACTATCTCATTTTTTGGTTTTATTATTAGATGTCGTTTGGCTGCATAGATTTGAATTCTAACTTGCTAGATTTTCAAACCCGAATTTTGGCAGGATATTGCTGAAGCTGTAATTTTTATTCTAACTTTTCATTTGTTTGCCTGTTTGTGAATTAATTGTGAAAGATGGCTAAAAGGTCACAGACCTTGTAGATTTTGAGTATTCAATGTTTTGATTGGATTAAAACATGGAATCCAGTTGATCAGCCAAGCATAAGGAAAAGAATCCTAAAATGGGTTTTTGGAAAATTTGAAATCAGAGATTCACCAGCTAAAAATAAGTAAAATTAAATGAATTTCTAGAGTTTAAAAAGGTATACAGAAAATTATCTTTAGCCATTCATTTGATGGGCCACCATTTGTAAGGGTAGGAGCCCCATCAGTATTAATCATTAAGGTATTCTACATCATTGGAACCCCAGTTCGTATGATTTGGATGTTTGCAGCATTCTCTCTAAATTTTTTTTGTGTATCAAGCATTCATTTAAATGATCATGATGTACTCCATTGCATTTTGATGTGCTCCATTACATTCAAAAAGTCCAGATACTAAGTGTTCTAATTTCCCTTACCTCTGAAATTTATTTCAGGTTCAAAGCATCTAACTATTTTTTTTGTTGGGAATATTCAATTGAGCAGAGGAAGAATACTTTGTTCTGTCTGTGAACCAGTTCTGCCGAAGGAAAGATTTTCCACCTGCACCAGATTATGTATTCATTGGTCCAGAGGAAGAATACTCGCCAGATTCTGTTGTATGCTCGGGAGGTAGTGTGATTATTTCACCATCAAGAACTATTTTGGCGGGACCCAATCATGAAGGAGAGGCCCTCATCTCCGCTGATCTCGGTATGACTTCCTCCTTCGCAATCAATTCTGCTCAAATGATACTTATTTAATAAATACGAAAAAATAATGTGCATGTGGGGGTACACCCATGATTCCTTCAAAAAATGAGGGAACTAGATCCATTGTTTCAGGACTTGGACAAGTCCCATTGGACTCGTCCAAGTCAACGCAAGACTCAGTCGGACCCAATATGGTTTGAGTCACTTGACATCCCAAGTCACCCTTGACTCAGTCAAGTCAGACCAATTTATCCAGACCTGGGGAGTCCCAACTCGACTCCAGACTGGACGAGTCGGTCCGAGTCCCCATGTCTTTTTTCCATGATTAGATCCATGAGGTTTTCTGATCTGACGGCATGTGACCCAGCTGTTCTACATACCCCCTTATGTGCCAATGTGGCACACATCAATGGGTTCCAAACTATCATCATGCAAGCCCCATTGTGTACTTTGGCCCAAGAATGAGGCTGGTCAGGGCAGGCCAGTGTAAGAAAAAAAGTAATGGATGGCTAAGAAGAATTGAGCAGTGATCCACATTCTGTGTATATGTGTGGCCCGCTTGATTCTTTATGGTGCATGTCTGATGGATAGCTTGATTTGGCACATGTTTTCCTTGAATTAGCAAACCTTGTAGACACATTACAGATAGATGCCCATGCATGCACATGCACATGCAAATGACTGCATGCTATGTATGTGATTGTGTGGTTTTCTAATCTGACTGTTTATAGTTTGTTGACTGCCCCCTACACTGAGCTTGATTTATATCATACCATTGTTTCTTTTAGAATTAACAGCTCATTGATTGATTATCTCTTTTAGAAGATTATGTTCTGTTATTCTTGTTATTGTTTTAAGGTAAGCTGGATCGAGCCTGTGACCTCAAGGTCATGACACTAAGCACCATTCAATTGAACTATGTGCTCGACTCCTTGTCTTTTAATTATCTCATCTTGTAACAGTTTGAGATGCAGTATTTGCTGGCAGATTTAAATGGTGCCTTGATAATTCTGTAGGCTTCAGTGAAAGGTCTGAAAGGGTGCAAGACATTGAACAAGGATCCTGACCCTTCTAATCCGTTGGAGGGGAAGGAAGAGAGGTTTGTTTTTCATCTCACATGGATCTTATCTTAGGTGTAAATCATCCAAATGTAATAGAAATATAAATGCTTGCCAACGCATGGTTTCTCTGGGAAATTTTCAAAGTTTCCACACTAAACATTTTATGCCACATCTTACAGAATGTATTTAGTGGAACTGTTTCTAGGTTCTGACCAGTTTAATTGTAATTCAGGGAGGTGATCACTTTTCCTGGATTTGTGGACTACATTTACCTTGATGCACCCAATGAGCTACACCTTGACAATGGACTTGGTGATAAAATTTCCGTCAAGAAAAATGCGTGATCTGTGACTGTGCTTTGATGCTTTGGCTTGGTTTTGGCCCCATTGTTTGTAGATATTACTGCAACTATTATTCTATATTATTTTTTAAAGGTGTATCTTACCTTTGCAGCTGGACAGATGTTGTTTTGTGGAACTCGCACTTGCAGATGGAGTCCTGCTATCAGGACTTTGTCTGTGTTGAAAATGCAAAGGTACTGAACTTCCCTTTTACTTATAAAGCAAAGGTATCTGCATGTTATGCTTTAGTCATCTAAATGCAACAACTTTCCATCATTAGGCTGCAGTTATTGGTTGAGTTATAGAGCCCTGTCTATGTCTATCTGCCTGACTATGCATGTAATGTTTGTGGGATGAGAATGTTTTTCCATAACAATCTTAAATCATGTTTAGAGATATCAAAGATTCATAACATCCTTATTCTCTTGAGGAATTGAAAGTGCTTACAGAAGATGCAGTTGAGGTGAATGATGAGCAAAGTCATCATTCAGTGGGAGCCATGGACATGTGTTGCTCCATGGAGGTTTATGACCTATCTATAGTGGAATCCACTATTTGGACGGTTTAGGATTGACATGGATGCATGTCTAAAATTTATTAAGTTTACACGTATGAACCATCACGCTCTGCCAGAGTATCAAATAACTACCTCATGGCAGTAAATCCCTCCAACCAGAAGATCCCTACCAGAGGCCTTTATGAGTTGATCCAGATACGTGGACGACTAGAGGTGCAAGTGGGCTGGACTGCTTGGGTCTGGTCGAGTCTGGCCTGCTTTGCCAATTAGGTTTTTTTGGGTGAGGCTCAAGGCCCATAGGCCTATTGCTGTGGGCTGAATTTGAGCTTCTATTTGCCCAAAGGCCCGCTCAGGCCCAACTTTATTCGACATTAGTGGGCTGTGTTTGGGCCCATTTCAATCAAATTCTGAGCTGCAACTGCAGAAGCTAAAACACAAACCAAGCTCCACTTGCGGAAGCTCATCAACTCTGTATGGCTATAATTCAAAGATAATGTGAAATAACCATTATCATCAGTTCATTCAGATATACATGAACATGACTATCTGATGTCTTCTTTCTGTCTTACCAAATATATGAGAAGAAACATACCAAAGAAAACTCTCCCTCTGAGAGGAACCATCTCTATGTCTGTGCTTTTCTATTAGAGAGAAGGATTAAGAGATAACTCAAGATCCACAAAATTACCCAGTTAGTCGCAACTCCTATGGTTTCTTATCACTTCTCTCCTTTTAGCTTAGTATCCTGTAGATATGGGCCAAGCTATATATACAATACATACCAAGCATCTAGGTTCTTATACTGCATTTCATCTTGATAAATATCCAAGAGTTCCAAACTCCAAAGAGGAAAACCATTTCTTTGGCAATTGTAGCAAAGAACTTATCACCTAAGAACATGAACCAATGTGGTGCAATTCTTTAATTATTTATTTATTTTATATTTTATTTTTTTTCTTTCTTTTCCCGCATCTTGTAGCTGAAAATGCCTTGTATTGCAAATAGTGGTACAAGCGCCTATATGTGATTATTTCTCTTTATAGAATGCCATAACTTAGAGATCAAGAAACCATAAGCTATGGCATGTTTAGATATGCGGAATCCTTGGAATCTAAATGAAAAGAAAGGAAACAATAATAATTTGTACATTTTGGTATTCCAAGCTGTTGAAGACGATTTTGGCATCAACTAAGAATATAGAGTACGAAATGTGGACACAAAAAAATTGATGAGTAACGATTTTTTTCATTAACATAGATAAAGAAGAGATTCAATTTTCAGGGGTTTTATGTCAATAATAAGTGGAAATCTCAAATATGTTAAGCAACACTGCATCATATCTTGTGTTAGGAAACACTAATTGTAAATAAGACTAATGATTACTTAGTATAATCCACTTATTCAAATAACTAATATTATCTTGTCAAGGGAATTTATTTTATTTTCCTTTAAATTCCATTCCATGCGTCCATCAATATTCAAGCATCAGAGAGTATTTTGTCACGCTTATTATGTTCTTATAGCCTATGGAGGTAAGTGTAGATATTTGCATGCATTTGAGTTTGGTATTGAAGTAAATTGCAATTTTTAGTCTCATAAAAAAGGTTCTTATAGCATTTATATTTAAGGACTAGGCTCCAAATTACAATCATTGTTACTTTCTAGTTGTACTGTAAAGGCATGTAACTGCAATGTGAGAGCTATGTCTTGTCTTGAAGATCAGTAATCTTCATCTTGGTAACTGCGATTTTGAATTTTCCAGTTTAATCTTTGGACATATTTCATTGTTTTTGATTCAATTGAAAATAGTTTTGTGGGGTACATTCCTCCAGGTGAGAAGCTATACTTTACCACTTTTTTCATCTAGCTGCTAGGAAAAGGAAGATGACTACTTAGCTCTGATATGTTTCTTCTTTATTTCGATAGCATGAATAGATTCTAACCTAAGACTAGACTATCTGTAAACTAATGTATAACTACAGAATAACAGGACCTACCTGTATCGATCTTCTCTCTCGTATGTTCGACAGTTTTATAATGTGTTAAACATATGCCGGTTAGGGGTAGGCAACAGGCTGGGTGGTCCACCTGGTCTGGTGAACCTCCTGAGTGAACTGAGCTTAGACCTATTAGAATACAGGAGTCAGGTTGGGACATCGAATGTCCCATTCGCTTTCTGGTTATTCATTTGTACATCCGTGCCACATGTGAGGAGAATGAGTCAGAACTGTCTTTTAAACAGAGCAAAACCAACACAGAAGTCTTACCCTAATTTAAGGCTTTGTTTATGAATGAATCTGCAATTTGGTTGTTAAAATAGAAAACGGAAAAGAAAGAGGAATACCCAATTTTAAAATTGGGTTCACTTCTGCTTAAGGTTAGAAGGGGAGTGTCTTTTTCACATGTGAAAAGATTTTGTGCTCTCAGGGAAAACCGAGAGTTGGTGTTCCTTCTGCAATATCTCCAAACATCCAATAATTGTGGGTGGGAACTAAACATGAAAATTTCAAAATGGGCTTCTCGAAATTCAAATTTTAATTTGTTAAAAAAGAAGAGTTGTTTATAGATTCCCACTAAATGCCGTTAAATGGTGGGAGTTAATGTGTCAATGCGTGCACCAACTCTCTCTGCTTCCTGGGTGCATTGAAGTTGTGTTGTTTTTACAGAAATGGAGATTTTACCTTTTACCTTTCCATCTGATTGATCCTTTCTTGTGGGTTTTATTTTATTTTATTTATTCATGTTGCTCTCTTTCATGTACTAGTAATGGATTTCACAATGTATTTCAAATTGAGTTGAATATACTTTATTTCTTCTATTTGTTTTACGAACTTATGTCTTGCAAAAGATTTAGTTGGTAATAGATTTTTCTTGTATTCAGATGTGATTTTGGCATTGTCGTGTTATTCAACTTGAGTATGTGTTTCAACAGCTTTGAAGGCAATGATGAAGTTCTGAACATACGTGGGGTTTAGCTTGGTGGGTGCAATCACCATTATTTACCATGCATTCAGCAGTCGGGGCCAGTTCTACCCAGCCACAGTCTATCTATCAACCTCTAAGATTAATTTGGTGGTGCTTATGAACATATGTTTGGTCATCATGTGCACTCTTTGGCAATTAACCAAATTCTTGTTTCTTGGGTCTCTCCGAGAAGTCAAAGTTGAGAGGTTGAACGAACAGTCATGGCGGCGGGAGGTTATGGAAATTATCTTCATGCTCACAATATTCAGACAAGATTTTTCAGTCACATTTCTTACGATGGTCACAACCCTTCTGTTGATTAAGGCCTGGCACTGGATGGTTCAGAAGCGGGTCGAGTATATTGAGACGACTCCAACATTGTCCCATGTTCGAATTGTTTCATTTATGGTGTTCCTTCTTACCCTAGATTTTCTCATCTTCCATGGTTCTTTTAAGTATCTGATACAGACACGGCGACCATCTGTTGCAGTCTTCTTTGACTTCGAGTAAGATTCTTTTGCTTTTCTAAATTCTAAAATACCACTTGCACAAACCCAAATAAAGAGGATAAAATACTTCAATAACTGTATGTCAACAAATTTATCACACAAGCTGCAACAAATGTTAGCATTCTGTTTTCTTCTACAACTTGATGCTCTAGAATGAAATCCATGGGAGGTGCTGTGCCTCCAGATCATTAGTACATACATGCCACGGACTAGATCAAAACCGCTCATTTGGTAGGTCAAATAGTGACTGGGCCATACTCCAAAAATTAGTGTTTGGAGAATCCTAACCTTTTAATTGGTGGCATGGACACTATAAGACAATTGTAGGCAATGGTTCTCATTCTGCGAGAAAAGATCCATTAATTGGATGGTTAGGTCCAATCAATTCAAATTGCTTTTAGTCACAAATCAATGGTGTAACTGGCAGGGTGCGTGGTGCAGATCATCTGGCACATGTGCCATTATGCAGGCATGTCCTTCCAGATGCAGTGGATCAGCTCCCTGTTGTTTTATCCTCTACCACAAGATGTTTGGTTTATTCATTGTTAAATAAAAATATTAATGGTTTAATGCTCTCATGGGCTGATTTTGTTTGGTGTGGCAGGGCCATTGCTCAGTTTGCTTTGGTTTTAGAAAGATTTAAAAACAAGATGAAGTCACAGATGGGCAAGAAAAGATCTGAGGTACTGGCATCTGTTGCTGACAGACTACATTTGCAGCTGTAGAGCATCGAGTCTCATATCCAGACGAATGTGTGGGTATTCTAACTTCGAATTTTAAGGGGTGTCTTTGGTATGCACATATGTATCTTAGAGTAACCGTAAAATTTTATTTATCTCATTGCAGAGGAAAGTTCACAAGCCTCGGCAAATCTAAGAGAAAACGCTTAGAATCAAGATTCCAAGGTATACTTAAACTAACTTTAAGGGTTGTCTGGTACATAGAATTTTTGGGCAGTTAGGAATTGGAATCCAGTACTTTCAATCCAAATCATCTTTGGCATCCCCAAAATCCTAGATTGAAAATCCTCCTCTGAAGGACCCTATGATCCAAGGGAAAAGGTGGGGTCCAACATTCCCAATTTTCAATCCTCTCCAACTTTCATAACTGCTCCCTCCTCTCTTTAGGGCCCAAAATCCAGGCTGCCAAATATAATTCGGATTTCAAAGTTGTTATGCCTGAAAGATACCTCTGCAGAAATACTTTATAGGTAAATATATCCCTTGAATTTGTGGATGATGTGATTATGACAATATATCTCATGATTTACAAGATAAGCCTATATTTTCCTTATAAAATGAGCTTATGCATGTTTGTATCTATGTATATTAACTTAGCATAGTGCACAATGCACCGATGAATCCATCTAACTCTGCACAACCATTAAACAATTGAAAATTCATGGGATGAGCCCAAAGTCCTTGTTTGAGCTCTGTACATTTGTTATTGTGGCCACACATGCATCAATGTAGGGCCAATAGATGTAATGGAATTCAAGTTGCAACATTTGTCGCCTTGATAGTTTTTGACTTTTTAAGAATAGGATCAAATGATTGATTATTTTCCATGCATCAATTTGTTGAATGCTACTTTTGACTCTCTCTCTTCTTTTTTTTTTCCCCTTGTGTGTAAGATTTTAATCAATTGTGCCTGAATTTAGGCTTACAAGCACTTCAGCCTTTTGATGCCATGACTAGAGCATATAGAGGATTTCTTTTTATTTTTTTATTCAAGACCATTTTTAATTTATTGTAATAAATGTTATATTTTTTTATTATGAAGTAATATAAATTTGATTTAATATTCAGTTTTAATTGTATTGCATCATTTTTAATGGTTTAAATATTAAAAAAACTGCAGGGTTTTCAATTGAATTATTGGCCTATTGTGGCATTTCAAATCTATAAAAAGACTTTGGCCAATTGAATTAATAAGAATACTTTTAGCGGCGCTAGTCGAGAAGTTGGCGGCGCTTCTTGCACTTCTGCCGGCGCTTTTTGTCAGAAATACCGCGGTCACCAAAAGCGCAGCTAAAAGCCAATTAGCGCCGCAAAAGGGTATAAGTTAGCGGCGCTCAGACAAATGCCGCTACTAGCGCCGCTATAAACTTTAGCGACATCCCCATTTAGCGGCGCTTGTCTAACTATTACCAGCGGCGCTTTTGTTGTATTTAGCGGCGGTAAAAATCCTTCTTCTTGTAGTGGAATACAATACATACTTTAAGGTGGGTCCCACTGACTGGACCGTCCATCAAAATGGACAGATGGCATGGATTGAAGCACGTATATCATGGTGGTCCCACGTCCAGAAGACGAATGGCTAGGATAGTACGTGTGTCACTTGGTGGGTACCCACCGTCCAGAACTGTTGGATGGTGGAGGTAAGACCCATACATCATAGCTGGCCTCATAACAACATAGAAATGGATGGCTAGTATTAAAACACATACTTGATCAGACCCTCAGAACTTACTGACATTAGTCAGTAGCTTTGAGTTGCGTGGGACCCATCGTGCATGGTCTAGAGGGTGTGGATTCAACACATCAGCAAGTGGGCCCCACATGCTAGAGGCTGCATGGATGGCGTGGTTATTTAACAAATACATTAGGGCTCCATAAGACTTGCTGTAGCTGAATTGCTGCGTGGAAGGAACACCAGCCAATCTGTCTCCATCCACCGTCCACAGACGGACGGTTAGGATTAAATACATATATTAGGGTGACTCCCACACGTGGGGCCTACCATATGTATTACATATTTATATTCTTATTATTATTTTGAAGATGTACAGCACGGTGTGTATAAAACACATATTTCATGTGGGGTCCCGTCGATCTGGGCGGTGGGATAAAACCCCGCCACTATGGGCCCTCCCTATACAATGCATACATAAAGATAGTTCCCACCACAAATGGGCCCTCCCTATACAAATCACAAAAAAAAATCACCCACCTTTAAATATCTTCTTCCTTCTTCTTCCACCAATGCATGTTAGAACTCCAAGAAAAGAATTTCAACGGTTGAGATTGATCATGGAGGGTGGGATTGGATGGTAGGAAGGTGGGCCACACTGGCTCTTCTCATGGTGAGCCATGAACGTTTGGTGCTTCTGCTGGGGTTGGAGAGATAGAAATGAGAGAGAGAAAAATCATGGATGAAAAGGGATGGATGGAATGGTTATTGTAATGGAGGGGATGGGAAGGCATGGTTTGGTTTGAATTTTGTGTAAAGAAGGAATGGATAGGGAGAGAGAGAGAGAGTTGACTTGTGAGGGGGGGGGGGGGGGGGGGGGTGAGGTGGCATGGGGTATGGGTGGTTATACTTGACTTGTGAAATGATGTGTACTTGATTGATTGATGTGATGGGTCATAGAGATTCTTTCAAAATTTGTAACGTGTGGTGTTTCTTCGGAATGAACGTGGGCCCACATCTCCTAGCCCGAGTATCTTCTTAATGCATGAGTCGCGGCGCGGGTCACCGGAATTTGACCAAGAGGACTGCGGAGGTATACGGAATGGTACAGACTAGGATATAAGTCTCACAACTTTCCCCTCCTAATAGAAATTTTGTCCTTGAAATTTACAGAACAGATAAGGGAATAAGAAACATCATCAGGTATATAAGTCAAGGCACAATCAATCTACCAAAGGATGAAGATAGCTCTCTCTAATCTCAACCTCACCCTCCCAAGACGCATCATCAACAATATGGTGACCCTATTAATCTTCGGATTTTGGATCAGAAATGATCGTAAATGAAATTCAAAGCAGCCTCACAATTTCAATGGTAGGGAGCGATATTAGAAAATCTCTAAGTTATTCAAACTCAAGGAACTAATCATTCTAGGTTCTCAACAATCATAAAGTGTAGGGTAGCTATCAGCATATATGTGATGTTATCTACGGGTATTCCTAAGTTATGATCAGATACCATCTTCTGTCGCGCCCCAAATTTAGAAATTGGATTCATAGGAATCTTAATCACCGAATCTGGTGCCGACAGCCTCCGTAGTACCCCATTCTCAACTCCTAACGCCCATATGCCAGGCTCCGATCCTGTGATCCCACAAGGAGGATTTTCTAATGTACATTTATCTCGTAAGAAGCACAACCACAAGTTTACCCAAATCACAAAAGTAACTTCATCATCACATATCCACTAATATAATTAGTTGAATACAATTCTAAAAGGGAAAATACATATATCAAAAAAAAAATTAAATCTCCAGAAGACAGCTGCACGCTCCAAGCTCAACGCCGCTGCGACCAACATCACCTACACGCATCTATCGTGCATAAGCTTATAGAAAGCTTAGAGGGTGGTGAAAGTGTGTGCGCAAGATAAGTACTAAGAATACAAATACAATGTCAGAAATACATGTAAGATCATGAATCATACGATATCAGAGTAAGAGAAAATACTAACAAGTCTGAAAGTACCCTAGTTTGTCAATTAGCGTGAGTATTGAGTCTGCTACATAGAAGAGCCCCATAGGAAGATTGATCAAGCGTGTGCCTTAATCGGATGTGTATCCAAACTCACCAAAGGTAAATCTGAGCCTCACATCCCATGTCTCAAAACATAAGGTAATTAAAACCCTTAAAATTAATTATAATATCATAGGGTTTTGGATGTGAAAACTTTTTCAAAACTTTGAAAAATCTCTAAGATTTCTACCTCTGTCGATTTATTGATAGACTGAATGATATAATCAAATAGTGTTGTCGATGTCCTTGATGATCAATCGATACCATCGAAATGAGGACAAAAGATGTCCAGCAACCACATATATCTCTAGACGAAATTATCAATGTATCGATATACCTATCGATATCATCTTACTTTGAATCTCGAGTCTATCGAAGTTGACTCGATAAAATTGACATCACATCTGTTGTGTCCCTATTTTTCTAAGGAAAATCATAAAATCTTCGATATATCGAAGTTCTCCTCGATATCCTCTGAATTCAAATTTCGATGATATCAGAAGGCCTTCAATGATATCGGTCTTGGACACATAGTTATCCAGCAAAAGTTTTTAGGTGTTTTTATCTTGGATCGAGGGTAACTCGATAGAATCAATATTCAAATATCCATGATATTGAGGTCGAGTCGATTGTATCGAGAAAGGACATAAACTGTCCAGCAAGCTTACTGGAAAATCCTTTGGATTTATTGATGCATCGACACTCCATCGATATCATCGACATTCAAATTTTGATGATATCGAGTGTGCCTCGATCATTCTTGTGGCCTGAAATATTTCAAAGGCAAGTCTTTCAATTTTTTAAATGTTGAGGAATCGATCCTCGTATCGATGAAATCGTAGTTCGAAATCCGATTACATTAATGCATGTTTCAATTTCCTCGGCCAGCAGGAAAAATATTTCAAAAGTGTATGACATTTGAGTTTATGTCATCGAGCGGCCAGTCGATACAATCGAGAGTATACGCTTGATGATATCGGCCTCGCTCAATGATATCGAACTGTCATATATGAAACTATTTTATATCCGTTAGAACCATTGACCTATTTAATGAGAGCTTGTCTTTAGTTGCTGATAGAGAAAGAAGAGAGTGCTTTGAGTGTTTAACCTTAGATCATATACCCAAAGCCCTTTCTCTCCTGGAAGTTCATCCTCCAATCCACCCTCATCATTGGCATTCAATAGAGTGGATTGGGGAATGAACTTTCACATTCAAGGATCCTCCAGCTACTATCTTAATGGAAAATCATGAAGCTGGGATGCCTTGAATGCACAGATGATTGGAATCACGTTATCTTCCTTATAAAAAAACATTTAGGAGAGTAGGATTTTATCATAACCTTGACCCAACCCCTCACCATTATTGGTACATCTTCTGAGTTGTGGTTTAAGGAAGCAGAAGATTCTTCATAAAAAAAGGAGGAGATCTTCGATAACGCACTAAATGAGGCTCATCTACTTATCTGTAAGTCATTAGAGTCTAGAGGACCCTTGTGATCATTCCTTCTGTAAGATTGGGTCTAAGGTGTTTCTCACCCCTTGCAAGCCCTCGTAGGAGGCCACCGGTGGGAGTGTACGTGGTGGGTGCTTTGTGTTGATCCTTATTCTGTGGAGAGCATAAACAGTGAGGTTCCTTGAGTGGATCCTTGCCTAGTGTACCTAAAATTGGGCGCTTTGTGTTGACCCTTGCTTGTGGGAGCATAAACTTGTGTGGTTCCTTGTGTAGATCCTTGGCCGGTGTGCCTAAAATCGGGTGCTATGTGTTCACCCTTGCTCATGGGAGAAGAAACTGTCAACCTAGGTATAAGTTGCATTGGTTAGAGGTGAAGCTGATTTAAAACCTCCAGTTCGAGGTGAACCTGTTGTGAAACCTCCTCAGTGAAATTCGACACACTCAAGGGCTGAGTGCGTCTGCCGGGAGTGGAGTAGACAAGTAGTCGAACCACTATAAAAATGACTGTGTTTGTGTTTGATATTTGTATTTGATTATTTATGATTTCATTAAATGTTTTCATATTTGATCACACATCAAATAGTCACATCCATCATAAACTATAATTTTTTTATTGTTTATCATTCAAATAGTTTTGTGATTAGATCCTCTATTTGGCTTGAAAGCCATTAGAGTTACTCTGAAGATATCCTAATTCTATGCATGCATATTTACTCAGGATTGGATTAATAGGATTTTAAATAATCATAAACTATTCAAAAGTCATATTCACCTCCTCTAGGACATATTGGCATATTCCTACTTCAACTAAAGCGATCATTACCGCAATTTCAATTAGTATCAGAGTGGGTCTCTCTTAAAGGGCTTCACCACCTAGAGAGTGATCTTGACTGAAGTTAAGAATATGACTAGAGGAGAGGGCTTATTGGTCTCTAGACCTCCAGTATTTAATGGATCAAATTATGCATACTAGAATGCTAGAATGCACTACTTTTTGAGATCTTTGGATCATGATGTTTGGGATATAGTTGAAAGAGGATATGTGCCATCATTTGTACAAATAGTACTAAAAAATGGCACAACTATCACCAAACCAAAATCCAAAGAGAAGTGGATAGCATTTGATAAAGAAAACCAAGCTGCTGAGGCTAAAGCTATGAATGCTATCTACTGTGTTGTGTCCCAAGATATTTTCAATCAAATCAGTATGTGTGGGACAATAAAAGAAGACTGGGATTTGTTGGAAACAACCTATGAAGAAACAAGTACTGTGAAGAGATCAAAACTACAACTTCTAACATCACAGTTTAAAAGTCTAAGAATGGAAGAGCATGAGACCTTGATGGAGTTTTTCACAAAATTAAATATCATTTGCAACTCCATGGGTGGATTAGGTGAGAAAGTTCCGGTTCCAAAAATCTGTAGGAAAATATTAAGATCATTACCAGAATGGTTCAATCCTAAAGTAACAACCATTGAAGAATGTAAAAACATAGATGTAATGAACGTACAAGAACTAGTAGGTTCCCTACAAACATTTGAACTACACTTCAAACAAACCCCTAAATCCAAAATTATTTTCTTCAAAACTTCAAAGAATACAACAAATGAGGACATTGAAAGTGAAATAGAAAACGAAGAAGAGGAAGTGGCTTTATTGGCACAACGTTTCAGAAAGTTCTTTTAGAAATATCGTGGCTGTCCATTTAAAGCAAGAAAGGTGGACAACAGATATTTTATAGGTAAATTTGGTAAAAAGACCAAAGAACTGCAATGTTATGCTTGTCAGGAATTTGGACACCTATTTACTGAACACCCAAATAGTAAAACTAAGGGTAAGACAATGGTTGCCACATGGGATGATATGGAAGAGTCAAACTCAAAATCGAGCGACTCAAAAAGCGATGGAGATTAGAAATATATGACAATTCTTATGGTCTCTACAGCTCCAATCATTCCCATTGAAACTGAGAACGAGGAAGAACCGCAAGCCACTGAATCATTTTCATCAGATAATGAGGAAACTGAAAAGGAAAAAGAAGAAGAACAAAATAAACTACAAGATGCTTACAATTAACTCTACATTCATAACATCAACATAGTTAGAAGACTTGGAATTTTAAAAACAAAAAGGAATTACTGCAAAAAGATCTGGATAAAACTTTGAAAATTAATACACATCTAATCAATGATTTACAGCAATATCGTTTAAATAATGATAGACTCGAACGAATCAACACTTTCCTTAAATACGAGTCTGAAAAACTAAATAAACAGGTTAAGTTATTAAAAGACAAAAACATGCTCCTTCAAAATGAAAATCATACACTCCTGTTTGATTTATAAGAATCCAGAAAAATCGCTAAGCTAAACTATAAGTTTTCCCAGAGTGATGAGAAATTAGAAAAACTTTTAGGAATGGGAAGACCTAGAAAGGACAAGAGTGGCTTAGGATATGATAAATTTAAATCAAAATCTGGAAATGCAGCACTAATGACTGAAAAATCTGCTACTTCAGGAAGTAATACAAGGACTACTCTAATCTGTCATTTATGTGGTGATTCAGGTCATTATAAGTTTAAATGCTTGATACCTAGGAGGACGTAACAAAATTTTAGTCAAAATCATTTTTGTAAATTGAAAACAACTAGAAAAATACAAGACTTCAAGAGTCCACCTAGAAATATGGATAAAAGAAAATACACATCCATCACCACCTAGAATGAATGGCAGAATGAAGGAGTTATTGAATCAAGTGGCTAAGTTAAATAAGAAAACTAAATCTATCATAGTCAGAAATCTTGTCCCAAAATGGATAGTAAAAGAAAAAAAAAATTGCCTTATTACTCACTCAAATCAAATAATATAATAGGCAATGATACTAAGTGGTGAAAGTGCACCTACAAGTGCCCTGGTTTGTCAATTACGGTGTAAGTTGAGTCAGTCGGACAACAGCGCCTTCCAGGAAGATCAAGTCAAGTGCTTGCCTCAACTGAATGTGTAGAAGCTCACCATAGGTAAATTATAGCCTCACATCCCATGTCCCAAAACATCAGGTGATTAAAACCCTTAAAAATAAGTAAAACATCTTAGGGTTTTAGGTTAAGAAAACTTTTTACCAAACTGGAAAATCTTTAAGTTTTTCTTACCCTGTCGATTATATCGATTCCATTTTCGATATGATCGACCTGCTCTGTCGATGTCATCTGCATCTCAATCGATACAATTGAGCGAGGACATAAAACGTCCAGCAATCAAAACCTTCATCTGGACGATTTATCGATATATCGACAGTTCAGTCAATGATATCATAGCCTCACATCCCATGTCCCAAAACACCAGGTGATTAAAACTCTTAAAAATAAGTAAAACATCTTAGAGTTTTAGGTTAAGAAAACTTTTTACCAAACTGAAAAATCTTTAAGTTTTTCTTACCCTGTCGATTATATCGATTCCATTTTCGATATGATCAACCTGCTCTGTCGATGTCATCGGCATCTCAATCGATACAATCGAGCGAGGACATAAAACGTCCAGCAATCAAAACCTTCATCTGGACGATTTATCGATATATCGACAGTTCAGTCGATATCATCGACGTTCAAATATCTATCCTATTGGAAGAGGATCGATAATATCAACAGATAGTTTTCCGATGCCCCTGTTTTTCTAAAGAAAACTTGTTTGTGTTTCTATATATCAATGTCTGTCCGATTCAATCTGAACTCAAATACCGATCATATCGAAAGTCAGTCAATCATATCGATAGTGGACGCATGTTTCTTTCAAAATAAATTTCAGGTTGTTTTTAATGTTGATCGGGGAGTCAGTCGATAAATCGATATTCATATCTCGATCATATCGATACTTGGTTGATTGGATCGAGATCGGATACAAACCGTCCAACAAGCTTATAGGTAAATCTATACGATTTATCGATCCAATCGACTAGGTCTCCGATATCACTTGATATACAAATTTCGATGACATTGACTGTTCCCCGATCATATCTGTAGAACCTGAAATTCTTCAAGGCATCTCTCTTGTTTTTACCTGTCGATAGATCGATGTCTCTCTCGATGGAATCAGAGTTTGAAATTTGATAACATCGATGTGTGTCTCGATCCCATCGACCAGTTGGTGAAAGGTTTCTAAAAAGCGAAATGACATTTGAGGAATGAACTTCCGCATCATTGATATTCAGGGAGTTCATCCTCCAATCCACCCTTATCATTGATATTCAAAAGAGTGGATTGGGGAATGAACTTCCGCATTGAAGGATCCTTCAGCTACTACCTTAATGGCAAATCATTAAGGTGGGATGCCTTGAATGCATAGATGATTGGAACCACTCTATCTTCCTTATAGAAAAATCTTTAGAGAGTGGAATTCCATCATAACCCTGACCCAACCTAAAGCCTAGTATAGGTACATCTTTATGTTGCAGATCGAGGGAGATGAAGACTCTTCATCAACAAGAAGAAGATCTTCATCACTGAGCTAAAAGGGACTCATCAACTTATCTTTAAGTACTTAGAGTACAGAGGACATTTATGATCATTCCTTTTTAGGATTGGGTCGTAGGTGTTGCTCACCATTTGAAGTCCTCAAAGGAGGCCTCCGGCGGGACTGTACGTGCGGGGTGCGTTGTGCGGACCCTTGCTCTGTGGAGAGCATAAACATCTGGGTGCATTGTGTGGACCCTTGCTTTGTATGGGCATAAACATCCGGGTGCGTTGTGTGGACCCTTGCTCTGTGTGGGCATAAACATCTGGTTAGGAATGTGCCAGCAAAACTCCAGGGTTTGAGGTGAACCGAGTAGAAACTTCTGTAAAGGTTGAAAGTGAAACTAATTTAAAACCTTAGGTTTGAGGTGAACCATGGGAAACCTCCTTAGTGAAATCCGGTCACTCAAGGGTTGAGTTTGGAAGCCGGTAGTGGAGTAGACAAGTAGTCGAACCACTATAAAATGAATGTGTTTGAGATTGGTATTATCTTTCATTTATGTGATTTCCTTACATGTCTTTATATCTGTTTACCTAAATTCACATCTTATACACTCACACAGTCATATCCATCACAATCTTGTCTATAAATTGTTTACCTTTTTGAATAGTTCGTGATTGGATCCTCTATCAGGCTTGGAAGCCAGTAGAGTTAATTTTGAGTAATCCTAATTTGCACTCTGTGATAGGATTAGTGTGATAAGGATATTTTAATAAATCATAAAAACTTTTAAAAATTCTATTCACCCCCCTCTAGGACATATTGGCATATTCCTACTTCAACTCAAGCGGTCTTCACCGCTATTTCAAGTGGAACCTGGATAGTGGATGCTCAAGACATGTTACGGGTGACAAATTCCTTCTTTCAAACTATTCAGATCTTAATGATGGGATAATCACCTATGAAGATGGAAGCATCGCTAAGGTAATTGGACAGGAAATTATTAAAGGAATACATTAGCTAAAAAATGAGAATGCCTTTTGCATAAAAGGATTAACACATAATCTATTGAGCATTTCTCAAATATTTGACAATGAGCATGTGGTTACGTTCAACAAATAGGAATGCAAATCCTAAACATATCAGGTGAATCAGTAATGAAGGGCTGTTGTATAAATAACCATTGTTATATCATTAAAGGAAGGGTGGATCCCAATGCCTAGAAATATTAAGCATGGAAAAATAAGTATAGGTCATGCATCTAGATCTAGATAGTTGCTGAAAAGATGTAATTTCACTGAGCTCCTAATGATACATCTAATGTCTCTCACGTCAATCTTTTTTTATATAAACATTCTAATGTCTATAATTTTGATTTGAACAATGCTGTTACAAAAATTTTCTGTGTATACTGTTAATTCAAAGATATACTATACTATACATGAAAGTTTGCCAAAATGCTGAAAAATGAAAAATATTCACCTTTGATATATGTAACACCCTGAAAATCGAGGGTCGTGTATAAACTCAACTCCCGAGTTCCAGACCGTCACTTATACAACAAAAATGATTATGATTCAATGTCGTCTAATTTAAAGCATTCACATGAGTAAAAGTATACCAAAACTGCAATTCATACTTCAGATCCAGTGATAAAAGCAAGCGGAAGACTAAACAATATATATATCACTGTATGGAAAAACAAAGTAAATCTCATCTGTCTCCAAAGTATGACTACATCTCTGAGTCTCATATAATATACATGAACAAAATAAATATCCAAAATGGTCCCACTGAAATCCCATCGATCCAGGTCGCCTACGCGAAGCCATCGTGATACTGCATGTACGAGAACTCGTCCTGGTCCTCGTCGATGTCTGGCTCCACCTCCTGGATCTCAGCCTCACCTGCATCTACAATAGGGTCTGGTGGGTGTTGCAAACACCATCCCGTAACGTGGGAGTGAGTGATCAACTCAGTGGAATCATAGAGCAAAGATTAGCATGTTCACAATTCAATCATGCGATAATAGTAAAGCAGTAAATCAGACAATCCTAATACTGTTGTTAATGCAAGATGTCATGACGTGATGTATGCCCTCACCGACGATCTCCCTCATACGGCAACATCTTACGACCGCGGCATGCCACACTCCCTAGAGTGCTCCACATCTTCCAGGCACATGCAATGCTATGGTGATATGATTTCCAAGTTATTATTAGTCCATTCAAACAGCAGGATTGGGAAACTAAGGTACTTCCCTTGTATCAATCCCAACACAGATCCTGTCTAGGGTCATCACTCCTAGTAATCTCATACGATGTATATTTCGTAGGTCACTGCAAGGGCTGCCAGGGCTGTTGCTCGCACTCGTTGCACCGCTCCCCCATCACCTTATCAATACAGGCCTACTGTACTCTACTGCACGGAAGGGTCGTCGCCTCCCGTGGACTCAGAATACGCTCGCGGTCACTACAAAGGACTCGTCGCCTGATCAGTGTAGGCCGACAGCTAGAATATAGTGTCCCATACCACCATAATCTACTCAAGAGTTTAGGTGCTCACTGGTCACTACGGGGAGGTTTGTGGCCCCAGCGTAGGCCGATAGCTAGACCACGGTGTCCCATACCACCATGCCCGGCTCATGAGTCTTCGTGGATCAAGGTACCATGGTTAACAGGGTTTACAATGGTAAGTTCAGTACCCTAGGTTCAAGCAGTTATGACTCATACAAGGTGAACATACATCGGTCAGTCGGGTTGCTTGACGGGCTCGACTAGCGCGATCGCATCTCAAGTCGAACGACATGAAGTGTGTAAAACACTTCGCGTGGCCTAACCACTGCCGCCAACTCTAAACGTGAATCGCGTTCATCGACGCGACGTTCGTGGCTATGACCAGTCAGCCACGAATTCGCTCGGTTACCGACTGCCTGGACTAAGTCTAGTCCCAAACACTTATGAAATCACATCAACAATATATGTAAAAGTATTGGAATTGAAATACAATCATATGAGCATGTTAACACATGTTATAACATTCAACTTAAGCAAATCCTCAAGCACTTATATTCCATGTACGTAATGAAATCATACATTTAATCAACATGTAGAAAATCATTTAGGTCAGCATATTAGTAGAGAAATCCATCTCAAACTAATTCATAATATCATTTAGTTCAATACATACTAATACAAACATTTATACAAACACATACACTACACACTTAAGTCTACATATAGCATGTCGACCCGAAGTGTGCAATTAGGCGAATCTCTTCGCCAAACTAATTATGCACGTATTCCTAACTTCCTAATGCGACAACAAATCATGTCAATCACATCAGCAAAATATGAATGTAAACAGTACTTCCTATAAATGACTAAAATGCCCTAATTCGCATATTCTTCGTTAATTTACGAAACGGGAAACGGAGAGCATTTTGTACATGTCAAACGGTGATACCGTCAAGAATCTACTATTAAACGACATTGAAAGCATTGGGGACTGTCAATCAAAGTGTCTAAAATCCTCACCTTATGTCTTGTAGACTCATGAATTGAAGCGGAGCGTATACGCTTCGTCTACAGCGAATAAGGAACCTAATACACGAGATCCATAAGCTACATCGCTATGGAAACAAAGGAAACTCAAATCAGCAACTGTTTAGGGTATTTGCTTACCTAGAATCGCGGTGAAATTGCCAGGAAAACGGTAGAGGTGTGTTGCTTGAGCACGTGCAACACGTAGCACAAGTGGCAGGAAGAACTCTCCCACACTCTCACAATCTCTCACCTTTTTCTCTCTCCCAAGTTAGGGTTTCTCTCAAATTCGGATGGGAGAGAGGAGTGAGGGTTTCAACCCCTTTTATAGCCTAAAACATGCCCAAAATAAGCTTCGGAACAATGTTTACTTGGTGCCTAACCAAATCGGGGCCGTTTCGGTCCAAAAGAGCATTTCTGATGGTCCCCTAGCCAAATGCGGTCGGACTTAAGCTCATGCATATTGGATCTAGCACACATCCAGTTTTCGGACCGGTAGGGTTCACAGATCGCACGTGGCGGTCCAGTTTCAGTTTAACGGTCACCGCACCAAGATCAGGCCTATAAGTCTCGTGATATGTAATTGAAATTTTTCCTGATCCAAGGGTGTAATTTGGCTGTATTCTGACGGTCAGAACGCTTAATACTGATGTGTCAATTTCGTGTGCCAGATTTGAATTTCAAATTCCAATTTTAACCCTATTCTCACTCTCTTCACTCCAGGCTCAATGAAATAGCCTCTGAACGTCAGTTGGACTTGATTTTCGAAACGATTGCCAAGCCCAGCTAAGTGGTCATAATGGTCTAAGATGGTAGGTATCTGACTTACGATGCGCGGTCTAGATCCAATACAAAGTTTCAAGGAGGTCCCGAGAACAAACCGGTTTAGAGTTTGATCCGAGGCTTTAGAACATTATAGCACCCTTGGTTCCACTCGCTTTGGGCCTTGTAGAACGTATTTAATGTGATCAGGGACCATTTCCCAGCTATTCTAATGTTGCACTAGCTAAACTAGTCATATTTTCTAAAGGAATGAATTCTACACAAATTTCGGGTCGAGTTGGTACTCGAGCCCAAGTATGGATTTTTCACGGGCGTTACAATATATCTGTTGATAAATCATGTGGATTCTTGATTAATCGATCAAAGGTTGATACCATCGACGCCTCTTTGGAATGGGAAGATTCATATGATCGAGAATGATATTGAAGACAATTTTGATGACATCGAATGGGGTCTCTCAATAACTTCGAAACACAGGTTGATGATATTGAAGATTGCCGCTCGATATAAGGTGGTTGAGCGGGAAAAATCACAATTTTCATCAAAAAGTCTTTTTACTTTCTACTTGCTCGTCTCCTTCCGTCGGTTCGCACGAAACTTCATCGAAGAGCCATCGTCATTCCTTAAAAACAGTATTACCCCTTCCATTCCACCTTTTCAAGATTCCATCTTGCTTTTAGATTGGGTATTTCGAGATTTTCAAGAAGAAATTTTGTCCGATTATCCCCAAATCTCTCAAATCTCTATCTGTGAGTGTCATCAAATGGTAAAGGACAAAGGAAAGGTGTCCAGTCCTGGAGAGTCTTCTAGAGCCTCTCAATAAAAAGTTCTTGCTTCAAAAGAAAGAGTAAGGGCTCCTGAATGCGGGACCCCTACACACCAACGCACTAGACAAGGATTGCGTGGCGGGTCCCAATCTGAGGCACCAACACCTAATACGGCTAGGGTAAATCCTGTTCTGGCTAAATACACTGGTAGGAAGTTTATTCATGAGAGAAAGGTAGATAGGGATTGTTTAATACCGTATAATTTAGAATCCCTTTTCGCCGCAATTGATTGGTTGTCTGTTCTTAACTTTGGTGGGCCATGTCACCTTGAAAGGACATACAACTTTTTCACTTATTGTCATTCTTCATTGTCTGATCTGCCTTTTATCACTCTGTCTATTGATGGTAATGATGTGGAGATCACCTTTAATCTATTGCTGGAATTTTTGGTCTTACTCTATCACCTATGGGTCTTCTGGATATGGATCTTAAAAATATTGAAACTTGATCCAAGGTCATGAAGTTTCTTTTCCATGGTCACGACATTCCTTGGTACCAAGGCAATGCTTTAAAATATAAGTTTATGGAACCACGATTTTGGATTTTGCACGGTATTTTTGCCTCAAACATCTATCCTGGAAGTACCAACCGTTCCGATCTCACTGAGTTCATGACCATGATAGTATATTCCATAGCCTCAGGGATTAAAGTTTGACTGCCTACTCTGGTTGTGTATCAGTTAGTCTATGTCATTCATACATCCCGGGATGTTCACGTGCCCTATCCATGGATTATTCACACTATGTGCAACGGCCTCGACTTTCCAATTACTAGCGATCCAGAACTTCCCCTTCATGTCTTCATCAAGAGCAACATTCAAAGGATGGACTTAAAGTTCCATAAGTTTCCTGAGCAGCCACTAGAGGAAGGAATTCATGAAGAAAGAGAAGGAGGTGAAGGCGGTGTGGAGGAGCTGAAATGGATGGGAATGAACCTCCTACGCCCCATCAAGCTCTATCCACTTCAGAGCCCAGGCATGCAAAAAGGTTTAAGCTCCATCAAGACAGGATTGGAGCAATATAGGGAGATGTTGCCCAACTAAAGGAGTCTGTGAATACCAAGTTCATTGTATTGGAACGTCTGGTAAACGGAGTGCAGCAGACTGTGCAACAATTGGTTGATCTGATCACCTAGTGTCGAGATGACACGGCATCATCTTCCTCTGCTCCATTGTGCTGGTCTCAGGATGCTATCACATACACCCAACTCGTATCTCTGCATATGGGCATTAGTATCTTTTTGGATGCTCTACGCTCCCATGAGTGTATGTGGTAACACACTAACCTGCAATCTGACAGGCTTTTTTTTTTTTTTTTTTTTTTTTTTTTTTTTTGTATATGCCCATGGATGGGCTAGATACTGATTGTTAGTTTTGGGTGCCTATGAATGGGCTTGGTAATTTTTTGGGATAACTGTTATACTACTGCTAATCTTGGGCAGTATATATGTTTTGGATATTTTGGGCTAGGATTGGTTATCATACATATCTGCATTACTGCAATACCTTGTTTTCTTTGATTATATCGTAAATAGTCTGGAATGCTTGTGCTGTTTTGATCTTTACAGAATCTGCTTACTATTCTGCCCTATTTGATCTCCTAAGATGCATACATATTCTCTAGTACGAAATACTATTTACATGTATGCTCCTTGAATGATAATTCTCCAAATTGCTTCAACTTCAGTCAATATCAACTATTCCATTTACCTTTGCCAATGACTGACATAAAGGGGGAGAATAAATCAAAACCCCATTGAAAAAATTGTGTATATCTGCTTGTGAATGGTGGTGGTGCAAGTGTTATGGGGAGTAGCTGCAAGGCGAAAGGGGGAGTTTGGAGTTAGGGGGAGCAGCTTCTGAATGTTTGTGTATGTGAACTAGATAACATTGTACAATTGTTTAAAGTTCATGTATACACGATTTAGGGTGTCAATATAAAAGTTGTTCTAGGGTGTTTTGATATTTTGTCACGTAATTGACAAAAGGGGAGATTGAAAGTGCCATAGTTTGTCAATTAACGTGAGTGTTGAGTTTGCTAGACAGAAGAGTCCCATAAGAAGATTGATCAAGCGTCTGCCTCAATTGGATATGTGCCCGAACTTGCCACAGGTAAATCTGAGCCTCACATCCCATGTCCCAAAACACCAGGTAATTAAAACCCTTAAAGTTGATTAGAATATCATAGGGTTTTTGGGTAAGAAAACTTTTTCAAAACTTTGAAAAATCTCAAAGTTTTCTAGCTCTGTCGATTTATTGATAGACTGATCAATATAATCGAACAATGTTGTTAATGTCCTAGATGACCAATCGATGCCATCAAAATGAGGACAAAAGATGTGCAGCAACCACATATATCTCTGGACGGAATTATTGATGTATCGATATTATCAAACTTTGAATCTGGAGTCTATTGAAGTTGACTCGATAAGATTGACATCACATCTGCTGTGTACCTATTTTTCTAAGGAAAATCATAAAATCTTCGATATATCGAAGTTCTCTTCGATATCCTTGGAATTTAAATTTCGTTGATATCGGAAGGTCTTCGATGATATCGGTCTTGGACACACAGTTATCTAACAAATTTTTTCAAGTGTTTTTATCTTGGATCGAGGGTCACTCGATAGAATCGATATTCAAATATCGATGATATTAAGGTCAGGTCGATTGCAGCAAGAAAGGACATAAACTGTCTAGCAAGATGAGTGGAAAATCCTTTGGATTTATCGATGCATCGACACTACCATCGATATCATCGACATTCAAATTCTGATGATATCGAGGGTGCCTCGATCATTCTTGTGACCTGAAATATTTCAAAGGTAATACTTTCACATTTATCAAATGTCGAGGAAGCGATCCTTATATCGGTGAAATTGAAATTTGAAATCCGATGACATTGACGCATGTTTCGATTTCCTCGACCAGCTGACAAAATGTTTTGAAAGAGTATGATATTTGCAATTGAGAGTATACGCTCGATGATATCGAACTCTGTCATAAATGTGATCTTTTTATATCCGTTGAAACCTTTGGCCTATTTAATGAGAGCTTGTCTTTAGTTGATGGTAGAGAAAGAAGAGAGTGCTTTTGAGTGTTTAACCTTAGATCATATACCCAAAGCCCTTTCTCTTATGGAAGTTCTTCCTCCAATACACCCTTATCATTGACATTCAATAGAGTGGATTGGGAAATGAACTTCCACATTCAAGGATCCTCCGCCTACCATCTTAATGAAAAATCATTAAGCTGGGATGCCTTGAATGCACAGATGATTGGAGTCGTTCTATCTTCCTTATAGGAAAACATTTAGGAGAGTGGGATTCCATCATAATTTTGACCCAATCCGTCACCATGTATTGGTACATCTTTTAATTTGCGGTTCATGGAAGCAGAAGATTCTTCATCAACAAAGGAGAAGATCTTCGACAACGCGCCAAATGGGACTCATCTACTTATCTATAAGTCATTAGATTCTAGACGACCCTTGTGATCATTCCTTCTATGGGATTGGGTCTAAGGTGTTTCTTACCCCTTGTAAGCCCTTGTAGGAGGCCTTTGGCGGGAGTGTACACGATGGGTGCTTTGTGTTGACCCTTGCTCTGTGGAGAGCATAAACAGTGAGGTTCCTTAAGTGGATCCTTAGCTAGTGTGCTTAAAATTGGGTGTTTTGTGTTGACCCTTGCTCATGGGAACATAAACTTGTCAAGTTCCTTGTGTGGATCATTGGCTAGTGTGCCTAAAATCGGGTGCTATGTGTTTAACCTTATTCATGGGAGCATAAACTGTTAGCCTAGGTGTAGGTTGTTTTGGTTAGAGGTGAATCTGATTTAAAACCTCCAGTTTGAGGTGAACCATGGCCCTCACATACATCATATTGGGCCTCGACAATCGTAATCAGAATCGGCCTCAACAATAGCATCGACAATCGAAATCAGCCTTGATAATCGGCCACGACAATCGAAATCAAAATCAGCCTCAACAATCAGCCTCGACAATCGAAATCAGAACTAGCCTCAACAATCGACCTCGACAATCGGAATCGGCCTCGATAATCGAATCGGAATCGGCCTCAACAATCAGCCTCGACAATCAGAATTGACATCGACAATCGAAATCAAAATCGACCTCGACAATCGGCCTCGACAATCAGAATCGGCATCGACAATCGGAATCGGAATCGGTCTCAACAATCGACCTCGATAATCGAAATCGAAATCAGCCTCGACAATCGAAATTGGCCTCGCCAATTGGAATCAGAATTGGCCTCAACAATTAGCCTCGATAATCGAAATCAGCGTCGATAATCGGTTTTGACAATTGGAATTCGAATCGGCCTCAAAAATCGACCTCAAAAATCGAAATCGGAATCAGCCTCGACAATCGAAATCAGCCTCGATAATCAGAATCGGACACGATAGTCAGAATTGACCTCGATAATTAGAATCAGCAATCAGCCACAATGTAACACCCTGAAAATCGGGGGTCGTGTATAAACTCAACTCCCGAGTTCCAGACCGTCACTTATGCAACAAAAATGATTATGATTCAATGTTGTCTGAGTTAAAGCATTCACATGAGTAAAAGTATACCAAAACTGCAATTCATACTCCAGATCCAGTGATAAAAGCAAGCGGAAGACTAAAGAATATATATATCACTGTATGGAAAACAAAGTAGATCTCGACTGTCTCTAAAGTATGAATACATCTCTGAGTCTCATATACATGTAAATAAATAGAAATAAAATGTCAAAATAGTCCCACTGAGGAGTCCCTTCAACCCAGGTCACCTAAACAAAGCCGTCGTGGTACTGCATGTATGAGAACTCGTCCTGGTCCTCATCAAAGTCCGGCTCTGCCTCCTGGATCTCTGCATCACCTGCATCTAAGATAGGGTCTGGTGGGTGTTGCAAACACCATCCCGTAACGTGGGAGTGAGTGATCAACTCAGTGGAATCATAAAGCAAAGATTAGCATGTTCTCAAATCAATCATGCGATAATAGTAAAGCAGTAAATCAGACAATCCTAATACTGTTGTTAATGCAATATGACATGACATGATGGATGACCTCACCAACGTTCTCCCTCATACGGCACCATCTTCATCCGCGGCATGCATGCATCCCGCTCAGTGCTCCACATCTTCCAGGCACATGCAATGTAATGGTGATATGATTGCCGAGTTGTTATTAATCCATTCAAACAGCAGGATTGGGAAACTAAGGTACTTCCCTTATATCAATCCCAACACAGTTCCTGTCTAGGGTCGTCACTCCTAGTAATCTCATATGATGTATATTTTGTAGGTCGCTGCAAGGGCTGTCAGGGCTGTTGCTCACACTCGTTGCACCGCTCCCCCATCACCTTATCAATACAGGCCTACTGTACTCTCACTGCTACTGAAGGGTCGTCACCTCCCGTAGATTCAAAATACCCTCGCGGTCACTACAAAGGACTCGTCGCCTGATCAGTGTAGGCCGATAGCAAGAATATAGTGTCCCATACCATCATAATCTGCTGACAAGACTAGGTGCTCACTGGTCACTACGGGGATGTTTGTGACCCCAGCCTAGGCCGACAGCTCGACCACGGTGTCCCATACCACCATGCGAGGCTCATGAGTCTTCGTGGATCAAGGTACCATGGTTAACAGGGTTTACAATGGTAAGTTCAGTGCCCTAGGTTCAAGCAGTTATGACTCATACAGGGTGAACATACGATGGCCAGTCGGGTTACTTGACGGGCTCGACTAGCACGATCGCATCTCAAGTCGAACGACATAAAGTGCGTAAAACACTTCGTGTGGCCTAACCACTGCCGCCAACTCCAAAACACGGCTCGCGTTCATCGACGCGTCGTTCGTGGCCAAGGTAAGCCAACCATGAATTCGCTCGGTTACCGACTACCTGGACTAGGTATAGTCCCAAACAATTATGGAATCACATCAGCAATCATATGAGAGTATTGGAAATGAAATACAACAATGTGAGCATGTTAACACATGTTATAACATACAACTTAAGTAAATCTTCAAGTACATGCATTTCATACATACAATGAAATCATGCATAAAGCTAACATGTAGGAAATCATTTACATCAGTATATTAATTGAGAAATCAATCTCAAACTAAATCATAACACCATTTAATTCAATACATACTAATACAAGCATTTATACAAACACTTACACTACACACTTAAGTCTACATATAGTATGTCGACTCAAAGTGCGCATTTTGGCAAATCTCTTCGCCAAACTAATTATGCACGTATTCCTAACATTCTAATGCGACAATAAGCCATGTCAATCACATCAGCAAAATATGAATGAAAGCAGTACTTCCTACAAATGACTAAAATTCCCTAAATCTCATATTCTTCGTTGGTTTACGAAACAAGAAACGGATAGCATGTTGTACATGTTAAACGGTGTTGCCGTCGATAATCTACTATTAAACGACATTGAAAGCGTTGGAAACAGTCAATCAAAGCGTCTAAAATCCGTACCTTATCTCTTTTAGGTGTGTGAATTCAAACGGAGCGTATACGCTTCGTCTACGGCGAATAGAGAACCTAATACACAAGTTCTATCAACTAACATGCTATGAATCCAAGGGAACCTCCAATCAGCAACTTCTAGGGTATTTTCTTACCTAAAAATGTAGAGAAATCACTGGCTAAGTGATCGGAGCGTGTTGCTAAAGCACGTGCAACAGGTAGCACAACGGCAGGAAAATTCTCTCCTACTCTCTCTCACAAACTCTCACCTCTTCTCTCTCCCAATCTAGGGTTTTTCTCAAATTCGGATGGGAGAGAGGAGTGAGGGTTTCAACCCCTTTTATAAGCACAAAAATGCCTAGAATAGGCTCGGGAACAAAGTTTACTTGATGTATATCCAATTCGGGGCTGCTTCGGTCCAAAAGACCATTTCTGGTGGTCCCCTGGCCGAACGCGATCGGACTTAAGTTCGTACTTATCGGATGTTGCTCTCATCCCGTTTTCAGACCATCAGTGTTTGTAGATCGCCCGTGGCGGTCCAGTTTCAGTTCAGCGGTCACCGCACGTAGATCAGGGCTGCAAGTCTCATGATATGAAATAAAAATTTTTCCTAATCCGAGGGTGTAATTTGGCTGAATTCTGACAGTCAGAACGCTTAATACTAACACGTCAAGTCGTGTGCCAGATTTGAATTTCAAATTCCAAATCTGTCCCTATTCTTACTCTCTTCAGTCCAGGCTCAATGAAATAGCTTGCGAACGTCAGTTGGACTTGATTTTCCAAATGATTGTCAAGTCCAGCTAGGCGGTGCTAACGGTCTAAGATAGTAGGTATCGGACTTTCGACGCGCGGTCTAGATCCAATACAAAGTTTCAAAGTGGTCCAGAGAACAAACCTGCTCAGAGTTTGATCCGAGGTTTTAGAGTATTATAGAGTCATTGGTTCTACTCGATTTGGGTCTTGTAGAACGTATTTAAAGTGATCAGGGACTATTTTCCAGCTACTCTAGTGTTGCGCTAGCTAACTTACACTTATTTTCTAAAGAAATTAATCCTACGCGATTTCTGGTCGAGCTGGTACTCGAGTCCAAGTACGGATTTTTTCAGGGCGTTACAATCTACCCCCCTTAATAAATAATTTCTTCCTCGAAATTTGTACCTTTGCGTACTCCTCGAGAAGCTGTGGGTAGTTCTTTCTTATCTCAGCTTCTGTCTCCCAGGTAGCCTCTTTCTTAAAGTGATGCGTCCACAATACCTTCACAAGGAGAATTACCTTGCTGCGCAGTACCTGCTCCTTCCTGTCTAGGATACGCGTCGGTCGTAGGATATATGTAACATCCTCTCCTAACTACACCTGCTCCCATCTGATGATATGGGAAGGATCAGAAACGTACTTCTTCGGCATAGAAATATGAAATACGTTATGAACGCTCGCGAGAGGCGTGGGTAAAGCCAAACGGTAAGCCACTGCTCCCACACGATCGAGGATCTAGAATGGACCAATGAATCGCGGTGCTAGCTTCCCCTTCTTTCCGAACCGAAGGACTCCCTTCATAGGGGAAACTCGTAAAAATACATGATCCCCGACTGTGAACACTAGCGGCCATCGTCTCGTTTCGGCATAACTCTTTTGTCTGCTCTGCACTGTGAGAAGCCGACGTCTAATAATATCAATCTTCTCTAACGTCGCCTGCACTAACTCTAGGCCAATCAAGCTACGCTCACCGACCTCTGCCCAGCAATGCTGTGCGCGAAAAGGTCGCCCATACAGTGCCTCATAAGGTGCCATACCGATACTCGCCTGGAAACTACTATTGTACGCGAACTCCGCATAGGCAGGACAATCATCCCAACTGTCCTTGAAGTCTAATGTGCAAGCTCGCAACATATTCTCTAAGATCTGGTTCATCCGCTCTGTCTGTCCGTCTGTTTGTGGGTGGAAGGCAGTACTGAACTTCAACTTCACACCCATAGCCTCCTGAATGCGAGTCCAGAAAATAGAAGTGAATCGCGTGTCTCTGTCCGATACGATCTCCAACGGAACTCCATGCAGACGCACAATCTCTCTGATGTACAGTCTAGCCAGCTCGTCTGCAGAGTTCGTAACTCTGATCGGTAGGAAGTGCGCCGACTTCGTCAGACGGTCGACGATCATCCAAATGGAATCATGTCCCTTCCTCGTCTTCGACAGCCTTGAAATGAAATCCATGGAAATGAAATCCCACTTCCACTCTGCGATCGGCATATGCTGCAAAAGTCCAGGTGAGCGGCGATGCTCTGCCTTCACCTGCTGGAAAGTGAGACAACGGGACACGAAGTCTGCTATGTGGGTCTTCATACCTTCCCACCAATAAGTCCTCTTCACGTCGCGATACATTTTCGTACTGCCTGGATGCATCGCGAGTCTGGTACAATGCGCAGCCTGGCGAATCTCTCGTCTCAAGTCAGGGATATCAGGGAAGCATAGGCGGCCACGATAACGTAAGCCCCCATCCATACCAACTCGCCACTCAGCGTTTGCATTTTCACTGGCCTGCTCTCGAAGCTCAGTCATATGCGCATCGTCCCTCTGCGCCTCGATGACCCGGTCATCGATCTGAGATCGCATCTGTACATGTGCGATGAACTCATACGGCTCCTCTACAGTGAGTTTCTGCTCAAAGTCTCACAAAAACTCAACCATATCCCACTCAGCAACCATCAGTGGAGCCGCAAACTCTATCGCCTTCTTGCGGCTCAACGCGTCAGCTACAAGGTTCGCCTTCCCAGGATGGTAAGAGACTTAGAACTTGAAGTCCTTCAACGTCTCCATCCATCGCCGCTGCCTCATATTCAAGTCTCGCTGCGTGAATATGTACTTGAGGCTCTTGTGGTTGCAAAAGAGCTCGAACTCCTCTCCATAGAGGTAATGTCTCCAGAGTCTCAGTGCGAATATGACGGCTGCCAACTCTAGGTCGTGTGTAGGGTAATTCTCCTTATGCTTCCTTAATTGTCTCGTCGCATACGAAATTACCCTGTCCCTCTGCATAAGGACACAACCCAGACCAACGCTAGACGCGTCAGTGTATATCGTGTACTTAACCCCTTGCTTTGGCAATACTAGCACAGGGGCGGACGTAAGCCTGTCCTTCAGCTCCTGAAAAGATGACTCTACCTTGTCATTCCAGGCAAACTTCACGTCCTTCCATGTCAACTGAGATAAGAGTCTCGCGATCTTCGAGAAATCCTGAATGAAGCGCCGATAATAGCCAGCGAGACCCAAGAAACTCCTCACCTCAGTGACAGAACCAGGCTACTCCTAGTCCTGAACCGCAGCTACCTTAGACAGGTCAACTGCCATGCCATCCTTGGACATCACGTGTCCCAGGAACTTCACTTCCTGCTTCCAGAAGTCGCACTTCTTGTACTGTGCAAACAACTGATGCTGTCTGAGTGTATCCAGGACCAAGCGCAAGTGCTCCTCATGCTCCTCTTGACTCCTGGAGTATACTAAAATGTCGTCAATGAACACAACGGTGAATCGATAGAGGAAAGACCGGAATACCCGGTTCATCAGATCCATGAACACGGCTGGTGCTTTCGTGAGACCGAACGACATCACAAGGAACTCGTAGTGGCCAAAGCTGGTCCTGAATGCTGTCTTCTACACGTCCTCATCCCTGACGCGCAACTGATGATATTCTGACTGAAGATCAATCTTCGAGAAGTACTGCGCTCCTCTCAACTGATCAAACAAATCATCGATCCTGGGTAAAGGGTACTCGTTCTTCACCGTGATCTGGTTCAGCCTGCGATAATCAATACACAATCGCATCGAACCATCCTTCTTCCTCACAAACAGAACTGGTGCTCCCCAAGGAGACACACTAGGCCGTATAAGGCCAAGCTCTAGCAAACCATCAATCTGCGTCCTCAACTCCTCCATCTCTCACGGTGCCATGCAATACGTCGGCAGTGAGACGGGCGTGGAACCAGGAACCAGATCGATAGTGAAATCAATCTCTCGTCGGGGCGGTAAACCAGGGATCTTCCTGAACAGATCCCCAAACTCAGAAACGACTGGCGTATGCTCAAGCATCTGGGCACCAGCGTCACGTAGCAAAGTAGCGTAACTAAGTATGCGGAAGGGGAGATTTACCCACACTGGGAACGTGAAGGATGCACCCTCTGGCTCGTACGCAGTCACTATACGAGTCTCGCAGTCAATCTCGGCCCTCGCTGCAGTCAACCAGTCCATGCCAAGAATGACGTCGAGATAAATAAGAGAGGGTTAGACAACAAGATCTAAAGCCATCGTCTTGCCCCCCAGATCCACCAAACAGCCCTCACACATCTGGGTGGCATCTGTAAAGGACCCGTGAGCTGTATAAACTCGCACCCCATCCATAGTAATAGTCGGCAGTCCAAGACGCCTGACTATGGCATGTGATATCAATGAAATCGTGGATCCAGTGTCCACCATCACGATAATAGGAATACCTCCAATGTGGGCCGTGACCTCAAAGGCCGAATGCTGAGAAGTCTCCATCGCAGCTGCCTCAGCTGTCAATGCATGCACTCGTGCCTGCTATGACCAGTTCGGCCGCTGTACCGTGGGCCGTACAGGCTACCTGATCTGAGATACCGGAGGTCTGAAGGAAGGGTGCGCAGGAGCCAACCATATAGGCGGTGCTGATATCGCCTGTGGACGTGTACGGTCGATCTTCTGCCGTGGCGAGAACCCACTGTCCTGCATCCGAGCAAAATAACTCTGCGTCGAATGGCCCGATCTCCCACAGTATGTACATGATAACTCGGGGCACCGAAACGGTGGTGCTGGCGCTGTAGCCCGAGTATGAGGGTCGGCGCGAGGCCTCTTGCCCGCAAAGGGCCTGTCCGGTAACTCTAGTCGTGGCCTAGGAGCAACAGAGCCAGGAGATCGGGTAAGTCGATCCACATCCTTCTCTGCCCGCATAGACATGTGAATCAGCTCCGCATAAGAGGGAATGCTCACGCAGCACATCTTCGACCAAATATCTGGTCGCAAACCCTCAGAAAAGCACCGTATGCGCATCTGCTCATCTGCCAAAATAGTCGGGACGTATCTGCCCAACTCGGTGAACCGATGCTCATACTCAGTGATCGTCATGCCTCCCTGTCTAAGGCGCAGGAACTCATTCTCCCAGTCATGCCTGTACGTATGGGGATAGTATTTCTCATGGAAGCGGAACTCGAACGCTGCCCAGGTCCATATATAATCAGCGGCAACGGTCCGCAAGACACTGTCCCACCACAAGCTGGCCTCTCGCTCGAACAGGAACGTATCCAACTCTACCTGCTCAGCCTCTATACAATGTAGCATTCGCAGTATCTTCGACACACGGTCGAGCCAATACTCGGCCTCCTCGGGTCTATGAGAACCCGTAAAAGTGGGAGGTCGTAAGCGTTGGAATCGCTCTAACAAGCCCCGTTTGTCTACGGCATTCCCCGCAGGGTAAGCAGGTGGTACAGGATGAACCATGCCCTCATCCTGAGCATATGTATCAGCATCCTCTGCTGGATGCGCAGGTGGTGCAGGTAGAGGCACACTCCTACCCTGGGCTAGTGTCCCCATAATAGTAGTCAGGAGCTGCTGCTGCTGCTACATCATGGCCATCATCTGCTGAAATCTATCTGGAGGTGGAGCAAGCTGTGGCATGTACTGCATCGAAGAAGAGGAGCGGTAAGGCTCTTTGACGGACGGTGTGAACGGCGGTGGTCCAACTGTAGGACCAGCAGTAGGCTGAGACGCACGCACTGTCTCAGGAATCGGGCCCACAGCAGGGTCCGCATGTGCATCAGACTGCGAAGGAGCCTGATCCATAGGCTCACTCAATGCAAGCCAAGCCGTGCTCCGTATAGCCTTCGGTGGCATTTCCTATATTCAAAATAGGGCGCAACCTTGTCAGTCTCAATAGCACAAACACACCGCAATCATTCACATAAGGAGTCAAAGGCCTTCAATGCATTTCATTTAATCAAAATTGTCACAATACAAGGGATATGTCCTTACAAGCATCATGACGAGAAGTACATGGGAACTAAGACAGTTAAAGTTTCAACAGCAACATAAGTAAACTACTAGCCTTAACAGGCTTACACAACTTAAAGCAGGAAATGACTAACTACTAACAACAACATCAAAGATCATCACTAGTCTGAGTCGGGTGATGGAGGAGGAGCACCCTTATCCTGCAAGCAGCACAGGATCGCCTTCAAGGTGTGAGTCACCTTGCCAAATTTCCTCTTCGTAACGGCCTTGGTATCCTCGACTTCAGCTCGAAGTTCCTGAACTTTCCTTCGTAAGATGACCTGGCTCTCCTCAATTCGGGCAATGCGATCATCACCAGTAGCTTGAGCAGAAGGAGGAGGGCTCTCATCTGTATCCTGAGCCTCCTCTTTTGCCTTTTCTTGGACTTCTTCCTCAACTTCTGCTCCAGGTTCTCCTTCACTTGGATCCTCTTCATCATCAAAGTTGTCCTCGCTATCCTCCTCAAGCTGAGTCTCACGGTACTGAGACCCGATCTTCATCTTAACCATGGTAGACTCATCGATGCTGTGAATCGAAACTGGCAATTTCGGCCCAAGTCTGTAAGCAAACTCAAGCGTGATCTTGCATATAAGTCGGCCAAAAGGAAGCGACTCAGACCTTCTTCTTGATTTCTCTATGAGGATAATCTGTCACAAGATGAAAGTGGCCATACACACATTCTCTCCCTGGGCCACTAGATACAAGAAATCTACCATAAGGCGGGTACATTCAATACGATTTGTCGACCTGGGATACACGTAGAAGGTGCAAATGTGATGCAGCAGGTGCAAATCATCAGACATATAAGATGCCTTACGGCTATTATTAGCCTGTCATGGAACCAGTTTACCACATAAAAACCTGGTACGACGATCTCGCTCACGCCTACTCCTCAAATTCTTCGCACTAGGATAAACATCACCAAGAGGCACGTTCAGAAGTCGCACAATCAACCGAACATCCATCATAGCCATCCGGTCTCTACCAAAAGGAATTTTGAACTGCAATGGCTCCAGTGTAGGATTCTGGATACGAGCGTAGAAGGCACGAACGGTGCTCACATTAGCACGAGCACGAGCTTCAAAAAGAGGACCCCAATGCGCAGCTTCAATGCGCTCGAACAACAGGAATTCACCGAAGAGTCGTCCTTCCACGTCCACCTCAAATAACACTTTATGGTCAGTGTATTCACCGTGAGGCATCTCTGCTAAAATAACTCGCCCAAGTTGAGTATGGGGATCCAAATCCCGCTTTGTATGGAACTCTCGGGCTGTAGTTGGACTTGCGGCGGCGCTTGATCTTGCAGTGCCACCCCTCGATCTTCTTGATTGAGCAGAGCGACTAGGCCCAGCCTCGTCCGTTGTGGTCTTTCTCTTTCCCATCAAAAGAGAGGATGGAGGAGAGTGACAAAAGACCCAAAATGGCTTCAAAAAAAGCCATGAAAATTGGGGAAAATGCAAAGAAATGGCTGTCCCAACTGGAAAAGGGAGATCTAGGCATTGTAGAGGGATGCTTCAAGCTCCCCTAGGATGGATTTTTAGAAAGAAAAGAGAATGAAAAAGGGGAATGGAGCAGCTCACGATTTCAGCTCGATTTGGGGGTTTTAAGAGCTCCAAACGATGAGATTTGCAAGAGGGAGGGCTGAAAATCACTATGGAGTGATGGAGTGTGGTCTTTTTCAGCAGGGAATGGATTTAGGAATGATTTGGAATCACAATTTTGGGATAGGGCAACTGAAAAATGAAAATGGAGCTAGGGGAGGGGCTGTTTGTGAAGGAAGTACCCCTTTTTGGGATTTTCTATGGACGAACCCTATATGGAGGGGGTGTACTACCCCAAAAGACCACACCTGCCAACTTTCAGCTCGAGTGGGCCACCCCGGGCAGCGATACATCGCCGAACCGGCGATGGCATCGCCGACCAACTCCCTAGTTGGCCAGTGGGACCACATGGGTCTAGTCCCCCATGGTCCAAGGATCCCAAAAAACTATGGGCCCCACCTTGGTTCATTGTAGATTGCCCTATGGAGGCCCAAACATGCATTCAGGGCTTTCCGGGGCCAGTCTGCAAATCCGAATACAATTACCTATCATGCAGCATATGATTTTGGGGTAGAAAGAGCTAATACATCCATCTAGTCCATTATTTTCTAAAGAAAGCAAAATTAGAATGGCCTAAAGGCTGATTTTCATGAAATTTTACTATTCACTATAAAATTTTATCAAAGTATGATTTTATATCATTTTCACATTAGGATCAATGCCTAACATGAAAAGGATAAGAAATAATTGAAGAATGGAGTGGCGAGAGGAAGAATTTCGAAGACTTTAGGTGAAACGGGGTTTTTAAGCCCTGACGATTGAATGCAGGGGTTGTGGTTGTCCCACGGTCCAAGGATTTACATTTATGGGTTTAGAACCATTCAAAGAATGTCTCCACCCACTTACCTACAACCTAGGAGCTACTCAGGTCGCTTTACGCGACCCTAGATGCGTTACGAACTCGATCGCGCGATAGAAATGAATAGACTTCGCCTATTGACGAATCTGCGATCTTACAAGTATTTCTAGACCCTTCTCACACCCACCTAAGTCAAAGGAAGCGACAGCATACATCACGTGACCATAACCCAGGCCCGGTATAATCTTATTCATGCTCTGATACCAACTTGTAACACCCTGAAAATCGGGGGTCGTGTATAAACTCAACTCCCGAGTTCCAGACCGTCACTTATGCAACAAAAATGATTATGATTCAATGTTGTCTGAGTTAAAGCATTCACATGAGTAAAGTATACCAAAACTGCAATTCACACTCCAGATCCAGTGATAAAAGCAAGCGGAAGACTAAAGAATATATATATCACTGTATGGAAAACAAAGTATATCTGGACTGTCTTTAAAGTATGAATACATCTCTGAGTCTCATATACATGTAAATAAACAGAAATAAAATGTTAAAATAGTCCCACTGAGGAGTCCCTTCAACCCAGGTCACCTAAACAAAGCCGTCGTAGTACTGCATGCATGAGAACTCGTCCTGGTCCTCATCAAAGTCCGGCTCTGCCTCCTTGATCTCTGCATCACCTGCATCTAAGATAGGGTCTGGTGGGTGTTGCAAACACCATCCCGTAACATGGGAGTGAGTGATCAACTCAGTGGAATCATAGAGCAAAGATTAGCATGTTCTCAAATCAATCATGCGATAATAGTAAAGTAGTAGATCAGATAATCCTAATACTGTTGTTAATGCAATATGACATGACATGATGGATGCCCTCACCAACGTTCTCCCTCATACGGCACCATCTTCGTCCGCGGCATGCATGCATCCCGCTCAGTGCTCCACATCTTCCAGGCAAATGCAATGTAATTGTTATATGATTGCCGAGTTATTATTAATCCATTCAAACAGCAGGATTGGGAAACTAAGGTACTTCCCTTATATCAATCCCAACACAGATCCTGTCTAGGGTCGTCACTCCTAGTAATCTCATACGATGTATATTTTGTAGGTCGTTGCAAGGGCTGCCAGGGCTGTTGCTCACACTCGTTGCACCGCTCCCCCATCACCTTATCAATACAGGCCTACTGTATTCTCACTACTACTGAAGGGTCGTCGCCTCCCGTAGACTCAGAATACCCTCGCGGTCACTACAAAGGACTCGTTGCCTGATCAGTGTAGGCCGATAGCAAGAATATAGTGTCCCATACCACCAAAATCTTCTCACGAGACTAGGTGCTCACTGGTCACTACGGGGAGGTTTGTGACCCCAGCGTAAGCCGACAGCTCGACCACGGTGTCCCATACCACCATGCCCGGCTCATGAGTCTTCGTGGATCAAGGTACCATGGTTAACAGGGTTTACAATGGTAAGTTCAGTACCCTAGGTTCAAGCAGTTATGACTCATACATGGTGAACATACAATGGCCAGTCGGGTTACTTGACGGGCTCGACTAGCACGATCACATCTCAAGTCAAAAGACATGAAGTGCGTAAAACACTTCGTGTGACCTAACCACTGCCGCCAACTCCAAAACACGGCTCGCATTCATCGACGCGTCGTTCGTGGCCAAGGTAAGCCAACCACGAATTTGCTCGGTTACCGACTGCCTGGACTAGGTATAGTTCCAAACAATTATGGAATCACATCAGCAATCATATGAGAGTATTAGAAATGAAATACAACAATGTGAGCATGTTAACACATGTTATAACATACAACTTAAGTAAATCTTCAAGTACATGCATTTCATACATACAATGAAATCATGCATAAAGCTAACATGTAGGAAATCATTTACATCAGCATATTAATTGAGAAATCAATCTCAAAATAAATCATAAAACCATTTAATTCAATACATACTAATACAAGCATTTATACAAACACTTACACTACACACTTAAGTCTACATATAGTATGTCGACTCAAAGTGCGCATTTTGGCAAATCTCTTCTCCAAAATAATTATGCACGTATTCCTAACATTCTAATGTAACAATAAGCCATGTGAATCACATCAGCAAAATATGAATGAAAGCAGTACTTCCTACAAATGACTAAAATGCCCTAAATCTCATATTCTTCGTTGGTTTACGAAACAAGAAACGGACAGCATGTTGTACATGTCAAACGGCGTTGTCGTCGATAATCTACTATTAAACGACATTGAAAGCATTGGAAACAGTCAATCAAAGCGTCTAAAATCCGTACCTTATCTCTTTTAGGTGTGTGAATTCAAACGGAGCGTATACGCTTCATCTACGGCGAATAGAGAACCTAATACACAAGTTCTATCAACTAACATGCTATGAATCCAAGGGAACCTCAAATCAGCAACTTCTAGGGTATTTTCTTAACTAAAAATGCGGAGAAATCACTGGCTAAGTGATCGGAGCGTGTTACTAAAGCACGTGCAATAGGTAGCACAACGGCAGGAAAATTCTCTCCTACTCTCTCTCACAAACTCTCACCTTTTCTCTCTCCCAATCTAGGGTTTTTCTCAAATTCGGATGGGAGAGAGGAGTGAGGGTTTCAACCCCTTTTATAAGCATAAAAATGCCCAGAATAGGCTCAGGAACAAAGTTTACTTGATGTATATCCAATTCAGGGCTGCTTCGGTCCAAAAGACCATTTCTGGTGGTCCCCTGGCCAAACGCAATCGGACTTAAGTTCGTACTTATCAGATGTTGCTCTCATCCCGTTTTTAGACCATCAGTGTTTGTAGATCGCCCGTGGCGGTCCAGTTTCAGTTCAGCGGTCACAGCACGTAGATCAGGGCTGCAAGTCTCATGATATGAAATAGAAATTTTTCCTAACCGAGGGTATAATTTGGCTGAATTCTGATGGTCAGAACGCTTAATACTGACACGTCAAGTCGTGTGCCCGATTTGAATTTTAAATTCCAAATCTGTCCCTATTCTTACTCTCTTCAGTCCAGGCTCAATGAAATAGCTGCGAACGTCAGTTGGACTTGATTTTCAAAATGATTGTCAAGTCCAGCTAGGCGGTTCTAACGGTCTAAGATAGTAGGTATCGAACTTTTGACGCGCGGTCTAGATCCAATACAAAGTTTCAAAGTGGTCTAGAGAACAAACCTGCTCAGAGTTTGATCCGAGGTTTTAGAGTATTATAGAATCATTGGTTCTACTCGATTTGGGTCTTGTAGAACGTATTTAAAGTGATCAAGGACTATTTCCCAGCTACTCTAGCGTTGCGCTAGCTAACTTACACTTATTTTCTAAAGGAATTAATCCTACGCGATTTCTGGTCGAGCTGGTACTCGAGTCCAAGTATGGATTTTTCCAGGGCGTTACACACAACGATCGGAATCGATCAATAATCGGAATCGACAATCGGTCACAACAATCAAAATCAATCGATAATTAGCCTCGATAATCGAAATCAACAATTGGTCACAATGATCAGAACTAATCAATAATCGGCCTCAATGATCGGAATTGGCAATCGGCCACAACAATCAGAATCGTTCGATAATTGGCCTCGATAATCAGAATTAGCAACTAGCCACAACGACCTGAATCTATCAATAATCGACCTTAATGATCAAAATCGGCAATCGGTGACAATAATCGGAATTGACCGATAATCGGAATCGACAATCGGCCATGACAATCAGAATCAATTGATAATCGTAATCAGGAATCGGCCTTGACAATCGAAATTAGCAATTGGTCCCAATAATCAACCTCGACAATCTGCATCGATGAGAATGGCCTAACAAGGCAAAAGGGAAGGTCACAATGTGGACATTTAACCATCATTAACCATCAACATGGACATTCAACCAACATTTCTCCCAAGGAGTGGCCCACATAGGGCCGACCATACAGTGGGCCCATGGCCTCACATAAAAGCCTAATATACATTGTAATGGGCCTCATACAGGGGAAAAATACACATTACTATGGGCTGCATCACATGGTCCTAATACACGTCACGGTGGGCCACATCACATGGGTTGGAAATACATCTTAATGGGCCTCAACATATGGGTCATAAACACATCACATCAGGCCTTGCCCATAGGCCTCCAATACATCACAATAGGTGGTAACCCATGTGCTTCAAATACACAATAGGTGGGCCCTAGACATGGGCCTATTTACATCGCAAGTGGGCCTTGCATATGAGTCTCATACACATCAGATTGGGCCACAACCCATGGGCCTCAGTACATCAAAATGATCCATAACCCATGGGCCTTAAATACATCAAGTGGGCCGCATCCACGGGTCACACCAATGTGCTTCATATGCATCAAGTGGGCCATAACTATATCACATTGGGCCTCATCAAAGGCCTCATCCATGGACAGCTCAATCAAATGCATACATCACGTGGGGAACACATGAAAGGATGGTGTGAATATACAACATATATAAGACGGTGGGTCCCACTAGGCAGCCCACGACTCTAGAATGGATTAACCCAGAAATATCACACATACATCATGATGGGTCGGCCCCACTCTGCTACCCAAACCTGATGGTCCATAAGAAAATAAAACAAATACCTCATGGTGGCCTGCTGACAGCTCCATGCCGCTAGACCTACCCACCTTAGGGCTTACGTCCGGAATGGTCTGTCCAAATGGACGATGCGGATACAATGCATACTTTAAGGTGGATCCCACTGTCTAGACCGTCCATCAAAATGGACAGATGGCGTGGATTGAAGCACGTATATCATGGTGGTCCCACGTCTGGAAGATGGACGGCTGGGATAGAACACGTGTGACATGGTGGGTACCCACCGTCTAGAACTGCTGGACGGTGCAGGTAAGACCCATACATCATAGCTGGCCTCACAGCAGCACAGAGATGGACGACTGGTATTAAAACACATACCTGATCAGGCCCTCAGAACTTACTGATGTCAGTCAGCAGCTTTGAGATGCATGAGACCCATTGTCCAGGGTCTGGATGGTGTGGATTCAACACATCATCAAGTGGGCCCCACGTGCTAGAGGCTGCACGGATGGTGTGGTTATTTAACATATACATCAGGGCCCACTATAAGAAAACTGGCCTTTACCAGTGGTCCAAACCACCGGCAAAGGCCCAAAAAACCACCAGCAAAGCCTTTGCCCATGGTTTGCTAACTGCTGGTGAAGCCTCGGTCGGTAAAGGCTTTACTCGCAGTCGTGCTCCCTTTACTGGCGGTTGTGCAAGCTGCCACTGCATGTGGGATTTATTGGCGGTTGTCCTAGCCGCCGCTGCATGTGGGATTTGCCGACGGTTTGCACAATAGGATGTGTTATTTGAATTTTCAGCTCTTAATCCATGTGGGACTGACTTGACTTTACTAAGACTTCAATTAGCATTTAGACTCCTAATTCCATAATGCATATGCATTTATAAACCTATCTATAATTGTGATTTGGTTTTTTCTTTTCCCTATGCCTTACTAGTTTACCTTTCTTTTCCATTGCCTATGGCAGCTTCATGTTGCCCGCAGTTTCGGATGTACGAGCTCATTAGATTGTAAACATTCGATTTATAATAATAATTATTAAAAAAAAGAAAAGGAAATGGCAGAAATTAGATGCCCGACTCACAATGAGTCCCATTTTATGAGTTCTGCCTCTCCAACTCATAAAATGATGGACCTTATCAGTGACCCTTTTTAGTCAAGGCCCACCTGACTTTTGGTCAAGGCCCACTTGATTTCACATTCCTCTTAGGAAGTTAATTGCGCCTAGTGATTGTTTTTGTATAAAAAAAATTCATGCCTATGTATCCCTTTCACATGCATCGAACTGCCGCGAATAATATTTACAATAATAAATCGAATAGTTTTAAATAAATAAATAAAATCAATCGATCCATAGTCCCATTCATCCATGCCTAAAACCTGCAAAACAAAATAGTGAAAAGAAATTAATTGGTATCAGAGTTGAAGTTTTGGAATTCAACTTAATATTGCATCAAAATACATATTAAAGCAATCGAAAACTTACTCATTTCCAAGAACCGAATGAAGGTTGACAATGAGTACAGAGAGTAGGATTCAAAATAAACAGGGCAGCTTAGCTGATGAACAACCAAAATCGCATTAGCAAGTGCAGAGAGTAGGATTCAAAATACTGCAATGACAATGCCTGTAGCAGGGCCTCAGGTTAGGAATGTATGCTAAACAAACGAGAGTGATCATTGTGAATAGAAGCCTTCCATAGAATAAGTTGGGTTACCTTGAATTTGCCCAGACGTCTTGGGAAGATAACTAAATTAGCCTTATAAGTTTTCAGCCTTTGAACATTAGCTTGAAGACCCTCCAGAGAACAGTACTTATGACGATGGTCAACTACAATGCCAATGGCTGAGGCAAGTTTCTTTGGAATGCCAGCTGCCTGAAAAATACAGTCCAGAATTACGTGATCCACAATGCACAAATTCATGACGATAAGAGAAGCATCACACTAGGGGAAATAGAAGCATTATGGAAATATGGAAATTGGATGATCCACAATGCACATGTGTTGGTTTCAAGGGCAGGAATGCACATCCCAGTTAAACTATGGGGCTAAAGGGTGTACATAAATCACAAACATCAAGTGCATAACAACATAGGTCAAGATCAGGAAATGTAAATGAAGCAACATAGAACACTCAAGTCTTTAGCCTAACCAACCACGAGGAAGAAGCAGAAAATTTTCAACAACATCAAAACGATGGGAAATAATTAAATGGCAACACACCTGCATAGGAAAAAGGATCATATATAGATTGTGAGTAGTGAGAATCTTCTGTTAACTTTGAAAGGATCAAAATGATGGCATGCATTTGTTCATCTAAAGACCCTGTCAACGTCACTAACCTACATTCAAGCCAACAAAATTATGATCTTGTGGGGATATTTTGATGTCAGCTTGTGAAACCCAGATATTAATACTTAAACATATAAATTAATGTTATAAGAAACTTTAAACAAAATACAATCTCAAATAGTAATGCATCCCAAAGAACAAAAAATGACAACCGACAATATACTCAAGCATCTATTTCGGAAGATTTCATTTACGTTGGTTTATAAGTTGAACAAATGGCAGAGGGTGAGTATTTCCTGTACACTATTTCCAAATATAAAAATATATCTTGAAATTGAGATTTAAATAAAATAAAATAAAATAAGATTAAATCCTATATAGGATAAGGAAGGGAAACAGTAGATCTAAAACACGGGTGAAAAGCAAGGGAAACAGTAGGGATGGAAATGTACTGCATTGAAACCTTCTTGGAGCACACCATGAAATTTATATGCCATCAAAATTGTTGATAGGGTTATTACTATTGCAGGCACAAATATTATCCTGGATTCCTGATGCAAGCAAGACTTCCGCTGTCACCACAGTGCTTTCAATCCCCACTATTTCTTGTGATATAATTAGGAGAGTTTTATATCTTCCTAATTTTTATGTCCTTGCTCAGATTACACAAATACACAAAACAGTGGGGATTGAATACCTGGCAGTGACAGAAGTTTTGTATCATAATGATATTTGCTCCTACCGTTTATCAACCACACAAGCTTTTTCTTGTAAATATCTGCTTACCTGCATAGAAACTGAACACAAGGGTATATTTTGATCATGGTCTGGTTAGATGGAATTTCAGTGATTCAAATCCGACATTGAGGCATTTAATACAGAAAATTCAATAAGCAAGCAAAAATCTTACAGGAAACAAGAAACAAAGGGGAAAAAAACATATGTATGAAATATTTATATTATAACACAAAATTGAGCTTAAGTGATTCCATGATTTGAAGGACAGACCTGATGCCGAATCCACAAATTGCCCATTGATTAGCAGTTGGGTGTGCTCTACTTGAATAGGTGGTGTTATCAAGTCTTCAACTGTAATGGCAGTGACAAATCTATGGACGATTCTAGCATTTCTGCATGAAGTTTATATCATAACAGAAAATTCTATAAATAGAAATGCTTGAGTATCAACCAACTAGCACAAAATTAGCAAGATGACATATGTATGAAATGCAAGTGGTCCAAAAGATTAGTCCCACAATGAAGAACAAGATGCAAAATATGGTCAGTCCACTCACCATGTGGGCCACATCATAGAAAATGTAGAACTGTAAATCTGATCAAAGAGTGCATGTGTGACTGGATTGGAAATCCAAAAGAGGCATGGGCATCAGTCTGATGAAGAAGAACTTCCATACTAGACCACTTAAACTTTACAACATGCTCGTGGCCACAACCCATGAATTCTACCCTGGGACCTAGTGAGGAAAATAGTTGATAAATCAAAACCTGCGGGCAATCAAAACCTGGGACCTAGCGAGGAAAAAGTTAACACTAAACCTGTGATGATTATGCTAAATCTTTAAGTTGTTATAAACCAAAACCTGAAATGAGTAGGCAAAATAAACAATTATCATCCGAGCTTAAACGTGTAAGATGTTACAAACCTTAACCTAAAATGAGTAGCAAAAATAAAAAATTCAGTATACATATGTAAATGTGAAATCTATAATGAACAACCAAAACAATCATTTCAAGCCTGTATGCTGATACAAACCAAAACCAAAAATGAGCATCAAAATAATGATTTAACATCCAAACCTGTATGCTCACGAGGCTTTTGTACTCCATCTGTATAGTGTGTCATTTCGCTACAATGGACCACACTTCAAAAGCACAACCATCTCGTTAATGCCAACCAATAATGGAAATTATACATCACTAATGCACAACATTTTCATAACAAAGCGGAAAATCTTATATCCCAAATTGTTTAGGCTTTGACTCGGAAGACTTCTTCAATAATACGACCACATGCAATCAAGATTTTTGTCATAACTTGCAAGTGCAAGAACACTATGGCAGATAATTCGAAATGATAGTAGAAAATTATAAGCTACATAGCACCACCGGAAACCCAACTAATTGAAGACAAACATGTAGTAAAAGTCTGAAGGCTGAAAAGACAAACATATGAGGTTGTTCCCTACCACAGCAATTGCCATCATTTCAAATGCTCGAATCCTGAAACACAACCACCAACAAAATAAGAAAAGAAAAATGAGTTAAAAATGAAAGCGCTTTCCAAAAAAAAATCTACTAAGATCATCAATGAAATGTATCTAATAGGGAAACAGAGCTTGTCACTAGATATAGAAAGTACAAATTCCAAAGGTATATTATGCCAACCAATTCAATTTAGACATGTTTCATTGGAAAGAGTTTGGTGACTAGTCTTCTTTCTAAGACATTGCCCCTGAAAAAAGGCATATGAATGCACCAATTGGGAGTTTCTGATTTACCTGTCTGCGAACAGAATTTGATTTCTCTATTTAACAGTTGAATTTCTACAAAATGCATGGAATCAAATGAATGATATAAATTAAAAGACTAAAGATCTCTTTTATCTTTTGATTATTACGTTACAAAAATGAATAAGAAGGAAGAAAGGAAAAAGGCTAAAACCAAATATTCCTACATCAAAGGAAAACAAGAATGAAAAATGTTTACCTACTGGCCCAATCGAATCACATCAACAACATGCAACACAGTGTAAACCGCTTTCTTGACCTGTTCAATGAAAAAGATAATGTATCCATTGGAAAAACCATGGCTTTACTATCAACAAAACTCATCAAAAACGAAACTCGCATTACTTTCTATATAAACACCCAAACCAATTGCCATAACCAAGTGCAATAGAAAATAAATCATCATAATCATCATCATTACAATGAAAATTTCCCATATTTTGCAACATTTTTCATACAGGAGCTAGTCGGTTTATGATTCAAAAGGTAATAATTAAAGCCATCCAGCAAAAGTCAATTTCTTATAGTGATGTGTATAACCCAATAGATGATAGATTGCAAAGGATGCATTCTTCTCTGATCAATGCTATCTTTTGGACAAAATCCAAATCAAACAAGAGATAAAATAATCAAAAGCAGAACATCTATATTGGAGACTGCAATACCTGAAAAAGAACCATGGGCACTAAAATTAAGCAAACATATTTAAATGTTAAAGCCAAAAACACCAAGCTCTTTGCCAAATGACCAAAACCACTAAACTGCATGAAGATATTGCCAAATGCAAAGGCAGTCTGAATCCAAGACAAATGAGTACAGTAGCTTAGTAAAATAGCTAACATTAACAAAAGATATGTGATACTTTTGCAGTGTAAGAATATGCTTTAGGATTGAAACATTCTTTCAAAACATTTAATAATATATTTGAGGCTCATGACTATGAGTTTCTACTTTCTAATTTTTGTAAAAGAACCATATATATATATTTTTAATTATTATTATTATTTTATAATTTCAAGATTACATGCATAAAATGGCCATTTCTAAAAACAAGGGATCATGATTGGGATTGCTCATCTATTGGAAAATCAGGGTATGTTCATGCTTTCCCTACTAAAACGCACCAAATGTCAAGAATGGAGAGGAGTTACCAGGCATAGGATGAATCTCATTCTACATGGGGGATAGTAAACACTAGGCATAGGTGAAAGCACATGCCAACAGAATAATACACTTTCATAACAAGTCATGCCACAGGCTCACCGTTTATGTGCAAATAAAAGAAAAGATACATTAGTTACTCCCACCTCAGAAGCAAGCATCCACATATATGGTCAGAAAAGAAGTGTGGAGCAATTACAAAAAAGACAAGAAAACAGAAGGTAATAAGAGAACTCAACGCACATTTCAGAAACCATCAAGTACCTATACAAGACCATGCAGGGTCAACTTGGCCTCATCATCCACATATATCTCCATTGGCTGAAACGGAACAAATGTCAAATTAAAGAAAATTAGGAGCTCTCCTCAAGCTAATTGAATCCAATTGGACGATGTACAGACAACTCTAGGAACCGATTCTGGTCCATGTCTGACTTGAAATACTAGCATTATGCTTCCTAACAGAAACTTGTTTAATTCACAACCTTTTAATCCGTATCCTACCTAAAATAGATCCCATTAGTAAACAACTGATGCTCAACTCCAGATCACAGCCTTATGTACTAAACAACTAGGTATATGACAACTGGGTGACATTGAAGACAGCAGCACAAGTAGGCTACAGAAATTGCTCCAACAATGTAGATGATTAACCATCATTAGCCCAAGTAAAATAATTGAAGTTATAGGTGACCTCTATATTGTATTTCATACTTTTACTACCACAAACCTAGAATTACTAAAATGAAGCATCCTAAGGAAGAAATACTACACCACCAAAAGTGAATTGGAACATATAGGACCCAGGTAAACATGTCAAAACACACACACACACACACACACACACACACACACACACACACACACACACACACACAAAAGGTACCAAAGGAAAAGACCAAGCTAATTTGATGAAACTACACACCTGAATTTCCTCATCAAAGGCCATAACCTTTACTTCATAATTAGAAAGAGCAGCATCCTTCTTGGCTTTCTAATACCAACCACCATTCAATTTCTTTCAGCTCTATGAAATGATAAAGATAGATCTTAAAAATGAATTTGCACTCACCTTGAGATCGTCAAGATGGTCAAGTATGAAAATTCGTGCGTCGTCTTTCAATCTAGAGTAGAAACCTACAAAATTCTTTAGCTTTAGTTCAACAGAGAAGTTTTGATGTGCATCTACAATCTCAAATTCAGGATTCCCATTTCCAACTGTGCCTTCTGAGAAGGCATCCTCATCCAAATCATCATCGCCATTTACTAAATCTGAATTCAGGCCCAACTGAGTTGAACCAAATTCATTTGCAGTGGGTTGTCGAGTAGAAATTATAGTGGATATCTGCTCAGCTTGACTGTACAGATCTGAAATAAGATCACTAAAAGCACTGCTCCAACCAGAATTGACGCAATTGAAGCCAGCTAACAGAGGTGGTGAGTCCATGAAAAAATCCCTATTGGGCGTCAAACATATCACCATAATCCGGTTTTCCATTGCTAAAAGTATATGAAGGAGCGGTTCCTTGACTATGCTCCAACATTTCTTCAATGCCCTGCAACTAAAAATTATTGAATTAGCAAATATAGCCAGCATTCTTACAATGCATGTGCCACAAGACTACAACCCAATAAGCCACCCTAAAATAATGACGGTTGTAGAGCTTGAGAAGAGGGTGTAGGTGGTATAGCTTCTAACCTGGTCTATGATTAGGACTGAGAGATCCTTCATGATTTGGGCAAGCTTATTTACTAATTCGACAACCTAAGGACACTTCAAGTTAGACAAGGATAAGGTCTATATCAGATTGAGAAAGGAATCAACGGCTGAATTTTTATTTTTATTTTACCTGAGTGATCTCTCTCTCCCTTTCTACCGTGAATGCCTCACTGCTTTTCAGCTTGGACATTTGGTACTCATTAAAACCCTGAAAAAAATAAGAGATTCAATTAGCTCAAAGAGTCGAAGTAAATACAATATATATATATATATATATATATATATATATATATATATATATATACATATATATATAGAGAGAGAGAGAGAGGAAGTAGGCTACTTTCTCCAAAAGCTAAGATGATTTCTCTCTTCATGAGATGTCAAATAGCATGACGTTTTATTTAATAAGATCTAAATTTTGATATGACCTCGCAATATAAGTCAACTCAATAAACATACAAAGCATATATCATATGGTTATCAAGATTAGCAAAAAAAAAAAAAAAAAAAAAAACAGAACTTAAAAGCTAAAAACATTCAAACAGGGGTGAGAATTTTTCTTTGAAGCCAAGGATTATCTGGGCTAGGCCTGGGTTTTTATCATCTTAATGGCCTGAGAAGCTCACCGGTTGTGACTTATTTAAACTCTCCAATCCTCTAGTACTTGCTAGTTGACTGATTCAGGCCAAGATCCCTAACTAGATAGACTGAGGCTGCAGCATAATAGATCAAATAGGTAAAACACATCAGCTCTCGAGACCATGCTATGAAACCAAAGATATTAATCAATCATATGCTTCTTATGATTAAGAAAACTAGATAAAATTAACTTCGTGAGGGATTTTAAGAGGTTTTAACCTCTTCCCGTTATCAGCAATGTCATCTATGAGAAAAAATACATATGAATCAGAGAATCATGTTAAATGGAACAAAGGGAAGGAGATATCAGGAGTGATAGCTTACACAAATACATCTCAATCACAGTCATATTACTAGGTTCAGAACTTAAACCCAAAATGACATCACATTTCTCAATAGCAGGTATTGTACTGTGCTCAGGTTGAGTTGTATATGTGAGGCCCATGGTTCAGTGATCCACACCATTAATGTTGCTGGTCAATGTGGACGACCATGCACCAAAATGTCCCAGATGGTTAGAAATCCTAAGCCTTCAATAGGTGGACATTACAACAACCATGTTTCAGTAGTTCTCATGGAAAACATCATAGAACGATTATTATTTTTTCCATTCGATTCACATACCCAAACATGTCTTTAAGGAAGAAATACAGAAACAGTTCACATTTAGCAAAATAAATAAATAAATAATAAAAAGAAGAAGAAGAAGAAGAGGAAGAAGAAGAAAAAAGGGCCAAATATTCTATAGCTACAATCTTCACATTTATGTGATATTTGGTGAATGTGTCGTTGACAATAGGGTCCATTAAATTACATCCCCTTTTTTTTTTTTTTTGGAAAGGTGATAATAAGTCCCATCAACTCAACGGCATGGATCAATGAACCATGGGCCTTCCTCATACAAACCAGAAACCTAAATGTACATTGCAAACTCTTGGCCAATCATTCTATGACAACCCTTTCAAGGATAGCCAACAGTTCAGAGAACCCACTGAAATCATACTATGAATGCAACCGCTTTTCATGTGCCAAAAATACAGTGAAGCCATAGAAATCCCATGGAACCCCAATAGTATTCTCATTCAAAGAAAAGGGAGATTTATGTAGAAGAGCTGGTCAAACCTGAATATGGCAGAGCCAACTCACCAAAGTAAACATGGCAGGGTGATTGGATGATTTCAAACTACACCTAGATTAGATACCCATCTGCATTCATAGATGAAGATAAAGCAGCAGAAAGCAGAATTTCTTAAATTGGCATATCTAGAATTCTAGCATATGTTTATTACTGTAAAATTGAAAAAATAAAAAATAAAAAATTGCCAATAGAATAAGACTAACAATTTTGTTTATTGAGTTACCTTGAAGAAGGATGAAAAAGAGAAGCACAAAACCATCCTTGTGTACATCCAAGCATAGCATAGGTACTCTGATTCAAGAAAATAGTTATTGTTCTTTTCATTGTGGATTGCTGAAAGATGGGCCATGCAGCAAGAAACAGTCATGTATTGCTGTGCAGGGTATAATTCCAAATACTGCTAAATTAATCTACTAGGAAATCTCACACATTTGTAGGTTATGGTATCAACATTTGAATCTCGCTGGCAGATGGTTTCTATAGACACATCTAATGAAAGAGCCAAAGACCAACTAAAATGAAAATTATATCAAATTACCATTAAAAAGAGTACACTAACAGATGCACACAAAATAAAGCCAACAGGACCCAGGGCATTGGACCTGAAGATATTGATGATAAATGGCAAATGGCGCTGAATTCGAAAGAAGTGGTAGAAGCTCTTGAACTATGCTCCAAGTAATATTAACAACTTGCTAACATTCAGCCATTTAGTACATCCTTTCGTATATTTACCTAGTAAAACCATTTTCTTTCCACATCTTTATGACTTCTGGTGATGCCCTTCTTCCAGGTTTTGTTGATTTGCAAATCTTGTGTAAGTGTTGTCATCATGTATGCCATCTAAGTGGTTAGTAGAACAAGGAGACATATCCATAGGATCCAAAGCTCCATTACCAGAAGAAAGAGTTGTATCAATGGTGCTAACTGATGGCTGAGATGAGTTAAAGAGCAGATTTGAGACAAGTACCAGAACATTAGATGAGACACATTCAGTTGACAAAGAGATGGATACCGAACCTGAATCTGCTCTGGGAACCTTAGCTGGAGATCCAGGCCATTCACCAGCACTCTTCACTTTGTGTTGTCTCATCCACCATACACAGCACACATTCATGTGAAAACAGACGAATGAAATTATATAGCCCTCATTTTGACTTTTGACCATAGTTTAAAAGTTGAACTGACACAATCTTCCTGGCCATTTGATCGAACAGATGACTAAAAACAAAAATGGTCAACAGGGGAAAATTCCCCAGTCATTGTGAATTTATGTGTTGGTCCACCAAAAAAGGGTCAACTAGATGGATGATACAATGGGTTCATCCAACCATACAATGATTTGTGCCCCATTTACAGAGAGTTGAAACACAGGACCTCTAGCATGATTAACACAAGAACATTCTTGGTTGAGGCATTTCCTCAAACAATTAGCATGCAGATTTTCATATAAAAATAATGAAATGCTCTAGTGAAATAAAAATAGAAATTCATATTATTTTCTTACTTTCTTGATCAGTTACAAAACTTTCATATGATTACATTAACTTCATGTAACTATCAGCAGTGAAATGAAAATGATAAGGGGAAAGAAGTCTCACTAAATTAGCTCACAAGAAGAGGAAATGCAGGTTACGAATTCAACGCTACCACATCTTAATAATCGCCTCTATCACTGAAGAACATATGTCGAATCTCATCTAAAAGCCCTAAATCTAGGAGGGAGAAAGAGAGGGAAGGGAAGGGCGAAGGGAAGGGAAGGGAATGCAAAATCCCTAAACCGCAGAGGGGTTTAGATCTGTACCAATTTGCAGTGAGTAAAAGGACCAGATCTGTCCAGTGGATGGAAGAGAGAGAGAGAGAGAGAGAGAGAGAGAGAGAGAGAGAGAGAGAGAGAGAGAGAGAGAGAGAGAGAGATGAAGGTTCTTGAAACGGGAGCGCGGGGACGGGGGCCGAGAGAGAGATCGAGCAGAGACGGAGATGTGCAGAGAGAGAGAGAGAGAGGCATAAAGAGAGAGAGGGAGATGGAGAGGGAGAGCACGCGGGAGGGAGAGGGAGAGGGAGAGGGAGAGGGAGGGAGAAGGAGAGCGTGCGAGAGGGAGAGGGAGAGGGAAAGGGAGAGGGAAGGAGAGCGAGAGGCAGTGGAGAGAGAGAGATGCACAAATGCTAGGGCTTTTTTTATTATTTGGAATATAAAGGGCCCCTTTGCCCGCAGCCGTTAAAACGGGCTGCGGGTAAAGGGTGAGACCATCAGTCGGCTAAGCCTGAATTTGTTGTAGTGGCCACACAGGACCTGCTGCCACTGAATTGTTGCGTGAAAGGAACATCAGCTAATCTGTCTCTGTCCACTGTCTACAGATGGACGGTTAGAATTAAATACATATAGCAGGGTGGCTCCCACACGTGGGCCCTACCATATGTATTATATATTTATATTTATATTATTATTATTTTGAAGATGTCTAGCACGATGTGTATAAAACACATATTTTATGTGGGGTCCCACCAATCTGGGCAGTGGGATAAAACCCATACATCATGGGATGGGTCCACACGTCCCACATGCTGGACGATGGACCCAACACATCAGGTGGGTTCCAAGTGAGTGGGACACCTCACGATCAAGCTGATATTTACATTTTCCCTTCATCCAGGGGTCCAACAAGGATGGTAACGATGAGACACAACTCGGTGTTCCATGCAGTTGCTGAATGGTATCCAACAGCGTTGTAACATCTCGAAAATCGAGGGTCGAGCAAAAACTCCACTCCCGAGTTCCAAAACATCATTTATGCAACATTTTCAATGATGGATGAATGTTGTTCATATTAGTGCAAAAAACATGAGTGGGATTAGACCAAAACAGCATATCATACTCCAGAGACAGTTAAATTAGCAAGCAGAAGAATGTAATAGATATATAAAGTATATGAACTGTTGTGGGTCTCCAGAGTGTGAACATGTTACCAGGTTAAACATATACATGTATACTCCAAAAATGATAAAAAGAATATACATGGGTGTGTAAGAAAAAGGCAAAATACCAAGTATATTGGCATCTAATCAGTAACCCTGTAACCCCGTCAATCAGAACCTGCATATAGAAGGGATCCTCCTCATCATCATCAAGTCTGGCTCTGCTTCGCAAGCATCGTCATCATCTGCAATTAAGATAGGAAATTTTTGGTGTGCGCAACACCGTCCCGTAACATGGGATTGAGTAATTAACTCAGTGGAATCATAGAGCAAAGATTAGCATGTTCTCAAATCAATCATGCTATAATAGTAAAGTAATTAATCAAACATTCCTAGATACTGTTGTTAATGCAATATGACATGACATGATGGATGCCCTCACCGACATTCTCCCTCATACGGCACTATCTGCGTCCGCGGCATGCTTGCGTACCACTCAGTGCTCCACATCTTCCAGGCACATGCAATGTGATGTTGATATGATTACCGAGTTATTATTAGTCCTTTTCATACAGCAGTATTGGAAAACTAGAGTACCTTGCTTATATCAATCCTAACACAAATCCTGTCTAGGGTCGTCACTCCTAGTAATCTCATACGATGTTATATTTGTAGGTCGTTGCAGGGGCTGTCAGGGCTGTTGCTCACACTCGTTGCACCGCTCCCCCATCACCTTATCAATACAGGCCTAACTATCCTTAAGACTGCATCAGGACTGTCACCCCCATGCGGTGTCAGGAAAATCTCAAGGTCACTACAAAGGGCTGCCAGGGCTGTTGCTCGCACTCGTTGCTCTACTCCCCCATCACCTTATTAATGTAGGCAGACAACAAGAATATAGTGTCCCATACCACCATAATCTGCTCAGAGTAGGGTGCTCACTGGTCACTGCGTAGGCCGACAGCTCGACCACGGTATCCCATACCACCATGCCCGGCTCATGAGTCTTTGTGGATCAAGGTACCATGGTTGACAGGGTTTTCAATGGTAAGTTCAGTACCCTAGGTTCAAGCAGTTATGACTCATACATGGTGAACATACAATGGCCAGTCGGGTTACTTGACGGGCTCGACTAGCACGAGCGCATCTCAAGTTGAACGACATGAAGTGCATGAAGCACTTCGTGTGGTCTAACCACTGCCGCCAACCCAAACACTTCGTGAGTCCTCTGTGGTACATAGAAACCAACCATGAATTCGATCCATTACCGACTGCCTGGACTAGGTCATAGCCCCAAGCATTAGTGCATCAACATCAATAAGCATAGGTGAGTAACAAAAATGAAGTACAACATTGTAAGCATGTTGACAAATGTTATAACATACAACTTAAGAAAATCATCCAACACATGCATTTCATACATATAATGAATCAATACATATAGCCAACATGATGGAAATCATTTACATCAGTGTATTACTTGAGAATTCAATCTCAAAACTCATTCACAGCACCATATACTTAATACATACTAATACAAACATTTATACAAACACTTAGTCTATACACTTAAGTCTACATAGTGTATGTCGGCTCAAAGTGCGCATTTGGGCGAATCTCTTCGCCAAACCAATTATGCACGCATTCCTAATATCCTAATACGAAAAATAGCCATGGCAAACATTTTATCAAAATATGGACGTAAGCAGTATTTCCTATAATTGACTAAAATACCCTAAATCTCATATTTACCGTACGTTTACAAAACAGAAAATGGACAGCATGTTGTACATGTCAAACGGCATTGCCGTCGATAATCTACTATTAAACGACATTGAAAGCTTTGAAATCAGTCAATCAAAGCGTCTAAAACCCTCACCTTTCACTTTAGATGTGTATCGTTTCGAACGGAGCGTGTACGCTTCGTCAACGGCGTATAGGCGACCTAATACACAAGTCGTATAAGCTACTTTGCTATTTGAATCGATGGAATGTTAAATCAGCAAGTGTTTAGGGTTTTACTTACCTAGAAATGCATTGAAATCACTGGCAAAGTGATTGGGTTTTACTCTCACTTTCTCTCTCACTCTAGCTAGGGTTTCTAGCAAATTCGGATGGGTGAGAAAAGCGAGGGTTTCAAACCCTTATATAAGCTAAAACCTTCCCAAATTAGGCTTGGGAACAAAGTTCACTTGAGGAATAACCAAATCGGAGCTGTTTCGGTCCAAAAGAGCGTTTCGGGAGGTCCCCTGGCCGAACGCGGTCAAACTTAAGCTCATGGTCACTGGATGTTGCTCACACGAAGTTTTCAGACCAGCAGAGTTCGTAGATCGCACGTGGCGGTCCAGTTTCAGTTCAGCGGTCATCGCACCTAGATCAGGTCTACAAGTCTCATGATATGAAAAAGAAATTTTTCCTGATCCGAGGGTGTAATTTGGCTAAATTCTGACGGTCAGAACGCTTAATAATAACGCGCCAAGTCACGTGCCAGATTTGAATTAAAATTTTCAAATCTAACCCTTTTCTCACTCTCTTCACTCCAGGCTCAATGAAATAGCCTCTGAACGTCGGTTGGGCTTGATTTTCGAAAGGATTGTCAAGTCCAGCCAAGCGGTCATAATGGTCTAAGATGGTAGATATCAGACTTTCGACGCGCGGTCTAGATCCAATACAAAGTTTTAAAGGGTTCCCGAGAACAAACCAGTTTAGAGTTTGATCCTGGATTTTAGGGTAACGTAGCATCAACGATTCTACAAGTTTTGGATCTTGCAGAACATATTTAAAGCGATCAGGGACAATTTCACAGCTACTCCAGCGTAACGCTAGCTAACTTATGCTTAATTTCTAAAGGAATTAATCCTAAGTGATTTCTTTGGCTTTGGAATTGGGTTCTGAGAGATTACCAAGGTGTTTTGGTTGACCCATTGCCTAAGGACGTCTAATCCCAGGTTAGCAAAAAATTCAGGGTGTTACAAGCATCCAGTGCTGCTGGTCCAACCAACGGACGGTCTGGATGCGCCGTGTACATCAAGTGGGCCACACATTATGATCATCATAAAAAAATTGAAAAAGGAGAGAGAGAGAGAGAGAGAGAGAGAGAGAGAGAGAGACGGAGAGGTGAGAGAAGGGGACGGACTCCGCCACTATGGGCCCTCCCCATACAATGCATACATCAAGATGGGTCCCACCATAAATGGGCCCTCAAATTAGAAAATAAAATCACCCACCTTTGAATCTTCTCTTCCTTCTTCCGCCAATGCATGTTAGAACTCCAAGGAAAGAATCTCAATGGTTGAGATTGATCATGGAGGGTGGGATTGGATGGTAGGAAGGTGGACCAAACTAGCTCCTCTCATGGTGAGCCATAGACGTTGGGTGCTTCTCCTAGGGTTGGAGAGATAAAAATGAGAGAGAGGAAAATCATGGATGAAAAGGGAGGGGATGAGAAGGCTTGGTTTGGTTTGAATTTTGTGTAAAGAAGGAATGACTAGGGAGAGACAGAGTTGACTTATGAGGGGGGGTGAGGTGGCATGGGGTATGGGTGGTTATACTTGACTTGTGAAATGATGTGTACTTGATTGATTGATGTGACGGGTCGTGGAGATTCTCTCAAAATTTGCAACGCGTGGTGTTTCTTATGAATGAACGAGGGATCACATCTCCTGGCCTAAGTATCTGATTGATGCATGAGTCACGACGTTGGAACTGCGACGACAACACGATCATGACGGTATAAGTTTCGAATTGAGCCGACTCAAATTTTCGGCATGCGACTCAAGGTCGCGCGTAAATACTGATAACAGATTGCAGGTCACCAAAATTCGACCGGGAGGACCGCGGAGGTATACAAAACGGAACGGGCTAGGATATGGGTCTCACGCTAGTTCTCATGCCTCTCATTCATTGAGAACTAGATCAAAAGAAGTTCAGATTTGATATTTAATGAGATATTTTTCAATTGGATGAAGATGGGACTCGAATTCTACTTGTGTTCACGAATCCAACATAGATCTCCCTGATCTCTACAAGTGGATCCTTGGAAACCCTAGGTTCCTACTTTTGAATTTTAAAGTTTTTCTTTAAGTTTTTCATAATTATTCTCTCACATATTCTAGATTAGATTTTTATCTTTACCTGGTTCTAGTTGCTCTTAGAAAACATAGGAGATTAGTCCATGTGGATTCTGTAAGCCCCGTATCCTAAACCGTACCATTCTGTAGACTTCCACGATCTTTCTGAACGAATTTCGGCAACCTTCAACCTTTATCCGACATTTGCGTGCTATCCTAAGCCGAGTCCTGTCAATCTGAGTCGGCTTAACTCGAGACTTGTACCCTAGCGACCGCGCCGTCGCTGGGGTTCCGATGCCGCATCTCGCTCGTCGAGGCAATACCCAAGCTAGGAGATGTGGGCCCGCGTTTAGTTCGAAGAAAACACCGCGCGTTGTAAAATCGAAGAAAATATCACATCAAATCCCATTAATCAATTACACATCACCTCATATGTCAAAGTACAACCCCATCCCTAAGCAACCCCAAAGTCAAACTCTCTCTTACACAAAGTACACCCACCACATCACTCACTCATCTCTCTCTCTCTCTCTCTCTCTCTCTCTCTCTCTCTCTCCCTCTCCCTCATTCTCTCCAAGCAACTGTCCATGGCTTTCATGGGAGAGAAACTAGTGTGACTCACCATCCTACCTTCCATCTCCACCATCCAAGTCTGATCTCAACCGTTGAAGTCCATCCATTTAAGTTCTAGCCTGCATTGGCGGAAGAATGAAGAAGAGATTTAAAGGTGGGTTCTTATTTCTCTCTCTCCCTCTCTTTTTCATTTTTTTTGTATGTGATAGTGTGATTATGTGGCCTACTTGGATGGACCCCACCTTGATGTATGTCTTATCCAACTGTCCAAACCACGTGGGCCCTACCTTAGAGAGATGGGAAAATGTAAATATTAATTGATCAGGAGGGCCACGTCCATATGGGACCCACCTTGAAGGATTTGTATATCAACGTTGTTCGTCCAGCGTCCACGTCCAGCAATAAAAAAAAATAGAGGGGGGAGGGGGGGCGGAAGGAAAGGGTTCTCAAGGCTTTTGGGAGGGTCACTCCTACATGCCCCACCTTAATGCATCAATCTAATCCATGCCGTTTATTCCATTATACACCTCATTTTAGGCGTTGAGCCAAAAAATGAATCTAATCTGATTTTATGGTGGGCCAAAACATAGAAAACAGTGGCCTTCACCATAAAATTCACTCCGATGTTTCTATACACCGAAACATACTCAATATTGGGCTTATTGCATTTGTTATGGACTGTAGGATCCAAAGGGTGGGGTGAATTTTTCTGGCGCGGACCCCACCTACGAAAAACTGCAAGCCAACCAATTTTTTTTTAAGAAAAAAATTAATAATAATAAAAAAAAAAATATATATATATATATAATATAATATAACATCATAGCAGCTGATGTTGCTTCTGCTGTTGCCGCAGGCGCTGCCTCCTACGCTAATAGGCGGACGGACTAGCAATGGCCCAGGGTCCTATTCATGGGCCCCGCTGTGATGTGTTTTTTGCATCCATGTCGTGTATTGGTGAGCCCCTTAGGGCAATGGGTCCCCCTCCCAAAATCAACTATATACATGGCCCAGGTGGCCCACATCATAGGAAACGGTGGTGATTGACGACTGCCATTGAAACCCTCTTTGTTTAACAGAAGTTTTGGATTATTATAAAAATTTATTTTCCCTCTTCATTCAGGGTCCGTGGGACCCATCCACACTATCCCTTCATTTTGATGGGCCACACCAATGTATGTATTCCATCCAGCGGTCCATCTATCTGGACGCTAGTGGGATTTGTTTTAAATAATAATAATAATAATAAATAAATATTACATATTTTTATATGTTGAGGTGGTTGTCCGTACGTGTGGGCCCCATGTGGGACTCGCCTGTTTTGTGAAATGGGGTGGGCCGGTGTACGTGTACAACAGACGTATAGCTGTTGTATTGACGTTGCCTAGCAACGTGGGACCCACCTGGTACGTGGTGTCCTCACCATCCATTCCCTGGACGGTGGGACCTACGAGATTTATGTATTTTACCCTGTTGTCCGTCCAATGCACGAACGTGGGCCCAACTTGATGGATACCTTGCATCCACATGCGTGGTGCCCTACTTAATGTATATGTTTTATCTGCACCGTCCAAGGTGCTGGACGGTGCTATGGACTGCACTTTGATGCATGCATTCTATTCAAACCGTCCCTCCATTTTCAGTGGAAGTGTGGGACCCACCCACACGTGTGGGAAGGTGGGACCCACCTTGATGTAATTATTTTATATCCACACCGCCCATTGGATTGGGACAGTGGAGCCACTGTGATATATGTGTTTACCTATGTCGTCTGTCCAGCAGCAACATAACTACTAGATTAATGTCAGCAAGCTCTGTGGGGCCCACCATAAGGTAATGTTGTATCCAGACCATTCAAAGGGATGGTGGGCCCCAGCTGATGATGTTAGCAAGTGATATGGGTCACATCGTCCATCTACTGGGTGAGCAGTTCGGGGCTGTTGTATTGGCGCCAGTGTTGTGGGTTTCATTCACACCGTCCGTATATGTGCACCCCACCGTGATGTATGTGCTTGGGTCCCCACTGTCCAGATGGCTGGATGGTGGGCCACGCTGTGATATATATGTTATAATCCACACCATCCAGATGTCCATCCATTTGATGTGGCCCACCATGACCTAGACAGTAGGCCCTACCATGAGATATGTCCTTTATCCATGTCGATTCATTTAATGGACCCATTTGTAAGGTGTAGGCCCGCCTGCTGACCGTGTAGGGCCCACCTGTTGTGTAATCGCAAGGCCCACCATGTTGTATGTATTCCATCTATGTCGTCCATGGGACATGAACTCCACACGATGTATGTTTTTATCCACACCGTCCGTGGGACATGTGACTCACCTGATGTATTGTTTCATGTCCATGTTGTCCACTTGATATATAAATGAGGCCCATGTGCAGGGCCCACCTGTTATGTATATTAGGCACATATGCAAGGCCCACCTACTGTGTATTCAAGGCCCATTGTGATGTATTAGGGCCCACGGTTTAAGGCCCATTGTGATTTATTAGGGCCTGTGGGTTGAGGCCCATTTGATGTATTTGAGGCCCATAGGTCGAGGCCCAATGTGATGTATTCGAGGCCTGGGGGCAAGGGCCGATGTCATGTATATGTGGCTCCTTGAGATTGTATGAGGCCCAAGGGACGTTGCCCATTGTGATATGTTTGAGGCCCTTGTAGATAGCCCAACGTTATATATGAGAGGCCCATGAATGAGGCTCAATGTGATGTATGGGTGGCCACTCCTTGGTGTAAGTGCTATGATTTCATATCCCTTTGGTTGTCAAATTTTGTGGTGCCAAAACCTATATCTATGTCTTGTATATCTTGTGTTTCATGACTATTCATTGCCTTAAGACATCGTATTTCAAGACAAGAACTTAAATGAAGAAAGTTTCAAGTCATGGATGAAGAATTCAAGAATAGAAGTCTCCAAGTATGCATGTTCAAGATTCAAACAAGTACAAGTATAGAAGAAGACTTTGTCAACTCAAGAAAGGATCAAGCTCGAGAAGGCCTACAACAAGATTCGTAAATTCTCAAGCTTCTCTTAAGGGTCACCTGAGTGTACAGACTATCAATGTTCATCTCACTTTTAAGGTTTGTTTAACCTTAGATTGACCTTAGGATGGGATTTACTATAGGTCATTTTGGATAAATAATTCATATGTTTTAATATTCTTGTTCGGGCTGTTCTAAGACCAGTCCTATGGACTTTAAGACCAGTCCTAGCTCTGCTACGACTAGGCTTAAGTTTTTTAGGACCAGTCCTAGGTTGTTAAAGAATTTTAGATTTTTCTGGTTGTCCTACGACCAGTCCTGGACATCCTTCGACCAGTCCTGTGAGCTGTACAACTTTTCCTACGACCAGTCTTAGCCCTATGACTCAAACTCCAGCAACTAAACTGGGTGTCCTACGACCAGTCGTAGGTGGCCCACGACCAGTCGTAGGTGGCCCACGACCGGTCGTAGGCTACCCAGGACCAGTCGTGGAACAGCTAATTCTTATCCCGTGAAAATCTTTGAAAATCTTTGAAGCTACGACCAGTCCTAGGATCCTAAGACCAGTCGTAGATGGGATTTTTCAGGCTATAAATAGAGCACGAACTTCAGAGTTTTTCAATTCAATTCAACTCAATTCAAGCAATCATTAGGCTATACTCTGAGATAAGTTCGTGTTTATTTTTAAGCTACTTTGTGTACATTTAATATTCCTTTTTCTTGCTTATTTTGTATTTGATTTTGATCTATATTCCAATCTTATTAGAAAAGAGGAATTTTTGATATTCCTTCTTCTTGGATTCAAAATCAAATAGAACTAGCCCTTTTGATTTAAAATTAAATAGACTTAGAACCATTCTTAAAGTGAGTATTGGACTTTGAACGTTGAATCGAACTTCTACTCCGATTGGTTCTACCGGGGTACTTCAAAAGGAGATTCAAGTATTTTACATTTGTGTAATTTACATTCTTTGGTTTTGTTTGAGATTTTCCCGAAAAATCTCATTGTTTTGGTTATCTGAGGAGAGCCAGAAAACTTAGATTGTGTGGGTTTTTGGATTGTGTAAGCCCGTGATAAAAAGACATAATTGTGAAGGTTTTAGGTAAACCTATGAAACCTATTTTGATAGTGCATGCTAATATCCCGTGCGTGAGGATATTAGGAGTGGAGTAGCATTCTGTGTGGCTATTGGATAACAGTTGGTGTACACACAGACGAACCACTATATATCGTTGTGTTGTGGATGTACTTTATTCTTTCATTCCTTTATTCATTCAGTTTTGTGGATTGTATTTTTGGATGAATGTTATAATCATTTTATTTCAAGCAAGTGTGGGGAATGTTGTAATAACTTAGGATTTATTTCCGCAAGTTATTTTGGTTTCCTTGATTTTTATTTGTCATTGGTTTGAGATACAAAGGACGTTCTAGAAATAAGGTTGTCCTACCTTAAACCTTTGGTTTTTGGTGTAAGGTTGTCCTTAGAACTGATATAGTATCATTCTCTTAATTCTAGACTTTTGAGATTACTTTTATTTCAGCATTGTGCTTTATTTCTTTTATTATTCCGCTGTTTTAAGTTTTATTTGGCATTACCCTATTCACCCCCCCTCTAGGGCATATAGCTAGGCCCTTTCAAGTGGTATCAGAGCCTAATAGTTCGTGCTTATTGTTTATTTATTGGATTTATTTCCTGAGCTAACGATCTAAGCTATATTAAGATGTCAAATTTTGATAACCTATCAGTCACTAGGCCACCACCCTTTAATGGCACAAACTATGCCTATTGGAAAGCCAGGATGAGGATCTTCCTCAAATCCTTGGATGAAAGTGTGTGGCTGGCCACAGTGAATGAATGGAACCCTCCTATCACTGAAGTAACTAATGACGATGGTTCAAAATTAATGAAAGTAATAGCTTATTCTCTTTAGACCACACTTTAGAAAAGTGAGAGTAGTGCTAATGCAAAAGTACTAAATGCAATTACTTGTGCATTATCACCAGATGAATTCAAAAGAGTCATCTCTTGTGAAAATGAAAAACAAGCATGGGATGTATTAGAAATGAAACACGAGGGTACATCAATTGTCAAGAAATCTAAAGTCCAACTCCTCACCACTAAATTTGAAGAAATTCATATGGAGGAGAATAAGATGTTTATGGACTTCTACATTAGATTGAATGGCATTGTGAACTCTATGTGGGGTCTTGGAGATAGAATCCCAGAAAGTAAAGTGTGCGCAAAGATACTACGCTCACTTCCTGAACGGTTCAATTATAAAGTGACCGCGATTCAGGAACTTCATGATACGGATACCATGAGGGTTGAGGAACTAGTTAGTTCACTACAAACCTATGAGTTGTCCTTTAAAGTTCCTAAAGGAAAATCAATTGCTCTCAAATCATCAAATGTTTCACAAGAAAGCACTTTGGACTCAGAAAATTCCGAAGATGATATGGTGCTTTTAGCAAAAAAGTTTTATAAAATTTTCAAAAGCAAGAAAAAAGTTGATTTTCAAAAGTCAAATGATAAGTGACGATGTAAACCTAGAGCTCGAAAATCTTTGAAAGATAGTCAATGTTACAACTGTCAAGAGTATGGGCACTTAGCTAACAAATGTCCTAAAAAGGACAAATTAAAAAGGAAAAGCATGATGGCTACTTGGGAGGAATCGTCTGATTCTAAATCCTCTTCTAAACTGAAGATTCTGAAACCGAGTCGGGAGATAATGTTAAAGCCCTTAGGACTCTAGCCAAGATCACTTTTTCAGATAATGATGATATATCTAGTGAAGAAAATCTGAATAGTGATTGCGATAATGAAGATGATCTTCAGGATGCTTATAATGCCCTTTATAAGGAGAGTTGTAAAATTTCCGTCAAGCTTAAATTACAAAAAGAAAAATTTTCTAAGCTTAAGGAAGATTATGAGTCTCTCGTTTTAGAAAAGTCTCATATTTCTGATTCTTTTGAAAAGACCAAATGTGATTTCAATTTCAAAACCTCCAAAATTGAAGATTTAAGATCCAAAAATGAGAAACTCAAAAATGAGGTAGCTTCTCTTCTGAGTTTGAAAGACACATGGAGATATGCCCAAGGTGATCCTAAATTGGAAAAATTATTATCCGGATCAAGAAAATGTGGTGATCGATCCGGGTTGGGCTATGTTAACAATATATCTCCTAAATAAAAGAATATTGCACCTAAATTTGTAAAACAAGAGTCTTCAACCTCAAAAGAAAAGAATACTTATCAAGGTTTTTTCAAAAATTCAAGGACTTTCCAAAAACCTAAAGGTAGTCATGTCAACTTTGATTTTTAAAACTGAAATCCATTAGCTGAAAAAATAATTGATCTACTCAAGGAGCTATTAAAGTCTAACTCTATAGGTCTCTCCTATAACAACAGACAGAAAAAGACGATTTATACTCCTAAACCTAAAACAGTTTTGAAATGGGTTCCTAAAGTTACCTACTTGGTTGCCCACACTGCTTTCAAAGTTACAAGCCATTCAAAGTGGTACCTAGATAGTAGTTGCTCCAGGCATATGACAGGCGACAAGGCTTTATTCACTGATCTAAAAGATATGACTGACGGGTCAGTCACATTTGGTGATGGAAGTAATTGTAAGATCATTGGCCAAGGTATGGTTCAGCTTTATAACCTTCCCTTATTTGAGAATGTTTTATATGTTGAGGGCTTGAAACACAACCTACTAAGCATTTCTCAGATATGCAACAACAACCATAGTGTGAAGTTTTCTAATCAAGGTTGTGAGATACTTAATAAAAAGGGTTCTGTTATATTAACTGGTCGCAGAACTTCTGAAAACTGCTACATCGTTAGTGATGCAAGCTCATCTACTCAATCGTGTTACCTGGTCCGTACCGATGAGACTGAATTATAGCATAAACGCCTTGGACATGTACACTACCGAAACTTATTTAGATTGAGCAAAAGAGAACTAATTAGAGGTCTACCCAAATTGCTAAAAGTAGACAAAATATGTGGTGAATGGCAGTTGGGAAAACAAATTAGGAGCTCTCACAAGAAAGTGAACTCCAATACCACATCTAGACCACTCGAGCTTCTCCACATGAAACTTATTGGACCAACCAGAATGGAGAGTCGAGGAGGCAAAAAATACATCTTAGTTATCGTAGATGACTATACCAGATTCACTTGGGTATCATTCTCAAAAGATAAAACTGAAACCCTGGAAGAAGTGAAAAAGGTCATTAAACGAATCCAAAATGAAAAAGGTTCTCATGTTAGTAAGATTTGTAGTGATCATGGATCCAAATTCGAAAACAGTAGTTTTGAGAAATTTTGTAACGATCAGGGAATATCGCATGAATTCTCTGTGCCCAAAACATCGCAACAAAATGGTATAGTTAAAAGAAAAAATAGAGTGCTTCAGGATATGGCTAATGTTATGTTGAATAGCATGAAGCTCTCTAGAAATCTTTGGGCTGAAGCAGTTAATAGCGCATGTTATATTATTAATCGAGTTTATACCAGTAAATATGATAATAAGACTGCTTATGAATTATGGTTTGAAAAGAAACCTACTGTCAAATACTTTCAGGTTTTTGGCAGGAAGTGTTATATTTTACTTGATTGTGAAAATTTGGGAAAGTTTGATACAAAGAGTGATGAAGGTATTTTTCTTGGTTATTCTTTAAACAGTCGAGCTTATAGGGTTCTAAATAAGCGAACTGGTGTGATTCAAGAGTCCATCAATGTGGTCATTGATGATCATTTGAATACACCAGCTCCGAGTTCAGATGATGATGAAGCTCTTATTATCGACAATCAAGATACCTCATCAAGTCAAAAAGAATCTAAACCAAGGACTGTCAAAGATCATCCAACCAATCAAATTCTTAGAAACCCTCTCATTGGAGTTCGTACTTGCAAACAACTTGAGAACATATGTAATTATGTTTGTTTTACATCCCAAATAGAACCGGTCAATGTGAAAGAAGCACTTTCTGACGAAAATTGGATAATTGCTATGTAGGATGAACTTAATCAATTTATTCGTAATGATGTCTGGTATCTTGTTCCTAGACCTAAAGATAAACACATTATTGGAACAAAATGGCTCTCTAAAAATAAGTCTGATGAACTTGAAAATATAATACAAAACAAGGCTAGACTGGTTGTACAAGGGTACACTCAGATTAAAGGCATCGATTACGATGAAACCTTTGCTCCAGTCGCTCGCCTTGAATCAATCAGACTTTTTATTTCCATCGCATGCTTTAGAAAATTTAAGATTTATCAGATGGATGTAAAGAGTGCCTTCTTGAATGACGATTTACATGAAGAGGTGTATGTTGAACAACCTTCAGGGTTTGAAGACCTCAAGTTATCTAACCATGTATTTCGTCTCAAAAAGGCTCTCTATGGTCTAAAACAAGCACCCAGGGCATGGTATGGGAAATTGACTAAATTCTTACTTAGTCATAGCTTTCAAGTAGGAAGTGTTGATAAGACGCTCTTTGTTAAGAAACATAACAATGATATTTTAATGGATCAAATTTATATTTATGATAATATTTATGGATCAACTTGCTCTAACATGTCTATTGAGTTTGCAAAGTTAATGAAATCAAGGTTCGAAATGAGCATGGTTGGAGAACTAAACTATTTCCTAGGGTTGCAAGTAAAACAACAACCTGATGGAATTTTCGTTTCCCAGACCAAATATGCTTCAAACTTGGTTAAAAGGTTTGGATTTGAGAATGGTAAGAATTTTGATACTCCTATGAGTACAACGTTAAGAATCTCAAAAGACTCTTCAGGTAAAGATATAGATCCTAAACTATATCATAGTATGATTGGTAGTTTGTTGTATCTAACTGCTAGTAGACCTGATATCGGGTTAAGTGTTGGTATTTGTGCAAGATATCAGTCTAATCTTAAGGAATCACATCTTACTGCTGTTAAATGGATTATTAGATATGTCGCAAGTACTATAAATCTGGGTCTTTGGTATCCTTTTGATACTAGTGTTCAATTAGCCGGGCACTCAGATGCTGATTGGGCCGGTAATATCGATGATAGAAAATCAACTAGTGGTGGTTATTTTTACATTGGAAATTGCTTAGTTTCTTGGTTCAGCAAGAAGCAGAGCTCAATATCGCTCTCCACTGCTGAGGTTGAGTATATTGCAGCTGGATATGCATGTACTCAACTAGTTTGGATGAGACGCATGCTAAGCGATTATGGAATTAATCAAAATTCAATGATCTTACATTGTGATAATTCCAGTACTATAAATATTTTCAAAAATCTAATCCAGCATTCACATACTAAGCACATTGACATTAGGTATCATTACATTCGTGAGTTGGTTGAAGAAAAATTTATTTCCTTGGAATATATACCAACCGAAACTTAACTTGCTGATATATTTACTAAATCGCTTGACAAAAGCAGGTTTAATAAATTGAAATTTGATCTTGGTATGTACATTTTACATTGAGTATTCTTACTTACATGTATTATAGTGTATTATATTTAGTATTATTTGTGTTTAAATTTCAATTTTTTACATTAAATATGTATTTTTGGTCAATACTCGACCGGTCGTGCACCGCACTCGACCGGTCGTGGAGCTCATGAACATGGTATAATTTGGGAAAAACCTCCTTCTTCTTCATTTCCACTTCGACCTACGACGACTCGTGGCTCGACCGTCATAAGATTTCTTGTATTTCTTCAAGGTTAGTCCCATTTCTTCATTTTTCATGAAGATTCATGCTCTCTATGCTTTGGTTTGATCATTGTGTTGCTTGATTTCATCTTTTGTTGGTATTTAAAGGGTTTCTTCTCAAATTGCTGATCTAGAGAAAATTCATCCTTCTTTTTGTGCATTTCTCTTGCTCTTAGTATATATTATTGAAGATGGATGCTAGAGCGAATAAGAAAACATCCCGTGGTCCATCCTTATATAGATCTACACCGATAACAAAACAGCACCTTCGGTCACCTGAAGATGATCCTTAAGATGTACGGGATTTGCGTGTCCGTAATGTTATCGTTGAGCATACTGAAAGGGCCTAACTATATGCCATAGAGGGGGGGTGAATACGGCAATGCCAAATAAAACTTATAACAACGAAATAATAAAAGATATAAAGCACAATGCTAAATATAAAACAATCACAATAGCCTAAAATAAAGAGATTGATACTTTATCAGTTCTAAGGACAACCTTACACCAAAAACCAGAGGTTTAAGGTAGGACAACCTTATTTCTAGAACGTCCTTTATATCACAAATCAATGAGAAATAATAAGTAATGAAATCAAAATAACTTGCGAAAAATAAATCCTAAGTTATTACAACATTTATCCACACTTGCTCGAAGTGATTACAACATTCATCCACAAACACAAACCACAAAACTGAATGAATAAAGGAATGAAAGAATGAAAGAGAAAAACACATCCACAACACAACGATATATAGTGGTTCACCTGCGTGTACACCAACTGTTATCCAACAGCCATACAGATTGCTACTCCACTCCTAATAAACTCACAGGGGATATTAGCATGCACTATCAAAATAGGTTTCACAGGTTCACCTAAAACCTTCACAATTGTGTCTTTGATCTTGGGCTTACACAATCCAAAAACCCCACAATCCGAGTTTTCTGACTCTCCTCAGATAACCAATACAATGAGATTGTTCTGGCAAATCTCAAACAAAAACCAGAGAAAGTAAATTATAAAACATGTAAAATACCTGAATCACCTTTTGAAGAAGCCTGGTAGAACCAATCAGAGTAGAAGTTCGATTCGACGTTCAAAGTCCAATACTCACTTTAAGAATGGTTCTAAGTCTAATTGATTTTAGATCAAACGGGCTAGATCTATTTGATTTTGAATCCAAGAACAAGGAATATCAGAAATTCCTATTTTCTAATAAGATTGGAATGTAGATCAAAATTAAATAAAAATAAGCTAGCAAAAGGAATATTAAATAAGCACAATGTAGCTTAAAATAAACACAAACTTATCTCAGAGAATAGCCTTAAGACTTCTTGAATAGAATTGATTTGAAGTACTAAAACTCTGAAGTTCGTGCTCTATTTATAGCCTAAAAAATCTCGTCTATGACTGGTCTTAGGATCCTATGACTAGTCGTAGCATCAAAGATTTTCAAAAGATTTCCGTGGGATAAGATTTTCAGTTCCACGACCGGTCCTGGGTGGTCTACGACCAGTCGTGGGTCACTACGACTGGTCGTGAGACACCTATGACCGGTCGCAGGACCCCAAAAATGGTTGCTGGAGTTTGAGTCGTAGGGCTACGACCGGTCGAAGGATGAGTCGTAGAACTCACAGGACTGGTCGTAGGATGTCCAGGACTGGTCGTAAGACAGCTAGAAAGATTCAAAAATCTTCAACTACCTAGGACTGGTCCTGAAAAACTTAAGACTAGTCGTAGAAAAGCTAGGACTGGTCTTGAAGTCCCTAAGACTGGTCTTAGAATACTCCAAACAAGCATATTAAAATACATGAGTTATGTATCTGGAATGACCTACAATAAAGCCCATCCTAAGGTCAATCTAAGGTCAAACAAACCTTAAAAGTGAGATGGACATTGAAAGTCTGTTCTCTCAGATGACCCTTAAGAGAAGCTTGTGAATATACAAAACTTGTAGTAGGCCTTCATGAGCTTGATCTTGACTTGACAAAGTTTTCTAGTAAACTTGAACTTGATCAAATCTTGAACATGCAACCTTAAAAACTTCTATTCTTAATTTCTTCATCTAAGACTTGAAAACTTTCTTCATTTAAGATCTTGTCTTGAAATGCGATGTCATGATATGTCTTGATTGCAATGAATAGACTTCAAACATAAAACACAAGATATACAAGACATAGATATAGGTTTTGGCACCACAAAATTTGACAACTAAAGGGATATGAAATCATAGCACTTACAATCTCTCCCTTTGTCAAATTTGTGACAAAACACATAGCATCAAGGATAATAAGGAATGATAAGTCATGAAATCACAAAATACTCTACTCCCCCTGAGTAATACGAGTATTGCTCATATAATCAGTACACAACATGAAAACCTCAAGACTTCAATCCACATATCCATCAATCCATATATCCTTCTCAATCAATACAAATAAATTTACTCCCCCTATCCGTATTACTCCCCTTTTAGCAATGCTTACTACTCCCCCTTTTTGTCATAAAATGACAAGGGAAAGGCACAATAGGAAGAAGAACATAGAAAGCAAAAAATGAGAAGGTGATATGAAAGGACATAAAATAAACCTGAAGTGTCAAGCCATAATCCATAATCCAAAATACAATATCCAAAAGAAAATGTTATGAAACCATAATCCATAATACATATCCAGAGTAAAAGAAATGTTATACTATTCAGAAGATAATTCACTTAATCTGATCCAGAGGAGGGAGCAGGGATAGTTGGATCAATCTGGTGTAAGCCCTTATTTATGCGACGAAGATATTTTCGCATGTACTTGAATCTCATATCATGGGCTATATTCATATTATCAACTTTTTCCTCCAATGCATGAAGGCGTGCATCAAAACCAGAAAGATCATAATCTAGATCATTAGGTGAATCAGTTTCTATATCATCAAATATGTCATCCATATTAACATCTTGTTGTGGAAGATCGCCAGCTTCCTCTTCGTTTCCAGCATCACCACCATCACCACCAACACCACTAACACCAGCTTCATCAAATTGGCCAGGGAGCAAATCCAATTTCATCTTATTAAGATTGGCATTGTTGAAAATAAGATGATGAATTGGTATCTCATTAACAGGTTTATCGACAAGCATGTGAGTGGCTAAAACAGTCGTAAGATAACCGAATGGAATATCACTATGACCCGGATGGAAATAAAATTGTATAATGGAGTGACAAATCAAAGAAGGAAGACAGACCTTGGTTCCAGAAGCAATAGAATGCAACACACGAACCATGAAAGAAGTCAACTCGATTTTCTTACCGGATCGAGGATATACATTGGAAATGAAGAAACGATGTAATATTCTGTAACTGGGTAACAAATACTTTGCAGGGAGCGCATTCCCTTTGTGAGTCCAATGCGCATCAATTTTTCATAAATCTCTGGTTAACATGCGTTTTTTCGATTCTGAAAGTTTGTCATATAAAGTATGAATTGGTATTCCTTCATCATTAACAGGTATATCTATAATACCTGATATCAAATGACGGTCTACTTCAAATTTTCCTTCTCTAGTATCAATTAAAAATGTTAAATTATCAAGAGAAAAATCTGAGATGCATGCTACCATTGATTGAGCAATGGACTGGTATGTAGACCCACCCCAAAGAAAAATGTTAGTCCAGCGTACAGATTCAAGAAGGGGAATGACACCATATGGAGCAATGTGATTTAGATCAGCGGTATGCTCAACTATAATGTTACGGACACGTAAATCCCGTACATCTTGAGTATCATCTTTGGGTGACCGAAGGTGCCTTTTAGTTATCGGTGTAGATCTGGATGACGATGGACCACGGGATGTTTTCTTTTTCCCTCTAACATCCATATTCAAAAAGATATAAAAAGAACAAGCAAGATACACAAATGAAAGATGGGTTTTCTCTAGATCAGCAAATTGAGAGGAAACCCTTGAAAAACTCAACAAGAGATGAAATCAAGCTATACTATGAATAAATCAAAGCATAGAGAGCATGAATTTTCAAGAAAAATGATGAAATAGGACTTACCTTGAAGAAAAATAGAAAATCTTATGACTGGTCGAGCCACGACTCGTCGTAGGTCGGTGTGGAAATGAAGAAGAAGGGGATTTTCTCCAAATTATATCACATTCACGAGATCCACGACCGGTTGAGTGTGGTTCACGACCGGTCGAACCACGACTGGTCGTGTACAACCACGACCGGTCGAGCATCGACCAAAAATGTATTTTTAATGAAAAAATTTAAAATTTAAACAATTATAATATGAAATATAATACACTATGATACATGCAAGCAAGAATATTCAATGTAAGATGCATAGACCAAGATTAAATTTCAATTTATCAAACCTGCTTTTGTCGAGCGGTTTAGTAAATATATCAGCAAGTTGAGTTTCGGTTGATATATATTCTAATGAAATAACTTTTTCTTCAACCAACTCATGAATGTAATGATACCTAATGTCAATATGCTTAGTACGTGAATGCTGGATTGGGTTTTTGAAAATGTTTATAGCACTGAAATTATCACAATGTAAGATCATTGAATCTTGATTAATTCCATAATCGCTAAGCATGCATTTCATCCAAACTAGTTGAGTACATGCATATCCAGCTGCAATATATTCAGCCTCAGCAGTAGAGAGCGATATTGAGCTTTGCTTCTTGCTGAACCAAGAAACTAAGCAATTTTCAATGTAAAAACAACCACCACTGGTTGATTTTCTATCATCAATATTTTCGACCCAATCAGCATCTGAATACCCGGCTAATTGAACATTAGTATTAAAAGGATACCAAAGTCCTAAATTTATAGAACTTGCGACATATCTAATAATCCGTTTAACAACAATAAGATGTGATTCCTTAGGATTAGACTGATATCTCGCACAAATACCAACACTAAATGCGATATCAGGTCTACTAGCAGTAAGATATAACAAACTACCAATCATACTGCGATATAATTTAGGATCTATATCTTTACCTGAAGAGTCTTTTGAGAGTCTTAATGTTGTACTCATAGGAGTATCAAAGTTCTTACCATTCTCAAATCCAAACCTTTTAACCAAGTTTGAAGCATATTTGGTCTGGGAAATAAAAATTCCATCAGGTTGTTGTTTTACTTGCAACCCTAGGAAATAGTTAAGTTTGCCAACCATGCTCATTTCGAACCTTGATTTCATTAACTCTGCAAACTCAGTAGACATGTTAGAACAAGTAGATCCATAAATAATATCATCAACATATATTTGAACCATCAAAATATCATTGTTATTCTTTTTAACAAAAAGCGTCTTATCGACACTACCTACTTGAAAGCTATGACTAAGTAAGAATTTAGTCAATTTTTCATACCATGCCCTGGGTGCTTGTTTTAGACCATAGAGAGCCTTTTTGAGACGAAATACATGGTCAGATAACTTAGGGTCTTCAAACCCTGAAGGTTGTTCAACATACACTTCTTCATGTAAATCGCCATTCAAGAAAGCACTCTTTACATCCATCTGATAGATTTTAAATTTTTTAAAACATGCGATGAAAATAAAAAGTCTGATTGATTCAATGCGAGCGATTGGAGAAAAGGTTTCATCGTAATCAATGCCTTCAATCTGAGTGTACCCTTGTACAACCAGTCTAGCCTTGTTTCGTATAATATTTTCGAGTTCATCAGACTTATTTTTAAAGATCCACTTTGTTCCAATAATGTTTTTATCTTTAGGTCTAGGAACAAGATACCAGACGTCATTACGAACAAATTGATTAAGTTCATCCTACATAGCAACTATCCAATTTTCGTCACAAAGTTCTTCTTTTACGTTGACCGGTTCTATTTGGGATGTAAAACAAATATAATTACATATGTTCTCAAGTTGTTTGTGGGTACAAACTCCAGTGAGAGGATTTTCAAGTATTTAATTGGTTGGATGATCTTTAACAGTCCTTGGTTCAGATTCTTTTTGACTTGATGAGATATCTTGATTGTCAATAATAAGAGTTTCATGATCATCTGAACTCAGGGCTGGTGTATTCAAATGATCTTCAATGACCACATTGATGGACTCTTGTATCACACCAGTTCTCTTATTTAGAACCCTATAAGCTCGACTGTTTAAAGAATAACTGAGAAAAATTCCTTCATCACTCTTCGTATCAAACTTTCCCAACTTTTCACGATCACGTAAAATATAACACTTGCTGCTGAAAACCCGAAAGTATTTGGCAGTAGGTTTCTTTTCAAACCATAATTCATAAGCAGTCTTATTATCAGATTTACTAGTATAAACCCGATTAATAATATAACATGCGGTATTAACTGCTTCAGCTCAAAGATTTCTAAAGAGCTTCATGCTATTCAACATAACATTAGCCATATCCTGAAGCACTCTATTTTTCCTTTCAACTATACTATTTTGTTGCGGTGTTTTGGGCACTGAGAATTCATGTGATATTCCCTGATCGCTATAGAATTTCTCAAAACTACTGTTTTTGAATTCAGATCCATGATCACTACGGATCTTACTGACATGAGAACTTTTCTCATTTTGGATTCGTTTGATGACCTTTTTTACTTCATCAAGGGTTTCAGTTTTATCTTTTAAGAATGATACCCAAGTGACTCTTGTATAATCATCTACGATAACCAAGATATATTTTTTGCCTCCTCGACTCTCTGATCTGGTTGGTCCAATAAGATCCATATGGAGAAGCTCGAGTGGTCTAGATGTGGTATTGGAGTTCACTTTCTTGTGAGAGCTCCTAATCTGTTTGCCCAACTGGCATTCACCACATATTTTGTCTACTTTTTGCAATTTGGGTAGACCTCTAATTAGTTCTCTTTTTCTCAATCTAAACCAGTTTCGATAGTGTACATGTCCAAGGCGTTTATGCCATAATTTAGTCTCATCGGTATGGACCATGTAACATGATTGAGTAGATGAGCTAGTATCACTGACGATGTAGCAGTTTTCAGAAGTTCTGCGACCAGTTAATATAACAGAACCCCTTTTATTAACTATCTCACAACCTTGATTAGAAAACTTTACACTATGGTTGTTATCACATATCTGAGAAATGCTTAATAGGTTGTGTTTTAAACCCTCAACATATAAGACATTCTTAAATAAGGGAAGGTTATAAAGTTGAACCGTACCTTGGCCAATAATCTTGTAATTGCTTCCATCACCAAATGTGACTGACCCTTCAGTCATATCTTTAAGATCGGTGAATAAAGCTTTGTCACCTGTCATATGCCTAGAGCAACCACTATCTAGGTACCACTTTGAATGGCTTGTTGCTTTGAAAGCTGTGTGGGCAACTAAGCTGGCAACTTTAGGAACCCATTTCATAACTGTTTTGGGTTTAGGAGTATAGATGGTCTTTTTCTGTCTATTGTTGTAGGAACGACGTATAAAGTTCGACTTTAATAGCTCCTTGAGAAGATCAATAATTTTTTCAGCTAATTGATTTCAGTTTTGAAAATTAAAGTTGACATGACTACTTTTAGGTTTTTGAAAAGTTTTTGAATTTTTATAAAAACCTTGAAAAGTATTCTTTTCTTTTGAGTTTGAAGACTCTCCTTTTACAAATTTAGGAGTAGTGTTCTTTTGTTTAGGAGATGTATTCTTATCATAGCCCAACTCGGATCGATCGCCAAATTTTCTTGATCCGGACAATAATTTTTTCAATTTCAGATCACCTTGGGCATATCTCCATGTGTCTTTCAAACTCAGAAGAGAAGCTACCTCATTTTTGAGTTTCTCTTTTTCAGATTTCAAATCTTCAATTTGGGAGGTTTTGAAATCTAAATCATTTTTGGTTTTTTCAAAAGAATCAGAAATATGAGACTTTTCTAAGACAAGAGACTCATAATCTTCCTTAAGCTTAGAAAATTTTTCTTTTTGTATTTTAAGTTTGACACCAATTTTACAACTCTCTTTATAAAGGGCATTATAAGCATCTTGAAGATCATCTTCATTATCGTAATCACTATTCAAATTTTCTTCACTAGATATATCATCATGATCTGAATAGGTGATCTTGGCTAGAGTCTTAAGGGCTTTAACACGATCGCCCGACTCGGTTTCAGAATCTTCTGATTTAGAAGAGGATTCAGAATCAGATGATTCATCCCAAGTAGCCATCATGCTTTTCCTTTTTGATTTGTCCTTTTTAGGACATTTGTTAGATAAGTGCCCATACTCTTGACAGTTGGAACATTGACTATCTTTCAAGGATTTACGAGTTCTAGGTTTAGATCGTCTCTTATCATTTGATATTTGAAAATCAACCTTTTTTCTTGTTTTTGAAAATTTTGTAAAACCTTTTTGCTAAAAGTGCCATATCATCTTTGGTATTTTCTGAATCCGAAGTACTCTCTTGTGAAACATTTTTAGATAATTTGAGAGCAATTGATTTTCCTTTAGGAGCCTTAAAGGATAACTCATAGGTTTGAAGTGAACCAACTAATTCCTCAACCCTCATGGTATCCGTATCACGAAGTTCCTGAATCGTGGTCACTTTAGAATTAAACCGTTCAGGAAGTGAACGTAGTATTTTTGCGCACACTTTACTTTCAGGGATTCTATCACCAAGACCCCACATAGAGTTCACAATGTCATTCAATCTAGTGTATAAGTCCATAAACATCTCATTCTCCTCCATATGAATTTCTTCAAATTTAGTTGTGAGGAGTTGGACTTTAGATTTCTTGACAATAGATGTACCCTCGTGTGTCATTTCTAATATATCCCATGCTTTTTTTGCATTTTCATAAGAGATGATTCTTTTGAATTCATCTGGTGATAATGTACAAGTAATTGCATTTAGTGCTTTTGCATTTTCACTACTTTCACTTTTCTGAAGTGTGGTCCAAAGCGAATAAGCCGTTACTTTCATAGATTTTGAACCATCACCATTAGTTACTTCAGTGATAGGAGGGTTCCATTCATTCACTGTGGCTAGCCACACACTTTCATCCAAGGATTTGAGGAAGATCCTCATCCTGGATTTCCAATAGGCATAGTTTGTGCCATTAAAGGGTGGTGGCCTAGTGACTGATAGGCTATCAAAATTTGACATCTTAATATATCTTAGATCGTTAGCTTAGGAAATAAATCCAATAAATAAACAATAAGCACGAGCTATTAGGCTCTGATACCACTTGAAAGGGCCTAGCTATATGCCCTAAAGGGGGGGTGAATAGGGCAATGCCAAATAAAACTAATAACAGCGGAATAATAAAAGATTTAAAGCACAATGCTGAATATAAAACAATCACAATAGCCTAAAATAAAGAGATTGATACTTTATCAGTTTTAAGGACAACCTTACACCAAAAACTAGAGGTTTAAGGTAGGACAACCTTATTTCTAGAACGTCCCTAGTATCACAAACCAAAGAGGAACAATAAGTAATGAAATCAAAATAACTTGCGAAAAATAAATCCTAAGTTATTACAACATTCATCCACACTTGCTTGAAGTGATTACAACATTCACAAACACAAACCACAAAACTGAATGAAAAAAGGAATGAAAGAATGAAGCACATCCACAACACAACGATATATAGTGGTTCGCCTGTGTGTACACCAACTGTTATCCAACAGCCACACAGATTACTACTCCACTCCTAATATCCTCACACAGGGGATATTAGCATGCACTATCAAAATAGGTTTCATAGGTTCATCTAAAACCTTCACAATTGTGTCTTTGATCTCGGGCTTACACAATCCAAAAACCCCACAATCTGAGTTTTCTGGCTCTCCTTAGATAACCACTACAATGAGATTTTTCTGGCGAATCTCAAACAAAAACCAGAGAAAGTAAATTACAAAACATGTAAAATACCTGAATCACCTTTTGAAGAAGCCCGGTAGAACCAATCGGAGTAGAAGTTCGATTCGACGTTCAAAGTCCAATACTCACTTTAAGAATGGTTCTAAGTCTAATTGATTTTAGATCAAACGGGCTAGATCTATTTGATTTTGAATCCAAGAAGAAGGAATATCAGAAATTCCCCTTTTCTAATAAGATTGGAATGTAGATCAAAATCAAATAAAAATAAGCTAGCAAAAGGAATATTAAATAAGCACAATGTAGCTTAAAATAAATATAAACTTATCTCAGAGAATAGCCTAAAGAATGCTTAAATAGAATTGATTTGAAGTGCTAAAACTCTGAAGTTCGTGCTCTATTTATAGCTTGAAAAATCCCGTCTACGACTGGTCTTAGGATCCTAGGACTAGTCGTAGCTTCAAAGATTTTCGTAAGATTTTCACGGGATAAGATTTTCAATTCCACGACCGGTCCTGGGTGGTCTTCTACCGGTCGTGGGTCACCTACAACTGGTCATGGATCACCTACGACTGGTCGTAAGACCCCAAAAACAGCTGTTGGAGTTTGAGTCGTAGGGCTACGACCAGTCGAAGGATGAGTCGTAGAACTCACAAGACTGGTCGTAGGAAGTCCAAGACTAGTTGTTTGACAGCCAGAAAGATCTGAAAATCTTCAACTACCTAGGACTAGTCCTGAAAAACTTAAGACTGGTCGTAGCAAAGCTAGGACTGGTCTTGAAGTCTCTAGGACTGGTCTTAGAACACTTCAAACAAGCATATTAAAATATATGAGTTATGTATCCGGAATGACCTACAATAAAGCCCATCCTAAGGTCAATATAAGGTCAAAACAAACCTTAAAAGTGAGATGGACATTGAAAGTCTGTTCTCTCAGATGACCCTTAAGAGAAGCTTGTGAATATACAAAACTTGTAGTAGGCCTTCATGACCTTGATCTTGACTTGACAAAGTCTTCTAGTAAACTTGAACTTGATCAAATCTCGAACATACAACCTTGAAAACTTCTATTCTTGATTTCTTCATCCAAGACTTGAAAACTTTCTTCATTTAAGATCTTGTCTGTCTTGATATGTCTTGATTGCAATGAATAGACTTCAAACATAAAACACAAGATATATAAGACATAGATATAGGTTTTGGCACCACAAAATTTGACAACTAAAGGGATATGAAATCATAGCACTTACAGTCCCCTTCCCAAAATCAACTATATACATGGCCCAGGTGGCCCACATCATAAGAAACAGTGGTGATTGACGACTACCATTGAAACCCTCTTTGTTTAACAGAAGTTTTGGATTATTATGAAAATTTATTTTCCCTCTTCATTCAGGGTCCGTGGGACCCATCCACGCTGTCCCTTCATTCTGATGAGCCACACCAATGTATGTATTCCATCCAAGGGTCCATTTATCTAGACGCTGCTGGGATTTATTTTAAATAATAATAATAATAAAATATTATATATTTATATATGTTGAGGTTGTTATTCGTACGTGTGGGCCCCATGTGGGACCCACCTATTTTGTGAAATGGGGTGGGCTGGTGTACGTGTACAGCAGCCGTATAGCTATTGTATTGACGTTTCCTAACAACGTGGGACCCACCTGGTACATGGTGTCCACACTGTCGATTCCCTGAACGGTGGGACCCACGAGAATTATGTATTTTACCCTACTGTCCGTCCAATGCACGAACGTGGGCCCAACTTGATGGATGCCTTGCATCCACATGCGTGGTGCCCTATTTAATGTATATGTTTTATCTGCACCGTCCAAGGTGCTGGACGGTGCCGTGGAATGCACTTTGATGCATGCATTCCATTCAAACTGTCCCTCCATTTTCAGTGGAAGTGTGGGACCCACCCACACATGTGGGAAGGTGGGACCCACCTTGATGTAATTATTTTATATCCACACCATCCACTAGATTGGGACGATGGGGCCACTGTGATATATGTGTTTACCTATGCGGTCTGTCTAGCAGCAACATAACTACTGGATAAATGTCAGCAAGCTCTGTGGGGCCCACCATAAGGTAATGTTGTATCCAGACCGTCTAAAGGGATGGTGGGCCCCAGCTGATGATGTTAGCAAGTGATATGGGTCAGGTGATCCACACCGTCCATCTACTGGGTGAGTAGTTCGGGGCTGATGTATTAGCGCCAGTGTTGTGGGTTTTATTCACACCATACGTATATGTGCACCCCACCGTGATGTATGTGCTTGGGTCCCCACTGTCCAGATGGCTGGATGGTGGGCCACGCCGTGATATATATGTTGTAATCCACACCATGCAGATTCCATCCATTTGACATGGCCCACCATGACCTAGACGGTAGGCCTTACCATGAGATATGTCCTTCATCCATGTCGATTCATTTAATGGACCCATTTGTAAGGTGTAGGCCCGCCTGCTGACCTTGCAGGGCCAACCTGTTGTGTAATCGCAAGGCCCACCATGTTGTATGTATTCCATTTATGTCATCCACGAGACATGAACTCCACATGATGTATGTTTTTATCCACACCGTCCGTAGGACATGTGACTCACTAGATGTATGTGTTTCATGTCCATGTTGTCCACTTGATATATAAATGAGGCCCATGTACAGGGCCCACCTGTTGTGTAATCGCAAGGCCCACCATGTTGTATGTATTCCATCTATGTCATCCACGGGACATGAACTCCACACGACGTATGTTTTTATCCCCACCATCTGTGGGACATGTGACTCACCTGATGTATGTGTTTCATGTCCATGTTGTCCACTTGATATATAAATGAGGCCCATGTGCAGGGCCCACCTGTTATGTATATAAAGCACATATGCAAGGCTCACCTATTGTGTATTCGAGGCCCATTGTGATGTATTAGGGCCCACAGTTTAAGGCCCATTGTGATTTATTAGGGCCTGTGGGTTGAGGCCCATTTGATGTATTTGAGGCCCATAGGTCGAGGCCCAATGTGATGTATTCGAGGCCTGGGGGCAAGGCCTGATGTCATGTATATGTGGCTCCTTCAGATTGTATGAGGCTCATGGGACGTTGCCCATTGTGATATGTTTGAGGCCCTTGTAGGAAGCCCAACGTGATATATGAGAGGCCCATGAATGAGACTTAATGTGATATATGGGTGGACGTTACGTTGTATATGAATCCCTTATGTAGGCCACTCCTTGGGAAAAATGTTGGTTAGATGTCCACATTGATGTGCAATGATGATTAGATGTCGTCATTGTGACCTTCCCGTAGGCTTTGTTAGGCCCATTTGCACTATTCTCTAAGTGAGTTAACCAACATAAGTGGGCCCCATTCGCCATAGACGGATGGCTCTGTGCTATCGAATTTGATATAACCACGACCGATTGTCAATTTCGATCGACCTAACCGATTTTCTGACTCTGATTACCGATCGATTCCAATTGACGTGACCGATTGTTGATTCTAATTGTCTTGACCGATTGTCGATTCTGATTGACGTGACCGGTTTGTCAATTCTGATTATCGATCAATTTTGATTACCACGACCGATTACCGATTCCGATCAGCGTGACCGATTTATCGACTCTGATTACCGGTCGATTTCGATTGACGTGATCAATTACTGATTTCGATTATCGTGACCGATTGTCGATTTTGATTGATGTGACTGATTTGCTGATTCTTATTACAGATTGATTCCGATTATCATGACCGATTGTTGATTCTGATTATCGAGGCCGATTATCGATCAATTCCGATTGTCGTGGCCGATTGTCGTGACCGATTCTGATTACTGAGGCCTACTCCGATTTTGATTTCAATTGCCAAGGCCTATTTCTGAGACCTATATGATGTATATTCGACCAGTAGTTGAGGCCCATTGTGATGTATCTGTGATCCTTGGGCAAGGCCCACTTGTTGTACATTTGGTCTTTGTGTGAGGCCGTCGGCCCATTATGTGTTTGGCCCTGTGAGGGTCATTCCTTGAGGCAATATTGGTTAGATGTCCACATTGTTGAGGCCAATTGTTGATGCTGGTTATTGATACCGATTATGAGTATGTGACTGCATAGCATCGTAATACATGCCCATACGCATCATCTGCATGTTTGTTATGAGATATGAGTGACCATTGTATATGTCATAGTGTCGGTTGTTATGAGACTCCCTGGTAGGTGAAGATTGTCTCACATGAGCGCACGGTATGCAGAGGATTGATGCATGACTAGATTGTATGACTCACGTATCTTGTATTGTGTGCTGTGATTACTGTATGCCCTAACGACATCAGGGTCATAGCCTCCACAGGCATATCGTGGATGGCCAGACGGGACACTGGAAATCTGTTCTACATGGAGTGCTATAAATATCCCTGGGTGAAAGTTTCTAAACCCTCTTGGTTCTAAAGGTTTCTCCAACGTCTAGACTGAGTGGATGCATGAGCCCTTGAGGGCCGTATATCGTTAGGCAACGTCTCCCACTGTGTCGTGGTCGGTTGGAAGGAGGTGTGGCCTTATCTGCCCGAGAGGAGGGGGCAATGCTAGGCTGAGTTTGACCAGCTCGAGGAGTGGGTCGGCTATCGACGAGCCGGGCCCGATATTGGCAGGCAGATAGTGAGGTCTCTTTCACTCACCTTGTTACGCGCGATGGAGAGATAATCTAGTTTAGAGTGTAATAGACTGGTGATTTTCCAGAGAGGAACCGTACTGATATGTGGACTTATTGAGTAGGAGTACATGCTCATTCATTCATTCATTCACTATTCACTCGAGCTGGTGGTGAGTAACTAATTGTTGTGTACCTTCATTATGGCAAGGATTTAGGTTGGGCGCGCAACTAACCTGAGATCAGGAGTTTACCACGTTAAGTCTGACTATCCAAATTTAGGTATGAGACTGGTTTGGATAGAAGTCCCTTGTGGTGGACCCCGTAGCCTACGATACTATGTACTATCATCCCGACTTCACACTCAAGCATGGTCATTTCATTCGCATCTCATATTGCATTACATCCGTCGGCATATGACATTTTCGGTTGCTATGTTTCCGCACTTATATGGCCTAGACAGACTTAGCAGGATTTGTATATTGCATTGCATCCTTGGCATCTGATATTTGGCTCTTTATGACTCCTTATTATATAGCTGTTTTATATTGCGTATTTTGACATTGATTTACTTATGGACTTGTCCATACTTTTGCTTACTCTGTTTACTCTGATAATTTCTGCTCTTGTCAGTATTTTTGTTTACTCTGATAATTCCTGCTCTTGTCAGTATTTCTGCTTATTCAAACATTATATGGTTTATAGATTATCAATTTTTCGATATTGTATGATTATGACATTGTACTGAATACTTGACACTTACCTTGTGCACACACTTACACCACCCTCTAAGCTTTCGATAAGCTTATGCATGATAGATGCGTGCAGGTGATGTTAGGTTAAAGCAGTGTTGACCTTGGAGCGTGCAGTGGTCTTCTGGAGCTTGATTTTCTATTTATGTATTTCCCTTTTAGTGTTGTACTCAAATGATTATTTCAGTGGATATGTGATGATGATGTTGCTTTTGTGAATTGGGTAATCTTGTGGTTATGCTTATTACTAGTTAAATGTACATTGAAAAAAAAAATCCTCCTTATAGGATCCCAAGATCGGAATCTGGCAGAGCCGAGAATGGGGTACTACGGAGGCTGTTGGCACCGGATTCGGCGATCGGGATTCCTATGAATCCGATTTCTGGGTTTGGGGCATGATAAATTCGACCATGGTCTTAATGAGATTGTTACTACATCGTGACCCTACATTTGGGGCCATGAACAAGCTTTTGATGCTGTTGTCGGGGGACTAACGGTCGCGTTTTTCTAAAGATTAACTAGTTTTGGGATTAGTTTAAGATTATGTTTTTATACTTTCTAATTTTAGGATTTGGTTTTTCTTTTTGATTTTAGAAACTAACCTAACTTTCATGTTTTGTAGGATCTTGATATAGACTTTCTAAATTGGCAATCTCTTTCTAATTTTTCTATTTTCTATTTTTAGAAAATTTCTAATTATAGGATTTCTTTTAGAAACTAACTCACTTTCCAATTTTAGATTTATAATCTTGTTATTTTTTGTTGTCAGAAACTGAATAATTTTGTTTTGTTTTACAGGATTTTAATTAGGAACGTCTAATTTGGTAACTTCTTTCTAATCCCCTTTCTCATTCTATTTTTGGATTTCTATTTCCTTTGTCTCTTTTAGGTTTAGGTTAGAATCTGAATTTGAGGGCTGAGAGTGTTTCATACCTAAGTGGGTCTGTGATAACACTCGATGTCTTTTGAGTGAAGGAGGATTGGTTGAGGGGTTATCTATCATCGTAGAATTAAACACCACTCAAGATCCTTAGAGTTAATTGAAGTGATGACTGTAAATCAACCGGTAAATCAACAACTTCAACCTAGGGCTGAGAAAGTCCAGGATGAGAATGAGGTGCATCAAACACCCTCACCTCGTACTTTACGAGATTATTTACAACCGGAGGGGGTGAGCACACCCTCATGCATGGTTTTTTCAAAAAATACGGGACACATGGATATCAATCCAGGGTTGATCCAACTCCTTCCAAAATTTTATGGGCTTGAATCTGAAAATTCGTATCTACACCTGAAAGATTTTAACGAGATTATAGCCCCTCTATACTTTCCAAAAATGTCTGATGACATGGTCAGGCTGAAACTCTTTTCTTTTTCTTTGAAGGAGAAAGCTAAGACGTGGTTGCATTCACTACGTCCTTGATCTATTAGTGGATGGAATGACATGACAAAGGAGTTCATAAAGAAAATTTTCCCATACCATAAGACGAACACCCTTAAAAAGTCGATCACGAACTTCGTCCAAAAGGAAGATGAAACATTCTTTCAATGTTGGGAGCAGTTTAAGGATCTTGTCAGTTCATGCCCTCAATACAGTTTTCAAACTTGGTGCATCATGAACTTTTTCTATGATGGATTGACATTTCCCATGCTCCAATTAGTCGAGACAATGTGTAATGGGGATTTTATGAATAAAAGTGTCATAATGTGTGGGACTACTTTGATAAGCTTGCTGAAAACACACAATCATGAGATGTTTCCTCAAAATCAAACGCCATGTAAAGGCCGGCTCAATCCAAAGAGGGGTAAAACGTATTTCCTGAAAGAGGACAATGATATCAATGCTAAAGTAGTTAATCTCACTAGAAAAGTCGAGGCCGTGGAATTCTGAAATGGCCAAGCTATATGTCCTATAAGGAGGGGGGGGTTAATAGGACTATGCCAAATTAAGTTAAATACCGCGGAATAAAATAAAGAAATAACCTTACAATAACAAATCAATTCACAATGCTAAAATTAAATCAATCTCAATAAATAAGCATTGAGAGGTTGATACGAATTTAGTTCTAAGGATAACCTTACACCATAATAAACAAGGGCTTATGGTAGGACAACCTTATTTTTAGAACGTCTTTTGAATCAAGAACTCAATCTGAAAATAAATAGCAATGAATTGTAATCTTAAGAATTGATTATTCTAGGGACAACCATGCATCATAAAAATGACAGGGCAACCTTTATAGAATAATTACTGAAATTGAAGAACAGATTGATAAAAGTATATCAAGAGATAAAATGTTGAAATAAATCTCTAGATTATTACAACATTCCCCACACTTGCTTGAAATATAAATAGTTACAACATTCACATCCACATGTACATTCCACACAACTGAATGATGAAAGATAAAGAATTAAGAATGCATTCAATCCACAAGACAAGGAGTTATAGTGGTTCGCCTGTGTGTACACCAACTATTTTACAACAGCCATACAGAATGCTACTCCACTCCTAATATCCTCACACAGGGATATTAGCGTTCACTGTTAAAATAGGTTTCACAGGTTCACCTAAAACCTTCACAATTGTGTATTTTAACTTGGGCTTACATAATCCTAAAACCCACACTATTCTGAGTTTTCAGACTCTCCTCAGATAACCAATAAATGAAATTTTTCTGGCGAATTCCAAACAAAAATCAAAAGAATGAAAATTTTTCAGAATTGTAAAATACCTGGATTTCTCCTCTTGTAGCAGCCCGAAAGAACCAACTGGGGTAGATGTTCAGATATAAAAGTTCAATGTCCAATACTCACTTTATAATGGTTCTAAGTTCTAATTGATTTTAAATTAAATCAGACTGGGCTAGCTCTATTTGATTTTAATTCCCAAAAGAAGGAAAGCAATATTTCCTCTTTTAAAATCAGATTGGAATAACGAATCAAATCAAATAGTAAAAAGCTAAGAAAAGGAAATAGAATTATGCACAATATAGCTTAAGAACAAACACAAACTTATCTCAGAGTGGAGCTTTGAATTCACTTAATTTTTTATGAATAACTCTGAAATTCGTGTGCTATTTATAGCTGCAGAAATTCATCTTCGACTAGTCCTAGGGTCACCACGACTAGTCGAAGAAGAAACAGATTTTTGATTTTTCGGGCGTGATCCGATAAAACCGTTACACGACCGGTAGTGAGCATTCCACGATTGGTAGAAGGCCGTCCATGACTGGTCGAGATCCTCACACAACCCTTGAATTAGTTGGTGGAGTTAGAGTCGTGGCTCCACGACGGGTCGAAGGTCGAGTCGAGACCATCCCACGACTGGTCGAGTAGACTCCAGGACTAGTCGTAGCCGAACTGAAAAATTTGATAATTTGAAACAAAACTTCGACTGGTCGTGGAATTTCTAAGATTGGTCGAACCAGTGCCAGGACTAGTCGAACAAGGACCATGTAACACCCCAAATTTTTGCCAACCTGGGGTTAGGCATCCTTAGGCAACGGGTCAACCATAGCACCTTGGTAACCTCTCAAAATTTGATTCAAAAGCCAAAGAAATCATTTAGAACCTCATTCTTTAGAACTTTAACGTGAATTAGCTAGTGCTACACTAGATTTCCTGCAAAATTAGCACCAATAACTTTAAATACGATCGGTAAGACCCAAAACCTATAGAATCATTGATGCTATGTTACCCTAAAACCTATGATCAAACTCTAAACTTTTTTGTTCTCAGGAACCCTTTGAAACTTTGCATTGGATCTAGACCACACGTCGAAGGTCCGATATCTACAATCTCAGACCATTATGACCGCTTGGTTAGACTTGATAATCGTTTCGAAAATCAAGCCCAACTGATGCACTGACACCATTTTACTGAGTTCGGAGTGAAGAGAGTGAGAAAAGGAAAACATTTTGAAAAGAAATTCAAAATCTGGCACGTGTCGTTGCGCGTTATTTTTAAGCATTCTGACCGTCAGAATTCGACCAAATTTCACCCTCGAATCAGGAAAAATTTGCCCTTACATCTCATAACACTTGTGGCCCTGATCGAGTTTCGGTGACCGCTGAACTGAAACTGGTCCGCCATTGACGATCTGAAAATCTGATTGGACTGAAAACCTGACTGACTAAAGATCCGATGTTAGTGAGCTTAAGTCCGACCGCATTTGATAACAGGACCTCCAGAAATGTTCTTTTGGATTGGAAAAAACCCGATTTGGCAGTAACCCAAGTATACCTTGACTTGGAGTCTGTTTTGGTTATATTTGGGCTTATAAAAGAGCCTTAAACCCTTAGCCTTCTAACCCATACGAATCTGGGGAAAACCCTAGGAGAGAGGAGAGAAAAGAGAGAGAAAGTGAGGGAGAAGTTAGAGCTTTCTTCTGGGATTCTTCCCTGCTGCTCCACGTGCCAAATCCATCCACCTGCATCGCTATTCTGATGATTCCAACTCCGTTCTAGGTAAGAAAACCCTAACCCTAACCTGTTTTAGTGATTCTATCGATCCAAGTAGTGAAGTAGCTGACTTACCTTGTGTTGTAGGTTGCCAAACAATCGTTGACGACGACGTAGAGTTCCTGTTCGATTCATTACACCCCTACGACGTAAGGTACAGATTTTAGACGCTTAGAATACCTGTTTTCAGAGCTTTCAATGCTGTTTAATGGTAGATTGCTAATAAGGATGTTGTTTGATATGTAGAACATGTTGTCCATTTTTTATTTCGAATACGTACGAAGAATATGAGATTTAGGGTATTTTAGGCATTTTAGAAAATACTGTATACGTACGTATTTTGCCGATAGGATTGCCATGAGTATTTGTCATGTACCTATGTTAGTTATGCGTGTATGACTTGTTTGGCGAAGAGATTCGCCCTAATGCATGTACTGGCCGACATATGCTATGTAGACTAATGTGTGTAGACTAAGTGTTTGTTGAAATGCCTAAATCAAGATAATTTATGCCTGCTATATGTTTTGAATGTAAGAACATGATTGTTGTGTATTAGACAACTCCTTGATATAAGGATTCATCCTATTCTATGTTGAAATCAACATACGTCATGTATGGTGGAGTTGTGTAGTCTAAGTGTTTGATAAAATGTCTGTATGAGAAATTGTGTGACGAACTAAATTTAATAGTGGTGTTGAGATAGGATTCTCAACGACCTGAATGATGTTTATGATTTCCTCCATACAAGTTGTTTGATTTAATCGCTTTACTTATGAAATGTTTGTGTATGGTTTCATATACATGTTGTATCTTCTAACATGTTCGATAACATGCTTGGATTACTTTATTTCAATTCTGTCTATCTCATATGCTTATGGATTTAGATTACAAGTGTTTGGGGCTATGCCATAGTCCAGGCAGTCGGTAACAGTTTAGAATTCGTGGTTGGATTCTATTCGCCATGAAGGATGTGTATGACGAACCCGAGTCATACTAGAGTCATCGGCAGTGGTTAGGCCACACGAAGTGCTTATGCACTTCATGTCGGTCAATTCAACGTGCGCTCGCGCTAGTCAGACTCATCAAGTAACCCGACTGACCATTGTATGTTCACCTTGTATTTGTCATAACTGCTTGAACCTAGGATAGTGAACTTACCAGTGTTAACCCTGATAACCGTGGTACCTTGATCCACTAAGACTCATGAGCCAGGCATGGTGGTATGGGACACCGTGGTCGAGTTTTCGGCCTATGCTGGGGCCACAAACCTCCCCATAGTGACCAGTGAGCACCCTACTCTGAGCAGATTATGGTGGTATGGGACACTATATTTTTACTGTCGGCCTACACTGATTAGTGACAAGCCCTTTGTAGTGACCTCGAGTTTATCCTGACACCGCATGGGCATGACGAGTCCTGATGCAGTCTTAAGGAAATAAACTAGGCCTGTATTGATAAGGTGATGGGGGAGCGGTGCAACGAGTGCGTGCAACAGCCCTGACAGCCCTTGCAGCGACCTAGAACTATACTTCGTATGAGATATGCTAGGACTGATGACCTTAGAATAGATCATTGTTTGGGTATTGATATAAAGGAGGTACCTTAGCTTCCCAATCCTGCTGTATGAAAAGGACTAATAACAACTCGGTAATCATATTCATATCGCACTGCATGTGCCTGGAAGATGTGGAGCACTGAGGGAAGAAAGCATGCCGTGGACTTAAGATGGTGTCGCATGAGGGAGTATGTCGGTGAGGGCATCCATCATGTCATTTCATTCTTGCATTAATCACAGTATTTAGGAATGTTTGTTTGTACTGCTTTATCATTACTGCTTGATTGAATTGATAACATGTTAACCTTTGCTGTATAGTTTCCACTGAGTTAGCTACTCACTCCCATGTTACGGGACGGTGTTCTGGACACCCACTAGTCCCTATTTTAGTTTAAGATGATGGCGATGCTTGCGAAGTAGAGTCGAACTTGATGATGATGAGGAGGATCCCTCCTATATACAGGTTCTGATTGACTTGGTTACAGGGTTACTGATTAGATGCCAATACACTTGGTATTTTGCCTTTTATTTACACACTCATGTATATTCTTTTCTTTCTATTTTGGAGTATACATGTATTTAGTTAACCTGGTAACATGTTCACACTCTGGAGACTTACAATCATATATATATTATATATATCTATCACATTCTTCCGCTTGCTAATTTAACTGCCTCTGGAGTATGATATTCTGTTTTTGCTTAGTCTTAATATTGTTTAATGTCATCCTATAGACAACATGCATTCATCATTATCTATGTTGCATAAGTGACGTTTTGGAACTCGGGAGTTGGGTTTCTACTCGACCCCCAATTTTTGGGATGTTACAGATGGTATCAGAGCATGATTTGGATTAAACCGGACCTGGGTTATGGTAACACGACACACACTGACGCACTCTGACTTAGGAAGGGGGTGATGGAAACTTAGAAACCACCTTAGAGTCCCAAGTTTCGCCGACAGGTGAGACTATACGGTAATTTAGTCCATAACGTGTCTTTGGTCGCGTGAAGCGACCTAAGTCGCCTTTAGGCCGTCAGTTGATGGGTTTGAGTCATTCCCTGAAGAATTCCAAACCTAGGAATGAATTTCCTTGGGTTGTGGGTCAACTACAACCCTTACACTTCATCTCTAGGCCTAAAATCCCTTTTTATCCAATTCCTTCAAAATCTCTCCTTTCACCACCCCATTCTTCAAATTTTTCTAAGTCCTTTAATACTAGCCATAAATCCTAACATATAAATGATGGAGAATAATACTTAAATAAAAATTTACTATAAATAGTAAATATATGTATAAATTAGACTTTTGACCATTTCAATTATGAAATCTCATGGAATAAATGGGTTAGTTGGATAGATTAGCATCTCCTATCCCAAAATAATATGCTACATGATGCATAACCTCATTCCGGTTTACAAATTGGTCCCGAAAACACCTCAAATGGAGTCGGGGGCTAAATGGAGCACTTACAGGGGGACCCACATCATTTTGGACCCAGGGGGGGACAGAGACCGGCGAGGACCTCGCCAAATAGGACAGAGACTGGTGAGGCATCTTTTAGGGGGTTTTACACGACTGACCGTACACCAGCGGGCTCGGCCGGGCGAGCCGGTCGGGGCGAGTGACTTTGGGGTGTTGTATGACCCCCTGGTTTATGGTCAGTCGTGTAAAACCCCCTAAAAGATGCCTCTCCTTCACAAAGCACCCCTCCAATCTCTCCTTTCTCCACAAAGTTTCTGATTTTTCATAGAAAATGCCCCTCCAATCATTCCTTCTTCCGTTTAGTGCACCACCGTCGTCACCCATTCCAAAAATCCCTCCTACAGCTACGGTCTCTCTCATGTCCCTTTTATTTGAGCCTTTACACTCTCTTTTTGGTATCAAGATCGTGCAAACCTCAAATCCCATTTTCTCCTTCCTAGGAAATCGATTTCCTTCATCATTCTATGCTTCCAACTGGCCTCCACTGTTGCATACATCTCCCATCTCCTTCTTTTTACTTGTCTTGAGTTCACAAACCCCTCTTTATGCCTCATTACCTCATAATTCAACAACTCATCGAACTCCATCCCTTTTATCCCTTTCTTTCATTTCCTATGGCCCTATTTGAGTTCATTACGGCCGTATTTTTGATTTTCACTTTTTTCTTTCTTTCAACTTATATTTAGGAATTCATCATCATGGGATTTGGAAATCTCATCTCACACTTTCCAAAACAAGATCCATTTTCCAAAGCCTATGAAATTGATTTGAATCCCAACCCACCCACCTACTAAACATGTCACTCCCAATTCTTAGGTGGGAGTAGGAAAGCAGTCTCATTTAATGCAACTTGAGACCACTGGCCACATATGCCCTTGGAGTTTTGGACTTAGAGTGGTACTCCTAGCTTGGGAAGATCTGACGATATAGGAAATTCAATTTCAATTAGATAATCTTGACTCTAAGCGATAGAACAATCCCCTGTAGTAGAAATGGTATGAAACCATCTAGCGTATAAGCCTAGACTTTGGATTATAGCTAGTGAGTTACAGACTAGTCTACTAGTTATATTAAGTAGTGTAAAGCCTGTATAAGCTAAGGAATAGTAGGTTAGATTTGGTTGGAGTAGAACCTCATTCCTTCGATAGATCCCCTTAATACTTATAGACTTTTATTGTAACCCTTAGGAAAGTTGTTTTAACTTAGAACCATTCACTCTCAGGGAAAATTTATAAATCCCTCAGATTGAACTTAGAATAAACTAGCACGCCTCTTAGAATTTTCCTTAGAATTGCCTTCCTAAGGACTTATTGCATTTGGGAACACAGAGTAAAGGAACTGTATATGTAAGCGATGTATTTGCGGTTTGAATCGACTTCTCAATCCTAGTGGTTACCAATAAATCCAATGCTCTGATCAAGCAGAAGATCGGCATCGTCTCGGATTAAGAATTGATACGAAAAATTTTCTGTCCTAGCTAGATAGAAAGTTTATGTATCCGGCTCAGACCCACTACACAACTTTTCTTCTGTGTTGGCTCAACCACCTACAACCAAAAGTTCTTACTTCGTCTTTGGGAAATGACAAGGACTTATAGCCAGTAGAGAATTAGATATCTTGCCATCAACTCGCACCTGCCCCTAAAATCAACCACAATAGAAATTAGGCTTATTTCTACAACCATAGGTACCAATGCCATATAACGCATCAGTAGCAAAGGAAGACCAATGCATAGAGAGATTGTTTCCCATTTCATGTCAAGGATAGGCCCTAAGTTACACCTCGTTCAAGACAGATTCTTGAGCCTTAAGAAGAACTAAGTTTTAAGGGGGGTAGAACCTTATGAGCCTAATCTAGTAAGGTCAGCTTATACAACAGTTGAGTTCGAACTGCGCAGCGGAAGCGTGGTTGGCCCTTTCCCCACTGGCCCAGGATCGAAGAAGTTGATTGAGGTTATACGTAAGGTTAGGTCATTAAATAAGATTTGAACCTTCCTTAGAATGTCAATACTCAAGTCTTTCTAGGGACTCATTACCCTTAGCCAATTTCGGGGATGAAATTATGTTTTAAGGGGGGTAGATTGTAACACCTCGAATTTTTGTCAACTTGGGGTTAGACGTCCTTAGGCAACAGGTCAACCATAGCACCTTGGTAACCTCTCAAAATTCGATTCCAAAGCCAAAGAAATCATTTAGAACCTCATTCTTTAGAAATTTAACGTGAATTAGCTAGTTATATACTAGATTTTCTACAAAATTAGCACCAATAACTTTAAATACGATCGGTAAGATCCAAAACCTATAGAATCATTGACGCTATGTTACCCTAAAACCTAGGATCAAAATTTAAACCTGTTTGTTCTCAGGAACCCTTTGAAACTTTGTATTTGTAACACCCTGAATTTTGGCCAACCTGGGATTAGACGTCCTTAGGCAATGGGTCGAGTAAAACACTTGGGAAATCACTCAGAACCCAATTCCATAGCCAAAGAAATCACTTAGAATTAATTCCTTTAGAAACTAAGCATAAGTTAGCTAGCGCAGCGCTAGAGTAGCTGGGAAATAGTCCCTGATCACTTTAAATACGTTCTACAAGACCCAAAACTTGTAGAATCCATGGTGCTATAATACTTTAAAACCTCGGATCAAACTCTAAACTGGTCTGTTCTCTGGACCTCTTTGAAACTTTGTATTGGATCTAGACCGCGCGTCGAAAGTCCGATACCTATAATCTTAGACCGTTATAACCGCCTAGCTGGACTTGGCAATCATTTCAAAAATCAAGTCCAACCGACATTCGCAGGCTATTTCATTGAGCCTGGATCGAAGAGAGTGAGAATAGGGTTAGATTTGGAATTTGAAATTCAAATCTGGCACATGACTTGGCACGTTATTATTAAGCGTTCTGACCTTCAGAATTCAGCCAAATTATACCCTTGGATCAGGAAAAATTTCTATTTCATATCACGAGACTTGTAGACCTGATCTAGGTGCGATGACCGCTGAACTGAAATTGGACCGCCACGTGCGATCTACGAACACTGCTGGTCTGAAAATGGGATGTGAGCGACATCCGACGAGCATGAACTTAAGTCCGATCGCGTTCGGCCAGAGGACCTCCAGAAATGCCTTTTTGGGCCGAAACAGCCCCAATTTGGTTACCCCTCAAGTAAACATTGTTCCCAAGCCTGTTTTGGGCATGTTTGGGCTTATAAAAGGGCTTGAAACCCTCACTCCTCTCTCCCATCCGAATTTAAAAAAAGCCCTAGATTGAGTGAGAGAAAAGGTGAGAGATTGTGAGAGAGAGTGGGAGAGAATTTCCTGCTGCTTGTGCTACGTATTGCACGTGATTAAGCAACGCGCCTCAATCACTTTGCCGGTGATTTCTCCATGATTCTAGGTAAGAAAAAACTCCTAACACTTGCTGATTTATTGTTCCCTCATTTCCATAGCATGTCAGCTTATGGATCTTGTGTATTAGGTTCCCGATTCACCGTAGACGAAGCGTATACGCTCCGTTCGGAACGATACACATCTAAAGGAAAAGGTGTGGATTTTAGACGCTTTGATTGACTGTTTTCAACGCTTTCAATGTCGTTTAATAGTAGATTATCGACGGCAACGCCGTTTGACATGTACAACATGCTGTCCATTTCCTGTTTCGTAAGCAGACGAAGAATATGAGATTTAGGGCATTTTAGTCATTTGTAGGAAATATTGTTTTCATCCATAATTTTCTGATGTGATTGACATGGCTTCTTGTCGCATTAGGATACTAGGAATGCATGCATAATTAGTTTGGCGAAGAGATTCGCCTAAATGCGCACTTTGAGTCGACATACTATATGTAGACTTACGGGTGTAGTCTAAGTGTTTGTATAAATGCTTGTATTAGTATGTATTGAATTAAATGGTGTTATGAATTAGTTTGAGATTGATTTCTCAATTAATATGCTGATGTAAATGGTTTCCTACATGTTAGCTATATGCATGATTTTATTATATGTATGAAATGCATGTGCTTGATGATTTACTTAAGTTGTATATAATGACATGTGTTAACATGCTCATATTGTTGTATTTCATTTCCAATACTCTCACATGATTGTTGATGTGGATTCATAATTGTTTGGGACTATACTTAGTCCAGGCAGTCGATAACCGAGTGAATTCGTGGTTGGCTTCTCTTTGCCACGAACAATGCGTCGATGAACGCGAGTCGTGTTTTAGAGTTGGCGGCAGTGGTTTGGCCACACGAGGTGTCTTATGCACTTCATGTCGTTCGACTTGAGATGCGCTCGTGCTAGTCGAGCCCGTCAAGTAACCCGACTGGCCATTGTATGTTCACCCTATATGAGTCATAACTGCTTAAACATAGGGTACTGAACTTACCATTGCAAACCCTGTTAACCATGGTACCTTGATCCACAAAGACTCATGAGCCGGGTATGGTGGTATGGGACACCGTGGTGGAGCTGTCGGCCTACGCTGGGGCCACAAACCTCCCCGTAGTGACCAGTGAGCACCTATGACTCGTGAGCAGATTATGGTGGTATGGGACACTATATTCTTACTGTCGGCCACACTGATCGGGCGACAAGTCCTTTGTAGTGACCGCGAGCGTATTCTGAGTCTACGGGAGGCGACGACCCTTCCGTAGCAATGATAGTACAGTAGGCCTGTATTGATAAGGTGATGGGGGAGCGGTGCAACGAGTGCGAGCAACAACCCTGACAGCCCTTGCAGCGACCTACAAAATATACATCGTATGAGATTACTAGGAGTGACGACCCTAGACAGGATCTGTGTTGGGATTGATATAAGGGAAGTACCTTAGTTTCCCAATATTGCTGTATGAAAACGACTAATAATAACTCGGTAATCATATCACCATTACATTTCATGTGCCTGGAAGATGTGGAGCACTGTGGGACGATTGCATGCCGTGGTCGTAAGATGGTGCCGTATGAGAGAGATCGTCGGTGAGGGCATCCATCATGTCATGTCATATTACATTAACAATAGTATTAGGATTGTTTGATTTTACTGCTTTACTATTTTCGCATGATTGATTTGATAACATGCTAATCTCTGCTCTCTTATCCCACTGAGTTGACCACTCACTCCCACGTTACGGGATGATGTTTTTGGACACCCACCAGTCCCTATTATGATTGCAGATGATGGCGCGGCCTGCGAGGCGGAGCTGGACTTGATGATGATGAGGAGGATCTCTCTTTTCTGCGTGATCTGATTGACGGGATTACAGGGAGGTTGATTAGATGCCTTGACACTTGTCATTTTATATTTTTAGCGCACTCATGTATATTCCTTTTGTTTACTTTTGGAGTATACATGTATGTATATAACCTGGTAACATGTTCACACTCTGAAGACATACAATAGTTTATATATGTTATACATACTATCACAGTCTTCCGCTTGCTAATTTAACGGTCTCTAGAGTATGATATGATGTTTTGGATTAATCCCACTCATGTTTAATGCATTAACACAGACAACATTCAATCATACACATTTATGTTGCATAAGTGATGTTCTGGAACTCGGGAGTGGAGTTTTTACTCGACCCCCCGATTTTCAGGATGTTACAGTATTGGATCTAGACCGCACGTTGAAGGTCCGATATCTACAATCTCAGACCATTATGACCACTTGGTTGGATTTGATAATCGTTTCGAAAATCAAGCCCAACTGATGCACTGACACCATTTTACTGAGTTCGGAGTGAACAGAGTGAAAAAAGGAAAAGATTTTGAACAGAAATTCAATATCCGGCACGTGTCGTTACGCGTTATTTTTAAGCGTTCTGACCATCAGACTTCGACCAAATTTCACCCTCGGATCAGGAAAAATTTGACCTTACATCTCATAACACTTGTGGCCCTGATCGAGTTTCGGTGACCGTTGAACTGAAACTGGTCCGCCACTGACGATCTGGAAATCCGATTGGATTGAAAACCTAACTGACCAAAGATCCGACGTTCGTGAGCTTAAGTCCGACCACATTTGATAACAGGACCTCCAGAAATATTCTTTTGGATCGGAAAAGACCCGATTTGGCTGTAACCCAAGTATACCTTGACTTGGAGTCTGTTTTGGTTATGTTTGGGCTTATAAAAGGGCCTTAAACCCTTAGCCTTCTAACCCATGCGAATTTGGGGAAAACCTTAGGAGAGAGGAGAGAAAAGAGAGAGAGTGAGGGAGAAGTTGGAACTTTCTCCTGGGATTCTTCCCTGCTGCTCCACGTGCCAAATCCATCCACCTGCATCGCTATTCTGACGATTCCAACTCCGTTCTAGGTAAGAAAACCGTAACCCTAACCTATTTTAGGGATTCTATTAATCTAAGTAGCGAAGTAGCTGACTTACCTTGTGTTGTAGGTTACCGAACAGTTGTTGACGACGACGTAGATTTCATGTTCGATTCATTACGCTCCTACGGCGTAAGGTGCTGATTTTAGACGCTTAGAATACCTGTTTTCAGAGCTTTTAATGCTGTTTAATGGTAGATTGCTGATAAGGATGCTGTTTGACATGTAGAACATGCTGTCCGTTTTTCATTTAGAATACGTACGAAGAATATGAGATTTAGGGTATTTTAGGCATTTGTAGGAAATACTGTATACGTACATATTTTTCTGATATGATTGCCATGAGTATTTTTCATGTACCTATGTTAGTTATGCGTGTATGATTTGTTTGGCGAAGAGATTCACCCTAATGCACGTATTGGCCGACATATGCTATGTAGACTAATGTGTGTAGACTAAGTGTTTGTTGAAACGCCTAAATCAAGATGATTTATGCCTGTTATATGTTTTGAATGTAAGAACATGATTGTTGTGTATTGACAACTCCTTGATATAAGGATTCATCCTATTCTATGTTGAAATCAACATACGTCATGTATGTTGGAGTTGTGTAGTCTAAGTGTTTGATAAAATGTCTGTGTGAGAAATTGTGTGACGTACTAAATTTAATAGTGGTGTTGAGATAGGATTCTCAACGACCTGAATGATGTTTATGATTTCCTCCATACAAGTTGTTTGATTTAATCGCTTTACTTATGAAATGTTTGTGTATGGTTTCATATACATATTGTATCTTCTAACATGTTCGATAACATGCTTGGATTACTTTATTTCAATTATTTCTGTCTCATATGCTTATGGATTTGGATTACAAGTGTTTGAGGGTATGCTATAGTCCAGGCAGTTGGTAATAGTTTAGAATTCGTGGTTGGATTCGATTCTCCACGAAGGATGTGTATGACGAACCCGAGTCGTACTAGAGTCGTCGGCAATGGTTAGGCCACACGAAGTGCTTGTACACTTCATGTCGGTCGATTCAACGTGCGCTCACGCTAGTCGGACTCATCAAGTAACCCGACTAACCATTGTATGTTCACCTTGTATTTGTCATAACTGCTTGAACCTAGGGTACTGAACTTACCAGTGTTAACCCTGATAACCGTGGTACCCTGATCCACTAAGACTCATGAGTCGGGCATGGTGGTATGGGACACCGTGGTCGAGCTGTCGGCCTACACTGGGGCCACAAACCTCCCCGTAGTGACCAGTGAGTACCCTACTCTGAGCAGATTATGATGGTATGGGACACTATATTCTTGCTGTCGGCTTACACTGATTGGTGACAAGCCCTTTGTAGTGACCTTGAGTTTATCTTGACACCGCATGGGGACGACGAGTCCTGATGCAGTCTTAAGATATAAACTAGGCCTGTATCGATAAGGTGATGAGGGAGCGGTGCAACGAGTGCGTGCAACAGCCCTGGTAGCCCTTGCAGCGACCTAGAACTGTACTTCGTATGAGAAATGCTAGGACTGACAACCCTATAATGGATCATTTTTTGAGTGTTGATATGAGGGAGGTATCTTAGCTTCTCAATCCTGCTATATGAAAAGGACTAATAACAACTCGGTAATCATATTCATATCGCATTACATGTGCCTGGAAGATGTGGAGCACTGAGGGAAGAAAGCATGCCTCGGACGTAAGATGGTGTCGTATGAGGGAGTATGTTGGTGAGAGCATCTATCATGTCATTTCATTCTTGCATTAATCACAGTATTTAGGAATGTTTGATTGTACTGCTTTATCATTTCTGCTTGATTGAATTGATAACATGTTAACCTTTGCTGTATAGTTTTCACTGAGTTAGCTACTCATTCCCACGTTACGGGACTGTGTTCTGGACACCCACCAGTCCCTATTTTGGTTTCAGATGATGACGATGCTTGCGAAGTAGAGTCGGACCTGATGATGATGATGAGGATCCCTCCTATATGCAAGTTCTGATTGACGGGATTACAGGGTTACTGATTAGATGTCAATACACTTGGTATTTTTCTTTTTATTTACACACTCATGTATATTCTTTTCTTTCTATTTTGGAGTATATATGTATTTAGTTAACCTGGTAAAATGTTCACACTTTGGAGACTTACAATCATATATATATATTATATATATCTATCACATTCTTCCGCTTGCTAATTTAACTGCCTCTGAAGTATGATATGTTGTTTTGGCTTAGTCTTAATCTTGTTTAATGCCATCCTACAGACAACATGCATTCATCATTATCTATGTTGCATAAGTGACTTTTTGGAACTCGGGAGTTGAGTTTCTACTAGACCCCCGATTTTCAGGATGTTACAGTCCAGGACTAGTCTTAGAATAGACCAAAATCACTTGTAAAAGATATGTGAATTATGTATCTAAAGTGACCTACTCTAAAGGTCAACCTAAGGTCAATCAAACCTCAATAAGTAAGGACATTAAACGTTCAATTGCTTAGACTCTTATGTTTACGAAGCTTGAGTTCTTCTTGTAGCTTGAATACTTCACAAGCTTTGAAGTCAATGTCAGTATGAATTGTGCTCAGTTCCCTAATTTATGCTGGAGTCTTGATCGTGAACTATGAGTCTTGAACTTGAACTCTTCTTGAATATTGTCAAAATTGTAGCTTGAACTGGTTTGAGGAGTTCGTCATCGTGTCTTGAAATGTATCTATGATGTCTCGAACATATTCAACAAGATAAAAACACAAGACACGTATAGAGGTTTTGACACACAAAATTTGACAACCAAAGAGGATTCAAACCACAACACTTACAAATTAAAGAAGGATAAGTTTAAGGTAACTATTTGAGGTATTCATGCTTGTAACGTTCACAGTATTAAGATTTGTCCAACAATACCTACCTTTCAAGAGGTGTTGAATGAGCAATCTAATGTCGTGAACAATTACTAAAGGCCTTTCAATGGATACACCTCAAATACACACAATCCAAGTTGGAGAAATCATCCAAACTTCAGTTAGAGGAATAGACAAACCATTACAACTTAAGGTTTCTTCAACCAAATCCCAAATCAAGAGAAACCTCAAGAGGATCAGGTTCTAAAACATCTTCAAAAGCAAGAGCTTTTCAATTAGGGGATGCTACAAGCCTTTCAAGACCTTACAAAAGCCATACAAGGGCTTGACACAAGGAATACGATTGGGAATAAGGGGAGTCTTCCAGCTCAACCTCTTCCCAATCCAAAAACGTAATACAAAGTTAGCGACTCGAGCTTTTCAACCTAAACGGAGTAAGCTAAATCTATTACCACTCTTGCGAGTGAAAAGACCATTGACAAAACCATCCGGTTAGGGCTAAAAAGCCTATTTCAACCTAAGGACCTAGAAGAGGACAACAATGATAAACCTAGCATTGCACCACAAGAATTAGAACTAGAACTTCATGGCAAGCCGATTGCTCCATTCCCCTAACGGTTGGTTGCACCAAAACCTCTCTCTAACTCTCAAGATATTCTAGAGGTGTTGAAACAAGTGAAGGTCAATATTATTCTACTGGATGCGGTTAAACGAATACCTTCATTTGCCAAATTTCTGAAAGACTTGTGTATGACCAATAGATTTTGAAAGAAAATCTTCTTAACTAAGAAAGTGAGTGCCATCCTAAAGCAAGATGTGTCACAAGAATTTAAAGATCCTGGTAGCCCAACCATACCTTGTGTAATTTAAAATTACAGAATTGAGCATGCACTTCTTGACTTAGGAGCAAGCATAAATCTGATTCCCTACTCGTTCTACAAACAGTTAGGTTTGAGTGAATTGAAACCCACCCTAACCACATTACAAATTCCTGATCGCTCAGTTCGTGTATCGAGAGGGGTAATTGAGGATTTATTGGTCCAGGTTGGTAGATTCTACTACCCGGTAGATTTTATTATCTTAGATACAGAACTCATCAGTAACATGAGCACTCAAATTCTCGTCATTCTTGGTCACCCATTCCTCGTCACTTCAAACACAGTCATTATTTGAAGGAATGAAGTCATGAGTATGTCTTTCTGGAATATGACATTGGAGTTAAATATATTTTTCAACACAAGTAGGCAGTTAGAGGATGATGACGGTTTTCACGACATTAACATGATTGACTCTTTCGTGGAAGATAGAACACTTTTGACTTTATCCTCTGATCCTCTAAAGACATGTATGGTCCACTCCCATGATTTTGATGATGACATGAATAGGGAGACGAGTGCCATGCTTGACACTGTGCTAGTACTTGAACTTAACAGGAAAAGGCCACAATTTAAAGAGTTGCCCCAAATAAATGTAATACCTAAACTGTCTAACCTCAAGGCACCGAATCTTGACCTAAAACCGTTGTCCTCCGATTTGAAATATGTTTACTCAGGTCAAGATGAGACATAGCCAGTGGTGATTTCATCCCACCTTGAGCAAGAATAAGAGAGTATGCTCATATTTACTCTCATTGAGCATAAGGGAGCTCTTAGATAGGTAATTGCGGACCTCAAAGGAATTGACCCTTTAATTTGTACTCACACATTTATCTTGAGGATAATGCAAAGATCTCTCGACAACCACAATGTAATCTAAATACAAACATGAAGGAAGTTGTTAAGGCCAGGGTTCTTAAGCTGTTGGATATGGGTATCATATAACTTATATTTGATAGCCAATGGTGAGTCCAACTCAGGTAGTTTTTAAGAAGTTCGAAATCACCATCGCAGCCAATGCCAAGTAGAGTTACTACTGGTTGGAGAATTTGCATTGACTATAGGAAGTTGAATACCTTCATGAGGAAGGACCACTTCCATTTGCCCTTCATTGATCAAATCTTAGAAAGGCTAGCTAGTCACTCGTACTATTGTTTCATTGATGAGTATTTGTGCTACAAATAGATAGAGATAGCTCTTAAAGATCAAGAAAAGATCACATTCACATATCCTTTTGGTACCTTTGCATACCGAAGGATGCCATTCGGACTATGTAATTCCCCCGCCACTTTTCAGCAATGCATGATGAGTATTTTTTCTGACATGGTGGGACAATATTTAGAGGTCTTCATCGACAACTTCTCTCTTTTTGGTCCATCCTTTAACGATTATTTGGAGAATCTTAAATGTGTGTTGAAGTGATGTGAAGAAAATAATTTAGTTCTCAACTGGGAGAAGTGTCATTTCATGATTCGTAAGGTAATTGTCCTTGGGCATATCATCTCGTCTAAGGAAATTGAGGTAGATAAGGATAAAATTGATCTTATCTTTAACCTACCTCCACCCAAGAACATACCAGATGTACGATCCTTCTTAGGACACGCCGACTTTTATAGGAGATTCATAAACGACTTTAGTCATCTTTCTCATCCTTTATATAATCTACCTAAAAAAGATGCACCATACGAGTGGACTGAGCAATGCCAGGAAGCTTTCACTAAGCTTAAGTGCATGTTAACCACTACACCTATCATGCAGTCACCCGATTGGAGCCTTCCTTTTAAACTTATGTGCGACGCATTTGACTATGCTCTTGGGGTGGTGATTTTAGGCCAGCGAAAAGAAAAGAAGTCCTACGTTATTCATTATGTAATTCGAACTCTAAATCCTGCTCAAGTGAACTACTCAACCACAGAAAAGGAACTCTTAGTTGTAGTGTTCGCTTTAGACAAATTTAGGTCCTACATGATCGGATCGAAGATCATCATTTACACAGATCATGTGGTGCTTAAGTATCTTCATTCTAAGAATGATACTAAGCCTCGCCTGATTAGATGGATCCTCTTGCTCCAAGAATTTGATTTGAAAATAAAAGATAAAAAGGGAGTAGAGATCATAGCGGCTTATCATCTTTCCCTCATTGATCTCCCTAATTTCCTTGAGATGACACATATTAATGACATGTTCTGTCACACCCTAAACTCAGAAACCGGCCTTATAGAATTCCTGATCACCGAATCCAGTGCCGAAAACCTCCGTAGTACCCCATTTTTGGCTCCCAGTGTCCATACACTAATTTTCAATCCTGGGATTTTACAAGGAGGATTTTTAGCGTACATTTATTCCATAACAAGCATAACCACGAGTTTACCCAAATCATAAAACCAACATCATCATCACATATCTACTAATATAAATATTTAAATACAGTGCTGAAAGGGAAATACATGCATATAATAAAATCTCCATAAGACTCGGCCTCCACGCTCCTGTTGCGGCTCAACTACGACTGCGTCTAGGCGTCATCTGCACGCATCTATCGTGCATAAGCTTATAAAAAACTTAGAGGGTGGTGTAAGTGTGTGTGTAAAATAAATGTAAAGCACACAAATATCAAAGTTGAAATTCTAGTAAATCCATAGAAATATTATCAACCTTATCCAGAATATGCGATGAAAAGACATAATAAGTCAATGTCATATACTGATAAAGTAATATAGGTCATGTGGAGACATAATGAGCCAAATATTAGATATCGAGTCTATGAATACCGTCAACCTCAATTAGGTTATGCAATTTAGAAGCATAGTAAACCAAGTGTTATGCGTTGAGGATGCAATGCAATATGCGAATGAAATGACCAAGCTGGAGTGTGAAGTTAAGATGATAGTATGTAGTATTGCCGGCTATGGGGTCCACCATAAGGGACTTCTATCCAAATAAGTTCCATACATAAATTTAGATAGTCAGACTCAATGTGGTAAACTCCTGATCTCACGTTAGTCGCGTGCCCCAACCGAAATCCTGGCCATTACGAAGGTACACATAATAAATAATTATGCACCACCAGCCCAAGTGGATAGTGAATAAATAAATGAATGAGTATGCAACTTCTACTTAATAAGTCCACATATCAATACTGTACATCTCTAAGATCATCACCGAGGTCTAATACACTCTACATATAATCTTCACTCACTGGACGTCCAACCATGTAAGTGGAAGAGACCTCACTATCTGCCTGACTAGTAGTCAGCCAATATCTACTCGGCATGTTGATAGCGGACCCAATTACGAGCTAGTCAAACTCAGCCTAGCTATGCCCACTACCCTTAGGTGGGTAAGGTCATAACCTTTTCCCAACCGACCATGACACAGTGAGAGATGCAACATACTGGTATTCGACACTCAGGCACTCATGTATCCACTCGGTTTAGACGTTGGGGCGTTTCTTAGCCACGGGGGTTTAGGGATTTTCACATAGGGACATCTATGGCGCCCAGATGCTAATAACAGATTTTCGGTGTCTTATCTAGCCATCCACGACATGCTTATGGAGGCTAGGGCCCTGATGTCGCTAGGGCATACAATAATCATAACACGCAATGCAAGATGTATGAGTCATACAATCTATTCATGTATCAATCCTGCCCATACCGAACGCTTATGTGAGACAATCTTCGCCTATCAGGGAGTCTCATAATAACCTGCCCAATGACATATGTAGTGGTCAATCACATATCATAACAAACATGTAAATGATGCGTATGAGCATGTATCATGATGCTATATTGTCACATACTCATAATCGGTATCACTAACTGGCATCGATAATCAGCCTAACAAAGGGCCTAAGGGAAGGTCACAATGAGGACATTTAACCATCATTGCCCATCAATGTGAACATTTAACCAACATTGTTCCCAAGGAGTGGCCCACATAGAGCCAAACATATAGTGGGCCCATGGCCCCAAATAATGGCCCAATATACATCACCATGGGCCTCTCTCAAGGGCCTAATACACATTATGATGGACCTCACTTATGAGCTACATACGCATCACATTTGGTCTCGCTTATGGACCTCATGTACATCACAATGGGCCGCAATACATGGGCCCCATATATGTCAAAATGGACCGCAATATATGAGCTAGAAAATACACCTCATTGGTCCTTACTAAAGGGGTCGAAATTAAATCACAATGGGCCCTACCAAGTGGGTCGGAAATACATCACAATGAGCCTCATCATATGGGCCAGAAATATATCACAATGGGCATGTCCCACGGCCTAATACACATCACAATGAGCCTCATCATATGGGCCGCAATTGCATTAAGGTGGGCGTTAACGAATGGGCCACAAATACATTAAGATGGGCCTCATGGATGGGCCGCACTAATGGGCCTTAAGTGAGAGCTTGGATTATACCAAAAATCTTTTCAATAGTTGTAGGTGTAACATGTGTATCACTTTACACTATCATTCTATGGGGCACATGGCTCACTAATGATGATCGGTACTGTCCAAACATTGTCTATGTAAATCAACACTATCCAAACATTGTCTATATAAATCAGCATTGTCCAAACATTGTCTATGCAAATCAGCACTGTCCAAACATTATCCATGTAAATCAGCACTGTCCAAACATTTTTTATGTAAATCAGCACTGTCCAAACATTGTCTATGTAAATTAGCACTGTCCAAACATTGTCAATGTAAATCAGCACTATCCAAATATTGTCTATATAAATCAGCATTGTCCAAACATTGTCCAGCACCGTCCAGCATGATCTGGACGATCTAGATGAAATAAATACATCATGGAGGTGTCCACCATCCAGATCACTAGATGGTGGAGATAAGGCAGATATATCACTGTGGGTCACACCATCCCACATAGTGGACGGTGTGGATGAGACTCATACATCAGGTGGGTCCCACCATCCAACCATCTGGACAGTGCGCTGACATTAGCCAATCCGTTTCAAAAGTAGGTGGGTCCCACTTGGGGCCTACCAGATATATGTGTTATATATATACCATATATATAATATAATATCATTTTTTTCATTTTTTTCAATGCATGCAAGCATCCAACATCCTGGATGGATGGTTTGGATGCAAGGGATATACATCAAGTGCGGCCCCACACATAGGGTGAGTCTCACCATTTCAATGGTGGACGTCAATCCTCGCCGGCTTGCAGTGTGGTCCATTTAAGCTCGGATCTTCCTTTACTGGGTAGGGGATAGACATGTGAGGTACGCATGTGCAGTAAGGTGGGGGTCCACATGAGTGGTCCACTAGCTGTAACATTAATCCACTAATTGTGTTTTCCCTGCCTACTGTCGAGTAGCATTTGCTGCTAGACATCTAATAATTGGACTGTGTGAAAGATACACTAAACATGGTGGGCTGCAAAAATAGGGAAGGGAGAGCGAGAGAGAGAAAAAAAAAAGGGCATGTGATGGAAGGACCCCGATAATATGGGCCCTCCCTTCCAAGCATTACAACATACATCAAGTGGGTCTCATTACATGTGGGCCCACCAATCAAATTCAATGATGGAGATCGCATCCCCACCAAGATGCAAGGTCTAGATGACCTTTTCCTACTAGGAAAGTAAACATCATGGTAGGGTCCATGAAGAATGGACCCATCATGGAATGATCATGTGAATTATGGTGGGCCATCAACCACACCTAGGGTCCAAGGTGAGATCCGTACCATCAATCTGTAGGCCCCACTTGGCCCATCATAAAAAATAACATCTAAAGCTATAAGAACACCCACCATTAGATCTTGGACTCATCCTTCCACCGATGCAATATAGAGCATCAAGTTTCAATGGTTGAGATGGACTTTGGATGGTGGGATTGGGTAGTAGGAAGGTGGGCCACACTAGCTCTCTCCCATGGAGCTTGAAAATGGAGAAGTGAGAGAGAGAGAGAGGGGGATGGGTGTGAGTGACGAAGTGATGGAGAGTGAGTGATGGATGTACTTGATAGGTAAGGGTTGTAAGAGAGAGAGTTGACTTTGGGGATGGTCTTGTACTTGACATTTGATGTGTGATGTGTACTTGATTGATGGGATATATTCTCTTGGGATTCGCAACACACGGTGTTTTCCTCAAACTGAACACGGGCCCACATCTCCTGCCCCAGTTATCACCTTAGCACGCCAGATGCAGCGTCGAAACCGTGGTGATGGTGCAGTTGCAAGGATACAAGTCTGGGGTTGAGTCAACTCTGAAATATGAGATATGACTCAGGGTCCTGTATAACTGCTATCTACGCATCATGGGTTGTTAGAATTCGATTGAGAGGACCACAGAAGCCTATGGGATGGTACATCCTAGGATACAGGCCTGACATGTTCCTTGACAAATAACTATTTAAAGTCTCCCATTCACCTTAGTTTATTGATCATGCTAATTATCTTGCCATGGGTTTTATGCCGACACATTGGACTGCGTAAGATAAGAAAAAATTCTTCATCGAGGTTCGTAAGTTCTTCTAGGATGATCCATATTTGTTTAAATATTGCCCAGACCAAATCTTAAGGAGATGTGTGCCAAATAATGAACATCAAAGTGTCATCTCTTTTTGTTACTGTCAGGCTTGTGGTTGTCACTTTTCTACTAAAAAGACCATGGCTAAGATTCTGCAGTGTAGATTTTACTGACCCACTATGTTCAGGGACACTCATGAGTTGTGCAAAACTTGTAAGTGTTGTCAAAAATTGGGAGCATTGTCTTGTCGAAATATGATGCCCTTGAACCCCATTCTTATCGTAGAAGCATTTGATTACTGGGGCATCAATTTCATGGGACCATTTCCCCAATCCTTTGGGAATTTATACATTCTACTAATAGTAGACTATGTCACTAAATGGGTCGAAGCAATTCCCCCTACCAGAAAACTGGGAAAAGGCTATGGATAAAAATCATAGCTAAAGGCTTATGGCTATGATTAAAGACCGTAGCACGACCATAGCCATTGGTACCATAGCCATATGTCTTAAAGCTATGGTTACGGATTTACTCTATAGCCATAAAAACAATAGGTATGGACTAAATCCGTAGCAATACTTCCATAGCTCTAAAGTATATATAGCTACATATTATATCTGTAACTAAAAGTAAAGTGAGAACCGTAGTAATAGGCTGAAATTAGCAATAACTATGGTTTTCAAATAAATAGTTATGGTTAACAGTCATAGCTAATGCGTATTTTTAAAAAAAATAATAATAATAAAATATAGTAATGGCATCTCTTACCATTGTAGTACATGCCCTGATAGATCAACTCATATAAGCTAATATAGATAAATACTTCATGGCTAAATCATTCATTCAATCAATCAAACATAATCATTCATTCATTCATTCAAATACAGTCATTCATTTTAATCCATTCACAAAAGTACAATGCTAACATAATAGTTATATGTCTATTTAAAGTTCTCATTGACAGCAAGATCCAATGCCTTCTCGCAGCCAAATAGCTTCTCAACAATCGCAAGCGAGAACTCCAAGGATGTGCCTCTACTGGTTATTAATTTGCCTTCAACTAACACCCTATTCTTAGCTTCGTTTTGATCTGAAAGCTTAATGCACATGGATGAAAATCAATTTCATCATACAAACAATGCAGTCATATGAAAAGGCTATGCCCTAAAACTGAAGAACTAAATTATAGAGAAAGACGACGACAGGATGACATAAAAAAGAAAGACAATACTCAAGACATACACTGATCTTCTCATTTCTGAGCAAGAAAAATCTGCAACAACTAAAGACAAAATAAACATTCATCTATTCAAAATACCAACTAATATAGGTATAAAAATACCAACTAATATAGGTATAAAAATACCAACTAAATTTGCAAATATAAAATAGATCAACCATTTCATCTAAACTCAGCTAATGAATTAAGTAGAGTCATTCACATGGTCAAGGTGTCCATTAGTAAAAGTTAAGGTGCTTCAAAACTCCCACCTCTAGTGGGGAGAGTAATGCCTTCAAACAAGATCTGAAAGTGCCCCTGCAAGTGCCCTGGTTTGTCAATTAGCATGTGTTGAGTCAGTTGGACTGCAGTGCCTCACAGGAAGATCAATTCAAGCGTCTACCTTAATCAGATGTGTGGATGCTTGCCATAGGTATATCTAAGCCTCACATCCCATATCCTAAAACACTAGGTGATTAAAACCCTTAAAACAAGATATACATCATAGGGTTTTTAAGTGAGAAAACTTCTTTCAAAAATCTGAACATCTCTAAGTTTTCTTGCTCTGTCGATTTCATCGATACACATATCGATATGATCGACCTGCGCTGTCAATGTCCTCAGAAAACCAATTGATAAAATCGAATGAGGACTTAATGTTGTAAGTGCTATGGTCTCATGCTTTTTTGGTTGTCAAATTTTGTGTGTCAAAACCTCTATATATGTCTTGTGTTTGTTGTGTTTGTTTCTTGATAACTGAGTTCGAGACACTTCATCAACACTTCTTCAAGTTCAAGCTAGTTAAGTACAAGTTAGTTCAAGCTCAAGCTAGTTCAAGCTACAATAAAGAGTTCAAGCTCGAGACTCAAGATAGACCTGAAGACAAGTGCAACTTAAAGTGATACTGAAGACAAGTGCAACTTAAAGTGATACTGAAGCTTGTGATGTGTTCAAGCTACATCAACATAAAAGTGAAAGTTTCAATATCCATACTTCGTGTCCCAGGTTTGATAGACCTTAGTTTGACCTTAGGGTAGGTCATTTTGGATACATAATCCAATGTTTATAATTATGCATGATTTGGATCTGTCCTAAAACTAGTCCTAGACCTGGTTCGACTAGTCCTAACACTAGTTCGACTAGTCCACGATATTCCAAGACCAGTCGTAGTTTTGTTGCAAATTATCACATTTTTTCTGTTCGGCCACGACCAGTCCTGGAGTCTGCTCGACCAGTCATAGGATGGTCTCGACTCGACCTTCGACCAGTCGTGGAGCTATGACTCAAACTCCAGTGACTAAATTAAGTGTCGTACGACCATTCGTAGATGGGTCTCGACCGGTCATGGACTGCCATCGACCAGTCGTGGACTGCCTTCGACCGGTCGTGAAACAGTTTTATACGATCAACTTGAAAATTCAAAAATTCATTTCTTCTTCGACCAGTCGTGGTGACCCTAGGATCAGTTGAAGATGAATTTCTCCAGTTATAAATAACACACGAATTTCAGAGTTATTCATTAAAAATTTAAATGAATTTGAATCTCTACTCTGAGATAATTTTGTGTTTATTTTTAAGTTATATTGTGCATAATTTTATTTCCTTTTGTTAGATTTTTACTATTTAATTTTATTCTATATTTCAATCTGATTTGAAAAGAGGAAATATCGTTTTCCTTCTTCTTGGAATTAAAATCAAATAGAGCTATCGTAGTCTGATTTAATTTATAATCAATTTGAACTTAGAACCATTGTAAAGTGAGTATTGGACATTGAACTATCATATTCGAACATCTACTCCAATTGGTTCTTCCAGGCTGCTACAAGAGGAGAAATTCATGTATTTTACAATTTTGTAAATTCCATTTTATTTTGGTTTTGTTTGGGATTCGCTAGAAAAATCTCAATTTGTGTGGTTGTCTGAGGAGAGCCAGAAAACTCAGAGAAGAAGGGTTTTTTTAATTGTGTAAGCCCAAGTAAAAAAGACACAATTGTGAAGGTTTTAGATGAACCTGTGAAACCTATTTTGATAGTGAACGCTAATATCCCTGTGTGAGGATATTAGGAGTGGAGTAGCATTCTGTGTGGCTGTTGTTTAACAGTTAGTGAACACACAGGCGAACCACTATACTCCTTGTCTTGTGGATTGAATGCTTACTTAATTCTTTATCTTTTATCATTTAGTTTTGTGGAATGTATATGTGGATGTGAATGTTGTTACAATTTACATTTCAAGCAAGTGTGGAGAATGGTGTAATAGTTTAGAGTTTTATTTCTACAATTCATCTCTTGCCATTTCTTTATCAATTTGAGCATCAATTTCTATAATTATTCTAGTAAGGTTGCCCTGCAATTTTTATGGTGCATGGTTGTCCTTAGAATAATCAATTCTTAAGATTGTAATTTATTCTTTTTGAATTTATATTTTCCTCATTCGGTTTGAGTTCTTGATACAAAGATCTTTCTAGAAATCAGGTTATCCTACCTTAAACCTTTGGTTTTTGGTGTAAGGTTGTCCTTAGAACAACTTTTATATCAATCTCTCAAGATCTGAATTTTGAGGTTGCATTGTGAATTGATTTATTTTAGTTTGGCTATCTATTTAAGTTAATTTCGCTGTATTTTGCTTTAATTTGACATAGTCCTATTCACCCTCCCCCCCCCTCTAGGACATATAGCTTGGCCATTTCAAGTGGTATCAAAGCCTAATAGCTCGTTCTTATTATTTTTTATTTGGATTTATTTCCTTAGCTAACGATCTAAGCTATCTTAAAATATGTCAAATTTTTATAGCCTTTCAGTCACTAGGCCTCCACCATTTGATGGCTCCAACTATGCCTATTGGAAAGCCAGAATGAGGATCTTCCTCAAATCAATGGATGAGAGTGTGTGGCAAGCCATAGTGACCGAATGGAAACCCCCTACCACTGAAGTGACTGGAACCGACGGTTCAAAAATAATGAGAGTATCTCCTTATTTCTCATGGACTACACTTAAGAAAAGTGAGAGTAGTGCCAATGCTAAAGCACTAAATGCTATCACTTGCACACTATCACCGGATGAGTCCAAAAGAATCATATCTTGTGATACTGCAAAGCAAGCCTGGGATATATTAGAAATGACACACGAGGGTACATCAATTGTCAAGAACTCTAAAGTCCAACTCCTCACAACTAAATTTGAAGAAATTCATATGGAGGAAAATGAAATGTTTATGGACTTTTACACTAGATTGAATGACAATGTAAACTCAATGTGGGTCTTGGCGATAAAATCTCAGAAAGTAAAGTGTGTGCAAAGATACTACGCTCACTTCCTGAACGGTTCAACTCTAAAGTAACCGCGATTTAGGAACTTCGTGATACAGATAATATGAGGGTAGAAGAACTAGTTGGTTCTTTACAAACCTATGAATTAAATTTTAAAGCTCCTAAAGAAAAATCTATCACTTTAACATCTTCTAAAGGTATTTCTCAAGAAAACTCGGATTTAGAAAATTCAGAAGATGATATGGCGCTTTTAGCAAAAAAGTTTTACAAGATTTTCAAAAATAAGAAAAGGGTCGATTTTCAAAAGACAAACGAAAAGAAACGATCAAAACCTAAGTTTAGAACTTGGAAGTCTTTGAAAGATAGTCAATGTTACAACTGCCAAGAATATGGGCATTTAGCAAACAAATGTCCTAAAAAGGAAAAATCCAAGAAGAAAGGTATGTTGGCTACTTGGGACGAATCATCTAATTCTGAAGCCTCTTATGAATCAGAAGATTCTAAAACCAAGTCAGGCAATAAAGTAAAAGCCCTTATGACTCTAGGCAAGTTCACATTTTCAGATCACGATGATTCAACTAGTGAAGAAAATTTACATGGTGATCATGAAAATGAAGAAGATCTTTAAGATGCTTATAATGCCTTATATAAGGAAAGTTGTAAAATTGCTGTCAAACTTAAACTTCAACAAGAAAAGTTTTCTAAACTCAAAGAATGTTTTGAGACTCTTATTTTAGAAAAATCATAAATTTCAGATTTCTTTGAAAAATTAAAATGTGATTTAAAATTCAAAACCTCCCTGATTGAAGATTTGAAATCTAAAAATGAGAAACTTAAAAATGAATTATCTTCTCTTCTGAGTTTGAAGGACACATGGAGATATGCCCAAGGTGATCCAAAATTTGAAAAACTATTATCCAAATCAAGAAAATGTGGTGATCGATCTGGGTTGGGATATGATAAAAATACATCTCCTAAACAAAAGAATACTCCTCCCAATTTTGTGAAAGGAGAGGTCTCAAACTCAAAAGGAAAAAGGTACTTGTCAAGGTTTTTCTAAAAATTCAAAAACTTTTCAAAAATCTAAAAGTAACTATTTCAAAAATCAGATCAGAAATCCACTAGTTGAAAAGATAGTTGATTTACTTAAGGAGCTTTTAAAATCTAACTCAATAGGTCATTCTTACAACTACAATCAAAAGAAGACCAACTATACTCCTAAACCAAAAACTGTTTTGAAATGGGTTCCTAAAGTTGCCTGCTTGGTTGCCCACACTGCTTTTAAAGCAACAAGCCATTAAAAGTAGTACTTGATAGTGGATGCTCCAGGCATATGACAGGAGACAAATCTTTATTCACCGATCTTAAAGATATGACTGGTGGGTTTGTCACATTTGGTGATGGAAGCAATTGCAAGATTATTGGCAAAGGTACGGTTCAACTTTACAACCTTCCTTTATTTAAAGATGTTTTGTATGTTGAGGGGCTAAAACATAACCTGTTAAGCATATCTCAAATATGCGATAACAACCATAGTGTGAAAATTTTCAATCAAGGTTGTGAGATCATAAACAAAAAGGGTTCTGTAATATTAACTAGTCGCAAAACTTCTGAAAACTACTCTATAGTAAGTGATGGTAGCTCATCTAACTAAAAGTGCAACATGGTCCATACCAATGAGACAGAACTTTGGCATAAACGACTTGGACATGTACACTATCAGAATTTATACAGATTAAGCAAAGGAGAACTAATTAAAGGTCTGCCTAAATTGCAAAAAGTAGACAAAATATGTGGTGAATGCCAGTATGGTAAACAAACTAGGAGCTCTACAAAAAGGTGAACTTCAATGCCACATCAAGACCACTCGAGCTTCTTCACATGGATCTTATAGGACCAACTAGAATGGAAAGTCGAGGTGTAAAAAATATATCTTGGTTATCGTAGATGATTATACAAGATACACTTGGGTTTCATTCTTAAGAGACGGATTAGAAACCCTTGATGAAGTGAAAAAGATCATCAAACGAATCCAAACTGAAAAATGTTCTCAAGTCAGTAAGATCCGTAGTGATCATGGATCCGAATTTGAAAATAGCAGTTTTAAAAAATTTTGTAGCGATCAGGGAATATCACATGAATTCTCTGTGCCCAAAACACCACAACAAAATGGTATTGTGGAAAGGAAAAATAGAGTGCTTCAAAAAATGAGAAATGTTATGTTGAATAGCATGAAGCTCCCTAGAAATTTATGGGCTGAAGCAGTGAATACTGCCTGCTACATTATTAACCGTGTTTATACTTGTAAATCTAATAATAAAACGGCTTATGAAATGTGGTTTGACAAAAGCCTACTGTCAAATACTTTCGTGTTTTTGACAGCAAGTGCTACATTTTGCGTGACTGTGAAAACTTGGGAAAGTTCGACACTAAAAGTGACGAAGGGACCTTTTTAGGATATTCTTTAAACAGTTGTGCTTATCGTGTATTGAACAATAGGACCGGTGTGATTCAAGAGTCAATTAATGTGGTCATTGATGATCACTTGAATACACCTGCCCCTAGTTCAGACAATGATGAAGTTCATATAATTGAAAAACCAGATACTTCATCAAGTGAAATTAATTCTGAATAAAGGACTGTTAAAGATCATCCAACTACTCAAATTCTTGAAAACCCTCTCACTGGTGTGCGCACTCGTAGACAATTAGAAGACATATGTAATTACGTATGCTTTACATCCTAGATTGAACCGGTAAACGTAAAAGAAGCACTTTCTGATGAAAACTGAATAGTTGCGATGCAGGAAGAACTTAATCAATTTCTTCGTAATGATGTCTGGTATCTTGTTCCGAGACCTAAAGACAAACACATAATTGGAACAAAATAGATTTTCAAAAATAAGTCTGATGAACTTGAAAATATTATTCGAAATAAAGCAAGACTAGTTGTACAGGGGTACACACGGATTGAAGGTATTGACTATGATGAAACCTTTGCCCCTGTAGCCCATCTTAAATCTATCAGACTTTTTATATCCATCGCATGTGTTAGGAAGTTTAAAATTTTTTAAATGGATGTGAAGAGTGCCTTTTTCAATGGCGATTTACATGAAGAGGTATATGTGGAACAACCTACAGGGTTTGAAGACCCTAAGTTTACTAATCATGTATATCGTCTTAAAAAAGCTCTCTATGGTCTAAAACAAGCTCACAGGGCATGGTACAAAAAATTGACTAAGTTTTTATTGAGTCACAATTTTCAAATGGGTAGTGTCGATAAGACGCTCTTTGTTAAGAAGCATAACGATGATATTCTAATGGTTCAGATTTATGTAGATGATATTATTTATGGATCAACGTGTACTAACATGACTGTTGAGTTTGCAGAGTTAATGAAATCTAAATTCAAAATGAGCGTGGTTGGGGAATTAAATTATTTCCTAGGGTTGCAAGTAAAACAACAACCTGATGGAATTTTTATTTCTCAAACCAAGTATGCTTTGAACTTGATTAAGAGGTTCAGATTTGAGAATGATAAAAATTTTGATACACCTATGAGTACAACTCTAAGATTCTCAAAAGACTCTATAGGTAAAGATGTAGATCCTAAATTGTATCGTAGCATAATTGGTAGTTTGCTTTACTTAACTACTAGTAGACCTAATATTGCTTTAAGTGTTGGAATTTGTGCTAGATATCAGTCTAATCCTAAAGAATCTCATTTAACTGTCGTTAAACGAATTATTGGATATGTCACAAGTTCAGTTAATTTGGGTCTTTGGTATCCTTATGATACTAGTGTTCAATTGGCTAGGTATTCAGATGCTGATTAGGCTAGTAATATCGATGACAGAAAATCAACCAGTGGTGGTTATTTTTACATTGAAAACTGCTTGGTTTCTTGGTTTAGCAAGAAGCAAAGTTCCATATCACTCTCAACTGCTGAGGCTGAATACATTGCAGCTGAAAATGCATGTACACGGCTGGTTTGGATGAAACGTATGTTGAGTGATTATGTTATCATACAGGATTCAATGGTTTTATACTGTGATAATTCCAGTGCGATAAATATTTTGAAAAACTCAATCCAGCATTCACGTACTAAGCATATTGACATTAGATTTCATTATATTCATGAATTAGTGGAAAAAAGTAATATCTTTAGAATACATACCTACTGAGACTCAGCTTGCTGACATATTCACTAAACCGCTTGGCAAAAGTAGGTTTAATAAATTAAAATTTGATCTTGGTATGTGCAATTTAAAATGATTGATCATGCATCTCTTTATCATAGTGTATATATATATTAAATACTTTAATTCATTAAATTTCAAAATTTAAAGAAAATTGTATATTTTTTCTGGTACACGACTAGTCGTAGAAGAGCTCGACCAGTCGTGTCACGACCGGTCGAGGATGTCCGCCGACTAGTTGTGAAGCGCGCTGTTTACATTATTTAGGGGAAAAATCCCATCTTTCTCATTCTATTTCTCTTCTCCAACGAGCCGAGCTACGACCCGTCGAAACCCTTTGTTCGATTCCTTCAGGTTAGAGTTTTTTTACTTATTTTCTTGAAGAATCATAGTCTTTTCTCTTAGATTTCCTGATTGTAGCTCTCTATTTCAACTCTTTCTTCTAAATATTGGGGTTTTCTTCCACTCTTGATCAATCTAGAGAAACTCATATAAATTTTCTTAAAATTTTTGGTATTTCTTCAAGAAAATGGACTCTAGAGGTAAAAAGAAAAATCCTAGAGGTGCTTCTTCTTGTAGATCAAATGTTATCACTAAACGCCATCTTAGGGCTCCCGAAGATGATCCACCGTATGTTCATGATTTGCGTATGCGCAATGCGATTGTTGAAAAGGCCATTGATTTAAACCATATCGCTCCTTTCAATCTTTTTCCTCTCCTTCAATCTATAGGTTGGGAAAACATTTTACGCTGGCGCAGGCCAGCATACCAGTCCATAGCGTAGGCCATGGTAGCATGCATAACTGAAATTTTTACTGAGCAACTGACTTTTACTATTGCTACTAGAGAAGGGCCTTTTCCTATTGATCGTCATTTAATTTCAGGCCTTATGGACATATCAGTAAATGATGAAGGTATTCATCCTAGCATACTGGCTGAAAAAGTAATTGAATCAGAAAAATGTGCTTTTACTAGAGCATTGTGTAACATGGATGCACCATGGAATCAAAATGGGAATGCCCTTGCGTCCAGATACTTGTTACCCAGATACAAAGTTTTACATCATATCTTCACCTCTAATTTGTATCCCCACTCTGGAAATAAAAATGAGTTGACTCTGCATATGGTTCGTATTTTGTACTCAATCATTACTGGCGCTAATGTCTATTTTTCCTCGTTGATTTGTTCCTCTATTATTCAATTCTGTATCCATCCTGGTCATAGTGATATTCCATTTGGGTATCTGATGAATGTGTTAGCCACTCACATGTTAGTAGTTATGCCCGTCGGAGAGGCTCCTATCCCACACCTTATATTCAACAACTCCAACATAAACAAAATGAAGTTGGAATTGGCTCGAGCACAAGTTGATGTTAGTGCGGGTGGAGCTGCTGCTGAAGCTGAAATTGGTGTTTAGGGTGATGATTTGCCGCCAGATGATATAGACATGGATGATATCTTTAATGAAATTGATTCGGACTCTAGAAACGATCTAGACTTTGAATCATCTGATTTCAATACACGTTTGAGTGCATTAGAGGAGAAGGTAGAACAGATGAATGTTGGCCACAATGATCAATTTAAAAAGATGCGCAAGTATTTTAGGCGCTTACAGAAGAGCCTTCATCGAAGTGATCCTAACATACCTGGTCTTTCCTCTGAATCAGATTGAAACTATTTTTTTATCTGTAATAACTATTATATTTTATGTTTGTGTGTGAGACTTTATTTGACTTAACTTGTTAACTCCTGATAATCTGTTCTATACTTTGAACTTTCTATCTTGATACTGTCTTTCATATCTTATCTTTGCTTCTTCCTTTGTCATATTTTGACAAAAGGGGGAGAATTTGTGGATTATGATGACATACTCAGGGGGAGTTAAGAAGTTGAGTTAAGGAGCTTGTGCTTGTGCTTCTCTTGATAATTATTGATAGAGTTTTTTTAAGAGTATGTTTTGTCACAAATTTGACAAAGGGAGAGATTGTAAGTGTTGTGGTCTCATGCTCCTTTGGTTGTCAAATTTTATGTGTCAAAACCTCTATATATGTCTTGTGTTTTTTGTGTTTATTTCTTGATAACTGGGTTCGAGACACTTTATTAACACTTCTTCAAGTTCAAGCTAGTTAAGTACAAGTTAGTTCAAGCTCAAGCTAGTTCAAGCTACAATAAAGAGTTCAAGTTCGAGACTCAAGATAGACCTGAAGACAAGTGCAACTTAAAGTGATACTGAAGACAAGTACAATTTAAAGTGATACTGAAGACAAGTGCAACTTAAAGTGATACTAAAGCTTGTGATGTGTTCAAGCTACATCAACTTAAAAGTAAAAGTTTCAATATCCATACTTTGTGTCCCAGGTTTGATAGACCTTAGTTTGACCTTAAGATAGGTCATTTTGGATACATAATCCAACATTTATAATTATGCATGATTCTGGTCTGTCCTAATACTAGTCCTGGACCTGGTTCGACTAGTCTTAGCACTGGTTCGACTAGTCCACAATATTTCAAGACCAATCGTAGTTTTGTTGCAAATTATCAGATTTTTTTTGTTCGTCTACAACCAGTCCTAGAGTCTGCTCGACCAGTCATAGGATGGTCTCGACTCGACCTTCGACCAGTCGTGGAGCTACGACTCAAACTCCAGTGACTAAATTAAGTGTCGCACGACTAGTTGTAGGGGAGTCTCGACCGGTCGTGGACTTCCTTCGATCAGTCGTGGAATGCCTTCGACCAGTCGTGAAACGGTTTTATCCGATTGCGCTCGAAAATTTAAAAATCCATTTCTTCTTCGACCAGTCGTGGTGACCCAAGGACCAGTCGAAGATGAATTTCTGCAGCTATAAATAGCACACGAATTTCAGAGTTATTCATCGAAAATTTAAGTGAATTTGAAGCTCTACTCTGAGATAAGTTTGTGTTTGTTTTTAAGCTATATTGTGCATAATTCTATTTTCTTTTGTTAGATTTTTACTATTTGATTTTATTCTATATTCCAATCTGATTTGAAAAGAAGAAATATTATTTTTCTTCTTCTTGGAATTAAAATCAAATAGAGCTAGCCTAGTCTGATTTAATTTAAAATCAACTAGAACTTATAACCATTGTAAAGTGAGTATTGGACATTGAACTATCATATTCGAACAACTACTCCAATTGGTTCTTTCAGGCTGCTACAAGAGAAGAAATCTAGGTATTTTACACTTTTGTAAATTCCATTCTATTTTGGTTTTGTTTGGGATTCGCCAAAAAAATCTCAATTTGTGTGGTTGTCTGAGGAGAGCCAGAAAACTCAGAAAAGATGGGTTTTTTTAATTGTGTAAGCCCAAGTGAAAAAGACACAATTGCGAAGGTTTTAGGTGAACCTATGAAACCTATTTTGATAGTGAACGCTAATATCCATGTGTGAGGATATTAGGAGTGGAGTAGCATTCTGTGTGGCTGTTTTTTAACAGTTGGTGAACACACCGGAAAACCACTATAACTCCTTGTCTTGTGGATTGATTGCTTGCTTAGTTTTTTATCTTTTATCATTCAGTTTTGTGGAATGTATATGTGGATGTAAATGTTGTAATAATTTACATTTCAAGCAAGTGTGGAGAATGGTGTAATAGTTTAGAGTTTTATTTCTGTAATTTATCTCTTGCTATTCCTTTATCAATTTGAGCATCAATTTCTGTAATTATTCTAGTAAGGTTTCCCTGCCATTTTTATGGTGCATGGTTGTCCTTAGAATAATCAATTCTTAAGATTGCAATTTATTCTTTTTGAATTTATATTTTTCTCTTTCGGTTTTAGTTCTTGATACAAAGATCTTTCTAGAAATCAGGTTGTCCTACCTTAAACCTTTGGTTTTTGGTGTAAGGTTGTCCTTAGAATAACTTTTGTATCAATCTCTCAAGATTTGAATTTTGAGGTTGCATTATGAATTGATTTATTTTAGTTTGGCTATCTATTTAAGTTAATTCCACTGTATTTTGCTTTAATTTGGCATAGTCCTATTCACCCCCCACCCTCTAGGACATATAGCTTGGCCATTTCAAATGTGTCCAGCAACAACATACATATCTGTTCGAAATTATCAATGTATCCAGACACGTATCGATATCATCGATATTTGAATCTCGAGCCCATCGAAGGTGGCTCGATAATATCACAGGAAGATCCAGCGCCCCTGTTTTTTCTTAAGAATATCATATATGCTTCGATATATCAATACCATCAGAGTTCAAATCTCAATGATATCGGTTGACTCTCAATGATATCGGTCATGGGCGCGAAGTTCTCCAGCAACATTTTTCAGGTGGTTTTCAACTCTGATCGAGGGTCACTCAATAGAATCGATATTTTTATATTAATGATATCGGAGCCGGATCAATTACATCGAGAATCGATAAAACTGTCCAGTAAGCTCACTAATAAAATCTTTGAATTTATTGATGCATCGACATGACTTCCGATATCATTGACATTTAAATTTCGATGATATCGAGTATCCCTCGATCATATCTGATGACCTGAAAATTTTTAAAGCAAGTCTCTCTCATTTTCAAATGTCTAGGACTCGATCCTTATATCGATAATATCGGACTTCGAAATTCGATGGCATCGACACGAGTCTTGATTCCCTCGACCAGCTGACAAGCGGTTTTTCAAAAGCATATGACATTGAGTTTGTGTCATCGAGCGGACCATCGATATGATCGAGAGTATACGCTCGATGATATCGAACTTTGTTATAAATATGACCGTTTTATATCCATTGGAACCTTTTGCCTATATAAAGAGAACTTGTCTTTAGTTGCTAGTAGAGAAAGAAGAGAGTGTTTTTGTGTGTTTAACCTTAGATCATATACCCAAAGCCCTTTCTCTCAAGGGAGTTCATCCTCCAATCCACCCTCATCATTGATATTCAATAGAGTGGATTGGGGAATAAACTTCCACATTCAAGGATCCTCCTGCTATTACCTGAATGGCAAATCATTTAAGCTGGGATGCCTTGAATGCATAGATGATTGGAATCGCTCTATCTTCCTGATAGGAAAACATTTAGAGCATAGGATTTCATCATAACCTTGACCCAACCTGTCGCCTTATATTGGTACATCATTTGTATTGTGAATCAAGGGAGTAGAAGATTCTTCATCAATAAGGAAGAGATCTTATCTGTAAGTATCTAGAGTCTAGTGGACCCTTTAATCATTCCTTTGCAGGATTGGGTCAGGTGTTTCTCACCCTTTGAAGTCCTCAAGGAGGCCTCCGGTGGGAGTGTACGTGGTGGGTACGTTGTGTGGACCTTTGCTCTGTGGAGAGCATACATCTGGTTGAAGGTGAACCAGTTAAAATCTTGGGTTTAAGGTAAACCGTGTAAAAACCTCCTTTAGGGTCTTATAGAAGATCCTTAGCCAGTGTGCCTAAAAGTGAGTGCGTTGTGTTGACCCTTGTTCGTGAGAGCATAAACAGTCAGCCTCAGTGTAGGCTGTAAAGGTTGAAGGTGAACCTGATTCAAAACCTTAGGTTAGAGGTGAACCACTGTGAAACCTCCTTAGTGAAATCTGGTTCACTCAAGGGTTGAGTGTGGTTACCAGAAGTGGAGTGGACAAGTAGTCGAACCACTATAAAAATGACTGTGTTTGTGATTGCTATTCTTTTATGTGTGATTTATTTCAATACTTTCATATCTGTATATCTGAGATCACCCCTTACACACATACACAGTCATGTTTATCATAAACTAGGTTATATATGGTTATCTCTTGAATAGTTTGTGATTAGATCCTCTACCTGGCTTAGAAGCCAGTAGAGTTATTTTTGAATAATCCTGATAAATGCATAATTGATAGGATTAGTGTAATAGGATTTTTAAATAAATTGTAAAAACTTTAAAAAGTCTTATTCACCTCCCTCTAGAATATATTGGCATATTCCTACTTCAACTCAAGCAGTCTTCACCGCTATTTCAATTGGTATCAGAGCGGGTCTCTCTTTAAGGGCTTCATCGCCTAGAGAGTGATCTTAACTGAAGTTTGGAATATGGCCAAAGGAGAGGGCTCATCAGTCACTAGGCCTCCAATATTTGATGGTTCAAATTACGCATACTGGACGCATACTGGAAGGTTAGGATGCATTACTTTCTGAGATCGTTGGATCATGAGGTCTGGGAAATAGTTGAAAGAGAATATGTGCTACCATCTAATCAAATCTCACTTGAGAGTGGCACAACCATCACAAAACCTAAACCCAAAGAAAAGTGGATGATGCTCGACAAAGAAAAAAAAACTGCTTAAGCAAAAGCTATGAACGGCATCTACTGTGCCGTGTCCAAGGATATATTCAATCAAATAAGTATGTGTGGGACATCCAAGGAAGCATGACATTTATTGGAAACAACCCATGAAGGCACAAGCACTATGAAGAGGTCTAAACTCCAACTATTGACTTCACAGTTTGAAAGTCTCAGAATGGAAGAGCATGAGACGTTTATGGAGTTTTTCACCAAACTGAATATCATTTGCAACTCCATGGGTGGAATGAGAGAGAAAGTTCCGGTACCGAAAATTTGTAGGAAAATTCTAAGATCCCTACCGGAATGATTTAATCCCAAAGTAACAATAGTAGAGGAGTGTAGGAATATTGATGAGATGAAAGTAGAAGAACTGGTAGGTTCCCTACAAACTTTCGAACTACACTTCAAACAAACCCAAAAATCCAAAACAACTGTCTTAAAAACTTCAAAGAAAACAAAACATGAGGATAGTGGAAGTGAAAAGGAAGATGAAGATGAGGAAGTGGCTTTGCTAGCACAAAGATTCAGAAGATTCTTTCAGAAGAATCGCAGTCATCCCTCTAGAGGAAGGAAGGTGAACTACAAACCTTTTGCATGCAAATTTGGTAAAATGACCAAAGAACCACAATGCTATACCTGTCATGAGTATGGACACCTGTCATTGGAATGCCCGAACAGAAAAACTAAGGGCAAGGCAATGGCTGCCACTTGGGATGATACAGAAGAGTCAAATTCAGAATCCAGTGACTTAAAGAGTGATGGAGATCAGAAATCATTAAAAATCCTTATGGTCTCCACCACTCCAATCATCCCCATGGAATTTGAAAGCAAGAAAGAACAACAAGCCACCGAATCATTTCCATCTGATAATAAGGAAACAAAAAAGGAAGACGAAGAAAAACAAAACAAATTACAAGATGCTTACAATGAACTGTATATCCATAGCATCAAAGCTGTTAAAAGACTTGGAATATTTGAGAATAAAAAGGAATTGCTGCAAAAAGATTTGGATAAAACTCTAGAAATTAATACACACCTAATTAATGATTTACAGCAACAATACTTAGATAATGATAGACTTAAAAGAATTAACACCTTCTTTAAATCAGAATCTAAAAAACCAAACAAACAGTTGAGCAATTAAAAGACAAAAATATGCTCCTACAAAATGAAAATCATACACTTCTGTTTGATTTAGAGGAATCCAGAAAAATTGCTTAGCTACACTATAAGTTTTCCCAGAGTGGTGAGAAGTTAAAAAAACTTTTAGGTGTGGGAAAATCTAGAAATGACAAAAATGGTTTAGGATATGAGAAAGTTAAAACTGGGTATGGAATACAAATACTTGAAAAATCTAATGCCTCTGGTAGCAACACAGAAACTAATCAAAAAGTTGAATCAAATAAGAAAACTAAATCTACTACAAGCAAGAATCCTATCACAAAGTGGGTAATTGAGGAAAAGAAAAATTGTCTTGCTACTTACTCAAATCATTTAATAGGCAATGACACTAAGTGGTACCTAGACAGTGGTTGCTCAAGACATGTCACAACTGACAAGTCCCTTCTGTCAAACTATCAGAATCAGTATAATGGGATAGTCACCTACGGAAATGGAACCACTACTAAAGTAATTGGACAAGGAATTATAAAAAGGATTAATCTACTCAAAAATGAGAACGCTTTTTGCATAAAAGGTTTGGCACACAATCTCCTAAGATATCTCAGATCTATGATAGTGGGCATGTGGTCAAATTCAACAATCAAGAATGCAAGATTCTAAACAAATCAGGAAAATCGATAATGAAAGGTCATCACACAAACAACCACTGTTACATTATCAGGGGCAAAGAACGAACTGATGCCTAAAAGTACTGAGCATAGAAAAACATGTCTAGATCGTGCATCTAGATCTAGATAGTTGCTGAAATGATGCAATTTTGTTGAGCTCTAAATGATATATTTGAGGTTCCTCAGCTCAATCTTTTGTATATAAACATTTTAATGTTTATAATTTTAATGTGTGCATTTGTTGTGTATACAGTTGTAATGCCCGTGAAAAATCCGTACTTGGGCTCGAGTACCAACTCGACCCGAAATCGCGTAGAATTAATTTCCATGGAAATTAAGCGTAAGTTAGCTAGCGCAACGCTAGAGTAGCTGGGAAATAGTCCCTGATCACTTTAAATACGTTCTACAAGACCCAAATCGAGTAGGACAAACAACTCTACAACACTCTATAACCTTGGATCAAACTCTAAGCGGGTTTGTCCTCTGGACCACATTGAACTTTTGTATTGGATTTAGACCGCGCGTCGAAGGTCCGATACCTCCTATCTTAGACCGTTAGAACCGTCCAGCTGGACTTGACAATTATCTCGAAAATCAAGTCAAACCGATAATCACAGACTATTTCGTTGAACCCGGACTGAAGCGACCGCGAATAGGGACAGGTTTGGAATTTCAAATTCAAATCTGGCACACGAATTGACGCGTCAGTATTAAGCGTTCTGACCATCATAATTCATCCAAATTACACCCTCGGATCAGGAAAAATTTCTATTTATTATCATGAGACTTTCAGCCCTGATCTACGTGCGGTGATCGCTGAACTGAAACTGGTCCGCCACGTGCGATCTGCGAACCCTGCCAGACTGAAAACTTAATACGAGCTACATCTGGTACGCATGAGCTTAAGTCTGATCGCAATCGACCAGGGGACCACCAGAAAGCAGCTTTTGGACCGAAACAGCCCCGAAATGGATAGGCACTAAGTAAACTTCGTTTCGGAGCCTATTTTCGGCGTTTTTAAGCTTATAAAAGGGGTTGAAACCCTCATTTCCCTCTCCCATCCGAAAATTCCAAACCCTAGAGAAAAGGAGAGAGAGTTTGAGAGAAAGAGAAGAAGGGATTTTTCCCGCTTCCGAGCCACCGACTGCTAGTGCTTCAGCACTTCTTCCCAATCACCTGGCTGGTGATTTCTCCACTTTTTCAGGTATAAAATAACCCTGGAACTTGCTGATTTAGGGCTTACCTAGATTCATAGCATGTTAGCTAACGTATTCCATAAATCAGGTTCTCCTACTGCCGTAGACGAAGCGTACACGCTCCGTTCAAAATCCCGCAACCGTAAGAGACTAGGTGAGAATTTTAGACGCTTTGATTGACGGTTTACAATGCTTTCAATGTCGTTTAATAGTAGATTATCGACGGCATCGCCATTTGACATGTACAACATGCTCTCCGTTTCCTGTTTCGTAAATTAACGAAGAATATGAGATTTAGGGCATTTTAGTCATTTGTAAGAAGTACGGTCTACATGCATATTTTGCTGACGTGATTGACATGGTTTGTTGTCGCATTAGGGAGTTAGGAATGCTTGCATAATCAGTTTGGCGAAGAGATTCGCCTAGTTGCGCACTTTGGGTCGACATACTATATGTAGACTTAAGTGTGTAGTGTATGCGTTTGTATAAATGCTTGTATTAGTATGTATTGAATTAAATGATGTTATGTAGTAGTTTGAGATTGATTTCTTGATTAATATGCTGACCTAAATGATTTCCTACATGTTGACCTTATGCATGATTGCATTACATGCATGGAAAGTATGCCTTGAAGATTTGCTTAAGTTGAATGTTATAACATGTGTTAGTATGCTCACATGATTGTATTTCAATTCTAATACCTTTACATATATTGTTAATGTAATTCCATAGATGTGTGGGACTTGACTTAGTCCAGGCAGTCGATAACCGAGCGAATTCGTGGCTGACTGGTCATAGCCACGAACGACGCGTCGATGAACGTGATTCGTGTTTAGAGTTGGTGGCAGTGGTTAGGCCACGCGAAGTGTTTTACGCACTTCATGTCGTTCGACTTGAGATGCGATCGCGCTAGTCGAGCCCGTCAAGTAACCCGACTGGCCGATGTATGTTCACCTTGTATGTGTCATAACTGCTTGAACCTAGGGTACTGAACTTACCATTGTAAATCCTGTTAACCATGGTACCTTGATCCACGAAGACTCATGAGCCGGGCATGGTGGTATGGGACACCGTGGTCGAGCTGTCGGCTTACGCTGGGGCCACAAACCTCCCCGTAGTGACCAGTGAGCACCTAGACTCGTGAGCAGATTATGGTGGTATGGGACACTATATTCTAGCTGTCGGCCTACACTGATCAGGCGATGAGCCCTTTGTAGTGACCGCGAGCGTATTCTGAGTCCACGGGAGGCGACGACCCTTCCATTGCAGTAGAGTACGGTAGGCCTGTATTGATAAGGTGATGGGGGAGCGGTGCAACGAGTGCGAGCAACAGCCCTGACAGCCCTTGCAGTGACCTACAAAATATACGTCGTATGAGATTACTAGGAGTGACGACCCTAGACAGGATCTGTGTTGGGATTGATACAAGGAAAGTACCTTAGTTTCCCAATCCTGCTGTTTGAATGGACTAATAACAACTTGAAAATCATATCACCATAGCATTGCATGTGCCTGGAAGATGTGGAGCACTCTAGGGAGTGTGGCATGCCGCGGTCGTAAGATGTTGCCGTATGAGGGTGATCGTCGGTGAGGGCATACATCACGTCATATCATCTTGCATTAATAACAGTATTAGGATTGTCTGATTTACTGCTTTACTATTATCGCGTGATTGAATTGTGAACATGCTAATCTTTGCTCTATGATTCCACTGAGTTGATCACTCATTCCCACGTTACGGGATGGTATTTACAACACCCACCAGACCCTGTTGTAGATGCAGGTGAGGTCGAGATCCAGGAGGTGGAGCCAGAGATCGACGAGGACCAGGATGAGTTCTCGTATATGCAGTATCACGACGGCTTCCCGTAGGCGACCTGGATCGAGGGGACATCAGTGGAACTTTCTTTTTTGAACATTATTCTTTTGTTATGTATATGTATATGAGACTCAGAGATGTAGTCATACTTTGGAGACAGATGAGATTACTTTATTTTTCCATACAGTGATATATACATTGTTTAGTCTTCCGCTTGCTTTTATCACTGGATCTGAAGTATGAATTGCAGTTTTGGTATACTTTTACTCATGTGAATCTTTAAATCAGACAACATTGAATCATAACCATTTTTGTTGCATAAGTGACGGTCTGGAACTCGGGAGTTGAGTTTATACACGACCCTCGATTTTCAGGGTGTTACAACAGTTGATACGTAGATATACTAATAGTATACATGAAAGTGTCTAAATGCTGAAAATTAAAAATATCTATCTTTGAAATAACTATTGATACATCGAGTGATCAGTTCAAGTGCATCGACCGAGTATCGATATCATCGACAAATCTCTCAAGAAACTGAATCGTCGGGATGTTTGAACTTCTTGCTGATCTTCATTAAAAATATCACAATGGATGCCTCGATGACATCGTGACAATAATTGATGATATCGACAGTTAATGATGAATTAAAGATGGATGATTGGAAAAAGTGATTCATCAGTTCATCTCAAAATGAGATTACACTTTCAGAATCGTTTCTCTCTCAAACAAACATGTCTAAAAATCTAGTTCTTCCACAACAACCTTCAATGAAGAACAAGAAAGGAAAGAATGACGCAACTAGCTCATCTCATCTCTTCAACTTAAATCTTGTAGCAGAACGATCAGTTCAGAGGAAGAGCATTACATCGTTTGTGATCATCAATCTCTTAGAACTGATCGGTTGGGGGAACATCATGAATCTTGGAGGAGGATTTCAGCATAATATGGTACATCAGTTCTTAAGTTTCATCTACCATGTTGAAAATAATCCACCAATCATCTCAGTCGTTGTCACAAATTGAACCGAATACATCACTCCTAGACTAATAAACAGGCTGATTGGGGTAGAGGTCGCAAAGTTACCTGTATCAGATCAAAATTTGAATGGTCTTGGTGTATGGGGTGAAGTTACTCGGGCGCCGTGTGATGGTGCTACTATACCAAGAAATGCAAAAAATATACTTCATGTTAAACATCCCAGTCTTGCATAAAAAATTCTTCACAATATTTTTAGCACAAATGTCTATCCCTATGAAGTCTCTGGCAACATACTTTCTCCTTACATGCTAAATGTCTTGCATGCCTCCCCACTCTTATTTTACAACAACTGAGTCGGGTATCTTCAGATGAATCCATCACTATAATTCCATTCTCATGCCTTGAGACCAAGCTTTCACAACACTTTGGGCTGCCTCCTACCAACGATCTTCCACACCTGCGTGTTTGGTTTAATCAAGATAATATCTGCTATATCACAGCCAGTACGCCTCGTGGAGGAACAATTCAAGCTCAGACAAAGAATATTTTGTATGCAACCCCGTCTCTTGCAAAAACATTCAGGCTGTCATCAATCAAAATGTTATACAAGATCTGCTTGATAGACAATCCCACATGATGAAACAACTGGATAAGTGTGAAGTCTGTCTTCTGGAGATCAAAATCATGCTGAAAACTCTACAACATGATAAACAACAAATTCTGGATAGCCTGACAGCACTGTAGAGGTTGTTGATTATCTATAGAATGTCCAATGCATCACTGACCTGGATCCTCACTGAAACGCTAAGACCATTAATATCTTTTTGAATGCTCTTTACTCATACATAGGTGTGATGCATTACTAAAGTTTTTTTTTTTTGAATAAAAACTCTCTAAGTATAGAAGACTCAGTCCCTTGATGGTTTTGTTAGAATGTGGACTACTAAATGTTCGACTGCTGTCTGGGGTAGTAGGAGCGTTGGATATTTTGTTAAATATGGCTAAATGTAATTCTCATTGTTTCTACCATACTACTATATGTGACCCCTGGTTTCAGATATTCACTGTCTTCTATGGAATGCATGCGATTTTATTGATTATCTTATCTGTTGTTATACCTGCCTTATTTGATCTAATATACATCCATACTTTTTGAAAATGATGTATGCTTAACACTGGTTTAAATCTTTATACATCTATATCTGGTGGTTCTCTCACGTGTCTTTAAAACTTCAGTCAATATCCACTGTTATATCTTTGTCAATGATTGAAAAAAAAGGGGAGAACGTTTCAAACAGCCTGAGCAAAAAATTGTATATCTGCTTAAATGTGTTACAGGTGTTAAGGGGAGCAGCTACACCAAGAAAGGGAGAGTTTTTACAGTAAGGGGGAGCAGATACTTGGTTGTGTACATGGGTTCTTTAGAAATTATAAAATTGTGTAAAATACGGGTATACACAATTTACGATGTGTCTGTGTTGAGTTAGTCGGACTGCAGTACCTCACAGGAAGATCAATTCAAGCGTCTGCCTCAACTAGATGTGTGGATGCTCACCATAGGTAAATCTAAGCATCACATCCTATATCCTAAAACACAAAGTTATTAAAACCCTTAAAACAAGATAGACATCATAGGGTTTTTAAGTGAGAAAACTTCTTTCAAAAATCTGAGCATCTCTAAGTTTTCTTGCTCTGTCGATTGTATCGATACACATCTCAATATTATCAACCTGCATTGTCGATGTCCTCGGAAGACCAATTGATAAAATCAAATGAGGACTTAATATGTCTAGCAACCACATACATATATGGATGAAATTATCGATGTATCGACACACATATCGATATCATTGATATTTGAATCTCGAGCCCATCAAAGGTGGGTCGATAATATCGACAGGCAGATCCGGCGCCCCTGTTTTTTCTTAAGAATATCATATATACTTCGATATATCGAAGTCATCATCGATACCATCGGAGTTCAAATCTCGATGATATCGGTTGGCTCTCGTGATATCGGTCATGGGCGCGAAGTTCTCCAGTAACATTTTTCAGGTGGTTTTCAACTCTGATCGGGGTTCACTCAATAGAATCAATATTCTAATATCGATGATATCGGGGCCGGATCAATTGCATTGTGAATGGAAAAAACTGTCCAGCAAGCTCACTAATAAAATCTTTGAATTTATCGATGCATCGACAAGACTTCCGATATCATCAACATTCAAATTTCGATGATATCGAGTATCCCCCGATCATATCTGATGACCTAAAAAATTTTAAAGCAAGTATCTCTCATTTTCAAATGTCAAGGATTTGATCTTTGTATTAATAATATTGTAGTTTGAAATCCAATGGCATCGACATGAGTCTCGATTCCCTCGACCAACTGACAAAAAGGTTTTCAAAAGCATATGACATTGAGTTTGTGTTAACGAGCGGACCATCGATGCGATCGAGAGTATACGCTCGATGATATTAAACCCACTTGATGATATCGAACTCTGTCATAAATGTGACCGTTTTATATCCGTTGGAACCTTTTTCCTATATAAAGAGAACTTGTCTTTAGTTGCTGGTAGAGAAAGAAGAGAGTGCTTTTGTGTGTTTAAGCTTAGATCATATACCCGAAGCCCTTTCTCTCAAGGGAGTTCATCCTCCAATCCACCCTCATCATCGATATTCAGTAAAGTGGATTAGGGAATGAACTTTCGCATTCAAGGATCCTCCAACTACTACCTTAATGGCAAATCATTAAGCTGGGATGCCTTGAATGCATAGATGATTAGAATTGCTCTATCTTCCTGATAGGAAAATATTTAGGGAGTAGGATTCCATCATAACCTTGACCCAACCCGTCGCCTCATATTGGTACATCATTTGTGTTGCGGATCAAGGGAGCACAAGATTCTTCATCAACAAGGAGGAGATCTTCATCATCATACTGAATGAGACTCATCAACTTTTATTTGTAAGTATCTAGAGTCCAGAGGACCCTTTGATCATCCTTTGTAGGATTGGGTCTAAGGTGTTTCTCACCCTTTGAAGTCCTCAAGGAGGCCTCTGGCAAGAGTGTACATGGTGGGTGCGTTGTGTGGACCCTTGCTTTGTGGAGAGCATAAACATCTGATTGAAGGTGAACTAGTCAAAACCTTGAGTTTGAACTGTGTAAAAACTTCCGTTAGGGTCTTATGGAAGATCCTTGGCCAGTGTGCTTAAAAGTGGGTGCGTTGTGTTGACCCTTGCTCATGAGATCATAAACAGTCAGCCTCGGTGTAGGTTGTAAAGGTTAAAGGTGAACCTGATTTAAAACCTTAGGTTAGAGGTGAACCGCTTTGAAACCTCCTTAGTGAAATCCGGTACACTCAAGGGTTGAGTGCGGTTACCGAGAGTGGAGTAGACAAGTAGTCTAACCACTATAAAAATGACTGTGTTTGCGATTGCTATTCTTTTGTGTGTGATTTATTTCAATACTTTCATATTTGTATCTAAATGATTTCTCTGGCTTTGGAATCGAATTTTGAAAAGCTACAAAGGTGCTATGGTTGATCCATTGCCTAAGGACGTCTAACCCAAGGTTGGTAAAAATCTGGGGTGTTACACTTACACACATACACAGTCATGTCCATCATAAACTAGGTTATATACTGTTATCTCTTGAATAGTTTGTGATTGGATCCTCTACCGGGCTTGGAAGCCAGTAGAGTTATTTTTGAATAATCCTGATAAATGCATAATTGATAGGATTAGTGTAATATGATTTTTAAATAAATTGTAAAAACTTTAAAAAGTCCTATTCACCCCCCTTAAGACATATTGGCATATTCATACTTCAACTCTAACGGTCTTCAACTCTATTTCAGGATCTGCACATGTTACCCCAAACATTTTCCAATTATCTTACTTAAATATTAAATAATGAAGTCAAGCTAAGCTTATAGGCTTTTGAATTATGCTTGACAGTAATGTAATTTTGATTCCAATCCCATTCCGAGTCCATTGATGAATATGCACAACTTGGATAGGTTGATGCTTTTGTTACCTGTTGTAAATGACATAAATAAATAAATAAATAAAAAGAAGAGGAACAATAACAATTTTAAATAAAGATAGGCCGAACACCAAAGTCATTCTTAATCATCCATGATCGGTAACAAACACATCGAAACAAGCAGGTGCACTGCCAACATGTTATGCTGACAGTAACAAATTTAAGAACCAATATCCTTTTCGACATAGTATAATTATCATATCAAATTCATTTAAGATCCGATAATTGTATTGATCTTTGAAAAAATTGGCTTACTTTAACCGATGTATGATTGGGTGAAGGATTGTTGTTGGAATCACAGTTGGCTGATATGGATAATTCAGGCCACCACTGTTTCTAATATTATCGAAGTTGGGCACTGAATGGGATGTTCTATTCTGGAAAAGAGATGGAAGTTCTTCAGGGAAATCCTACTTTGATGAACCCAGAAATTCATTATTTTCCATGATGAAGCAAGAATACCTGCATTGTGTAAATAATCTTAGCATACATTGTTCTCTCCATTGGTGTCTAGTTTTAATAGAAAGAAGAAGAAAATAGAAGGAAAAAATCAACAAAGTAAGAAGGATGGTTTTAAGCAACATAAAACTAAACAAAACAGTTTCTTCATACTGTCAGTTTGTAACTGGCGTTAACTTTAGGTAACTTCCAGCTTGGCCTTATTGTAGATAGCTTTTCATTTGATCAGCTAAATGCAATTAATCAATGTAGGATGACTCTTAATTAGATTTCACATACACTCAAGCATCTTGTCATTAGAAGAAACGAAATATCAGCTCCACCTAGTTATCTATATAAGAAACCTTCCATTTCAAATAAATATAAATATGGCCATGTTAAACTCGCGTGGGACATGTGGGAAGCTATTAAGGCAGAAATTAGTTTATCTTCTTCTTCTTCTTTTTTTTTTTTTATATATAATTATAATATGTTTGTAATTTTCTAAAATTGTTATTTATCAATCCTACCATATATTTGTATGTATGGATTGTGAGAAAGACTTCAACAATCCTTTTGCTGAATGTTAGCTATTATGAAACATGAAAAAAGAATTTTTATTCAATGATAATAATAATAACACATTACCCCTCCGCAACATTACCTTTAAATGGGTCATATCTAACCTAAATAGCCCAGAATTGTAATGTTTTTTTCTTAAGAGAGAGAGAGAGAGAGAGAGAGAGAAAGAGAGAGAGAGAGAGAGAAGAACTCGAGGCTAGACAAGCAACAACAAAAGGCAAGATAAAGAAGAATAGGACAATCGCAACCCTTCAGTCGACGGCATGCAAATAATTAGTTAATAATAGAAATCGAAGAATGGTTTATGTTCATCTAAGAAAAGGTCAAAGATTGGATGGTAGTTAAGGCATTGTCCATCAGTGGTGGTTCAATCAGATTAACAATCTGAACCATGGACGCATGGGCCCTACTTGTGTGAACTGAAGAACAAGGATAGTGTGCATATCCTATGGTCAAGGATCATATATCCTTATTTCGTGTACCCAGGATCATAAGAGAAGTAAAATTGACATGGGTTGTATAGCTAAGTGTCTTCTTTGTGGTATTTCTATCTTAAAGGGTTGCAACTTAATTAAAAGTACTATAATCACATGGATGAGAAAGTGTTAGCACCACTAGCAAGTGCTATAATCTCATGGATGAGAAAGTTTTAGCACATAATTATACTCCATGTAGTAAGAAGTGGTTGTGGCTGTGGGAGTAAGAGTAGCAGTGTAACACCCCGGATTTTGGCCAATCTGGGATTTGACGTCCTTAGGCAATGGGTCAACTAAAACACCTGAAAAATCGCTCAGAACCCAATTTCATAGCCAAAGAAACCACTTAGGATTAATTCCTATGGAAATTCAGCGTAAGTTAGCTAGCGCAACGCTGGAGTAGCTGGGAAACAGTCCCTGATCACTTTAAATACATACTACAAGACCCAAATCGAGTAAAACGTATGACTCCATAATACTCTATAACCTCGGATCAAACTCTAAGCGAGTTTGTTCTCTGGACCACTTTGAATTCTTGTATTGGATTTAGACCGCGCGTCGAAAGTCCGTTACTTCCTATCTTAGACCGTTAGAACCGCCCAGCTGGACTTGACAATCATTTCGAAAATCAAGTCAAACCAATAATCACAGACTATTTCATTGAGCCCGGACTGAAGAGACCGCGAATAGGGACAGAATTGGAATTTCAAATTCAAATCTGGCACATGACTTGACACGTCAGTATTAAGCGTTCTGACAGTCAGAATTCATCCAGATTACACCCTCGGATCAGGAAAAATTTCTATTTATTATTATGAGACTTCCAGCCCTGATCTACGTGCTGTGACTGCTGAACTGAAACTGGTCTACCACGTGCGATCTGCGAACCCTGCCAGACTGAAAACTTAATGCGTGCTAGATCTGGTACGCATGAGCTTAAGTCCGATCGCATTCGACCAGGGGACCACCAGAAAGCATCTTTTGGACCGAAACAGCCCCGATTTGGATATACCTCAAGTATACTTTGTTCCCAAGCCTGTTTTGGGCACATTTGAGCTTATAAAAGGGGTTGAAACCCTCACTTCTCTCATCCATCCGAATTTGCTAGGAACCCTAGCAAGAGTGAGAGAAAGTGAGAATTTGTGAGAGAAGGTGGGAGAGCTTTTCCTACTGCTGCTGCACGTGCTTAAGCGGCATATTCCAATCACTTTGCCGGTGATTTCTCAGCGTTTCTAGCTAAGAAATAACCCTAGAAAGTTGCTGATTTAATGCTTCTTTAGTTCCATAGCTTGTTAGTTGATAAATCTCGTAAATTAGGTTCTCTATTCGCCGTAGACGAAGCGTATACGCTCCGTTCGAATTTACTCATCCATAAGAGACAAGGTGCGGATTTTAGACGCTTTGATTGACTGTTTTCAAAGCTTTCAATGTCGTTTAATAGTAGATTCTTGACGGCAACGCCGTTTGACATGTACAACATGCTGTCCGTTTCCTATTTCGTAAACTAACGAAGAATATGAGATTTAGGGCATTTTAGTCATTTGTAGGAAGTATAGATTTCATTCATATTTTGCTGATGTGATTGACATGATATGTTGTCGCATTAGGATGTTAGGAATACGTGCATAATTAGTTTGGCGAAGAGATTCGCCTAAATGCGCACTTCGGGTCGACATACTATATGTAGACTTAAGTGTGTAGTGTATGTGTTTGTATAAATGCTTGTATTAGTATGTATTGAATTAAATGGTGTTATGAATTAGTTTGAGATTGATTTCTCAATTAATATGCTGGTGTGAATGGTTTCCTACATGTTAGCCATATGCATGATTTCATGATATGAATGAAATGCATGTGCTTGACGATTCGCTTAAGCTGTATGTTATAACATGTGCTTGATGATTTCCATATGAGTTACTTTGAGATTGAATTCTCAATTAATATGTTGATGGAGAGAATTTCCTATATGTTGGCGACATGCTTAATTTCATTATATGTGTGAAAGACATGTGTACGATGATTTGCTTAAGTTGTACTTATAACATGTGTTAACATGCTCACATGGTTGTATTTCATTTCCATTACTCTTACCTGATTGCTGATGTGAATTCATAATTGTTTGGGACTATACTTAGTCCAGGCAGTCGGTAACCGAGTAAATCCGTGAATGGCTTACCTTTACCACGAGCGACGCATCGATGAACGCGAGTCGTGTTTTGAGTTGGCGGCAGTGGTTAGGCCACACGAAGTGTTTCATGCACTTCATGTCGTTCATCTCGAGATGCGCTCGTGCTAGTCGAGCCCGTCAAGTAACCCGACTGGCCATTGTATGTTCACCCTGTATGAGTCATAACTGCTTCAACCTAGGGTACTGAACTTACCATTGTAAACCCTGTTAACCATGGTACCTTGATCCATAAAGACTCATGAGCCGGGCATGGTGGTATGGGACACCGTGGTCGAGCTGTCGGCCTACGCTGGGGCCATAAACCTCCCCGTAGTGACCAGTGAGCACCTAGTCTCGTGAGCAGATTATGGTGGTATGGGACACTATATTCTAGCTGTCAGCCTACACTGATCAGGCGACGAGTCCTTTATAGTGACCGCGAGCGTATTCTGAGTCTACGGGAGACGACGACCCTTCAGTAGCAGTAGAGTACAGTAGGCCTGTATTGATAAGGTGATGGGGGAGCAGAGCAACGAGTGCGTGCAACAGCCCTTGCAGCGACCTACATAAATACACATCGTATGAGATTACTAGGAGTGACGACCCTAGACAGGATCTGTGTTGGGATTGATACAAGGGAAGTACCTTAGTTTCCCAATACTGCTGTTTGAATGGACTAATAACAACTCGAAAATCATATCACCATAAAATTGCATGTGCCTAGAAGATGTGGAGCACTCTAGGGAGTGTGGCATGCCGCGGTCGTAAGATGTTGCCGTATGAGGGAGATCGTCGGTGAGGGCATACATCACGTCATGTCATAATTGCATTAACAACAGTATTAGGATTGTTTGAATTACTGCTTTACTATTATCGCATGATTGATTTGATAACATATTAATCTTTGCTCTATTATTCCACTGAGTTAGCTACTCACTCCCACGTTACGGGACGGTGTTCCTGGACACCCACCAGACCTTTTTGTGATTGCAGATGATGGCGCGGCCTGCGAGGCGGAGCTGGACTTGATGATGATGAGGAGGATTCCTCCTTTATGCGAGTTCTGATTGACGGGATTACAGGGAGGTTGATTAGATACTTTGACATTTGTCATTTTATATTTTTAGCGCACTCATATATATTCGTTTCATCTACTTTTGGAGTATACATGTATGTGTATAACCTGGTAATATGTTCACACTCTGGAGACATACAACAGTTTATATACGTTATACATATTATCACAGTCTTCCGCTTGCAAATTTAACTGTCTCTGGAGTATGATATGTTGTTCTGGCTTAATCTCACTCATGTTTAATACATTATCACAGACAACATTCAATCATACATATCTATGTTGCATAAATAACATTTTGAAACTCGGGAGTTGGGTTTTTGCTCGACCCCCCGATTTTTGGGATGTTACAGATGGTATCAGAGCATGATTTGGATTAAACTGGGCCTGGGTTATGGTCACGCGACGCACGCTGTCGCTTTCTTTGACTTAGGTGGGTGCAAGAAGGGTCTAAAAACACTTCTAGGATCCCGGATTCGCCAATAGGCGAAGTCTATTTATTTCGATCGCGGGATCGAGTCCGTAGCGCATCTAGGGTCTCGTGAAGCAACCCGAATAACTCTTAGGTTGTAGGTAAGTGGGTTGAGACGTTCTTTGAACAATTATAAACCCGTAAATGTGAATCCTTGGGCCGTGAGACAACCACAACCCCGGTATTCAATCGTCAGGGCTTAAAAACCCCGTTTCACCGAAAATCTTCGAAATTCTTCCTCTCACCACCCCAATCTTCAATTATTTCTTATCCATTTCATTTTAGGCATCAATCCTAATGTGAAAATAACATAAAATCCTACTTTCACAAAATTTTACAGTGAATAGTAAAATTTCATGAAAAATGGCCATAAGGCCATTCTAACTTCACTTTTTTTAGCAACTAATGGGCTAGATGGATGTACTAGATCCTTATACCTCAAAATAATATGCTGCATGATAGGGTTTTGTATTCGGAATTGAAGATTGGCCCCAAAAAGCCTCGAATGGATGTTACAAATGTTTTGGCCTCCCTAGGGCAATCTACAATGAACTAAAGTGTGAACCATACCTTTTTGGAATCCCTAGGGCAATGGGAACCCATCCCATATGGCCTCAGTGGCCAATTTGCAACTTCACCGGCGATGCCATCGCCGATTCGGCGATGCATCGCTGGTCAAACTCTTCGAATGGGTCTGATCTTTGGGCTGGTGGAGTTTGGGGGCTAGGGTAGTCCCCTGGTATGCGGTCCATACCTTGAAACTCCCTAAAAGATATACTTCCTTCACAAAAGTCCCCTTCCCTAGCCCCATTTTCATTTTCTTGCTGCCCTAACCCAAAACTGTGGTTCCAAACCACCCCTAGATCCATTCCCTGCCAAAAACGACCACCCTCCATCGTTCCTTTGAAGTTGGCAGCCCTCCCTCTTGAAGGTTTCGTCCGTTGGAGCTCCTAAAACCCCCAAATCGAGCTGAATTCGTGAGGTGCTCCATTCCCCTTTTTCATTTTCATTTCTTTCTGAAAATACATCCTAGGGGAGCTTGAAGCATCCCTCTACAACGCCTAGATTTCGTTCTGTCCATTTGGGCAACCATTTCCCTGCATTTCCTCCTCCTTCCATGGCTATTGTTAAGGCTGTTTCAGCCTTTTCCTCCCTTTCCATCGTCCTCTCTCTCATGTCCCTTTTATTTGATCCTCAGACTCGTGGAAACCTGCTTACCCATCCCATTTCTCCACGTTATTCGTTTGTTTGATTACTGTTTTGAAATTTCTATGTTTTGTGTTGTTAGGTAGAAAATGTGTTTGTGTTGTGGTTTGAGCTTAACATAGCTAAAAATTGTTGAATGGAGTGCATGCCGTTCATTTTTTGTTAGGTATTGTCCCTAGATTGAGAGTATTGTAACTCCCGAGATTCATCCTACAAATTAATTTTTATCCCAACCCACCCTCCTACAAAGCATGCCACTCCCGATCCCAACATGAGATTAGGAATGTAGTTTCGTTTCATAGACCCTTGGCGTTTTGGACCTAGTGTTAGCACTCCTAGATTTGAAGGATCTGACGACATAAGAAATCCAATTCCAGTTAGGCAAATCTTGACCCTAGGCAATAGAAGAATTCCCTGTAGTAGAAATGGAATGGAAAGCCATTTACCGTATAATCTTAGGCTTTGGATTATAGCTACAGAGTTACAGACTAGGCTGCTAGTTGTCTTAGGCAGTGTAAGGCCTATATATGCTAAGGGATAGTAGGTTAGATTTGGTTGGAATGGAACTTCCTTCCTTCAATAAATCTCCTTATGACTTATAGACTTCTGTTGTTACCCATAGGAAGGAACCATACACTCTCAGGGAACATTTATAACTCCCTCAGATTGAACTTAGAATGTACTAGCACACCCCTTAGAATTACCTTCCCCAAGGACTTATTGCATTCGGGAATGCGGAATAAAGGAACTACATGTAAGCGATGTATTCGCGGTTTGAATCGACTTCTTAATCCTAGTGGTTACCAATAAATCCAATGCTCTGATCAAGCAGAGGATCGGCGTCGACTCGGATTAAGAACTGATACAACGCATTTTCTGTCCTGATTAGACAGAAGGTTCAACGTATCCGGCTTAGACCCACTACACAACCTTTCTTCTATGATGGCCCAACCACCTACAACCAACCAGGATCACATTGTCTTTGGGAAATGGCGAGGACTTAAAGCTAGTAGAGAATTAGACATCTTGCCACCAACTCATACCTACCCCTGAACTCAACCACTATAGAGCTTAGGCTCGTCTCTATCACCATAGATACCAATGCCATAGAACGCATCATTAGTAAGGAAAACCATGTAGAGAAAGGTTGTTTCCATTTTAGGTCAAGGATAGCTCCTAAGTTGCGCCTCGTTCTAATATACGGATCGATGCTAAGATTCTTCAACCTTAAGTAAAACTAAGTTTCAAGGGGGGTAGAACATATTGAGTCCAATCCAGTTAGGTTAGTCAACGCTACCGTTTGATCAGAGTGGCGCAGCGGAAGAATGGTTGGCCTCTTTCCCACTGGCCCAAGATCGAAACCTTTGAGTTCGGATATACATACGATTAGATTATTAAATAGGATTTGAACCTTCCTTAGAGAAAGTACTCCTTGCCCTTTGCCAATGTCAGGGACGACATTGTGTTTTAAGGGGGGGTAGATTGTAACACCCTGGATTTTGGCCAATATGGGATTTGACGTCCTTAGGCAATGGGTCAACTAAAACACCTGGAAAATCGCTCAGAACCCAATTTCATAGCCAAAGAAACCACTTAGGATTAATTCCTATGGAAATTCAGCGTAAGTTAGCTAGCGCAATGCTGGAGTAGCTGGGAAACAGTCCTTGATCACTTTAAATACGTTCTACAAGACCCAAATCGAGTAGAACGTATGACTCCATAATACTCTATAACCTCGGATCAAACTCTAAGCGGGTTTGTTCTCTGGACCACTTTGAATTCTTGTATTGGATTTAGACCGCGCGTCGAAAGTCCGTTACTTCCTATCTTAGACCGTTAGAACCGCCCAGCTAGACTTGACAATCATTTCGAAAATCAAGTCAAACCGATAATCACAGACTATTTCATTGAGCCCGGACTGAAGAGACCGCGAATAGGGACAGAATTGGAATTTCAAATTCAAATCTGGCACACGACTTGACACGTCAGTATTAAGCATTCTGACAGTCAGAATTCATCCAGATTACACCCTCGGATCAGGAAAAATTTTTATTTATTATTATGAGACTTCCAGCCCTGATCTACGTGCGGTGACCGCTGAACTGAAACTGGTCCACCACGTGCGATCTGCGAACCCTGCCGGACTGAAAACTTAATGCGTGCTAGATCTGGTACGCATGAGCTTAAGTCCGATCGCATTCGACCAGGGGACCACCAGAAAGCATCTTTTGGACCGAAACAGCCCCGATTTTGATATACCTCAAGTATACTTTGTTCCCAAGCCTGTTTTGGGCACATTTGAGCTTATAAAAGGGGTTGAAACCCTCACTTCTCTCACCCATCCGAATTTGCTAGGAACCCTAGCAAGAGTGAGAGAGAAAGTGAGAGTTTGTGAGAGGTGGGAGAGCTTTTCCTACTGCTGCTGCACGTGCTTAAGCGGCGTATTCCAATCACTTTGCCGGTGATTTCTCCGCGTTTCTAGGTAAGAAATAACCCTAGAAAGTTGCTGATTTGATGCTTCTTTAGTTCCATAGCTTGTTAGTTGATAAATCTCGTAAATTAGGTTTTCTATTCGCCGTAGATGAAGCGTATACGCTCCGTTCGAATTTACTCATCCATAAGAGACAAGGTGCGGATTTTAGACGCTTTGATTGACTGTTTTCAAAGCTTTCAATGTCGTTTAATAGTAGATTCTTGACGGCAACGCCGTTTGACATGTACAACATGCTGTCCGTTTCCTATTTCGTAAACTAACGAAGAATATGAGATTTAGGGCATTTTAGTCATTTGTAGGAAGTATAGATTTCATTCATATTTTGCTGATGTGATTGACATGATATGTTGTCGCATTAGGATGTTAGGAATACGTGCATAATTAGTTTGGCGAAGAGATTCGCCTAAATGCGCACTTCGGGTCGACATACTATATGTAGACTTAAGTGTGTAGTGTATGTGTTTGTATAAATGCTTGTATTAGTATGTATTGAATTAAATGGTGTTATGAATTAGTTTGAGATTGATTTCTCAATTAATATGCTGGTGTGAATGGTTTCCTACATGTTAGCCATATGCATGATTTCATGATATGAATGAAATGCATGTGCTTGACGATTCGCTTAAGCTGTATGTGATAACATGTGCTTGATGATTTCCTTATGAGTTATTTTGAGATTGAATTCTCAATTAATATGTTGATGGAGAGAATTTCCTATATGTTGGCGACATGCTTAATTTCATTATATGTGTGAAAGACATGTGTACGATGATTTGCTTAAGTTGTACGTTATAACATGTGTTAACATGCTCACATGGTTGTATTTCATTTCCATTACTCTTACCTGATTGCTGATGTGAATTCATAATTGTTTGAGACTATACTTAGTCCAGGCAGTCGGTAACCGAGTAAATCCGTGAATGGCTTACCTTTACCACGAGCGACGCGTCGATGAACGCGAGTCGTGTTTTGAGTTGGCGGCAGTGGTTAGGCCACACGAAGTGTTTCATGCACTTCATGTCGTTCATCTCGAGATGCGCTCGTGCTAGTCGAGCCCGTCAAGTAACCCGACTGGCCATTGTATGTTCACCCTGTATGAGTCATAACTGCTTCAACCTAGGGTACTGAACTTACCATTGTAAACCCTGTTAACCATGGTACCTTGATCCATAAAGACTCATGAGCCGGGCATGGTGGTATGGGACACCGTGGTCGAGCTGTCGGCCTACGCTGGGGCCATAAACCTCCCCGTAGTGACCAGTGAGCACCTAGTCTCGTGAGCAGATTATGGTGGTATGGGACACTATATTCTAGCTGTCGGCCTACACTGATCAGGCGACGAGTCCTTTGTAGTGACCGCGAGCGTATTCTGAGTCTACGGGAGACGACGACCCTTCAGTAGCAGTAGAGTACAGTAGGCCTGTATTGATAAGGTGATGGGGGAGCGGAGCAACGAGTGCGTGCAACAGCCCTTGCAGCGACCTACATAAATACACATCGTATGAGATTACTAGGAGTGACGACCCTAGACAGGATCTGTGTTGGGATTGATACAAGGGAAGTACCTTAGTTTCCCAATACTGCTGTTTGAATGGACTAATAACAACTCGAAAATCATATCACCATAACATTGCATGTGCCTGGAAGATGTGGAGCACTCTAGGGAGTGTGGCATGCCGCGGTCGTAAGATGTTGCCGTATGAGGGAGATCGTCGGTGAGGGCATACATCACGTCATGTCATAATTGCATTAACAACAGTATTAGGATTGTTTGAATTACTGCTTTACTATTATCGCATGATTGATTTGATAACATGTTAATCTTTGCTCTATTATTCCACTGAGTTAGCTACTCACTCCCACGTTACGGGACGGTGTTCCTGGACACCCACCAGACCTTTTTGTGATTGCAGATGATGGCGCGGCCTGCGAGGCGGAGCTGGACTTGATGATGATGAGGAGGATTCCTCCTTTATGCGAGTTCTGATTGACGGGATTACAGGGAGGTTGATTAGATACTTTGACATTTGTCATTTTATATTTTTAGCGCACTCATATATATTCGTTTCATCTACTTTTGGAGTATACATGTATGTGTATAACCTGGTAATATGTTCACACTCTGGAGACATACAACAGTTTATATACGTTATACATACTATCACAGTCTTCCGCTTGCAAATTTAACTGTCTCTGGAGTATGATATGCTGTTCTGGCTTAATCTCACTCATGTTTAATACATTATCATAGACAACATTCAATCATACATATCTATGTTGCATAAATAACATTTTGAAACTCGGGAGTTGGGTTTTTGCTCGACCTCCCGATTTTCGGGATGTTACAAGCAGCAAAAGGTAGAGTTAAATATGTTATGTTAAGATCCAACTGATCTAGGAATCTAGACTCTTAAACAGCAGATTTATGTAGAAGATTCATGCAATTGACAGTTCATTCTAACCTATGTAAAGTCTGTTTCCCATGATCTCAATAGAGCATCAATGTTGCATCTGGACCACCATTCATACATGTGGACACATGTGAGATCCGACCCTAGTTTACATGTATGCATGCGTGTGTGTGAGTATGCATTTCGTTCATTTTGGTCCCGCGGTCCTACCGGTCAAATTCCGGCGACTGACGACTTTCGCTTAGTGTTTGCGGTCATCCTTGAGTTCGGTCACATAGACCCGACTCGAATTGACCCGTGACCTATACCATTGTGATCGCATCATTGCCGCAGTTCCAACGCCGCATCTCATGCATAAATCGAACTTGTCCATCAAAAGTTATGGGCCGCATATTATTTGGACCGTTGATTGCATTTTTGGTGGGACCACCGGATTGCACGTTTCCCCATGTGCACTATTCCCCATGTAAGCCACTTTTATTCTAGCAATGATGGCATCTTTTCTCAAGGAAACCATGATGAGATTAGCTTCTCTAGGAAATGATGAGCCACCCTATTCCATGAGTAATGATTGTTTTCTCTTTTCGAAAACTCATGTTTTTCTAAGAAACTAATCATTTCAACTCTACAAACTCTCTTATCTCTCTCTCTTCCTTCATTTTCTCTTCTCCACCTTGCAAAAAATCTCCAAATCCGCCAACCTCTTCCAAGCTAGATCTCTCCCAATCTAACCCTCAAAAACCCATCCCAACCATTATAACTTCACCATTGGAGCTATAAAACCCAAGTGTGAAAGAAGAAGGATAAGCTTTGAGGTGGGTGCTCTTAAATTCTCATTCATCTTCCTTAGGAACTTGTGGGACCCATCAAGTGATGATGGAGGTCCCCAATGTCTCCATGATTGAGGCTAATGGCCCATTTCCTTGCATGCATGATCCATAGATGGGGTCATTCTCTATGGACCCCATCATGTCATCTTCCTCTGATGCATGTCATTTTCCTCTCTTGTGAATGGATTATCTTTATTTTTCATTTTTATTTCTTAATTTCCAGATGTGTGTGGCCCACCTTGTGGCCTGGAAGTATCTAGACCATCCAAAGAGAGTGGATGTCCATGTCTGTCCACTCTATGAACATAGGTGTCCCATTTGCTCCTTTTTGGACACATGTAATGGATTTTATGGTATGGATTAGGTCTGGATATTTGTGGGACCCAAGGAGGTGGACCACAAATCAAATTTCATGGGGAGATTTCCCCTTATTTTGGTTCCTATGCTCATTTTATGTCATATGCATGCTGCTGTCTAGAAATTTTCTGGACAGTTTCTGGTTTGTTTTGGGTCAGATTTTTAGACTGATTAGGGGACTGTTTCAACCCATTTGATATACTTTTCTTGAATTTGGGGACCCCACCTAGACATATCCCAAATTTTACCTCCATATGACCTTGATTGAGGTCCCAAAGGAGTGGCCCAAGTGGGGTGGGCAGTCCAGATTTTCTGGACTGTCCAGCAACATGTACAGTTAGAAATTCATAAATATAAAATGGTTTTTATATTGGTGGGACAATTTTGTGGACCCTACCTTGTATTAAACTTGTATGGGAAGGTTAGAACTTATTTTTGACAATTATTGGAGAACTTGGGCCCACCCCTTTAGGGTGTTCAAATCAGGGACACCACTACTTTAATTTTCTATTGTGCAGTCTAGCAATATAATTTGATAAAAGACTTAATTTATAAATACTTTCTAAGAAGGTGGGTCATATTTCTAGGTCTCACATTGTTGTAGGCCTGATGAGGGACCTTGGGTCCAAATTTCAGGAATTTTGGAGGCCCAAAAACCCACCCATTGGATGGTCCAAATTCAACACAGTTATATTCCAGCAATATTTCACCCTCGACAGATTGTATTTTTTAAATTAATTAAAATACTTTTGAGTATCTTAAAATCATGAAATTTTACAGGGAAGTGGTACACCTATGGTGGGATCTACATACCAAATTTTAGAGCCAATGGACACCTGTACGCACCATTGTGGTGGCTAGACCAGTCCACTATAATGTGGTGTCCAGATCAGTCTGATTTTCAGGACAGATTGATTACTTTAAATGAATTAAAATATTCATTTGTCCCAAAATCCTAAAACTTTGTGGGGGTACATTCTACCCATGTTAGGACCCACCTACAAATCTTTGGGGCTAATGGACCCCTGTGCACACCGTGCCAAGGGTCGGACTAGCCCACCATGTTGGGACGTTCAGGCCAGTCCGATTTTCTAGACAGATTGTTTTATTCAAATTAATTAAAATATTTATAGATGTCCAAACATTCTGAAATTTTGAAGGGGTGTGGCCCACCCATGGAGGAATCACCCTACAAATTTTTAGGTCCATTAGGCCTCTGTACCGACCGTGGTGTTGTCTGTAATTTGGATCAGTTTTGGGCCAAATACCTAGGCACGCCCCTACCTTGGATTGTTGGGCCTGCATTCTAATGGCATGGCCCACTTGAAGTAAGCGTTGTATATCGCACTTCTTATCTAGTGGGGCCTACTATGATATATGTGGATCACTATGGTTCAGTAACCCATCTAAATTAAATAAATTTCTGGACTTCAGCAAGCCCAGGAAATGGGTGGGCTGGAATTCCAGCAAGGGGGCCAAAATTTACTACATGGTTGATTGTTTATGAACTATTGTGGCACACCAGATTTGAGATAATATTGCACACACTCCTTGTTTTCCTTCCTTAGATATTTTTTTTGGGTGTAATTAGTGCCTCTTAAGGCCCATCTTTGAGGTGATAATATGAGCTAGCCTTAACTAGATTTTTGCTAGTTTTATGGGACATTTGGGCTGAAAACCTATTCCTTGAGCCCAAGACTGTGTAGGGGCTAACCTTATTATTTTACAGGCCCAATGGACCGTCTACAAGCTGATCATGTGTATTTATTAGCCTTGATACCCTTATAAAATGCTTAATTGTGAGTTGACTTGCAAGGCCCACATAAATGTATATATTGGAGGGCCTTGCTAATCTTTGGGCTGATGTGACAAGGCCCACACTATCAGTATAGGCCTTACCCATGTGTATTCTTGGGCTTATGGGATGACCTCAAGTCCACCATAATGTATGAAATGGATGACTTTTGTTTTGGGCCATTTTCTTAGGGCTCATTATGTAATATAATATATGCATGCCTGTCCCTTTTGTGGTAGTGATTAGGCCTTTTGAACTCAGTTCTTTTGGATAGGCCCATTAATCTTGAGGCTATACTCTCCCATCTATTGTGATGGGCTTAAGGGAAATAATATATAAGAAGTTGGGCTCTTGGCTGCCCACTAAATTGACCCTGTACTTGGGCCAAAAGTGAGGCCCAACTCACTTGTGTTAAATGTAAAACTTGCCCATGTAAATGAATTACTAGGCTACCCATGAAATCCACCACAATATGTGAAATTATGACCATTGTGGTTGGGCCCAAACCATACTTGAGGGTCCACTTTTTAGCCTATAAGTTGGGCTTGGTGTATGGCCCAATAAGCCATGCATTGCGTGGGCTTTAGACCTTATATTATATGAGTAATGGCGGGTTATCTCTTGAAAGCTAGTTGAACGTCCTCCTGGGTGATCCTAAGATAGGCCCATGGGTTTCTTTATGGATGGTTAAAGGCCCACCATATACCCTAGGCCATTTGTTTAGGGCTTAATGTGTATGTATGTGGAACCTACCTTAACGCATGTTTGATCCAGGCCATCCAAGCCTTGGATCGCCCGATTATAGATGTACTCTCTGCCTTGGGTTACTGCTGGACTCACAATCCAGTAACAGGCCCACTTGATCTTTTCATGATATATACGTACTCTCCATCCGGTGGGGTCCCCTAGTGAATATAGTTGGCTTTCATGAGATTATTTCCAAATAGATAATTAATTTCTAGACCTTAGTAGGTCTATGAAGTTAATCTGGCCAAAAGTTTATCAAAGGGCCTTAAATGTAAAATTTTATGGTTAAAACTTTATTTGGCTGTGGGGCCTACCATATTGAGAACTTGTATACGTGTTGCATGTTTATGTTTTCTTATAATCTTTGGGCCTAATCAGTGCATTCTTTTAGGTCACCTTTAGTGATCAGATGAGGGCCCCATCTTAAATAAGATTTTTGGGGCATCCCATGGGCCTAGAGTGGGCAGGGTCATCCCAGCTTGGCCCAACCATATATTGGGCCGACTTTCACCATTTTAGTGGACTTGTGGACTAAGATAATAATAGTATTGGGCCCTTGGTTGCCCACTTAAATTGCTAAGTTATTGGGCTGATGTAGTTGGGACCATTTCATCCAAGCTTAAACTTATTTAGTCGTATATTGTGTACACAGGTTGCCCGCCAAGTCTAACTCAATGCATGAATTCTATGGCCATTGAGAATTGAGCCTTGGGCCTTAATTCCCCTCTTGGGGCCCATGTTGTTAAAACTTGTATTATATCTTTTTATGGCCTATTATGAGGAATATATGTATGTGGTTACCTTTATTTTTATCTTAAATATAGGTCTTGGGTCTTCAGTCCATATAGTTCATGGTTGATGTGCCTTTTGGGGGAATGGTGGTTAAATGTCCCCATTATGGACCCTCTAGGCCCGATTGTATTTAAGAGTTATTGGATAATCATCTTAGACTCTTTCTAGGCTCATTTCTATATCACTTAGACCTGCAGCTCATACACTTAGTCTCGTGGGCTACCCCAGGCCAAATGGGCCCCCACTAGAAGTTGGATTCCTTAAAGATATTGTCAAAGTACTTAGTCTTGGTTCCTTCTTGGACAGGAGGAATGTAATATACATTGTATATCACCCTATAATGTGATTGAATTCATCCTCATGACCATGTACATCATTGTATGCTTGGTTAATGCTATATGTGTGTGGTCATATTGTGTCATTGGGCATTGCATGATACCTTCCCCGAGGGACGTAGTATCCCCTCTTGAGCACGTTGGATGCTTGGGATTGATGCATGGTTGATTGTGTGATTCATGTATCTGGCATTGCATAATATATGAGCATTATCGCCCTTATTTTATCACGGTTGTAGACTCCACAGATACATCGTGGATGGCCATGTTTGGACACTGAAAATGTTACTTGAGCATATCGGGTGCATAGGATGCCCATTGGTGAAATTCTCAAAACTTCCATAGTACCAAGGATCTGCTCCAGCGCCGTGACCGGGTGGAATATATGAGCGCACGAGGGCCTTATACCGTTAGGCCCCGACTCCCACTGTCGTTTAGTTGGTTGGATAGGGGTGTGGCCTTACTCACCTGATGTAAGAGGGCATTGCTAGGCTGAGTCTGACCAGCTCATGAATGAGTCCGCTACCTTCAGGCCTTACTAGTGATTAGCTGTCCACAGGCGGGTAGTGAGGTCTTTTACGCTCATTTGACTGTACAGGGTCTATAGAGCAGTAGTCATCCAACAGTGTAATGGACCCCAGTAATTTTCTTATGATGGAAATGTACTTGATATGTGGATTGGATATGAGCACTGACATTACTTTGAATTGCATTTGCATCGGCTGTGTAAGCCTCATAATGCATTGCCTTGGCATGACGCGCAGTACTCATTGCATTACATTACTGATTGCACCATATAGCCTTGGTATGGCTTCCTACATTATCATACTGCCTTAGTGTGACTTCTTGTGTTCATGATAGCCTTGGTAAGGCTCGTGGTATTAGTATTGATCGTGACTCCCTTCTACATTCTCTATCTTCTTCTAAACACCATTGTCACACACTTTCACCACCCTTTAAGCTTTCTATAACTTATGCATGATTGATGTGTGCAGGAGATCCTAAGTTAAATCTTAGCAGCGGAGCTTAAATAGGTGTGAGAGCCAAGGACCCAGTGTTGTAGATCCTCTTCCTTCTTTCTTCTGTTATCTTATGTATGTCCTTTTGGACCTGATGTAAAGCTTGTAAAAGTTCAAATTCATAGTGGATTTTGTGATGTGTGCCTTTGTTATTCTTAGATTTACTTGTTGTGATCTTGGGTATGCTCGTATTGAAAATGATTATATTGTTATGAAAATCCTCCTTGTAGGATCCTAGGATCAGAACCTGCCTCAGGAGCCGAGAATGGGGTACTACGGAGGCTGTTGTGGCCAGAACCGGCCATCGAGTTCCTTGTGAGTCCGGTTACAGAGTCTGGGGCGTGACAACACACGACAATCAAAGTTGGGTCAAACAGTTTTTTATTGATAATAAGTCCCCAATGGCTGTTAGATCAACCAGTGAGGCCTAATAAGCAGTATGATCTGTTTATGGATCCACTAGTAGCATATGCAATTAGTTTTGTTGTATATGTTGATTCATCTATGAGGCCTGTGGATGCAATTAGTTGAGTAAAATTTTACATCGTGGGCTCATATGGACCCATAGGACCACAAATTTGGGTTGTTTAGCACAAATAGTGGTCTTATGGGTCCATATGAGCCCATTGTTAAGAGGCCAATATATAGGCTTGTTCATTTGTAGGCTAATTCTCTCTAAACTAGGAATAAAGACTAGGAAAACTAGTATGCAGATATAATTTGTTGTATAAGTTAAACAAAAATGAAGATTAACCTAAATTTTTGCTTAAAAGTAGGAAATTAAATATATTTGTGGGAGCAATAGGATCCATGTCACACAAGGAAGCACTTGTCAATTTTCAGACACAGTGCAAACATGAGAAAGGAAGGCATGCACATTTAAACAACGGGTTATAGCAAAGGATGAGTGTAAATGTATTTCAAAAACCCATAAACTTGACTGGTTATCTAGTAGGGTCAAGTCCACTCAATGAGTCAATTTAAAATATTTGCATCTAAAGCATTCACTAGATGACCATGGATGGTAATTGTGAGACTTCTGTGGTTAATTCCAAAGAACATAATATAACATTTGAAAGTCGATCCCTAATTGCTGGAAGAAAGGCTAAGATGCTTATAATGATGATGATCGTAACAATGGTGTAGAAACAGACACAAAACCTAGAAATAAGATAGAGAGTAGGGTACTTCAGTCGGGTTGAAAGATCGCTTGGTGGCATCTGGTGGTTCTTCAGTCTTCTTTTCTATCCTTTGTTGACTACATCAGGCCTTGTCTTAGAGTTAGGCGCTGGTGGAGCCTCAAGGGGCAAAGCATCTTGTAATCGCCTACGTTGCTTTTGATCAGCACTTGCTGGACTGACAATCTCAACATTATGGTTGTTGGAAGATATTCTCTCTGTAGCTGGTTTCCCATCTCTCCTTGATCTCTTTTGACTGGAACAAGGCAAAACGAACATGAGCCACACACACACACATACACACACAAAACAAAAAACTCTGTAAAACTATCATTCTACATGTATTTTCTTTTTTTTTTTCTTTTTTTTTTCCCAACAACTAAAAGGTAGCTTTTAGCTGTTTCATTGCCAAACTATCATTCTAAAGGTAATTTACATGCTCAAATTTTATTATTTTTTATTTTAGCAAAGATCACTACTCTGCATCTACCCCATCTACAAAGAAGGTGGGGCACCTTTTGGTCGTTTAATTACCTTCATGCGATGACAAAAATGGTTTGCCACCTTTTTTATGGGCTAAAAGACAAATTATTGCTCTTTTCTTAATCAGGGCACTCAGTAATTTTAGATGATATGTTGGAACCCAAGGGACCCATATATTGTTATCCTTAGAAAAATTCTAGTCCGTCACAAAGCATTAAAATCCACAAACATGCATGCCTATAAGAGTAATGGAATAGAATCATTGAGCAATTAATGGTCTCTAGATAAACATTAGAGGAATGGTGTCATCATGATGTATCAGGACCTGAATAACATCTTAATGGTCTCTAGCTAAATATATTTAGTTTCTTATTCTTAAGAAAAATTTTAGGTGAATCTTCATTTTTGTTTAACTTGTACAACAAATGATATCCGCATACTAGATTTCCTAGTCTTTATTCCTAGTTTAGAGAGAGTTAGCCTACAGATGAACAAGCCTATATATTGTCCATATTTATGGTCATAAAAGGAGTTTTTTAAATATCCAAACAAACAAAATCTGTTAGAGGTTGTCTCCCTTCTCCTGCAAAGGGATAGTGAAAGAAGAGTATTCTTCTAGTTTTTTCTAATGGTGCAATGGGAGGATATGGGGCTTGCCAAAATCGAGATTAAGGATTAATTTGGATTTTCTTGAATCCCCCAAATGGAGTCCAAACTTCTCAATGATTGTTTGCATAAAAGTACCAATCTATCATTTGCACAGCTGCACTTACTAAAATGTGTAAGGAGTTAAGGACTCCTCTACAACATAAAGTGCAAATACTTTGTACCGATGATATCCATCAGCTGCTACATCTCCATTTCCTCCACCCAATATCTTCCTTAGATACATTAAAAAAATCTAACACCAGTCATCGCAATAATTACAGAAAAGCCTAAGGGCCTGTTTGGATGCCTGTAAGTTGGGTAAGTGGGAAGTAACTTAAGGGAAGTCACTTACATGTGGTGTTTGGGGAGAAAAATCACCTGTAAGTCACTTACAGGAAAATCTACCAAAAAAACTACAGGGGGGTGGGGGGTGAGAAGTCACTTCCTTGTAAGTCACTTACAGGCTCAATGGTCGGATTTTTAAAAAGAGTGGAAGAGGGAGAAATGCACCAATGGGGATTAAAGGTTTCATCTTTCCATCCCAAGCTCTCTCCTCCTCCCTCTCTGCAATCTCTCTCCCCCTCCCTCCTTCTCTGCAATCTCTCTCCCTCCCTCTCTACAATCTCTCTCTGTCTCTATAATTACCACCTTCCATCTCTTCTCCTCCTAGAACGGTAGGGTTTCATCAACCCTTTTTTTTCTCTTTGAGAATGGTAGTGGCTTAACGTTACTCAATAAGGCACGCTCACTTATACACACCTATGCATGTGTGCATTTTTTCACATGTGTTATGGACACCTAATCCGAATGGTCCATGTGATGTAGCATCCCATGAAACCATCAGGGACCAATTTTCACCCTGATTTAAAACTCTAGTGGGCGATATAAAAGAGAGATGGAAATCAAGGAAAATGTTTTCTTTTGTCATGGCCCACCAATGTTTTACATCAAAGTAAAAGTTAGGTCATAGGGGTTTCATGGGGTTCTGCATCACGTGGACCATTCAGATTTTCTACTCAAGTCATGTATGATGAGTTCTCAAAAAGTTCTCAAGAGAACTCTTGCCAACTTGTGCGCAACTGAGTATTCTACGGGAAGGGATTGAGTGTTAAGTAATGCATAAACTTTGTGGGATCCACCGTGATATATGTATTTGATCCACACTGTCCGTCCATTTTCATACTTAATTTTAAGTCCTGATCCTAAAAATTAGCTATATCTAAAGATCAAGTGGACCACACCACAGGAAATACTGTGAATTGAATGTATACCGTTAAAAATTTTTGGGGGGCCACAAGTTATAGATCAAGCTAATTTTTTCCCCTCATCCAGGTGTTTGTGATCTCATGAACATGTTGGATAAAAAATAAAGATCACTATTGGCGCTAGAAAGGTTTCAACAGTCTAAATCAGTATTTCCACTATTTCCTGTGGTATGGTCCATTTGAGCTTTGGATATGCTTAATTTTATAGCTAGACCTCTACATGTAGATGAAAAAAATGGATGGACTGATTGGATAAACCGTATACATTTACAGTGGGCCTAACTGAATTTACTTTGTGTAATAAAAGTAAAGGAGCAACTTAGTACGCAGTCTGATTGCATTACTGGTAACATAGTAGTGAGTGTTACCCTTGTTGTGGGCCCACCTTGATGATGTGTTATATATCCACTCCGGCCAACCATTTCTCCATCAGGGATTTTAGGCCCACCTTGTTAGTGTTGCCAAGTTTTTCACTGATGAAGTTTATTCTCAATGTTTAAATTGAGTTATTATTCCATATTATAGATATTTTGAATTTGTGGGCCCACTTTTATAGCCAACTTGATGATTGGTTTAACTTAATAATTATCTCAAATATTTATCTTGATGGGCTTAACAAAATAACATATTTGATCCCATGTTATTTTATATGATTATAACATTTTAGAACAATTTTCTAATCTAAGCTCTGCTTGTTGTGAATAAACGACTTTCTACCGGAAAGTAACTTACAAGTTATCCAAACAGAAAAAGTAACTTACCTGTAAGTGACTTACAACTTACATCCAAACAGGTTACCTGTAAGTAACTTTCACTTGTAAGTGACTTACAGGAAAGTAACTTACAGCTTAAAAGAACTTACAGGCATCCAAACAGGCCTTAAGAGAAGAAATAGTAAAATATCCACAAAAAAAAAGTAAAAAGAAAAACGCATTTTGGTTTTTTACCAGGAATAGAACAGAAAGTATCCCAAATGCTTACACCCCTCCCAGCTTTAAGAGATGCTCCTTCCACTTAAAATTTAAATAAAAAAGAAAAAACAACATTTTATAAAAGAAAACAACAGCAGAGTTTTTTTTTTTTTTTTTTGGTGGGGGGGTGGAATGTGAAGTATAACTAAAATCCAAATGTACCAAAACCAAATTAGAATTCATGTGGGAATGAATTTCTGTTGAGAGCACTACAAAGGATTCCTTCTTTTGATAAGAGAAGGAAATAGAAAATCTTCACCCTTCATGCCAATTTGCAAGAAATATTATTTGGAGATAAAAGTGGAAACATTAATAGAAATAAAAACAAACATACTGGGACGCCAATATATTGGTGCCTTGGTTAGATTTCTCCTTCAGCACATTGATAGGGGTGGGATTAGAGGGAAGTTGAGGGCCTTCTTGAAGAGAAGACAAATCGATCTAAAGTGTACAACTAGTGTTGCTGGCATCATCTGGCGGAGGTGGAATATCCATCTGATGTTTTGCAAATCCCTCTTCAAAATCAAAACGCTGGAAATATATATATATATATATATATATATATATATATATATATATATATATATATATATATATATATATATAACAGAGAGAGAAATAGAGAGAGAGAAAAACCCTAAAAATGAGAGAACCTTGGAGCGTTTGGTATTGGGAGAAGTGAGGTCTAAAGGATGCTTGGAAGAAGCTGAGCTGCTCCTCGTCGACACCATCATTCTGTTCCAGTGACTGCTTCATTTTCTTCGATCCAATTTTCATGGGAGAGATCTTATTTAATCTCTTTTTCCTTTCTATTTTTTGAATTTCAGAGAGGAAGAATCTGAGGTTGGGGTTTCTATAAAAGGTCAAAGAATTTTTAACGCATTCACAAGGGGCGCGGGAGATCGAGAGAAAGAGAGAGAGAGGGACAGACGAGAGAGGGAACGGTGGTTTTTTTCCAAGGAGTGGAGGGAAACGAAACTTTTCATGAGAGGGGGAAAATAAAAAGGAAGGGTGGATTCCGCATTCGTACCTGCTACGGTTCTACTACAGTTTTAGACCGTAACTAAAATCCCTCTAAATCGTAGCCATTGTACCATCCTTCACAGCCCCTCCGTATTCGCACATATGACGGGTTCTGGACGGACGGTCTTGTTAAGGGCTTTGTGAGGTCCATCATGATGCATTTGATATATCCACTCCGTCCATTAATTTTATAATTTTTTTATAGGGAATTACCTTAACATCTATGCAAATCAAAGGTCCAATTGAACCACACCATTAATCGATGGGAGGTATTAATCTCCATTGTTTCTTACTGTGTGGTCTACTTGAGCATTCGATCTACTTTCTTTTTTGGGCTCTTGCCTTAACATTCTCTTTCAAAACGAATAGACATATTAGATGGAGCACACACATTTTAATGGGCCTCGTAGAGTCCCTTATGGGGTTATCTAGGTTGCATGAACGTGTGGAGGTGTTAACTTTTAGCTATGGTTTGGGAATCTACGGTTTTAAGTCATAGCAATCTAGCTACGGTCTATGTCCGTAGCTAAAAACTACAATAAGTCCATAGCCTTTGATCATTTTTTTGGTAATGTCCATGTCGGAATAATGACCATCAAACGGTCATTGAGTTTTAAAAAGAGAACATCTTTTTCGCTTCGGAACACCGCGAGCCATCATTAGTGATGGGGGCTCACATTTTTGTAATAGGTCATCTGCGAACTTAATGAAGAAATATGGCATCTCCCACAAAGTGAGCACTTCATGCCACCCACAAACAAGTGGGCAAGATGAAATTTTCAATAGAAAAATTAAACACATCATGGAAAAGACGGTTAACCTTGACCATAAGGATTAGTCAATTAGATTGATCGATGCCTTATGGGCTTACCATACTACATTTAAGACCCCTATTGGAACATCTCCCTTTAGACTTGTCTATGGGAAGGCTTTCACTTGCCTGTGGAGTTGGAATGATGCATATGAGAACTCAAGAATTTTCAAGGACAGGATAAAAGCGTTTAATGACCAACACATTCTTCAGAAATCATTCACACCATATCAGAAGGTCCTCTTGTGTAATTCTCAGTTACATTTATTTTCAAGTAAGATCCGATCTCGCTAGACCGGCCCTTTCATTGTTACCAATGTTTATCCTCATGGGGTTGTTAAGATTCAAAATCCAAACATTGGAAATGAATTCAAAGAGAATGGACATCGATTAAAGCCATTTGTTGAGCAATTTTATTTAGAGGACATGTCCATACATCTGAATAATCCTATTTATTAGGATTAATCTCCTAGTCTAATGGAGGTATAGTTAGGTTTTCTGTTTTTCATTCTAGGATAGTTGGTTTTATGCTGCTTAGGATACTTTGCTTCTACTGTTTTAGGATTGTTTGTTTTTGGTTGATAAACTCTTATGCTAACCCACCTTCACGCTGAGATCCTTTGGAAAAAGGCATAAAATTTCTTCATCAAGTACTATCTTTCCATCACTCTTCTTTCAATTATGTTGTCTCTTTTGCTAATCCTGGGTATTTCTTTTACATTGAGGATAATGTAGATTTTTAGTTAGGGATGGGAGATTAGGTTGCCTAATCAATGTATTCTTAGTTTTGAGCAAAATTTGTAAAATTTTTGAAAAATTTTCAATGCTCATCTGTTTGGAAAGTGATAAGCTATGTATTTAAGACTAATTTGAGTATGACAAAAAGATAGAAATCAAGTTTTGAATTGTTGGAGTTGGAGCAACTACGAAAGTTATCACCTTTGGTTCTCACATTCACTTAGTTAAGAGGATGTTCGAATATTATGTTATTCATATTGTTCTCTGTGAATAGTATTAGATTTTCTAATTGTTAGTATGGTAATCATTGAAAGATATTGAGAACCGAGTCTGGAGAATTTTATACACTTTAAATTTAAAAATGAACCAGTTAAAAGTTAGGAGATTGACAAAAAGGTCATAAAGTGTAACGCCCTAAAAATCAGGGGTCGAGCAGAAACTCAGCTCCTGTGCCACATAGATAATGATGATTGAATGTTGTTCATATTTGTAACATCCTGAAAATCGGGGGTCGGGTAGAAACCCAACTCCCTAGTTCCAGAACGTCACTTATGCAACATAGATAATGATAAATGCATGTTGTCTGTAGAATGACATTAAACAAGATTGAGACTAAGCCAAAACAGCATATCATACTCTAGAGACAGTTAAATTAGTAAGCGAAAGACTGATAAATACATAAAATATATAATTGATTGTAAGTCTCCAGAGTGTGAACATGTTACCAGGTTAATTAACTACATGTATACTCTAAAAATGGAAAGAAAAGAATATACATGAGTGCTCCAATAATATAAAATGACAAGTGTCAAGGCATCTAATCAACCTCCCTGTAATCCCGTCGATCCAAACACAGAGGAGAAGTCCTCCCCATCCTCATACAAGTCCAGCTCCACTTCACAAGCAGTGTCATCATTTGCAACTAAAATAGGGACTGGTGGGTGTTCGAAACACCATCCCGTAACGTGGGAGTGAGTAGCTAACTCGGTGGAATAATAGTGCAAAGATTAACATATTCTCAAATCAATCACGCGATAATAGTAAAGCAATGAAACAAACATTCCTATATTCTGTTGTTAATGTATGCATGAAATGACATGATGGATGCCCTCACCGACATACTCCCTCATACGGCACCATCTGCGTCCGCGGCATGCTTTCTTCTCGCAGTGCTCCACATCTTCCAGGCACATGCAATGCGATATCGATAATGATTAACAAGTTGTTATTAGTCCTTTTCATACAGCAGGATTAGGAAACTAGGGTACCTTGCTTATATCAATCCCAACACAGATCCTGTTTAGGGTCATCACTCCTAGTAATCTCGTACGATGTTATATTTGTAGGTCGCTGTAAGGGCTGTCAGGGTTGTTGCTCGCACTCGTTGCACCTCTCCCCCATCACCTTATCAATACAGGCCTAATTATCCTTAAGACTGCATCAGGACTCGTCGCCCATGCGGTGTCAGGATAAACTCAAGGACACTACAAAGGGCTCATCACCTGATCAGTGTAGGCCGACAGCAAGAATATAGTGTCCCATACCACCATAATCTGCTCATAGTAGGGTGCTCACTGGTCACTACGGAAAGGTTTTTAGCCCCAACGTAGGCCGACAGCTCGACCACGGTGTCCCATACCACCATGCCCGGCCCATGAGTCTTTGTAGATCAAGGTACCATGGTTGACAGGGTTTTTAATGGTAAGTTCAGTACCCTAGGTTCAAGCAGTTATGACTCATACATGGTGAACATACAATGGCCAGTCGGGTTACTTGATGGGCTCGAGTAGTACGAGCGCATCTCAATTTAAACGACATGAAGTGCATGAAACACCTCGTGTGGCCTAACCACTGCCGCTAACCCAAAACACGACTCACGTTCATCGACGCGTCCTTTGTGGTACATAGAAACCAACCACGAATTCGATCCATTACCGACTGCCTGGACTAGGTCATAGCCCCAAGCATTTGTGCATCAACATCAGTAAGCATATGTGAGTAACAGAAATGAAATACAACATTGTAAGCATGTTGATACATGTTATGACATACAACTTAAGCAAATCATCCTACACATGCATTTCATGTATATAATGAAATCAATACATATAGTCTACATGATGAAAATCATTTGCATCAGCATATTACTTGAGAATTCAATCTCAAAACTATTTCACAATACCATATACTCAATACATACTAATACAAACATTTATACAAACACTTAGTGTACACACTTAAGTCTACATAGTGTATGTCGACTCAAAGTGCGCATTTGGGTGAATCTCTTTGCCAAACAGACCATGCACGCATTCCTAGTATCCTAACACGACAAATAACCATGACAATCTTTTTTGCAAAATACGGACGTATACAGTATTTTCTATAAATGCCTAAAATACCCTAAATCTCATATTTACCGTACGTTTACGAAACGAAAAACGAAAAGCATATTGTACATGTCAAATGGTGTTGCCGTCGATAATCTACTATTAAACGACAGTGAAAGCTTTGAAATCATTCAATCAAAACATCTAAGATCCGCACCTTTTTACCCTAGATGTGGATCGTTCCGAACGGAGCGTATACGCTTCGTCTACGGCGAACAGGCGACCTAATACACAAGATGTATAAGCCACTTCGCTATTGGAATCGACGGAACCTTAAATCAGCAAGTGTTGAGGGTTTTCCTTACCTAGAAATGCGTTGAAATCATCGGAAAAGTGATTGGGATGCGTTGCTTTAGCATGCGTAGCAACAACAGCAAGTGGCGGGAAGATCTCTCCCACACTCTCTCACAATCCCTCAAATTTTCTCTCTCTCTAGCTAGGGTTTCTAGCAAATTCGGATGGGTGAGATATGTGAGGGTTTAAAGCCCTTTTATAGCCTAAAACCTTCCCAAATTAGGCTTGGGAATAATGTCTACTTGAGGTATAACCAAATCGGGGCTGTTCTGGTCCAAAGAAGCACTTCGGGAGGTCCCCTGGTCGAACGCGGTCGGACTTAAGCTCATGGGCACTGGATTTTGCTCACACCCAGTTTTCAGTCCGGTAGAGTTCCCAGATCGCACGTGGCGGTCCAATTTCAGTTCAGCGGTCATCGCACCTAGATCGGGTCTACAAGTCTCATGATATGAAAGAGAAATTTTTCCTGATCCGAGGGTGTAATTTGGCTGAATTCTGATGGTCAGAACGCTTAATAATAACGCGCCAAGTCACGTACCAGATTTGGATTTAAATTTCCAAATCTAACCCTTTTCTCACTTTCTTCACTCCAGGCTAAATGAAATAGCCTCTGAACGTCGGTTGGTCTTGATTTTTGAAATGATTGTCAAGTCCAGCCAAGCGGTCATAACGGTCTAATATGGTAGATATCGGACTTTTGTCACGCGGTCTAGATCTAATACAAAGTTTCAAAGGGTTCCCGAGAACAAACCGGTTTAGAGTTTGATCCTGGATTTTAGGGTATTGTAGCCTCCTTGTTTCTACAAGTTTTGGGTCTTGTAGAACGTATTTAAAGCGATCAGGGACAATTTCACAGCTACTCTAGCGTAGCACTAGCTAACTTACTCTTAATTTCTAAAGGAAATAATCCTAAGTGATTTCTTTGGCTTTGGAATTGGGTTCTGAGCGGTTACCCAGGTGTTTTGGTTGACCCATTGCCTAAGGACATCTAATCCCAGGTTGGCAAAAATTTGGGGTGTTACAATATTAGTGCAGTAAACATGAGTGAGATTAGACCAAAACAGCATATCATACTCCAGAGACAGTTAAATTTTACAAGCAGAAGACTATAATAAATATATAAAATGTATAATTTATTGTAAGTCTCCGGAGTGTGAACATGTTACCAGGTTAATTATATACATGTATACTCTAAAAAAAAAAAAAGAATATACATGGGTGCTTAAATAAAATGCAAAATACCAAGTGTATTGGCATCTAATCAGTAACCCTATAACCCCGTCGATCAGAACATGCATATAGGAGAAATCCTCCTCAACATCATAAAGTCTGGCTCTACTTCACAAGCATCGCCATTATCTGAAACTAAAACACGGACTGGTTGGTGTTTCAAACACCGTCCTATAACGTGGGAGTGAGTGATCAACTCAGTAGAACTATACAACAAAGGTTAACATGTTATCAATTCAATCAAGCAGTAATGATAAAGCAGTACAATCAAACATGTCCTAGATACTCTTGTTAATACGAGAATGATATGAAATAATGATGCATGCCCTCACCACAAACTCCCTCTTGCGACAACGTCTAACGATCGCGGCATGAATTACTACCACTGTGCCATCACACCAACGTCAATGGCACATGCAGTGCGATGTTATGAGCATGATTACTAAGTTCTTATTAGTCCTTTTCATACAGCAGGATTGGGAACCTAAGGCACCTCCCTTATATCAATTCCCAAATAATGATCCATTCTAGGGTCGTTAGTTTTAGGAAATCTCATACGATATTACTGTTTTAGATCACTGTAAAGGGCTTATCACCAATCAATATAGGTCTAGTTATATCCTGGATACTACAATAAGGCTCGTCGGCCATATGCAGTGTCAGGATATACTCGAGGTCACTACAGAGGGCTCGTCACCAATCAGTGTAGGCTAACAGCACGAATATACTATCCCATACCACCATAATCGGCTCACGAGAGTAGGGTGCTCACTGGTCACTACGGGGAAGCTCGTCTCCCCAGCGTAAGCCGACAGCTCGACCACGGTGTCCCATACCACCATGTCCGGGTCATGAGTCTTAGGGGATCGTGGTTCCAAGGTTAAGAGGATTTTCACTAATGAGTTCAATGCCGTAGATTCAAACAGTAGCGACCAAACATGGTGAACATATATTAGTCAATCAAGTTAGTTGATAAGTTCAACTAGGCCAAGCGCACGTTGAGTTGATCGACATGGAATGCATAAGCACTCCATGTGGCCTAACCACTGTCGAACATCCTAAGAACGACTCGGATTCGTTGAATACATCCTACGTGGCAAAAATAACCTCAAGCACCATTTAAAGAACGGTTACCGATTATCTGGACTGTAATATAGTCTCAATCATGTACAAGCTCAATAACAGGCATTTGATTCATATTCTCCATTCAATGAACATATTATGAAATATAACCCAAATATAAATGCAGTACATGGAGGAAATCATACACATAACTAACAAGAATAATTCAGGCTAAAAAATTCATGGAGGAAATCATACACAGAAATAGGGTGATTGAGATTCATATCTCAATATCCTAAAAATCATGCCTTTACTAAATACTAACTCATTTAAGTATTTTTACAAACACTTAAACTACACTATTCAACATACATCACGTATGTCGACCACATTACATATTAGGACAAATCCTTTCGTCAAGGAGTTGTCGCATACATAACAATCATATATCTACGTCAAATAATCATGGCAATCATAACAGTAAATTTCATACGTATACGCGTATTCTAACATATACATGAAATACCCTATTTATAACATAGGTTATACATATACGTAAATCAAAACGGATAACGTATTTAGCATGTGTAATAGCATCCTATGCAAGAATAAATCATTATCTAACATTAAAAGTCTTGAAAACCATAACCTAAATGTATATAATCCACACCTTAAACTAGAAATGCGTAATATATATGATTCAGACGATAAATCTTCGTCAACGGCGGATAGGCAACCTAAGGCACAAAATAGGTTAGCTACAACTTCACTTCAACTATACTAAGCTTCAAAACAGGTTAGGATTTGATTAACTTACCCAAGAACGGAATTAGAATCGCCAGATTAACAATTCAGATATGATGGATTTGATGTGTAGAAGAACTGGGAAGAATCCCATGAAGAAATACCAGGTTCTCTCCTACTTTCTCTCTCTTAAATTGGCTAGGGTTTAGAAAATTCGTATGGGATTTGAGAAATAGGGTTTAAGGCCTTTTTATAAGCCTAAAATCGACGAAAATAGCCTTAGGGCCAAGGTATACTTAGGTTATAACCAAATCGGGCTCTTTCTGATCCAACGGAACACTTCTGGAGGTCCTCTTATCAAATACGATTGGACTTAAGCTCACTAGTATTGGATCTTAAGTAAGTTAAGTTTTCAGTCCGATCGGGTTCCCAGATCGTCCGTGACGGACCAGTTTCAGTTCAACGGTCACCGAAACTCGATCAAGGATAAAAGTACTTTGACATGTAGGCCACCTTCCCTGATCCAAGGGTGAATTTGGGTCAAAAACCAACGGTTAGAACGCTTATAAATGGCGCGCAAGCGACACGACTCAGATTACTTTAAATCATATTTAATATCTTTAAAATCTTCACTTTCTCACACTCTTCACTTCGGACTTAAGGAAATGATCTCAGGACATCGTTTGAGCTTGATTTTTGAAGTGATGGTCAAGTCCATTTAGGCGGTCATAATTGTCTGAGTTCATCACTATCAGACTTCTGATGTGCGGTTCAGGTCCGATACGAAGTTCCTAAGTACTCCCGAGAGCAACTGGGTTTAGATTTGGATCCTAGATTTTAGGGTAATGTAGCGTTAACAATTCTATAGGTTTTGGGTCTTACAGATCCTATTGAAAGTGGTTGGTGTTAATTTCATAGGTAATCTAGTTTAACGCTAGTTAATACACGTTAAATTTCTAAAGAATTAGGTTCTAAATGATTTCTTTGGCTTTGGAATTGAGTTTTGAGAAGTTATCAAGGTGTTATGGTTGACCCATTGCCTAAGGACGTCTAACTCCAGGTTGAAAAAAATCCAGGGTGTTATATAAAGAATGAAGAATGACAACATCTTTGTGGGGAATGAAAAATTTCTTTGAAAAAGATGTTTTGTCTACAAAAAAAAATAGAAATAAAAGAAAGGATGAAAATACTGAATGAATACAAATGGTTGTCGATATAAAATCAAAAACTAAAAAAAGAAAGAAAATGGGATAAGTTTGGAATCAATACTTAGGCTTTCAATCAATCTTAAAGTGATAAGCATGGCTAACATTATGAAAGATAGTATTTTCACTGAGCACATTGAAAAACTTGATATGCGAACTATGCTTTGACCTAATGGATAAAGGATCTATTTGATTGGTTACTTATGTGGTTTGACTCCAGGTTTTTAAAAACACATTTCCTCATCTTGAGTCTACTTATGCATACTTGATCACACGAAAGATTGTTTCCTAAACAAGGTTTCAACATTATGTATTAAAGTTCATTTTTCGCATACTTTGCTCAGGACTAGCAAAATGCTGGTTAGGGATTGTGTTAAGGGTCTAATATTGCATATTGGACCCCATTTATTACTTGGTTTTATGAACATGATAATGCTTAATGTTCTATTTTAATCATGTTTGTGTTGCAAGGTGAATTCAAGAGCTTGGATTGAAAAGGATGCTAGAAGCATGAATTTAACGGTCAAGAATCACCAAAGTGTAACACCCCGGATTTTGCCTATTCTGGGATTAGACGTCCTTAGGCAATGGGTTAACTAAAACACCTGAGAAATTGCTCAGAACCCAATTCCATAGCCAAAGAAATCACGTAGGATTAATTCCTTTGAAAAATAAGTGTAAGTTAGCTAGCGTGACGCTGGAGTAGCTGGGAAATAGTCCCTGATCACTTTAAATACGTTCTACAAGACCCAAATCGAGTAGAACCAACGACTCTATAATACTCTATAACCTCGGACCAAACTCTAAGCAGGTTTGTTCTCTGGACCACTTTGAATCTTTGTATTGGATCTAGACCGCTCGTCGAAAGTCCGATACCTCCTATCTTAGACCGTTAGAACCGCCTAGCTGGACTTGACACTCATTCCGAAAATCAAGTCAAATCGATAATCACAGGCTATTTCATTGAGCCCGGACCGAAGAGAGTGCGAATAGGGACATAATTGGAATTTCAAATTCAAATCTGGTACACGACTTGACGCGTCAGTATTGAGCGTTCTGGCCGTCAGAATTCAGCCAGAATACACTCTCGGATCAGGACAAATTTCTATTTTATATCATGAGACTTTCAGCCCTGATCTACGTGCGGTGACTGCTGAACTGAAACTGGTCCGCCACGTGCGATCTGCGGACCCAGCCGGACTGAAAACTTAATACGTGCTAGATCTGGTATGTGTGAGCTTAAGTCCGATCCCATTCGGCCAGGGGACCACCAGAAAGCATCTTTTGGACCGAAACAGCCCCGAATTGGATATGCACTAAGTAAACTTCGTTCCCGAGCCTATTTCGGGCATTTTTAAGCTTATAAAAGGGGTTGAAACCCTCACTCCTCTCTCCCATCCGAAATTGTAAAAAGCCCTAGATTGGGAGAGAGAAAAGGTGAGAGTTTGTGAGAGAGTGGGAGTGATTTTCCTGCCACCTGCTGGTGCTGCTGCACGAGCTTAGGCGATGCACTCCGATCACTTTCCCGGCGATTCCAATGCACTTCTAGGTAAGGAAAACCCTAACCACTTGCTGATTTGGGGATTTCTTCGATTCAAATAGAATAGTAGCTGATGTACATGTGTATCAGGTTGTCTGATCGCCGTAGACGAAGCGTATACGCTCCGTTCGAATTGATACGCTTCTAGGAGAAAAAGGTGCGGATTTTAGACGCTTTGATTGACTGTTTCCAAAGCTTTCAATGTCGTTTAATAGTAGATTCTCGACGGCAATGCCATTTGACATGTACAATATGCTGTCCGTTTCCTGTTTCGTAAACCAACGAAGAATATGAGATTTAGGGCATTTTAGTCATTCGTAAGAAGTACTGTTTTTATTCATATTTTTCTGATGTGATTGACATGGTTTATTGTCGCATTAGAATGTTAGGAATACGTGCACAATTAGTTTGGCGAAGAGATTCGCCTAAATGCATACTTCAGGTCAACATGCTGTATGTAGACTTAAGTGTGTAGTGTAAGTGTTTGTATAAATGTTTGTATTAGTATGTATTGAGTTAAATGGTGTTATGAATTAGTTTGAGACTGATTTCTCGATTAATATGCTGATGAAAATGATTTCCTACATGCTAGCCATATGTACGATTTCATTATATGTATGAAATGCATATGCTTGATGTTGTACTCAAGTGGTATGCTATAACATGTAGTTGATGATTTCCTTATGATTTAGTTTGAGATTGAATTCTCAATTAATATGTTGATGGAGAGGATTTCCTATATGTTGGCGACATGCGTAATTTCATCATATGTGTGAAAGACATGTGTAAGATGATTTTCTTAAGTTGTATGTAATAACATGTGTTAACATGCTCACATGGTTGTATTTCATTTCCATTACCCTTACACAACTGCTGATGTGATTCTATGATTGTTTGGGACTATGCTTAGTCCAGGCAGTCGGTAACCGAGCAAATTCGTGGTTAGCTTATCTTCGCCACGAACGACGCGTCGATGAACGCGAGCCATGTTCTGGAGTTGGCGGCAGTGGTTAGGCCACACGAAGTGTTTTACGCACTTCATGTCGTCAACTTGAGATGCGATCACGCTAGTCGAGCCCGTCAAGTAACCCAACTGGCCATTGTATGTTCGCCCTGCATGAGTCATAACTGCTTGAACCTAGGGTACTGAACTTACCATTGTAAACCCTGTCAACCATGGTACCTTGATCCACGAAGACTCATCAGCCGGGCATGGTGGTATGGGACACCGTGGTCGAGCTGTCGGCCTACGCTGGGGCCACAAACCTCCCCGTAGTGACCAGTGAGCACCTAGACTCGTGATCAGATTATGGTGGTATGAGACACTATATTCTTGCTGTCGGCCTACATTGATAAGGTGATGGGGGAGCGGTGCAACGAGTGCGAGCAACAGCCCTGACAGCCCTTTGTAATGACCGCGAGCGTATTCTGAGTCTACGGGAGGCGACGACCCTTCAGTAGCAGTAGAGTACAGTAGGCCTGTATTGATAAGGTGATGGGGGAGCGGTGCAACGAGTGCGTGCAACAGCCCTGACAGCCCTTGCAGCGACCTACAAAATATACATCGTATGAGATTACTAGGAGTGACGACCCTAGATAGGATCTGTGTTGGGATTGATAAAAGGGAAGTACCTTAGTTTCCCAATCCTGCTGTTTGAATGGACTAATAACAACTTGAAAATCATATCACCATAACATTGCATGTGCCTGGAAGATGTGGAGCACTCTAGGGAGTGTGGCATGCCGCGGTCGTAAGATGTTGCCATATGAGGGAGATCGTCGGTGAGGGCATACATCACGTCATGTCATATTGCATTAACAACAGTATTAGGATTGTTTGATTTACTGCTTTACTATTATCGCATGATTGATTTGATAACATGCTAATCTTTGCTCTCTTATCCCACTGAGTTGATCACTCACTCCCACGTTACGGGATGGTGTTTCCGGACACCCACCAGTCCCTATTGTGATTACAGATGATGGCGCGGCCTGCGAGGCAGAGCTGGATTTGATGATGATGAGGAGGATCTCTCCTTTATGCGTGATCCGATTGACGGGATTACAAGGAGGTTGATTAGATACATTGACACTTGTTGTTTTATATTTTTAGCACCCTCATGTATATTCATTTTGTTTACTTTTGAAGTATACATGTATGTGTATAACCTGGTAATATATTCACACTCTGGAGACATACAACAGTTTATATATGTTATACATACTATTACAGTCTTCCGCTTGCAAATTTAACTGTCTCTGGAGCATGATATGTTGTTCTGGCTTAATCTCACTCATGTTTAATGCATTATCACAGACAACATTCAATCATACATATCTATGTTGCATAAATAACATTTTGGAACTCGGGAGTTGGGTTTTTGCTCGACCCCCCGATTTTCGGGATGTTACACAAAGTCAGTGGACAAATCGACTAACTAGCCATTAATCACTGATTTGGGGCTCAACCCCTTAAATTAGATGGGAAAACGGATGGACGGTGTGGATTTTCAAAAAAAAAATCTCCATGGGCCACACCCTACATTGTGTAAGTGCATAGTAGGTGTTACTTGTTCTGTACCCAATGCAAGGTCGGGTAAAACGTGGTTTGACCCAGTAGAATCTGAACTCAAGAGAGAGTCTCTCTCTCCTCTCTCGCATCCACACAGATGATCCTCCACTGGGACAAATGGTGGCCCACATTCATCCGGATGGATGATCCGAATCGTCCAACGTGTCCTGGAGGGGAAGTGGACAAAAACCATGGTGTTCATGTGCATCCATGCATAAGAACAAGCTTGTTGTGATAGGTGACCATAACTCTAGCGGTGTGTGAAAGTGCCCAGGTTTGTCAATTAGCGTGAGTGTTGAGTCAGCTAGATAGAAGAGGTCTATAGGAAGATTGATTAAAGCTTCTGCCTCAATTGGATGTGTGCCCAAACAAGACACAGGTAAATCTAAGCCTCACATCCCATGTGCCAAAACACCAGGTAATTAAAACTATTAAAATTGATTAAAATATCATAAGATTTTTAGGTTAGAAAACTTTTTCAAAACATCAAAAAATCTCTAAGTTTTCTACCTCTGTCGATTTATCGATAGACTGATCAATATAATCGAAGAGTGTTGTCGACGTCCTCAAGAACCAATCGATACCATCAAAATAAGGACAAGAGATGTCCAGCAACCATATATATTTCTGGGTAAAATTATCGATGTATCGATATACCTATCGATATCATCAATCTTTGAATCTCGAGTCTATCGAAGTTGACTTAATAAAATCAACAACAGAACAAACGTGTCCCTATTTTTACTAAGGAAAATCATAAGATCGTTGATATATCGAAGTCCATCTCGATATCATCAGAATTCAAATGTCAATGATATCGGCAGGCCTTTGATGATATCGATCATGGACACTCAGTTATCCTGTAATATTTTCAGGTGTTTTGATCTTGGATCAGGGGTCACTCGATATAATCGATATTCAAATATTGATGATATCGAGGTCGGGTCAATTACATTAAGAATAGACATAAACTGTCCAGCAATATCATCGACATTCAAATTCTGATGATATCGAGTGTGCCTCGATTACACTTTCGAATTGAAATATTTCAAGGTAAATCTTTCACATTTTTCAAATGTCGAGAAATCGATCCTTGTATAGATGAAATTGGAGTTCAAAATTTGATGACATCAAAGAGTGTTTCGATCTCCTCAACCAGCTTGCAAAAGGTTTCAAAAGCGTATGACATTTGAGTTTGTGTCATCAAGCGCCCAGTCGATGCAATCGAGAGTATACGCTCGATGATATCGACACTGCTCGATGATATCGAACTCTGTCATAAATGCGACCGTTTTATATCCGTTGGAACCTTTTGCCTATTTAAAGAGAACTTGTCTTTTGTTCTAGTAGAGAAAGAAGAGAATGCTTTTGAGTGTTTAACCTTAGATCATATACCTAAAGCCCTTTCTCTCATAGAAGTTCGTCCTCCAATCCACCCTCATCATTGACATTCAATAGAGTGGATTGGGGAATGAACTTCCACACTTAAGGATCCTCCATCTACTACCTTAATGGCAAATCATTAAGATGAGATGCCTTGAATGCATAAATGATTGGAGTTGCTCTATCTTCCATATAGAAAAACATTTAAGAGAGTAAGATTTCATCATAGCCTTGACCCAACCTGTTGCCATGTATTAGTACATCATCTGAGTTGTGAATCAAGGAAGCAGAAGATTCTTCATCAACAAAGATGGAGATCTTCAACAACGTGTTGAACAGGGCTCATCTACTTATCTGTAACTCATTAGAGTCCAGAGGACCCTTGTGATCATTCCTTCTCAGGATTGGGGCTAAGGTATTTCTCACCCTTTGCAAGTCCTCTAGGAGGCCTTCGGTAGGAGTGTACGTGGTGGGTGCATTGTGTTGACCCTTTCTTTGTGGAGAGCATAAACAGTTAGGTTTCTTATATAGATCCTTGGTTAATGTGCCTAAAATTAGGTGCTATTTGTTGAACCTTGCTGGTGAGAGCATAAACTGTCAGCTTAGGTGTAGGTTGTAATGGTTAAAGGTGAACCTGATTTAAAACCTTAGGTTTGAAGTAAACCATTTGAAACCTCCTTAATGAATTCGGCACACTTAAGGATTGAGTGTGTCTGCCGGGAGTGTAGTAGAGAAGTAGTCGAACCACTATAAAAATGACTGTGTTTGTGACTGATATCTGTCTCTGATTATTTGTGATTTCTTAAAATACTTTCTTATTTGATCACAACATCGCACAATCACATCCATCATAGACTATAATTACATCTTGCCTATCATTCAAATAGCTTTGTGATTGGATCCTCTATTTAGCTTGGAATCCATTAGAGTTACTCTGAAGATATCCTGATATTATGCATGCCTATTTACTTAGCATGGGATTAATAGGGTGTTAAATAATCATAAAATATTAAAAAGCCCTATTCACCCCCCCTCTAGGACATATTGGCATATTCCTACTTCAACTAAAGCAGTCTTTACCGCAATTTCAATTGGTATCAGAGCAGGTCTCTCTTTAAGTGCTTCACTGCCTAGAGAGTGATCTTGATTGAAGTTGGAAATATGGTCAAAGGAGAGGGCTCATTGGTCACTAGACCTCCAGTATTTGATGGATCAAATTATGCATACTGGAAGGCTAGAATGCATTACTTTCTAAGATATTTGGATCATGATGTTTGGGATATAGTTGAAAGAGGATATGTGCCACCATCTGAACAAATAGTACTTGACAATGGCACAACTATCACAAAACTAAAATCTAAAGAAAAGTGGATAATGTTCAATAATGAAAACAAAACTGTGAAAGCTAAAGCTATGAACGCTATCTACTGTGCCATATCCCAAGACATTTTCAATCAAATATGTGTGGGACAGCCAAAGAAGCATGGGATCTATTGGAAACAACCCATGAAGGCACAAGCACTGCGAAGAGATCTAAACTACAACTATTGACCTCATAATTCGAAAGTCTCAGAATGGAAAAAACATGAGACCTTCATGGAGTTCTTCACAAAATTGAATATCATTTGTAACTCCATGGGTGTATTAGGTGAGATATTTTCAGTCCCAAAAATTTGTAGGAAAATACTAATATAATTACCGGAACGTTTCAATCCCAAAGCTACAACCATTGAAGAATATAGGAACATAGATGAAATGAAAGTAGAAGAACTAGTAGGTTCACTACAAACATTTGAACTACACTTCAAACAAACCCCAAAATCCAAAACTATTGTCCTCAAAACTTCAAAGAAAACAACAAACGAGAACATTGAAAGTGAAAAAGAAGATGAAGATGAGGAAGTGGCTTTGTTGGCTCAACGATTAAGAAAATTCTTTCAAAAAAATCGAGGCCATCCATTTAAAGGAAGAAAGGTGGACAACAGACACTCTGTAAGTAAATTTGGTAAAAAAAAACCAAAGAGCCACAATGTTATGCCTGTTAGAAGTTTGGACACTTATCTACTGAATGCTCAAATAGAAGAATTAAGGGTAAGGCAATGGCTACCACATGAGATGATACGGAAGAGTCAAACTCAGAATCTAGCGACTCAGAGAGCGATGGATACCGGAAACCCTTGAAAATTCTTATGGTCTCCACTACCCCGATAATTCCCATGGAAACTGAGAACAAGGAAGAATAACAAGCCACTAAATCATTTCCATCAAATAATGAGGAATCTTATAAGGACGAAGAAGAAGAACATAATAAACTACAAGATGGCTATAATCAACTCTACATCCATAACATCAATATTGTTAGAAGACTTGGAATATCTAAAATCAAAAAGGAATTGCTTCAAAAAGATCTGGATAAAACTTTGAAAATTAATACACATCTAATCAATGATTTACAGTAATATCATTCAGATAATGATAAACTTGAACGAATAAACACTTTCCTTAAATTCGAGTCTGAAAGACTAAATAAACAGGTTGAGCTGTTAAAAGACAAAAACATGCTCCTTTAGAATAAAAATCATACACTCCTGTTTGATTTAGAAGAATCCGGAAAAAAAATAAAATTGCTAAGCTAAACTATCAGTTTTCCCAGAGTGGTGAGAAGTTAGAAAAACTTTTAGGTATAGGAAGACCTCGAAAGGACAAGAGTGGCTTAGGGTATGAGAAATTTAAAACAAAATCTGAAAATGCAGCACAAATGGCTGAAAAATCTGCTGCTTCAAGAAGCAACACAAGAAACACTCTTGTTTGTCATATATATGGTGATTTTGGACATTACAAGTTTGAATGCATATCTTCTAGGAGGACTCAATACAATTCTAATAAAAATCATACTAGTAAATTCAAACTAACCAGAGAAATAAAAAATGCCAGGAGTCCACCTAGGGATATGAATAGAAGAAAAACACACCCATAACCACCTAGAATGACAAACAAGAAAACTGAACCTACCACAAGTAAAAATCCTGTCACAAAATGGGTAATGAAAGAAAATAAAAATTGCCTTATTACTCACTTAAATCATATAACAGGCAATGATACTAAGTGGTACCTGGATAGTGGTTGCTTAAGACATGTCACAGGTGATAAATCCATTTTGTCTAACTATTCAAGTCTTAATGATAGAATAATCACCTATGAAGACGGAAGCACTACCAAAGTAATTGGACAGGGAATCATCAAAGGAATTAAATCGCTCAAAAATGAGAATGCCTTTTGCATAAAAGGATTAACGCATAATCTTCTGAGCATTTCTCAAATATGTGACAATGAGCATGTGGTTACATTCAACAAAGGCGAATGCAAAATCCTAGACCTATTAGGAAAAATAGTTATGAAGGGTTGCTGCACAAATAACCACTGCTATGTCATTAAAGGCAAAGGCAGGGCTAATCCCTGAGCCTAGAAATATTGAGCATGGAAAAATAAGTCTAGGTCATCCATTGACGTTTGGATATTTTCTGGAATGATGCAATTTTGTTGAACTCTTAATGATACATCTAAGGTCCCTCACCTCAATCTTTTTGGATATAAACATTCTAATGTTTATAATTTTGATTTGTACATAGCTTGTACAAAATTTTGTTGTGTATACTAAAGATTCAAAGATATACTATACTACACATGAAAGTTTGTCAAACTGCGAAAAATTGCAAAATATACACCTTCGATATGTCTGTCGATAAATCATATGGATTCTCGATTAATCGATAAAGGGTCGATACCATCGACGCCTCTTAGGAATGGGAAGAGTCATATGATCAAGAATGATATCGAAGACAGTTTCGATAACATTGAATGGGGTCTCCTGATATCATCGAAACACTGGTCGATGATATCGAAGATTTCCACTCGATATAAGGCAGTCGAGCGGGAAAAAGGCATTTCACTTCTCAAGATATTTTTTCTTCTTCCTCGGCCAGTTCCCCCAACTGGTCTGCTCGGAGCTTCGTCAGGAAGTCCCAAACATCCTTTCAAATCTGGTAATACCCATCCATATTGTCCATTAAGATTCCTTCTTATTTTTTTTGGGTATTTTCATTTTTTTTTTTTGTTCTGTCCAATTTTTCCCAAATCTTTCAAATCTCTGTCTATCAAATCGGAAAGGACAAAGGAAAGGTGTCCAGTCTATAAGAGTCTTCCAGAGCCTTTCAAAAAAAAAGTTCTTGCCTCAAAAGAAAGAGCAAGGGCCCCTGAACGTGGAACCCTCACATGCCAACACACTAGATAGGGATTGCGTGGCGGGTCCCACTCTGAGGCACCGACACCTCCTCCAGTAGAGTAAATACAGTTTTGGCTAAGTACACAAGTAGGAAGCTTGTTCATGAGAGGAAGGTGGACAGGGACTATTTGATACCGCATAATCTAGAACCCCTTTTTGTTGAAATTGATTGGTTGCCCGTTCTTGACTTTGGTGGTCCATGTCACCTTGAACGGACATACAAAATTTTCACCTCTTGTCATTCTCCAGTGTCTGATCCGCCTTCTATCATTATGTCTATTGATTGTAACGATGTTGGGATCACCCCTGAGTCTATTGCAGGAATTTTTAGTCTTACCCTATCACCGGTTGGTCTTCTGGATATGGATCTAGAAACTCGATCCATGGTCATGAAGTTTCTTTGTCATGGTCGTGACATTCCTTGGCACCAAGGGAATGCATTAAAATTTAAGTTCATGGAACCAAGATTTCAGATTTTGCATGGTATCTTCACCTCAAACATTTATCCTAGAAGTACCAACCATTCTGATCTCAATGGGTTCATGACCATGATAGTATATTCCATAGCCTCTGGGATCAAAGTTTGTCTACCTACTCTTATTGTGCAACAGTTAGTCTATGTCATTCATACATCTAGGGATGTTCAGTTGCCCTATCCCTGAATTATACACGTTGTGTGCATCGCTATTAGCTTTCCAACTACTAGCGATCTGGAACTTCCCCTTCATGTCTTCAACAAGATCAACATTCGAAGGATTGACTTAAAGTTCCATATGTTTCCAAAGGATCCACTAGATGAAGGAATTCACGCAGAAGGAGGAGGAGGTGAAGGTGATGCTCCCATTAAAGGGTTTGGAATGGTTGGAGATGAACCTTCTACGCCCCATCAAGCACCGTCCACATTAGCGCCTAGGTATGCAAAAAGGTTTAAGCTCCATCAAGATAGGATTGGAGCAATACAGTGAGATGTTTCCTAGCTCAAGGAGTCGATGAACGAAAGGTTTACTGTCTTAGAACGCCTGGTAAACGGAGTGCAGTAGACCGTGCAATAGTTGGTTGATCTGATCACCTGCCGTCGAGATGACACGGTTCCACCTTCATCTGCTCCATAGTGCTGGTCTCTGGATGCTATCACATATAGCATCTCTTATCTTTGCGTATGGGCATTAGTATATTTTTGGTTGCTCTACGCTCCCATGAGTGTATGTGATAGCTAACTAACCTATGGAGTCTATCTGTTTTTTTTGTTGTTGTGTTGTATATGCCCATGGATGGGCTAAAATACTTATGGCTGGTTTTAGGTGCCCATAAATGGGCTTGGAATTTTTTTCTTAGATGATTGTTAGTCTACTTCCAATCGTGGGCAGTACTTTTTTGACAATTTGGGTTATGATTGGTCATAATTCATATCTTCCTTCTGCCATCCCCTGTCTTTATCTGATTATATTTACGAATGGTGTGTGATGTATTGTGTGTTTAATCACTATTCTATCTGTTTTACATCACTACTCTATTTGGACTGCCTTGCATATATGGTTTCTATAAATGAGATGCTTGTTTATTCAACTCCTTTGATTCTTAAGCATCTAACTGGCATATATGTATGCTCTCTGAATATTGGTTCTCCCACATTACTTCAACTTCAGTCAATATCAACTATAGGATTATCCTTTGCCAATGACTGACAAAAAGAGGGAGAACCAACCAAACACCCCAAAAGGAAAATTGTGTATATCTGCTTGAATGGTGATCCAGGTGTTAGGGAGAGCAGCTAAACCAAGATAGGGGGAGAATGCTGTTAGGGGGAGCAACTACTAGTTGTGTGTACTCACTAGATTAAAATTGTAAAATCGTGTAACGTGCATGTGAAAAGGCCTAGTTATATGTCATAGAGGGGGGGTGAATAGGACAATGCCAAATAAAACTTGTAACAGCGGAAATTAAACAGATACAATAGGTACCAAATAAAGTAAACCAATCCCAATACAGGAATGTAAAGAATGTAAAGCCACCTTAAAATTCAGATATTGAGAGGTTGAAACAAATGTTATTCTAAAGACAGCCTTACACAAAAAACCAGAGTTTATGGTAGGACAATCTTATTTCTAGAAAGGTTTTTGTATCAAATCTCAAATCGAAGAGGAAAATAAAATTAAATGCAAACTGTACTGAAGAATAAACTGCAATCAATTATTTACTACTATTCTAAGGACAACCATGCACCATAAAAATGGCAGGGCAACCTTACTAGAATAAATAAGAATGCTGAAAAAGAAATTGCAAGAAGTAAATTTTAAATTATTACAACATTCCCACAATGCTTGAAATAAATGATTACAACATTCACATCCACATATACATCCCACAAATGAATAATAAAAGATATGAAATATAAACCATTCAATCACGAGACACAAGGGATTATAGTGGTTCGCCTGTGTGTTCACCAACTGTTTAATAACAGCCACACAGAATGCTACTCCACTCCTAATATCCTCACATAGGGGATATTAGCGTTCACTATCAAGGTAGGTTTTTACAGGTTCACCCAAAACCTTACAATTGTGTCTTTGTATGTGGGCTTACATAATAAAAAAAAACTCCTAAGTTTTCCTGACTCTCCTCAGATAACCAATACAATGAGATTTTTCTGGCAAATCCCAAACAAAATCAAAAGAAAGTAAATTTCTCAAACGTAAAATACCTGAATTTCTCCTTCGTTGTAATAGCCCAGAAGAACCAATCGGAGTAGAAGTTCGAATCAACATTTAATGTCCAATACTCACTTTAAAATAGTTCTAGTTCTAATTGATTTTAAATTAAACCAAATTGGGCATAACTCTATTTGATTTTAATTCTAAGAAGAAGGAATACAACAATTCATCTTTTTAAATTAGATTGGAATTCAGGAACAAAATCAAATAATGAAAGATAACAAAAGAGAATAGAAATTATGCACAATGTAGCTTAAAATGAATATGTAACACCTCAGATTTTTACCAACCTAGGTTAGACGCCCTTAGGCAATGGGTGAACTATAACACCTTGGTAACCTCTCAGAACCCAATTCCAAAGCCAAAAAAATCATTTAGAACCAAATTCTTTAGAAATTTAATGTGATTTAGCTAGAGCTAAACTAGATTACCTGTAAAATTAGCACTGATAGCTTTAAATACGATCTGTAAGATCCAAAACCTCTAGAATTGTTAACGCTACGTTACCCTGAAATTTAGGATCAAACTCTAAACCCGTTTATTCTCAAGAACCCTTTGAAACTTTATATTGGATCTAGACCGCGCATCGAAAGTCCGATATCTACAATCTCAAACCATTATGACTGCTTAGTTGGACTTGACAATCGTTTCGAGAATCAAGCCCGACTGATGTCCTGGGACTATTTCATTGAGTCTGGAGCAAGGAGTGTTAGAAAGAGTAGAATTCTTTATAAATTAAATGTTATTTAAATAAATCTGGCATGTGTCACTTGCGGGTAAATTAGAAGCATTCAGACCGTTGGAATCTGACCAAAATACACCCTCGAATCAGGGAACATTTTTCACTCATGTCAGTGTACTTGGAATCCCTGATCGAGTCTCAGTGACCGCTGAACTGAAACTGGTCCACCACGTGCAATCTGGGAACCCTATCAAACTAAAAACTTAATGTGATTAGGATCCAACATCCATGAGCTTAAGTCTGACCGCATTCAGTCAGGGGACCTCTAGAAATGTTCTTTTGGATCGGAAAAGACCCGATTTGGCTATAACCCAAGTATACTTTGGTCCTAAGTCTATATAGGTGAGTTTTTAGCTTATAAAAAGGCCTTAAACCCTCTCTCACAAATCCCATATGAATTTTAAACCCTACCCAAATCAATTGAGAGAAAAGAGAGAGAAAGTGAAGGAGAAGTAGGTGATTCTTCCTGGAATTCTTCCCAGCTTTTCTACGTGCCTAATCCACCCCTCCGTATCACTTTTTCGGTAATTATGGTTTCATTCTAGGTAAGAAAACCCTAACCTCAACCTGTTTTAAGGTTCCTATGGGTACAAGTAGCTAAGCAGCTGACTCACCTTGTATTATAGGTCGTCATATCGACGTTGACGGAAGAGTAGAGTACCTATTCAATTCATTACGCTTCTACGGCGTAAGGTGAAGATTTTAGACGCTTGGGTTACCATTTTTCAAAGCTTTCAATGTCGTTTAATGATAGATTATTGATAAGGATGTTGTTTGACATGTAGAACATGCTGTCTGTTTTTCATTTCGAATACGTATGAAGAATATGAGATTTAGGGTATTTTAGGTATTTGTAGGAATTACCGTATACGTATAAATTTTGCTGATATCATTTCTATGAGTATTTTCCATGCAGATATGCTAGTTATGGATGTATGATCTATTTGGTGAAAGGATTCGCCCTAATACATGTTTCGGCCAACGTACGCTATGTATGTTATTAAGTGTAATATAAGTGTTTGTTGAAATGCCTAAATTAATATGATTTATGCCTGTCATATTTTTTGAATGTAAGAACATGATTGTTGTGTATTAGACATCTCCTTGATATAAGGATCTGTAATATTATATGTTGAAATCAACATACGTCAGGTACGTTGGAGTTTTGTAGTCTAAGTGTTTGTATAAATGCTTGCGTGAGTAAGTACTTAGTAAATGGTATCGTAGATTAGCGTTGAGATTGGATTCTCAACTAATTTGATGATGCACATGATTTCCTCCATGCTTGTTGTATTTGAATTGATTACCTTATGTGTGAAATACTCATGTATGGTTAACTGCTTATGATGTACGTTATAACATGCTGATAACATGCTGGAATTACTTGTATTTCAATTCTGTATCTCTCATGTGATTATTGACTTACATTACAAGTGTTTGGGGCTATACTCTAGTCCAGGCAGTCGGTAACAGATTTGAATTCGTGGTTAAATTCTACTCGCCACGAAGGACGCGTTGACGAACCCGAGTCGTGCTTTGGTTGACGGCAGTGGTTAGGCCACATGAGGTGTTTATATACTTCATGTCGTTCAGCTTGAGGTGCGCTCATACTAGTCGAGCTCGTCAAGTAATCCGACTGACCATTATATGTTCACCTTGTATTTGTCATAACTGATTGAACCTAGGGTACTGAACTTACTAGTGATAACCCTGATAACCGTGGTACCTTGATCCACTAAGACTCCTGAGCCAGGCATGGTGGTATGAGACACCGTGGTCGAGCTGTCAGCCGACGCTGGGACCATAAACCTCCCTGCAGTGACCAGTGAGCACCTTAGACTCGTGAGCCGCTTATGGTGGTATGGGACACTATATTCGAGCTGTCGGCCTACACTGATAAGCTGATGGGGGAGCGGAGCAACGAGTGCGTGCAACAGCCCTGACAGCCCTTTGTAGTGACCTCGAGCGTACTCTGAGTCTATGTGAGGCGACGACCCTTACGTAACAACAAGAGTACAACTAGGCCTGTATTGATAAGGTGATGGGGGAGCGGTGCAACGAGTGCGTGTAACAGCCCTGACAGTCCTTACAGTGACCTAGAAATATATCATCATATGAGATTACTAGGAGGGACGACCCTAGACAGGATCCTTGTTGGGAATGATATAAGGGAAGTACCGTAGTTTCCCAATCCTTCTGTATGAAAAGGACTAATAACAACTCGGTAATCATATTCATATCGCACTGCATGTGCCTAGAAGATGTGGAACACTGAGGGAAGAAAGCATGTTGCGGACGTAAGATGGTGTCGCACGAGGGAGTATGTTGGCAAGGGCATCCATCATCTCATTTCATTCTTGCATTAATTACAGTATTTGGGAATGTTTGATTTGCTTGCTTTATCATTATCGCTTAATTGATTTGATAGCATGTTAACCTTTGCTCTATGATTCCACTGAGTTGGCCACTCACTCCCACGTTACGGGACGGTGTTCTGGACACCTACCAGACCCTGTTGTACTTTCAGATGATGGCGTTGCTTGTGAAGCAGAGCCGGACTTGTATGATGATGAGGAGGATTTCTCCTCCATATTCTGATCGATGGGATTACAGGGAGGTTCATTAGACGCCATGACACGTGTTATTTTCTATTTTTGGAGCACTCATGTATATTCTTTTTTATCATTTTTAGAGTATACATGTATATGTTTAACCTGGTTACATGTTCACACACTGGAGACTTACAACAGTTCATATATTTTATATATCTATTACATTCTTCTGCTTGCTAATTTAATTATCTCTGGAGTATGATATGCTGTTTTGGCTTAATCCACTTCATGTTTTATGCACTATTACAGCCAAAATTCATTCATCATTGAAAATGTTGCATAAGTGATGTTCTGAAACTCGGGAATGGAGTTTATCCTCAACCCCCGATTTTTGGGATGTTACAGATGGTATCAGAGCATGATTTGGATTAAACTGGACCTGGGTTATGGTAACAAAATGCACACTGACGCACTCTGACTTAGGAAGGGGGCGATGGAAACTTAGAAACCACATTAGAATCCCAAGTTTCACCGACAGGTGAGACTATACGGTAATTTAGGCCATAACATATCTTCGGTCGCATGAAGCGACCTAAGTCGCCTCTAGGTCATCGGTCGATAGGTTTGAGTCATTCCCTGAAGAGTTCCAAACCTAGAAATGAATGTCCTTGGGTTGTGGGTCAACCACAACCCTTACACTCAATCTCAAGGCCTAAAATCCTTTTTTTATCCAATTCCTTCATAACCTCTCCTTTCACCACCTCATTTTTTAACTTTTTCTAAGTCCTTTTATACTAGACATAAATACTAACGTATAAATGATGGAAGATAATACTTAAATAAAAATTTACTATAAATAGTAAATATGTGTATAAATTGGACTGTTGACCATTCAAATTATGGAATCTCGTGGAATAAATGGGTTAGTTGGATAGATTAGTGTCTCCTACCCCAAAATCATATGTTATACATTATATAAACTCATTCCAATTTACACATTGGCCCTAAAAATGCCTCAAATGGAGTTGGGGGCCAAACGGAGCACTTATAGGGTGACCCAGGGTGGGACCCACATCATTTTTGACCCAAGGGGGGGAGGACCTCACCGGAATGGCGAACCCTCGCCGAACAGGTCAGAGGTCAGCGAGGACCTCACCGGTTCGGCGAGGCCTCGCCAATTAGTGGGCCCAATTCGGTCGAGCCTTCGGGCCGATGATCTTTGGGGGTTAGGGTGACCCCCTGGTATGTGGGTCGTCCGTTAAAACAGCCCCAATCTGCTACATCCTTCACAATCTCACCCTCCAAGCTTTCTTTTTCCTCCAAACTTGCCGTTTTCTCTCTCAAACCTTCCTTCCAATCATTCCCTCTCTTGTTTTTCGTTATTTCCTTTATCCCTCTACTGATCTCAGCCATGCCCAACATCTACTTCTTCCATTTTATGTGATTGGAGCACCCAAGCCTCATTTGAGGCTCAAAATCATGTGAGCTTTCAACCCATCACATTTCTTCCTTTTCCCTTCTCCAATCCCTGCCTCTTAGACCTATTTCACTCCTCTCTCAAACCTAGATTCGTGGAAACCCATTAGGTCGGCCCTTTTTCTTCATTTCCTTCACCTTTCGTGGCTCTTTTGAGCTAGTTATAGCTGTCTTCTCGACCCCTACACTTTTATCGTCGAGTGAAACCTAATGCAGTAGCTTAGTCCATAAACAGTGACCATCTAGTGCTAAGACATCTAGAGTTTTAGACCTAGAGTTAGTACTCCTAGATTTGAAAGATCTGACAATATAGGAAATCCAATTTCAATTAGATAATCTTGACTTTAAGCGATAGAACAATCCCTTGTAGTAGAAATGGTATGAAACCATTTAGCGTATAAGCTTAGGCTTTGGATTATATCTAGTGAGTTACAGACTAGTCTACTAGTTATATTAAGTAGTGTAAAGCCTGTATATGCTAAGGAATAGTAGGTTAGATTTGGTTGGAGTAGAACCTCATTCCTTCGATAGATCCCCTTAATACTTATAGACTTCTGTTATAACCCTTAGGAAAGTTGTTTTAACTTAGAACCATTCACTCTCAGGGAAAACTTATAAATCCCTCCAATTGAACTTAAAATAAACCAGCACGCCCCTTAGAATTTCCCTTAGAATTTCCTTCCCAAGGACTTCTTACATTTAGGAACACGGAGTAAAGGAACTGTATATATAAGCGAAGTATTAGCGGTTGAATCAAATTCTCAATCCTAGTGGTTAGCAATAAATCCAATGCTCTTATCAAGCAGAAGCTCTGCATATACTCCGATTAAGAATTGATACAACAAATTTTCTATCCTAGCTAGACAGAAAGTTTATGTATCCGGCTCAGACACACTACACAACCTTTCTTCCGTGTTGGGCCGACCATCTACAACCAAAAGTTATTACTTTGCCTTTGGAAAATGTTGAGGACATATAGCCAATAGAGATTAGACATCTTGCCACAAGCTCACACCTGCCCCTGAACGCAATCACAATAGAGATTAGGCTCCTTCTACAACCATAGGTACCAATGCCATAGAACGCATCATTAGCAAAGGAAGACCAATGTAGTGAGAGGTTGTTTCCCATTTCATGTCAAGGATAGGCCCTAAGTTACACCTCGTTCTGATATACGGATCGAGATAGATTCTTGAGCCTTAACTAGAACTATGTTTTAAGGGGGCTAGAACGTAATGAGCCTAATCTAGTTAGGATTAGCTAATACAACTGTTGGATCATAGTAGCGCAGCGGAAGCGTGGTTGGCCTCTTCTCCACTGGCCCAAGATCGAAGAAGTTGATTTAAGTTATACGTGAGGTTAGGTCATTAAATAGGATTTGAACCTTCCTTAGAATGTCAATAGTAAAGTCTTTCTAGGGACTCATTATCTTTACCCAATTTCGGGGATGAAATTATATTTTAAGGGGGGTAGATTGTAACACCCCGGATTTTTGCCAACCTGGGGTTAGACGCCCTTAGGCAATGGGTCAACCATAACACCTTGGTAACCTCTCAGAACCTAATTCCAAAGCTAAAAAAATCATTTAGAACCAAATTCTTTAGAAATTTAATGTGATTTAGCCAGAGCTAAACTAGATTACCTGTAAAATTAGCACCGATAGCTTTAAATACGATCTGTAAGATCTAAAACCTCTAGAATTGTTAACGCTACGTTACCCTGAAATCCAAGATCAAACTCTAAACCTGTTTGTTCTCAAGAACCCTTTGAAACTCTGTATTGGATCTAGACAACGCGTCGAAAGTCCGATATCAACAAACTCAGACCATTATGACCCCTTAGTTGGACTTGACAATCGTTTCGAAAATCAAGCCCGACTGATGTCCTAGGACTATTTCATTGAGTCTGGAGGAAGGAGTGTGAGAAAGAGTAGAATTCTTTATAAATTAAATATGATTTAAATAAATCTAGCATGTGTCACTTGCGGGTAAATTAGAAGCATTCAGACTGTTGGAATCTGACCAAAATACACCCTCGAATCAGGGAACATTTCTCACTCATGTCAGTGTACTTGGAATCCCTGATCGAGTCTCAGTGACCGCTGAATTGAAACTAGTCCACCACGTGCGATCTGGGAACCCTATCGAACTAAAACCTTAATGTGATTAGGATCCAACATCCATGAGCTTAAGTTCGACCGCATTCAGTCAGGGGACCTCCAGAAGTGTTCTTTTGGATCGGAAAAGACCCGATTTGGCTATAACCCAAGTATACCTTGGTCCTAAGTCTATATAAGTGAGTTTTTAGCTTATAAAAAGGCCTTAAACCATCTCTCACAAATCCCATATGAATTTCAAACCCTACCCAAATCAAGAGAGAGAAAAGAGAGAGAAAGTGAAGGAGAAGGTGGTGATTCTTCCTGAAATTCTTCCCAGCTTTGCTGCGTGCCTAATCCACCCCTCCGTATCGCTTTTACGGTGATTCTAGTTTCGTTCTAGGTAAGAAAACCCTAACCCTAACCTGTTTTAAGGTTCCTATGGGTACAAGTAGCTAAGTAGCTGACTCACCTTGTGTTATAGGTCGTCATATCGACGTTGACAGAAGCGTAGAGTACCTATTCAATTCATTATGCTTCTACGGCGTAAAGTGCAGATTTTAGATGCTTAGGTTACCATTTTTCAAAGCTTTCAATGTCATTTAATGATAGATTGTTGATAAGGATGTTGTTTGACATGTAGAACATGCTGTCTGTTTTTCATTTCAAATACGTACGAAGAATATGAGATTTAGGGTATTTTAGGTATTTGCAGGAAATACCGTATACGTATAAATTTTGCTGATATGATTGCCATGAGTATTTTGCGTGCAGATATGCTAGTTATGGATGTATGATCTATTTGGCGAAAGGATTCGCCCTAATACATGTTTCGGCCAATGTACGCTATGTATATTATTAAGTGTAATCTAAGTGTTCGTTGAAATGCCTAAATCAATATGATTTATGCCTGCCATATGTGTTGAATGTAAGAACATGATTGTTGTGTATTAGACATCTCCTTGATATAAGGATCTGTCATATTATATGTTGAAATCAACATACGTCAGGTACGTTTGAGTTGTGTAGTCTAAGTGTTTGTATAAATGCTTGCATGAGTAAGTACTTAGTAAATGGTATCGTAGATTAGCGTTGAGATTGGATTCTCAACTAATTTGATGATGCACATGATTTCCTCCATGCTTGTTGTATTTGAATTGATTACCTTATGTGTGAAATACTCGTGTATGGTTAACTGCTTATGATGTACGTTATAACATGCTGATAACATGCTGGAATTACTTGTATTTCAATTTTGTCTCTCTCATGTGATTATTGACTTAGATTACAAGTGTTTGGGGCTATACTCTAGTCCAGGTAGTCGGTAACAGATTTGAATTCATGGTTAAATTCTACTCGCCACGAAGGACGCGTTGACGAACCCGAGTCGTGCTTTGGTTGACAGCAGTGGTTAGGCCACACGAGGTGTTTATACACTTCATATTGTTCAGCTTGAGGTGCGCTCATACTAGTCGAGCTCGTTAGGTAACCCGACTGACCATTATATGTTCACCTTATATTTGTCATAACTGCTTGAACCTAGAGTACTAAACTTATCAGTGATAACCCTCATAACCGTGGTACCTTGATCCACTGAGACTCATGAGCTGGGCATTGTGGTATGGGACACCGTGGTCGAGCTGTCAGCCTACACTGGGGCCATAAACCTCTCCGTAGTGACCAGTGAGCACCTTAGACTCGTGAGCCGATTATGGTGGTATGGGCCATTATATTCGAGCTGTCGGCCTACACTGATAAGCTGATTGGGGAGCGGAGCAACGAGTGCATGCAACAGCCCTGACAGCCCTTTGTAGTGACCTTGAGCGTACCCTGAGTCTATGTGAGGCGACGACCTTTCCGTACCAACAAGAGTACAACTAGGCCTGTATTGATAGGGTGATGGGGGAGTGGTGCAACGAGTGCGTACAAAAGCCCTGACAACCCTTGCAGCGACCTAGAAATATATCATCATATGAGATTACTAGGAGTGACGACCCTAGACAGGATCCTTGTTAGGAATGATATAAGGGAAGTACCCTAGTTTTCCAATCCTGCTATATGAAAAGGACTAATAACAACCCGGTAATCATATTCATATCGTACTGCATGTGCCTAGAAGATGTGGAGCACTGAGGGAAGAAAGCATGTTGCGGACGTAAGATGGTGTCGCACGAGGGAGTATGTTGGCAAGGGCATCCATCATGTCATTTCATTCTTGCATTAATTACAGTATTTAGGAATGTTTGATTTGCTTGCTTTATCATTATCGCTTGATTGATTTGATAACATGTTAACCTTTGCTCTATGATTCCACTGAGTTGGCCACTCACTCCCACGTTACGGGACGGTGTTCTGGATACCCACCAGACCCTGTTGTACTTTCAGATGATGGCGTTGCTTGTGAAGCAGAGCCGGACTTGTATGATGATGAGGAGGATTTCTCCTCCATATTCTGATCGATGGGATTACAGGGAGGTTCATTAGACGCCATGACACTTGTTATTTTATATTTTTGGAGCACTGATGTATATTCTTTTTTATCATTTTTAGAGTATACATGTATATGTTTAACCTGGTTACATGTTCACACACTGGAGACTTACAATAGTTCATATATTTTATATATCTATTACATTCTTCTGCTTGCTAATTTAATTATCTCTGGAGTATGATATGTTGTTTTGGCTTAATCCACTTCATGTTTTATGCACTATTATAGCCAAAATTCATTCATCATTGAAAATGTTGCATAAGTGATGTTCTGAAACTCGGGAATGGAGTTTATCCTCAACTCCCGATTTTCGGGATGTTATAGAATACTAACTTATCTCAGAGTGGAGCTTTGAATTTACATGAATTTCCTATCAAACCTCTGAAATTCGTGTTCAATTTATAGGTGAGCAAATCATGTTTTCGACTGATCTTAAGACCCCTTCGACTGATCTTAGAACCAAGAGAAATTTGAAATTTCGGACGCAATAAGATTTTACAGTTGCACGACCGGTCATGTGTACCTTACGACTGGTCGTAGGTCACCTTCGATCAGTCGTAGGTTCCACATGACTGGTCGAAACCAAAGAATTTTATTATTGGACTTTGAGTCGAAGGTCTACAATTGGCCGAAGAACCAGTCAACACTATTCTCACGACTGGTCGAACAGTCACCAGGACTGGTCGTAGACCAACCAAAAAATTCTGAAAATCCTCAACAACTTAGGACTGGTCATAAAATTTCTTGGACTGGTTGAACCAGTACTAAGACTAGTCGAACAAGGTCTAGGACTAGTCATAGAGCAGACCAAATTTACGTATAAAATATATATGGATTATGTATCCAAAATGGCCTACATTAAAGGTCAACCTAATGTCAGTCTTACCTCAATAGTGAAGCAAGGACATTGAAACTGAAGACAAGTGACCTTTGAGTATAACCAAAGCATGAGATCTTTGAGCTTGAAAACTTTTTGATCTTGAAAACTTCTGAGATCTTGAAAGCTTCTTAAACTTAAACACTTCTGAGATCTTGAAAGCTTCTTGAACTTGAACACTTCTGAAATCTTGAAAGCTTTTTGAACTTGAACACTTCTGAAATCTTGAAAGCTTCTTGAACTTGAACACTTCTTTCATTCATCACATATACAAGCTTCAAAGTAGTGTCTTTGTTACCACAAATTTAACAATAATAAGGAGTTATAAACTATAGCACTTATAATCTCCCCCTTTGTCAAATTCGCGACAAAACACATTTTCAAGATATGATACATAAACCAGAATATTTGATTAAAGAATCATGCACCAGTTGTTATCAACTAGCACACATTCATGTACCTGCAAATCAATATTCAACCAACATACAATCCATACTCATGCACATACAGTCATGCTCTCATATAGTCTATCTTTGCACATACTCCCCCTGAGTAATATATATCTCAAAAATATATAGCACTAGCATAATGCAATGCAATGCAACTCCCTCCTTACAACACCAATCTAGCATTAAAATCATAATCCATACTCCCCCTTTTTGTCACAATATGACAAAGGAAGCACAAAAACAAATTGGTAAGGAGTAATAGACAAGGAGATAAAGAAGAGGAAATCTGACAAGAGTTAGAGAACATATCATGAACAACATATAAAATGTAAGAACTAAGCAGATACATGCACATATAGCAAATCCAGTCAAGTGAACAAAATAGAAATATAGTTATTACAGACCAGTAAATAGAAAATGAACTAATCTGAACCCGATGAAGGAGTAGGGATGGAAGGATCAAGTTTATGCATGCCCTTATTTAAGCGCCTAAGATACTTGCGCATATTATGAAGAACACGAACCATAAACGTCGTTAACTCAGTTTTATTACCCGATGGAGGATACAAATTCGACACAAAGATCATATGAAGAACTCTATATTTGGGTAACAAAAATCTTAAGGGGAGCGCATTTCCTTTATGCGTCCATTGAACATCCAGATTGTACAAATCCTTAGTTAGCATACGTTTTTCAGCCTGTGAGGGTTTTTCAGATAGTGTATGAATGGGAACTCCCTCATCATTCAGAAGAATTTCCATAAGAGCTGAAATCAAGTGACGATCAATGTGAAATGGTCCTTCTCTTATGGCAATTCTAAACGTTAGATTTTTCAATGAGAAATCACATACACAAGCAAACATGGATTGGGCAATGGACCAGTATGCTGGCCCATCCCAATGCATTAAGTTATCCCAACCTATAGCTTGAAGCATATGAAGGATATCAAAAGGTACAGTATGATTAACATCAACGGGATGTTCAAAAATAACATTACGCAATCAGATGTATCGATCAAAGGATGGATCATCCTCGGGAGCCCTAAGATGACACTTAGAGATAGTGGCCGATTTGGAAGAAGATGGACCACGGGAAGTTATTTTTCTTCCCCTAGAACCTATTTATAACAAGGATTTCAAAGAAATTGTAAATGATTGAGAACTGGGTTTTCTCAAATCATATTTTTCAAATGAAAATTCCAAATCACAATGAAATTTGAAATAAATAACTTCAAGAGAGAAATGGAAGTAATCTAAATACAAAACCACAAGAAAAAATGAAAATGGAACACTAACCATGAAGATTTTGGAAGTTGGCTTCGACTAGTCAAGGTTCGGCCCCTTAAAGCGTGAAATAGAAATGAGGAAGATGATAGTTTTTTTCCAAATAAAACATATCCACGCGATTCACGACTGGTCGTGGATGTACATGACTGGTCATGTATATTCATGATCGGTTGAGTACCAGCCAAAAATGCAGTATTCCATTAAGTTTTACACAATTTTTCAGTATGAATTGTAGAAATTAAAGTCTAAACTAGCAAGAATATATAATATAATACAAAAAGGCATAAATTATCATCTTAAAATGCACGTGCCAAGATCAAATTTTATTTGGTTAAACCTGCTTTTATCGAGAGGTTTAGTGAAAATATCATCACGTTGATTCTTGGTAGGTATATATTCCAAAGATATAACCTTTTCTTCGACTAATTCATGGATATAATAAAATTTAATGTCAATGTGCTTAGTACGAGAATGTTGAATAGGATTTTTAAAAATATTTATGGCACTGGAATTATCACAATATAATAACATAGAATCTTGTTTAATTCCATAATCACTTAACATTCGATTCATCCAAACAAGTTGTGTACACGCATTACCAGCTGCGATGTATTCAGCTTCAGCTGTTGAAAGTGATATAGAACTTTGTTTATTTCTAAACCAAGAAACTAACCAGTTTTTTATATAAAAGTAACCACCACTAGTTAATTTTCTATCATCTAGATTACGAGTCCAATCAGCATCCGAGTACCCAGCTAGTTGAACACTAGTCTCATGTGGATACCAGAGACCGAGATTCACAGTACTTGCGACATATCGAATAATCCGCTTGACAGCCATCAAATGTGATTCTTTAGGATCAGATTGATATCTGGGGCAAATACCAATACTTAGTGCAATATCAGGTCTACTAGCAGTTAAATACAATAGGCTACCAATCATACTCCGATATAATTTCAGATCAACATTTTTACTTTTAGAATCTTTTGAGAGTTTCAATATAGTACTCATAGGAGTATCAAAGTTCTTACCATTCTCAAATCCAAATCTCTTAATTAAATTCAAGGCATATTTATATTGAGAAATGAATATTCCATCAGGTTGTTGGTTTACTTGTAACCCAAGGAAATACTTCAATTCTTCAACCATGCTCATTTCAAACTGTGACTTCATCAAATCTGCAAACTCAGTAGTCATGTCAGTACAGGTAGATACATAAATGATATCATCAACATAAATATGTACCATTAAAATATGATCATTATATTTTTTAACAAACAGAGTTTTATCAACAGATCCCATTTGAAAATTATGGCTTAACAGAAACTTTGTTAGTTTCTCATACCATGCCCTGGGAGCTTGTTTTAATCCGTAAAGTGCCTTTTTAAGGCGATACACATGATCAGCATTTTTGGGATCTTCAAAACCCATTGGTTGTTAAACATAGACTTCCTTATGCAAATCACCATTTAAGAAAGCACTTTTCACATCCATTTAATAAATCTTAATTTTTCTAAAACATGCAATGCATATAAATATTCTGATTGATTCAAGACGTGCTACTGTTGCAAAGGTTTCATCAAAATCAATACCTTCAATTTTAGTGTAACCTTATACCACTAGCTTAGCCTTGTTCTTAATTATATTTCCAAGCTCATCAGACTTATTTTTGAAAATCCATTTTATTCCAATGATGTATTTATCTTTGGGTCTAGGTATAAGATACCAAACATCATTTCTTACGAATTGATTAAGTTCTTCTTGCATTGCAACAATCCATTTTTCATCAGCAAGGGCTTCTTTTACGCTAGAAGGTTCTATCTGGGATGTAAAACATACGTAATTACATATATCCTCAAGTTTTCTATGAGTATGCACACCAGTGAGAGGGTTTTCAAGAATTTGAGTAGTTGGATGATCTTTAATAGTCCTTAGTTCAGAATCAGTCTGATTAGATGAAGTATCAAGTTTATCAACTATAAAAACTTCATCGTTATCTGAACTTGAGACTGGTGTGTTTAAGTGATCATCAATGACTACATTGATAGACTCTTGAATCACACCGGTCCTTTTGTTCAGAACCCTATAAGCACTACTATTTAAAGAATACCCTAGAAAGATCCCTTCATCACTTTTCGTATCAAATTTTCACAGATTTTCACGATCTCGTAAAATATAGCACTTGCTTGCAAAAACTCAAAAGTATTTGACAATAGGCTTTTTGTCGAACCACATTTCGTAAGTTGTTTTATTATTGCCTTTAGTAGTGTAAACTTGGTTAATAATATAGCAAGCTGTATTGACTGCTTCAACCTAAAGATTCTTAGAGAGCTTCATGCTATTCAACATGACACTAGCCATTTCTTGTAGCACTCTATTTTTTCTTTCCACTATCCCATTTTTTTGTGGAGTTTTGGGTGCTGAAAATTCATGTAATATTCCTTGGTCGCTACAGAACTTCTCAAAACCGCTATTCTCAAATTCAGATCCATGATCACTATGAATCTTACTGATTTGAGAACCCTTTTCAATTTGAATCCTTTTAAGAACTTTTCTTACTTCTTCAAGGGTCTCTGATTTGTCCCTTAAGAAGACTACCCATGTATATCTAGTAAAGTCATCTACTATTACCAAGATATACCTTTTGCCACCTCGACTCTCCGTTGTGGTTGGTCCTATCAGATCCATGTGGAGAAGTTCGAGTGGTCTTGATGTGGTATTAGAATTCACCTTTTTGTGTGAGTTCCTTATTTGTTTGTAAAATTGATATTCACCACATATCTTATCTAACTTTTAAAGTTTGGATAAACCTCTTATAAGTTCCCTTTTGCTCAATCTAAATAAGTTTCGGTAGTGTACATGTCCAAGATGTTTGTGCCATAATTCAGTCTCGTTTGTATGGACCATGTAACATGTTTGATTAGATGAGCTGGATTCACTAACAATATAGCAGTTTATAGACGTTCTACGTCCAGTTAATATTACTGAACCCTCGTTGTTTAGAATCTCATAGCTTTGATTAGAAAACTGAACACTATGATTATTATCGCATCTTTGAGATATGCTTAGCAAATTATGTTTTAGTCCTTCAACATATAAGATATTCTTAAATAACGGAAGGTTATATAGTTGAATCGTACCTTGACCCATAATTTTGCAGTTACTGCCATCACCAAATGTGACTGAACCATCAGTCATATCTTTTAGATCGGTGAATAGAGCCCTGTCGCCTGTCATATTCTTGGAGCATCCACTATCAAGGTACCACTTTAAATGGCTTGTAGCTTTAAAAGCAGTGTGGAAAACTAAGCAAGTGACCTTTGGAATCCATTTCATAACAATTTTGGGTTTGGATGGATAGTTGGTTTTCTTCCGATTGTAAGAATTATAAGTATGACCTATTCTGTTAGACTTTAGAAGCTCCTTAAGTAAATCAACTATCTTTTCAGCCAAAGGATTTTGGTTATTCTTCCTATAGTTGAAATAATTTCCTTTAGGTTTTTAAACAGACTTAGGGTCTTTAGAAAACACTTGTTGTTTCCCTTTTGAGTTTAAGGTCTCTCCTTTTACAAACTTAGGAGGTGCATTCTTTAGTTTATGAGAAATATTCTTATCATAACCTAGACCGGATCGATCACCACATTTTCTCGATCCTGGTAAGAGTTTTTCTAATTTAGAATCACCTTGGGCATATTTCCAAGTTTCCTTTAAACTCAAGAGAGAAGAGACTTCATGTTTTAATTGGTCATTTTCAGATTTAAGAGTTTCAACTTGGGCAGTCTTAAAATCCAAATCGCATTTTGTCTTTTCAAAATAGTTTGAAATATGGGACTTTTCTAAAACAAGAAATTCATAAATATCTTTGAGTTTAGAAAATTTCTCTTTTTGAAGTTTCAATTTTACCACAATTTTACAACTCTCCTTATATAGGGCATTATAGGCATCTTGAAGATCATCTTCATTTTCAGATTCACTATTCAGATTTACTTCACTTGTTAAATCATTATCTGAAAATGTGAATTTGGCTAGAGTCATAAGGGCTTTCACTTCCTTGCTCGACTCAGTTTTAGAATCTTCAAATTCAGAAGAAGCTTTAGAATCAGAAGATTCATCCCAAGTAGCCAACATACCCTTCTTCTTGGGTTTATCCTTTTTAGGACACTTGAGCCAAATGCCCATATTCTTAGTAGTTGTAACATTGACTATCTTTCAAAGATTTCTTAGTTTTAGATTTAGATTTAGATTTTTTCTTATCATTTTTTTTTTAAAATCAATTCTCTTTTTACTTTTGAAGATTTTAAAAAACTTTTTTACCAAAAGAGCCATATCACCTTCAGATTTATCTACATCAGAATTTTCTTAAAAATTATTTTTAGAAGTTTTAAGAGCAATTAATTTTCCTTTTGGAGCTTTAAAAGTTAACACGTAGGTTTGTAAAGAACCAACTAACTCCTCAACCCTCATATTATCCGTATCATGAAGTTCCTGGATCGCAGTTACTTTAGAGTTGAACCGTTCAGGAAGTGAGCGTAGTATTTTTACACACACTTTACTTTCTGGGATTCTATCACCAAGACCCCACATAGAGTTTACAATGTCATTTAATCATGTATAAAAGTCCATAAATTTTTCATTTTCCTCCATATGAATTTCTTTAAATTTGGTCGTAAAGAGTTGGACTTTTGATTTCTTAACAATGGAGGTACCCTTGTGTGTCATTTCTAATATATCCCAAGCTTGCTTTACAAAATCACAGGATATAATTCTTTTGAATTCATCCAGTGATAGTGCGCAAGTGATTGCATTTAGTGCTTTAGCATTTGCACTACTCTCACTTTTCTGAAGTGTGGTCCACGAGAAATAAGGTGTTATTCTCATAGATTTTGAACCATCAACTCCAGTTACTTCAGTGGTAGGAGGGTCCTAACCATTTACAGTGGCCAGCCACACACTTTCATCCATGGATTTTAAGAATATTCTCATCTTGGCTTTCCAATAAGCATAGTTGGAGCCATCAAAGGGTGGTGGCCTAATGACTGATAGGTTATCAAAATTTGACATCATAAATAGCTTAAATCGTTAGCTCAGGAAAAAAATCCAAGAATTAAGAATTAAAAAGAGTTATTAGGCTCTGATACCACTTGAAAAGGCCTAGCTATATGTCCTAGAGGAGGGGTGAATAGGACAATGCCAAATAAAACTTATAACAGCGGAAATTAAACAAATATGATAGCCACCAATTAAAGTAAACCATCCCAATGCAGGAATGTAAAGAATGTAAAGCCACCTCAAAATTCAGATCTTGAGAGGTTGATACAAATGTTATTCTAAGGATAACCTTACACTAAAAACCAGAGTTTATGGTAGGACAACCTTATTTCTTGAAAGGTTTTTGTATCAAATCTCAAATCGAAGAGGAAAAGAAAATTAAATGCAAACTATACTGAAGAATAAACCGCAATCAATTATATACTATTCTAAGGACAACCATGCACCATAGAAATGGCAGGGCAACCTTACTAGAACAAATAAGAATGCTGAAAAAGGAATTGCAAGAAGTAAATTCTAAATTATTACAACATTCCCAAAATGCTTGAAATAAATGATTACAACATTCACATCCACATATACATCCCACAAATGAATAATGAAAGATATGAAATATAAACCATTCAACCACGAGACACAAGGGATTATAGTGGTTCGCCTGTGTGTTCACCGACTGTTTAATAACAGCCACACAGAATACTACTCCACTTCTAATATCCTCACACAGGGGATATTAGTGTTCACTATCAAGTTAGGTTTTTACAGGTTCTCCCAAAACCTTACAATTGTGTCTTTGTATGTGGGCTTAGACAATTTTTTTAAAAAAACCCTTCTGAGTTTTCCTGGCTCTCCTCAGATAACCAATACAATGAGATTTTTTTGGTAAATCCTAGACAAAATTAAAAGAAAATAAATTTCTAAAACGTAAAATACCTGGATTTCTCGTTCTTTATAGCAGCCCAAAAGAACCAATCAGAGTAGAAGTTTGAATCAATGTTCAATGTCTAATACTCACTTTAAAATGGTTCTAGTTCTAATTGATTTTAAATTAAACCAAACTGGGCGTAGCTCTATTTGATTTTAATTCCAAGAAGAAGGAATACAACAATTCCTCTTTTCAAATTAGATTGGAATTCAGAAGCAAAATCAAATAATGAAAGCTAATAAAAGAGAGTAGAAATTATACACAATATAGCTTAAAATGAACACTAACTTATCTCAGAGTGGAGCTTTGAATTTACTTGAATTTCCTATCAAACCTCTGAAATTCGTGTTCAATTTATAAGCGATCAAATCACATTTTCGACTGATCTTAAGACCCCTTCGACTGGTCTTAGAACCAATAGAAATTTAAAATTTTGGGCGCGATAAGATTTTGCAGTTGCATGACCAGTCATGTGTACCCTACGATTGGTCGTAGGTCACCTTCGACCGGTTGTAGGTTCCACACGACTGGTAAAGACCAAAGAATTTCATTGCCGGACTTTGAGTCTAAGGTCTACGACTAGTCGAAGAACTAGTCGACACTATTCCTAGGACTGGTCGAACAGTCACTAGGACTGGTAGTAAAGTAACCAAAAAATTCTGAAAAACCTCAACAACTTAGGACTAGTCCTGAAATTTCTTGGACTGGTCGAACCAGTGCTAGGACTAGTCGAACAAGGTCTAGGACTAGTCTTAGAGCAGACCGAATTTACATATAAAATATATATGGATTATGTATCCAAAATGGCCTACATTAAAGGTCAACCTAAGGTCAGTCTTACCTCAATAGTGAAGCAAGGACATTGAAACTGAAGACAAGTGACCTTTGAGTATAACCAAAGCCTGAGATCTTTGAGCTTGAAAGCTTCTTGATCTTGAAAACTTCTGAGATCTTGAAAGCTTCTTAAACTTGAACACTTCTGAATTATTGAAAGCTTCTTGAACTTGAACACTTCTGAAAACTTAAAAGCTTCTTGAACTTGAACACTTCTGAAATCTTGAAAGCTTCTTGAACTTAAACACTTCTTTTGTTCGTCACATATACAAGCTTCAAAGTAGTGTCTTTGTCACCACAAATTTGACAATAACAGGGGGCTATAAACTATAGCACTTACAGTATGTACACTCAATTTAGGATGTTTGTCTAAACGCTCTGCTAGGGTGTTTTAGTATTTTATCACATAATTGACAAAGCGGGAGATTGAAAGTGCCCTGGTTTGTCAATTAGCGTGAGTGTTGAGTCAGCTAGACAAAAGTGCTCTATAGGAAGATTGATCAAAGCGTCTGCCTCAACCGGATGTTTGCCTGAACTTACCATAGGTAAATCTAAGCCTCACATCCCGTGTCCCAAAACACCAGGTGATTAAAACCTTTAAAATTGATTAAAATATCAATAGGATTTTTAGGTTAGAAAACATTATTGAAACATCAAAAAATCTCAAAGTTTTCTACCTCTGCCGATTTATCGATAGACTGATTAATATAATCAAACTGTGTTGTCGATGTCCTCGATGACCAATTGATACCATTGAAATGAGGACAAAAGATGTCCAGCAACCATGTACATTTTTGGATGAAATTATCAATGTATCGATATCATCGACCTTTAAATCTTGAGTCTATCGAAGTTGACTCGATAAAATCGACAGCAGAACAGATGTGTCCTTATTTTTACTAAGAAAAATCATAAGATTGTCGATATATCAAAGTCTTTCTCGATATCATCAGAATTCAAATCTCGATGATATCAGCAGGCCTTCGATGATATCGATCTTGGACACTCAGAATTGATATTCAAAAATCGATGATATCGAGGTCGGGTCGATTGCATTGAGAATGAACATAAACTGTCCAACAAGCTTACTAGAAAATCCTTTGGATTTATCTATGCATCGACACTGCCATTGATATCATTAACATTCAAATTCTGATGATATCGAGTGTGCCTCGATCACACTTTTGAGCTGAAATATTTTAAGGCAAGTCTTTCACATTTTTCAAAGGTCGAGGAATCGATCCTCATATCAATGAAATCAGAGTTCGAAATTCGATGACATCAATGAGTGCTTCGATCTCTTCGACTAGCTAACAAAAGGTTTCACAAGCATATGACATTTAAGTTTGTGTCATCGAGTGGCCAATCGATGTGATTGAGAGTATACACTCAATGATATCAACCCTGCTCAATGATATCAAACTCTGTCATAAATGCGACCGTTTTATATCCATTGGAACTTTTTACCTATTTAAAGAGGACTTTCCTTTTGTTGCTTGCAGAGAAAGAAGAGAGTGCTTTTCAGTGTTTAACCTTAGATCATATTCCTAAATCCCTTTCTCTCATGGAAGTTCATCCTCCAATCTACCCTCATTATTGACATTCAATAGAGTGGATTAGGGAATGAACTTTCGCACTCAAGGATTGTAATGCCCTAAAAATCGCGAGTTGAGCATAGCTCAGCTCCCGAGTTCCAGAACATCACTTATGCAATATTTCTAATGATGGATGAATGTTGTCTGTATCAGTGCATAAAACATGAATTAGATTAAGACAAATCAGCAAACATAATCTAGGGACAATTGCAATACGCAAGCGTAAGTCCCTAAAGTATGTATGCAATGCCAGGTCAATATCTACAAGTGCTGTGTCAAGATATAAAATGTCAAAATGAAAGTAAAAGTCCTCTACAAGTATAATCCCTAAAGCCCCGTCGATCCAGACTCGACTCACACGAATCCGCCCGAAAAATGCATATGAGAGAATGCCTCCTCATCATCCTCAAACTCCGGCTCTGTCTCATGGGTCGCATCATCTTCTACAACTAAGACAGAGTCTGGTCGGTGTTTAACACCATCCCAGAACGTGGGAGTGAGTGATCAACTCAGTAGAGCTATACAGCAAAGGTTAACATGTTATCAATTAAGTCAAATAGTAATGGTAAAACAGTACAATCAAACATATCCTAGATACTCTTGTTAATGCAAGAATGATATGCAATAAAGATGCATGCCCTCACTTGCACTCCCTCAGCGTCTTCATCTCACGGAGCACATGAAAACAACCCAAAAGTGCTCTTCCACGCCAAAGCACATGCAATGCGGTGCATGAATGTGATTACCAAGTTCTTATTAGTCCTTTTCATACAGCAGGATTGTGAAGCTAAGGCACCTCCCTTATATCAATTCCCAAATAATGATCCATTCTAAGGTCGTCAATCCTAGTAAATCTCATACGACGTTATGGTTCTAGGTCATTATAAAGTGCTCGTCACCAATCAATACAAGCCTAGTCATACCCTAGATACTATGATAAGGCTCGTTGCCTCAATACCGTTTTAGGATATGCTCAAGGTCACTACAGACGGCTCGTCACCAATTAGTGTAGGACGATAGCACAAATACAGTATCCTGTACCACCGTATTCGGCTCACGAGTCTGGGTTGCTCACTGGTCACTACAGGGAGGCTCGTTGCCCCAGGGTAGGCTGATAACTCGACCATGGTGTCCCATACCACCATGTCTGGCTCATGAGTCTTAGCGGATCGAGGTACAAAGGTTATCAGGGTTTCACTCGTGAGTTTGGTACCTTAGATTCAAGCAGTAGCGTCCAAAAATAGTGGACATACATCGATCAATCGGGTTAATTGACGAGATCGACTAGGACGAGTGCACGTTGAGTTGATCGACATGAAATGCATAAGCACTTCGTGTGGCCTAACCACTGTCGACATCCCAAGTATGCCACGGATTCGTCGAACACATCTTGTGTGGTGAAAACAATCTCAGTCACCAGTTTAAGGCCTGTTACCGATTACTTGGACTGTGATATAGTCCCAACCATGTAAAATCACAACAATGAATATTTAAGTCAAATCCTACAATCATATGAACATGCTATGGAATATAACTTAAACATGAATACACAGTACATGGAGGAAATCATACACACAATTAAACATGAATAAGTAGATTATACAGTTCATGGAGGAAATCATACACACAACTAAAGTAGTCGGGATTCATATCTCAACTCCCTCATAAATCACACTTTACTAACTACTAACTCATTTAGACATTTTCACAACACTTAGACTACACTTTTCAACATACATCACGTATGTTGACCATATTACGCATTAGGGCAAATCCTTTTGCCAAGGAGTTGTCGCATACATAACAACCATGTACCTACGACAAATAATTATGGCAATCACAACATCAGATTCCAAATGCATACAAATATTTCAACAAAAACATGAAATACTCTATTCACAACATAGTTTATACATATACGTAAAATGAAATAAATAGCGCATTTGGCATGTGTAATGGCACCCACGTTAGTAATAAATGATTAACTGACATTGAAAGCTTTGAAAACTATAACCTAAACATATATAGTCCATACCTTAAACCGATAAACACATAACAGATATGATTTAGACCCTAAGTCTTCGTCAACGACGGATTGACAACCTAGAGCACGAATTAGGTTAGCTATAGCATTACTTAGACAACTTGAAACTCTAGAATGGATTAGGGTTAGGTTTTCTTACCTAAGAACGGGATCAATATTTCCTGTATAACGATACAGGAGGGATAGTAAAGCACGTGGAGTAGTGGGGAAGAATCCTAAGATGAATCTCCAACTTCTCTTTCACTTTCTCTCTCTTTACTCTCTCTTTTCTTAGCTAGGGTTTTGAAATTCGTATGGATTATGAGAGAGAGGGTTTAAGACCCTTATATAGGCCCAGAACTGACGGAAACAGTCCCAGGGCCATGGTATACTTAGATTATAACCAAATCGGGCTTGTTCCGATCCAACAGAGCAGTTCTGGAGGTCCCTTTACTGAATGCGGTCTGACTTAAGCTCACAGATATTAGATCTTAGTCAAACTAAGTTTTCAGTCCGATCAGATTTACAGATCGACCGTGGCGAACCAATTTCAATTGAACGGTCATCGACACTCGATCAGGGCCACAAGTATATTGACATGTGTGGGACATTTCCCCTGATCCGATGGTGAATTTGGGTCAGATTCCAGCAGTCAGAACGCTTGTAATCGGACCGCAAGTGAAATGACTCAGATTACTTAAATTTGTATTTAATTTCTAAAACATTCACGTTCTCACACACTTCACTCCGGACTCAAGAAAATAGTCTCAGGACATCATCTGGACTTGATTTTCGAGGCGATTGTCAAGTCCAACTAGACAGTCATAATTGTCTAAGTTCATCACTATCGGACTTTCGATGTGCGGTCCAGGTCTAATACAGAGTTTCAATGTACTCCCGAGAGCAACTGGGTTTAGAGATTAAGCCTAGATTTTAAGGTAATATAGCATCAATGATTCTACAAGTTTTAGGTCTTGCAAATCGTATTTAAAGTGATTGGTGCTAATTTCACAGGTAATCTAGTTTAGCGCTAGTTAATTCTCGTTAGATTTCTAAAGGATTTGGTCCTAAGTGATTTATGCTTAAGGTGGTACTCAGGTCTTCGTACGGATTTTTCCAAGACATTACAAGGATCCTCTAGCTACACCTTAATGACAAATCATTAAGTTAGGATGCCTTAAATGCAAAGATGATTGGAGTCGCTATATCTTCTTGACCCAAGCTATCGACATGTATTGGTACATCATCTGAGTTACGGATCAAGGAAGAAGAAGATTCTTCATCAACAAAGGACGAGATCTTCGACAACGTGTTGAACAGGGCTCATCTACTTATCTGTAAGTCATTAGAGTCCAGAGGACCCTTGTGATCATTCCTTCTTAGGATTGGGTCTAAGATGTTTCTCACCCCTTGCAAGTCCTCTAGGAGGCCTCCGACAGGAGTGTACATGGTGGATGCGTTGTGTTGAACCTTGCTCTATGGAGAGCATAAAAAGTTAGGTTCCTTGTGTGGATTCTTAGCTAGTGTGCCTAAAATCGGGTGATATGTGTTGACCCTTGCTCGTGGGAGCAAAAATCGTTAGCCTAGGTGTAGGTTGTAATGGTTAAAGGTGAACCTAATTTAAAACCTTAGGTTTGAGGAGAACCGTGTGAAATCTCCTTAGTGAAATTCGACACACTTAAGGGTTGAGTGTGTCTGCTGGGAGTGGAGTAGATAAGTAGTCGAACCACTATAAAAATGACTGTGTTTGTGACTGATATCTGTCTCTGATTATTTGTGATTTCTTTAAGTACTTTATTATTTGATCACAACATCACACACAGTCACATCCATCATAGACTATAATTACATCTTGCTTATCATTCAAATAGCTTTGTGAAAGGATCCTCTATTTGGCTTGGAAGCCATTAGAGTTACTCTGAAGATATCCTGATATTATGCATGCCTATTTACTCAAGATGGGATTAATAGGATGTTAAATAATCATAAAATATTAAAAAGTCCTATTCACCCCTCCTCTAGGACATATTGTCATATTCCTTCTTCAACTAAAGGGGTCTTTACCGCAATTTCAGTGTGGCCCACTCAAAATCTGAAGTCATCTCGAATCATGAGTGATGGCCCAAATCGACCCTGCAAAGCAAGTATATGTCACTGATCCATCGAAAGGTCGGCAAGTGGACCTCACCGACTCCAACAACATAAGACATGCCAATCAACTTCCACAACGCATGCAACAATGGTTCTGATGGGAACTATTGTGGCCCACCACTGAGAGAATGAAGAAAATTCGAACCATTCATTGAAGACAATAGCCATGACTATAGGGAAAATCTAGTCCAAAAACATCCAGCATAGTTTGCTACTTCAACACTGTCAGAGTTGCGTGATAAGGATTTCTGACCGTAGCAATCCAAGATGCGTAATCTAGGTCATTTGATCAATTGACTGTACATGGAGGATCAGGAAAACTGACCATAGTTAGTGTAACACCCTGAAAATCGGGGGTCGTGTATAAACTCAACTCCCGAGTTCCAGACCGTCACTTATGCAACAAAAATGGTTATGATTCAATGTTGTCTGATTTAAAGCATTCACATGAGTAAAAGTATACCAAAACTGCAATTCATACTTCAGATCCAGTGATAAAAGCAAGCGGAAGACTAAACAATATATATATCACTGTATGGAAAAAAAACAAAGTAATCTCAACTGTCTCCAAAGTATGACTACATCTCTGAGTCTCATATACATGTAAATAGACAAAAGAATAAGTTCAAAATAGTCCCACTGAAGTCCCCCTCGATCCAGGTCACCTACGGGAAGCCGTCGTGATACTGCATATACGAGAACTCATCCTGGTCCTCGTCAATCTCCGGCTCCACCTCCTGGATCTCGTCGTCACCTGCAACTACAACAGGGTCTGGTGGGTGTTGCAAACACCATCCCGTAACGTGGGAATGAGTGATCAACTCAGTGGAATCATAGAGCAAAGATTAGCATGTTCACAATTCAATCACGCGATAATAGTAAAGCAGTAAATCAGACAAATCCTAATACTGTTGTTAATGCAAGATGATATGACGTGATGTATGCCCTCACCGACGATCACCCTCATACGGCAACATCTTACGACCGCGGCATGCCACACTCCCTAGAGTGCTCCACATCTTCCAGGCACATGCAATGCTATGGTGATATGATTACCAAGTTGTTATTAGTCCATTCAAACAGCAGGATTGGGAAACTAAGGTACCTCCCTTGTATCAATCCCAACACGGATCCTGTCTAGGGTCGTCACTCCTAGTAATCTCATACGATGTACATTTCGTAGGTCACTGCAAGGGCTGCCAGGGCTGTTGCTCGCACTCGTTGCACCGCTCCCCCATCACCTTATCAATACAGGCCTACTGTACTCTACTGCACGGAAGGGTCGTCGCCTCCCGTGAACTCAGAATACGCTCGCGGTCACTACAAAGGGCTCGTCACCTGATCAGTGTAGGCCGACAGCTAGAATATAGTGTCCCATACCACCATAATCTGCTCACGAGTCAAGGTGCTCATTGGTCACTACGGGGAGGTTTGTGGCCCCAGCGTAGGCCGACAGCTCGACCACGGTGTCCCATACCACCATGCCCGGCTCATGAGTCTTCGTGGATCAAGGTACCACGGTTAATAGGGTTTACAATGGTAAGTTCAGTACCCTAGGTTCAAGCAGTTATGATACATACAAGGTGAACAAACATCGGCCAGTCGGGTTACTTGACGGGTTCGACTAGCGCGATCGCATCTCGAATTGAACGACATGAAGTGCGTAAAACACTTCGCGTGGCCTAACCACTGCCGCCAACTCTCAACACGAATCACATTCATCGACGCGTCGTTCGTGGCTATGACCAGTCAGCCACGAATTCGCTCGGTTACCGACTGCCTGGACTAAGTCAAGTCCCACACATCTATGGAATTACATTAACACTATAAAAAGGTATTGGAATTGAAATACATCATGTGAGCATGTTAGCACATGTTATAACATTCAACTTAAGCAAATCTTCAAGGCATACTTCCCATGCATATTCAACTTAAGCAAATCCTCAAGTACATACATTCCATGCATGTAATGAAATCATGCATTTTGTCAACATGTAGAAAATCATTTAGGTCGGCATAATAATTGAAAAATCAATCACAAACTATCAAATAACATCATTAAATTCAATACATACTAATACAAGCATTTATACAAACACATACACTACACACTTAAGTCTACATATAGTATGTCGACCCAAAGTGTGCAACTAGGCGAATCTCTTCGCCAAACTAATTATGCACGCATTCCTAACTTCCTAATGCGACAACAAACCATGTCAATCACATCAGCAAAATATGAATGTAAACAGTACTTCCTACAAATGACTAAAATGCCCTAAATCTCATATTCTTCGTTAGCTTACGAAACGGGAAACGGAGAGCATTTTGTACATGTCAAACGGCGATGCCGTCAAGAATCTACTATTAAACGACATTGAAAGCGTTGGGAACCGTCAATCAAAGCGTCTAAAATCCTCACCTAGTGTCTTGTAGACTCGGGAATTGAAGCGGAGTGTATATGCTTCGTCTACGGCGAGTAAGGAGCCTAATACATAAGATCCATAAGCTACATCGCTATGAAAACAAGGAAAACCCAAATCAACAACTATTTAGGGTTTTTACTTACCTAGGATCGCGGTGGAATCGCCGGGAAAGCGGTAGAGGAGTGTTGCTTAAGCACGTGCAACACGTAGCACAAGTGGCAGGAAGAACTCTCCCACTCTCTCACAATCTCTCACTCTTTCTCTCTTTCCCAAGCTAGGGCTTCTCTCAAATTCGGATGGGAGAGAGGAGTGAGGGTTTCAACCCCTTTTATAGCCTAAAACATTCCCAAAATGGGCTTGGGAACAATGTTTACTTGGTGCCTAACCAAATCGGGGCCGTTTCGGTCCAAAAGAGCATTTCTGGAGGTCCCCTGGCCAAGTGCGGTCGGACTTAAGCTCATGCATACTGGATCTAGCACGCATCCAGTTTTCAGACCGGTTGGGTTCCCAGATCGCACGTGGCGGCCCAGTTTCAGTTTAACGGTCACCGCACCAAGATCAAGCCTATAAGTCTCGTGATATATAATAGATATTTTTCCTGATCCAAGGGTGTAATTTGGCTGTATTCTGACGGTCAGAATGCTTAATACTGATGCGTCAAATTTGTGTGCCAGATTTGAATTTGAAATTCCAACTATGTCCCTATTCACACTCTCTTCGGTCCGGGCTCAATGAAATAGCCTGTGATCGTCAGTTGGACTTGATATTCAAAACGATTGCCAAGCCCAGCTAAATGGTCATAACGGTCTAAGATGGTAGGCATCTGACTTACGACGCGCGGTCTAGATCCAATACAAAGTTTCAAGGAGGTCTCGAGAACAAACCGGCTTAGAGTTTGATCTGAGGCTTTAGAGCATTATAGCACCCTTGGTTCCACTCGCTTCGGGCCTCGTAGAACGTATTTAAAGTGATCAGGGACCATTTCCCAGCTATTCCAACGTTGTACTAGCTAACCTAGTCACATTTTCTAAAGGAATGAATTCTACGCAATTTCGGGTCGAGTTAGTACTCGAACCCAAGTATGGATTTTTCACGGGCGTTACAGTTAGGCTGAAAGAGAGGGCTCTCGATCAGGCAACGAGTCCCATGCAGGTTTCTGCGTTCGGTTCTGCTGCGAATTACATTGTGAAAATAGGGTCGATTCTCCAACTCCAATCATCCTACAAACAACAATCCTAAAAAAAGAAGAGAGAGAGAGAGAGAGAGAGAGAGAGAGAGAGAGAGAGAGAGAGAGAGAGAGAGAGAAATGGGAGCTCTTCTCTCTTGCCAACACTCTAGTGAAGAAGGAGAGGAGAACATAAGGAAGAGGAGAAAGGAAGAAGAGATCAACAGGGAGGAGAGGCCATCATCAGGAGTTTTTCTCCCATTTTTTTAGTTAGTTTTGTTTATGTTTTTCCTTAAGAGATTCTAGTTCAATCATGTCTATGGTTGGCTAAACCTCTTAGCTAGGGCTAAAAGGTGAAGCTTGTAGCGTGATAAGTTGTTTTCTATTGCTTTGATTCATGTTTATTTTGAACTCTCTTTGATTCTAGTTTGATTATAAGGAATACTTCTAGTTTTTAATGATTTGTTGTGACTTAAATTACAATGGATCTCCGACAGCTTAAGTATGTTCTTTTCATTATTGAGACTATAAATTTAGGAAATCCTATTGTTCACCATCGTCCCTTAGACATGGTTAAAAGATGGAATCCTCTTTAACTCTCATAATTCCCTCAGATTGGTTGTGGATTGGTAAATTCTATTGTTTACCTTGTCTCATGGGCATAGTTTTGTGATGGAATCAACTCTAGTTCTCATACGTCTCATTCATTGAGAACTATATCAAAAGAAGTTCAAATTTGATTTTTAATGAGATATTTTCCAATTGGATGAAGATGGGACTCTGATTCCAATTGTGTTCTTGAGTTAAATATAGATCTCCCTGATCTCTACAAGTGGATCATTGGAAACCCTAGTTTCCTACTTTTAAATTTAATAAGTTTTTTGTTAAGTTTTTCACAATTATTCTCTCACATATTTTAGATTATATTTTCATCTTCTTTTAGTTCTAATTGCTCTTAGAAAACACATGAGATTAGTCCATGTGGATTCGACCTCATTTATAAGGACAGGATGAAGGTGTTTCATGATCAACACATTCTTTGGAAATTATTCACACTAGGTCAGAAAGTCGTCTTGTACAATTCTTAGTTATATCTTTTTTTGAGTAAGCTTCGATCTCATTGTTGTTGGTGCATTAAAAATGTACGAAAGTTCTCATTATGCATTTTTGGGAACACAAGTAATGAAGAAGAGATTTTGAGAGAAGAGAAGATATCAGAGACAAAGAATAAAAGGCCAGAAGAAGAGAGAAGAAGGGAATCAAGTTACACAGATCACGAGTTACGCAGGATCACAAGTTGTGCGAGGAGAAGATTGCAGAAGATTCAAGTTACACTAGAGAGTTGAGTTGCATGGAATCAAGGAGTAGCACAGATCCACACAACTCATCACAGTTGTGCGAGTCTGGATAATTTGTCATTGGGATGGTTGTGATAAGACACGCAATGATGTGAAATGGGGTCCGTAGCATGAGATTCGAGGGCCCACACGTGCGAAAGCCTATAAATACCCCCTACCCCCTAATTTGAGGAACCGAATTTCCAGAAGACCATTCCATCTGAGAAGTATTGGAGAGAGAGGAGGGAGAAGGAAGAGAAGGAAGAAGGTGAAGCCACGCACTTTGTGAGTTGCGTGGGCCCGTGCCGAGGAGTTGTGCGAATGACCTATGAAGCGATTCTATGTTATTTTTCCAAAATGCCTCAAGTCATTCCAAAAATCTTAAGGTATTCTTGGCATTCTCTTATTATATCATTGAAAGAAGATGCATGCGTGGAGAAGACCCCAACAACTCGAGTGAGTTGTGCACCCCTATGCAACATGAGCTTTGTTGTGCGATGCAATTTTATGGGTTCACTTCACACTTCATTTTCTAAAGAATACACTTCTTGTATGTTGGTTTGAAGCAAGGATTTTGGATCTGCACAACTCCTCTGTCACTTCAATGGATGCAAAATACGTCGAAATGTTGCTGAAATTTCCATTAAATTGCTTCTCCTTTCAAGCTTGCACTAATTCTTTGTACTTTGTTTCATAATAAAGGGAGATATGAGGATGTAATCGAAACTCAGGATTAATGAAATCTATGACGAATGTTCTTTGATTTTATTTGTTATTATTGAATGGTATTCCATCCTTACACAACTGTAATGACTTTTCTCCCGACTAACGTGGTTGTTTACTTCACACTTAATGAATTCGCAGTAGATTACATCGACAATATAGGATCATTACTAAAGAAAGTACCAGAGAAGGTTAAATCAGTTGCGATCAAGGATAGGTAATGCTAGGTGATGTCTGAAATATTTTCTGCTTCACCAGTAGCGCAGTGAGATAATGAAAGATGGATGATAGTGACATCCAAAAGATGAAGGGTTAGATCTTCTCCCACAAGGAGTACCATCCTACCAAGTACAGTTAAAGGGTCAATTATGGGAAATGTCACGAGGTGTAGCCTCACCTCAGTCATGAAATATCATAATAATTCATCTTCTTCAATAGAAGATATTAATTAGCCTTCACCAGATGAGAATGTTGCTGAAGAAGTCCTTAATTTTTCAACAATGACTGCCATGAACAACTTTAAACCATAAGTAAAAATGCCACAGCCACAAACGGTTAGATTCCTAGGACCAATGCCTAATATTACTCAAAACATATCGCATGAAGAAATCTGACAGATGGTCACTGAAACCATTCATCTAGAGAAGGAACAAAATAAGAACAAAAGGTTCCAATATCAGACACCATATCCCACTGAAATAGAAGAAATGCCATTTCTCGCTGACTTCAAACACCCAAACTTTAAGAAGTTTAATAAGGATGGGTCACCAGAAAAACATATGATGCACTTCATAATAATGATGAGAAATTTCTTTAGAGTTCCTCGGTATTGTTTGCGATTATTTGGGTCTTCTTTGACAAGTAAAGCTTACAGGTGGTATTCAACTTTAATCCTAGGATTTGATGAATCCATTAGTCGATGGAGAACCCTAAGGCATTATGCTCACAACTTGCCAGAGGAGAAGAGCAAGTCAAGCTATGTATAGAATGCATAAAAATAGCCTTTGCGTTAGAACTTACTAGTCCAAATATACAGACATTTCAAGATTTTATCATAAAAGCTTACAATCTAGAAAGGATCAATGTGAAGCTGCTCAATTCTCATATAAATCGGCTATTTCAAAATCTAAAGAGAGCAACAACAGATATTGCCAAAGAAGAAAAGAAAACAAAGAGTCGTCAAAATGAACAAAGAAACTCTGATAAAGAAAATATGAGTAATTCTACAACTAAGAAAGTAAAGAAAGAGTTCAGACAATTCAAGAACTATGGGAGATATACAATTGAAGAAGATGATAGACTTCCTATGATGAATGAATTATTTGCTGTTGAGAAAATCAAACTACTATGGCCAAAACGTCCAAAGCAAAATGAAGAAAATAAGAGAAAATGATTACTGTTATTATCATCATTTTCTTGGACATCAAATTGAGAAATGCTTCATCTTGAAGAATATTCTACAAAAGATGATTGATGATGGTGAAATTATCATAAGGAAGACATGAAATAAGAAAGAAGCTTGAAGCTGTAAGACAAGCATAATTATTGGAGAAGTAAATTCTCATCGGTATATACACCTGTCAATGCCTAGTTCGTCAAAATATGTTATCCTTGAAGATGATCACAGTTTTGATTTCGAAGATTGTGAGCATAATACTTCCACTTCAAATGGGGGCAAGACAAGTAGAACAATGAAAGAGCCTTAAAAGGTAAATACCATGTATTCTTCGCCATTCTGAGTAAAAGGAAGATTTTCAAGGATATCAAGTTCAAGAGCCAATGGTTATCACCAAATGAAAAGCGCCAATGATTATCACTAAATGAAAAACGCCAATGATTACCATCAAATCATCAAAAGCCGTCATGGCTATCACTATATTGCCGACACAAAGGAAACTTTATTATCTAAATTTATCAAAATTAATAATACCGCCAAGCTGAAATACTATTCTAACTATAAAATTTTGTTTCATATCATCGACAAGGGGCGATATATCAATTTCGATTCATTTCCTTTAGCAGGGCCTGTAAAGCCAGTTGCATATAATTATCATCGGCAATGGGGATCTATCGTCTATGGCAATGTAATATGGCGATCTATCATTTATGGTAGTGGAATAAGCTTATAAAGCCAACCACATATAAGTCATGTAACAATGATGGCGATCTATCATCTACGGTAGCAGAGCTGAGCATATGAAGCCAACTACATAAAAGACTTATCATCATTGTCGATGACGATATAGTGAGATCATACGGGCAGTAGTGAGAAGCTTGTGGCCCTAAAAAGCCCGTAAAGAGCATCACGCGCACCCATGCAGGCAGTTGATGAGATAAACATGTAAGACCTATGCTGTCTATACAGCTTTCAACAATGTCACGAGGGCTGGTAAGAAAATGCCCTCTCGTGAATGAGTTTGACCTTGCAAACGAAGAAAAAGTGAGTCTCTGAAGCAAGATAACTCCTCAGATCCCTGGCTTGATTTCAGTAGTAACGAATGGGGACAGGTCTCTGAAGCAAGAGGACCCCTCATTGATGGACTAGCAGCCCTAGATTTGGTACCTGAAGGTAGCCTTGCGCACCCCGTGAACTCTAGAGAGTTATTGTGGCCAATCCTATGTGTAAAACCCATCGAGTTCACTGTCCTGGTAGCCTCACTGGGCCCCCTCTAATGGATCACGGTTTGTGAACTCCCAGGTCGCGATAAGCCCTGTGAACAATATAGAGTTACAAAGGCCATTCTTGTAAGACTCGGCTCCAACTACTTACGAGCCTAAACTCCGATTACTCTAACTACTTACGAGCCTAAACTGTGATCGCTTCAACTACTCAAGAGCTTAAACTGTGTCTGAAAGTGTCCAGTCTAGTCAAGTTCAGTCTTGTCAAGTCAACTCCAGTCCAGTCATGTCCAGTAAAAATGTGTTCAGACAAAAGTATATTTATCCTTCCGAGAAGAGCCGCGAGGTCTTTCTATCTCTTACCTTCTTGATAATGAAGAAATATTATCTTGTAAAATTCTCAAAGGCAGCAGAGATTAAAATAACAAAGAATTATCATTTTTTTCTAGACGACTTGATGACTCAAATATATTCTTTCAATTCCTTAAAGGAATGTTAAGTGTTATCCATCTTTCAATAGTAGAAACATGATTTTCTTCGCAAGTATTATCTTCCATAGAAATCTTTATGCAAAGCTAACCTGGACAGGGGGGCATAATTTGCCTCTTCAAAGTAACCTATACCTTGGTCTTTCTGATAATTTCTTACGTGTGACGAAAGAATATGTATGGCATAGTCTACTAGATAATAACTGCACACCAAAAACATTGGACCAACCAACACATCCGACAATAAGAAGTATGGACTGGATAGTTATTGCTGGGAATTATGAAGTAGGATCCAGTATTGACATTCAAAAGTTGCTTCCACATCAAAGACTAGTAATATGATTAGTTGGGATAATATGATTCTTACCAGAACTTGTTACTTTTCTCAATGGAAAAGTAATGGACCTAATAGAGACAAGGAATGAATGTTCGCCAAAAGAGATGGAGTCATTGTCGATAACTTCTATATCCTCCGAAAAGCTAGTAAATGAAAAGAAGTGTTCTCTATTTTTCTGAATCAGTAAAGGTCTAAGGAAAATACATCCTTAACCAGCCTATGAAGAAATGTCAAGGAGACAAAGTAGAAAAGACTTGGTGGTTTAACTTTTAGATCCGGAAATGACATCTCTGAAAGCAGGATATAATGAGCAAAGAATGCAACAAATGTAATGCAAATCACGCTGACAAGAACAAAGATGGAATGACTAAATCATTATCATATTACAATTATTGCAATCATTCTAAAAGCTTTCAATATATTTTGAAATTATTAATACTTCATGAAACTAAGTTTTAAAATTATGATACCCTAAGATACTAATTTTGATTACTTTGGCAGGAAAGATTACAATTCAAAATCTTGGATTATGCAGACTATGAATAAAAGAGACAATCGAAGAGTTTGTTAAGTAGGAGTAGCATTAAAGAACAATTCCCTAACCATGAAATTCAAAGAAAGAGTAGAAGGAGTTGATCGAAGAGATTGTTGTAGCAAGAGCAACATTGAAAGACATTTCTCTGATCAAGTTACTCAAAGATGGATCGCTACAACTATTATAGTGGCAAGTTTCGATGAAAAGAGAATTGTGTGAATAAGGGAGTTAAAACTATGGAGGATCCAATTGTGGCTCTGTTCTTAGAAAGGCATTCTATCTGATTGACCGCTATAAATATAGTGTTCATTTGTTGTTGTATTATCCTCCCTACTGAAGCATTCACTTAGTGCTTCTGACTGGGGGCATTTAGTCTTTCATTTGAGCACGATCATTCAGTCTTCCGGTCGAGCCTGACCATCCAATCATCCTTCAACAGTAAATCTTTGAGCTTAATTCCTTCAATCGTGATTCATTTGATAGAAATTTATTTGAGCACGATCCTCCATCTGAGCATGTTTCATCAAGCTCTCATTCGAACTCGAGTGTTAAAGTTCTTCGTTCAAATGATCCCTCTCCGATATGTAATTAACTCTAAATTCATGAAGAGTCCTTTACTGGGATCGAATTTTTGTACAGAAGAAGATCGATCTGCCATTTAATTTTTTCACAAAACAAAGAAGGATCGAGGGGGCATCTGTTAGTGCACAAAAAATGTACGAAAGTTCTCATTATGCATTGTTGAGAACACAAGTAATGAAGAAGAGATTTTGAGAGAAGAGAAGATATCAGAGACAACGAAGAAAAGGCCGGAAGAAGAGAGAAGAAGGGAATCAAGTTGTGCTAGAAGTGAGTTGTACGAATCACGAGTTTTGCCAGATCACATGTTACAATGGGAGTAGATTGCAGAAAGATTCAAGTTAGGAGAATTGAGTTGCGTGGAATTAAGGAGTAGCGTGGATCCGCACAACTCTTCACAGTTGTGCAAGTCCATGCAATTTTCGTTGGGATGGTTATCTTGAGACACGCAATGTTATGAAATGGGGTCTACAACACGAGATTTGAGGGCCCACACGTGTAGAAGCCTATAAATATCCCCTACCCCCTCATTTGAGGGATTAAATTTTTAGACGACCAGTCCATATGATAGGTATTGGAGAGAGAGGAGGGAGAACGAAGAGAAGGAAGAAGGCGAAGCCATGCTCCTTGTGAGTTGCATGGGCCTGTGCAACTCACCGAGGATTTGTGTCGATGACATATGAAACGATGCTATGTTATTTTTATAGAATGCCTCAAGTCATTCCAAAATTCTTAAGGGATTCTTAGCATTCACTTATTGTATTGATGAAAGAAGATGCATGCGTGGAGAAGACCCGCACAACTCGAGTGAGTTATGCGTCCCTATGTGTTCACAACCCCAAGTGTAGGGTCGCGATGTAGTAATAATCTCAGTAAGACCGGGGTCGTATACACACGGATTAATCTTGTGTGTTTTCTGAAAGTAACTAGAACTAGAACTAGAGAAGATGAAAACCTAAATCTGAAATATTTGAGAGAGTAATTGTGAAAATTTTAATAAAAAAACTTAAGAAATTCAAAGGTGGGAACTAGGGTCTCCAGGGATCCACTTGTAGAGATCAAGGAGATTTATGCTTGATTCAAGTACATAATTGGAATCAGAACCCCATCTTATCCAATTGGAAGATATCTAGTAAAACTAAATCTGTACTTCCTTTGACCTAATTCTCATTGGATGAGAGGGGTGAGAACTGGAAGTGATTCCATCATAAAACCACATAAAACCATTCCCGGGAGACAATGGCTCATAACAGGATTTACCAATCCCACAATCATTCTGAGAGAATTGTTAAAGTTAGAGAGGATTCTATCATCCAACCATGCCCAAGGGAAGATGGTGAACAACAGGATTTCCTAAATTCACAATATCAAAACATAAAAAGAACATACTTAAAGTTATCGCAAATCTATTGTAATTTGAGTGACAACAAACCATTAAAAACTAAAAGTATTCCTTATAATCAAACTAGAATCAAAGAGAGTTCAATAGAAACATGAATCAAGGCAATAGAAGCATCCCATCATGCTACAAGCTTCACCCTTAGCCCTACCTAAGAGGTTTAGCCAACCATAAACATGATTGAATAAGAATCTCTTAATAAAAGCATAAAAGTAACTAAGGAAAAGGGAAGAAAACTCTTAGCGACGGCTTCTCTACGCTTTTGCTCCACTCCTCCAACCCTAGATGATGCCTAGGAGTGCCCTGGAGAATCCTATTTATAGTTTTGCAGCACCTCCTTTCGCACCAACTTGAAAAAATTTAGAAATTGCCTCAAATTTACTTAGCTTCAATATATCGCAATGTCTTCAATATGTCCTTCGATATATCGAAGAATGGTCCAGAATTGTCCAACAAGTTTGGCCTGAAATCCTGTTTTTTTTTTATTAATTGAAGGTTCATCGATATGTCCTTTGATACGTCTGTCGATACTATATATAGGTATTTAATATATCGAAGGCCATTCTGGCAGTTTTTCAAAACAAAACTTTTCTGGCCCCAGAATCTAGTTTCAAGACAATTTTCAGGCTTTTCTTTTCTTCACTTCAAATCTTCAATTATCTTTCTTCATCACTTGGTTTTCTTGAATCTTTGGAATATGAATTCTTCAATCTTTCCCTCCTAAGATCCATCTCATGCCTTGGTGACTTTTGATCATTAATTCCACGTCTTTAGCACTATTTTCAATCTAAGCTCTTAAATTCACCTTGCAACATAAACATGATTAAAATAGGGCATTAAGCATTATCATGTTCATAAAACTAAGTACTAAATAGGGTCCAATATGCAATATTTGACCCTTAACACAATCCCCAACCAGCATTTTGCTAGTCCGGAGCAAAGTATGCGAAAAATGAACTTTAATGCGCAATGTTCAAACCTTTTTTAAAAAAATAATCTTTTGTGTAATCAACTATGAATGAGTAGACTTAAGAAGAGAAATTGAGATTTTGAAAACCTATAACCGCATCACATAAGCAATCAATCCAATGTGTTCTTTATCCATTTATTCAGAGCATAGTTCGGACATCAAGTTTTTCAACATTCTCAGTGAGAATACTATCTTTACATAATGTTAGCCATGCTTATCACTTCGAGATTGGTTGAAAACTCAAATACTAATTCCGAACATATCCCCTTTTCCTTCTTTTTCCCGTTTTTGATTTTATATCGACGGTCATTTTCATTTAGTATTTTCAACTTTTCTCTTTTCTTTCAAATTCTTCATTCTTTTTTTAGACCCCCTTTTTCTATCAATCTTTTCACCATTCATGACCCTTTTTGTCGATCTCACTATTTTTTAACTGGTTATTTTCTTCTTTTAAGGTGGATAAAATTCTCTAGATTCAGTTCTCACCATCTATCAATCATTCACATACTAACAATAAGAAATTCTAGCATTATTCATAGAAAATAATTTAATCATGTTTTGTGATTTAGATTAACATGATATTCAAACTTCCTCTGAATCAATTGAGCATAAGTACTTAGGTGATAAATTACTTTGATGACTAGACTTTAGTAATTCAAAATTTAATCTTTATCTTGTCATCAGACTCAAAACATTCTTAAATACACAACTTATCACTTTCCAAATGAATACACATTGAAAATTTTTCAAAAATTTTACAAATTTTGCTCAAAATTGAGAAAACAGTGATTAGTTTACCTAATCTCCCGCCCCCAACCTAAAATCTACATTGTCCTCAATGTAAAAGAAATAAGCATGATTTGCAAAAGAGACAACATAATTGAAGGAGAAGTGTGGAAAGATAGTACCTGATGAAGGAATTTTGAAGCTTTTTCCAAAGGATCTCAGCGTGAAGGTGGGTTAGCACAAGAATCTAACAACCGAAAAGCAAACTATCCTAAAACAACTGAAAGCAAACTTTCCTAATCTTATATTCTTTGAAAGTTATAAACTAATCCTAAGCTAGGAAAGTAGGGGTAAAGTTACTTAGTCATGTCATAAAGTTCCTCCTTCGGCCAATATCTTGATAAATTTCTCAGTAGGTTTCTTAACAAGATAATCCAAAAGCTCTTTTTGCAATAGGCTTAGATGCCTTGTAGCATAAATTTCTAGAGAAATTTATGGACCTTGGAAAAAAATTGTCGTTGAATTTCTTGAGGTATTCAAAGTATATATGATTCACCTGTGACAGAAAAAGTTTCAATGTTAGTACTCTATGGTTCATCAGAGATTACAAGTAGATAAAATTCAGAAAATTTCTCAGAAAGTAATGTAGTCTCAACACATTTCGAAGTTTCGGACTTAGGTTTAATTTTCATCTCCTCCTCATTTAATGGTAAACATTTATTATCTAAGGAAGGAGGTGCTTCAGAATAAGGATTCTCTCGATCAGTGACAACTACCGAGGTATTGTCTTATGAGGCATCCACTATTTCTTGTATCATGAGATCATTTGAATCTACACAGTGTGCCAAGCAATCTTCCAAAGAGTTAGGAAATTCGGTTGAGAGTGGTATCTTTCACATTGAAGTTTGTGATGATCTTCCTAAGGAATCTATCATCTCCAGGAGTGGATGGACGCATGCTCTCTTGCCTTGCCCTACACAGACAAATTGAGGATCAATAAGTGACACATTGATGTGAAAACTCTGTTCATCGATACCACTCAGTTAAGGCATTATATTGTTATGGGTTGATAACTCAGATGGAGGCCTCAACTGGATGGTTTCAAATTTCAGAGTCATATCGGGCAACTCGTCCATCTCCTGAATCATATCATCATTCAATCTAGGGGAGCAATCTAAACATACCTCACAAAGGTTGGAAGGGTTAGTTGAAAGTGGTTCATCCACCACATTTAAATCGGTCATGTCAGATGGGTGGAGTATATCACTATGGTCGACAACTTCCTGAATCTCTTGATGATTAATATGGGCCAAACTTGAGATTGAATCCAAGGGGATTTGAGTTATACATTCATGATTGTCATCCCAATACTCATCAGCTTCAAATTCAGTATAGTACACACGTGGAATGAGATCACTTACCTCACATTCTATTCCTAGATTGGGTTGATTTTTGAATAAACTAACCTCTTCCTTATCATTGAAACCAAGTGTGTCATGTGAGTGAAGTGTGTCAGTATCATTATATTTGAATGACACCCATGTCTCTTGATCATTCCTTTATACCGTCATTGAGATCGACTCTTCAGGAAATTGAACCATATGCTCATTAACACAATCCAACTCTTCATTTCAGATCCTAAAGTTCTCCACAAATGAGTTAGGATCACTTAGCTCGTATTATGTTTCTGAATTACGTTGTGGCTGGGACGAACGAGCCTCCACTATCTTATCGATGCGCAAATCAAGCACATTTAATGTTTTCCTAATATCTGCAAGATAGTCCATTTAACTCTGAAGTGAATCCTCTTGGATTGTTTTTGGTTGGATCTCAAAGGTAAGGGATTCAAGAGAATAATCACTATAACATGTCGTTGGTTCATCTTTCCAATTTTGATGTTTTCACTGATTATAATGATACGGATCATAGGTGGGAGAATCTGATGGTTGTTAATACATATTATTCACCCATAATATAATCTCTCATTGTTTTCTTTTTGTCTAATGAGTGATAATAATTCTCACTCTCATAGTTATGATAACCCTAACACTCGTGAACTATTTTCTTAATCCGTGGGGTGTAATTGTTCTCCTACATATGATTGCGTAAGGACTTCTTAACCGGTGGGGCATTATATTCCAGTCGATTCTCGATGATAATTTTAGAAAAATTTTGAGACATAGGTTGATTCCTGTCATAATCATCATATATCCCTTCCCAATATCTCTTATCCATCTCAACATAATGACGTTTCCACATGTGCATGGGGAAACCCTAACTCTGAATCTAATCATAAAATAGAATAAAAGAAAAATCTTACCGCAATAAGAAATTTAGAAATAGAAAGAGAAAAAAATTAGAAAGAAGTTATCAAGTTAGAAGTTCCTAAATTAAGATCCTGCAAAACAAAATAAGTCAGTTTCTAAAAATAGAAATTCTAAAATTAGAAAGTTTTTAAAAAAATAAAAATAGAAAGTAAACTAGTTTCTAAAAAGGAAAGTTTCTAAAAATAGAAAATATAAAGTTTCTAAAAACTGATTAAGAAAGTTCTAAACCTAGAATTAAAAAGTAAGTTAGTTTCTAAAAATAAAACAAATCCTAGAATATGAACGTTTCTAAAAATAAAAAATAAAACCTAATCTAAAAATAGAAAATAGAAAAATCCTAATCTTAACCTAATTCTAAAACAAGCTAATCTCAGAAAAACGCAACAGTTAATGCCCGACAACGGTGCCAAAAACTTGTTCACAACCCCAAGTGTAGGGTCGCGATGTAGTAATAATCTCGGTAAGACCAAGGTCGAATCCACAGGGATTAATCTCATGTGTTTTTTGAAAGCAACTAAAACTAGAATAAGAGAAGATGAAAACCTAAATCTGGAATATTTGAGAGAGTAATTGTGAGAAATTTAATGCAAAACTTAAGAAATTCAAAGGTGGGAACTAGGGTTTCTAAGGTTCCACTTGTAGAGATCAGGGAGATCTATGCTTGATTTACGGACACAACTAGAATTAGAACCCCATCTTATTTAATTAGAAGATATCTCAGTAAAACTAAATCTAAGCTTCCTTTAACCTAATTCTCAATGGATGGGAGGTGTGAGAACTCGAAGTGATTTCATCATAAAACCATGCCCAGGAGACAATGGCTCACAACAGGATTTATCAATCCCACAATTAATCTGAGAGAATTGTGAAAGTTAGGGAGGATTCCATCATCCAACCATGCCCATGGGACGATGGTGAATAATAGGATTTCCAAAATTCACAATCTCAAAATATGAAAAGAACATACTTAAAGCTATCACAGTTCTATTGTAATTTGAGTCATAACAAACCATTAAAAATTAAAAGTATTCCTTATAATCAAACTAGAATAAAAGAGAGTTTAATATAAGCATGAATCAAGGCAATAGAAACATCCCATCACGCTAAGAGGTTTAATCAATCATAGACATGATCGAACTAGAATCCCTTAATAAAAGTATAAAAAATAATTAGGGAAAAGGGAAGAAAAAACTCCTAGTGATGGATTCTCCATACTTTTTCTCCACTCCTACAACCCTAGATGATGCGTAGGAGTGCCCTGGAGACTCACATTTATAGTTTTGCAGCACCTCCTTTCGCACCGACTTGAAAAAATCTAGAAACAGCCTCAAATTTATCCAGATTCGATATATCGAAGTGTCTTTGATATGTCCTTCGATATATCGAAGAGTCCTCGATATATCAAAGATCGGTTTAGAATTGTCCAACGAGTTTGGCCTGAAATCCTGAATTTCTCAATTAATAAAAGGGTCTTCGATATGTCCTTCAATACATCCTTTGATGCTATCTACAGGTCTTCAATATATCAAAGACCATTCTGGCAGTTTTCCAAAACTTGACTTTTCTGGCCTCAAAATCTATTTTTAAGACAATTTTCAGGATTTTCTTTTCTACACTTCAAATCTTCAATTCTCTTCCTTCATTACTTACTTTCCTTGGATCTTTGGTATGTGAATTCTTTGATCTTGGCCTCCTGAGATCCATCCCATGGCTTGGTGACTTTCAAGCATTAATTCCATGTCTTTAGCACTATTTCCAATATAAGCTCTTAAATTCACCTTGCAACATAAACATGATTAAAACAGGGCATTAACTATTATCATGTTCATAAAACCACGTACTAAATGGGGTCCGATATGCGATATTTGACCCTCAACCATATGCAACATGATCTTTGTTGTGCAATGTAGTTTTGTGGGTTCTCTGCATACTTTATTTTTTGAAGAATACACTTCTTGTATGTTGGTTTGAACTAAGGATTTTGGATACGCACAACTCTATCACTTCGACGGATGCAAAATATGCCAAAATGTTGCCAAAATTTCCATTGAAATGCTTCTCCTTTCAAGCTTGGACTAATTCTTTGTACTTTGTTTCAGAATCAAGGGAGATATGAGGATGTAATTGAAACTCAGGATTAATGACATCTATGACGAATGTTCTTATATTTCTTTGTTATTATTGAATGGTATTCCATCCTTACACAACTACAACGACTTTCTCTTGATTAACGTAGTTATCTACTTCACACCTAACGGATTCACAGTAGATTACATCGACAATATGGGATCACTACTACAGAAAGTATCATTGAAGGTTTAATCAGTTGCGATCAAGGATAGGTAATGTCCGATGATGTCCAAAATGGTTTTGCTTCACCAGTAGCGCAGCGATATAATGAAAAATGGATAATAGTGACATCTAAAAGATGAATGGTTCGATCTTCTCCCACAAGGAGTACTATCCTGCCAAGTACGGTTAAAGGGTTGATTATGTGAAATGTCACGAGGCGTGGCCTCACCTCAATCATGAAATATCACAACAGTTCATCTTCCTCAATGACATCAGCAGTGCAATGATCATTTTCTTCATTAATATCAGGACAATCAAAGTATAAAGAAACAGAAACCGTGTTGACAGAGATTAATTAGCCTTCAGCAAATGAGCATGTTGCTGAAAAAGTCCCTGATTTTCCAACAGTGACTACCATGAACAACATTGAACCATATGTAAAAATACCACAAACGAAAATGGTTAGATTTCAAGGACTAACGCCTAATATTACTCAGAACATAACTGTAACACCCTGAAAATCGGGGGTCGTGTATAAACTCAACTCCCGAGTTCCAGACCGTCACTTATGCAACAAAAATGATTATGATTCAATGTTGTCTGATTTAAAGCATTCACATGAGTAAAAGTATACCAAAACTGCAATTCATACTTCAGATCCAGTGATAAAAGCAAGCGGAAGACTAAACAATATATATATATATCACTGTATGGAAAAACAAAGTAAATCTCATCTGTCTCTAAAGTATGAATACATCTCTGAGTCTCATATACATATACATGAACAAAATGAAATATTCAAAATAGTCCCACTAAAGTCCCATCAATCCAGGTCACCTACGCAAAGCCATCATGACACTGCATGTACGAGAACTCGTCCTGGTCCTCGTCGAAGTCTGGCTCTGCCTCCTGGATCTCAGCCTCACCTGCATCTACAACAGGGTCTGGTGGGTGTTGCAAACACCATCTTGTAACGTGGGAGTGAGTGATCAACTCAGTGGAATCATAGAGCAAAGATTAGCATGTTCACAATTCAATCATGCGATAATAGTAAAGCAGTAAATCAGACAATCCTAATATTATTGTTAATGCAAGATGACATGACGTGATGTATGCCCTCACCGACGATCTCCCTCATACGGCAACATCTTACGACCGTGGCATGCAATCGACCCTCAAGTGCTCCACATCTTCCAGGCACATGCAATGGTATGGTGATATGATTTCTGAGTTGTTATTAGTCCATTCAAACAGCAGGATTGGGAAACTAAGGTACTTCCCTTGTATCAATCCCAACACAGATCCTGTCTGGTGTCCTCACTCCTAGTAGTCTCATACGATGTATATTTTGTAGGTCACTGCAAGGGCTGCCAGGGCTGTTGCTCGCACTCGTTGCACCGCTCCTCCATCACCTTATCAATACAGGCCTACTGTACTCTACTGCTACTGAAGGGTCGTCGCCTCCCGTAAACTCAGAATACGCTCGCGGTCACTACAAAGGACTCGTCGCCTGATCAGTGTAGGCCGACAGCTAGAATATAGTGTCCCATACCACCATAATCTGCTCACGAGACTAGGTGCTCACTGGTCACTACGGGGAGGTTTGTGGCCCCAGCGTAGGCCGACAGCTCGACCACGATGTCCCATACTACCATGCCCGGTTCATGAGTCTTCGTGGATCAAGGTACCATGGTTAACAGGGTTTACAATGGTAAGTTCAGTACCCTAGGTTCAAGCAGTTATGACTCATACAAGGTGAACATACATCGGCCAGTCAAGTTGCTTGACGGGCTCAACTAGCCCGATCGCATCTCAAGTCGAACGACATGAAGTGCATAAAACACTTCGTGTGGCCTAACCACTGCCGCCAACTTCAAACACGACTCGCGTTCATCGAAGCGTCGTTTGTGGCCAAGACCAGCCAGCCACGAATTCGATCGGTTACCGACTGCCTGGACTAAGTATAGTCCCAAACAATTATGGAATCACATCAGCGATTGATATAGGAATATTGGAATTGAAATACAATCATGTGAGCATGTTAACACATGTTATAACATTCAACTTAAGCAAATCTTCAAACACATATATTTCATGCATGTATTGAAATCATGCATATAGTCAACATGTAGGAAATTAGTTAGGTCAGCATATTAATTGAGAAATCCATCTCAAACTAATTCATAACATCATTTAATTCAATACATACTAATACAAGCATTTATACAAACACATACACTACACACTTAAGTCTACATATAGTATGTCGACCCGAAGTGCGCAATTAGGCAAATCTCTTCGCCAAACTAATTATGCACGTATTCCTAACTTCCTAATGCGACAACAAACCATGTCAATCACATCAGAAAAATATGAATGTAAACTGTACTTCCTACAAATGACTAAAATGCCCTAAATCTCATATTCTTCGTTAATTTACGAAACAGGAAACGGAGAGCATGTTGTACATATCAAACGGTGATGCCGTCGATAATCTACTATTAAACGACATTGAAAGCGTTGTAAACCATCAATCAAAGCGTCTAAAATCCTCACCTAGTCTCTTAGAGACGTGTCGTTTCGAACGGAGCGTATACGCTTCGTCTACGGCAGTAGGAGAAGCTGTTTTACAAGTTACGTTAGCTAACATGCTATAAATCTAAGTAATCCCTAAATCAAAAACTTTTAGGGTTGTTTCATACCTGAAAAAGTAGAGAAATCACTGGCCAGGTGATTGGGAAGAGTTGCTGAAGCACGTGCAATCAGCGACACGAAGGCGGGAAAAATCCCTTCTACTCTCTCCCTCAAACTCTCACCTTTTCTCTCTCCCAAAGCTAGGGTTTTGAAATTTTGGATGGGAGAGAGGAATGTGGGTTTCAACCCCTTTTATAAGCTTAAAAATGCCAGAAACAGGCTCCGGAACGAAGTTTACTTAGTGTATATCCAATTTGGGGTTGTTTCGGTCCAAAAGATGCTTTCTGGTGGTCCCCTGGTCGAATGCGATCGGACTTAAGCTCATGCGTACCTGATCTAGCACGTATTAAGTTTTCAGTCCGGCAGGGTTCGCAGATCGCACGTGGCGGACCAGTTTCAGTTCAGCGGTCACCGCACATAGATCAGGGCTGAAAGTCTCATGATAAAAAATAAAAATTTTTCCTGATCCGAGGGTGTAATCTGGTTGAATTCTGACGGTCAAAACGCTCAATACTGACACGTCAAGTCGTGTGCCAGATTTGAATTTGAAATTCCAATTCTGTCCCTATTCGCGCTCTCTTCAGTCCGGGCTCAATGAAATAGTCTGTGATTATCAGTTTGACTTGATTTTCGAAATGATTGTCAAGTCCAGCTAGGCGGTTCTAACGGTCTAAGATAGGAGGTATCGGACTTTCGATGTGCGGTCTAGATCCAATACAAAAATTCAAAGCGGTCCAGAGAACAAACCTGCTTAGAGTTTGATCCGAGGTTATAGAGTATTATAGAGTCGTTTGTTCTACTCGATTTGGGTCTTGTAGAACGTATTTAAAGTGATCAGGGACTATTTCCCAGCCACTCCAGTGTTGCGCTAGCTAACTTAGTCATATTTTCTAAAAGAATTAATTCTACGCAATTTCGGGTCGAGTTGGTACTCGGGCCCAAGTACGAGTTTTTCACGGGCGTTACAATAACACATGAAGAAATCTAACAGATGGTCATCAAAACCATTCATCTAAAGAATGAACAAAATCAAAATAAAAGGTTCCAATATTAGACACCATATCCCACTGAAATAGAAGAAATGTCATTTCCTGCTGACTTGAAACACCTAAACTTTAAAAAATTTAATGAGGACAGGTCACCAGAAAAACATATGATGCACTTCATAATAATGATGAGAAATTTCTCTAGAGTTCCTTGGTATTGTTTGCGTTTTTTTGGGTCTTCTCTGACAGGGAAAGCCTTCAGGTGGTATTCAGCTTTAATTCTAGGATCTATTCATACTTGGGAATAGATGCAAAGTATTTTTATGGAAAACTTCTTCTCTTCCAATAGAGAAGTTAGTTTGACTGAACCAACCTCTGCTCGCCAACAAGAAGACGATTCAGTTGATGAATCCATTAGTCGATGGAGAACCTTGGGGACATTATGCTCACAACTCGCTAGAGAAGAAGAGCAAGTCAAGCTATGTATAGAATGCCGAAAACTAGACATTGCGTTAGAACTTACTAGCCCGAATATACAGACATTTCAAGATTTTATTATAAAAGCTTACAATCTGGAAAGGATCAATGTGAAGCTGCTCAATTCTCATATGAATTAGCTATTTCAAAATCTTAAGAGAGCAGCAACAGATTTTGTCAAAGAAGAAAAGAAAAAAAAAAAGAGTCATCAAAATGAACAAAGAAACTCCGATAAAGAAAATATGAGCGATTCTATAACTAAGAAAGTAAAGAAGGAGTTCAGACAATTCAAAAACTACTATATAGCTGAAGAAGATGATATACTTCCTATGATGAATCAATTATTAGATGTAGAGAAAATCAAACTACTATGGTTAAAACATCCAAAGGAAATGAAGAAAATAAGAGAAAATGATTACTGCTATTATCATCATTTTCTTGGACATCGAATTGAGAATTACTTCATCTTAAAGAATATTCCATAAAAGATGATTAGCGATGGTGAAATTTTCATAAGGAAGACATGAAATAAGAAAGAAGCATGAAGCTGTAAGACATGCATATTTGCTGGAGAAGTAAATTCTCATCGGTATATACACCTGTCAATGCCCAGTTCATCAAAATATGTTATCCTTGAAGATGATCACAATTTTGATTTCAAAGATTATGAGGATAATACTTCTAAATCAAAAGGGGGCATGACAAGCAGAATAACAAAAGAGCCTCAAAAGGCAAATACAATGTATTCTGTGCCATTCTGAATAAAAGGTAGATTTTTAAGGATATCAAGTTCAAGCATATCAATTTTAAGTGCTAATAATTATCGCCAAATGAAAAACACAAATGATTATCGCCAAATGAAAAATTTCAATGATTACCGTCAAATCATCAAAAACCATCGTCGCTATCGCCATATTGCCGACATGAAGGCCATTTTCTTATCTAAATTTATCGAAATTAATAGTACTCCCAAGCTGATACACTATTCTAACTATAAATTTTTGTTTCATATCATCGGTAAGGGGCGATATATCAATTTCAATTTAGGGCCTGTTTGATTTTATAATTACAGTGGTAAATCCACATAAATGGGTAATAATTATTTGCCACTGTGTTTCCGATTGAATTTCCAAGGTGATTTGACCGCCACCTTTCATTTATAGCACTCCTCATGTCACCTGAGGAGAAAAAAGTTAAATTGTGGGGCCCACCTTGATGTTTGTGTATTATCCACACCATCCATCCCTTTAGCCAACTCATTTTAGGGCATGAGCCAAAAAAAGAGGCAAATCCAAAGATCAAGTGGACCACACTACTAGAAATAATGGGAATTGAACTCCTATCATTGAAAGCTTCTTGAAGACCCTGGAAGTTTTGGATCAAGCTGATATTTTTTTTCCACTTTATCCATGACCGTGTGACCATATTAACGGGTTGGATGACAAATAAACATCACTGTGGGCCCTAGGGAGAAAATAACTTTCAACCATTGACGTTTTAATGATCCTTATTTCCTAAGGTGTGGTCCACTTGAGCTTTTGATTTTCCTCATTTTTGGGCTTATGCCTTAAAATGTATTTTTTAAAAGGATGGATGGTGTGGATAACTCATATATATCATGGTGGGGCCCACATATTTAAATCAATAATAAAAACGTTTGTATGGACCAATTTTCGAAACATAATTCCAGGTGACTTCCAAACAGGTGTAGGAAGTAATAACTAGGTAATTCCATGTATTTACACAGGGAATTTAAAAATCAAACAGCCCCTTATTACCTTTAGCAGGACATATAAAGCTGGTTGCATATAAATATTATCAGCAATGGCGATCTATCATCTATGGAAATGGAATTTGGTGATCTATCATCTATTATAGTGGAATAAGCTTATATAGCCAACCACATATAAGTCCTATGACAATGATGGTGATCTATCATCTACGGTAGCAGAGCTGAGCATATGAAGCCAACTATGTATAAGACTTATCATCATTGGTGATGGTGATATAGTGAGATCATATGAGTAGTAGTGACAAGCCTATGGCCCTAAAAAGCTTATAAAGAGCATCATGCGCACCCATCCGGGTAGTTGATGAAGCAATCACGTAAGACTTATGTTGTCTGTACAATTTTTGACAGCGTCACAAGAGCTTGTGAGAAAACGCCCTCTCATTAATGGGTCTGACCTTGCAGATGAAGAAAAAGTGAGTCTCTGAAATAAGATGACTCCTCAGATCCCTAGCTTTATTTTAGTAGTAACGCATGTGGATATGTCTCTGAAGAAAGATGACACCTCATTGATGGACTGACGACCCTAGATTTGGTACTCGAAGGTAACCTTACGCGCCCGTGAACTCTAGAGAGTTACCATGGCTAACCCTGTGCGTAAAACCCACCTTGTTTACTGCCCCGGTAGCTTCACTGGGCCCTTCTGATGGATTGCGATTTGTGAACTCCCCAACAACAATAAGCCCAGTGAACTCTATAGAGTTACAGAGGCCATTCGCGTAAGATCCAGCTCCAACTACTTATGAGCCTAAACTGCGATTGCTCTAACTACTTACGAGCCTAAACTGTGATTGCTCCAACTACTTAAGAGCTTAAACCATGTGTGAAAGTGTCCAATCCAATCAAGTCAAGCCAGTCAAGTCTAGTCTAGTTCAGTCTAGTCAAGTCCAGTCATGTCGAGTCAAAATGTGTTCAGAAAAAAAGATATTTATCCTTCCAACATGAGCTATGGGGTCTTTCAGTCTGTTGCCTTCTTGATAATGAAGAAATATTATCTCGTGAAATCCTCAAAGGTGGCAAAGATTAAAATAGTAAAGAATTATCATTTTTTTCTAGACAGCTTGATGACTCACATATATTCTTTTGATTCCTTAAAGGAACGTTGAGTGTTATCAATCTTTCAAGAGTAGCAGCATGATTTGCTTCGCAAGTATTATCTTCCAAAGAAATCTTTATGCAAAGCTGACCTGGACAGGGGGGCATAATCTGTCTCTTCAAAATAACCTATACCTTGGTCTTTCAAATAATTTCTTACGTGCGGTAAAAGAATATGTATGGCATAGTCTTTTGGATAATAACTACCCACCAAATAACATTGGTGAACCCACTAACACATTAAGCAATAAGAAGTATGGACTGGATAGTTATTGTTGGGAATTATGTAGTGAGATCCAGTATTGACATTTAAAAGTTGCCTCCACATCAAGCCTAGTTATATGATTGGCTGGGATAATATGATTCTCACTAGAACTTGTTACCTTTTCTCAATGGAAGAGTAATGGACTTGATAGTGACAAGGAACGAATTGTCACCCTGTTCGTAGAAAGGCGTTCTATCTCATTGATCACTATGAAGATAGAGTGCTTTTGTTGCTGCATTGTCCTCCCTATTGAAGCATTCTTGGTGCATCTAACCGGGGGCATTTAGTTTTTCGTTCGAGAGATCATTCAGTCTTATGTTCGAGTGCGATCATTTAGTCTTCCGTTCAATTATGATCATTCATTCTTCTATTTGATCGCGATCATTTAGTCTTCCGTTCGAGCCTGACCATCCAATCGTCTTTTGGCTGTAAATCTTTGAGCTTGATTCCTTCCATCGTGTTTCATTTAATAGCATTTGGTTTGAGCACAATCCTCCATCTGAGCACGTTTCATCAGGCTTTAGTTCGAACTCAACTGTTGAAGTTCTCCATTCAAGCGACCTTCTCTGATATGTGATCAACTCTACATTCATGAAGAGTCCTTTGCTCGGAAAGGATTTTTGTGTAGAAGAAGATCGATCCTCAATTTGATTTTGTATACAAATTAAAGAAGGATCGAGAGGGCATTTGTTGGTGCACAAAAAATGTATGTTTCAATAAGAAACAAATGCATCTGAGTTAGGGATTTATTCAATGATAATAAAGAATTTTTTAAGAGAACATTGATCATATTTATTTGAGTTCATTTACATCCTCTGATTTCCTTGATTTTGAAAACAAAGTACAATTAATCTAATGCAATGAATGAAAGAGAAGACAATCAGATAGAAATTTCGACAGCATTCCGACACTTATTTCAGTCATCTTCAAATACTTAGGAGGAATGTCGATCTGATTAACCAGTCTTTGATGAAATAGAGGTTTGTGCGGGCTAGAAGCCTTTGTTTTGTCGACTAAGATTGATTTTGAGCATCATTCTAGTCATCTTTCCTTGAAATATGTAGCATCCTTCCAGTCCTTCTTCTATAAAACATAAAGAAGTCCATTGAAGTGTGACTAGGCCTCGAAGAAATCAGGCCGATCATGTTAAACAGGCCTAAAAAGTCCCTCAGAATGTAAGATAATGGGGTTGTCACCGTCTGTTTGATTTGAAACTTTATATGGAGCATTAAAACCACAAATTAACCGTTCGCATCAAATTTCAGCTCCTGGATCCCTGTAAAAATGACCAAACTGACAGACCAGCCCTTGAAATCCTGATTTGAGGCCCGCCTTATATCTGGATATGCTTCAAACTCGGTTTCAACGCATTAAACATAGTGGCTAAGCAGATGGACAGAGCAGATTTTCCACAAAAATCACGTTGGAACCACATGAACATTGTATGTACATGAAGCAAGAGTGCACAAGCTGTGCACTGAGTTCCTCAAGGTCGGTCAGCGCATGCTAACCGACGTCTTCTTCTTCATTTTAAAAGAATGCAATAGCATCCTCACTGTGCATTTACAATTTTCTTACTGGGGCCTACTCCATATTCAAATCATCAATCTATACAGTCCATTATGTATAAAAGGGAGATTTAACCCTTGCCAAGGTGGTATTTTGAAACCATGCAGGTTGTTGTAGAATTCTAACCATTGAACATAAAATGAATGGCGGAGTAGATAAGCTCGTGGGGTACACTGATTTCACTCCAAAAGCACTCCCTTCCGGATGGTTTTTCGCCCTGAGTACAATGTATGGAGTAGATTTTCCACTTGGCTTCAATAAGTGGGCCAACACACTTCATAGAGTCGACGTACGTCGACTCGTTGAAAAACAGAGGTTCCGTCTTTTTGTTGTGGGCCACCATCATGCAGTGAAAGGTGGATCTGAACCTTTCATTGGGTAGAGGGGGAAAAACCCATTAAAACCATGTCGAGCTTTCATGATCACGTTATTCCTTATGATTGTTATATCGATCACAAAGAGACTATTTGGCTACTATTTCAATTTGATTATCTCAGTGGGCCACATCATCAGATGATTGAACTTCACCATTCATGGTTGAAATCTCGAGATTAATCTAGTGAATGGTGTGGATCTCCCAAAAGATGACCATATTAGGCATTACCAATAAAATAGTGAAAGGAAATGGCTTTGCTTCTCTGTTTACGTCTGACTAGAAGTATGGTCAGTTGCGCGGTCTGTGCAACAGAATTCTTTCCTCGTACAGCATAACGGGACACTTGGTCTTCAAGAATCATCACTTATCCCGAATTTGTTGCGCGGGTCGCACAAGCGGCAGACCGCGCCACAACATCTTTCACTTACACGGTACACTCAATGACACTTCTCTCTCTCTCCTCACTCCTTTTCCATGTCTTGGCCCAAAGGGTATTTATAGGCTCCATTACTCTTACGAAGTCGTGATCACCACCACTTATCCCTTCACACATGAACTTCTTCTTTTCTTAAACCATGATGTCCACCAAGCTCCTTCTTAAATGGTGTTGTACAACCTTTCTCCCTTAAAATGACACTTGTGCACCGTTTTTTACCAAACTACTATTTTCAATGTCTTTTTACTGAAATACCTAAACTACCCCTGGACATAGAATTTTACCAAAATACTTAAACTACTCCTGGACATGGAATTTTACCAAAATACCTAAAATACCCCCAGAGCTGAAATTTTAACAAAATACCCAAAATACCCCTGGAGCTGGAATTTTACCAAAATATCCAAAATATCCCTGGAGTTGAAATTTTACCAAAATACTCAAAATACCCCTAGAAAGATCCACACCATGAAATTCTTTGACCAATGCAAGGCATATTTTTTATGCCTCAATAGACGCCCCCTTGATCCTTCTTTGATTGATTCATGAAATCAAATGGAGGATCAATCTTCCTCTACCTGAAGAACTCGAATGAACTGCAACTAAAGGATGACTGAATGATGATGCTCACATGGAAGACTGGATGGTCACACTTGACCAGGAGATTGGAATACTCATATTTGACCAGAAGACTAGAATGCTCATATTTAACCAGAAGACCGAAATGGTCACATTCAAATAGAAGACTTGAAGATCGTGTTTAAATGGAAGACTTGAATGATCACGTTTAAACGGAAGACTTGAATGATTGCTCTTGATGATCACGTTCGAATGGAAGATTTGACTGCCCCCAGCCAGTAGTGTCGAGCAAATGCTTCACTAGAGAGGAAAATTCTCTTTTCATCGAAACACGTCTCTACAATAGTTGTGATGACTTTGTCTTTAGGCAATTTCATCAGAGAACTATCTTTCAACATCGTTGTTGCTGCAACGGTCTCTTTGATCACCTCCAGCGACTCTTTTCTTCAATTTCGTGTCTAAAGAGTTGTTCCTTAATGTTGATCCTGCCACAACAACTTTTTGATTGTTTCCTTTATTCATGATCTATATAACCCAAGCTTTTCGAATAGTAGTATTTCCTGCCAAATTGATCGGAGTCAGTATTTCAAGATATTATAACTATAAATTTAACTTTATGCAGTATTGATAAATTTTGAAATAGATTGATAGTTTCTTCTCTTTTTTAGGCTGATTGTGATATTCGCTTTGTCATCGTCGTTTGCATTGTATTCTTTGTATTCTTTATATTGCACTCTTGGAGATTTCATCTTTATCTGTCAAGGTTCGACCGCTGAGTCTTTTTACTAAGTCTTCTCTAGTTGGTGCTCCTTAGTATTTTTTCATAGACTTTTCCTTGAATCTTGGCTAATTCTGAAAAATATACAAGTCTTCTTTCAATTTCCATTTAATGACTTTCCACAGGTCATAGAAATTACTGATGATGATTCCATTTGATCTGGTACTTGGAGTCTTACGATACCATTACTAGAATAGTGAGAAGTTATGAATCAGCATATGAATTCCTTTGCCACGCATAAGAGATTATCAGAAAGACTAAGGCATAGATTACTTTGAAGACATTAAATCCTGCCCCCTTTCCAGGTCAGCTTTGCATAAAGATTTCTTTAGAAGATAATATTTCTAAAGTGAATCCTGCTGATACCCTTGAAGGATAAATAATCTTTGCTACTCCTTTAACAAATCCAAAGAATATATTTGGATCTTTATATTGTCAGGAAGATAATGATAATTCTTCACTAGTTTAGTCTTTGCTGCCTTTTGAAAATCTTATGCGATAATATTTATTTATTCATTAAGAAGGCGAGAAACTAAAAGACCTTACGGTACTTATCAACATATTAATTGACCTTGAAGACTTGAACCTTTGAGTAGATAATTGTCAATATCTTAAAGATGTTCATTGTCTTTATAATTTAAACTTGATTCAAAAGAAGCACATTTTTGAATGTTGTCTAATCAATGTTTAAGATTTTATTAGGCAATTGCACATTTGAGTATATCCATAGTAAAATAGGTATCTACAACATTTTGAATGCTATTCATAGTTTATGCTTTGCATATTTGAGCATATCTAAAGTGAAATATGTATCTGCGACATTTTGAATGCTATGAATAGTTTATGCTTTTAAGCAATAGAGATAATATACTCTTGACTGACCATACCTTGACTGGATTGGACTAGACTAAACTGAACTTAACTCGACCAAACTTGACTGAATTGGACTGACACGACTAAACTGACACTACTGTACTGACACCTACTGGACTCAATTGGACTGACACCTACTGGACTCAACTGGACTGACACGTACACACACAGTTTAAGTTCTTAAGTAGTAGTGCAACACATAGTTTAAGCTCTTGAGTAGTGGAGCAAGCAGATTCTTAAACTCATATAGGAGTCGGCTCTCATGTGATGGTCTCTGTAACTCTTAGGAGTTCACTAGACTTCTCACTGCCTGGGGAGTTTACAAACCGTGATCCATTAGAGGAGCCCAGTAAAGCTACCAGGGTCGTGAACTCGATTGGATTTATACAAAGGGTTGGCCGTAGTAACTCTCTAGAGTTCAAGGGGCTCGCAAGGTTACCTTTGGGGTACCAAATCTAGGGTTGTTAGTCCATCAATGAGTAGGTTTAGGCCCTTCCTCATGAGTTAGTGCTGAAATCAAGCTGTAGATCTGGGGGTCATATACATGGTCGGCCTATCTATGGACATGGCCAAAGAGTTCACACTGCGGTCCGCTTTTTCTTTGCCTGCAAGGTCAGGCCCATTCATGGGAGGGCATTTTCCTCAGTTCCCGGTGACGCTCCCGGAAAGCTATACAGACAGCATGGGGATTACGCGTGATAAGCCATTGATGACTTTTTAGCCTTTTAGGCTTTTGGTCAGTGGCTTCGTCCGCAACTCGCATGGGTATGCGTACGATGGCCTTCATGGGATTTTTAGGGCCACTGGCTTCTTGTCGCTGCCCGAATGACGACCTTGATAGGTCTTATGCGTAGTTGGCCATATAGGCTTGGCTAGGCTGCCTTGAATGATAAGCAACCATCATTGTTATCAACTTTATGTGTGGTTGGCTATATAATTTATTCCACCGTCAAGAAGATCAATGATTGATATTTCAGATCAATAATTGACATCTCACATCAATAATTGATATTTCGCCACCGCTGATAATACTTTGAGAATATTCATATTATGTTAGAAATAGTGTATCAGCTTGGCGATGATAGTAATTTTGATAAACGATTGATGAGACAGCGATAGTTGTTAATCTGGGCGATAATCATCAGTACTTGGCGATTTTGACAGAAATCTTTGGCGTTATTGTCAATCGTCAATGCTTGACAGCATTTGTCAATGCTTGGCTGCTATCATCAGTGTTTGGTAGCGATCATCAACGCTTGGTAGCGATCATCAATGCTTGGTAGCGATCATCATTAGCGCTTCGCATTTAACCATGACTTGATATGTTTGAAAGCCTATCTTGCTTTGGCAATGACTTGATATGCTTGAAAGCCTGTCTTTCATTCAAATACACAAAAGAAATGCATTCTATGGCAAGAAATATATTTCACAACTTTAACTCACCTGTCTTGCCTCCTTTTGATTAAAAAGCATTGCTCTGGGAATCTTCATAATCAAAATCACAATGTTGTGACCTTACGCCGCATCACCTCATACTTTTTGCCTAAGATTAGCTTTGCCCCCAGTCCTGAACTAATCAGGCCCGTGTACTCTTATTTCTTTTTTCCTTTCTCTTTTCTTTTGTGTCATAACCTTAACGATTTCGCCTTTATCAACCATCTTCTATAACTTGTTCTTCACGCCATTCAATTTTCTTTCTTCTTCAATTGCATCTTCTGAATTTCTCCTGAAATTTGAAGTCAATTGAAAATTTACACTTTTATTCATTCTCATAAGGGAAAGTACATGACCTCGTCTTTTGCAATCCTTTTGCTTCTCTACTCGTCGCTGACAATAGTTAATGCTTAATAGCAATCGTCAATGCTTACTAGCATTAGTGCTTGCTTTTGTCCCCAACTTTGACCTGTAAAAATTGATATGGACAATTATCATAAACAACTATCATCTAGGGGAATCAATGATTACCTCACATGGGATTTTGAGATTTCAACATTCTGAGACTTCGTTGGCATTTTGAGATTGCTTATTTTGCCCCCTGAATAATTGTGCCGTGAATCTTCTGAATCAAAACATTGTGATTCTTCTTGGTCAAAACATTGTAATTCTTTCACCAAGTGATTATTTTCCATTGCGATCGTATGTCATTACTTTCTCCTTTATTTCATACATCTTCTTTTATGATAGTTTTACTATTTTCAATCATCCCTTGTAGAATATTCTTTTATTCTTTGCTTCATTTTCTTTGAATACTGTAACCGTGACAGTTTGATTGATTCCTCATAAGCAGTATGTCGTCTACTTCAACTGTATATTTCCCTTAATCCTTGAATCGTCCAAACTCTTCGTCAAAATTTTTTATGTTCTCTTTAGTAGAATTTCGACTCTTTAGCAGAATTTCGACGCTTTCTTTCTTCAGTAGTATCTGTTGCTACTCTTTTGAGACTTAAAAATAACTAAGTCATAGGAGAATTGAGCAACTTCACTTTGACTCTTTTCAACTAGCAATTTTAACTTGCTTTTCTACTCTGAAAAGTTGTGATAATGCCCCCCTGGGTTCTCTATTAACCGTTGAATTCGTTAATTCGTTAACTGATTCATCTGCTTATTGGTGAGCAACGTCTGATTCAATCGATCTAACTCTTCATCTGAGCATTTTCCTCAAGGTTTACTTGTTTTTCATGGTAGTCGCTGTTGGAAAGCTATGGACTTCAGTAACACGTTATTCTGGTGAAGACTTTGTATCTTCCTCACCTCTTTATGTATATCATTTAATTCTCTTTTGATGGCATTGTGCCAATACAATACTCCATCAATTAGATGTGCTATAATTGAATCAACAAGTGACTCCAAATGTTTCCTTTTTCCAGCCTTGGAAGATTCACAAATGCACCACCCTTTCACTATTTGATCTATTAACTGGCCATGTGTGGGATCCGCATAGCACTGCAGATGAGGACCATCTTCAGAACTTTTAAAGACCTTGGTAGTATTTTTCCTTTCCATTCAAGTGAATATGACCTTTTGATGAAGCTTTTCATATGGGACTATCTTGCACAAGCATTTCAGCAAATCTTGATGCTCCTCAAGTGAAATAGAAGAAGGCTATGGAAGGAACTCTGCCATCATATTCATAGGGATGCTGCAAAAGAACTTCCAGATCAAAGCAGCCTATTCTTCTTCCTTAGACATGTGCTGACTAATTGATGTTTGAATCGCTCCTGTATAAGAAGCTAGCTCTCTCTAGAAATTATCATTGTTCTGGCATTATTTGTCTTTAATCGAAACTGATTTGATCTCTCTCCAGAAAGTCTATTGGAAGTGAAGTAAACACTTATATTAGTTGGGAGAAAGATTACTGTGGTATATCTGTCATTTAGAATAGAGTGTTAGTTAATTTATTAAATAAATTGTACATTATTTTCAGAGATGAAGAGGAGGATGTTCCTGTTGAGAGTCACCATTTTGGTATCTGTAAAGTGATAAATGTTCTCTGAATATTTTCTAAGTTACCATTGAATAATAAATCCCCAAATCAGATGCATTTGTTTCGTATCGAAACAAAATGGCAACTCTGTTGAGGATTTATTCAAATGATAACAAATGCATCTGATTTATGGATTTATTCAATGATAACAAAGAATTTGTTGAGAGAACATTGATCACATTTATCCGAGTTCATTTACATCCTCTGATTCCCTTGATTCTTAAAATAAAGTACAATTAATATAATGCAATGAATGAAAGAGAAGATAGTCAGATAGAAATTTTGACAGCATTACAATGCTTTTTTTTACTCATCTCCTAATACTTAGGAGGAATGTCGATCTGATCAACTAGTCTTCGATGAAATTGAGGTTTGTGCGGGCTTGAAGCCTTTAATTTGACCGCTGAGGTCAATTCTGAGCATCATTCTAGTCATCTTTCCTTGAAATATGGAGCATCTTTCCAGTCATTCTTCTTTGAAATATGAAGAAGTCCATTGAAGTGTAGCCAGGCCTCGAAGAAATCAGGCCGATCATGTTAAACAGGCTTAAAAAGTCCCCCAGAATGTAAGATCATGGGGTTGCCACCATCTTCTCTACTTAAAACTTTATATGCAGCATTAGAACCACAAATTAACCGTTCACATCAAATTTTAGCTCCTATATCCCTATAAAAATGACCAAACTGAAAAATCAGCCCCTGAAATCTTGATTTGGGGCCCACCTGATATCTGGATATGCTTCAAACTTGGTCTCAATGCGTTGAACATAATGGCCAAGTAGATGGATGGAGCAGATTTTCTACGAAAATCATGTTGGAACCACATGTACAATGCATGTACATGAAGCACGAGTGGACAAGCAGTGCACTGAGTTCCACAAGGTCGATCAGCGGATGCTGACTGACATCTTCTTCTTTATTTCAAAAGAATGCAACAGCGTCCTCACTATGCATTTATAATTTTCTTACTGGGGCCTACTCCATATTCAAATCATCAATCCATACTGTCTATTGTGCACAGAAGGGAGATTTAACCCTCGCCAATGTGGCATTTTGAAACCATGCAGGCTGTTGTAGAATTCTAACTGTTGAACATAAAATGGACGATGGAGTAGATAAGCTCATGGATTGCACTGATTTCACTCCAAAAGCACTCCCTTTCAGATGGTTTTTCGCCCTGAGTCCAATGTATAGAGTGGATTTCCACTTAGTTACAATAAGTGGGCCAACACACTTCATAGAGTCGATGTACGTCGACTCTGTTGAAAAATAGAGGTTTCATTTTTTTCTTGTGGACCACCATCATGCAGTTAAAGGTGGATCTGAACTGTTCATCAGGTAGAGGAGGAAAAACACATCAAAACCATGTTGAGCTTTCATAATCATGTTCTTCCTTATGATTATTTTATCGATCACAAAGAGACCATTTGTCTACTATTTCAGTTTGATTGTCTCAGTGGGCCACATCATCAGATGATTGAAGTTCACCATTTATAATTGAAATCTCAAGAGGAATCTAGTGAACGGTGTGGATTTCTCAAAAGACGACAGTATTGGGCATTACTAACAAAATAGTGAATGGAAGTGGCTTTTCTTCTTTATTTACTTCTGACTGGAAGTCCGGTTGGTTGCGCGGTCCGCGCAACGAAATTCTTTCCTCGGACAGCATAATGAGACACATGGCCTACATGAATCATCACTTAGACGAATTCCCGTATCTGTTGCGCGAGTCACACAAGAGGCAGGCCATGTAACAACATCTTTCACTTGCGCAGTTTGGCGGGATAACATCTTTCATCTGCGTTGTTCATTCAACAGAGACTTTCGTTGCGCGGTCCACGCAACAACAACTCTTGTTGTGTGGTATGCGCAATGACACTTCCTTCTCTCTCTCCTCACTCCTTTTCCACGTCCTAGCCCACGAACTGATCGAACCCTTCAACTGTAGTAGGGGAAGGGTATTTATAGGCTTCACTACTCTTACAAAGTGGTGATCACCACGACTTATCCCTTCACATATGAACTTCTTCTTTTCTTAAACCATGGTGTCCACCAAGCTCCCTCTTAAATGGTGCTATATAACCTTTCTTCCTTAAAATGACACCTGTGCACCCTTTTTCTTTTACCAAACTACCCTTTTCAATATCTTTTTACTGAAATACCTAAACTACCCCTAGACATAGAATTTTACCAAAATACCTAAACTACCCCTGGACATGAAATTTTACAAAAATACCTAAAATACCCTAGAGCTGGAATTTTACCAAAATACCCCTAGAGCTGGAAAATACCCCTGAAACTGAAATTTTACCAAAATACCCAAAATGCCCCTGGAGCTAGAATTTTACCAAAATACCCAAAATACCCTTGGAAAGATCCACACCATGGAATTCTCTGACCAATGCAATGTCATATTTTTTATGCTTCAACAATGTACGAAAGTTCTCATTATGTGTTATTGAGAACACAAGTAATGAAAAAGAGATTTTGAGAGGAGAAGATATCAAAGATAAAAAAGAAAAGGCCAGAAGAAGAAAGAAGAAGGGAATCAAGTTACGCTGGGAGAGAGTTGTGTGAATCATGAGTTGCTGCATGGGTAGCAAATTGCAGAAGATTCAAGTTGCGCTGGAGAATTGAGTTGTGCGGAATTGAGGAGTAGCGTGGATCCACGCAACTCATCACAGTTGCGCGAGTCCGCATAATTGGTCATTTGGATGGTTGTGTTGAGACACGTAATGATGTGAAATGGGGTCCACAGCATGAGAATTGAGGGCCCACATGTATAGAAGCCTATAAATACCCCCTACCACTCTTATTTGAGGGATTGGATTTCCAAAAGACCAGTCCATCTGACAGGTATTGGAGAGAGAGGAGGGAGAAAGAAGAGAAGGAAGAAGGCAAAGCCACGCTCCTTGTGAGTTACGCCAGCCCATGAAACTCCTCGGCCTACGCAACTCACCGAGGAGTTATGCTGATGACCCGTGAAGCGATGCTATGTTTTTTTTCAGAATGCCTTAAGTCATTCTGAAATTCTTAAGGGATTCTTAGCATTCTCTTATTGTATCGATGAAAGCAGATGCATGCGTGGATATGACTAGCGCAACTCAAGTAAGTTGTGCACCCCTATGCAACATGAGTTTTGTTGTGCAATGCAGCTTTGTGGGTTCTCTCCACACTTCATTTTCTGAAGAATACATTTCTTATATGTTGGTTTGAAGTAAGGATTTTAGATCTGTACAACTCTTCTATCGCTTCGACAAATGCAAAATATGCCGAAATCCTGCTGAAATTACCATTGAATTGCTTCTCCTTTCAAGCGTGCACTAATTCTTTGTACTTTGTTTTTGAATCAAGGGAGATATGAGGATGTAATTGAAACTCAGGATTAAAGAAATCTATGATGAATGTTCTTCTATTTTCTTTGTTATTATTGAATGGTAAATCCCCAAACAAAATGCTTTTCATTTCTTATCAAAACAGTTGGACCGGCCCTTTCACTATTACTAATGTTTATCCTCATGGGGTTGTCGAGATAAAGAATCTAAACAATGGAAATGAATTCAAAGTAAATGGATATCGATTAAAGTTATTTGTTGAGAAATTTGATTCAAAAGACATCCATACATCTAATTAATCTAGTCTACCAGGATTGATCTCTGTAATGCCCTGAAAAAATCCGTACTTGGACTCGAGTACCAACTCGACCAGAAATCGCGTAGGATTAATTCCTTTGGAAAATAAGTGTAAGTTAGCTAGCGCAACGCTAGAGTAGCTGGGAAATAGTCCCTGATCACTTTAAATACTTTCTACAAGACCTAAAGCAAGTAGAACCAATGACGCTATAATACTCTAAAACCTCGGATCAAACTCTAAACTGGTTTGTTCACAGGACCTCTTTGAAACTTTGTATTGGATCTAGACCGCACGTCGAAAGTTCGATACCTACAATCTTAGACCGTTATAACCGCCTAGCTGGACCTGATCACTTTAAATACTTTCTACAAGACCTAAAGCAAGTAGAACCAATGACGCTATAATACTCTAAAACCTCGGATCAAACTCTAAACTGGTTTGTTCACAGGACCTCTTTGAAACTTTGTATTGGATCTAGACCGCACGTCGAAAGTTCGATACCTACAATCTTAGACCGTTATAACCGCCTAGCTGGACTTGACAATCATTTTGAAAATCAGGTCCAACCGACATTCAGAGGCTATTTCATTGAGCATGGAGTGAAGAGAGTGAGAATAGGGTTAGATTTGGAATTTGAAATTCAAATCTGGCACACGACTTGGCATGTTATTATTAAGCGTTCTGACCGTCAGAATTCAGCCAAATTACACCCTCGGATCAGGAAAAATTTCTATTTCATATTACGAGACTTGTAGACCTGATCTATGTGCGATGACCGTTGAACTGAAACTGGACAGCCACGTGCGATCTACGAACACTACTGGTCTGAAAATGGGATGTGAGCGACATCCGACGTGCATGAACTTAAGTCCGATCGCGTTCGACCAGGGGACCACCAGAAATATCTTTTTGGACCGAAACAGCCCTGATTTGGTTAGGCATCAAGTAAACATTGTTCCCAAGCCTGTTTTGGGCATGTTTTAGGTTATAAAAGGGGCTTAAACCCTCACTTCTCTCACCCATCTGAATTTGCTAGAAACCCTAGCTGGTGTGAGAGAAAAGGTGAGAGATTGTGAGAGAGAGTGGGAGAGAATTTCCTGCCGCTTGCACTACTTGTTGCACGTGCTTAAGCAACGCGCCTCAATCACTTTCCCCGTGATTTCACCGTGTTTCTAGGTAAGAAAATATCCCAAACACTTGCTGATTTAAGATTCCTTCGGTTCCTTAGCATGGTAGCTTATAGATCTTGTGTATTAGGTTCCCGGTTCGCCGTAGACGAAGCGTATATGCTCCGTTCGAATCGGTTCACCTCTAGGGAAAAGGTGCGGATTCTAAACACTTTGATTGAATGTTTTCAACGCTTTCAATGTTGTTTAATAGTAGATTATTGACGGCAACGCCGTTTGACATGTACAACATGCTGTCCGTTTCCTGTTTCGTAAGCAGACGAAAAATATGAGATTTAGGGCATTTTAGTTATTTGTAGGAAATACTGTTTTCATTCATATTTTGCTGATATGTTTGACATGGCTTCTTGTCGTATTAGGATATTAGGAATGCGTGCATAATCATTTTGGTGAAGAGATTCACCCAAATGCGCACTTTGAGTCGACAGACTATATGTAGACTTAAATGTGGACTAAGTGTTTATATAAATGTTTGTATTAGTATGTATTGAATTAAATGGTGTTATGAATTAGTTTGAGATTTAATTCTCAAATAATATGCTGATGTACATGATTTCCTATATGTTGGCTATATGCATGATTTCATTATATGTATGAAATGCATGTGTTGGATGATTTACTTAAGTTGTATGTTATAACATGTGTTAATATGCTCACACTATTGTATTTTATTTCCATTACTCTTATATGATTGCTGATGTGGATTCATAACTGTTTGGGACTATACCTAGTCCAGGCAGTCGGTAACCGAGAAAATTCATGGTTGGCTTATCTTTGCCATGACGCGTCGATGAACGCAAGTCATTTTTTGGAGTTTGCGGCAGTGGTTAGGCCACACGAAGTGTTTTATGCACTTCATGTCACACAGCTTGAGATGCACTCGTACTAGTCGAGCCCATCAAGTAACCCGACTGGCCATTGTATGTTCACCTTGTATGAGTCATAACTGCTTGAACCTAGGGTACTGAACTTACCATTGTAAACCCTATTAACCATGGTACCTTGATCCATAAAGACTCATGAGCCAGGCATGGTGGTATGGGACATCGTGGTCGAGCTGTCGGCCTACGCTGGGGCCACAAACCTCCCCGTAGTGACCAGTGAGCATGTATGACTCGTCAGCAGATTATGGTGGTATGGGACACTATATTCTTGCTGTCAGCCTACACTGATCAGGCGACGAACCCTTTGTAATGACCGCGAGCGTATTCTGAGTCTACGGGAGGTGACGACCCTTCCGTAGCAATGAGAGTACAGTAGGCCTGTATTGATAAGGTGATGGGGGAGCGGTGCAACGAGTGCGAGCAACAGCCCTGACAGCCCTTGCAGCGACCTATAAAATATACATCATATGAGATTACTAGGAGTGACGACCCTATACAGGATCTGTGTTGGGATTGATATAAGGGAAGTACCTTAATTTCCCAATCCTGCTGTATGAATGGATTAATAATAACTCGGTAATCATATCACCATCACATTGCATGTGCCTGGAAGATGTGGAGCACTGTGAGAAGAAAGCATGCTGCGGGCGTAAGATGGTGCCGTATGAGGGAGATCATCGGTGAGGGCATCCATCATGTCATGTCATATTGTATTAAGAACAGTATTAGGAATGTTTGATTTACTGCTTTACTATTATCGCATGATTGTTTTGAGAACATGCTAATCTTTGCTCTATTATTCCACTGAGTTAGCTACTCACTCCCACGTTACGGGATGGTGTTTGCAACACTCACCAGACCCTGTCTTAGATGTAGATGAGGCAGCGATTCAGGAGGCAGAGCCGGATTATGATGAGGACCAGGACGAGTTCTCATATATGCAGTACCATGACGGCTTTGCTTAGGTGGCCTGGATTGACGGGACTTTTCAGTGGGACTACTTTTGACATTTTGATTTCGTTTATTTACATGTATATGAGACTCAGAGATGTATTCATACTTTGGAGACAGTTGAGATCTATTTTATTTTTCATACAGTGATGTGTATATCCTTTAGTCTTTCGCTTGCTTTTATCACTGAATCTGGAGTATGAATTGTAGTTTTGGTATACTTTTACTCATGTGAATGCTTTAACTCAGACAACATTGAATCATAATCATTCTTGTTGTATAAGTGATGGACTGGAACTCGGGAGTCGTGTTTATACACGACCCCCGATTTTCAGGGTCTTACAATCTCCTAGTTTGATAGAGGTATAGGTAGGTTTATCACTTTCATAGGACTAGGGTAGTTTACTTCCACTGTTTGAGGATAGTTTACTTTCCAGTAGTTCGAGTTTTCTTATGCTAACCCATCTTCACACTGAGATCATTAGAAAAGCCTTGAAATTCCTTCTTTAGGTATTACCTCTCCATCACTTCCCTTTTTTTCATTTCACTGCCTCTTTTACATTCCATGGTTATTTCTTTACATTGAGGATAATGTAGATTTTAGGTTGGGAATGGGAGATTAGGGAAACTAATCAGTATTTTCTCATTTTTGAGCAAAAATTTTGAAATTTTCAATGTTTCAAGTTAAAATCTATTTGGGAAGTGATGAATTGTGTACTTAAGAATGCTTTTAGTATAAAAAGATAGAAAGTGAATTTTGGATTGTTGAAATTTGATGAATTAAGTAATATATCACCTCAGTTCTTGCACTCAACCGATTAAGGGGAAGATTGAATACCAGGTCAATCTAAATCACAAGACACACTCAATTTATCTTTTATAAGACATGCTAGAATTTCTGAGTGTTAGTATGTGAATCATTGATAGATTGTGAGAATCAGGTCTGGAGAATTTTATCCACCTTAAAAAAGAAAAGAACCATTTTTTTTTTAAAGAAGGAGATTGACAAAAAGGTCATGAAAAAGAATGCAAAAATAAAGAACGGATAAAAATTAACAGTCAATATAAAATAAAAAACTGGAAAAAAGAAGGAGAAGGGGATAAGTTTAGAATTAGTACTTGAGTTTCAAACCAATCTTAAAGTGATGAGCATGGCTAACATTATGAAATGATAGTATTTTTATGAGAAGTTGATTTTCACGGAGCACTTTAGAGAACTGGGTATATGAAGTTACGCTCTGAATCAATTAAGAACTTATTTGATTGATTACTCAATTGATTTGGCTCTAGGTTTTCAAAATCCCACTTTCTCTCCTCAAGTTATCCATTCAAACTTGATTGTACAAAAGATTGTTTTTCCTAAAGAAGTTTTGGACATTGAGTATTGAGGTTTATTTCACGCATACTTTGCTAGGGATTAGCAAAATGCTAGTTGGGAATTGTGTTGAGGGTCAAATATTACATATTGGACCCCATTTATATCTTGGTTTTATAAACATGATACTGCATTATATCCTATTTTACTCATGTTTGTGTTGAAGGTGAATTTAAGAGCTTTGATTGAAAAGGATGCTGAAAGCATAGATTTAATGCTCAAGAATCACAAAGGTTATGGATGGATCTTATGAGACCAATAATGAAGAATTCACATGCCAAAGATCCAAGAAAACTAAGTGAGGAATGAAGAGAATTGAAGACTTGAAGTGAATAAAATGAACCCTAAAAATCTGCCTGCTTTGACTAGTCCAGGCCCTCCTTCGATCGGTCTAAGGCTCCTCCTTGACTAGTTGAAGATTCTTCGACTCAAACTCTAGTAAAAAAATCCTCTAATTTCCCATCATCCTCGACCAGTTGAAAGTTTTCCTTGACTCATCTAAGGTTATGCAAACAGCACACGGACTGCATAAATTTGTGGCGGTTTCTGGATGTTTCCAACTCGATGGGAAAGTTGGAGTTGTAAAACTATAAATTGGAGTCCTTAGGATGTTCCTAAGCATCTTCTAAGGTTTGAGGAGTGAAGAAAAAGGATGGAGAAGCTGTCACCAAGTGTTTTTCTTCATTTTCCTTAGTTATTTTTATGCTTTTCTTAAGAGATTTTAGTTCAATTGTCATGCCCCAAACTCGGAAATAGGGTTCACAAAATTTTTGATTGTCGAATCCACTGCCGACAGCCTCCGTAGTACCCCATTCTCCGCTCCCAGCACCCATATGCCAAATTTTGATCCTATGATCCTACAAGGAGGATTTTTCAACATACATTTGTTTCATAAGAAGCATAATCACAAGTTTACCCAAATCACAAAGGCAACATCATCATCACATATCCACTAATATAATCAGTTAAATACAATGCTGAAAGGGAAATACATATGTCGAAATCAAAGGTCCAGAAGTCCGTTGCACGCTCCAAGCTCAACACTGCTACGACCTAATGCCACTTACACGCATCTATCGTGCATAAGCTTATAGAAAGCTTAGAGGGTAGTGTAAGTGTGTCCATAAGGTAAGTGTCAAGTATTTAATACAATGTCATAATCATACAATATCGGAAATACTGGCAAGATCATGAATCATATGATATCAGAGTAACCAAAAATATACTGGTAAATCCATGAGTGCCATCAGTCGTACCAAGGCTATGCAATGCAAGGCATGAATGCTAATGGACATATCAAGGCTATATGATGCAAAAATATAATAAGCTAATATCACATGCTAAGGATGGAATACAATATACGATGTGAATGGAATGACCAAGCTGGAGTGTGAAGTTGGGATGATAGTATGTAGTATCGCAAGCTACGGGGTCTATCACAAAGGACTTCTATCCAAAATAGTCTCATACCTAAATTTGGATAGTCAGACTCAATGTGGTAGACTCCTGATCCTAGGTTAGTTGCGTGCCCCAACCAAAATCCTGACCATTGCAAAGGTACACGTAACAAATAGTTACACACCACCAGCCCGAGTGGATATTAAATGAATGAATGAATGAGTATATAACTCCTACTCAATAAGTCCTCATATTAGTATCTTATATCTTTGGGATCATCATCGGGTCTATTACACTCCAAACCAGATTGCTGCCCCATCGCGCGTAACAAGGTGAGTGAAAGAGACATCACTATCCTCCTGCCAATATTAGGCCTGACTCGTTGATAGCGCACCCATTCCTCGAGCTGGTCAAACCTAGCCTAACTTGGCCCCCTCTTCTCAAGTAGGTAAGGTCAAATCCCCTTCCAACCCACCATTATACAGTTGGGGACGTGGCCTAACGGTATACGGCCCTCATGAGCTCATGCATCCACTCAGTCTAGACGTTGGAGCAACCTTTAGAACCAAAAAAGGTTTTGAGACTTTCACACAAGGATATTTATAGCACCCTATGTAAAACAGATTTCTAGTGTCCCATCTAGCCATCCACGATATGCCTATGGAGGCTACGACCCTGATGTTGCTAGGGCATACACTTATTATAATCACACAATGCGAGATGTATGAGTCACACAGTCCAATCATGCATCAATACTGCACATACTGTGCGCTCATGTGGGGCAACTCTTCCTATCAGGGAGTCCCATGAACAATCTACCCTATAACATATGCAATGGCTAACCATATCTCATAAAAAGCATGCAGATGATGCGTATGAGCATGTATCATGATGCTATGCAGTCACATACTCATAATCGGTATCGATAATCGACGTTGATAATGGGCCTGCCAAAGGGCCCAAGGGAAGGTCACAATGAGAAAATTTAACCATCACTGCCCATCAATGTGGACATTTAACCAACATTGCTCCCAAGGAGTGGCCTATATAAAGCCAAACATAAAGTGGGCCCATAGCCTCACACAAGTGCTTAATGTACATCATAATGGGCCTCGCTCAAGGGCCACATATACATCACATCAGGCCTTATCAATGGCCACAATTACATCCCAATGGGCCACATACAATCACAATGAGCCACCTACAATCTTAATGGGCCTTACACAAGGGTCTCATATATCAAGTGGGCCGCATCACATGGGCCTTATACATCACATCAGGCCCCATACAATCACAATGGGCCTAATATACATCATTATGGGCCGCATCACATGGGCCTAATACACATCACTATGGGCTGCTCACATGTGCCTAACACATTAATATGGGCCACTCACACGGACTTAATACACATCACTATGGGCCGCATCACATGGGCCTAATACACATCACAATGGGTCACTCAGACGAGCCTAATACACATCACTATAGGCCGTAACACATGGGCCACTCACATGGGGCTAATACTCATCACTATGGGCCGCTCACACGGGCCTAATACACATCACTATGGACCACATCACGTGGACCTAGTACACATCACTATGGGCTGCTCACACGGGCCTAATACACATCACTATAGGCAGCATCACATCGGCCTAATACACATCATAATGGGTTGCTCACACGGGCTTAATACACATCATTACGGGCCGCATCACATGGGCCTAATACACATCATTACGGGCCGCATCACATGGACCTAATAAACATCACTATGGGCTGCTCACATATGCCTAATACACATGGGCCGCTCACAAAGGCCCAATACACATAACTATGGGCCGCATCACATGGGCCTAATACACATCATAATGGGCTGCTCACACGGGCTTTATACACATCACTATGGGTTGCATCACATGGGCCTAATACACATCACTATGGGCCACATCACATGGGCTTAATACACATCACTATGGGTCACTCACATGGGCCTAATTCACATCACTATGGGCCACATCACATGGGCCTACTACACATCACTATGGGCCGCTCACATGGTCCTAATACACATCACTATGGGCCTCTCACACGAGCCTAATACACATCACTATGGGCCGCATCACATGAGTTTAATACCCATCACATGGGGCCTCAAATACAAAACAGGTGAGCCCTATCACATGGGTCTCAAATACAAGACAAGTGGGCCCTATCACATGGGCCTCAAATATACATCATGATGGGCCTCATGGATGGGCCGCACCAATGGGCCTTAAGTGGGCTGGAGCACACCAAAAATCATTTCAATAGTTGTAGGTGTAACATGTGTGTCACTGTACACTATCATTCCATGGGCCACATGGCCCACTAATGATGATCAGCACTGTCCAAACATTGTTTAGGTAAATCAGTGCCTTCCAAACATTTCCTATGTAAATTAGCACCATCCAGTACCATCCAAACACTATCTATGTAAATCAGCACCATCCAAACATTATTTATGTAAATTAGCACCATCCAAGCATTGTCTATGTAAATCAGCACCATCCAAACATTGTATATGTAAATTAGCACCATCCAAACATTGTCTATGTAAACTAGCATTGTCCAACCATTGTCCAGCGTCGTCCCGCACTGTCTGGATGGTGTGGAGGAAACAAATACATCACGTGAGCCCTATGTTTGATGGACGGTTTAGGTAAACACATATACATATCATGGTAGGGCCTCACTAGAACCCATCCAGATGAACGGTGAATATAGAACACATACGGCAAGGTGGGCCCCACCAGTAAATGGATGAATGGTTGGGATATAACTCGTAGCTCCTAATGGTGGTTTGTTAACCATAATACAGCAGCTATATAGCTGCTACAGATACACTGGCCTTTCAGATTCCAAGATAGGTGGGTCCCACATGGGGCCCACACGTATAGATATATACATACCACACATATATATTATCATATTATATTAATATTATAATATATACATACTATATCCCATATACGCCAGCGTCCAGCTCCTCTGGACGTTCTGGACAGATGGTGTGGATACATCCATCTAGGTGGGTCCCACATCCAGTCCGGCTGGACTGTATGGATAAAATACATTCATGGTGGGCCACACAGATGCACGGTCTGGATTTAACACCTGTAATAGGTGGCTTACACTGTCCATACAGCTGGATGGTGCGCTCCACCAGAGATTTGAATCTACTACATTACCAAGCCCATGACTTGGGAGTTTGGATGGGCGGTATAGGTCCACACGTGCAGCAAGGTGGGGCCCATAAGAGTGGCCCACCAGCTGAATAAGCTAATATTTGTGTTTTTATCTAAATAGGCCTGCGTGGCCGCTGGACGTCCAACAATATGGATAGCAAGGCGTCCTTGTTGCTGGATGGTCCAGATCGTCCTCACATTCATCAGGTAGGCCACAAAACATTGGAAGGAGATAGAGGGGGGGGGGGGAGAGAGAGAGAGAGAGAGAGAGAGAGAGAGAGAGAGAGAGAGAGAGAGACGTGTGAAGGGGAGTGTAACGCCCTGAATTTTGGGGGTCGAGCAAAGCTCTACTCCTGAGATCTAGCACATCACTTGTGCAACGTGGACAATGATGTTGAGATGTCGTCCATATCAATGCATTAAACATGAATGGGATTATACTAAAAAACATATCATACTCCAGAGATAATGAAATTAAACAAATAGAAGTATGGAGTATATGTATTAAAATAAGTAAGTAATTCACAACCTCCAGAATACGATGGTGTAACAGGGTTTAATATATACAAGATTTGTTTCCAAATATATAAAATGTGAAAAGGTAAGATGTCCAACTAGACAAGTATCCCGGTATCCCGACGAATCTGCTTGAGGTCTACATAGACCTGCCTGAAAGCTGACAATAGGAGAACTCTTCATCGTCCATGAAGCCCTGCTCTGTCACATAGACCTCATCATCATCTGCATCTAAACTAGTGTCTGGTTGATGTTTTAAAACATCATCCCAGAGTGAGAGTGAGTGATTAACTTAGTGGTACTATAAGGCAAAGGTTAACATGTTATCAAGTCAATCAAGCAAAAATGATAAAATAATAAAACAATCACTTTCTAACTACTCTTGTTAATGCAGGAATGGAGTGCAAGTAATGATGCATGCCCTCACATCAATATCTCCCTCAATAAGTGACAGCGACACTAATATCGCATATGACAACATTGTCTCTTGTGCAACTTCCATGCCTTTAAAGCACGTCCTAACTAATGCAGTGCAATGCATGGTCATGTTAGCCCAGTAGTTACTTAAGATTATTCATACAGTAGATTTGGGAAGCTAGGGTACCACCCTTTATATCATTGACACAAACCGAAGGATCCTTCTAGATTTGTCACTCCTAGTCAAGCACATATGATAGGCATGTTGTGCGGTCATCACTCCCAATGAAAAGCAGATGACAAGTAAATTCAAAAGTTTATACTCGCGGTCACTATAGGAAGGTTAATCACTTCGGCATAGGCCGACAGATCGAACACGATGTCCCATACCACCATGCTCAACTCACGAGTCTGAGTTTGCTCACTGGTCACTACGGGGTGGCTGATCACCTTGGCGTAGGCCGACAGCTCTAACATGGTGTCCCATACCACCATGCTCCGCTAATGAGTCTTAGAGGATCGTAGTACTATGGTTAAAGTGGGCCTTTACATCAGAGGGCATACCTTAGATTCAAGTAGTAGTGTCCATATGTGGTAAACACACAATATGCCAATTGGGTTATTAGGCAAGTTTGATTGGTATGGGCATACGCTGACTTAATTGACATGAAGTGCATAAGCATCCCTAGTGGCTTAACCACTGTCTACAATCGTCATTCGACCTAGATTCATCAAGTATACCCAATGTGGCAAGACTAATTCGGCCACCTAAACAAGAACTGTTATCGATTGCCTAGGCTAGGTTGTAGCCCCAATCTTACTCAGATGTAGCAATTAAATACATGTGATGATCAATTCAGTATTTAACAAACAATTCAAGTGAAATCCTCATTTGAACATTTCATCAAACACCTTGATCACGTTACCAAATACTAGCATTTTATCAATCATTTGCATAAAGGCAGATATGATTTCATGAAAGAAGCTATACATATGTTGTAAGACCCATATCCAAGTTCGTACAGTTCCATATGCTTCCACGGTCCTCCCAATCGAATTCTAACAATCCTCAACCTGTATCCAATGTTTGCGTGATTCTAAGCCAGTCCTACATACCAAAGTCAGGTTAACCTGAAACTTGAACCCTAGCGACTGTGTCGTCGTTATGGTTTTAACACCATAACTCGCACACCAATCTGATACCCAGGCCAGAAGAAGTGGGCCAGCATTCATTTTGAAAAAACGTCGCATGTTATGAATTTCGAGGGAATCTCTACAACATGTCCCATCAGTTAATCGATCAATCAAGTCAAGTACACTCCACCTTAAGTACAAGCAACTCATCCCTTCCCATTCCCAAAGTCAACTCTCTCTCTCTCTCTCTCTCTCTCTCTCTCTCTCTCTCTCTCTCTCTCCACCCATTGCTTTCTTACAACCCCATCACTCCACCCATCACCCATCACACATCATCCCATCCCTTTTCACCCATCACTTCCCTCTCTCTCTCATTCCCTCTCTTCACTCCCAGGAAATAAAACATCCCATGTCCAAGCCTCCTCAAGCTCTCAAAAATAACAAGTGTAGCCCACCCTCTTATCTCTCATCCCCACCATCAAAACTCCATCAACCACCATCAAAAGTGAAGGCAAGGAGCATAGGAGTCCAAGGGATCAAGGAGGAGTGCAATAGGTGGGTGATCTACCATTACTTACAATTTTTAATGGCTTATTTGTTGTGGGACCCACTTGATGCATGTGTTGTAATCATGAAGGGCCTATAGTGGCGAGGGCCCTCCATCACCATCTCTCTTGTCTTTCTTTCTCTCTCTTTCCTTATTTTCTTTTTTTGATGAGGTGGCCTTGTGGCCCGCCGGATGTACCCCACATGATGTATGTCTTATCCACACCATCTAGCCATGGGGTGGCCCACCTTAAGTATGCGTTATGCCCCAAACCTTCCAACGTCCAGGGACGCTGGACGTGAAATGAAGACAAAAATATCATCTTGGGTCAAGCCTTAGGGTGGACCGCTCATGTAGGCCCCACCTTGATGTATGTATTTAATCCAAGCCGTCCATCCTATTCCTCAACTCATTTTAGGTGTTGAGCCAAAAAATGAAGCCAATTCGACTATCTGGCGGGCCATACCATAGAAAATAATATTGTTACCGTTGAAAACCCACCTTGATGTTCTACTCGCCAAAACATGCTAGATATTGGGCTCTTCTAGATGGTATCGAGCCATAGAATCCCATGGGTGGAGTGGATCCTCCCAATGCGCCCCCACATGGGAAAAACTGTAGGAAAATGAATTCTAAAAAAATAAAAAACTATTAGGTAGCAGCGCCTGCTGCTGCCGCTGACACTAGAGGATGCAGCAACGTCCTACTGTTGCGTGGACGCATGGCAAGCAGGGATCATGGATCCCAACCGTGGGCCCCACCATGTTGTGTGTTGAACATCAACACCGTGCATTTAATGGGTCCCCTTTACATATGGGGTGCCCCCAAAAATCAGATGTATACATAACTCAAGTGGCTCACACGGCAGGAAACAACGACGATTGAGCGTCTACCATTAGAAACCTTTTTGGGTGTCCCAAAAGTTTGGATCATTATGAAATTTGTTTTCCTCTTCATCCAAGGTCTGTGTGACCTTATCAACAGTTTGGATGATAGATAAATGTTATAGTGGGCCCCGCATGGGATCCATTGATGTAAGTGTTATACCCACACCATCCATGGGAGTGGGATGACAGGTGTACTTCATTCCAACAGCATAACAGCTGCTGTAGTGGTGCCACCAAGTTCTGTGGGTCCCATCTACTTCATCCACGCTGTCCATTTATGGGACCCAGCATGATGCATGTGTTGCATCCAAGCCATCCAACCATTGTGAAAGCTCATTTTATGGCATGAGCTAAAGAATGAATCAGATCCATAGTTCAAGTGGACCCCCACCACTGAAAAATGTGGAAAGTGACGTCCATCGTTCAAAATTCTAAGGGCCACATCAGTTTCCAATTAAGCTTATATTTTTATTTTCACTTTATCTATCACTATGTTAACTTATGAATAGGTTGGATTTCAAATACGTCATGGCGGACCACATCGTGATGTGACCAGCCCTTTGATTAGGTGGACCACACCACGAAAATAGTGGAGGATTGAACGTTTATCATTGAAACCCATTTGGATCACAAAAGTTCTGGATCAATGGGAATTGTTCCCCCTCTTAATCCAGGTCTTTAGGACCTTATGATTAGATTGGTTGGAAAATAAACTTTATAGTGGGCCTTGTGAATTATTTTAATAGTGAAAATTATTATATCCACTGTCACTTGGGGTATTGTCCAAATGATCTTCAATATGACTCATTTTTTGCTAATTTACGAGGCCCATGTGATTAAGCCCATCTTGATGTATTTGCAGTCCGTTGTTGAGGCCCACTTTCATGTATATGAGGCCCACATGATGCTGCCCATTTGATATACCTGAGGCCAATGGGGCGAGGCCCAATGGGATATATATAAGGCCCATTGCAATATGTGATTCCACCATGATTTATGTAATAATGTTCATGGCAAGTCGTGCCTTGGGAGCAATAATGGTTTGACGTCCACATTATAAGAATAATATTGGTTAAATGTCTGCATTATAACTCTCCCTAGGGCCCATTATTTAGGCCCATACTTGTAGTGTGTAGGCCGTCTAGGCCCATCATCATTATGAATGACGTCCACCACCATATAAGATTTTTAGTATAGATCCATGATTCATGCTCATATGCATCATATGTATGCTTAATATGAGGAGTGACTGATCATAGCATATGCCTTCGGGCAGATTGTTTATGGGCTCCCTGATAGGAGAAGTTGCCCTACATGAGTGCACAGTATGCTCAGGATTGCTGCATGACTGATAGTATGATTCATGCACTTCATATTTCTATGACATGATTGTTGCACGCTCTAGTGACATCAGGGTTGTGGCCTCCACTGGCACATCGTGCTGGAAGGATCAGACACAAAAAGTATTATTTCTAACATCGGGGCACCATAGATGTCCCTGGGTGAAAATTCCTAAACCCGATGTACCAGAGGATGACTCTAATGTCGAGACCGAGTGGATATATGAGCTCACGAGGGTCGAATAACAGGAGGTCGCATCTCCCATTGTGTCATGGTCAGTCGAAAAGGGGTGTGGCCTTACTCGCCTGATGGTAGGGGCATTACTAGGCTGAGTTTAACCAGCTCGTGAATGGGTCCACTATCGACGTGCTAGATAGATATTGGCAAACTATTGGCCAGACAGATAGTAAGGTTTCTTACGCTCACTTGGACTATGCGCCTGGGAAATGCGTAGTGCCATTTGGAGTGTACTAAACCCCAATGATTATCTAGAATGAGAACTTACTGATATTTGATGAGCTGTATGAGGATTTAGATGAGGATTGGCATGTTTGAGTTGCATCTCACATCGCATGGTCTTGATATGGCTGATAGCATTCATGTCTTACACCGCATAGCCATTGTACGACTGATTGCATTCATGTACTCATCAGCATGATTCCTCATTACTCTGGCCTTGCATTCTGAGCACAGTCATACTACGCACATACTTACACCACCCTTAAGATTTCTATAAGATTATACATGATTGATGCGTGCAGGTGACACCAGGACGCAACCATAGCCTCACCGCCGTTGGAGTGTGCAGCCGAGCTTATGGAGTTTTTGTTATTTTCATTATCTTATATTTCTCTTTCATACGTGTTGTACTCAAAGTTTTTTTTATCATAGTGGATTTTATGATGGTGTTCTTATGGTTATTATTCATAGGTTATGCTTATGGTTATGCTCATTACGAATCAAATCATGTTTGAAATCGTCCTTGTAGGATCCCAGGATCGGAACTTGGTGTATAGGTGCTGGGAGTCGAGAATGGGATATTATGGAGGCTGTCAGCGTCGGATTCGGCGATCAAAAATTTTGTGAGCCCGATTTTTGAGTTTGGGGCGTGACATATGTATAAGGCAAGAAAGACTCCTATATTCATGCTTGTAATACATACAAATCATCAACAATCTCTCATTATGACAATTTATCAAACACTTAGACTACACTTCACCAAATACGTAAACTAGGTTATCTATAACATATATTTTAGCCGATCCTTAAACAGAGAGGTCAACATGCATATGACAACGATGAATCCTAGATTAGTAGTCATGGCAAGCATAAATCATGTTTACATGTTCATTCAAACATTTCAACAAACACATGGGATGCATCTTTCGTTCAACATAGTTCATACATGTGTACAATATAGAAAACGGCGTATCTAAGAAAATATGGCAACAATCGAGTCAGATATAAATCATTAAATGACATTAAAAGCATTGAAAACCATAACCTAAACATTTATACTTTACACCTTTCGTCAGAATACTCAATTCAGACTTGGTTCGAATTCTACGTTCTCGAAAACAGAATGTCGGGTACCTAAATGGTGAAATTTGTTAGCTAGGTTGACAAATGACCATTCTGGATCTTAACTATGGTGTTAGGGTTTGGATTTCTTACCCAAATTATAGCTGAAATCGATGGTGTGGAAAAATAGGAAGGTAATTCGAAGCGTGGAGTTGTGGGACAGAATCACAGCAACGATCTCCCAATATTTCTCCTCTCTTTTTTTTTTCTCTTCTCTCGCTCTTCTCTCTCCTAGGGTTTGGAGAAATTCATATGGAATAGAGGTGGGGTGAAATAAGGGCTTTATATAACTCTAGAAGTGATGCAATTGGCCTCAAGGCCATGGTATACTTAGTTTATACCTAAAGGGTGCCTGTTTCTGACGGACGGGGCTCATAATGAGGTCCATTATTTACTTATGTCAGAGGGAAAGTTCCCTGACAATGGATCTATGTCAGGATGTGATTTCAACGTGATTAGATAGGCTGATCGACTATGGAGGACCCGTGTCAGATCAACAATCATACTTACTAGATGGGGGCACAAGTATACAGATTTGTGCAGCGAAGTTTCCCTTTCCCATGGGTTTGGTAAAAAACTGACAGTCCAAGATCCTCAATTTCACACATAAGCAAATGGCCCAATTTACTTAAGTTTCATTACGTTTTCTAAACATATTCGTGTTTCTCACACACTTTACTCAAAGCTCAAGTTATGCATTTCTAGACACAATCTGGGCTCGCAATGGTTATCAAGCCCAGTAAGATGGGTATAACCCTATAATTTCGTGATCATCGGACTTTTGACGTGCGGTTTAGGTCCAATACGGGGTTTCAACATGCTCCAGAGAGCGACAGGCTCTCGGAATTTCTCCTAGGTTTTTAAGGGACGTTGAGTCAGTAGTATTAATGGGTTTGGGTCTTGCCATTTGTAGAAATGGTGGTTCAAGCTAAATCCACCAATTATTTAGTTTAAGACTTAACCAATTTCACCTAAATTTTTACAGAATACGGTCCTTAGGGATTTCTGCTTGAGGTGGTACTCGGGTCTTTAGTTGAATTTTTCCGAGACGTTACAATCTACCCCCCCTTAAAGAAAAATTTTATCCCCAAAATTAGTACCTTTTCATACTCCTCGAGGATCTGAGGGTAGTTCTTACGGACTTCATCTTTCATTTTCCAAGTAGCCTCTTCCTCAGTGTGGTGCGTCCAAAATACAATCACGAGTGGGAGCACTTAGTTGCGTAGCACTTGTTTCTTCCTATCAAGAGCACGTTTCGGTCGCAGTACATAGGTAACATCTTCACTTAACTGTACTTGCTCCCATTTAATAATGTGGGTAGGGTCAAAACGTATTTCTTCAACATTGTTATGTGAAATACGTTGTGCACGCCTTTGAGTGGTGTGGGTAAAGCGAGGCAGTATGCCACCACACCCACCCAATCCAAAATCTAGAATGGGCTAATGAATCGCGGCGTAAGTTTTCCTTTCTTGCCAAAACAAGGGACTCCCTTCATTTAGGAAACATTAAGGAATACATGGTCCCTAACATCAAATTTTATCTGTCACCGTCTCGTATTGGCGTAACTTTTTTGTTTGCTCTGGGCTATAAGAAGTCGACGCGTGATAATATCAATCTTCTCTAAGGTGGCTTATACCAAATCTGGGTCAACCAAACTCTTCTCGCCAACTTCTGCCCAACAGTGTGGAGCTCGACATGGGCATCCATACAGGGCTTCGTAAGGAGCCATGCCAATACTCGCTTGGAAGCTGTTGTTATAAGAAAACTCGACATATGGGAGACAGTCATCCCAACTATCCTTGAAATTAAGCATGCACACTCGCAACATGTCTTCGAGTATTTGATTTATCTATTCCGTTTGCCCATCGGTCTGTAGGTGGAATGCGGTACTGAATTTCAGTTTCACTCTCATTGCTCCTTAGATTCACGTCCAGAAAATAGATGTGAATCGTGTATCTCGATCTAACAAAATTTCTATAGGAATTCCATGTAATCATACTATCTCTTTAATGTACAACCTGGCCAGGTCATCTGCTGAATTTGAAACTCTAATCAGGAGGAAATGTCATGCCCCAAACCTAGAAATCGGATTCACAGGAATCCCGATTGTCGAATCCAGTGCCGACAGCCTCCGTAGTACCCCATTCTCGGCTCCTAGCATTCATATGCCAGATTTTTGATCCTGAGATCTTACAAGGAGGATTTTTTTTATATATATTTAACTAGTAATAAGCATAACAACAAGTTTACCCAAATCATAAAGGCAACATCATCATCACATATCCACTAATATAATCTTTGAATACAATGCTGAAAGGGAAATATATATGTCAAAATCAAAGCTCTAGAAAATAGCTGCACACTCCAAGCTCAATGCTGCTGCAACCTAACATCACCTGCATGCATCTATCGTGGATAAGCTCATAGAAAGCTTAGAGGGTGGTGTAAGTGTGTGCACGAGATAAGTGCCAAGTATTCAATATAATATCATAATCATACAATACCGGAAAGCTATTAATCCATAAACCATACAATGACTGAATAAGAAGAAACACTAATAACAGCAGGAATTATCAGCGTAAACAGTTATACTGACAAGATTATAATCATGCGATAACAGAATAAGCAGAAGTATGAATAAGTCCATAAGTTAATCAATATCAGAATACGCAATATAGGACAGCTATGCAAATGATGAGTCATAGATAATCAAATGTCGAATGACAAGGATATAATGTAATACACAATTCAAAAGAGCTAACAAATATCATCACTCTCATCTAAGTCACAGGAATATAGAAACATAACAACCCACAATGCCACACGCCGAAGATGTAATGGAATATGCAGTATATGGTGCCAATGGAATGACCATGCTGGAGTGTGATGTCGGGATGATAGTACGTAGTATCGCAGGCTATAGGGTCCACCACAAGGAACCTCTATCCAAACCAGTCCCATACCTAAATTTTGATAGTCAGACTCAACGTGGTAAACTCCTGATCTCAGGTTAGTCGCGTGCCCAACCGAAATCCTTGCCATAATGAAGATACACAACAATTAGTTGCGCACCACCAGCCCGAGTGGATAGTGAATGGATGAATGAATGAGTATGCAACTCCTACTCAGTAGCCTGTCAGCACAGTAGCTTGCCAACCGCTGGTAGCTCGCCCAGGCCTCAGCCCCGCCCACATCACACCCACCCACATCAGCGTCCGCCTACATGCACAACAGTGATGGGGTGTCATAATATCATGTCAGTCCTCATATCAGTACGATTCCTCTCTGGGAAAATCACCGGGGTCTATTACACTTCACACCACCTGCCGTCCCAATCAAGCGCACAACTAGGTAAGTGAAAAAGACCTCATTATTTGCCTGTCAGTAGTCTGCCAATACCTACCCGGCTCGCTATAGCGGACCTATTCCTAGAGCTGGTCAAACTCAGCCTAGCCATGCCTACTCCCTTGGGCGGGTAAGGCCGCACCCCCTTCCAACCGACCACGACACAGTGGAGAGCTCAACCATCTGGTAATCGGCACTCAACGCTCATCTACCCACTCGGTCTAGACGTTGGAGCATCATCTGGAACTAAGAGGGTGTTTAGGGATTTTCACTCAGGGTCATCTATGGCGGCCCGATGCTCGAACAGATTTTCGGTGTCCCATCTGGCCATCCACGATATATCTGTGGAGGCTACGGCCCTGATGTCACTAGGGCGTACAGTAATCACAACACAATGCAAGATGCATGAGTCATACAATCCAATCATGCATCAATCCTGCGCATGTCATGCGCTCATGTGAGATAATCTCCACCTATCAGGGAGTCTTACATCATCCTACCCAATGACATATGCAATGGTCAATCACATCTCTTAACAAACATGCAGATGATGCGAATGGGCATGTATCATGATGTTATGATGTCACATACTCATAAACAGTATCAATAACCGGTGTCGACAATGTGGACTTTTAACCAACATTGCCCCCAAGGAATGGCCCACATAGAACCAAATATATAATGAGCACATGGCCTCACACAAGGGCCAAATATACGAAACAGGTGGGCTCTGGTTATGGGCGTAACACATATCACAATGGTCCTTGCCCATAGGCCTCAAATACATCTGGATGGGTCACACCCATGGGCCTCAGATATATCACAATGGGCCTCAAATATACTTCACAGGTGAGTCACATACCTGGGTCTAATAAACATCAGTATGGGCTACATCACATAGGCCTAATATACATCACTATGGCCACAACCCACGGGCTTTAAATACACAATAGGTGGGCCCTACACATGGGCCTCAAATATATACCACAGGTGAGCCTCAATGGACGGGTCACCAATACAACAGGATGGGCCTAATGACATGGACCCCATAAATATATCGAATAGGCCGCACCAATTGGGCCTTACATACATTGCAATGGGCCATGACCCATGGGCCTTGCATACATCACAATGGGCCTTGCAACATGGGCCTCATATATATTTAAGGTGGGCCTCATCAATGGGCTTCATACACATCAAGGTGGGTCTCAACAACAGGCCTCATACACATCAAGGTGGGCCTCAACAACGGGCCTCATACACATCAAGGTGGGCCTCAACAACGGGCCTCATACTCATCAAGGTGGGCCTCAACAACAGGCCTCATACACATCAAGGTGGGCCTCAACAACGGGTCTCATACATATCAAGGTGGGCCTCAACAACGGGCCTCATACACATCAAGGTGGGCCTCAACAACGGGCCTCATACACATCAAGGTGGGCCTCAACAATGAGCCTCATATATGGCCTTAGCAACAGGCCACAAATATATCAAGATGGACGTAATCAATCATATGGGCCAAATCAATCAAATGGCCGAGACGAGCAGGCCGATCAAATGGACCGATACAAATGGGCTGTGCGTCATAGAGTTATACTAAGCATGTTATAAAGTAATGCCCTATCCTTATAACGCAACTAGCCTAGACGGCTTGTATACAACAAGTATGGGCCTACCAATGGGCCCTAGGGAGAGTCACAATGCGGACATTTAACCAACATTATACTCGCAATGTGGACGTCAAACCAACATTGCTCCTAAGGTGTAGCCCGTAGTGAATAACATTACGTAAACCAGGTTGGGATCACACATTGCAATGGACCTTAGGTACACCCCATTAGGCCTTAAATACATCAAATGGGCCATATCATATGGGCCTTTTACTCATCAAATGGGCTACATCAATGGGCAGCACCAATGGGCCTTATGTGCATTGCAATGGGTCATAACCCGTGGGCCTTAGATTGCATCAAATGGTTCTCGACCCATGGGCCTTATACATATCAAATGGGTCTAATCCCATGGGCTTTAAAATACATCAAATGGGTCCAATCCCATGGACCTTGGAACATATTAAATGGGTCCACTCTATGGGCCTTAAATAGTTCAACAACTAGCTACATTCATAGACCCAATTAAATTCAACTGTGGTGGGCCTCAAAAGTGCATTCATTAAGCCCATCATTTAAGGAACTAAAGGTATAAATCATTTCCTCTAAGATCTTTATAATATGGTGGGCCCCACTCCTCAAAATTTCAGCCCAAGGCCACCATAATTATAACATGTTATTGTCCTAAATTTGGGCACTCCATTGGAGTGGGTCCAAGGCCTCTAAAACTCTAAATATTGAGGCTCAAGGTCCCTCATCATGCATACAATGAGAGGAAACCAAAAAAGGTGGCCCACCATCAGAAGAAATATTTTTGAATTATGGTTTTTTATCAAGGTATATTGCTGGACTGCACAACAGAAAAAATCTGGAGTCCAACCATCTTGACCCATTCTTTTGGATACCCAAACGGGGTCACATGAGGCTGAAATTTCACAGAGTGATAATTCCATAGGTGGGACACACCCCCACAAAATTTTATAATTTTTAGATATCTCTAAGTATTTTAATTAATTTAAACAAAACATACTATCCAGAAAAATCGTACAGACCTTGACGTTCCAACGTGGTGGGCCAGTCCGGCCCTCACCACGGTGTGTACCGGGGTTCATTGGCCCTAAAATTTTGTAGGTGGGTTTTAACATAAGTGTACCATACTTATAAAAAATTTTAAAATTTTTGAACATCTGTAAATATTTTAATTCATTTACATAAATCAATCTGTCCTGAAAATCGGACTGATCTGGACACCATATTATAATGGGCCGGTCCCGCCATCACCATGGTGTGTACAGGCGTCCATTGGCTCCAAAATTTTGTAGGTGGGTCCTACCATAAGTCGGCCACCCCCATGAAATTTTTTAAAATTTTTAAGTACCCATAGGTATTTTAATAAATTTCAAAAATCCAACTGTCCATGGTAGAATGTTGCTGGAAAAGTACAGAAAATCCAGACTGTCCACCTCACTTGGATCACACCTTTGGGACCCCAATGAAGGTCATTTGGGGTTAAAATTTGGGGGACATCAAGATGAGATCCCTACCTTTCAGAAAAGTATATTTAATAAGTATGAATAGTCCCCCAAATAGTCCCAAAATCTGGTCCAAAAACGACCAGAAACTGTCCAGAAAATTCTGGACAGCAACATATACTTAGATAAAATTTATTATATAAGTTAAATAAAAAGAGAAATACATTAATGGGCCACACACATCAGGAGATAAAATGAGGGAAAAGAGAGATAGAAGGATAATCTGGCCATAGGAAAAGGGGCTCCACCACTATTGAGCCCTCCCAAGATCAATCACACCCGTACATCATACCTAGATTTACATTTACAACATGAATCTTGCACATGCATGGCCTATAATTAAAATGCATGATGAGGATGCCATCCCCACCATGGTTATAAGGTATAAATGACCCAAACATAATATGATATGAAATAAAACTACCATGATAGGGCCCATAGAGAAAGGCCCCATGCATGGATCATGCATGCATAAGGTAGGCCATTAGGCTACAACCATGGGATTGTGTGGGATCTTCACCATTGATTGGTGGGTCCTACACTTCCATCATGAAAGAAAGAAAACATCTAGGGTATAGAAATCAGATTTTTTTACATCAAGAGGAGCACCCACCGTTCGATCTTCTTGCTCCTATGAGTTCCTTAACACCTTAGCTTTGATTCCAATGGAGGAGATGGGGAATGGATGGTTAGGATGGGAGATCATGGGGTAGGAAAGTGGGCCACACTTGAAGTTTTGAAAGAGAGGGAGAGGCTTGGAGAATTCTCATACATATGGGATTTCTCTCCTTAGATTTTTTTGAGTTTGAAAATGAGAAAGAGAGAGAGAGAGTTGTAAAGGGAGAGAGAGATGGGTGATGGATGTGGTGAGTGATGGGTGTAGGAAAATCTTAACTTTTGTGGCCATTTGTGTAAGAAAAGCATGGGTGGTATAAGAACTTTTTGACATTGAGAGCTTTTGGTGTAAGAGAGGTATGAGCTTGTAAGAGATTCTTGACTTTTGTAGTTGTTTGGGAATGGGTGAAAGGTGATGTGTACTTGACATGTACTTGACATATGATGGATTGATGGATTGATGATTGATGGGATTGATGTGACACTTCGTAGAGATTCTCTTGGGTTTCGCAACGCGCGGCGTTTTCTTCGCACCGAACGTTGACCCACATCTCTTGACCAGGGTATCACCTCGGCGTGCAAGTCGCGGCATCGGAACCGTAGCAACGGCGCAGTCGCTATGGTAAAGGTCTTGGGTTGAGTCGATACGGGTTGACGACATATGAATCAGGGTGGCACGCAAATATTGGTTAAGGGTCGAAGGTTGTCGGAATTTGACCGGTAAGACCGCGGAAGTCTATGTAACGGTACGGTCTAGGATACGGGGCTTACAGGAAATGAGTTGATTTCGTCAACCGGTCGACAATCACCCAAATGGAGTTATACTCCTTTCTCATCTTTGGTAACCTGAAAATAAAATCCATAGATATGAAATCCCACTTCCATTCAGCTATGGGTATGGGCTGAAGTAAACTGGGGGTCGGCGATGTTTGGCCTTGACTTGTTGACATGTGAGACATCGGGATACAAAATCTTCTATATGGGCCTTCATGATGTCCCACCAGTACAAACGTTTCATGTTAGGATACATCTTTGTACTACATGGATGCATTGCCAACTTAGAATTATGCGCGGCTTCTAAAACTTCTCTCCTCAAACCTCTATCCAAACGAACCCTCCATTCAGATTCTTCACTACCACTTGCACGTTCTCTCATTTTCACCAACAATTCATCTTCTTCTTGTGCCACAATTATTCAATCATCAATAAGTGGCTACACGTGGACGTGTGTGACACTCTCGAATGGCTCCTCTACTATCAGCTTCTATTCGAAATCTCGCACAAATCCTACTATATTCCACTCTTCTATCATCAGGGGGGCTGTAAATTCTATTATTTTCTTGCGGCTCAACACATTGGCCATAAGGTTGGCCTTGCCAGGATGGTAGGAGACCTCAAACTTGAAGTCCTTCAAGGTCTCCATCCAACATCGTTGCCTCATATTCAGGTCCTTTTGCGTAAAAATGTACTTGATATTATGGTCGCAAAAGAGCCCAAACTCCTCTCTGTAGAGGTAATGTCTTCAGAGCTTTAATGCAAAGATTACTGCCAGTAATTTCAGGTCATGCGTGAGGTAGTTTTCTTTGTGTTTGCTTAACTGTCATGAGGCATAGGTGATCGCCCTATCTTTCTACATAAGTACACACCCTAATCTGACACGAGAGGCGTCAGTGTATATAGTATATTTGACCCCTTACTCTTGCAGTACTAGCATGGGCACCAACGTCAGTTGTCCTTTAAGTCCAAAAAGGCTGCTTCTTCTTTCTCGCTCTAAGCAAACTTAAGATCTTTCAGAGTGAGTTGGGATAATGGTCGGGCTATCTTGAAAAAATATTTAATAAATCATTGATAGTAGCTATTAAGTTCGAGGAAACTCTTCACTTCTGTAACTGAGCCGGGCTGCTCCCAGTCTGTACCGCGGTCACCTTGGCAAGGTCCACAGTAATTCCTTCCTTGGAAACCACATGTCTTAGGAACTTAACTACTTCCTTCCAGAAATCACATTTTTGGTACTGTGCAAATAACTGATTCTTTCTAACGGTATCAAAGACTACTCGCAGGTGTTCTTTATGATCCTTCCAACTCTTAGAGTATATAAAAATGTCATGTATAAATATGATAATAAATTAGTACAAACACGGCTAAAATACCCAGTTCATGAGATCTATGAACACGACCAATGCATTTGTAAGCCCGAACTGCATCACGAGGAATTCGTAGTGCCTGAAATTGGTTCTGAATGCTATTTTCTGCACTTCTTCATTCCTGACGCGCAACTGATGATACCCGGACTGTAAGTCTATTTTAGAGAAATATTGTGCCCTCTTCAACTGGTCAAACAGGTCATCTATCCTAGACAGAGAATACTTATTCTTCACCGTGATATGATTTATCCTTTGATAATCAATATACAACCGTAGTGATCCATCCTTCTTTTTCACAAATACTACAGGTGCTGCCAAAGGAGATACACTTGGCCGTATGAAACCTGAATCCAACAGATCATCAATCTATCTCCTCAATTCCTCCATTTTAGATGGAGGCATGCGGTATCTCGGTAAGGAGATCGGTGTCTCCCCAGGCACAAGGTCGATAGTGAAGTTGATCTCACACTGAGGAGGTAGTTCAGGGATCATTCTGAACACATCTGTGAAATATTAAACTATTTGCGTGTACCCAAGCATCAAACTATCAAAATTTTCCAACAGGGAGGCATAACAACGAATGTGGTAAGCACAACTGACCTGAACGGGGAAGGTGAAGGTCGTGACCTCAGGTCCATGAGTCGTCACTAAACTAATATCACAGTTGATCTCTGCGTTCATTTCAGTGAGCTAATCCATGCCGATGATGATGTCGTAATGATATATTGTGGTGAAAATCAGGTCAATACACACCACCCTACTTCCTAAGTCTATCAGGAAACCCTTACAAAGCTTAGTGGTGTCTGTGAAGGTTCCTACAGCCGCAATGACTCTCACCACAACCATAGGGGTAGTGTTCAGCCCTAAATGCTTAACTGTAGAGTATGATATCATCAAAATAGTGGACCCGATGTCCACCAACAGAAATACAGGTGTACCTCGAATGTGGGCAGTGACTTCAAAGGCTAATAGAACTACAATTGCTGACTCAGATGCTTTAGCTATAAGTGCATGTACATAAGCATGTTGTAGACAATTTTCTTACGCTGCCATAGGTCATTGATGTGGCCTATTTTGAGGTATGGGCAGTCCGTAGAGTGGCTGTGCTGGTGGTGCAGATCGTAGAGGTGGAGCTGCGATAACACGCAGCGGCTGGCGGTTGATCTTCTAAGGTAGCGTGAAACCATTGTCCTTCATCTTGGTAAAATAGAAGGGGTTAGTGTGTCTCCCCTTATTATAATAAGTACACCAACGGTCAGTTCACCTCTGCTAGGCTGTTGGAGCCATTAGCCTAGGAGGTGAGTCCACACATGGCCTCTTGTCCAGAACTGGTTAGTTTTATAGTTCAGGCCGAGGCCTCGGGCCCATTGGCATACATGTCTGAGACACTCTCTCATCATCCTTCTCGACTCGAATGGATATCTTCACTAGCTCAGCATAGTTAGAAATGCTAGCGCAACACATCTTAGTACGTGTATTAGCTGGCAAACCTTCTGAAAATTGCCGCATTCTCATCGACTCATTTACTAGGATCAATGGAGCATATATATCAAGTTTCGTGAACTGATTCTCGTATTCTGCTATGGTCAGTCATCCTTGTCAAAGGCAGAGAAATTCATCCTCCTTTTCATTATAGTAAATGAGGGGGAAGTACTTTTCATGAAAACGAGTTTCGAACGTCTCCCATGTTCACACATATCCCATGGGGACGGTTCGTAGGATGCTATCCCACCAAAGACTAGCCTCCTTTTTGAACATATAAGTAACAAGCTCAACTTGCTCTACTTTAGTACAGTGCAACGGCTTCAACATCTTGGATATGCAATCCAACCAATACTCAATCTCCTCAAGTCAGTGAGTACCCGTGAAAGTAGGAGGGCGGAAGCGCTGAAATCACTCAAATAAGCCACTTGTATTCATAGTTCCAGTGGGCTGAACGGGTGGCATAGGCGAGACCACATTCTGGGCAATGACCCCCGCAATAGTAGCCAAAACTTGTTGTTGTCGCTGCATTAGGAGCATCATCTACTCCAATCTATCAGAGGGAGAGGCTACCTGAGGCATGTGTGGCATCGATGAAGATGCACGGTTCTAACCCAAAATAGGTGGTGCACTCGGTGTTGGCCCATTTGTGGGGTCAGTGGCCGACTATGAATCTGGCATTGTCTCAATACCCAGGCCCAAATTGGGGTCCGTGTGGCTATCGCTCGGGGGAGGTGCCCCATCAATCGATCCGCAAAGTGGGAGGCGTGCCATATTCCAAGTGATTTTAAGAGGCATTCCCTATATACAACATAGGGTGCAGTGTTGACAAGATTAGGATATATCATCCACTTTTTCTAAACATTCTAGATATTTCTAAACAAAGAAGCTTCATGCATTTCATTTAACCAAAATTTGTCACAATACATATGATGTAACATTAAATGAATTATGGCAGAGAATGCATGTGAGCTAATTTAACAAAAGACTTTAACACTTACTAACCTAACATCCATCTAAGCTAACCAAGGCTATTACAAAGAAAACAAGAAAACAACTATAACACAAGACTAGTCCTCTGACTTTGTCGAAGGCGGAGGTGCACCCTTATCCTACATACAACACAGGAGGGCCTTTAGTGTGCGAGACATTCTCTTAAACTTTTGTTTCAGATAGGCCTGGTTCTCTTCATACTTCTTCTTTAAATGGGCCTGGTTTTCTTCAATCTAAAGTAGCTCGATCATGGCGGTCTTCATGTGTAGTAGGAGGTCCCCCATCTGAGTCTTGGACCTTCACTTCTTCTTCCCGCACTTCTTCCTCACTACCTTCCTCCTCTCCACTTCCTTCCTCTTCTTCACTGCCTTCTTCCTCTTCAGTCTCTTCTTCTATTTCATCCCCATACTCGTCAAGTCGAGCTTGGCATTGCCTAGGGTCAATTCCCATGTTGTTGAGTGTAGTTTCATTGATGAAGTGGATAGGCGCATGATTATCCATATGAAGCCTGAAACTAAAATTATGGGCAATCTTGCAGAGAAGTCGGATGAATGAGAGGGATGCGTCCCCCTAAGTAGATCGTGCGGTCTTGATTATCTGAGACAAGGTGAGAGTAGGTAGTCATACATTTTCCCCTTGTCTAACTCTAAACAAGAAGTCCACCGTAAATCAAGTACATTCTGTGTGGGTACTCCACATAGGATGCATGTTATACGTGTATATATGGTGGAGCAGGAAAAAGTCTGCTGTCATACGTGTCGATGCGAGGTTATTTCCTCACCTCCAATGAACCAGTTGGCCGTAAAGGAAACCTGTATGGCAATCTCTTTATCATCCACTATCGAGATGAGTTTCACTAGCATATACCACACCACACTATTACCATGATACGGACCATAACATCCATGTCGACTCTAGCTTTATGCCTCCCCAAAGGAATAGTAAATTGGAGAAGCTCCTGAGTTGGGTTCCATATGTAAGCATAGAAGGCTCGTATAGTGCATTCACTTGCATGAGCCTTTCAATCGAATATGAGATCCCACCCGGTCTCCAGAAGAAGGCAGATTACTGAATACAACCCAAATAATTTCTCATGAACATGAGCTTCAAACAAAACCTTATGTTCAAGGAACTTACCGAGTTCGGCGCCCTCTGGTAGAGATATTTCTACCAGGATTCGAGGATCGAGGTCTCATTTCGACCTTTGCTCGGCGCTTGCCCTTATCTCGGCACTCGTCTTCTTCTTAGAGCGGCTTGGACGACTAGGCCCAGTCTTATTTGAGGCCACTCTCTTCTTTCCCATAAGGGAAATGAGCGTTGAGATGGAGAAAATGGCAGTGACTAGCTCAAAGAGATCCATTGAGGCGGAAAAGCTTAAAGAATGAAGTTGATTGGAAAGTTTAGGAGTTATGACATAAAAAAGGAGGGTTTTATGCTCGAATGAATGGAAAATAAGGAAGATGGAGAGTTGTAAGGGATAGTTTTAGGGGAATGGGGGTGGATGGGTGTAGGATGTAGAAGAATCGATCACTTTAAATATGATTTGCAAGACCCAAAACTTCTAGAATTACTAACGCTACATTACCCTGAAATCTAGGATAAATCTTTAAACCCAGTTGCTCTCGGGAGCACATTGAAACTCCATATCGGACCTGGACTGCACATCAAAAGTTCGATAGCGATGAACTTCGACAAATGCAACTGTAACGACTCAAAAAATTTTGTACCAAGACTCGAGTACCACCTCAAGCAGAAATCACTTAGGATTAATTCCCTTAGAGATTAAACATAAGTTAACTAACGCTAAGTTAGACTAGCCGTGAAATTAGCACTATTCGCTTTAAATCCGTTTTGCAAGACCCAAAACTTGTGGAATCGTTAACGCTATAATACCCTGAAATCTAGAATTCAACTCTAAACCCAGTTGCTCTCAGGAGCACTTCGAAACTTCGTATGAGACCTGGAGCACACGTCGAAAGTCCGATAGCGATAAACTTAGAAGATATCAACCGCGTAGTTGAACTTGACAATCACCACAAAAATCACGTCCAAACGATGCTCTGGGATGATTTTCTTTAGTCCAGAGTGAAGAGTGTGAGAAAATGAAGATTTTTAAGAAATTAAATATAATTTTAAGTAATCTAGAACATGTCGCTTGTGCGATGTTTCTAAGCGTTCTGACCGTTAGATTTCGACCCAAATTCACCCTCAGATCAGGAAAGGTGGCCCAAACATGGCAAAGTACTTGTGGCTCTGATTGACTTTCGGTGACCGCTAAACTAAAACTGGTCCGCCACGGTCGATCTGAAAAATTGATTGAACTAAAAACTTAACATGATCAAGATCCGACATCTATGAGCTTAAGTCCAACCGCACACAGTAACAAGACCTCTAAAAATGCTCCGTTGGATCGGAATAAGGCCGATTTGGTTATAACCTAAGTATACCATGGCCCTAAGTCTAAATTGGTGAGTTCTGGGCCTATATATGGACCTTAAACCCTCTCCCATTCCTCCCATACGAATTTGAGAAAAACTAGGAGAGGAGAGAAAAGAGAGATAAAGTGTGAGAGTAGTGGGAGAATCTTCCTACTATCCTATCCTGCTATCCTACGTGCCTAACCACCCCGATCTAATCATTTTTTTAGCAATTCCGGCTTCATTCCTAGGTAAGAAACCCTAACCCTAACCTGTTTTAGGGTTTCTATTGGTACAAGTAGCGAAGTAGCTGACTTACCTTTTGTTATAGGTCGTCATACCACCGTTGACGAAAGCGTACGGCTAAAATCATATTCGTTACGCTTCTACGGCGTAAACTGCGGACTTTAGACGTATAGGTTATGGTTTTTAAGGCTTTCAATGTCAGTTAATGATTTATAATTGACAAGGGTGTGATTACACAGGCAAAATGCATCGTCTGTTTCGTTTTACGAGTTTTCATGAACTATGTAGAATATAGTGTATTCTATGCATATGTTGGAATGTTTGAATATGTTTGGAATTTTGATTTAAGCTTAACATGTTTATTTATCATGAATATATGCCTAATACATGTGTGACAACTCCTTAGCGAAAGGACTTGCCTAAAATCACGTCATGGCAAAATACGTTATATGTGACTAAGTGTGTAGCCCAAGTGTTTGTAGAAATGTTTGAATGAACATGGAGCTCGCATTCATGCACACCATGGTTATCCGTTGTTATGCACGTGGTATGTGGGGCAATTCCCTAGTCAAAAGATTTGGCCTAACACATGTGTAATCCTCATACATCATGTAAGGTGATGTATGTAGTCTATGTGTTTGTGAAAATATTTGAATGTGCTAGTGATCATCTATAATACTTTGTAGAAGGTTCGAGATGTGAATCTCGGTTACCTCAATTATGCATATGATTTTCTACATGTATGATATATTGTAATGTCTGTTTTATTTCATGAAGTGAATGTGTGTGAAATCTTGTTTGTATTGTATTTCATAATATGCTTCTTAATTGTAAGAATTGAATTACTTGCTTATTCCTGCTTTAACTATCTCTTATGATTTTTGATGAATTGAACTGAAGTTGGGACTATGATTTAGTCCAGGCAGTCGGTAGCAGCATTGAATTCGTGGTTGAGATTCATTCACCACGTAAGACGTGTTTGACGAACCCGAGCCGTACTTCGGTTGGCAACAGTGGTTAGGCCACGCGAAGGGCTTATGCACTTCATGTCGTTCAATTTGCCATGAGCTCGAGCTAGCCAAGCTCATCAAGAAACCTAATTTGTCTAATGTATGTTTACCATGTTTGGACACCATGGCTTGAACCTAAGGTACCAAACTTACCAATGCAACCCTGTTAACCTTGGTACCTTGATCTGCTAAGACTCATGAGCCGGACATGGTAGTATGAGACACCGTGGTTGAGCTGTCGGCCTATGCTGGGGCCACGAGCCTCCCCGTAGTGACCAGTGACAACCCAGACTCGTGAGTAGAATATGGTGGTATGGGACACTATATTTGAGCTGTCGGCCTACACTGATAAGGTGATGGGGGAGTGGTGTAACGAGTGCGTGTAACAGCCCTGACAGCCCTTTGTAGTGACCTCAAGTATACTCCGAATCTACGGTGAGGCGACGAGCCTTCCCATAGTAAACAGAGTATAGACTAGGCCTGTATTGATAAGGTGATGGGGGAGCGGTGCAACGAGTGCATGTAATAGCCCTGACAGCCCTTTACAGTGACCTAGAACCGCATCATCGTATGAGATTATCTAGGACTGATGACCCTAGAATGGATCCTTGTTTGGGAAGGATATAAGGGAGGTACCTTAGTTTCCCAATACTGTTGTATGAAAAGGACTAATAATAACTCGATAATCACGACCACATCGCACTGCATGTGCCTAGAAGATGTAGAGCACTGAGGGATGAAAGCATGCCGTGAGCGTAAGATGGTGTCACTTGAGGGAGTATGTTGGCGAGGGCATGCATCATTATTACATCTCATCCTTGCATTAATTATAGTATTTAGGAGTGTTTGATTGTAATGCTTTATCATTACTACTTGACTAAATTGATAACATGTTAAACTATGCTTTATTATTCCACTGAGTTAGCTACTCACTCCCACGTTACGGGACGGTGTTCTGGACACCCACCAGATCTTGTCTTAGATGTAGGTATTGGAGAGGTGCAGGAGGTTGTGCCTGACTACTACAATGATCAGGATGAGTTCTCATATATGTAGTTCTCTGATGGTTTCACCTAGGCCATTTAGATTGACAGGGTTATAGGGTTCACCATACTAGTGGAACTATTCTTTTGACATTTTAATTTTTGTACTATGACATATATATGGTAGCTCAGTGATGTATTTATACTCTGGAGACCGAACATGATCTTTAACTTCTATATGTTATATTCACCTGACAGTCTTCAGCTTGCGTCTTACAAATTAATTTGGAGTATGAATTACTGTTTTGGTATAGTCTCATTCATGATCAATGCACTAATAAAGACAGAATTCAATCATAAGCATTTATGTTGCATAAGTGATGTTTTGAAACTCAGGTGCTAAGTTGCTACTCAAATCCTGATTTTCAGGGCGTTACAATGACCATCTTGTTGGACCTGATGATCACCTCAAAAATCAAGTCCAAATGATGTCCTGGGACAATTTACTTGAGTTCGGAGCGAAGTGTGTGAGAAAAGTGAAGGTTTTTAAAAATTAAATACGAATTGAAGTAATTTGAGTCGTGTCACTTGTGGGCCAATTATAAGCATTTTGACCGTCAGAATCTGACCCAAATACACCCTCAGATCAGGAGAAATGTCCCACACATGCCAATGTGCTTGTGGCCCTGATCGAGTATCGATGACCGTTGAACTGAAATTGGACCGCTACAGTCGATCTGTAAATCCGATCGGACTGAAAACTTAGCTTGATCAAGATCGAATATCAGAAAGCTTAAGTCTGACCGCATTCAGCAAAGGGACCTTTAGAACTGCTCCGTTGGATCAAAACATACCCGAATTGGATATAACATAAGTATACCATGGCCCTAGGGCTGTTTCCATTAGTTTTAGGCCTATATAAGGGCTTTAAACACCCTCTCTCATATTCCATACAAATTCCAAAACCCTAGCAAAGAAAAGAGAAGGAAAGGGAGAGAGAGAGAGAGTGAGTTGGTGATTCATCCTGGGATTCTTCCCAGCTACGCTACGTGCCAAATTCACCTATTCGTATCGCTATACGGGCGATACCAATTCCATACTTGGGTAAGAAATCCTAACCCTAGTCCATTTTAGGGCTTTCAAATAGTTTAAGTGATGATGTAGCTAACCTACTTCATGCTCTAGGTTGCAAATCCGTTGTTGACAAAGATTAAATATCTAAATCATATCCGTTATGCGTTTATCGGTTTAAGGTGCGGACTATATACGTTTAGGTTATGGTTCAAGACTTTCAATGTCAGATAATGATTTATTACTGACGTGGGTGCCATTACACATGCCAAATGCGCTATCTGTTTCATTTAACGTATATGTATAAACTATGTTGTGAATAGAGTATTTCATGTATTTGTTGAAATGTTTCTATGCATTTAGAATCTTATGTTGTGATTTCCATGATTAATTGTCATAGGTACATGGATGTTATGTATGTGACAACTCCTTGGCAAAAGGATTTTTCTTAATACTTAATATGGCCAACATACGTGATGTATGTTGAAAGGTGTAGTTTAAGTGTTTGTGAAAATGTCCAAATGAGTTAGTAGTTAGTAAAGTGTAACACCCCAGATTTTTGCCAACCTGAAGTTAGACGTCCTTAGGCAATGGGTCAACCATATCACTCTCAATGATCAATCCCAAGGTCTAAAAATCATTTTTCAACCTATTTCCTTCAAAATCTCACCTTTCACCACCTCATTCTTCAAATTTCTCCTAGTACCTTTGTAATGCCTCAGAAAAAATTCGTACGGAGACTCGAGTACCAACTCAACCAGAAATCACGTATGATTAATTCCTTTAGAAAATAAACGTAAGTTAACTAGCGCTACGCTAGATTAGCTGTGAAATTAGCATCGATCGCTTTAAATACGTTCTGTAAGACCCAAAACTTGTAGAATCAATGACGCTATAATACCCTGAAATCTAGGATCAAACTCTAAACCTGTTTGCTCTAAGGAACCCTCCGAAACTCTGTATTGGATTTAGACTGTGCGTCGAAAGTCTGATATCTACAATCTTAGACCGTTATGACTGCTTGGCTGGACTTGACAATCGTTTCGAAAATCAAGCCCAACCGATGTTCTGAGGCTATTTCATTGAGCCTGGACTGAAGAGAGTGAGAATAGGGTAAAGGTTTAGGAAATTAATTCCAAATCTGGCACGAGTCTTTGCGCGTTATTATTAAGCGTTCTGACCGTCAGAATTCAGCCAAATTTCACCCTCGGATCAGGAAAAATTTCTCTTTCATATCATGAGACTTGTAGACCTGATTTAGGTACGATGACTGCTGAACTGAAACTGGACTGCCACGTGCGATCTGGAAACTATACCGGTCTGAAAGCTTCATGTGAGCAAGATCCAGTAGGCATGAGCTTAAGTCAGACTTCGTTCGGCCAGGGGACCTCCCGAAACACTGTTTTGGATCGAAAAAGTCTTGATTTGGTTATAACTCAAGTATACTTTTTTTCCAAGTCTATTTAGGTTAGTTTTTAGCCTATATAAGGGCTTTAAACCCTCTCATATCTCTCCCATCCAAATTTTCTTGAAACCCTAAAAAGAGAGAGAGAGAAAGTGAGAGATTGTGAGAGACTTTGTGAGAGGACTTCCTGCCGTTTGCTCCATCTTTTGCACGTACCAAAGCAACGCATTCAAATCACTTTTCCAGTGATTTCCAATGAACTTTTAGGTAAGAAAACCCTAACCACTTGCTGATTTAGGGATTCCTTTGATTCAATAGCGAAGTAGCTTACGTATCTTGTGCATTAGGTCGTCGTTACGCCGTTGACGAAGCGTATACATTCTATTCGAATCGATACACATCTAAGGCGAAATGTGTGGATTTTAGACACTTCGATTGACTGATTTCAAAGCTTTCAATGTTATTTAATAGTAGATTATCGACGAGCACGCCGTTTGACATGTAGAACATGCTGTCCGTTTTCCATTTCGACTGCGTATGGAAAATATGAGATTTAGGGTATTTTAGTCATTTGTAGGAAATACTGTTTACGTCCAAATTTTGCTAAAATGTTTGTCATGGTTATTTGTCGTGTTAGGATACTAGGAATGCGTGCATGATCTATTTGGCGAAGAGATTCGCCCTAATATGCACTTTGAGTTGACATACACTATCTAGGCTAAAGTGTGTAGACTAAGTGTATGTATAAATGTTTGTAATAGTATGTACTGAGTAAATGGTGTTTTGAATTAGTTTAGAGATTTAATTCTCAATTAATATGCGGATGTATATGATTTCCATCATGTTTGCCATATGAATTGATTTCCTTATATGTATGGAATACATGTGTTGGATTGATTTGCTTACTTTGTATGCTATAACATGTGTTAACATGCTTGTATTGTTGTATTTCATTTCTATTACTCTCATATGATTATGGATGTGGATTTACAAATACTTGGGGCTATGACCTAGTCCAGGAAGTCGGTAATGGATTGAATTCGTGGTTGGCTTCTATTTTCCATGAAGGACGCGTCGATGAACGCGAGTCGTGTTTTGAGTTGGCGGTAGTGGTTAGGCCGCACGAAGTGTTTTATGCACTTCATGTCGCTCAACTTGAGATGCACTCATACTAGTCGAGCCCGTCAAGTAACCCGACTGGTCATTGTATGTTCACCCTGTATGAGTCATAATTGCTTGAACCTAGGGTACTGAACTTACTATTGGAAACCCTGTTAACCATGGTACCTTGATCCATAAAGACTCATGAGCCGGGCATGGTGGTATGGGACACCGTGGTCGAGCTGTCGGCCTACGTTAGGGCCACAAACCTCCCCGTAGTGATCAGTGAGCACATTTGACTAGTGAGCCGATTGTGGTGGTATGGGACACTACATTCGAGATGTCGGCCTGCTCTGATTGGTGACAAGCCCTTTGTAATGACCGTGAGTGTATTCTGAGTCTACGGGAGGCGACGATCCTTCCGTAGCGACGAGAGTACATAAGGCCTATATTGATAAGGTGATGGGGGAGCGGTGAGAGCAACAGCCCTGGCAGCCCTTGCAGCGACCTACAAATATAACATCGTATGTGATTGCTAGGAGTGACGACCCTAGACAGGATCTGTGTTGGGATTGATATAAGGAACGTACCTTAGTTTTCCAATCCTGCTGTATGAAAAGGACTAATAATAACTCGGTAATCATTATCCATATTGCACTGCATGTGCCTGGAAGATGTGGAGCACTGTGGGAAGAAAGCATGCCGCGGACGCAGATGGTGCCGCATGAGGGAATATGTCGGTGAGGGCATCCATCATGTCATTTCATGCTTGCATTAACAACAGTACCTAGGGATGGTTGATTGTTTGCTTTACTATTAACGCGTGATTGATTTGATAACATGCTAATCTTTACTTTATTATTCCATTGAGTTGATCACTCACTCCCACGTTACGGGATGGTGTTTGCAACACCACCAGACCCTGTCTTAGATGCAGGTGATGAGGCGATTCAAGACGCTGAGCCGGATTACTACGAGGATCAGGATGAGTTCTCGTATATGCAGTTCTCCGACGACTTTGCATAAGTGGCCTGGATCGGCGGGACATGCTAGTTGGACTATCACCTGACATTTATTTCTTGCTTTATGACATGTATATGAGACTCAGTGATGTATTCATACTTTGGAGACAGTTTGAGATTATTTTATTTTTGTACAGTGATATATATATTTTTCAGTCTTTCGCTTACGTTTTATCACTGAATCTGGAGTATGAATTGCAGTTTTGGTATAATCATACTCGTGTGAATGTTTTAACTCAGACAACATTGAATCATAATCATATTTGTTGCATAAGTGATCCTCTGGAACTCGGGAGTTGGGTTTCTACACGACCCCCAATTTTTAGGGTGTTACAAGTTGGTATCAGAGCATGATTTGGAATAAACCGGACCTGGGTTATGGCCACGCGACGTACGCTGTCTCCCTTTGACTTAAGTGGGTGGGAGAAAAATCTAGAAACCCTTATAGGGTCCCAGTTTCGCCAATCTGCGAAGTTTACTCAAAATGATCGTCTTGATCGAGTTCTTATGCATCCATGGTCGTATGAAACGACCCCGGACCACTTTTAGATCATGTGTGGATGGGTCTAGACCTCTTTGGACTCAGTCCCAGTTGTCAAAAATTGCTGAATGTGAATGTGCATCAGTTAGTGTCCGAAGGGTTCGAAATGGTGCGAAACGGGGTCATGGGCCCACCCAAGCGAAAATACAATGAACCAGAGTGGGACCCACATATATTTGGGACCTCCAGGGCAAGGGGAACCCAGCCCATGTGGCTGAAATCATCGGATTGTGATTTCACCGACGAGGACCTCGCCGGTTCGGCGAGGGCTCGCTGTACGGTGGGCCCCACTCGGCCTGAACTTCGGGCTAACGCCCTTAGATGGGTAGGGCACCCCTCCCATATGTGGGCCGACCCTTAAATCATCCCCAAAACCTCACTTCCTTCACAAAAATGTCCTCCAAGCTCTCCCTTTTCAGTTTTCTTGCTGCCTCTCTCTCAAATCCCGATGTCAAACCTCTCCCATCCCATTTTCTCCCTCAACCGACGCCAACCCATCCATTTACAGCTATTCACAGTCCCTTTCCTCTCCATTTTCATCCGTAGAAGCTCTTCCAACCTCCATTGAAGGCTGAAAATTGTGTGGACCTCCATTCCATCTTATGTTACTCTTTTCTCTTTGAAAATCCAGCCTTTGGAAACTTGATTCACCCCTCAACAAGGCCTAGATTCGATTCAGTCCATTAGGGCAGCCCTTTCTCCCCATTTCCTCTACTTTTCATGTCTTTTGTTGAGGTTATTTTAGCCTTTTTCTCTCTTTCCACCATCCTCTCTCTCATGGGAAAGAGGAAGACCGCCGCAGATGAAGCTGGGCCTAGTCGCCCTTCACGTTTGAGGAAGCCAAGAGGTGGCGCCGTTAGCTCAAGCGCCGCCACAAGTCCAAGTGCCGCTCGTGAGTTTCACACAAAGCGGGATTTGGATCCCCGTTCTCACTTAGGGTGAGCACTATTGGCAGACTTGGCTCACGGTGCTTATGTTGACTGCAAGGTTCTGTTTGAGGGGCATGTGGATGGGTGGCTCTTTGGTGAATTTTTGTTGTTTGAGCGCATCGAAGCTGCCAACTGGGGTCCGCTCTTTGAAGCCCAGTCTCGTGCAAACGTGAGCACCGTTCGTACCTTCTATGCTAATATTCAGGCTCCTACGTTGGAGCCATTGTAGTTCAGGATTCCCTTTTATAGAGACCGGGAAGCCACAATCGATGTTTGGTTGATAGCTCGACTTCTGAATGTGCCTCTTGGCGAGGTGCATCCAAGTGCTAAGAATCTGAAGAGTGTTCGTGAGTGAAATCACCGCACCAGGTTCCTATGTGGTGGTTTGGTTCCGTGGCACCGTAACAAGAGCCTCTTAACGTCCCACATGTCGCATGATTTTTGCCTATTGCACCACATTTGTACGTTCAATGTGTATCCTAGGTCGACCAACCGTAGTGAATGTATGCGTCTCATGGTCGATTTCCTATATCAAGTGGGCCAGGGAGAGAATGTGTGCATAGCCACCTTTGTGTTGCGACAGATCATCCTCATAGCGAAGTCGAGGAGAACATCCGAGTCACTTCCTTTTGGTAGGCTCGTATGCAAGATCGCGCTTGATTTTGCTTACAGACTTGGGCCAGAGTTGCCTGTGCCGATTCACTTCATCGATGAGGGTACCATGAACCAGATGAAGATAGGGCCTCGGCAGCGTGAGGCTCAGCTTGATGATGACAGTGAGGGCGAGTATGATAGTGCAGAGGATGCTAGTGAAGAAGAAACTGGGACAGAAATAGAGGAAGAAGTCCAGGAAGAAGAAGAGGAGGCTCAGGATACTGATGAGAGCCCTCCTCTTACGACTCAGGCTACTAGGGATGCTCATATAGCTCGGGTTGAGGAGAGTCAGGTTGCTTTGCGACGGGAAGTCCAAGAACTCCGGGCTGAGGTGAAACAGGATCTTGAGGATACCAAGGTGGTCATGAAACAAAAATTTGGCAAGGTAACTCGTACTTCGAAGGCCATCCTGTGTTGTCTGTAGGATAAGGGTGCTCCTCCTCCATCGTCAGACTCGGAATAGCGATTAGGTTTTAGATGTTGTTGGTTGTAGTTGGTTTGTTTCCTGCTTTCTGTGTGTAATCCTGAAAAGGCTAGTAGTTTTCTTATGTTGCAATTGTAGCTTCGGCTAACTTAGTTCCCATGTGTTTCTTGTCATGATGTATGTAAGGATATATCTCTTGTATTGTGAAAATTTTTTATTTAATGGAATGCATGGAATTCTACGGTTTGTTATGTGAATGATTGCGGTGTGTTTGTGCTAATGCTGAAACTGACAAGGTTGTGCCCTATTTTGAATATAGGGAATGCCGCCTAAGACTACTCGGAGCACGGCACGACTTACACTGGGAGAGCCTATGGATCGGGTTCCTCTCCAGAGTGATGTTCATACGGACCCTACTGTGGGCCCGATTCCTGAGACTACACATGAGTCTCAGCCTTCTACAGGTCATACAGTTGGACAACCGCCTTTCACACCGCCTGTCAGAGAGCAGTATCGTGCATCTTCCTCGATGCAGTATGTGCCGCAGTATGCTCCACCTCCTGATAGGTTTGAGCAGTTGATGGCCATGATGCATCAGCAGCACCAGTAGCTCTTGACTACGATAGCAGGGGCCATAGGTCAGGGTGGGAGTACGACTCCACCTGCACCATCTGTGCATCCAGCTGAGGATGCTGGTACTTCGACTCAGGATGAGGACATGACTCATCCTGCACCCTCTGCTTACCCTACGGGGTATACTGCTGATTCACGGGGCCTACCCTAGCGATTCCAGCGCTTACGGCCTCCTACTTTTACAGGTTCTCACAGACCCGAGGAGGCCGAGTATTGGCTCAACCGGGTGTCGAAGATATTGAGAATGCTGCACTGCTCGGAGTCTGAGTAGGTTGAGTTGGCCATGTTCATGTTCGAGTGAGAGGCCAGTCTATGGTGGGATAGTGTATTACGGACAGTGGTTACTGACTACGTCTGGACTTAGGCAGCGTTCGAGTTCCGTTTCCACGAGAAATACTATCCCCAGACTTACAGGCACGAGCGGGAGAACAATTTTCTACGCCTCAGGCAGGGAGGCATGACATCACAGAGTATAAGCATCGGTTCACTAAGTTGGGCAGATACATCCCGACTATACTTGCTGATGAGCAGATGCGCATACGCCAATTTTCTGAGGGCTTGCGATCGGACATTAGGTCGAAGATGTGCTGCGTCAGCATACCTTCCTATGCAGAGTTGATATATATGTCCATGAGTGCAGAGCAGGATGTTGATCGCTTGGCACGATCTTGTGGCCTTATGGTTGCTAGGCCACGACCGGATATGCAGGACAGGCCATTTGTTGGCAAGAGGCCTCGCATCGACCCTCCTCCTAGGTCTACAGTGCCAGTACTTCCGACGAGGCGCCCCAATTTTTTAAGTACTTATTTCGAGAGACCGGATCATACTGTGGGGAACTGTTTCGCTCGGATGAGAGACAGCGGGTTTTCCCCACCGTAGAAGATCGACCGTCCATGTCCACAGGCTTTATCTGCTCCACCCCTACGGTCGGCTCCTGGGCATCCTTCCGTCAGACCTCCCGTACCTCCATTCCGGCCGCCTCAACGGCCCATGGTACCGCAGCCAAACCGTCCACAGCAGGCACGGGTACATGCCTTGATAGCTGAGGTCGCCGAGACAGAGACTACTCAGCCTTTGGCCTTTGAGGTCACCGCCCATATTGGAGGTACTCCTATACTTGTGATGGTGGATACAGGATCCACGATTTCATTGATATCGCATTTCATAGTCTGATGCCTCGGGCTATCGACTATTCGGATGGATGGAGTGCGATTCCTTACAGCGCACGAGACTTTTTCAGATGCCACCATGATGTGTGAGGGTTGTTTGGTGGATCTGGGGGGCAGGACAATGGTTCTTGATCTTGTCATCGACCCTTCTCTTTATTATCTCGACGTCATTCTTGGCATGGATTGACTGACTGCAGGGAGGGCCAAGATTGACTGCGAGACCCGTACGGTGACAGTCTATGAACCGGAGGGCACGCCCTTTACATTCCGGGGGATCCAAGGTGGGCCCCACATGTTTTCGGCATCCCTGGGGGGTGAGAACCTTGCCCGCGGGGTGAACCCAAGCCAAATAGGTCAGTGACCGGCGAGGACCCAAGCCAAATAGGTCAGTGACCGGCATCCCTGGGGGGTGAGAACCCGTTGTATGGACAGGCAGCCTGGTTTTTACACTTTTTCTACGCATTTTTTCAAACTTTGAAAAATCATATCTACTTCGTTATAACTCCAATTAGGTGATTCAAAAACCAGATTGAAGTTAAATGAGTCTAGTTTTATATAAAAATATTTAAAAAATATTTAAATTAGTTTAAAGTAGGTCATTGTGAGCAATTGTCCGAAAATCACTTGTTGGACAGCTGCTTCTGGAATTTTTAGAATTTTTTTACAACTCAAAATTTTATGAAATTTTGTGGAGATAGGGTAAACTTAATGATGAAGCACTAAAAAAATAATTAAAATAACATGATAACTAGAAGTGCCCAAAATGGGGCATAGAACGGCCCTAGGACCGCATTCTGCCATAATTAGGCTAGAATTTGGTTGAGTACCAAACTGAATACTCAGTAGAATTAACTTGAACCACTTTAAATATGAACTACATGACCCAAAATGAGTAGGACCACTAATGCTATGTTACCTAGAAACCTAGGATCAATCTCTAAATCCAGTTGCTCTCGGGAGCATTCAGAAATTTCGTATCGGACCTGGACCGCATGTCGAAAGTCCGGTAGCAATGAACTTAGACCATTATGACCGCGTAGTTGGACTTGACTACCACCCCGGAAATTAAGCCCAACTGATGTTCATTGGCTATTTCATTGAGCCTGGAGCAAGGAGTGTGAGAAAGAGTGAAATTCTTTATAAATTAAATGTGATTTAAATAAATCTAGCACGTGTCACTTGCGTGACATTTTTTAAGCGTTCTGACCGTTAGTATTTGACCAAATTTCACCCTCGGATCAGGATAGGTGGCCCTTACATGTCATAGCACTTGTGGCCCTGATCGAGTTTCGGTGACCGCTGAACTGAAACTGGTCCGCCACGGTCGATCTGAAAACCCGACCGAACTGAAAACTTAGCTTGACCTAGATCCAATATTAGAAAGCTTAAGTTTGATCGAATTTAGTAATAGGACCTTCAGAAGTGCGTCGTTGGATCGGAACAGACCCGATTTGGATATAACCTAAGTATACCTTGGATCTAAGTCTATATAGGTGAGTTTTTAGCTTATAAAAGGGCCTTAAACCCTTAGCTTTCTAACCCATATGAATTTGGGGAAAACCCTAGGAGAGAGAGGAGAGAAAAGAGAGAAAGTGAGAGAGAGTTGGAGTTTCCCCCTGGGATTCTTCCTTGCTGCTCCACGTGCCAAAGCCGTCCATCTGCATCGCTTTTTCGGCGATTCCAGCGTCGTTCTTAGGTAAGAAACCCTAACCCTAACCTGCTTTGAAGCTTAGAATAGCTGTAGTGATGTTGTAGCTAACCTGTTTCATGCCTTAGGTAACCTATTCGCCGTTGACGAAGACTTATCGTCTGAATCAACTCCGTTTCGCAATTTCTGGTTTAAGGTGCGGAATATATACGTTTAGGTTATGGTTTTCAAGACTTTCAATGTTAAGTAATGATTTTTTCTTGTTTAGGATGATATTTCACATGTATAAAGTGTTGTCCGTTTCATTTTTCAGTTATACGTTAACTATTTTAAATATATTGTATTCATCGTGTTTATAGAAAATACTATATACGTATAAAATTCAGATTTGTGCTTGCCATGATTAACTGTCGTCTATGTATACTGGATGTATGTGTAAAAACTTCTGGGCAAAGGGTTTAGCCCAAATACATGATATATCAACAAACGTTTCGTATGTTATATTGTGTAGTCTAAGTGTTTGTGAAAATGATTGAATGAGTATGGAGTTCACTTTCGTGCTCGCCATGACTAACTGTCATGGATATATGGTTGTTGTATAGGCGGTAACCCTTTGACGAAAGGATTTTCCCTAGTACGTATTCTATTGAATACATAAGATGTATGATATAATGTAACGCCCGTGAAAAATCCATACTTGGGCTCGAGTACCAACTCGACCCGAATTTGCGTAGGATTCATTCCTTTGGAAAATTTGACTAGGTTAGCTAGTGCAACGTTAGAATAGCTGGGAAATGGTCCCTGACCACTTTAAATACGTTCTACAAGGCCCGAAGCGAGTGGAACTAAGGGTGCTATAATGCTCTAAAGCCTCGGATCAAACTCTAAGCCGGTTTGTTCTCTGGACCACTTTGAATCTTTGTATTGGATCTAGACCGCGCATCGAAAGTCCGATACCTCCTATCTTAGACCGTTAGGACCGTCTAGCTGGGCTTGAAACTCATTCCAAAAATCAAGTCAAACCGATTATCATAGGCTATTTCATTGAGCCCGGACCGAAGAGAGTGTGAATAGGGACATAGTTGGAATTTCAAATTCAAATCTGGCACACAAATTTGACGCATCAGTATTAAGCATTCTGACCGTCAGAATACAGCCAAATCACACCCTTGGATCAGGAAAAATATCTATTATATATCACGGGACTTATAGGCCTGATCTTGGTGCGGTGACCGTTAAACTGAAACTGGGCCGCCACGTGCGATCTGGGAACCCAACCGGTCTGAAAACTGGATGTGTGCTAGATCCAGTATGCATGAGCTTAAGTCCGACCGCATTTGGCCTGGGGACCTCCAGAAATGCCCTTTTGGACCGAAACGGCCCCGATTTGGTTAGGCACCAAGTAAACATTGTTCCCAAGCCTATTTTGGGAATGTTTTAGGCTATAAAAGGGGTTGAAACCCTCACTCCTCTCTCCCATCCGAATTTGAGAGAAGCCCTAGCTTGGGAGAGAGAAAAAGAGTGAGAGATTGTGAGAGAGTGGGAGAGTTCTTCCCGCCACTTGTGCTACGTGTTGCACATGCTTAAGCGACACTTCTCTACCGCTTTCCCGGCGATTCCACCGCAATCCTAGGTAAGTAAAAACCCTAAATAGTTGGTGATTTGAGTTTTTCTTGTTTCCATGGCGATGTAGCTTATGGATCTTATGTATTAGGCTCCTTACTCGCCGTAGACGAAGCATATACACTCCGCTTCAATTCCCGAGTCTACAAGACACTAGGTGAGGATTTTAGACGCTTTGATTGACGGTTCCCAATGCTTTCAATGTCGTTTAATAGTAGATTCTTGACGGCATCGCCGTTTGACATGTACAAAATGCTCTCCGTTTCCCGTTTCGTAAGCTAACGAAGAATATGAGATTTAGGGCATTTTAGTCATTTGTAGGAAGTACTGTTTGCATTCATATTTTGCTGATGTGATTGACATGGTTTGTTGTCGCATTAGGAAGTTAGGAATGCGTGCATAATTAGTTTGGCGAAGAGGTTCGCCTAGTTGCACACTTTGGGTCGACATACCATATGTAGACTTAAGTGTGTAGTGTATGTGTTTGTACAAATGTTTGTATTAGTATGTATTGAATTAAATGATGTTATATGATAGTTTGTGATTGATTTTTCAACTATTATGCTGACCTAGATGATTTTCTACATGTTGATAAAATGCATGATTTCATTACATGCATTGAATGTATGTGCTTGAGGATTTGCTTAAGTTGAATATGCATGGGAAGTATGCCTTGAAGATTTGCTTAAGTTGAATGTTATAACATGTGCTAACATGCTCACATGATGTATTTCAATTCCAATACCTTGTATAGTAATTCCATAGATGTGTGGGACTTGACTTAGTCCAGGCAGTCGGTAACCGAGCGATTTCGTGGCTGACTGGTCATAGCCACGAATGACGCGTCGATGAATGTGATTCGTGTTGAGAGTTGGCGGCAGTGGTTAGGCCACGCGAAGTGTTTTACGCACTTCATGTCGTTCAATTCGATATGCGATCGCGCTAGTCGAGCCCGTCAAGTAACCCGACTGGCCGATGTTTGTTCACCTTGTATGTAACATAACTGCTTGAACCTAGGGTACTGAACTTACCATTGTAAACCCTATTAACCGTGGTACCTTGATCCACGAAGACTCATGAGCCGGGCATGGTGGTATGGGACACCGTGGTCGAGCTGTCGGCCTACGCTGGGGCCACAAACCTCCCCGTAGTGACCAGTGAGCACCTAGACTCGTGAGCAGATTATGGTGGTATGGGACACTATATTCTAGCTGTCGGCCTACACTGATCAGGCGACGAGCCCTTTGTAGTGACCGCGAGCGTATTCTGAGTTCACGGGAGGCGACGACCCTTCCGTGCAGTAGAGTACAGTAGGCCTGTATTGATAAGGTGATGGGGGAGCGGTGCAACGAGTGCGAGCAACAGCCCTGGCAGCCCTTGCAGTGACCTACGAAATGTACATCGTATGAGATTACTAGGAGTGACGACCCTAGACAGGATCCGTGTTGGGATTGATACAAGGGAGGTACCTTAGTTTCCCAATCCTGCTGTTTGAATGGACTAATAACAACTTGGTAATCATATCACCATAGCATTGCATGTGCCTGGAAGATGTGGAGCACTCTAGGGAGTGTGGCATGCCGCGGTCGTAAGATGTTGCCGTATGAGGGTGATCGTCGGTGAGGGCATACATCACGTCATATCATCTTGCATTAACAACAGTATTAGGACTTGTCTGATTTACTGCTTTACTATTATCGCGTGACTGAATTGTGAACATGCTAATCTTTGCTCTATGATTCCACTGAGTTGATCACTCATTCCCACGTTACGGGATGGTGTTTGCAACACCCACCAGACCCTGTTGTAGTTGCAGGTGACGATGAGATCCAGGAGGTGGAGCTAGATGATGACGAGGACCAGGATGAGTTCTCGTATATGCAGTATCATGACGGCTTCCCGTAGGTGACCTGGATCGAGGGGACATCAGTGGGACTTTTCTTTTTGAACATTATTCTTTTGTTATGTACATGTATATGAGACTCAGAGATGTAGTCATACTTTGGAGACAGTTGAGATTACTTTGTTTTTCCATACAGTGATATATATCTTGTTTAGTCTTCCGCTTGCTTTTATCACTGGATCTGAAGTATGAATTACAGTTTTGGTATACTTTTACTCATGTGAATGCTTTAAATCAGACAACATTGAATCATAACCATTTTTGTTGCATAAGTGACGGTCTGGAACTCGGGAGTTGAGTTTATACACGACCCCCGATTTTCAGGGTGTTACAAGTTGGTATCAGAGCATGAATGAGAGTATACTGGGCCTGGGTTATGGTCTTGCGACGTACGCTGTCGCTTCCTTTGACTTAGGTGGGTGCGAGAAGGGTCTAGAAACACTTCTAGGATCACAGATTCGCCGATAGGCGAAGTTTATAAGGATCGATCGCAAGATCGAGTCTGTAACGTATCTCGGGTCGCGTTAAGCAACCCGAATCACTTCTAAGCTGTAGGAAGTCGGGTGGAGACGTCTTATGAGCGGTTTTAAACTGCAAAAGTGAATTTTTGGGCCGTGGAATGACCACGACTCCAGTAATCAATCGCCAGGGCTTAAAAACCCCGTTTTGCCAAAAATTCTCAAAATTCCTTCTCTAAACACTTCAACCTTCAGTTCTTTTGTATCCATTTCATGTTAGGCATCAAACCTAATGTGAAAATAACACAAATTAGTACATTCACCAAATTTTACAGTGAATAGTAAAATTTCATAAAAAATGGCCATAAAGCCATTCTAACTTCACTTTCTTTAGCAACTAAGGAGCTAGAAAGATGTACTGGATCCTTCTACCCCAAATCCATATGCTGCATCATATGGTTTGGTATTCGGGACTGCGATGTGGACTCGGAAAGCCCCAAAAACATGTTTGGGCTCATAGGGACCAAAATACTATGAACTAAGGGGTGGGACCAGACTTTTTGGGGCCCTGGGACCATGGGGGACCAGACCCATGGGGTCCCGCTGGCCAACCTGAAGGTTGGCCGGCGATGCCATCGCCGGCCGGGCGATGCATCGCCGGCCGGCCATCTCCGATGGTGCTGCCCTTTGGGCGCACCCACTTAAATGCCTCCCACAACACCCCTAGCTACCTCCCATCCCACGAAAACCCCTAAAACACCCCTCTCCTTCACAAACAGCCCCCTTGCATGCCCTAGATTTGATTTTCAGCGCTCCATTCCAAATCCCGGCGACCCAAACCCCTCCTAATCCCTTCCTTGGCCAAAACCGACCACCACCCATCGATTATTGGGTGTTGGCAGCCTCTTTCCTTGAAGATTTTCCCATTTGGAGCTCCAAAATCCCCCAAATAGTGCTGAAATCGTGAGCAGCTCCATTCCACCTTTTTGTTCTTATTTTTCCCTGAAAGTACAGCCTTGGGAAGCTTGAAGCATCCCTCTACGACACCTAGATTTCCTTTTGTCAGATTGGGCAGCCATTTCTCCGCATTCTCGGCGTTTTCCATGGCTTTCGTGGAAGCTATTTTGGGACTTTTGTCACTCTCATCCATCCTGTCTTTGATGGGTAAGAGGAAAACTGCAACAGACGAGGCTGGGCCGAGCCGCCCTGCTCGATCGAGAAGACCGCGGGGTGGTGCCGCAAGTTCAAGCACCGCCGCAGGTCCAGCTGCAGTCCTGGAGTGCCGTACGAAGCGGGATTTGGATCCCCATGCACACCTTGGACGAACCATCCTATCAGAGATGCCTCATGGTGAATACACTGATCGCAGAGTGTTATTTGAGGCGGACGTAGATGGGCGATTGTTCGGCGAATATCTGTTGTTCGAACGCATTGAAGCTGCGCACTGGGGACCGATCTTTGAAGCTCGCGCTCGTGCTAATGTGAGCACTGTTCGTGCCTTCTATGCTAGCATCCAGAGTCCTACCTTGGAGCCCTTGCAGTTCAAAATCCCTTTTGGTAGAGATCGGATGGCTACGATCGACGTCCAGTTGGTTGCGCGACTTCTCAACGTGCCTCTAGGTGATGTACATCCAAGTGAGAAGAATTTGAGGACTAGACGTGAACGAGATCGCCGCACCAGGTTTCTGTGCGGTAAGTTGGTTCCATGGCAGCCTAATAATAGCCTCAAGGCGACGTACATGTCTGAGGATTTGCGTCTGCTGCATCACATCTGCACGTTCAATGTTTATCCTAGGTCGACGAACCGCATTGAATGTACACGTCTTATGGTCGATTTCTTATTTCTGGTGGCTCAGGGAGAGAACGTATGTATGGCCACTTTCATCTTACGGCAGATAGTTCTCATAGCCAGGTCGAGAAGAACATCCGAATCCCTTCCCTTTGGCCGACTCATTTGCAGAATTGCGCTTGAGTTTGCCTATAGACTTGGACCCGAGTTGCCGGTATCGATTCACACCATCGATGAGTCGACGATGGTTAAGATGAAGATTGGGTCGCAATATCGTGAAAATCAACTTGAAAGGGATAGTGGGGACGACTTTGATGAAGAGGAAGATCAAAGCGAAGGAGAACCTAGTGCAGAAGTTCAGGAAGAGACTCAGGAAGAAGCAGAAGAGGAGGCTCAGGATACTGATGAGAGTCCTCCTCCTTCTGCGCAGACTACTATTGACGATCGCATTGCTCGGATGGAGGAGAGTCAGACCGCTTTGCGAAGGGAAGTCCAAGAACTTCGAGCAGAGGTCGCTGATGCCAAGGCCGTTACGAAGAAGAAATTTGGCAAGGTGACTCGCACCTTGAAGGCAATCCTGTGTTGCTTACAGGATAAGGGTGCTCCTCCTCCGTCGCCAGACTCCGACTAGCGACGCGATCTTTGATGTTGTTATGAGTAGTTAGCTATTTTCTGTTTCATGTGTGTAAAGCCTATTAGGGCTAGTGCTTTGCTTTTGTCGCTGTTGCTTAACTGTCTTAATTTCCATGTCATTCTAGTCATGATGCTTGTAAGGATATATCCCTTGTATTGTGACAATTTTGATTAATTGAAATGCATGGAATGCCTTTGACTCTTTAGTGAATGATTGTGGTGTATTTGTGCAATTGAGACTGACAAGGTTGCGCCCTATTTTGAATATAGGGAATGCCACCTAAGACTACGAGGAGCGCGGTTCGGCTTTCATTGTTAGAGCAGATGGATCAGGCTCCTTCTCAGTCTGGCACTCGTCCGGACCCTGCTGTGGGCCCGATTCCTGAGACTGTTCGATCGTCTCAGCCTGCTACTGGTCCTACAGATGGACCACCGCCATTTACACCATCAGTTAGAGAGCCACAGCGCGCATCTACTTCCGCACCTCATCCGCCACAGCCTGCTCCACCACCTGATAGATTCGAGCAGATGATGGCTATGATGCTACAGCAGCAGCAGCTATTGACTACTATAGTCGGGACTTTAGCCCAGGGTGGGGGTGCGACTGCATCTACTCCGCCTGCACCACCTGCGCATCCAGCTGAGGATGCCTATGCTTACGCCCAGGATGAGGGCATAGCACTTCCTGCGCAGCCTGCTTTCCCTGCGGGGAATCCTGCCGACACACGAGGCCTTCTCGAGCGATTTCAGCGCTTGCGGCCTCCTACTTTCACGGGTTCTCACAGACCCGAGGTGGCTGAGTTTTGGCTCGACCGAGTGTCGAAGATTCTGCGCATGTTGCACTGTACTGAGGCAGAGCAGGTAGAGCTGGCTACCTTCCAGTTTGAGAGAGAGGCCAGTATGTGGTGGGATAGTGTATTGCGGACTGTTACCGCAGACTTCGTATGGACATGGGCAGCATTCGAGTTTCGCTTCCATGAGAAGTATTATCCTCAGACCTACAGACACGAGAGGGAGAATGAGTTTCTCCGTCTCAGGCAGGCAGCGATGACGGTCACCGAGTATGAGCATCGGTTCACAGAGTTGGGCAGGTACGTCCCGACGATTTTAGCTGATGAGCAGATGCGCATACGGCGCTTTTTGGAGGGCTTGCGACCGGATATTCGGTCGAAGATGTGCTGTATCAGTTTCTCCTCCTATGCGGAGTTGGTTCACATGTCCATGCGGGCAGAGCAGGACGTGGATCGACTTGCGCGATCACGAGGCCCGACTACTTCTAGGCCGCGACCGGAGTTGCCAGATAGGCCCTTCGCGGGCAAGAGGCCTCGCATTGATCCTCCTACCAGGACCACGGCGCCAGTAGGACCGTTTCGACGCCCTGGTCTATCATGCACATACTGTGGGAGGACGGGCCACCTAGCGCCGAGTTGCTTTACGAGGATGCGGGACAGTGGGTTCTCGCCGCCGCAGAAGATTGATCGTGTACGTCCACAGGCGATATCAGCACCGCCTATACGGTCAGCTCCTGCGCAGTCCTCTTTCAGACCCACAGTATCGCAGATTCGACAGCCCCCACGGCCCTTGACACAGCGGCCGAACCGGCCACAGCAGGCTCGAGTTCATGCACTGACCGCTGAGGCAGCTACGACGCCGACTTTCCAGCATTCAGCCTTCGAGGTCACGGGCCATATCGGAGGTACTCCCGTTCTTGTCATGGTGGACACTGGTTCCACGATTTCTTTGATATCGCGTGCCGTAGTCAGACGTCTTGGGTTGCAGACTATTACTATGGATAGCGTGCGAGTCCTTGCAGCTCATGGAGATTATTCGGATGTCACCCAGATGTGTGAGGGTTGTTTACTTGATCTGGGAGGCAGGACGATGACTCTTGATTTGGTCGTCGATCCCTCGCTCGTATATCTCGACGTCATCCTTGGCATGGACTGGTTGACTGCAGCGAGAGCCGAGATTGACTGCGAGGCTCGTGTGGTGACGGTGTACGAGCCTGAGGGCACGCCTTTCACATTTTCAGTGCGGGTAAATCTTCCTTTCCGCATTCTTAGCTACGCCACCCTGTTGCGCGACGCTGGTGCCCAGGTACTTGAGCAGACGCCAGTTGTTTCTGAGTTCGGGGATCTGTTCAGGAAGATCCCTGGTTTGCCGCCCAGACGTGAGATCGATTTCACTATCGATCTGATTCCTGGTTCTACACCCGTCTCACTGCCGACGTATCGCATGGCACCATGTGAGATGGAGGAGTTGAGGACGCAGATTGACGGTCTACTAGAGCTCGGCCTTATACGGCCTAGCGTATCTCCTTGGGGAGCACCGGTCTTGTTCGTGAAGAAGAAGGATGGTTCGCTGCGATTGTGTATTGATTATCGCAGGCTGAACCAACTCACAGTGAAGAACAAGTACCCTTTGCCCAGGATCGATGACTTGTTTGATCAGTTGAGAGGAGCGCAGTACTTCTCGAAGATTGACCTTCAGTCAGGATATCATCAGCTGCGCGTCAGAGATGAGGACGTGCAGAAGACAGCGTTCAGGACCAGTTTTGGTCATTACGAGTTCCTTGTGATGTCGTTCGGTCTCACGAACGCACCGGCCGTGTTCATGGATCTGATGAACCGGGTACTACGGCCTTTCCTCTATCGATTCGTCGTTGTCTTCATCGACGACATTTTGGTATACTCTAGGAGTCGAGAGGAGCATGAGGAGCACTTGCGTTTGGTCCTTGATACGCTCAGACAGCATCAGTTGTTCGCACAGTATAAGAAGTGCGACTTCTGGAAGCAGGAGGTGAAGTTTCTGGGACACGTGGTGTCCAAGGATGGCATGGCAGTTGACCTGTCTAAGGTAGCTGCGGTGCAGGACTGGGAGCAGCCTGGTTCTGTCACTGAGGTGAGGAGTTTCTTGGGTCTCGCTGGCTACTATCGGCGCTTCATTCAGGATTTCTCGAAGATCGCGAGACCCTTATCTCAGTTGACACGGAAGGACGTGAAGTTCGCCTGGAATGATAAGGCGGAGTCAGCTTTTCAGGAGCTGAAGGACAGACTTACGTCCGCCCCTGTGCTAGTATTGCCAGAGCAAGGGGTTAAATACACTATATACACTGACGCGTCTAGCGTTGGTTTGGGTTGTGTCCTTATGCAGAGGGACAGGGTAATTTCGTATGCCTCGAGACAATTAAGGAAGCACGAGGAGAATTACCCTACACACGACCTGGAGTTGGCAGCCGTGATATTCGCACTGAGACTCTGGAGACATTACCTCTATGGAGAGGAGTTCGAGCTCTTTTGCGACCACAAGAGCCTCAAGTACATATTCACACAGCGGGACTTGAATATGAGGCAGCGGCGATGGATGGAGACGCTGAAGGACTTCAAGTTTGAAGTCTCTTACCATCCTGGGAAGGCGAACCTTGTGGCTGATGCGTTGAGCCGCAAGAAGGCGATAGAGTTTGCGGCTCCGCTGATGGTTGCCGAGTGGGATATGGTTGAGTTTTTGCGAGACTTTGAGCAGAAACTCACCGTAGAGGAGCCATTTGAGTTCATCGCACATGTTCAGGTGCGATCCCCGATCGATGACCGTGTCATCGAGGCGCAGAGGGACGACGCGCATCTTACTGAGCTTCGAGAGCAGGCCAGTGATGATGATGACGCCGACTGGCGAGTTGGCATGGATGGGGGTTTACGTTACCGTGGCCGCCTATGCGTTCCTGATGTCCCTGACTTGAGACGAGAGATTCTCGAGGCTGCGCATTCTACTAGACTCGCGATGCATCCTGGCAGCACGAAGATGTATCGTGACGTGAAGAGGACGTACTGGTGGGAAGGTATGAAGACCCACATTGCTGAGTTCGTGTCCCGTTGTCTCACTTGTCAACAGGTGAAGGCAGAGCATCGCCGACCACCTGGACTTTTGCAGCCTATGCCGATTGCAGAGTGGAAGTGGGATTTCATTTCCATGGACTTCATTTCTGGGTTGCCGAAGACGAGGAAGGGGCATGATTCTATTTGGGTGATCGTCGACCGATTGACGAAGTCGGCGCACTTCCTACCGATCAGAGTTACGAACTCTGCAGACGAGCTGGCTAGATTGTATATTAGAGAGATCGTGCGTCTGCATGGAGTTCCGTTGGAGATCGTGTCGGACAGAGACACGCGGTTCACTTCTATTTTCTGGACTCGCATTCAGGAGGCTATGGGTGTGAAGTTGAAGTTCAGTACTGCCTTCCACCCACAGACGGACGGACAGACAGAGCGAGTGAACCAGATCCTGGAGGACATGTTGCGAGCTTGCGCATTGGACTTCAAGGACAGTTGGGATGACTGTCTTGCATATGCGGAGTTTGCGTACAACAATAGCTTCCAGGCGAGTATCGGCATGGCACCTTATGAGGCGCTGTATGGGCGACCTTGTCGCGCACCGCATTGCTGGTTAGAGGTCGGTGAGCGCAGCTTGATTGGCCCAGAGTTGGTGCAGGCGACGTCAGAGAAGATTGATATTATTCGACGTCGGCTTCTTACAGCGCAGAGCAGACAGAAGAGCTACGCCGATACGAGACGGAGACCACTAGAGTTCACAGTCGGGGATCATGTGTTTTTACGAGTTTCCCCTATGAAGGGAGTCCTTCGGTTCGGAAAGAAGGGGAAGCTGGCACCGCGATACATTGGTCCATTTCAGATCCTCGATCGTGTGGGAGCAGTGGCTTACCGATTGGCTTTACTCACGCCCCTCGCGAGCGTCCACAACGTATTTCATGTTTCTATGCTGAAGAAGTATGTTGCTGATCCTTCTCATATCATCAGATGGGAGCAGGTGCAGTTAGGAGAGGATGTTACTTATATCCTGCGACCGACACGCATCTTAGACCGGAAGGAGCAGGTACTGCGTAGCAAGGTGATTCCCCTTGTGAAGGTACTATGGACGCATCATACTGAGGAGGAGGCTACTTGGGAGACAGAAGCCGAGATCAGAAAGAACTACCCACAGCTTCTCGAGGAGTACGAAAAGGTACAAAATTTCGAGGACGAAATTATTTGTTAAGGGGGGTAGATTGTAACGCCCGTGAAAAATCCATACTTGGGCTCGAGTACCAACTCGACCCGAATTTGCGTAGGATTCATTCCTTTGGAAAATTTGACTAGGTTAGCTAGTGCAACGTTAGAATAGCTGGGAAATGGTCCCTGACCACTTTAAATACGTTCTACAAGGCCCGAAGCGAGTGGAACTAAGGGTGCTATAATGCTCTAAAGCCTCGGATCAAACTCTAAGCCGGTTTGTTCTCTGGACCACTTTGAATCTTTGTATTGGATCTAGACCGCGCATCGAAAGTCCGATACCTCCTATCTTAGACCGTTAGGACCGTCTAGCTGGGCTTGAAACTCATTCCAAAAATCAAGTCAAACCGATTATCACAGGCTATTTCATTGAGCCCGGACCGAAGAGAGTGTGAATAGGGACATAGTTGGAATTTCAAATTCAAATCTGGCACACAAATTTGACGCATCAGTATTAAGCATTCTGACCGTCAGAATACAGCCAAATCACACCCTTGGATCAGGAAAAATATCTATTATATATCACGGGACTTATAGGCCTGATCTTGGTGCGGTGACCGTTAAACTGAAACTGGGCCGCCACGTGCGATCTGGGAACCCAACCGGTCTGAAAACTGGATGTGTGCTAGATCCAGTATGCATGAGCATAAGTCCAACCGCATTTGGCCTGGGGACCTCCAGAAATGCCCTTTTGGACCGAAACGGCCCCGATTTGGTTAGGCACCAAGTAAACATTGTTCCCAAGCCTATTTTGGGAATGTTTTAGGCTATAAAAGGGGTTGAAACCCTCACTCCTCTCTCCCATCCGAATTTGAGAGAAGCCCTAGCTTGGGAGAGAGAAAAAGAGTGAGAGATTGTGAGAGAGTGGGAGAGTTCTTCCCGCCACTTGTGCTACGTGTTGCACATGCTTAAGCGACACTTCTCTACCGCTTTCCCGGCGATTCCACCGCAATCCTAGGTAAGTAAAAACCCTAAATAGTTGGTGATTTGAGTTTTTCTTGTTTCCATGGCGATGTAGCTTATGGATCTTATGTATTAGGCTCCTTACTCGCCGTAGACGAAGCATATACACTCCGCTTCAATTCCCGAGTCTACAAGACACTAGGTGAGGATTTTAGACGCTTTGATTGACGGTTCCCAATGCTTTCAATGTCGTTTAATAGTAGATTCTTGACGGCATCGCCGTTTGACATGTACAAAATGCTCTCCGTTTCCCGTTTCGTAAGCTAACGAAGAATATGAGATTTAGGGCATTTTAGTCATTTGTAGGAAGTACTGTTTGCATTCATATTTTGCTGATGTGATTGACATGGTTTGTTGTCGCATTAGGAAGTTAGGAATGCGTGCATAATTAGTTTGGCGAAGAGGTTCGCCTAGTTGCACACTTTGGGTCGACATACCATATGTAGACTTAAGTGTGTAGTGTATGTGTTTGTACAAATGTTTGTATTAGTATGTATTGAATTAAATGATGTTATATGATAGTTTGTGATTGATTTTTCAACTATTATGCTGACCTAGATGATTTTCTACATGTTGATAAAATGCATGATTTCATTACATGCATTGAATGTATGTGCTTGAGGATTTGCTTAAGTTGAATATGCATGGGAAGTATGCCTTGAAGATTTGCTTAAGTTGAATGTTATAACATGTGCTAACATGCTCACATGATGTATTTCAATTCCAATACCTTGTATAGTAATTCCATAGATGTGTGGGACTTGACTTAGTCCAGGCAGTCGGTAACCGAGCGATTTCGTGGCTGACTGGTCATAGCCACGAATGACGCGTCGATGAATGTGATTCGTGTTGAGAGTTGGCGGCAGTGGTTAGGCCACGCGAAGTGTTTTACGCACTTCATGTCGTTCAATTCGATATGCGATCGCGCTAGTCGAGCCCGTCAAGTAACCCGACTGGCCGATGTTTGTTCACCTTGTATGTAACATAACTGCTTGAACCTAGGGTACTGAACTTACCATTGTAAACCCTATTAACCGTGGTACCTTGATCCACGAAGACTCATGAGCCGGGCATGGTGGTATGGGACACCGTGGTCGAGCTGTCGGCCTACGCTGGGGCCACAAACCTCCCCGTAGTGACCAGTGAGCACCTAGACTCGTGAGCAGATTATGGTGGTATGGGACACTATATTCTAGCTGTCGGCCTACACTGATCAGGCGACGAGCCCTTTGTAGTGACCGCGAGCGTATTCTGAGTTCACGGGAGGCGACGACCCTTCCGTGCAGTAGAGTACAGTAGGCCTGTATTGATAAGGTGATGGGGGAGCGGTGCAACGAGTGCGAGCAACAGCCCTGGCAGCCCTTGCAGTGACCTACGAAATGTACATCGTATGAGATTACTAGGAGTGACGACCCTAGACAGGATCCGTGTTGGGATTGATACAAGGGAGGTACCTTAGTTTCCCAATCCTGCTGTTTGAATGGACTAATAACAACTTGGTAATCATATCACCATAGCATTGCATGTGCCTGGAAGATGTGGAGCACTCTAGGGAGTGTGGCATGCCGCGGTCGTAAGATGTTGCCGTATGAGGGTGATCGTCGGTGAGGGCATACATCACGTCATATCATCTTGCATTAACAACAGTATTAGGACTTGTCTGATTTACTGCTTTACTATTATCGCGTGACTGAATTGTGAACATGCTAATCTTTGCTCTATGATTCCACTGAGTTGATCACTCATTCCCACGTTACGGGATGGTGTTTGCAACACCCACCAGACCCTGTTGTAGTTGCAGGTGACGATGAGATCCAGGAGGTGGAGCTAGATGATGACGAGGACCAGGATGAGTTCTCGTATATGCAGTATCATGACGGCTTCCCGTAGGTGACCTGGATCGAGGGGACATCAGTGGGACTTTTCTTTTTGAACATTATTCTTTTGTTATGTACATGTATATGAGACTCAGAGATGTAGTCATACTTTGGAGACAGTTGAGATTACTTTGTTTTTCCATACAGTGATATATATCTTGTTTAGTCTTCCGCTTGCTTTTATCACTGGATCTGAAGTATGAATTACAGTTTTGGTATACTTTTACTCATGTGAATGCTTTAAATCAGACAACATTGAATCATAACCATTTTTTTTGCATAAGTGACGGTCTGGAACTCGGGAGTTGAGTTTATACACGACCCCCGATTTTCAGGGTGTTACAAGTTGGTATCAGAGCATGAATGAGAGTATACTGGGCCTGGGTTATGGTCTTGCGACGTACGCTGTCGCTTCCTTTGACTTAGGTGGGTGCGAGAAGGGTCTAGAAACACTTCTAGGATCACAGATTCGCCGATAGGCGAAGTTTATAAGGATCGATCGCAAGATCGAGTCTGTAACGTATCTCGGGTCGCGTTAAGCAACCCGAATCACTTCTAAGCTGTAGGAAGTCGGGTGGAGACGTCTTATGAGCGGTTTTAAACTGCAAAAGTGAATTTTTGGGCCGTGGAATGACCACGACTCCAGTAATCAATCGCCAGGGCTTAAAAACCCCGTTTTGCCAAAAATTCTCAAAATTCCTTCTCTAAACACTTCAACCTTCAGTTCTTTTGTATCCATTTCATGTTAGGCATCAAACCTAATGTGAAAATAACACAAATTAGTACATTCACCAAATTTTACAGTGAATAGTAAAATTTCATAAAAAATGGCCATAAAGCCATTCTAACTTCACTTTCTTTAGCAACTAAGGAGCTAGAAAGATGTACTGGATCCTTCTACCCCAAATCCATATGCTGCATCATATGGTTTGGTATTCGGGACTGCGATGTGGACTCGGAAAGCCCCAAAAACATGTTTGGGCTCATAGGGACCAAAATACTATGAACTAAGGGGTGGGACCAGACTTTTTGGGGCCCTGGGACCATGGGGGACCAGACCCATGGGGTCCCGCTGGCCAACCTGAAGGTTGGCCGGCGATGCCATCGCCGGCCGGGCGATGCATCGCCGGCCGGCCATCTCCGATGGTGCTGCCCTTTGGGCGCACCCACTTAAATGCCTCCCACAACACCCCTAGCTACCTCCCATCCCACGAAAACCCCTAAAACACCCCTCTCCTTCACAAACAGCCCCCTTGCATGCCCTAGATTTGATTTTCAGCGCTCCATTCCAAATCCCGGCAACCCAAACCCCTCCTAATCCCTTCCTTGGCCAAAACCGACCACCACCCATCGATTATTGGGTGTTGGCAGCCTCTTTCCTTGAAGATTTTCCCATTTGGAGCTCCAAAATCCCCCAAATAGTGCTGAAATCGTGAGCAGCTCCATTCCACCTTTTTGTTCTTATTTTTCCCTGAAAGTACAGCCTTGGGAAGCTTGAAGCATCCCTCTACGACGCCTAGATTTCCTTTTGTCAGATTGGGCAGCCATTTCTCCGCATTCTCGGCGTTTTCCATGGCTTTCGTGGAAGCTATTTTGGGACTTTTGTCACTCTCATCCATCCTGTCTTTGATGGGTAAGAGGAAAACTGCAACAGACGAGGCTGGGCCGAGCCGCCCTGCTCGATCGAGAAGACCGCGGGGTGGTGCCGCAAGTTCAAGCACCGCCGCAGGTCCAGCTGCAGTCCTGGAGTGCCGTACGAAGCGGGATTTGGATCCCCATGCACACCTTGGACGAACCATCCTATCAGAGATGCCTCATGGTGAATACACTGATCGCAGAGTGTTATTTGAGGCGGACGTAGATGGGCGATTGTTCGGCGAATATCTGTTGTTCGAACGCATTGAAGCTGCGCACTGGGGACCGATCTTTGAAGCTCGCGCTCGTGCTAATGTGAGCACTGTTCGTGCCTTCTATGCTAGCATCCAGAGTCCTACCTTGGAGCCCTTGCAGTTCAAAATCCCTTTTGGTAGAGATCGGATGGCTACGATCGACGTCCAGTTGGTTGCGCGACTTCTCAACGTGCCTCTAGGTGATGTACATCCAAGTGAGAAGAATTTGAGGACTAGACGTGAACGAGATCGCCGCACCAGGTTTCTGTGCGGTAAGTTGGTTCCATGGCAGCCTAATAATAGCCTCAAGGCGACGTACATGTCTGAGGATTTGCGTCTGCTGCATCACATCTGCACGTTCAATGTTTATCCTAGGTCGACGAACCGCATTGAATGTACACGTCTTATGGTCGATTTCTTATTTCTGGTGGCTCAGGGAGAGAACGTATGTATGGCCACTTTCATCTTACGGCAGATAGTTCTCATAGCCAGGTCGAGAAGAACATCCGAATCCCTTCCCTTTGGCCGACTCATTTGCAGAATTGCGCTTGAGTTTGCCTATAGACTTGGACCCGAGTTGCCGGTATCGATTCACACCATCGATGAGTCGACGATGGTTAAGATGAAGATTGGGTCGCAATATCGTGAAAATCAACTTGAAAGGGATAGTGGGGACGACTTTGATGAAGAGGAAGATCAAAGCGAAGGAGAACCTAGTGCAGAAGTTCAGGAAGAGACTCAGGAAGAAGCAGAAGAGGAGGCTCAGGATACTGATGAGAGTCCTCCTCCTTCTGCGCAGACTACTATTGACGATCGCATTGCTCGGATGGAGGAGAGTCAGACCGCTTTGCGAAGGGAAGTCCAAGAACTTCGAGCAGAGGTCGCTGATGCCAAGGCCGTTACGAAGAAGAAATTTGGCAAGGTGACTCGCACCTTGAAGGCAATCCTGTGTTGCTTACAGGATAAGGGTGCTCCTCCTCCGTCGCCAGACTCCGACTAGCGACGCGATCTTTGATGTTGTTATGAGTAGTTAGCTATTTTCTGTTTCATGTGTGTAAAGCCTATTAGGGCTAGTGCTTTGCTTTTGTCGCTGTTGCTTAACTGTCTTAATTTCCATGTCATTCTAGTCATGATGCTTGTAAGGATATATCCCTTGTATTGTGACAATTTTGATTAATTGAAATGCATGGAATGCCTTTGACTCTTTAGTGAATGATTGTGGTGTATTTGTGCAATTGAGACTGACAAGGTTGCGCCCTATTTTGAATATAGGGAATGCCACCTAAGACTACGAGGAGCGCGGTTCGGCTTTCATTGTTAGAGCAGATGGATCAGGCTCCTTCTCAGTCTGGCACTCGTCCGGACCCTGCTGTGGGCCCGATTCCTGAGACTGTTCGATCGTCTCAGCCTGCTACTGGTCCTACAGATGGACCACCGCCATTTACACCATCAGTTAGAGAGCCACAGCGCGCATCTACTTCCGCACCTCATCCGCCACAGCCTGCTCCACCACCTGATAGATTCGAGCAGATGATGGCTATGATGCTACAGCAGCAGCAGCTATTGACTACTATAGTCGGGACTTTAGCCCAGGGTGGGGGTGCGACTGCATCTACTCCGCCTGCACCACCTGCGCATCCAGCTGAGGATGCCTATGCTTACGCCCAGGATGAGGGCATAGCACTTCCTGCGCAGCCTGCTTTCCCTGCGGGGAATCCTGCCGACACACGAGGCCTTCTCGAGCGATTTCAGCGCTTGCGGCCTCCTACTTTCACGGGTTCTCACAGACCCGAGGTGGCTGAGTTTTGGCTCGACCGAGTGTCGAAGATTCTGCGCATGTTGCACTGTACTGAGGCAGAGCAGGTAGAGCTGGCTACCTTCCAGTTTGAGAGAGAGGCCAGTATGTGGTGGGATAGTGTATTACGGACTGTTACCGCAGACTTCGTATGGACATGGGCAGCATTCGAGTTTCGCTTCCATGAGAAGTATTATCCTCAGACCTACAGACACGAGAGGGAGAATGAGTTTCTCCGTCTCAGGCAGGCAGCGATGACGGTCACCGAGTATGAGCATCGGTTCACAGAGTTGGGCAGGTACGTCCCGACGATTTTAGCTGATGAGCAGATGCGCATACGGCGCTTTTTGGAGGGCTTGCGACCGGATATTCGGTCGAAGATGTGCTGTATCAGTTTCTCCTCCTATGCGGAGTTGGTTCACATGTCCATGCGGGCAGAGCAGGACGTGGATCGACTTGCGCGATCACGAGGCCCGACTACTTCTAGGCCGCGACCGGAGTTGCCAGATAGGCCCTTCGCGGGCAAGAGGCCTCGCATTGATCCTCCTACCAGGACCACGGCGCCAGTAGGACCGTTTCGACACCCTGGTCTATCATGCACATACTGTGGGAGGACGGGCCACCTAGCGCCGAGTTGCTTTACGAGGATGCGGGACAGTGGGTTCTCGCCGCCGCAGAAGATTGATCGTGTACGTCCACAGGCGATATCAGCACCGCCTATACGGTCAGCTCCTGCGCAGTCCTCTTTCAGACCCACAGTATCGCAGATTCGACAGCCCCCACGGCCCTTGACACAGCGGCCGAACCGGCCACAGCAGGCTCGAGTTCATGCACTGACCGCTGAGGCAGCTACGACGCCGACTTTCCAGCATTCAGCCTTCGAGGTCACGGGCCATATCGGAGGTACTCCCGTTCTTGTCATGGTGGACACTGGTTCCACGATTTCTTTGATATCGCGTGCCGTAGTCAGACGTCTTGGGTTGCAGACTATTACTATGGATAGCGTGCGAGTCCTTGCAGCTCATGGAGATTATTCGGATGTCACCCAGATGTGTGAGGGTTGTTTACTTGATCTGGGAGGCAGGACGATGACTCTTGATTTGGTCGTCGATCCCTCGCTCGTATATCTCGACGTCATCCTTGGCATGGACTGGTTGACTGCAGCGAGAGCCGAGATTGACTGCGAGGCTCGTGTGGTGACGGTGTACGAGCCTGAGGGCACGCCTTTCACATTTTCAGTGCGGGTAAATCTTCCTTTCCGCATTCTTAGCTACGCCACCCTGTTGCGCGACGCTGGTGCCCAGGTACTTGAGCAGACGCCAGTTGTTTCTGAGTTCGGGGATCTGTTCAGGAAGATCCCTGGTTTGCCGCCCAGACGTGAGATCGATTTCACTATCGATCTGATTCCTGGTTCTACACCCGTCTCACTGCCGACGTATCGCATGGCACCATGTGAGATGGAGGAGTTGAGGACGCAGATTGACGGTCTACTAGAGCTCGGCCTTATACGGCCTAGCGTATCTCCTTGGGGAGCACCGGTCTTGTTCGTGAAGAAGAAGGATGGTTCGCTGCGATTGTGTATTGATTATCGCAGGCTGAACCAACTCACAGTGAAGAACAAGTACCCTTTGCCCAGGATCGATGACTTGTTTGATCAGTTGAGAGGAGCGCAGTACTTCTCGAAGATTGACCTTCAGTCAGGATATCATCAGCTGCGCGTCAGAGATGAGGACGTGCAGAAGACAGCGTTCAGGACCAGTTTTGGTCATTACGAGTTCCTTGTGATGTCGTTCGGTCTCACGAACGCACCGGCCGTGTTCATGGATCTGATGAACCGGGTACTACGGCCTTTCCTCTATCGATTCGTCGTTGTCTTCATCGACGACATTTTGGTATACTCTAGGAGTCGAGAGGAGCATGAGGAGCACTTGCGTTTGGTCCTTGATACGCTCAGACAGCATCAGTTGTTCGCACAGTATAAGAAGTGCGACTTCTGGAAGCAGGAGGTGAAGTTTCTGGGACACGTGGTGTCCAAGGATGGCATGGCAGTTGACCTGTCTAAGGTAGCTGCGGTGCAGGACTGGGAGCAGCCTGGTTCTGTCACTGAGGTGAGGAGTTTCTTGGGTCTCGCTGGCTACTATCGGCGCTTCATTCAGGATTTCTCGAAGATCGCGAGACCCTTATCTCAGTTGACACGGAAGGACGTGAAGTTCGCCTGGAATGATAAGGCGGAGTCAGCTTTTCAGGAGCTGAAGGACAGACTTACGTCCGCCCCTGTGCTAGTATTGCCAGAGCAAGGGGTTAAATACACTATATACACTGACGCGTCTAGCGTTGGTTTGGGTTGTGTCCTTATGCAGAGGGACAGGGTAATTTCGTATGCCTCGAGACAATTAAGGAAGCACGAGGAGAATTACCCTACACACGACCTGGAGTTGGCAGCCGTGATATTCGCACTGAGACTCTGGAGACATTACCTCTATGGAGAGGAGTTCGAGCTCTTTTGCGACCACAAGAGCCTCAAGTACATATTCACACAGCGGGACTTGAATATGAGGCAGCGGCGATGGATGGAGACGCTGAAGGACTTCAAGTTTGAAGTCTCTTACCATCCTGGGAAGGCGAACCTTGTGGCTGATGCGTTGAGCCGCAAGAAGGCGATAGAGTTTGCGGCTCCGCTGATGGTTGCCGAGTGGGATATGGTTGAGTTTTTGCGAGACTTTGAGCAGAAACTCACCGTAGAGGAGCCATTTGAGTTCATCGCACATGTTCAGGTGCGATCCCCGATCGATGACCGTGTCATCGAGGCGCAGAGGGACGACGCGCATCTTACTGAGCTTCGAGAGCAGGCCAGTGATGATGATGACGCCGACTGGCGAGTTGGCATGGATGGGGGTTTACGTTACCGTGGCCGCCTATGCGTTCCTGATGTCCCTGACTTGAGACGAGAGATTCTCGAGGCTGCGCATTCTACTAGACTCGCGATGCATCCTGGCAGCACGAAGATGTATCGTGACGTGAAGAGGACGTACTGGTGGGAAGGTATGAAGACCCACATTGCTGAGTTCGTGTCCCGTTGTCTCACTTGTCAACAGGTGAAGGCAGAGCATCGCCGACCACCTGGACTTTTGCAGCCTATGCCGATTGCAGAGTGGAAGTGGGATTTCATTTCCATGGACTTCATTTCTGGGTTGCCGAAGACGAGGAAGGGGCATGATTCTATTTGGGTGATCGTCGACCGATTGACGAAGTCGGCGCACTTCCTACCGATCAGAGTTACGAACTCTGCAGACGAGCTGGCTAGATTGTATATTAGAGAGATCGTGCGTCTGCATGGAGTTCCGTTGGAGATCGTGTCGGACAGAGACACGCGGTTCACTTCTATTTTCTGGACTCGCATTCAGGAGGCTATGGGTGTGAAGTTGAAGTTCAGTACTGCCTTCCACCCACAGACGGACGGACAGACAGAGCGAGTGAACCAGATCCTGGAGGACATGTTGCGAGCTTGCGCATTGGACTTCAAGGACAGTTGGGATGACTGTCTTGCATATGCGGAGTTTGCGTACAACAATAGCTTCCAGGCGAGTATCGGCATGGCACCTTATGAGGCGCTGTATGGGCGACCTTGTCGCGCACCGCATTGCTGGTTAGAGGTCGGTGAGCGCAGCTTGATTGGCCCAGAGTTGGTGCAGGCGACGTCAGAGAAGATTGATATTATTCGACGTCGGCTTCTTACAGCGCAGAGCAGACAGAAGAGCTACGCCGATACGAGACGGAGACCACTAGAGTTCACAGTCGGGGATCATGTGTTTTTGCGAGTTTCCCCTATGAAGGGAGTCCTTCGGTTCGGAAAGAAGGGGAAGCTGGCACCGCGATACATTGGTCCATTTCAGATCCTCGATCGTGTGGGAGCAGTGGCTTACCGATTGGCTTTACTCACGCCCCTCGCGAGCGTCCACAACGTATTTCATGTTTCTATGCTGAAGAAGTATGTTGCTGATCCTTCTCATATCATCAGATGGGAGCAGGTGCAGTTAGGAGAGGATGTTACTTATATCCTGCGACCGACACGCATCTTAGACCGGAAGGAGCAGGTACTGCGTAGCAAGGTGATTCCCCTTGTGAAGGTACTATGGACGCATCATACTGAGGAGGAGGCTACTTGGGAGACAGAAGCCGAGATCAGAAAGAACTACCCACAGCTTCTCGAGGAGTACGAAAAGGTACAAAATTTCGAGGACGAAATTATTTGTTAAGGGGGGTAGATTGTAACGCCCGTGAAAAATCCATACTTGGGCTCGAGTACCAACTCGACCCGAATTTGCGTAGGATTCATTCCTTTGGAAAATTTGACTAGGTTAGCTAGTGCAACGTTAGAATAGCTGGGAAATGGTCCCTGACCACTTTAAATACGTTCTACAAGGCCCGAAGCGAGTGGAACTAAGGGTGCTATAATGCTCTAAAGCCTCGGATCAAACTCTAAGCCGGTTTGTTCTCTGGACCACTTTGAATCTTTGTATTGGATCTAGACCGCGCATCGAAAGTCCGATACCTCCTATCTTAGACCGTTAGGACCGTCTAGCTGGGCTTGAAACTCATTCCAAAAATCAAGTCAAACCGATTATCACAGGCTATTTCATTGAGCCCGGACCGAAGAGAGTGTGAATAGGGACATAGTTGGAATTTCAAATTCAAATCTGGCACACAAATTTGACGCATCAGTATTAAGCATTCTGACCGTCAGAATACAGCCAAATCACACCCTTGGATCAGGAAAAATATCTATTATATATCACGGGACTTATAGGCCTGATCTTGGTGCGGTGACCGTTAAACTGAAACTGGGCCGCCACGTGCGATCTGGGAACCCAACCGGTCTGAAAACTGGATGTGTGCTAGATCCAGTATGCATGAGCTTAAGTCCGACCGCATTTGGCCTGGGGACCTCCAGAAATGCCCTTTTGGACCGAAACGGCCCCGATTTGGTTAGGCACCAAGTAAACATTGTTCCCAAGCCTATTTTGGGAATGTTTTAGGCTATAAAAGGGGTTGAAACCCTCACTCCTCTCTCCCATCCGAATTTGAGAGAAGCCCTAGCTTGGGAGAGAGAAAAAGAGTGAGAGATTGTGAGAGAGTGGGAGAGTTCTTCCCGCCACTTGTGCTACGTGTTGCACATGCTTAAGCGACACTTCTCTACCGCTTTCCCGGCGATTCCACCGCAATCCTAGGTAAGTAAAAACCCTAAATAGTTGGTGATTTGAGTTTTTCTTGTTTCCATGGCGATGTAGCTTATGGATCTTATGTATTAGGCTCCTTACTCGCCGTAGACGAAGCATATACACTCCGCTTCAATTCCCGAGTCTACAAGACACTAGGTGAGGATTTTAGACGCTTTGATTGACGGTTCCCAATGCTTTCAATGTCGTTTAATAGTAGATTCTTGACGGCATCGCCGTTTGACATGTACAAAATGCTCTCCGTTTCCCGTTTCGTAAGCTAACGAAGAATATGAGATTTAGGGCATTTTAGTCATTTGTAGGAAGTACTGTTTGCATTCATATTTTGCTGATGTGATTGACATGGTTTGTTGTCGCATTAGGAAGTTAGGAATGCGTGCATAATTAGTTTGGCGAAGAGGTTCGCCTAGTTGCACACTTTGGGTCGACATACCATATGTAGACTTAAGTGTGTAGTGTATGTGTTTGTACAAATGTTTGTATTAGTATGTATTGAATTAAATGATGTTATATGATAGTTTGTGATTGATTTTTCAACTATTATGCTGACCTAGATGATTTTCTACATGTTGATAAAATGCATGATTTCATTACATGCATTGAATGTATGTGCTTGAGGATTTGCTTAAGTTGAATATGCATGGGAAGTATGCCTTGAAGATTTGCTTAAGTTGAATGTTATAACATGTGCTAACATGCTCACATGATGTATTTCAATTCCAATACCTTGTATAGTAATTCCATAGATGTGTGGGACTTGACTTAGTCCAGGCAGTCGGTAACCGAGCGATTTCGTGGCTGACTGGTCATAGCCACGAATGACGCGTCGATGAATGTGATTCGTGTTGAGAGTTGGCGGCAGTGGTTAGGCCACGCGAAGTGTTTTACGCACTTCATGTCGTTCAATTCGATATGCGATCGCGCTAGTCGAGCCCGTCAAGTAACCCGACTGGCCGATGTTTGTTCACCTTGTATGTAACATAACTGCTTGAACCTAGGGTACTGAACTTACCATTGTAAACCCTATTAACCGTGGTACCTTGATCCACGAAGACTCATGAGCCGGGCATGGTGGTATGGGACACCGTGGTCGAGCTGTCGGCCTACGCTGGGGCCACAAACCTCCCCGTAGTGACCAGTGAGCACCTAGACTCGTGAGCAGATTATGGTGGTATGGGACACTATATTCTAGCTGTCGGCCTACACTGATCAGGCGACGAGCCCTTTGTAGTGACCGCGAGCGTATTCTGAGTTCACGGGAGGCGACGACCCTTCCGTGCAGTAGAGTACAGTAGGCCTGTATTGATAAGGTGATGGGGGAGCGGTGCAACGAGTGCGAGCAACAGCCCTGGCAGCCCTTGCAGTGACCTACGAAATGTACATCGTATGAGATTACTAGGAGTGACGACCCTAGACAGGATCCGTGTTGGGATTGATACAAGGGAGGTACCTTAGTTTCCCAATCCTGCTGTTTGAATGGACTAATAACAACTTGGTAATCATATCACCATAGCATTGCATGTGCCTGGAAGATGTGGAGCACTCTAGGGAGTGTGGCATGCCGCGGTCGTAAGATGTTGCCGTATGAGGGTGATCGTCGGTGAGGGCATACATCACGTCATATCATCTTGCATTAACAACAGTATTAGGACTTGTCTGATTTACTGCTTTACTATTATCGCGTGACTGAATTGTGAACATGCTAATCTTTGCTCTATGATTCCACTGAGTTGATCACTCATTCCCACGTTACGGGATGGTGTTTGCAACACCCACCAGACCCTGTTGTAATTGCAGGTGACGATGAGATCCAGGAGGTGGAGCTAGATGATGACGAGGACCAGGATGAGTTCTCGTATATGCAGTATCATGACGGCTTCCCGTAGGTGACCTGGATCGAGGGGACATCAGTGGGACTTTTCTTTTTGAACATTATTCTTTTGTTATGTACATGTATATGAGACTCAGAGATGTAGTCATACTTTGGAGACAGTTGAGATTACTTTGTTTTTCCATACAGTGATATATATCTTGTTTAGTCTTCCGCTTGCTTTTATCACTGGATCTGAAGTATGAATTACAGTTTTGGTATACTTTTACTCATGTGAATGCTTTAAATCAGACAACATTGAATCATAACCATTTTTGTTGCATAAGTGACGGTCTGGAACTCGGGAGTTGAGTTTATACACGACCCCCGATTTTCAGGGTGTTACAAGTTGGTATCAGAGCATGAATGAGAGTATACTGGGCCTGGGTTATGGTCTTGCGACGTACGCTGTCGCTTCCTTTGACTTAGGTGGGTGCGAGAAGGGTCTAGAAACACTTCTAGGATCACAGATTCGCCGATAGGCGAAGTTTATAAGGATCGATCGCAAGATCGAGTCTGTAACGTATCTCGGGTCGCGTTAAGCAACCCGAATCACTTCTAAGCTGTAGGAAGTCGGGTGGAGACGTCTTATGAGCGGTTTTAAACTGCAAAAGTGAATTTTTGGGCCGTGGAATGACCACGACTCCAGTAATCAATCGCCAGGGCTTAAAAACCCCGTTTTGCCAAAAATTCTCAAAATTCCTTCTCTAAACACTTCAACCTTCAGTTCTTTTGTATCCATTTCATGTTAGGCATCAAACCTAATGTGAAAATAACACAAATTAGTACATTCACCAAATTTTACAGTGAATAGTAAAATTTCATAAAAAATGGCCATAAAGCCATTCTAACTTCACTTTCTTTAGCAACTAAGGAGCTAGAAAGATGTACTGGATCCTTCTACCCCAAATCCATATGCTGCATCATATGGTTTGGTATTCGGGACTGCGATGTGGACTCGGAAAGCCCCAAAAACATGTTTGGGCTCATAGGGACCAAAATACTATGAACTAAGGGGTGGGACCAGACTTTTTGGGGCCCTGGGACCATGGGGGACCAGACCCATGGGGTCCCGCTGGCCAACCTGAAGGTTGGCCGGCGATGCCATCGCCGGCCGGGCGATGCATCGCCGGCCGGCCATCTCCGATGGTGCTGCCCTTTGGGCGCACCCACTTAAATGCCTCCCACAACACCCCTAGCTACCTCCCATCCCACGAAAACCCCTAAAACACCCCTCTCCTTCACAAACAGCCCCCTTGCATGCCCTAGATTTGATTTTCAGCGCTCCATTCCAAATCCCGGCAACCCAAACCCCTCCTAATCCCTTCCTTGGCCAAAACCGACCACCACCCATCGATTATTGGGTGTTGGCAGCCTCTTTCCTTGAAGATTTTCCCATTTGGAGCTCCAAAATCCCCCAAATAGTGCTGAAATCGTGAGCAGCTCCATTCCACCTTTTTGTTCTTATTTTTCCCTGAAAGTACAGCCTTGGGAAGCTTGAAGCATCCCTCTACGACGCCTAGATTTCCTTTTGTCAGATTGGGCAGCCATTTCTCCGCATTCTCGGCGTTTTCCATGGCTTTCGTGGAAGCTATTTTGGGACTTTTGTCACTCTCATCCATCCTGTCTTTGATGGGTAAGAGGAAAACTGCAACAGACGAGGCTGGGCCGAGCCGCCCTGCTCGATCGAGAAGACCGCGGGGTGGTGCCGCAAGTTCAAGCACCGCCGCAGGTCCAGCTGCAGTCCTGGAGTGCCGTACGAAGCGGGATTTGGATCCCCATGCACACCTTGGACGAACCATCCTATCAGAGATGCCTCATGGTGAATACACTGATCGCAGAGTGTTATTTGAGGCGGACGTAGATGGGCGATTGTTCGGCGAATATCTGTTGTTCGAACGCATTGAAGCTGCGCACTGGGGACCGATCTTTGAAGCTCGCGCTCGTGCTAATGTGAGCACTGTTCGTGCCTTCTATGCTAGCATCCAGAGTCCTACCTTGGAGCCCTTGCAGTTCAAAATCCCTTTTGGTAGAGATCGGATGGCTACGATCGACGTCCAGTTGGTTGCGCGACTTCTCAACGTGCCTCTAGGTGATGTACATCCAAGTGAGAAGAATTTGAGGACTAGACGTGAACGAGATCGCCGCACCAGGTTTCTGTGCGGTAAGTTGGTTCCATGGCAGCCTAATAATAGCCTCAAGGCGACGTACATGTCTGAGGATTTGCGTCTGCTGCATCACATCTGCACGTTCAATGTTTATCCTAGGTCGACGAACCGCATTGAATGTACACGTCTTATGGTCGATTTCTTATTTCTGGTGGCTCAGGGAGAGAACGTATGTATGGCCACTTTCATCTTACGGCAGATAGTTCTCATAGCCAGGTCGAGAAGAACATCCGAATCCCTTCCCTTTGGCCGACTCATTTGCAGAATTGCGCTTGAGTTTGCCTATAGACTTGGACCCGAGTTGCCGGTATCGATTCACACCATCGATGAGTCGACGATGGTTAAGATGAAGATTGGGTCGCAATATCGTGAAAATCAACTTGAAAGGGATAGTGGGGACGACTTTGATGAAGAGGAAGATCAAAGCGAAGGAGAACCTAGTGCAGAAGTTCAGGAAGAGACTCAGGAAGAAGCAGAAGAGGAGGCTCAGGATACTGATGAGAGTCCTCCTCCTTCTGCGCAGACTACTATTGACGATCGCATTGCTCGGATGGAGGAGAGTCAGACCGCTTTGCGAAGGGAAGTCCAAGAACTTCGAGCAGAGGTCGCTGATGCCAAGGCCGTTACGAAGAAGAAATTTGGCAAGGTGACTCGCACCTTGAAGGCAATCCTGTGTTGCTTACAGGATAAGGGTGCTCCTCCTCCGTCGCCAGACTCCGACTAGCGACGCGATCTTTGATGTTGTTATGAGTAGTTAGCTATTTTCTGTTTCATGTGTGTAAAGCCTATTAGGGCTAGTGCTTTGCTTTTGTCGCTGTTGCTTAACTGTCTTAATTTCCATGTCATTCTAGTCATGATGCTTGTAAGGATATATCCCTTGTATTGTGACAATTTTGATTAATTGAAATGCATGGAATGCCTTTGACTCTTTAGTGAATGATTGTGGTGTATTTGTGCAATTGAGACTGACAAGGTTGCGCCCTATTTTGAATATAGGGAATGCCACCTAAGACTACGAGGAGCGCGGTTCGGCTTTCATTGTTAGAGCAGATGGATCAGGCTCCTTCTCAGTCTGGCACTCGTCCGGACCCTGCTGTGGGCCCGATTCCTGAGACTGTTCGATCGTCTCAGCCTGCTACTGGTCCTACAGATGGACCACCGCCATTTACACCATCAGTTAGAGAGCCACAGCGCGCATCTACTTCCGCACCTCATCCGCCACAGCCTGCTCCACCACCTGATAGATTCGAGCAGATGATGGCTATGATGCTACAGCAGCAGCAGCTATTGACTACTATAGTCGGGACTTTAGCCCAGGGTGGGGGTGCGACTGCATCTACTCCGCCTGCACCACCTGCGCATCCAGCTGAGGATGCCTATGCTTACGCCCAGGATGAGGGCATAGCACTTCCTGCGCAGCCTGCTTTCCCTGCGGGGAATCCTGCCGACACACGAGGCCTTCTCGAGCGATTTCAGCGCTTGCGGCCTCCTACTTTCACGGGTTCTCACAGACCCGAGGTGGCTGAGTTTTGGCTCGACCGAGTGTCGAAGATTCTGCGCATGTTGCACTGTACTGAGGCAGAGCAGGTAGAGCTGGCTACCTTCCAGTTTGAGAGAGAGGCCAGTATGTGGTGGGATAGTGTATTACGGACTGTTACCGCAGACTTCGTATGGACATGGGCAGCATTCGAGTTTCGCTTCCATGAGAAGTATTATCCTCAGACCTACAGACACGAGAGGGAGAATGAGTTTCTCCGTCTCAGGCAGGCAGCGATGACGGTCACCGAGTATGAGCATCGGTTCACAGAGTTGGGCAGGTACGTCCCGACGATTTTAGCTGATGAGCAGATGCGCATACGGCGCTTTTTGGAGGGCTTGCGACCGGATATTCGGTCGAAGATGTGCTGTATCAGTTTCTCCTCCTATGCGGAGTTGGTTCACATGTCCATGCGGGCAGAGCAGGACGTGGATCGACTTGCGCGATCACGAGGCCCGACTACTTCTAGGCCGCGACCGGAGTTGCCAGATAGGCCCTTCGCGGGCAAGAGGCCTCGCATTGATCCTCCTACCAGGACCACGGCGCCAGTAGGACCGTTTCGACGCCCTGGTCTATCATGCACATACTGTGGGAGGACGGGCCACCTAGCGCCGAGTTGCTTTACGAGGATGCGGGACAGTGGGTTCTCGCCGCCGCAGAAGATTGATCGTGTACGTCCACAGGCGATATCAGCACCGCCTATACGGTCAGCTCCTGCGCAGTCCTCTTTCAGACCCACAGTATCGCAGATTCGACAGCCCCCACGGCCCTTGACACAGCGGCCGAACCGGCCACAGCAGGCTCGAGTTCATGCACTGACCGCTGAGGCAGCTACGACGCCGACTTTCCAGCATTCAGCCTTCGAGGTCACGGGCCATATCGGAGGTACTCCCGTTCTTGTCATGGTGGACACTGGTTCCACGATTTCTTTGATATCGCGTGCCGTAGTCAGACGTCTTGGGTTGCAGACTATTACTATGGATAGCGTGCGAGTCCTTGCAGCTCATGGAGATTATTCGGATGTCACCCAGATGTGTGAGGGTTGTTTACTTGATCTGGGAGGCAGGACGATGACTCTTGATTTGGTCGTCGATCCCTCGCTCGTATATCTCGACGTCATCCTTGGCATGGACTGGTTGACTGCAGCGAGAGCCGAGATTGACTGCGAGGCTCGTGTGGTGACGGTGTACGAGCCTGAGGGCACGCCTTTCACATTTTCAGTGCGGGTAAATCTTCCTTTCCGCATTCTTAGCTACGCCACCCTGTTGCGCGACGCTGGTGCCCAGGTACTTGAGCAGACGCCAGTTGTTTCTGAGTTCGGGGATCTGTTCAGGAAGATCCCTGGTTTGCCACCCAGACGTGAGATCGATTTCACTATCGATCTGATTCCTGGTTCTACACCCGTCTCACTGCCGACGTATCGCATGGCACCATGTGAGATGGAGGAGTTGAGGACGCAGATTGACGGTCTACTAGAGCTCGGCCTTATACGGCCTAGCGTATCTCCTTGGGGAGCACCGGTCTTGTTCGTGAAGAAGAAGGATGGTTCGCTGCGATTGTGTATTGATTATCGCAGGCTGAACCAACTCACAGTGAAGAACAAGTACCCTTTGCCCAGGATCGATGACTTGTTTGATCAGTTGAGAGGAGCGCAGTACTTCTCGAAGATTGACCTTCAGTCAGGATATCATCAGCTGCGCGTCAGAGATGAGGACGTGCAGAAGACAGCGTTCAGGACCAGTTTTGGTCATTACGAGTTCCTTGTGATGTCGTTCGGTCTCACGAACGCACCGGCCGTGTTCATGGATCTGATGAACCGGGTACTACGGCCTTTCCTCTATCGATTCGTCGTTGTCTTCATCGACGACATTTTGGTATACTCTAGGAGTCGAGAGGAGCATGAGGAGCACTTGCGTTTGGTCCTTGATACGCTCAGACAGCATCAGTTGTTCGCACAGTATAAGAAGTGCGACTTCTGGAAGCAGGAGGTGAAGTTTCTGGGACACGTGGTGTCCAAGGATGGCATGGCAGTTGACCTGTCTAAGGTAGCTGCGGTGCAGGACTGGGAGCAGCCTGGTTCTGTCACTGAGGTGAGGAGTTTCTTGGGTCTCGCTGGCTACTATCGGCGCTTCATTCAGGATTTCTCGAAGATCGCGAGACCCTTATCTCAGTTGACACGGAAGGACGTGAAGTTCGCCTGGAATGATAAGGCGGAGTCAGCTTTTCAGGAGCTGAAGGACAGACTTACGTCCGCCCCTGTGCTAGTATTGCCAGAGCAAGGGGTTAAATACACTATATACACTGACGCGTCTAGCGTTGGTTTGGGTTGTGTCCTTATGCAGAGGGACAGGGTAATTTCGTATGCCTCGAGACAATTAAGGAAGCACGAGGAGAATTACCCTACACACGACCTGGAGTTGGCAGCCGTGATATTCGCACTGAGACTCTGGAGACATTACCTCTATGGAGAGGAGTTCGAGCTCTTTTGCGACCACAAGAGCCTCAAGTACATATTCACACAGCGGGACTTGAATATGAGGCAGCGGCGATGGATGGAGACGCTGAAGGACTTCAAGTTTGAAGTCTCTTACCATCCTGGGAAGGCGAACCTTGTGGCTGATGCGTTGAGCCGCAAGAAGGCGATAGAGTTTGCGGCTCCGCTGATGGTTGCCGAGTGGGATATGGTTGAGTTTTTGCGAGACTTTGAGCAGAAACTCACCGTAGAGGAGCCATTTGAGTTCATCGCACATGTTCAGGTGCGATCCCCGATCGATGACCGTGTCATCGAGGCGCAGAGGGACGACGCGCATCTTACTGAGCTTCGAGAGCAGGCCAGTGATGATGATGACGCCGACTGGCGAGTTGGCATGGATGGGGGTTTACGTTACCGTGGCCGCCTATGCGTTCCTGATGTCCCTGACTTGAGACGAGAGATTCTCGAGGCTGCGCATTCTACTAGACTCGCGATGCATCCTGGCAGCACGAAGATGTATCGTGACGTGAAGAGGACGTACTGGTGGGAAGGTATGAAGACCCACATTGCTGAGTTCGTGTCCCGTTGTCTCACTTGTCAACAGGTGAAGGCAGAGCATCGCCGACCACCTGGACTTTTGCAGCCTATGCCGATTGCAGAGTGGAAGTGGGATTTCATTTCCATGGACTTCATTTCTGGGTTGCCGAAGACGAGGAAGGGGCATGATTCTATTTGGGTGATCGTCGACCGATTGACGAAGTCGGCGCACTTCCTACCGATCAGAGTTACGAACTCTGCAGACGAGCTGGCTAGATTGTATATTAGAGAGATCGTGCGTCTGCATGGAGTTCCGTTGGAGATCGTGTCGGACAGAGACACGCGGTTCACTTCTATTTTCTGGACTCGCATTCAGGAGGCTATGGGTGTGAAGTTGAAGTTCAGTACTGCCTTCCACCCACAGACGGACGGACAGACAGAGCGAGTGAACCAGATCCTGGAGGACATGTTGCGAGCTTGCGCATTGGACTTCAAGGACAGTTGGGATGACTGTCTTGCATATGCGGAGTTTGCGTACAACAATAGCTTCCAGGCGAGTATCGGCATGGCACCTTATGAGGCGCTGTATGGGCGACCTTGTCGCGCACCGCATTGCTGGTTAGAGGTCGGTGAGCGCAGCTTGATTGGCCCAGAGTTGGTGCAGGCGACGTCAGAGAAGATTGATATTATTCGACGTCGGCTTCTTACAGCGCAGAGCAGACAGAAGAGCTACGCCGATACGAGACGGAGACCACTAGAGTTCACAGTCGGGGATCATGTGTTTTTGCGAGTTTCCCCTATGAAGGGAGTCCTTCGGTTCGGAAAGAAGGGGAAGCTGGCACCGCGATACATTGGTCCATTTCAGATCCTCGATCGTGTGGGAGCAGTGGCTTACCGATTGGCTTTACTCACGCCCCTCGCGAGCGTCCACAACGTATTTCATGTTTCTATGCTGAAGAAGTATGTTGCTGATCCTTCTCATATCATCAGATGGGAGCAGGTGCAGTTAGGAGAGGATGTTACTTATATCCTGCGACCGACACGCATCTTAGACCGGAAGGAGCAGGTACTGCGTAGCAAGGTGATTCCCCTTGTGAAGGTACTATGGACGCATCATACTGAGGAGGAGGCTACTTGGGAGACAGAAGCCGAGATCAGAAAGAACTACCCACAGCTTCTCGAGGAGTACGAAAAGGTACAAAATTTCGAGGACGAAATTATTTGTTAAGGGGGGTAGATTGTAACGCCCGTGAAAAATCCATACTTGGGCTCGAGTACCAACTCGACCCGAATTTGCGTAGGATTCATTCCTTTGGAAAATTTGACTAGGTTAGCTAGTGCAACGTTAGAATAGCTGGGAAATGGTCCCTGACCACTTTAAATACGTTCTACAAGGCCCGAAGCGAGTGGAACTAAGGGTGCTATAATGCTCTAAAGCCTCGGATCAAACTCTAAGCCGGTTTGTTCTCTGGACCACTTTGAATCTTTGTATTGGATCTAGACCGCGCATCGAAAGTCCGATACCTCCTATCTTAGACCGTTAGGACCGTCTAGCTGGGCTTGAAACTCATTCCAAAAATCAAGTCAAACCGATTATCACAGGCTATTTCATTGAGCCCGGACCGAAGAGAGTGTGAATAGGGACATAGTTGGAATTTCAAATTCAAATCTGGCACACAAATTTGACGCATCAGTATTAAGCATTCTGACCGTCAGAATACAGCCAAATCACACCCTTGGATCAGGAAAAATATCTATTATATATCACGGGACTTATAGGCCTGATCTTGGTGCGGTGACCGTTAAACTGAAACTGGGCCGCCACGTGCGATCTGGGAACCCAACCGGTCTGAAAACTGGATGTGTGCTAGATCCAGTATGCATGAGCTTAAGTCCGACCGCATTTGGCCTGGGGACCTCCAGAAATGCCCTTTTGGACCGAAACGGCCCCGATTTGGTTAGGCACCAAGTAAACATTGTTCCCAAGCCTATTTTGGGAATGTTTTAGGCTATAAAAGGGGTTGAAACCCTCACTCCTCTCTCCCATCCGAATTTGAGAGAAGCCCTAGCTTGGGAGAGAGAAAAAGAGTGAGAGATTGTGAGAGAGTGGGAGAGTTCTTCCCGCCACTTGTGCTACGTGTTGCACATGCTTAAGCGACACTTCTCTACCGCTTTCCCGGCGATTCCACCGCAATCCTAGGTAAGTAAAAACCCTAAATAGTTGGTGATTTGAGTTTTTCTTGTTTCCATGGCGATGTAGCTTATGGATCTTATGTATTAGGCTCCTTACTCGCCGTAGACGAAGCATATACACTCCGCTTCAATTCCCGAGTCTACAAGACACTAGGTGAGGATTTTAGACGCTTTGATTGACGGTTCCCAATGCTTTCAATGTCGTTTAATAGTAGATTCTTGACGGCATCGCCGTTTGACATGTACAAAATGCTCTCCGTTTCCCGTTTCGTAAGCTAACGAAGAATATGAGATTTAGGGCATTTTAGTCATTTGTAGGAAGTACTGTTTGCATTCATATTTTGCTGATGTGATTGACATGGTTTGTTGTCGCATTAGGAAGTTAGGAATGCGTGCATAATTAGTTTGGCGAAGAGGTTCGCCTAGTTGCACACTTTGGGTCGACATACCATATGTAGACTTAAGTGTGTAGTGTATGTGTTTGTACAAATGTTTGTATTAGTATGTATTGAATTAAATGATGTTATATGATAGTTTGTGATTGATTTTTCAACTATTATGCTGACCTAGATGATTTTCTACATGTTGATAAAATGCATGATTTCATTACATGCATTGAATGTATGTGCTTGAGGATTTGCTTAAGTTGAATATGCATGGGAAGTATGCCTTGAAGATTTGCTTAAGTTGAATGTTATAACATGTGCTAACATGCTCACATGATGTATTTCAATTCCAATACCTTGTATAGTAATTCCATAGATGTGTGGGACTTGACTTAGTCCAGGCAGTCGGTAACCGAGCGATTTCGTGGCTGACTGGTCATAGCCACGAATGACGCGTCGATGAATGTGATTCGTGTTGAGAGTTGGCGGCAGTGGTTAGGCCACGCGAAGTGTTTTACGCACTTCATGTCGTTCAATTCGATATGCGATCGCGCTAGTCGAGCCCGTCAAGTAACCCGACTGGCCGATGTTTGTTCACCTTGTATGTAACATAACTGCTTGAACCTAGGGTACTGAACTTACCATTGTAAACCCTATTAACCGTGGTACCTTGATCCACGAAGACTCATGAGCCGGGCATGGTGGTATGGGACACCGTGGTCGAGCTGTCGGCCTACGCTGGGGCCACAAACCTCCCCGTAGTGACCAGTGAGCACCTAGACTCGTGAGCAGATTATGGTGGTATGGGACACTATATTCTAGCTGTCGGCCTACACTGATCAGGCGACGAGCCCTTTGTAGTGACCGCGAGCGTATTCTGAGTTCACGGGAGGCGACGACCCTTCCGTGCAGTAGAGTACAGTAGGCCTGTATTGATAAGGTGATGGGGGAGCGGTGCAACGAGTGCGAGCAACAGCCCTGGCAGCCCTTGCAGTGACCTACGAAATGTACATCGTATGAGATTACTAGGAGTGACGACCCTAGACAGGATCCGTGTTGGGATTGATACAAGGGAGGTACCTTAGTTTCCCAATCCTGCTGTTTGAATGGACTAATAACAACTTGGTAATCATATCACCATAGCATTGCATGTGCCTGGAAGATGTGGAGCACTCTAGGGAGTGTGGCATGCCGCGGTCGTAAGATGTTGCCGTATGAGGGTGATCGTCGGTGAGGGCATACATCACGTCATATCATCTTGCATTAACAACAGTATTAGGACTTGTCTGATTTACTGCTTTACTATTATCGCGTGACTGAATTGTGAACATGCTAATCTTTGCTCTATGATTCCACTGAGTTGATCACTCATTCCCACGTTACGGGATGGTGTTTGCAACACCCACCAGACCCTGTTGTAGTTGCAGGTGACGATGAGATCCAGGAGGTGGAGCTAGATGATGACGAGGACCAGGATGAGTTCTCGTATATGCAGTATCATGACGGCTTCCCGTAGGTGACCTGGATCGAGGGGACATCAGTGGGACTTTTCTTTTTGAACATTATTCTTTTGTTATGTACATGTATATGAGACTCAGAGATGTAGTCATACTTTGGAGACAGTTGAGATTACTTTGTTTTTCCATACAGTGATATATATCTTGTTTAGTCTTCCGCTTGCTTTTATCACTGGATCTGAAGTATGAATTACAGTTTTGGTATACTTTTACTCATGTGAATGCTTTAAATCAGACAACATTGAATCATAACCATTTTTGTTGCATAAGTGACGGTCTGGAACTCGGGAGTTGAGTTTATACACGACCCCCGATTTTCAAGGTGTTACATATAATGTGTAATCTAAGGGTTTGTATAGATGCCTAAGTGAGTTAGTAATTAGTAAAAATGTGATTGCTAAGGTTGTTGAGATATGAATCTCAATCACAATACTTGAGTATATGATTTCCACCATGCATTGTGTAACTTAGATTATTTGTATTAACTGTGTATATGATTTCTTTCATGGATTATATACTTAGTTGAAACATGTTAAATGTGTGTATCAATTCCTGCATGTACTGTTTATATTCAAGTTATACTTTATGATTGTTCATATGGATGCAGGATATGAATCATATACTAGTTATTAGATTTATATGTGATTGGGGCTGTGTTACAGTCCAGGTAATCGGTAATCGTTCTGTAAATAGTGGTTAAGGTTGTTTCACCACATAAGATGAGTTTAACGAATGTGAGTCGTGCTTGGGGTGTTCGGCAGTGGTTAGGCCACACGGAGTGCTTATGCATTCCTTGTTGTTCAACTCAATGTGCGCTTTACCTAGTTAAGCTTGTCAAGTAACCCGATTGGCCCGATGTTTGTTCACCATGTTTGGACGCTACTGTTTGAACCTAAGGTACTAAACTTACCATTGAAAAGCCCCTCTAACCTTGGTACCTCGATCCCCTAAGACTCATGAGCCGGGCATGGTGGTATGGGACACCGTGGTCGAGCTGTCGGCCTACGCTGGGGCCACAAATCCCCCCGTAGTGAGCAGTGAGCACCCTACTCTAAGCAGATTATGGTGGTATGGGACACTATATTCTTACTGTCGGCCTACATTAATGAGGTGATGGGGGAGTGGAGCAACGAGTGCGATCAACAGCCCTGACAGCCCTTTGTAGTGACCTTGAGTCTATCCTGACACCGCATGGGGACGATGAGTCCTGATGTAGTCTTAAGGATATAAACTAGGCCTGTATTGATAAGGTGATGGGGAAGCGGTGCAGCGAGTACGTGCAACAGCCCTGGAAGCCCTTGCAGCAACCTAGAACCGTACTTCATATGAGATATAGTAGGACTGACGACCCTAAAATGGATCATTGTTTGGGTATTAATATAAGGGAGGTAACTTAGCTTCCCAATCCTGCTGTATGAAAAGGACTAATAACAACTCGGTAATCGTATTCATATCGCACTGCATGTGCCTGGAAGATGTGGAGCACTGAGGGAAGAAAGCATGCCACGGACGTAAGATAGTGTCGCATGAGGGAGTATGTCGGCGAGGGCATCCATCATGTCATTTCAGTCTTACATTAATCACAGTATTTGGAAATGTTTGAATTGTTTGCTTTATCATTACTGCTTGATTGAATTGATAACATGTTAACCTTTGCTGTATAGTTTCCACTGAGTTAGCTACTCACTCCCACGTTACGGGACGGTGTTGCGCACACCAACCAGTCCCTATTTTAGTTTCAGATGATGGCGATGCTTGCGAAGCAGAGCCGGACTTGATGATGATGAGGAGGATCCCTCCTATATGCAGGTTCTGATCGACTAGTTTATAGGGTTACTGATTAGATGCCAATACACTTGGTATTTTGCCTTTTATTTACACACCCATGTATATTCTTTTCTTTCTATTTTGGAGTATACCTGTACATGTTTAACCTGGTAACATGTTCAAACTCTGGAGACTTACAACAGTTCATATATTTTATATATCTATCACATTCTTCCGCTTGCTAATTTAACTCTCTGGAGTATGATATGCTGTTTTGGCTTAATTCACTTCATGTTTTATGCACTATTACAGCCGACATTCATTCATCATTGAAAATGTTACATAAGTGATGTTCTGAAACTCGGGAGTGGAGTTTATGCTCGACCCTCGATTTTCAGGGCGTTACAGATGGTATCAGAGCATGATTTGGATTAAACTGGACCTGGGTTATGGTAACACAACACATACTGACGCACTCTGACTTAGGACGGGGGCGATGGAATCTAGAAACTACATTAGCATCCTAAGTGTCGTCGGCGGGCGAGATTAACTACCGTAGAATAGCCCATACGTAACCGAGACCATGCAAATGATCTCATATCCCTACTTCTATTCACTCAAGCTTCCGTCTTCTACACCCATCCACCACTATTCTTTACAACTCTTTACCTTCCTTTCAAAATTATACTTGAAATTCCATCATCATGGGATTTGAAAATCCCATCTCACACTCTCCAACACAAGGCCCATTTTCCAAAGCCTATGAAATTAATTTTTAATCCCAACCCACCATCCTACCAAACATGTCGTTTCCTAATCCCGAGGTGGGATTAGCAACGCCAGCTATTGAATACACCTTAATGCCACTAGCCAAATAGGCCCTTAGAGTTTTGGACCTAGAGTTGGTATTCCTAGATTTAGAAAGATCTGACAGTATAGGGGATCCGATAAAGTGATGACATGAACCCTATGACCTCCTTAGCTAGTATGGGCATATACGAATTTGTACTCCTAAGATAAGACTAGGCTACTAGTTATACTAAGGAAAGTAAAAGAATGAATATGCTAAGATAATTGAAGAATGAACTTAGTTAGTCGGCTTGATTAGGTTGAACTGAGACCTCATTCTTTTGTTGAATCCCCATAATACTTATAGGCTTCTTTAATGACTCTTAGGAATGTTGTTTGATTAGAAACTATTCACGCTTGGAGAGAACTTATAAATCCCTTAGAATTAATGTTAGGTCAAACCAACACACCCCCTAGAATTACCTTCCCAAGGACTTATTACAATCATAAACGCAGAGTAAAGGAACTGTATATAAGCGATGTATTCATGGTTTGAACTAAATTCCTAATCCTAGTGGTTACCAATAAATCCAATGCTCTGATCAAGCAGAAGATTGACATCGACTCGGATTAAGAATTGATACGACAAATTTTCTGTCATCGCGAGGCAGGAGGTCTATGTATCCGGCTCAGAACCACTACACAACTTTTCTTCCGTGTTGGCCCGACCACATACAACCAAAAGTTATTGCTTTGCCTTTGAGAAATGTTAAGGACATATAGCCAATAGAGATTTTTTTTGTGGGCAATAGACAGTTTGAAATTAGGTTCCAAATCACAAACTATTCTGGCATACATATTGTGCTTATGAATTTAGAGAGATAGTTTTCCCGTCAACCTGCTTTGTCCAAACTTCCTTATGTACTAATAATGTATAGATCCTATTATGGTATTAAAGAAGGTAAGTCAGGACTGTAGTAAGAGTCCTTATTGGGTAGAATTAGGCATCTCGCCACCAACTCACATCTTCCCCTGAACTCAACCACAATAGAGATTAGCCTTATTTCTACAACCATAGGTACCAATGCCATAGAACGCATCATTAACAAAAGAAGACAAATGTATTGAGAAGTTGTTTCCCATTTCATTTCAAGGATAGGTCCTAAGTTATACCTCATTCCGACATACGGATCGAGACATAGAATCTTGAGCTTTAAGAGTAGAAATAATTTTTAAGGGGGGTAGAACCTTATGAGCCCAATCTAGTAAGGCCAGCTAATACAACAGTTGAGTTAGAACTGCGCAACGAAGCGTGGTTGGCCCTTTTCCCACTGGCCCAGGATCGAAGAAAGTGATTCAGGTTATACGTAAGGTTAGATCATTAAATTAGGATCTGAATCTTCCTTAGAATGTCAGTACTGAAGTCTTTATAGGGAAACAATTAGGAATTAAGTGTTGAACCCATACATATTAAATCATAAGCCTAACAATGGGAACGAGCGGAGGTCAGAGTATCCACAAATCTACTTGCTAAATACGAACATAATAGAAGCCTTGACCAACTCTATATGATTAGAAATCCTTTTAGGATGATCTATTAGGGTGCATATTAACCCCTACCTTGGACATAGATTCAGACAAGGACTCCCTTAGACCAAGACCCAAAGAGCAACCTTATAAATAGGAAATTGGAACCTTTCAATGATGGGCATTCCTTAAGCTTTGGAGTAATCGGATTATACGGATTTACTGAAATATAAAATGGTGAAGCATTCGCGGCTTGACTCATTTCTCAATCCTGAGAGACTACCAATGGACTCACTGCTTTGACCGGGCAGAAGACTAGGATCTACCAGGACTAGGAAGGGATACGATGAGCCTTCTACCCTGGTCAGGTAGATGTTCAATGTATCAGGATTAAGCCCACTATAACTGTCTCTCCGTACTATTCAACCACTGAGAACATATATCTTACTCTTAAGTAGATGGAAATCATCATCAAGACTTCAAATAGATAAAGAAATCAATTGTAGCCAACCATTAAGGTATAAGCAAGGGATGAAGAGTAAATTTTAAGGAGGATAAACAAAAAAATGCGCCAGACTAATATAGATGTATATACCCCACCATGTATATAAACTTGAAATAGTATAGTTTAGGCAAAAGGCATAATAGAATCTTCATTCATTACCCTTCGCCAATTTTGTGGACGAAATTATTTTTAAGGGGGGTATATTGTAACACCCCAAATTTTTGCTAACCTTGAGTTAGACGTCCTTAGGCAATGGGTCAACCATATCACTCTCAATGATCAATCCCAAGGTCTAAAAATCATTTTTCAACCTATTTCCTTCAAAATCTCACCTTTCATCACCTCATTCTTCAAATTTCTTCAAGTACCTTCATATTAGACATAATCCTAAAGTTTAAAAGGTGAAGAACTTTACTTAAACTAAAACTTACCATAAATGGTACGTACATGTATAAAATAGGATTTTGATTATGTAATTCTTAGAATATCATAATGTAAATAGGTTATTTGGATGGATTAACTTCTTCTACCCTAAAAACATATATTGTATGTCATGTAACTCATTCCGATTTACAAATGATACTCGATAAACGCCTCAACGGACTCGTGCGCCCAAACGACTCAATTCGGGGGGATCCAAGGTGCGCCCCATATGTTTTCGGTATCCATGGGGGGTGAGGACCTCACCCCTAGGTTGAACCCAAGCCAAATAGGTCAGTGACCGGCGAGGCCTCATCCGTACAGCGGACAGGCAGCCCGATTTCTGTACTTTTTCTGCACATTTTATCAAACTTTAAAAAATCATATCTACTTTGTTATAACTCCAATTTAGATGATTCAAAAACCATATTTAAGCTAAATGAGTCTAGTTTTATATAAAATATGTGAAGATTATAATAAAATACTTAAATTAGTTTAAAGTAGGTCATTGTGAGCAACTATCTGAAAATTACTTGTTGGACAGTTGCTGCTTCTGGAATTTTTAGAATTTTTCTACAACTCAAAATATTATGAAATTTTATAGAAATAGGGTAAACTTGATGATGAATCACTAAAAAAATAATTAAAATAACATGATAACTAGAAGTGCCCAAAATGGGGCATAGAATGGCCCAAGGACCGCATTCTGCCATAATTAGACTAGAATTTGGTTGAGTACCAAAATGAATACTCAGTAGAATTAACTTGAATCAATTTAAATATGAATTACATTACTCAAAATGAGTAGGACCACTAACGCTATGTTACCTAGAAACCTAGGATCAATCTCTAACCCAGCTGCTCTCGGGAGCATTCAGAAACTTCGTATCGGAACTGGACCTCACATCGAAAGTCCGATAGCAATGAACTTAGACCATTATGACCGCGTAGTTGGACTTGACTACCACCCTGAAAATAAAGTCCAACTAATGTTCTAAGGCTATTTCATTGAGCCAGGAGCAAGGAGTGTGAGAAAGAGTGAAATTCTTTATAAATTAAATGTGATTTAAATAAATCTGGCACGTGTCGCTTGCGTGACATTTTTTAAGTGTTCTGACCGTTAGGATTCGACCAAATTTTATCCTCGGATCAGGATAGGTGGCCCTTACATGTCATAGCACTTGTGGCCCTGATCGAGTTTCGGTGACCGCTGAACTGAAACTGGTCCACCACGGTCGATCTGGAAACCCGACCGGACTGAAAACTTAGCTTGACCTAGATCCAATATTAGAAAGTTTAAGTCTGATCGAATTTAGTAATAGGACCTTCAGAAGTGCACCGTTGGATCGGAACAGACCCGATTTGGATATAACCTAAGTATACCTTAGATCTAAGTCTATATAGGTGAGTTTTTAGCTTATAAAAGGGCCTTAAACCCTTAGCTTTCTAACCCATACTAATTTGGGGAAAACCCTAGGAGAGAGAGGAGAGAAAAGAGAGAGAAAGTGAGAGAGAGTTGGAGTTTTCCCTTGAGATTCTTCCCTGCTGCTCCACGTGCCAAAGTCGTCCATTTGCATCGCTTTTTCGGCCATTCCGGCGTCGTTCTTAGGAAAGAAACCCTAACCCTAACCTGTTTTGAAGCTTAGAATAGCTGTAGTGATGTTGTAGCTAACCTGTTTCATGCCTTAGGTAACCTATTTGCCGTTGACGAAGACTTATCGTCTGAATCAACTCCGTTTCGTAATTTCTGGTTTAAGGTGCGGACTATATACGTTTAGGTTATGGTTTTCAAGACTTTCAATGTTAAGTAATGATTTTTTCTTATTTAGGATGTTATTTCACATGTACAAAGTATTGTCCGTTTCTTTTTTCAGTTATACGTTAACTATTTTGAATATACTATATTCCTCGTATTTGTAGAAAATACCGTATACGTATAAAATTCAGATTTGTGCTTGCCATGATTAACTGTCGTCTATGTATACTGGATGTATGTGTAACAACTTCTGGGCTAAGGGTTTAGACCAAATACATGATATATTAACATACGTTTTGTATGTTATATTGTGTAGTCTAAGTGTTTGTGAAAATGATTGAATGAGTATGGAGTTCACTTTCGTGCTCACCATGACTAACTGTTATGGATATATGGTTGTTGTATAGGCGGTAACCCTTTGACGAAAGGATTCGTCCTAGTATGTATTCTATTGAATGCATAAGATGTATGATATAATGTGTAATCTAAGGGTTTGTATAAATGCCTAAGTGAGTTAGTAATTAGTAAAAATGTGATTGCTAAGGTTGTTGAGATATGAATCTCAATCACAATACTTGAGTATATGATTTCCACCATGCATTGTGTAACTTAGATTATTTGTATTAACTGTGTATATGATTTCCTTCATGGATTATGTACTTAGTTGAAACATGTTAAATGTGTGTATCAATTCCTGCATGTACTGTTTATATTCAAGTTATACTTCATGATTGTTCATATGGATGCAGGATGTGAATCATATGCTAGTTATTAGATTTGTATGTGATTGGGGCTGTGTTACAGTCCAGGTAATCGGTAATCGTTCTGTAAATAGTGGTTGAAGTTGTTTCACCACATAGGATGAGTTTAACGAATCTGAGTCATGCTTGGGGTGTTCGGCAGTGGTTAGGCCGCACGGAGTGCTTATGCATTCCTTGTTGTTCAACTCAACGTGCGCTTTACCTAGTTAAGCTTGTCAAGTAACCTGATTTGCCCAATGTTTATTCACCATGTTTGGACGCTACTGTTTGAACCTAAGGTACTAAACTTACCATTGGAAAGCCCCTCTAACCACGGTACCTCGATCCCCTATGACTCATGAGCCGGGCATGGTGGTATGGGACACCGTGGTCGAGCTGTCGGCCTACGCTGGGGCCACAAACCTCCCCGTAGTGACCAGTGAGCACCCTACTCTGAGTAGATTATGGTGGTATGGGACATTATATTCTTACTGTGGGCCTACATTGATAAGGTGATGGGGGAGTGGAGCAACAAGTGCGAGCAACAGCCCTGACAGCCCTTTATAGTGACCTTGAGTTTATCCTGACACCGCATGGGGGCGATGAGTCCTGATGCAGTCTTAAGGATATAAACTAGGCCGGTATTGATAAGGTGATGGGGGAGCGGTGCAGCGAGTACGTGCAACAGCCCTGCAAGCCCTTGCAGCGACCTAGAACCTTAATTCGTATGAGATATGCTAGGACTGACAACCCTAGAATGGATCATTGTTTGGGTATTGATATAAGGGAGGTAACTTAGCTTCCCAATCCTGTTGTATGAAAAGGACTAATAATAACTCGGTAATCATATTCATATCGCACTGCATGTGCCTGGAAGATGTGGAGCACTGAGGGAAGAAAGCATGCCGCGTACGTAAGATGGTGTCGCATGAGGGGGTATGTCGGTGAGGGCATCCATCATGTCATTTCAGTCTTGCATTAATCACAGTATTTGGGAATGTTTGAATTGTTTGCTTTATCATTACTGCTTGATTGAATTGATAAGATGTTAACCTTTGCTGTATAGTTTCCACTGAGTTAGCTACTCACTCCCACGTTACGGGACGGTGTTGCGCACACCAACCAGTCCCTATTTTAGTTTCAGATGATGGCGATGCTTGCGAAGCAGAGCCGAACTTGATGATGAGGAGGAGGATCCCTCCTATATGCAGGTTCTGATCGACGAGTTTATAGGGTTACTGATTAGATGCCAACACACTTGGTATTTTGCCTTTTATTTACACACCCATGTATATTCTTTTCTTTCTATTTTGGAGTATACATGTATATGTTTAACCTAGTAACATGTTCAAACTCTGGAGACTTACAACAGTTCATATATTTTATATATCTATCACATTCTTCTGGTTGCTAATTTAACTGTCTCTGGAGTATGATATGCTGTTTTGGCTTAATCCACTTTATGTTTTATGCGCTATTACAGCCGACATTCGTCCATCATTGAAAATGTTGCATAAGTGATGTTCTGGAACTCGGGAGTGGAGTTTATACTCAACCCTCGATTTTCAGGGCGTTACATAAAGTGTGATTTATGAGGGAGTTGAGATATGAATCCCAACTACCTTAACTATGTGTATGATTTCCTCCATGAACTGTATAGCTTACTGAATCCCAACTACCTATGTACCCAGCTGGGAACGCTAGTGCCAATATGGTTTGCACGGGGTTCGCATAAACCCCCTCAAAGACATTCTTTCTTCTTCACCTTTTGTTTCCTTTTGAACATTTATCTCTTTGATCCTCAATTATTTCTTCTCTTTTTTATGCCTCAACAGATGCCCCCTTGATCCTTTCTCTGTTTCTCCAGAAATCAAAGAATCGGGATTAATTTCACCATGAAAGGATTTGCCCGGACCTGTGCAACTGACACCCATGTACCATACTCCGCCACACACACTATTAATACCCAAACTTCTACTCATTCTGCACCTGCTTCTATTATAACGAACCTCTACTCTACGCTAAATCCCCGCGTAACCTACTTTACTTGCACGAACCCTCGCAATGGGTTTCCTATTCACATAAGACTTCTGACTGTTGCGCTGCTCCACACAAAGGACTTTGATAGCGCAAGTCTGTGCAACCAAGACTAAAAAAAATTTCAGACTTTTACTTTTTCCTTCTTCAAATACCTTAAAGATTTTAAACCTTTTTCACCATGGCCTGCATTAAGTGAACATTTTGTGCCATTGACCCTCCTACTGCACAACCCTCTCACCAAGATCTGCCAAACCCATGTTCTTTTCATTCTTCGAATCTTCTCCATCTCCTGAACAACCACAATTAAAGTGTACGAAAACCACCACCCATCATCCTACTTATTTCAAGGAGCCTGTGCTCCTAATCTTCAATTTTTCTGATCGTATCTCTTCACTGAAGTCCCCTATTCATCAGGCAATTTCAATGGGAGACGTGGAACGACCTCTGAAGCACGGTCGTGAATACGACTGGGATGAATGACTAAGGCTGAGAGGATACACCTCCTGCCTCTCGATCAAAGAAAAATCACTGTAATAAGGCTGAAGAATTTCAAGAGAAGATATGGGAACATAACAAAAGAAACTCCACAACTCGTGGGAAATGATCAGAGTGATTGAAGGCACCATGAAGTTCGACAACCCGCATTCAGAGGGTATGACCGTGATTCCACTCAGTCTTTATTTTCACCGATCCATGCTTGATTATGAGCCAACAGATCACATGGATGGGGAAAGACTGATGTATACTTCTTCCTGGATGCTGAAAGAGTCACGCATCCTTGAGGGGATCTTGTTAGTGCACAAGCCGCGGCAACGAATTGGTGATGTTTACCCAATGAATTTCTTCATCCCTTCTCACAATCCCTACAACCTATTCCCCACATATTTTTATGAGACGGTCCAACAACATTTTCAAGACCGTGAACCATTTTGGGGGCCAGAAGAATTCCGAATGAGGGTTCTCTTAACTTCACGCCGTTACTAGTCAGATTGGGTGGAAGCTATCTTGACCAAATACTCAAAGATCCTGATCAAAAAAGGTTTGTACAACACCATAGAAGTTATGTCCTAATACTTCTACAAGGAGCCAACTGTGATAAAAGGTTTTCTTGATTACTAGTCTCCTACCACCAATTCCTTTCATTTGCCAGCGGGCGAGATGAGTACCACGCTTTAGGATCTCTAGTGAATCGCAGGCCTACCACTAATAGGGAAGTTTTATGATGAGTTTGTCATGTCTAACAAGTAGTTGGTGTTTGTTTCTTCACTTAATCGTAAGCCTTCCATCTCAAAAATGACCTTCAAACTTTTCAAGGAAATGTCGAAATTTTCAAACATTCACAAGATTTCTCCTCTGCAATGGCTTACACACTTTTTCAGAGCCCTCAGGTTATTTTAAGTCCATAAATCAACTATTTTCTCCAATTGCACCCTTTTCTCACTCACCTTTACTCTTCCTACAGATTTCGCGATTGTCATTCTAAATAGTTAATGGAACTCCGCACCAACATCAAAGAGCGAGTAGAGTACAGTCTATTTGGGGAGCTTACGGCCTTCTTGGCTTATTGGCTGAGCAAAGAGGTACTTCCCAGTTCAAAATGGGCAGATGCCATTCGGCCCACAGTCTTTGCCGTTGCTGGCGCCTTGTCGAAAGTCAATAAACATTCGCTTATGCCTCGACTTTTATGTTTTATCTATAGAGCCCTCGGGGAAATAGCCACACATGTTAAGAACCCCACCATTGTAGCCTCTTTGATGTATACTCCGTGGCATTATATTACTAGCTGGATGGGGGTCTACTTTCCTTGGACTTTTGAGGCTCCAGAGAAGACATATGTTCATCCTTCGTATCTTCCTCTTGAGTTTTTCAGCAAAGGAATATGGCAAAAATATCGTACAACTAGTTAGCCAGCAAGATTCGAGACACAGATCAAATTGATTTCTTTCAATTTAGTCTTTATCGCTATATCGAGGATACTGATATGGTAGATATTGTGGCACTCACTGCAGGGGAAAGGGCATTCTTCCTCTCCATACACCATGTAGTTTACCACTGTGGGAAAGAACAGAGTTTTGGAGAGAGCCATACTATCCCAGTTGTTTTGCTCGTCAATTTGTGTCACGCCCCAAACCCGGGAATCGGATTCATAAGAATCCCGATTACCGAATCTGGTGCCGACAGCCTCCGTAGTACCCCATTCTCGGTTCCTAGCATTCATATGCCAGATTCTGATCCTGGGATCCTACAAGGAGGATTTTTTTATTTTTTATTTTTTGTACATATAACTAGTAATAAGCATAACCACAAGATTACCCAATTCACAAGGACAACATCATCATCACATATCCACTAATATAATCGTTTGAGTACAATATTGAAAGGGAAATACATAAATAAAAATCAAGCTCCAGAAGACCACTGCACACTCCAGGCTCAACACTGCGGCAACCTAACATCACCTGCACGCATCTATCGTGCATAAGCTTATAGAAAGCTTAGAGGGTGGTGTAAGTGTGTGCACCAGGTAAGTGTCAAGTATTCAATACAATGCCATAATCATACGATGCCAAAAAAATTGGTAATCCATAAACCATACAATGTCTAAATAAGCAGAAACACTAACAAGAGTAGGAATTATCAGAGTAAGCAGAAATACTGACAAGATATAAATCATACGATAACAGAGTAAGCGGAAGTATGGACAAGTCTATAAGTTAATCAATATCAGGATACGCAATATAGAACAACTATGCGATAAGGAGTCATAAAGAGTCAAATATCAGATGCCGAGGATGCAATGTAATATACAAGTCTTGTTAAATCTATCTAGGCCATATAAGTGCAGAAATAGCAACCCAAGATACCATATGCCTGCGGATGTAATGCAATATGCGATGCGAATGAAATAATCATGCTGGAGTGTGAAGTCGGGATGATAGTACGTAGTATCACAGGCTATGGGGTCCACCACAAGGGACTTCTATCTAAACCAGTCCCATACCTAAATTTGGATAGTCAGGCTCGACGTGGTAAATTTCTGATCTCAGGTTGGTCGCGCGCCCAACCGAAATCCTTACCGTAACGAAGGTACACAACAATTAGTTGCGCACCACCAGCCTGAGTGGATAGTAAATGAATGAATGAATGAGCATACAACTCTTACTCGATAAGTCCACATATCAGTACGGTTCCTCTCTGGGAAATCACCGGGGTCTATTACACTCCATACCATATTGCCGCCCCATCGCGCGCAACAAGGTGAGTGGAAGAGACCTCACTTTCTGCCTGCCAATATCGGGCTCGACTCGTCAATAGCGGACCCATTCTTCGAACTGGTCAGACTCAGCCTAGCATTGCCCCCTCCTCTCCGGCAGGTAAGGCCGCACCCCCTTCCAACCGACCACGACACAGTGGAGAGCGTAGCCATCTGGTAACCGGCACTTGGCGCTCATCTACCCACTCGGTCTAGACGTTGCAGTAACCTCTGGAACTAAGAGGGTTTAGGGACTTTCACCCAGGGATATCTATAGCACCCCATGTAGAACAGATTTCTAGTGTCCCATCTGACCATCCACGATATGTCTGTGGAGGCTACAACCCTGATGTCGCTAGGGCGTACGGTGGTCATGTCATACAAATGCGAGATGCATGAGTCACACAGTGTAATCATGCATCAATCCTGCGCATACCGTGCGCTAATGTGAGAAAATCTCCGCCTATCAGGAAGTCTCATAACAACCAGCACTATGACATATGCAATGGTCAATCATATCTCATAACAGACACACAGATGATGCGTATGAGCATGTATCATGGTGCTATGCAGTCACATACTCATAATCGGTATCAACCATCAGCCTCGACAATGTGGACATTTAACCATCATTGCCCCAATGAATGACCCTCATAGATCGAAACATATAATGGGCCCACGGCCTCACACAAGGGCTTAATATACGACACAATGGGCCTTACTCAAGGGTTACATGTACACAACAGGTGGGCCCTACTCATGGGCCTAACATACATCACAATGAGTCTCATCACCTAGGCATCAATATACATCACATTGGGCCATAGACACGGGATGAATACACATCACGTCGGGCCTCAAATACAGGTCGCATGTACATCACATTGGGCTCCGACAATCGGAATTGGAAATCGGTCACGACGAATCAAAGTCAGTAATCGGCCCTGGTCGATAATCAGCCTCGATCGATAATCGACAATCGGCCATCAGAATCGGTACTCGTCCTCGATCGATAATCGACAATCAGCCACGATAAATTAGAATCGGTAATCGGCCCTGATCGATAATTAGCCTCGATCGATAATCGGCAATCAGCCATCAGAATCGGTAATCGGCCTCGATCGATAATCGACAATCGGCCATCAGAATCGGTACTCGGCCTCGATCGATAATCGGCAATTGGCCATCAAAATCGGTACTCGGCCTCCATCGATAATCAGCCTCGATCGATAATCGGTAATCGGCCATGACAAATCAGAATCCGTAATTGGGATCGATCGATAATCAGAGTCAGAAAATCGTTCACATCAATCGGAATCGACAATCGGTCACGACAATCAGGAGCGATCGATAATCAAATTCGCCAAATCAGTCACGGCAATCGGAATCGATCGATAATCATAATCGACAAATCGGTCACGACAATCGGAATCAGCCTAACAAAGGGCCTAAGGGAAGGTCACAGTGAGGACCTTCAACCATCATTGCCCATTAATGTGGACATTTAACAAACATTGCTCCCAAGGAGTGACGCTTATAAGGTCAATCATATAATGGGTCCATGGTCTCATCTAAGGGTCCAATAAACATCATCATGAGCCTCGCTTATGGGGCATAATCGCATCACATTGGGCCTTACGCATGGGCCAATGCATATAACATCGGGCCATATCATTGGGTCGAATTAAATGGGCTGATACAAATGGGCCAAATCAATTGGGCCGAGTCAATGGACCAAATCAAATGGGTTGGAAATCCATCACAATGGGCCTCATCATGTGGGTCGAAAATATATCACAATGGGCCTCGTATATGACAAATGGGCCGCACCAACGGGTCGCACCAATGGGTGGGTCCATCAATGGACAACTTGGATAAAACCTGTACATCACATGGAGGCCACGTGAATGGACAGTGTGAATACAAAAATACATACATGTAGGTGGGCCCCCACCCGTTTAGAAATCAGATGGACGGCGTTTACGAAACATATATATCACGGTGGTCCACCGTCCTGTCATCTGGACGGTTGGAATAAAACACATACATCACGATATGGCCCACACATCACATACATCAAGGTGTGGCCCACCATCCAGCCATCTGGACGGTATGAACCATCACATACATCATGATAATCCCACGTAACTGTTGACTGTATCCAACAGCTATACAGTCGGTGTCATCCTACACCAGCCAATCATCCAACAGGTGGTCCTCACATGAGGCTCATCACAAACATAAGTACATGTATATATATAATGAATATAATAATATTTATATGTTTGAAATGGTGCAGCGTCCAACGTCCAGACTCAGGACGTCCTGGACAGACTACGTAGATTTTACATACATACAGGTGGTCCTCTGTCTGAGTGATAGACGGTGTTGAAACAATATATATCCAAGTGGGCCTACCCCACACGTGCAGCAGGTGTGGGTGGGTCCCACGTCCTCTGCATGGGTGGGGTGGATAAAATAAATACATCAAGGTAGGGCCCCACACGTGATAACTGACTAAAAGGATGGACAGCTTAGACACAAACACCAAGGTGAGCCACTGCATGGATGGTGCAGGTACACATGTACCATGGTGGGGCCATACATGGTAGATGAAACACTTACACTACGGTGGGTTCCACCAGATAGACGGACGGCTGGGAGGGAGCTTCCACGTGTAGTAGGGTGCTGCTGCTACAGCTGGCCCATCATCAAGGCAGATGGACAGCTTGATGAAACACATATCTCATGGTAGAGCCCACAGATGAGTGGTTGGGGTGGATGAAACTATGCACACGTGTGGCCCATCCAACACTGTCCAGAAGTGGACGGTGTGGATACAACACATGCCAACGGTGGGTCCCACATAGGTGGGCCATCCCACTTCCCTCTCTCCCCTTATATAATATAATATATATTATACTATATTATATTATAATATCATTTGCATTGATTGAGAATGCATCCAGCGTCCACTGTCCAGAGATGGACGGACGGCCTGGATGAAGAATATATATACGCAAGGTGGGTCCATCCCACATGTGTAGCACGTGTGGGTGGACCCCACACGCATCAAAAAGGATGGACGGTGTATATATGAAACACATATATCACTGATGGGTCCACGTGGGAGTAGCCCACCGTAACATCTATTTATATAATTTATTATATTATATAATATTACCCTAACATCTATTTTTATATATTATATTATATTATATTATATTATATATCATACATATATACATGTGTGTCTGTGAGGGAGGGAGAGGCATCAGCGTCCAGCGTCCGGTCTGAACAAACTGTCTGGATGTTGGGATGCGTACATCGATGTGGGCCCATCTTCACATGCGCAGCACGTGTGGGGTGGGCCCCACATGCCTGCCAAGTGTATGAACGACATGTATAAATCACTGTAACACCCCGGATTTTGGCCAATCTGGGATTAGATGTCCTTAGGCAATGGGTCAACTAAAACACCTGAAAAATCGCTCAGAACCCAATTCCATAGCCAAAGAAATCACTTAGGGTTAATTCCTTTAGAAACTAAGCATAAGTTAGCTAGCGCAACGCTGGAGTAGCTGGGAAACAGTCCCTGAACACTTTAAATACGTTCTACAAGACCCAAATCGAGTAGAACGTATGACTCCATAATACTCTATAACCTTTGATCAAACTCTAAGTCGGTTTGTTCTCTGGACCACTTTGAAATTTTATATTGAGTCTAGACTGCGCGTCGAAAGTCCGATACCTCCTATCTTAGACCGTTAGAATCGCCTAGCTGGACTTGACACTCATTTCGAAAATTAAGTCCAACCGATAAACACAGGCTATTTCATTGAGCCCGGACCGAAGAGAGTGCGAATAGGGACAGATTTGGAATTTAAAATTCAAATCTGGCACACGACTTGACGTGTCAGTATTAAGCGTTCTGACAGTCAGTATTCAGCCAGATTACACCCTCGGATCAGGAGAAATTTCTATTTTATATCATGAGACTTTCAGCCCTGATCTACGTGCGGTGACCGCTGAACTGAAACTGGTCCGCCACGTGCGATCTGCGAACCCTGCTAGACTAAAAACTTAATATGTGCTATATCTGGTACGCATGAGCTTAAGTCCGATCACATTCGACCAGGGGACCACCAGAAATGTCCTTTTGGACCGAAACAGCCCCGATTTGGTTACCCCTCAAGTGAACCTTGTTCCCGAGCCTATTTTGGGCAAGTTTGGGCTTATAAAAGGGGTTGAAAACCTCACTCCTCTCTCCTATCCGAATTTGCAAAAATCCCTAGATTGGGAGAGAGAAAAGGAGAGAGTTTGTGAGAGAAGGTGGGAGAGAATTCCCTGCTGCTTGTGCCACGTGCTGTACGTGCTTAGGCAACGCACTCCGATCACTTTCCTGGTGATCCCTCCACGTTTTCAGGTAAGAAAATACCATAGAAGTTGCTAATTTGAGGTTCCTTTCGTTTCCTAGCGAAGTAGCTAATAGAACTTGTGTATTAGGTTCTCTAATCGCCGTAGACGAAGCGTATACGCTCCGTTCGAATTTACACATCCATAAGAGACAAGGTGCGGATATTAGACGCTTTGATTGACTGTTTCCAAAGCTTTCAATGTCGTTTAATAGTAGATTATTGATGGCAACGCCGTTTGACATGTACAACATGCTGTCCGTTTCCTGTTTCGTAAATCAGCGAAGAATATGAGATTTAGGGCATTTTAGTCATTTGTAGGAAGTACTGTTTTCATGCATATTTTGCTGATGTGATTGACATGGTTTATTGTCGCATTAGAATGTTAGGAATACGTGCATAATTAGTTTGGCGAAGAGATTCGCCTAAATATGCACTTCGGGTCGACATACTATATGTAGACTTAAGTGTGTAGTGTATGTGTTTGTATAAATGCTTGTATTAGTATGTATTGAATTAAATGGTGTTATGAATTAGTTTGAGTTTGATTTCTCAATTAATATGTTGGTGTAAATGGTTTCCTACATGTTAGCCATATGCATGATTTCATGATATGAATGAAATGCATGTGCTTGACGACTTGCTTAAGCTGTATGTTATAACATGTGCTTGATGATTTCATTATGATTTTGTTCGAGATTGAACTCTCAACTAATTTGCTGATGGAAATGATTTCCTACATGTTGACTATATGCATGATTTCATTATATGCATGAAATGCAGGTACTTGATGATTTACTTAAGTTCTATGTTATAACATGTATTAACATGCTCACATGGTTGTATTTCAATTCCAATACTCTCATATGATTTCCTGAAGTGATTCCACATGTTTGGGACTATACTTAGTCCAGGCAGTCGGTAACCGAGCGAATTCGTGGCTGGCTTATTTTTGGCCACGAACGACGCGTCGATGAACGCGAGCCGTGTTTTGGAGTTGACGGCAGTGGTTAGGCCACACGAAGTGTTTTACGCACTTCATGTCGCTCGACTTGAGATGCGATCGTGCTAGTCGAGCCCGTCAAGTAACCCGACTGGCCATTGTATGTTCACCCTGCATGAGTCATAACTGCTTGAACCTCGGGTACTGAACTTACTATTCTAAATCCTGTTAACCATGGTACCTTGATCCACGAAGACTCATGAGCCGGGCATGGTGGTATGGGACACCGTGGTCGAGCTGTCGGCCTACGCTGGGGCCACAAACCTCCCCGTAGTGACCAGTGAGCACCTAGACTCGTGACCAGTGGGGCCACAAACCTCCCCGTAGTGATGGGGGAGCGGAGCAACGAGTGCGTGCAACAGCCATGGCAGCACTTGCAGCGACCTACAAAATATACATCGTATGAGATTACTAGGAGTGACGACCCTAGACAGGATTTGTGTTGGGATTGATATAAGGGAAGTACCTTAGTTTCCCAATCCTGCTGTTTGAATGGACTAATAACAACTCGAAAATCATATCATCCATACCATTGCATGTGCGTGGAAGATGTGGAGCACTTGAGGGTCGATTGCATGCCGCGGTCGTAAGATGGTACCGTATGAGGGAGATCGTCGGTGAGGGCATACATCACATCATGTCATGTTGCATTAACAACAGTATTAGGATTGTTTGATTTACTGCTTTACTATTATCGCATGATTGATTTGATAAGATGTTAATCTCTGCTCTCTTATCCCACTGAGTTGATCACTCACTCCCACGTTACGGGATGGTGTTTCCGGACACCCACCAGTCCTTATTGTGATTACAGATGATGGCGCGGCCTGCGAGGCGGTGCTGGACTTGATGATGATGAGGAGGATCTCTCCTTTATGCATGATCTGATTGACGGGATTTCAGGGAGGTTGATTAGATACCTTGACACTTGTCATTTTATATTTTTAGAACACTCATGTATATCCTTTTGGTTTACTTTTAGAGCATACATGTATGTATATAACCTGGTAACATGTTCACACTCTGGAGACATACAACAGTTTATATATGTTATACGTACTATCATAGTCTTCCGCTTATTAATTTAACTGTCTCTGGAGTATGATATGCTGTTCTAGATTAATCTCACTCCTGTTTGATACATTATCACAGACAACATTCAATCATACATATCTATGTTGCATAAATAACATTTTGGAACACTGGAGTTGGGTTTTCGCTCAACCCCCCGATTTTCAGGATGTTACAGATGGTATCAGAGCATGGTTTGGATTAAACCGGGCCTGGGTTATGGTCACGCGACGTACGCTGTCGCTTCCTTTCACTTAGGTGGGTGCGAGAAGGGTCTAGAAACATTTCTAAGATCGCAGATTCGCCAATAGGCGAAGTCTATTCATTTCGATCACGTGATCGAGTCCGTAACGCGTCTAGGGTCGCATGAAGCGACCTGAGTAGCTCCTAGGTTTTAGGTAAGTGGGTTGAGACGTTCTTTGAATGATTCTAAACCCATAAATGTAAATCATTGGGCTGTGGGACAACCACAACCCCTGTATTCAATCGTCAGGGCTTAAAAACCCCGTTTCACCAAAAATCTTCAAAATTCTTCCTCTCACCACTCCAATCTTCAATTCTTTCTTATCCTTTTCATGTTAGGCATCAATACTAATAAGAAAATAACATAAAATCATACTTTCACAAAATTTTACAGTGAATAGTAAAATTTCATGAAAAATGGCCATAAGGCCATTCTAAATTCACTTTCTTTAGCAACTAAGAGTCTAGACGGATGTACTAGCTCCTCCTATCCTAAAATAATATGCTGCATGTTAGGGTTTTGTATTCAGGATTGTAGATTGGCCCCAGAAAGCCCCAAACACATGTTTGGACCTATATAGGGCAATCTAGAATGAACCAAAGTGGGAACCATACCTTTTTGGGGTCCCTGAACCATGGGGGACTAGACCCATGTGGTCCCACTGACCAAATAAGAAGTTGGCCGGCGATGCCATCGCCGGTTCGGCGATGCCATCGCCGATTCGGCGATGCATCGCCGACCGGTGGGGCCCACTTGGTCTGATTTTTGGATGCACGCCCTATTTTGGGTCGTGTACACCCCCTATATGGTGTTCGTCCATAGAAAACCCAAATAGGGGTACTTCCTTCACAAACAGCCCCTTTCCTAGCCCCATTTTCGTTTTCAGCTGCCCTATTCCAAAAATCATGATTTCAAACCACTCCCAAATCCATTCCCTACTGAAAACGACCACACTCCTTCACTCCAAGGCTGTTTGCAACCTTCCCTCTTGAAGATCTCATTGGTTGGAGCTCTTAAAGCCCCCAAATCGAGCTGAATTCGTGAGGTGCTCCATTCCCCTTTTCCATTCTCTTTTCTTTCTGAAAATACATCCTAGGGGAGCTTGAAGCATCCCTCTACAATGCCTAGATTTCATTCTGTCCATTTGGACGACCATTTCTCCGCATTTCCTCCGCTTTCCATGACTATTGTTAAGGCTGTTTTAGCCTTTTTCTCCTTTTCCACCATCTTCCTTCTCATGTCCCTTTTATTTGAGCCTTTACCCTCTTTTTGGGTCTCAAAATCGTGCTAACCTCAAATCCCATTTCTCAACTTTCTTCGTTTGAGAAGTATTGAAAATACCTGGCCGATAGAGCTCTAATGGGCAACAGACAGTACTGAACTAGATCGTATTCAGGAAGGTCAGTTGGGACCATGGTAGAAGTCCTTTGGTAGAATTAGGCATCTATGCCGTTGCCCTGTAGCTTGTTTGATTACTGTTTTAAGAATTTTCATGTTTTGTTGTTATTGGGTCTAGTGATGTCACCGGTAGAAAATGTGTTTGTGTTGTAGTTTGGGCTTAATGTAGCCGAAAATTGTTGAAATGGAATGCATGCCGTTCCGTTTGTTATAAGGTATTGTCCCTAGATCGGGAGTATTGTAACTCCCGGGATTCAGCCTACAAATTAGTTTTTATCCCACCCCACCCTCCTACCAAGCATACTACTTTCAATCCCGCCATGGGACTAGGAATGCGGTCCATTTAATACAACTTAATGCTACTAGCCACATAGGCCTTTGGCATTTTGGACCTACTGTTAGCACTTCTCGATTTGAAGGATCTGACGAAATAGGAAAGCCAGTTTTATTTCGATAATCTTGACCCTAAGCAATAGAACAATTCTTTGTAGTGGAAATGGTATGGAACCATTTAACTTATAAACTTAGGCTTTGGATTATACCTACTGAGTTATAGACTAGCCTACTAGTTACCTTGAGTAGAGTAAAGCCTGTATATGCTAAGGAATTGTAGGTTAGATTGGTCGAAGTAGAACCTTATTCCTTCGATAGATCCCCTTATGACTTATAGACTTCTGTTGTTGCCCATAGGAAGGAACCATTCACTCTTAGGGAACATTTATAACTCCCTCAGATTGAACTTAGAATGTACTATCACGCCCCTTAGAATTGCCTTCCCTAAGGACTTATTGCATTCGGGAATGCGGAATAAAGGAACTACATGTAAGCGATGTACTCGCGGTTTGAATCGACTTCTTAATCCTAGTGGTTACCAATAAATCCAATGCTCTGATCAAGCAGAAGATCGGCATCGACTCGGATTAAGAATTAATACAATAAATCTTCTGTCCTAGCTAGACAGAAAGTTTATGTATCCGGCTCAGACCCACTACACAATTTTTCTTCCGTGTTGGCTCGACCACATACAACCAAAAGTTATTGCTTTGTCTTTGGGAAATGGCGAGGACTTAAAGCCAGTAGAGAATTCGACATCTTGCCACCAACTCATACCTGCCCCTGACCTTAACCACAAGAGAGATTAGGCTCATCTCTATGATCATAGGTACCAATGCCATAGAACGCATCATTAGCAAAGAAAACCATGTAGAGGAAGGTTGTTTTCATTTTAGGTTAAGGATAGCCCCTAAGTTGCGCCTCGTTCCGATATACGGAGCGATGCATAGATTCTTGAACCTTAAGTAGAACCAAGTTTTAAGGGAGGTAGAATGTATTGAGTCCAATCCAGTTAGGTTATTCAACGCAACCGTTCGATCAGAGTGGCGCAGCGGAAGAGTGGTTGGCCTCTTTCCCACTGGCCCAGGATCGAAACCTTTGATTTAGGTTATACGTACGGTTAGGTTATTAAATAGGATTGAACCTCCCTTAGAAAAAGTACTCCTTGCCCTTCGCCAATGTCGGGGACGACATTGTGTTTTAAGGGGGGTAGATTGTAACATCCCGGATTTTGGCCAATCTGGGATTAGACGTCCTTAGGCAATGGGTCAACTAAAACACCTGAAAAATCGCTCAGAACCCAATTCCATAGCCAAAGAAATCACTTAGGGTTAATTCCTTTAGAAACTAAGCATAAGTTAGCTAGTGCAACGCTGGAGTAGCTGGAAAACAGTCCCTGAATACTTTAAATACGTTCTACAAGACCCAAATCGAGTAGAACGTATGACTCCATAATACCCTATAACCTTGGATCAAACTCTAAGTCAGTTTGTTCTGTGGACCACTTTGAAATTTTGTATTGGGTCTAGACCGCGCGTCGAAAGTCCGATACCTCCTATCTTAGACCGTTAGAACCGCCTAGCTGGACTTGACACTCATTTCGAAAATTAAGTCCAACCGATAAACACAGGCTATTTCATTGAGCCCGGACCGAAGAGAGTGCGAATAGGGACAGATTTGGAATTTGAAATTCAAATCTGGCACACGACTTGACGTGTCAGTATTAAGCGTTCTGACCGTCAGTATTTAGCCAGATTACACCCTCGGATCAGGAGAAATTTCTATTTTATATCATGAGACTTTCAGCCCTGATATACGTGCGGTGACCGCTGAACTGAAACTGATCCGCCACGCGCGATCTGCGAACCCTGCCGGACTAAAAACTTAATACGTGCTAGATCTGGTACGCATGAGCTTAAGTCCGATCGCATTCGACCAGGGGAGCACCAGAAAGAATCTTTTGGACTGAAACAGCCTCGATTTGGTTACCCCTCAAGTGAAACTTGTTCCCGAGCCTATTTCGGGCAAGTTTGGGCTTATAAAAAGGGTTGAAACCCTCACTCCTCTCTCCCATCCGAATTTGTAAAAATCCCTAGATTGGGAGAGAGAAAAGGTGAGAGTTTGTGAGAGAAGGTGCGAGAGAATTCCCTGCTGCTTGTGCCACGTGCTGTACGTGCTTAGGCAACGCACTCCGATCACTTTCCCGGCGATCCCTCCACGTTTTCAGGTAAAAAAATACCCTAGAAGTTGCTGATTTGAGGTTCCTTTCGTTTCCTAGAGAAGTAGCTAATAGAACTTGTGTATTAGGTTCTCTAATCGCCGTAGACGAAGCGTATACGCTCCGTTCGAATTTACACATCCATAAGAGACAAGGTGCGGATATTAGACGCTTTGATTGACTATTTCCAAAGCTTTCAATGTCGTTTAATAGTAGATTATTGACGGCAACGCCGTTTGACATGTACAACATGCTGTCCGTTTCCTGTTTCGTAAATCAACGAAGAATATGAGATTTAGGGCATTTTAGTCATTTGTAGGAAGTACTGTTTTCATGCATATTTTGCTGATGTGATCGACATGGTTTATTGTCGCATTAGAATGTTAGAAATACGTGCATAATTAGTTTGGCGAAGAGATTCGCCTAAATGTGCACTTCGGGTCGACATACTATATGTAGACTTAAGTGTGTAGTGTATGTGTTTGTATACATGCTTGTATTAGTATGTATTGAATTAAATGGTGTTATGAATTAGTTTGAGATTGATTTCTCAATTAATATGTTGGTGTAAATGGTTTCCTACATGTTAGCCATATGCATGATTTCATGATATGAATGAAATGCATGTGCTTGACGATTTGCTTAAGCTGTATGTTATAACATGTGCTTGATGATTTCATTATGATTTAGTTCGAGATTGAATTCTCAGCTAATTTGCTGATGGAAATGATTTCTTACATGTTGACTATATGCATGATTTCATTATATGCATGAAATGAAGGTACTTGATGATTTACTTAAGTTCTATATTATAACATGTGTTAACATGCTCACATGGTTGTATTTCAATTCCAATACTCTCATATGATTTCCTGAAGTGATTTCACATGTTTGGGACTATACTTAGTCCAGGCAGTCGGTAACCGAGCGAATTCGTGGTTGGCTTATTTTTGGCCACGAACGACGCGTCGATGAACACGAGCCGTGTTTTGGAGTTGACGGCAGTGGTTAGGCCACACGAAGTGTTTTACGCACTTCATGTCGCTCGACTTGAGATGCGATCGTGCTAGTCGAGCCTGTCAAGTAACCCGACTGGCCATTGTATGTTCACCCTGCATGAGTCATAACTGCTTGAACCTAGGGTACTGAACTTACCATTGTAAACCCTGTTAACCATGGTACCTTGATCCACGAAGACTCATGAGCCGGGCATGGTGGTATGGGACACCGTGGTCGAGCTGTCGGCCTACGCTGGGGCCACAAACCTCCCCGTAGTGACCAGTTAGCACCTAGACTCGTGAGCAGATTATGGTGGTATGGGACACTATATTCTTGCTGTCGGCCTACATTGATAAGGTGATGGGGGAGCGGTGCAACGAGTGCGAGCAACAGCCCTGGCAGCCCTTTGTAGTGATCGCGAGCGTATTCTAAGTCTACGGGAGGCGACGACCCTTCAGTAGCAGTAGAGTACAGTAGGCCTGTATTGATAAGGTGATGGGGGAGCGGAGCAACGAGTGTGTGCAACAGCCCTGGCAGCCCTTGCAGCGACTTACAAAATATACATCGTATGAGATTACTAGGAGTGACGACCTTAGACAGGATCTGTGTTGGGATTGATATAAGGGAAGTACCTTAGTTTCCCAATCCTGCTGTTTGAATGGACTAATAACAACTCGGAAATCATATCATCCATACCATTGCATGTGCCTGGAAGATGTGGAGCACTTGAGGGTCGATTGCATGCCGCGGTCGTAAGATGGTGCCGTATGAGGGAGATCGTCGGTGAGGGCATACATCACGTCATGTCATATTGCATTAACAACAGTATTAGGATTGTTTGATTTTCTGCTTTACTATTATCGCATGATTGATTTGATAACATGTTAATCTCTGCTCTCTTATCCCACTGAGTTGATCACTCACTCCCACGTTACGGGATGGTGTTTTCGGACACCCACCAGTCCCTATTGTGATTGCAGATGATGGCGCGGCCTGCGAGGCGGTGCTGGACTTGATGATGATGAGGAAGATCTCTCCTTTATGCATGATCTGATTGACGGGATTTCAGGGAGGTTGATTAAATATCTTGACACTTGTCATTTTATATTTTTAGAACACTCATGTATATCCTTTTGGTTTACTTTTAGAGCATACATGTATGTGTATAACCTGGTAACATGTTCACACTCTGGAGACATACAACAGTTTATATATGTTATACGTACTATCACAGTCTTCCGCTTGTTAATTTAACTGTCTCTGGAGTATGATATGCTGTTCTAGCTTAATCTCACTCCTGTTTGATACATTATCACAGACAACATTCAATCATACATATCTATGTTGCATAAATAACATTTTGGAACTCGGGAGTTGGGTTTTCGCTCGACCCCCCGATTTTCGGGATGTTACAATCACATACATCATGGTGCGCCCCACACCTGTACCGTCCAGATGGACAGTGTGGGGTATAGAATAAATACATCAATGTGGCCTTGCACGCTGCAGGTGGCCCTGGTGCTGTCCAAACTAATCTAGCACCGTCCGAATAGTCTGGACGGTGTGGATTGAATTAAATAAATCTCGGTGTGGTCCTTCTAGCAATGGGCGGTTTGGAGAAACACATGCCTCATGGTCAGCCCATAGTTGTTGACATCAACAGCAACATGAGCTGCCAGACGGCTCAGATAAACAACACATCATATGGTGGGCCACACGCATCAAAGGGGAGAGAGAAGAGGAAGCGGTGGAGATGGGAGGGACCCTGCCACCTATTTTATACAAGGCATATATCAAGATGGGTCCCACATATGTGGGCCTTCTAATAATAAAAAATCAAATATAAAATCACCCACAAAATAAAAGAAAAGAGAGAATAAAGAAAGAAAGAAGCACCCACCTCAAGATCTCTTCTTCCTTCTTCCGCCTATGCACTCTAGAGCTCCAAGAGGACATTTTCAACGGTTGAGATGATGGTCCAAGGGTTGGATTTTATGGTAGGAAGGTGGGCCACACTAGCTCTCTCATGGGGAGCTTGGACGTGGCTTGCTTCCATGGAAGTTTTCTTGGAATGATAAGAGAGAAAATGAGAGAGAGGGGTGAGGTGGAGTGATGGGATGAGAGGGATGGTGAGTGATGTAAGGGAGTACTTTTGTTGTAAGAAAAGTTAACTTTTGGGGAGGGTAGCTGTACTTAGCATTAATTGATGATGTGTACTTTGATTGATAGGATTGATGGGATGTTTCGTAGAGATTCCCTTGATACTTGCAACGCGCGGTGTTTTCTCGAACTGAACGCGGGCCCACATCTCCTGGCCTGGGTATCGGGTCGGCGCGCGAGACGCGCCATCAGAAACGTGGCGACGACGCGGTCGCTAGGGTACAAGTCTCGGGTTGAGTCGACTCGGGTTAACAGTGTGTGACTCAGGGTCACGCGCAAATGCCGGTTAAGGGTCGAGGTTGCTGGGATTCATTTGGGAAGACCGTGGAAGTCTATCGAACGATACGGTCTAGGATACGGGTCTTACAGCTCTACCCACCTAATAAAAATTTCGTCCTCGAAATTTAAAACATGACACAACTAATACAGAGCTCAACAAAGAAAGGAAAATCTTATACAAACATAATCAAGCACCTAAGAGATGGGGACAACGCATGCGAATCTCAACCTTCTTCTCCCAAAATGCCTTATCCATACCACGACTATCCAATTGAGCCTTGAATCTTGAATTTGAAACTATCGAAACTGGAATACGGTAAAGCCTCACAAGCTCAACCGTAGGGAGCTATATCAGAAAATCTCTAAGTTATTCGAACTTAGGGATCTAACCATTCTAAGTTCAACCATTCTAAGTTCTCAACAATCCTAGAGTGAAGGGTAACTATCAGTAGATATGTGATGTTAGTTTCAGGTATTCCCAAGTTATGCTCTGATACCAACTTCTGTCACGCCCCAAACCCGGGAATCGGATTCATAAGAATTCCGATTACCGAATCTGGTGCCGACAGCCTCCGTAGTACCTCATTCTCAGCTCCTAGCATTCATATGCTAGATTTCGATCCTGGGATCCTACAAGGAGGATTTTTTTTTTTTTTTTATACATATAACTAGTAATAAGCATAACCACAAGATTACCCAATTCACAAGGACAACATCATCATCACATGTCCACTAATATAATCGTTTGAGTACAATACTGAAAGGGAAATACATAAATAAAAATCAAGCTCCAGAAGACCACTGCACACTCCAGGCTCAACACTGCTGCAACCTAACATCACCTGCACGCATCTATCGTGCATAAGCTTATAGAAAGCTTAGAGGGTGGTGTAAGTGTGTGCACCAGGTAAGTGCCAAGTATTCAATACAATGCCATAATCATACGATACCAAAAAAAATTGGTAATCCATAAACCATACAATGTCTAAATAAACAGAAACACTAACAAGAGCAGGAATTATCAGAGTAAGAAGAAATACTGACAAGATATAAATCATACGATAACAAAGTAAGCAGAAGTATGGACAAGTCTATAAGTTAATCAATATCAGGATACGCAATATAGAACAACTATGCGATAAGGAGTCATAAAGAGTCAAATATCAGATGTCGAGGATGCAATGTAATATACAAGTCTTGCTAAATCTGTCTAGGCCATATAAGTGCAGAAATAGCAACCCAAGATACCATATGCCTGCGGATGTAATGCAATATGCGATGCGAATGAAATAATCATGCTGAAGTGTGAAGTCGGGATGATAGTACATATTATCGCAGGCTATGGGGTCCACCACAAGGGACTTCTATCCAAACCAGTCCCATACCTAAATTTGGATAGTCAGGCTCGACGTAGTAAACTCCTGATCTCAGGTTGGTCGTGCGCCCAATCGAAATCCTTGCCGTAACGAAGGTACACAACAATTAGTTGCGCACCACCAGCCCGAGTGGATAGTGAATGAATGAATGAATGAGCATACAACTCCTACTCGATAAGTCCACATATCAGTACGATTCCTCTCTGGGAAATCACCGGGGTCTATTACACTCCATACCATATTGCCACCCCATCGCGCTCAACAAGGTGAGTGGAAGAGACCTCATTATCCGCTTGCCAATATCGGGCTCGGCTCATCAATAGCGAACCCATTCTTCGAGCTGGTTAGACTCAGCCTAGCATTGCCCCCTCCTCTCGGGCAGGTAAGGCAGCACCCCCTTCCAACCGACCACGACACAGTGGAGAGCGCAGCCATCTGGTAACCGGCACTCGACTCTCATCTACCCACTCGGTCTAGACGTTTGAGCAACCTCTGGAACCAAGAGGGTTTAGGGACTTTCACCCAGAGATATCTATAGCACCCCATGTAGAACAGATTTTCGGTGTCCCATCTGACCATCCACGATATGTTTGTGGAGGCTATAGCCCTGATGTCGCTAGGGCGTGCGGTGGTCATGTCATACAAATGCCAGATGCATGAGTCATACAGTGTAATCATGCATCAATCCTGTGCATACCGTGCGCTCATGTGAGAAAAACTCCGCCTATCAGGAAGTCTCATAACAACCAGCACTATGACATATGCAATGGTCAATCATATCTCATAACAGACATGCAGATGATGCGTATGAGCATGTATCATGGTGCTATGCAGTCACATACTCATAATTGGTATCAACCATCGGCCTCGACAATGTGGACATTTAACCATCATTGCCCCAAGGAATGACCCTCATAGATCCAAACATATAATGGGCCCACGGCTATACGACACAATGGGCCTTACTCTAGGGTTACATGTACACAACAGGTGGGCCCTACTCATGGGCTTAACATACATCACAATGAGTCTCATCACCTAGGCATCAATACACATCACATTGGGCCTTAGACACGGGCTGAATACACATCACGTCGGGCCTCAAATACAGGTCGCATGTACATCACATTGGGCTCCGACAATCGAAATTGGAAATCGGCTACGACGAATCAAAGTCGGTAATCGGCCCTGATCGATAATCAGCCTCGATCGATGATCGACAATCGGCCATCAGAATTGGTACTCGGCCTTGATCGATAATCGAAAATCGGCCACGATAAATTAGAATCGGTAATCGGCCCTGATCGATAATTAGCCTCGATCGATAATCGACAATCAGCCATCAAAATCGGTAATCGGCCTCGATCGATAATCGGCAATCGGCCATCAGAATCGGTACTCGGCCTCCATCGATAATCAGCCTCAATCGATAATCGACAATCGGCCATGAAAAATCAGAATCGGTAATCGGGATCGATCGATAATCAGAGTCAGAAAATCGATCACATCAATCAGAATCGACAATTGGTCACGACAATCAGGAGCAATCGATAATCAGATTCGGCAAATCAGTCACGACAATCGGAATCGATCGATAATCATAATCGACAAATCGGTCATGACAATCGGAATCAGCCTAACAAAGGGCCTAAGGGAAGGTCACAGTGAGGACCTTCAACCATCATTGCCCATTAATGTGGACATTTAACAAACATTGCTCCCAAGGAGTGACGCTTATAAGGTCAATCATATAATGGGTCCATGGTCTCATCCAAGGGTCCAATAGACATCATCATGAGCCTCGCTTATGGGCCATAATCGCATCACATTGGGCCTTACGCATGGGCCAATGTATATAACATCGGGCCATATCATTGGGTCGAATTAAATGGGCCGATACAAATGGGCCAAATCAATTGGGCCGAGTCAATGGACCAAATCAAATGGGTTGGAAATCCATCACAATGGGCCTCATCATGTGGGTCGAAAATATATCACAATGGGCCTCGTATATGACAAGTGGGCCGCACCAACGGGTCGCACCAATGGGTGGGTCCATCAATGGAAAACTTGGATAAAACCCGTACATCACATGAAGGCCACGTGAATGGACGGTGTGAATATAAAAATACATACATGTAGGTGGGCCCCCACCTGTTTAGAAATCAGATGGACGGCGTTTACGAAACATATTTATCACGGTGGTCCACCGTCCAGTCATCTGGACGGTTGGAATAAAACACATACATCACGATATGGCCCACACATCACATACATCAAGGTGTGGCCCACCATCCAGCCATCTGGATGGTGTGAACCATCACATACATCATGGTAATCCCACGTAACTGCTGACTGTATACAACAGCTATACAGCTGGTGTCATCGTACACCAGCCAATCATCCAGCAGGTGGCCCTCACATGAGGCTCATCACAAACGTAAGTACATGTATATATATAATGAATATAATAATATTTATATGTTTGAAATGGTGCAGTGTCCAACATCCAGAATCAGGACGTCCTGGACAGACTACATAGATTTTACATATATGCAGGTGGTCCTCTGTCTGAGTGATAGACGGTGTTGATACAATATATATCCAGGTGGGCCTACCCCACACGTGCAGCAGGTGTGGGTGGGTCCCACGTCCTCTGCATGGGTGGGGTGGATAAAATAAATACATCAAGGTAGGGCCCCACACATGATAACTGACCAAAAGGATGGACGGCTTAGACACAAACACCAAGGTGGGCCACTGCGCGGACGGTGCAGGTACACATGTACCATGGTGGGGCCGTACATGGTAGATGAAACACGTACACTATGGTGGGTTCCACCAGATAGATGGACGGCTGGGAGGGAGCTTCCACGTGTAGTAGGGTGCTGCTGCTACAGCTGGCCCATCATCAAGGCAGATGGACGGCTTGATGAAACACATATCTCATGGTAGAGCCCACAGATGAGTGGTTTGCGTGGATGAAACTATGCACACGTGTGGCCCATCCAACACTGTCCAGAAGTGGACCATGTGGATACAACACATGCCAACGGTGGGTCCCACATAGGTGGGCCATCCCACTTCCCTCTCTCCCATTATATAATATAATATAGTATATATTATACTATATTATATTATAATATCATATGCATTTATTGAGAATGCATCCAGCGTCCACTGTCCAGAGATGGACGGACGGCCTGGATGAAGAATATATATAGGTAAGGTGGGTCCATCCCACACGTGTAGAACGTGTGGGTGGACCCCACATGCACCAAAAAGGATGGACGGTGTATATATGAAACACATATATCACTGATGGGTCCACGTGGGAGTAGCCCACCGTAACATCTATTTATATAATTTATTATATTATATAATATTACCCTAACATCTATTTTTATATATTATATTATATTATATAATTTTATATATCATACATATATACATGTGTGTCAGTGAGGGAGGGAGAGGCATCAGCGTCCAGCGTCCGGTCTGAACAAACGGTCTGGATGTTGGGATGCGTACATCGATGTGGGCCCATCTTCACACGTACAACACATGTGGGGTGGGCCCCACACGCCTGCCAAGTGTATGAACGACATGTATAAATCACATACATCATGGTGCGCCCCACACCTGTACCGTCCAGATGGACAGTGTGGGGTATAGAATAAATACATCAATGTGGCCCTGCACGCTGCAGGTGGCCCTGGTGCTATCCAAACTAATCCAGCACCGTCCGAATAGTCTGGACGGTGTGGATTGAATTAAATAAATCTCGGTGTGGCCCTTCTAGCAATGGGCGGTTTGGAGAAACACATGCCTCATGGTCAGCCCATAGCTGTTGACATCAACAGTAACATGAGCTGCCAGACGGCTCAGATAAACAACACATCATATGGTGGGCCACACGCATCAAAGGGGAGAGAGAAGAGGAAGCGGTGGAGATGGGAGGGACCCCACCACCTCTTTTATACAAGGCATATATCAAGATGTGTCCCATATATGTGGGCCTTCTAATAATAAAAAATCAAATATAAAATCACCCACAAAATAAAAGAAAAGAGAGAATAAAGAAAGAAAGAAGCAACCACCTCAAGATCTCTTCTTCCTTCTTTCGGCTATGCACTCTAGAGCTCCAAGAGGATATTTTCAAAGGTTGAGATGATGGTCTAAGGGTTAGATTTTATGGTAGGGAGGTGGGCCACACTAGCTCTCTCATGGGGAGCTTGGACGTGGCTTGCTTCCATGGGAGTTTTCTTGGAATGATAAGAGAGAAAATGAGAGAGAGAAGGGTGAGGTGGAGTGATGGGATGAGAGGGATGGTGAGTGATGTAAGGGAGTACTTTTGTTGTAAGAAAAGTTGACTTTTGAGGAGGGTAGCTGTACTTAGCATTAATTGATGATGTGTACTTTGATTGATAGGATTGATGGGATGTTTCGTAGAGATTCCCTTGATACTTGCAACGCGCGGTGTTTTCTCGAACTGAACGCGGGCCCACATCTCCTGGCCTGGGTATCGGGTCGGCGCGCGAGACGCGCCATCAGAAACGTGGCGACGACGCGGTCGCTAGGGTACAAGTCTCGGGTTGAGTCGACTCGGGTTAACAGTGTGTGACTCAGGGTCACGCGCAAATGCCGGTTAAGGGTCGAGGTTGCTGGGATTCATTTGGGAAGACCGCGGAAGTCTACCGAATGATACGGTCTAGGATACGGGTCTTTTAGTTTGGTTTTGACCAGGCTGTTCTAGAGGACTGTGGATTAGTTACCAGAAGAATGCATTGCTATGGCACTGGTCCTTACACGTGGGCCATGGTATGGAAGACGTTACTAGGCAGTCGTGTTGATTCCACCTTTGTAATCCCAGGTTGTGATCGTATAGTCAGTGCTTCTTATAGATGGATGCAATGGTGGGACCACCAATCATATTTGGTCAACAATTGTTTGCCAGTAGACGAACCCATCTGGCTTCCCCCGCCCAAACTAAGAGATAGGAAACTCGAAGATGAAATTGGCTATATTTCGGAGAAGAGTCGTGCACCTTTTCACGGCCAGATTTGCAGACGAATATCTTTAGAATATCCAATCCATGAAAAGAAGGCTATCAATAACTTGGAAGGCTAGATTGCTCATGGGGTTATTGTGGAATTTGAAAATTTTCCTCACGACTTCACAAACCGGGCTGCAAATGATGTTGAAGGAACATCTTCTCCCATTTCGGCAAACACTACTACAGTTCGAGATGAACTGACTCCTTCATAACCTACTCCTAGCTCATCTTCTCCTATGACCAGGTCTCAGGAGCGCTTACAAGCTTCGTCATCTATTCCTCAAGAAGGAGGTAGTCAGGCTTCTCCGTCTTCTTCAATTCCAGTTAATAAAGACTCTCGACCAGGAGGTAACCGAGCTTCTCCCTCTAAAGGGAAATAAGTTATGATCGAAGAAGTCGACGAAGAAGACTTAGGGGATGAGAATTCAACTTCTTCATCGGAAGGCACTGCTTCTGTTGAGTATGAAGATGATGAAGACGATGAAAATGATGATGGTGATTTCGAAGAAGGAGAAGTTGACATCGATGGTGAGGAAGATGTCATTGCAGAAGGTACTGACAAAGAGCATCTCCCACCGACCTCTGAGACTCTTCCTAATATTAATATTCCTACAAAGACCCCTACAGTAATAGAGGACGAAGAAGATGAGCCCCTGGATTGTGGAGAATATGGATATTCACCAAGGAATTTTCCTTCTTTCCTTTTTTTTTTACAAATATCTTGTAATAGTTATCTCATTATTATTGTTATATTTTTATTTTAGGTGCGCATATTTTCAATGCTAGGATAGGTAATACTCCTCCCACCGATCTTCCTTCGACTGCACTGGTAATTTCACTGAGGGTTCCTCTAGTTTCTTTGGTGGCACCAAAAGCTGTGGATCATGAAATTGTCTTTCAAGTGGAGATCACTGATTTACCAACTCTGACTACTAGAGATTCGAGCATTGAGGCCAGAGCACCTTCTTTTGCCGATATGTTAGGGGTTATGCCTTCTTTTATTCAGGAAGTTCAACCTCCTGCCAGTCGTAGTACTGCAGCAGGTATATATGTATATATATATCAGCTATTTTTTCAAAATTTCCACATCCTCTAACCTTGTCATTATTACCCTAACTTCTTTTCTTCTTTATATTACAAGAACTCGTAGCGGGGCAGCAAGCTCCAAATCTGTTGCCACTGTGTTTGAAGTATTATCTTTTGAGAAGGTTCTTGCACATAAAAATGCTTCTAATGAAGAATTCCATGTCAGCAATCGTTCATATTGTCAAGGATCCTGAGCAATGGTCAGATTTGGACATTCTATCAAAATCTTGGAAAGTTTTGCAAGGAGCGAAGATCAATATTTCCACCCTATGTGACTCTCTCCTCAGATTTCACGATTCAATAATCTCTCTAGCATCAACATAAAATGTCACTATTACTCCTGAGATATTGGAATATGGGAAACACCTAACTCTTTCCAAGGAGAAAGCTTCCCTCATCACTTCTGCTATTTCTGAGTTTAATCAAGAACTATTAACTCTTCAGGAATAAGGAATAGTTAAAGGCCTGTGTTGATGACAGGATGATTATTCAGAACCGCATAATTGTCCTAAGAGAGGAAATCTTGCAACTGGAGTTGAAAGATCATTCAAAGGAATCAACCATGAAGGAGATCGAAGCGAAGAAGTGAATTAGTGTTCAATCTGCTGATGCCGAGAAATTTGAATTACTCAGAAACGAAGAAATAATCGCATCCATGTAGAGCAAGCTAGCTAGAATGCTTAATCAAGCAAAGATCATTGTAGAAGAAAAGTCAAAGCATGTCGCAGCTCAAGCTTAGTTAAAGGAAGATTTGTAAAAATATATGGGAATATTAGGAATTACAGATGAGCTATAAAGAATTTATTTCATTTTTGTATGCTCTTTTTTTTTATCACATGTAATTTCTTTTGGTTTTCAACATATATCAATGAAGACATAATGATAGCTTTGAAATATTTAGCTCCTTCATAAATTTCTAAATCATGGATCATTTCAAGCATATTCATTTATGCAATAGTCTCAACATGATATTTAATAAAGAATTGAGATAAAAATATCAACATATTATGATTGTCAGTATGGGATTTCCTATATGACTTTTGTTTAGATAGGCGGTATTAGATTTCAATTTAGTTAGATGATCACACGCAATTTAAGCTCTTGAGTAGTGGAGCAACACAGTTTTTTACACTTTTGAGTAGTGGAGTCGGGTCTCACGTGATAGTCTTGAGATAAAAACATCAAGATATTATGATTGTCAGTCTGGGATTTCCTATATGACTTTTGTTTTGATAGGTGGTACTAGATTTCAATTTAGTTAGATGATCACACACAGTTTATGCTCTTGAGTTGTGGAGCAATGCAGTTTTTAGACTCTTGAGTAGTGGAGTTGGGTCTCACGTGATAGTCACTGTAACTCTTATGAGTTCATGAACTTCTCACAGCCTGGTGAGTTCACAAATCGCGATCCATCAGAGGGGCCCAATGAAGCTACCTGGGCTATGAAGTTGGTTGGATTTATCCACGGGGTTAGACGCAGTAACTCTCTAAAGTTCACGGGGTGCATAAGGTGACCTTTGGGGTACCAAATCCGGGGCTGTCATTCCATTAATGAGTAGGTTTAAGCCCTTCCTCATGAGTTACTACTGAAATCAAGACAAGAATTTGGAGGTGTTATGTATGGTTGGCCTATCTATGAATAATGGCCAAAGAGCACACACTGCAGCCCATGTTTTCTTCATCTGCAAGGTCGGACCCATTCACGGGAGGGCAATTTCATCTGTTGCCCGTTACACTGTTGAAAAGCTATACAGATGGCATGAGTGTTACGCGCGACTGGCCATTAAGGACTGTTTGGCCTTTTTAGGGCTTTCAGTCACTGGCTCCATTTGCTGCCCCCATGGGTATGTGTATGATGGCCTTCATGGTCTTTTTATTGGCTTCTCACTGCTGCCCGAATGGCGATAGTGATAGGCTTTATGTGTAGTTGGCCGTATAGGCTTAGCCAGGCTGCCTTAAATGATGATAAGTTGTCATCGTTGTCATAATAGTAATAGGTGTCTTGATCGACATATCACCACTGTTGATCATGTTGACGATATTCGTGCTATGCTCATAATAATATAATTTCACGGTGATGATAACAATTTTAACGAGTTTCATCGAAGCTTGTTTGATAACGACAATGATGGTTACTCTCTTTTAAGAAATCACTGATATGTTTCAAATTCCTTCTTTATTCAATCATTTGACAAAGAATATATGAACATGACTTCACTTGTCCTTGCTCCCTTTTGATATAGAAGTATTATAATGATAATCTTCTGGATCAAAATCGGAACCATCTTCAGGGATGATACTTCTTGATGAAGCGTGCGTTAACTAGTATACTGATACCCTATCCATCTTAATAGACCACTCTATATGCTCCATTAGAATATACTTCTTTTATGATGCATGGCCCATCCTACTTAGGCTCAAACTTTTCCCCTGTTCTGCGGGTTACCACTATCGATCTTTTCAACATCAGTACCACGTCCCCTTTCTTGAAAGAGTGGTATTTGACTCGTTTATCAAAGGCAACTGTTATTCCTATTTAATATAACTATAATTGCTGCTGGACTATCAGGCCTTCTCATCGAGTAGGTCCAGTTCTTTCAACCTTATCTTTGCATTTTCATCATCTGTAATTGACTAATGCACCGCTATTTTGAGCGATGCGACCTGTGTTTCAATCGGAACAACCACCTCTACGTCGTAAACCAATGAATACGGTGTTGCGCTTATTATTGTTTGGTGGGTAGTCCTATACGCCCATAATGGTTCCTCCAACCTTTCTTCCTAGTCACACTTATTTTTAGTCACCGTCTTCTTCAGTAATTTCACAATCATTTTATTAAATGCCTCTGCTAATCCATTTATCGATGGATAGTAAGGTGTTGAAAAGGAATGGTGGATATTGAACTTTTGACACAGTTTTTCATGCCTCTATTTTTAAAAGGGGTACCATTATCGGTAACAATCTTCATTGTGATGCCATGGTGATATATTATTGCGTGTCGAATAAAATTGATCACAACTTTCTTTATGATATTACGCAACATGATCACTTCTTTCCACTTGGAGAAGTAGTCTGTTGCTACCAGAATATATTGTTTTCCTTTGGATGAGGGCAGATTTATGGGCTCAATAACATCGAGTCCCCAAGCAACGAAAGGCCAAGAAGCGATCATTTGATAGAGATATTCAGGGGGAATTTGCATGACATCTCCGTTGATCTGACACTCGTGGTACCTTTTTGTATAATCTATTGTATCTTTAAACATTGTAGGCCAGTAATACCCCATTTGATGTATTCGATTAAATAAATTTCATCCAGCATGATGTACCCAGCATTCCTTAGAGTGAGCTTCTCGTAACATCTCACCTGCTTCTTGTTCATCAAGACAATGCAACAGCATCCCATTGTAAGATTTCATATACAACACCTCACTACATATGATGAACCTGCTCTATCTCTGCCTGATTTGCTGCCTTTGTGCTGGATCTTCCGGCAAGATATCATATTTGAGGTAATTTATGAATGGCTATCGTCGATCATCTGCTGTTACTTCTAAACATGATATAGGGAATGCTTCGATGGCCTCATCGATAACTTCTAGAGAAGGAAACAATCTCCTTTCTTCTACAGTCACTTGAAGTGGACTTCGGTTTGGACAGGACAGAGCCGCTGCCAAACTAGCCAGAGCATCTGCCTTTGCATTTTTTGATCGAGGTACATGTTTGATTTCAACATGGAAGAATCGTTCCAATAACAGCTGGACTTTTCGATAATATGGCAAGAGTTCTTACTTTCTTATTTCAAACTCAGTTGTTAGCTTATTTATAATTAACTTGGAATCTCCAAAAATCTGCAGCATTTATCTTCATTTCTTGGGCAATTTCGATTCCGATGATGAGAGCCCGATATTCGGCTTCATTGTTCATGCAAGCGGTGCCCAATGTGAAAGAATAAGGTAATAGATCACCCTGAGGAGTGATGAAAATAACTCCCGCCCTAGCTCCTGATGCTTGGGAAGCACCATCAAAATACATCTGCCACTGACCTTGCGACTTGCTCATCGGGAAAATCATCGGTAATGGTCTCACTTTTTGTCACAGAGTGCGCTGCCAGGAAATATACCACTACTTGTCCCTTCACTGCTTTTGCTAGCTCAATAAATAATCGTATATTCCAAAAGCAACAACATCCATTCGGCCAATCTTCCTGATATCATCGGCTTTGTCATCAAAAACTTTATCAAATCTGCCATTGAGATGAAAGTTATATCATGAGAGAGGTAATAATGTCTCAATTTCTCTACTCTAAATATCAGCGCTAAGCTTTCTTTCTCGATCGGAGAGTAGTTGCACTCCCCCATATCAGAGTCTGACTTAGATAATAAAGAGTTATTTCTTTTCCATCTTCATTCACCTGTGCTAACAAGGCTCCCAACGAATTTTTAGCTGCAGATATGTACAACATAAGTGGTTTACTTTTTATAGGAGTCGTCAATACCGGAGGCTGTTGTCACACCCCAAACTCAGAGACCAGGCTCACAAAATTTTCGATTGTCGAATCCAACGCTGACAGCCTCCATAGTACCCCATTTTTGGCTCCCGGTATCCATGTACTAGGTTTCGATCCTGGGATACTACAAGGAGGGTTTCAAATATGATTTTGATTCTGCATAAGCATAACCATAGAATAACCCATGAATAATAACAGCAAGAACACCATCACAAAATCCACTAAGATAAAAAAATTTTGAGTACAATGTGTAGGAAAGGAAGATACAAGATAATGAAAATAACAAAAACTCTATAAGCTCAACTGCACACTCCAACTACGGCGAGACTATGACCGCATCCTGGCGTCACCTGCACGCATCAATCATGCATAAACTTATAGAAATCTTAGAGGGTGGTGTAAGTGTGTTCGTAATATAAGCGTGCGCAAAATGCAAGGTCAGAGTAATGCAGAATCATGCTGATGAGTACATGAATGCAATCAGTCGTACTAAGGCTACGTGGTGCAAGATATGAATGCTATCGACCATAACATGACCATGCGATGCGAGATACAAATCAAGCATGCCAATCCCCATCATATAAATCAGTACAGTTCTGGTTTTGGATAATTACCAGGGTTTAGTACACTCTAGTCAGCTTGTCACCCCTATCCGAACGCACAACTAGGAGAGTGGAAGAGACCTCACTATCCGCCTGCCAAAATTGGGCCCGACTCGTTAATAGCAGACCCATTCCTCAGGCTGGTCAAACTCAACCTAGAAATTGCCCCCTCACTCAGGTGAGTAGGGTCACACCCCTTTCCAACCGACCATGACAAAGTGGGAGATGCGACCTACTGGTATATGGCCCTAACGCGCTCATGTATCCACTCAGTCTCGACGTTGAGTCATCCTCTAGTACTATCTGTCACACCCCAAACTCAGAAATTGGGCTCACAAAATTCTCGATCGCCGAATCCTGCACCGACAGCCTCTTTAGAACCCCATTCTCGGCTCATAGCGCCCATTTACCAGGTTCCGATCGTGGGATGCTACGAGGAGGATTTTCAATGTCAGTTTGATTCGTAATAAGCATAACCAAAGGCATAACCCACAAACAACAACCAAGAACTCCATAACATTTCCACTATGATAAAAAACTTTATAAGTACAATGAGCATAAAGGGAAATACAATGGTAAAGAACAAAAACTCCAAAATGATCTGCAACGTGCTCCTGCCTCAGCGCTGCTGCGAACCAACGCCACCTACACGCAACGGTCATGCATAAGCTTATAGAAAGCTTAGAGGGTGGTGAAAGTGTGTGCGCAAGATAGTAATATGAACATACAATGTCAGAATAATGCGAAATATGCAGATGGATCCATAATATCATGAGCTGTACCAAGGCTATGCGATGCAAGACATGAATGGTATCGGCCATCCCGAGGCTATGCGATGTGCAATGCAACTCAAGCATACAGATCCTCATCTATGTCCACACATCTATACAGCTCAAATATGGGATATTATCGGGGTCTAGTACACTCTAAACCAGATTTCTGCCACATTAAGCGCAATAAGGTAAGTGGAAGAGACCTCACTATCCGTCTACCAATATCGAGAGCGACTCGTCGATAGCAGACCCATTCCTCGAGCTAGTCAGACTCAGCCTAGCATTGCCCCCTACACTGGGGCGGGTAAGGCCGCACCCCCTTCCAACCGACCACGACACAGTGGAGAGCGCGACCGCCTGGTAATCGGCGCTCAACGCTCCTCTACCCACTCGGTCTAGACGTTGGAGCAACCTCTTGGTACCATAAGGGTTTAGGGACTTTCACCCAAGTATATCTATAGTACCCCATGTAGAACAAGATTTTTGGTATCCAATCCTGCCAACCACGATGCGTCTGTGGAGGCTACGGCCCTGATGTCGTTAGGGCGTACAATAACCATGTCACACAAATGCAAAATGCATGATTCACGCTATCTACTCATGCAACAAATCCTGCGCATATCGTGCGCTCATGTAGGGCAACACTGCCTAACCAGGAGCCCATAAACAACCTACCCGAAGGCATATGCTATGATCAGTCAGTCCTCATATCAAGCATACATATGATGCGTATGATCATGAGTCATGAAACTATACTAAACATATAAATGAGTGATGAACCATTCTTACAACGCATATGGGCCTGGACGGCCTACACACAGCAAGTACGGCCCAGTAATGGGCCCTAAGGAGAGTCGTAATGTGGACATCTAACCAACATTACACTCGCAATGTGGACGTCAAACCAACATTGCTCCCAAGGCACAATCTTTGTAAACATCGCTAGTTAGTCTGTAAGGGAATTACATATTGCAATGGACCGTAGGTTCATCCCATTGGGCCTTACATATATATCAAATGGGACATATCGTATGGGCCTTTTATTCATCAGATGGGCCACATAAATGGGTCACACCAATGGGTCTTATGTGCATTGCAATGGGTCAAAACCCGTGGGCGTTGGATTGCATCAAATGAGCTTAACTCATGGTTCTTAAAGGTAACGAATGGGTCACACTAATTGAACCCCTTATGTACGCCAAATGGGCCTTAACCCCTAGACCTTATATATATCAAATGGCCTACTTCCATGGGCTTTAAAAATGCATCAAATGGGTCTAATTTTATGGGCCTTAGAATACATCAAATGGGCCTAGTCCCATGGACTTGAAACATATCAAGTGGGCCTAAACCCATAGGCCTTAAATATCAAGTGAGCCTAAGCCCATAGGCTTTACATATCAAGTGGGCCCAAGTCCATAGGCCTTATATGAATCAAATAGGCCTAACCCATAAGCCTTTCATAAATCAATTGAGCCTAACCCATAGGCCTTTTGTAATTCAAATGGGCCTAGCCCATACATGAGTGGCCCACCCAATCAGCCACTCATGCCTTAAAATGATTTCACCAAGCGGATGGACGGTTTGGATGCATCACATGCATCATGGCGGGTCCCACTGTCACTGGACAGTGAGGACCAAACACATACTTCTCAAAGGGCCCCACCGTCCGCTGGACGGTGGGAGTACAGATACATGAAGGTGGGTGCCACCGTCCACTGGAAGATGGACTTAAGACACATGCATCATTGTGGGTCCCATGTGGGGCCCACTGTAATATTTATTTGGCGTCCAACCCATTGATAAGGTCAAACAGACCTGGTTGAAGGAAAAATACAAATTTCAGCTTGGTTCAAAACTTCTGTGGGCCCCAAAAAGATTTCAATGGTAGATATTCAATTCCACTGTTCCCTGTGGTGTGGGCCACCTGAGTTTTGGATCGAGCCGAAATTTGGAGGGGGCCCACCTGAGGATGGGACCCACCTCATGAACAGATTGGATGACAAACAAACATTATGCTGGGGCCCACGGCTGGAGCCGTGGGTCCCTGCTGGACGCCGCCCGGTGTTGCACGTGCTCGCCCGCCCGCTGATGCTGCATGCAGCAGCGTGCAACTGCTGGACTCTTGTCAGAGAGGAGGCAAGCCTCTTGCAATTTTTGGGAAAAAAACTGATTTTTGGGGTTTTTCGAGTGTGGGGCCCGCATCACATGAATCTGCTCCGTTCACTAGCTTCCCTGGCTCAAGACGAGCCCAAAGAGTCTAAAGTTTGAATTTTTTTAATGATAAAAAATGAAATAAAATAAGAAAAAGGATCCTTGAATGGTAATGATGCATTCCTTGATGCTATGGCCCACCAGATCTTTCAAATCAACCCCAAACTTCTACCCAACGGCTAAAATACTGTAGGTAAGAGGATGGATAGCTTAGATTGGAAAAGTACATCAAGGTGGAGCCTATGCAGGTGGCTCACCCCAAAGCTCTCTTCTCTTTCCTTTTTTGTACAGGGACGTCCAGCGTACCAGACGCTGGACGGTTTGTCTTTTCTTTTTTTTTTTTAATATATATTGTGGTGGGCCTATTGAAGTGGGCCACCACTGATGGATGATGGGGGGTACAACATGCAAGGTGGGCCCCACTTGAAGAAAGCTTGGACGAAATAATGCTCAAGGTGGGGTTCATTCAAGTGGGCCACACAACCCTATTGCACAAAATAAAATAAAATAAAATAAAAAGAAATAAGGAGGGAGAGAGACATGGAGAGTGGGACACGCTTTGTGATGGAGGGACCCCGACATTATGGGCCCTCCCTTACAATGAATCATACATCAAGTGGGCCTTAAAGCATGTGGGACCACCGAAATCTAAAATTAATGGTGGGGATCCTTTCCCCACCAACGTGGACGGTCTAGATGACCTTTGAAAAGAAAATAAACATCATGATGGCGTCCATGGAGAATGGCCCCATCATGGAATGATCATGATGATCCTAATGGGCCATCGGCCACATCATAGGGTCCCAAGTGAGATCCAAACCATTGATCGGTTGGCCTCACTTGGCCCATCTCAAAAATAGGAAAAACTAGTATGATCTAACACCCACCGTCCAATCTTCTTGCTCATAGGGGTTCCTTGGCACCTTAGCTTGGATTTTAATGGAGGAGATGGAGAATGGAAGGTTAGGATGGAGAGATCATGGGGTGAAGAGGTGGGCCACACTTGGAGTTTAGGAAGCTTGGAGAAATTTCATACGTATGGAGCTCTTTTGCTTGGAGATTTGAAATGAGAAAGAGAGAAAGAGAGAGTTGTAAAGGGAGAGAGAGAGAGTGATGGATGGATGTGGTAATGGGGTGTAAGACACCTTTTGACTTTTATGGCCCGTTTTGTGTAAGAAAGGAATGGTTTTGGGAGACTTTTGTGGCATTTGTGTAAGAAAGGTATGGGTTTGGGAGACTTTTGTGGTTGCTTGGGAAAATGGGTGAAAGTGATGTGTACTTGACATGTACTTGACATGTGATGGATTGATGAGTGATTGATTGATGGGATTGATGTGATTGATGTGACACATCGTAGAGATTCCCTTGGGTTTCGCAACGAGCGGCGTTTTCTCGCACTGAACGTTGGCCCACATCTCTTAACCAGGGTATCGCCTCGGTGCGCGAGTCGTGACATTGGAACCGCAGCGACGGCGCGGTCGCTATGGTAGTGGTCTTAGGTTGAGTCGACTCGGGTTGTCGGCATATGAATCAGGGTCGCGCGTCGATAACGGTTAAGGGTCGAAGGTTTTCGGAATTCGACCGGTAAGACCGCGGAAGTCTACAGAAAGGTATGGACCAAAATACAGGTCTTACACTATCAGGTTTAGGGATTTTCACCCAAGGACATCTATGGCATCCCAATGCTAGAAATAATATTTTTGGTATCCAATCCAACCATCCACAATGTGTCTATATAGGCTATGGCCCTGATGTCGCTAGGGCATACAATAATCATGATCACAAAAATGCAAGTGCATGAATCACTCTACCAAACATGCAATAATCATGCACGTACCACGCTCTCATAAAGGGCAACTCTGCCTATCGGGGAGCCCATAGAAAATCTACCTAAATACATATATTGTTGATGTCTAAATCTAGTCGGCCCCTCCTCCACATCTTCCTCACTTCAGCATGCCACCTTTGGAACCTGTGCCAAGAGAACAGGCAAAGGTGACCCTGGTTAAGCCGGGGTACCCTCCGATGCCTAAGTTAGGACAAGAGAATCTAGGTCTAAGTTGAGAGTAGAGGAGAGAGTATTTGCTATTGCATACCTGTAGACATGGTGTCGTGTGCTATTTATACTTGCATGTAGAATGGTCTGCATCTGATAATCTCGGTACGATCAAGGAGATTCTCGGATCATGGAGATACTGCCCGCAATCTGCTGATCATGTAGTGTATCGGGCATGTAGTGCATATCTGCGAGCGAAGTTTTCGGCCATGTTCAGTTATGACAATTTCCATGTTCGTCAAATAGAATATACACCTCCGAGTATCTGCTCGGCTCGGCTCATCCAACCGCCGTCTGCCTTTATGATTATTCGGTTGAACAAGGGCGGTTCCCAGATCTGAGCGACCTTCATATCTGATCTGACCTTATAGGTCCGATCCGATCTTGCTGGTCCAAACCGAAGCGAGAAGCTCTATTCTCCAAGGCTCTTGTCACCTCTGACTTTACATGTGCTCGGATCTTCACAGGATGCTCGTATCAGGTCAGACGGGTCATGCCTCGGATGTCATGGCAGTGAGTCGACTCAGACTGGCGCTCGGATTGGCATTTTATCGTGGGCTCGGATCTCCCCATAACAGAAGCCCCCTACTCTTCGATTCTTCTTGCCGACTTGAAGAGTACTAATGCAGGAGATCTCCCACCCATACTGTGTTAATGATGGTTTTTAAATTCGAAGCGTCCCATCTTGAGATCATGTGCGTGTGGGTTATTTTGGTGGACGTGTGGCGACGCTTACGATTCCGAATATCCTTCCAGCCTATAAGGGGTTACCACACAGGTTTGAGGAGACGTGTACATGACGGCTCTCACTGCTCGGGCATCGCTTCACATATCGAAGCACGCTGTCCGATGTCGGAATCGTACCGTCGATTGAGTACTCCCCCAACGAGGTGTGGCCACGTGTGCTTACGGATCGCCTTGTGCCGATTCGGCTGCGGCCATTATGGCTTGCCATTAATGCAGAGATCCTTCGTAGCCTATATAAAGGATCCCCAAATTTTCTCCTATTACTTTGCATTATGAATCTTGAGAGCATACCGGAGGAGGAAATTTTCGACGAGGCGATTCCGTTTGAATCCGACATTTTCGGTGGGCGATTCCGACCGATCACCCTTTTTTGGTAGAAGGCAATTTTCGGTGGTCGTCCGGTGAGTCCCTTCCGTTGATCTTCATCCTTCTTTTCATAATGTCTTCCGATCTCGAAATGGTGCTCGAGTACGCTGAGGACTCCTAGCCGGGGAGTTTTGAAGAAGAAAGCGGGGCTTCCGAAGGCCCCTTCGAAACCGTACCACTATACCCCCCGCCTTGGAGACAAAAGGGGACGAGCACTAAGACCAAGCAACCCAGTAAAAAGAAGGCCACCTGAGCCTGCCAAGTCAGCACAGCTGAGGCCACTAAAATTTCCACTAGTGGACGCACTGCAGAAGTAGTCCCGAGAGGGTCCATTCTGTCAGAATCTCAGATGGATTGGATCCATTCGGAGTTTTAAATTTCGAACTCCATCCAGATAAGCCCCTGGGCTTATGGATAAGGCTAGTGTTCCTACCAAAGGGGAAGTTACAATCTTCCTCTATGCATTGCAGTGTAGGCTTTAGCTCCCACTTCACCCCTTCGTTCAGAAGGTTGCGGCCTACCTCGGGCTGGCTCCAGGGAAATTCACTCACAATGCCTGGAGGGTGCTGATCTCCGCTTTCATCAACTAGCGACAAGTCGGGAACCCTGAACTGACCCCGGAAGAGCTGATGAGTCTGTACCTGGTCAAGCACAACAACAACGACCCATGGTACTACTTCACGACCTAAGGTAGTAAGGGGTCAAGACTTGTGATGAACCTGCTGTCCTCCAATAAGGACTGGAAAAATAAATGGTTCTCGACGGTAGGCGAATGGGAGGCGCCAGCAGTGGAGGTCGAAACCGTAACAACACGGGTTCCGACCCACTTCACAAAACTAGGTCAGACTTTAACCAGTATCTGTACCGCTGACCTTGTTTCAATTGAAGTAAATCTCTCTATTTCCTTTTGTAGCTTTCCAGAAGGGGCTGCCACTCATCGACTCGGCTCAAAAGAACCACATTGCGAAGGCTAGAGAGCGATCGGAGGGGCTTCGCTCTTGGACTGACCTGATCACCCGGCCAATCTTCATTGGTCTGGGCTTTGTAAGTCACAACCCTTGCCCACGTCTTTCAGTAAGTTATCCCAATATCTATAATGAGCCCAGTTTCGCTTACTTAGTCGCTGACACTTTCATTTCTCTAGCAAGCATGACCGAGGAGTCTACCTCTCGAAAGAAGAAGGCGGCTCCTACAGCGGCCGAGTTGTTGAAGGGATGCCCCCCCCGGGTGAAGATCACTCGAAAGAAGCAGGTCCCCCCTCGTGAGGGGGAATTCGCTGCCGCACCGATCTCTGCAGCCCTTGCTCCGAGGCTCGTCGGCTCGACTCTTGCGGTGCTTGCTCACCCATAGACGTCGGGTGCAGTGCCGACTCCAGGGCTCCCTAGTGCGGTCATGGCTCCTCCGGTAGCTCTGTTTTCGGTGCTTTTCGGTCCGACCAGGGGCCTGGTGGTATCTCCTCCCCCGATGCATGCCCATACGACCATGACCGACACCCTAGACGTTCTGAGTTCTGCTCCTTCCACGGCTGTTCCCCCCACCGCAGAGGCTCCTACCGTAGCCCCCGAGCCCCCCCATTATTATCCCCTCTTCCTCCGAGCAGGAAGAGGCCATTAGAATAGTTGACAACATGCTTCCCCCTTCCCCCCGAGGTCGGGGGAGGTGTTCGTGCCGAGGGTCAAAACTCGGCCGGTAGTAAGGTAGGGACTGAGGGGGTTGTGGTCTCGCCCCAGGTGGGGACGAGTGGTGGAAGGGTCGAGTCGGGCTACCATATGGCCTGTTTGGCTTTGTGGGCCGCAAAGCATGCTCTTGAGGAGGATATATCCCAAAACCTTGGCAAGTCAGACAACTCCTTTCTGAATGATATAGCTATCGTGTGTTACACGGTACGTCTCCAAGAGGACCCTCTCTTTCCTTCGTATTGTCGTTGTATATATTTTCTTAGATACTGATTCTTGTACTCTATCCAGGCTGTCCCGAAGGTTCTTTTGGTTCGGGAGAGAGCGCAGGAGCATCAAAAGAGGGAGGTTGAGCTTGAGGCCTTCAAGGCTGAGATGGCGGCCTTATGAGATGAATCCGCCCTCTTGAGGTCAGAGCAGAGTGAGCTAGGTAGACAGCTTTTGGATGAGAGGGCCAGAGGGAGTCAGCTGCAGGGGGTTGTGGTCGACCTAGAGGCTAGGGAGCTACTGCTGTAAGAGAGGGCGGATAACCTCAAAGCCAGCAGCGATGCAGCGACCCCGAGCTGACCCGCGCCAGAGCTCACGCGGATTCCTTGGCTGTGGAGACCACTCGACTGGGTGAGACCTTGGAACGCACTAAGGCTGAGGCAGCTGAAGAGCGAATCGAAGCCATCGCTTAGGCTGTGGAGGCTCAGCGGGCTAAGGATGAGGTCTCTCTGACAGCGGCAGTTGCCGCCGTGATTGAAGACTTCAAGACCTCCAAGGAGAGGGACGTCAAAGCTGCGACTTTTTATAACCGCGATTTCGATGCTTATATCGAAGTAGTCCTGGGTTTATACCCAGACCTCGATCTCGATCCTCTGCTGCTCGAAGATCCTGAAGATGCCCCTGCCGAAGTCATCTGCTCGGAACAAGCCCCCGACACCCAAGTGCATCCTCCCGCGTGAAGACCTAATGTTTTATTATTATTTATTATTATTTTTAAATTGTTAATGTATTTTTTTACTCCTCCAAGGGAGATTTACTGAATGAGAAACATTTCTTTGGTATTCAAGGGTTTTTGTTATTGCGTTGACTTATTCTGGGATATTGCCGAGCTGACCTCTTTACGGGTCTGGCCTTTCATTATCATTTAGTTAGTTCTCCGAGCCCCCACGGTCCAAGTCTTAGTTGAGTCCGATCTTTCAGGATACACGGCTCCTCCCTTGTTCGGTGAGGACCTTTCATTCTGTCGTATGATGAGCCGAGTTCTCCATTGGAGAGTCAGGTCATTATTAGGCTTTCTCCCTCAAGGGAATGCCTTGTTGAACCTTTGTAGGATTAGGTTCTGACCACTACTTAAAAGGATCAGACCATTAAGTTCGTACTCGTATCGACAAGGCAATTGAGTAGACATTCGTGAAGTAGAATTGAAACTTTCACTAAAAGCCTTAAAGGCTAGTCGATCGGAGGCGTACACTTTATTAGGAGCCTTAAAGGCTACTTCATCATGGGTAGTAGATCTTCAGGTGCTCAGCGTTCCAAGGATGAGGGAGCTGATGGCCTTCGAGGTTTTTCAAGTGATATGAGCCCGATTTGGCAGATCTGACCACCCGATATGGTCCTTCCCAGTTAGGTCCGAGTGCTCCTGCTCCCAATTCGACTGTGTTCTGGAAGACCCGACGGAGGACTAAGTCCCTAGGACAGAAACACCTAATCTTGACCTTCAAGTTATAGAAAAACACTACTTGTTGATGTCGAACCACTACTTGGAGCTTAAAAATATCTCTAACTTCCTCAAGAAAATCCAGATTAGCGACGATCTGCTCGAAATTTTGATTCTCTTTGAAGTTCCTCACTCGTGCCGTAGGGAGTCCGATTTCTACTAGCACCATTTCTTCCGAGCCATAGGATAATGAAAATGGAGTTTCACCCATTGAGGTCTGGGGTGTGGTCCTGTAAGCCCAAAGGATGAAGGGGAGCTCCTCGGCCTAGTTACCCTTTGCCTTTTTCAGCTTTATTTTGAGATGATGCTTGATGATCTTATAAACCGCTTCCACCTGTCCATTTGACTGCGGGTGCCGAGGCGATGAATAAGCATTCATGATGCCAAATCCCTGACACATACCATGGAACTTGTCATTATCGAATTGTCGGTTGTTATCAAATACGATGGTTCGTGGGATTCCGAACCGGTAGATGATATTTTTTCACACAAAATCGATCACTTTTTGGTCTGTGATCTTCGCGACAGGCTCGGCCTAGGCCCACTTGGTGAAGTAGTCTACTTCAACTATGGCAAACTTGACTTGTCCCTTCCCTGTAGGAAAAGGACTGATGATGTCGATCCCCCATTGGGCGAACGGCCATGGCCCGCTCATGGGAGTCATTTCTACTGTCGGTTGCCTCGGCACGGCTGCAAAATGTTAACGTTTGTCGCAGTTTTGAAAAAAATCTTTTGAGTCCTGTTTAAGAGTTGGCCAGAAATATTCTTGATGAAGTATCTTCATGGTTAGGGCTCGACTGCCAGAGTGGTTTCTGCAGATTCCCTCGTGAATCTCCTGAATCACGTAGTCTGCCTCATCCGGTCGGAGACATCTAAGGTAAGGCTGGGATGTCCCTTCTTATACAATACTCTGTCCAATATGACGTACCGAGCCGCTCTGACCTTAAGTCACCTCGCCTCTAGCTTGTCTGAGGGGATTTTGCCGAACGATAGATAATTAAAAATCAAGTCCATTCAACTTGGAATGGACTGAAAAGGATTGACCTTCTCTGACTGGCCAATGCTCGGATGCTCAATGAATTCAACGGGGAAAAAACATGGAATCTTTCCTTCAGAGGCCGAGGTGAATCTTGCTAGGGCATTGCCCATGAGTTCTTATTTATAGGGATCTACCGGATGGTGCAACTCCAGAATTTCTCGATCAATTTTCTTGCCTCTTCGAGGTAGGCGTTCATTCTGAATTATTTGGCTTCATACTCCGAAGTGATGCGATTTACTACCAGCTGCGAATCGCAATGGACTTATAGAGTCTGAACACCCAAGCTTGTCGACAGCCTGAGTTCAGCTAACAACGCTTCATATTCCGCCTCGTTGTTAGAAGCTTTGAACCCAAGTCTGATTGTGTATTGGATTGTCGTTGAATCGAGTATAACCAGGACGACACCGACTCCTGCTCCTTTGACGTTGGATGACCCATCGACATAAAAGACCCATCCCGAATCCGACATTGCCTCTTGGTCACTCAACGGGACGGGCAGTGTCATCGACTTCCTTACTGACTTGTTCCTCACTCGGAGTTGTGAACTCGACGATGAAGTCGGCTACAGCTTGACCCTTGATTGCTGCCCTAGGGCGGAATTGAATGTCAAACTCTCCGAGCTCAACAACCAATTTGGTCATCCGACCCAAAACTTCGGGTCTCTAGAGGACCTTCCTCAGAGGAGAGTCGGTCAACACAACTATGGAATGGGCTTGAAAGTATGGCCGTAAGCTTCTAGCTGAGACGACGAGGCAGAGCGCCAATTTTTTCAAGGATTGATATCTTATCTTCGCTGGTACCATGGCTTTGCTTACATAGTATACAGGGTATTGCTTGCTTCCAACTTCTCTGATCAGAGCCGAGCTGACAGTTGAAGCCGAAACTGCTAGGTAGAGGAACAAGGGCTCCCCTTCTTCAGGCTTAGATAAGAGAGGTGGCGAACCCAAATACTATTTCAACTACTGGAAGGCTTGCTCATATTCCGGTGTCTACTCCACATTCTTATGGCCATTTAACTGCTGGAAGAAGGGGAGACATTTGTCTGTAGCCTTAGATATGAAGCGTCCGAGTGCTGCAACTCTTCCAGTGAGACGCTGTATTTCTTTAATGGTTCGAGGTGAGTTCATGTTGAGGAGAGACTTGATCTTATCCGGGTTGGCCTCAATACCTCGCTGACTAACTTGAAAACTAAGAAACTTTCCTGATTCAACTTCGAATGCACACTTAGCGGGATTCAACTTCATCTGGTACTCTCAGAGGACGTTGAACATTTCTCCGTGGTCGACAAGATGGTCGGAGGCTCTGGTACTTTTCACTAGCATGTCGTCGACGTACACTTCCATGGTGCGCCCAATCTGTCTGGCGAACATCTGATTTACTAGCCTCTGATATGTTGCCCCAGCATTTTTCAGGCCGAATGGCATGACCTGGTAACAGTAGAGCCCTTTATCCGTGACAAAGGTAGTCTTCTGCCTGTCTGGGGGATACATAGTGATCTGGTTGTACTCAAAATAAGCGTCTAAAAAAGAGAGTAACTCATGTCCGGCCGTGCTGTCCACCAGTTGATCGATCTGAGGCAACGAGAAACTGTCCTTAGGGTACACCTTATTCAGATCTGAATAATCTACACAGACTCACCACTTCCCATTGGATTTCCTGACGAGCATGACGTTCGTAATCCAGTCAGGGTAATATAACTCTTCTTTGAAACCCGCATTGAGCAGGACGAAGACCTCCTCGGTAATGGCTTCATATTGTTCAGCATCGAACGGCCTTCTTTTTTGCTTCACTGGCCCATGATCTGGATCCACATTCAATTTATGAACTAACACGTCAGGAGAGATCCCTGACATATCTGCGTGTGACCATGCGAAGACATCTCAGTGCCACTTCAAGAATGCCAATAAGGTGGTCCTCTGCTCGAAATTCAACGACGACCCGAGCTGAACATTTTTACTCGAGTCTGATTCATCGAGGGGAACTTTCTCCAGATCTTCGACTGATGAGCTTCTTGTTGGTCCTCATGGATCCAAGGTGTCCATGACGAGCGCCTGCTTGGCAGCTCCTCTCCTAACTGCTATCGCATAACACCTTCGGGCCTCACGCTGGTCGCCTCGGAGATAGCCGATCCCACCTTCAGCTGGAAACTTCATCATCAAGTGGTAAGTTGAGACGACCGCCCTCATCGCGTTGAGGGAGGGTCGGCCTAGAATTACATTATGTACCGAAGGAACATTGACAACCAAAAAGTCCACCAGGAGTGTGACCTGATGTTGCCCTTCTCCCACTGTTACTGGGAGGGAAATGGCTCCTTTAGAGATTACTCTTTCTCTAGCGAAGCCGTGTAGGGGAGTCTTCACGAGTCAGAGTCGTGACTGTGGAATTCTCATATTTTCAAACGCTTCGGAGTACATTACATCGGCCGAACTTCTGGTGTCGACCAGAATGTGATATACCTTGTGATTGGCTATGGTCATCGTGACCACTAGTGCGTCATCGTGCGGATGCTGGATCCGGCGTGCGTCATCTTCCGTGAAAGTCAGGTTGCACAGACTGACTCAGAGTTCCATTCTGGTACATTCCATTAGGTGAACGTGGTGTTCCAGCTCGGATCTCTGGGAATGGGCTTTTCGAGCCCTGTTTGAATCCCCTCCCCCATCGGAGCCCCCGAAGATAGTACGAATTTCAGCTGGTTCTTCTGGGGGATTGTTTGGCTGTTCTCTCGGTCCTTCCTCTCTACAAATGGACTTCTCTTTTTTAGTGTATCAACGTAGGTGTGCCTTGCGGATGAGGGATTCAATCTCGTCTTTTAGGTCCACGTAATCATCCGTGTTGTGGCCGTGATCCCGGTGAAAGTAGCAGAATTTCTACTTGTCCCGATGCTCTGGGTCAGCCCTCATGCAAACTGGCCAGTTAAGTAGCTTATCTCCTCAGATATCTAGCAGGATTTGCTCAGCAAATGTATTAAGAGGAGTATAAGAATGGAATTTCCCTTCTGGCCAACGGCTCGACCGGCGATCGTGAGAAGCGCGGTCGTCCGTCCCTTTGCTATTCGGCTGAGACTCTTCGTTCCTAGGCCTCTTCCCTTTATTTTTCAGGTCAGCTACTTATGTACTTTTATGAGCATTAGTGAACTCCTCGGCATTGGTATACTTCCGAGCCTTCGCCATGAAATCTGCTAGCGTTCTCAGCGGATTCTTTTCGATGGAGAAAGCGATCTTTCCTTCCTTTAGTCCACTTAGAATGACAGCAAGTGCCATCTTATCATCATAGTCCTCGACCTGTAATGCTTCTTCATTGAAATGGGTGATGTAGTCTTTCAGTGATTCTTTCGGAGCTTGCTTGATGGTGAGCAGGTGAGTGTTGAGTTTTCAACTTCTCTTACTACTTATGTACTGCGTAAGGAATAGTCGACTTAATTCCCTGAACGAGCCCACGGAGTTTGGTTTAAGCTGACGATACCTAATCCGAGCGGACCCCATAAGGGTGATGAAAAACCCTCTACACATCATCGCGTCCGTTGCGGTCTGGATTTGCATCCACGATCGGTAGGCTTCCAGATGTTCGAATGGGTCCCCAGATCCCGAATACTGGATGACAGGAGGCATCCGGAACCTTTGTATCATCACTTCAGCCATGATGGCGGAGGTGAAGGGAGGCTCGGTCTCTTCCATCATTGTGTGGATCGTAGTAGGAACCGTTGATTGTTGTTACTTTTTCTCCAATGTCAGGAACTTGTCATTAAGTTCTGCAAATCATACCTCCCAAGGATCTTTATTTTCCTCGATGACCTCTGGGGCATCCTCGATCTCCGGAGTTCTTCTCTCTCTTCTCCGTTCTAATTGATGGCGAAGATCCGTGGGTGTCAGATCAGAGGTGGCTGAATGAAAGGTAGTAGGGACTCGAGTAGTGGCATTCCGCGTGGATCCTTCAGCACCTGTCGTAGGAGGATTTTGACCCGAACGCGGCACCCCCGAATACTTGGGAGTTTCAGGTCTCACACTCCTCGGTACAGAACGAGTCTCCACGAAAAAATCCACCGGCTCGAGAATGGGGTTTTCCTGAACCAGGCGTGACTCTGGCTCCCTCTGCTATTTCATTGTATTTATCTCATCACGCAGGGCCTAAATTTCGTTCTGCATGTCGCAATATTTACTCAACCGATTGCGAGAACGTTGGGAAGGCCCTGGTGCGAATTCTGCGCGAATTGGCGATGATGACCGAGTTCGTTCCTTCGGCTCTGGTTCCACAACCGCAGACTTCTTTTTCCTTGTCATTGCTTAGACGAATGAATATGAGAACCTGACTTTTAGTCTCTGATTCCCATAGACGGTGCCAAAAAATGTTGATGTCTAAATCTGGTCAGCCCCTCCTCCACGTCTTCCTCACTTCACCGTGCCACCTTAGGAACCTGCACCAAGAGAACAAGCAAAGGTGACCCTAGTTAAGTCGGGGGACCCTCCGATGCCTAAGTCAGGACAAGGAAATCTGGGTCTAAGTGGAGAGAAGAGGAGAGAGCATTTGCTATTGCGTACCTGTAGACATGGTGTTGTGTACTATTTATACTTACTTGTAGAATGGTTTGGATCCGATAATCTCGGCATGATCAAGGGGATTCTCGGATCATGAAGATACTGCCCGTAATCTACTGATCACGTAGCGTATTGGGCATGTAGTGCATATCTACAAGCGAAGTTATCGGCCGCGTTCATTTATGGCAGTTTTCATGTTCGTCAAATAGAATATATGCCTCCGACTATCTGCTCTGCTCGGCTCGTCCAACCGCCATCTGCCTTTGCGATTATTTGGTTAAACAAGGGAGGTTCCCAGATCCGAGCGACCTTCATATTCGATCTGACCTTATAGGTCTGAGCCGATCTTGCTGGTCTGAACCGAAGTGGGTGGCTCTATTATCCAAGGCTCTCGTCACCTCAGACTTTACATGTGCTCGGATCTTCACAGGATGCTAGTATTAGGTCGGACGGGTCGTGCCTCGGACATCATGGCAGTGAGTCCGCTCAGATTGGCGCTCGGACTGGCGTTTTATCGTGGGCTTGGATATTCACATAACATATACTATGATCAGTCACTCCTCATATCCAGTATACATATGATGCGTATGAGCATGAATCATGGATTTATATAAAACATGTTACAAGATGATGAATTCTGTTCATAATGAAGATGGGCCTAGATGGCCTACACACTATAAGTATGGGCTTATCAATGGGCCTTAGGGAGAGTGACAATGCAGACATTTAATGAGCATCATCCATACAATGTGGACGTCAAACCATCATTGTTCCCAAGGCACTGCTCGTTGGGCCTTATACCAATCAAGGTGTGCCTCAACAACGAGACACGTGTATATCAAATGGGCCACACCCAAATATAAGTGGTGACGAGGATTTCCACTGTTTTAACAAGAAAAAAAATGCGTTTCCATTCTCGGGATATCATCTTACTTAATCATGATAGAGGGAAAGTGCAAAGATGATCATCACATTTTATTAATTCCAAGTTCATTTACATCCTTTAATCTCCCTTGATTCTAAGATACATTCATTTAAATATGTATAAACATTAAAACATAAAGTTCAAATAGCAAAGTCAGCAGCATTTCAGCTTAGATCTCGATCTTCTTCAAAGACTTAGGAGGAATTGTAGATTGAATCTATCCTTCTTTTAGGAAAATAAAGATTTCGACAGCCTCCCGGCGCTTATTTCAATCATCTCCTATGACTTAGGAGGAATTGCACTTCAGAGGCTCATATCCTTTAGCATTCGAACAGGAGAACTCAGAGATATCTTCTATTTTCGGCAGCATAACGAATCTTAAGCATGACAGACTGCAGAATACACTGATTGCGCGGACCCGCACAAAGCACATGGCTTGCGCGGTCCTGTGCAAAGGTTTCAGGCTGCAATGGCCCTGCGTAGTCCTGCCCAAAGACTTCTGGGCTAATGCCCATACCTTTAATTTTCTAGCTCCGCTTTGTCTTTCTTCGTAATCTTCAATCGATCCATAATCAAGGAAGGAATGGGGTATTTATAGGCACTCACACGTGTGAAAAACCCCATTCTTAGCGATGTGGGATAAAAACATACTACACTCATTTTTTCTATCAATGCAGTGTGATATTGTCTGCGCGGTTCCGTAAAAAGGATTTTGTTTGCGCGGTCCCGCGCAAAGTGTATGTCTTGCGCGGTTCCTTGCAAAGTCTGCTTCTTGCGTAAAACCCCTTTACAGCTGTCTCTTCTTTCAACCTCCTTTCTCAATCTCTTAATCTTCTTTTGTTCCTTTTTTCTTCATAATTTTACTCCTCAACAGATGCCCCCTTGATCCGTTCTTTATTTTCTTCAAAAACAAAGGAAAGGATTAATCACATTCTTCTTCCTTTTTAATTAGCCCATGTACCGTACTCGGCGAAAGACTCTATAAATAGCCAAAGAACCTCATTTGCTCCCAACTCCCTACTGCAGCCGCAATTTTTTGCCCAAGATATTTCCTTCCGCGCAACCGATATTCGTTGCACGGTACCGCGCAACCTGTGTGGCTGCGAAGAAAATTCTCTCCAAGTCTTTTCCTGTCCACGCAAAGAATATACTTTGTGCAGTTCCGCGCAAAGCACTTTTTCTCTTACTTTAGCAGTTTTCTGACCCTTTCTTCTTGCACCTTTCTTTGATCTCCTTTACTCTTCTTGGAATCATTATTTTCACAATGGTTCGCACCAAGCGAACCTTTCGCCTTGTCAATTCTCCTACTACACAACCCTCTCATCCTGATTTACCTGATCCATCTGCTTTTCGCCCATCTCCTTCTTCTGATCAACCGCCTGCTAAACAGTCAAAAACTACCCCTAAGACTCCTTCATACTTTAAGGAGCTCGTTCTGCCCACCTTTGATTTTATTGAGCGGATCGAATCTCTTCCATCCCCTATTCATCGTGCAATAGCGCTGGGGAGTCTTAAATGTCCTCCTAGGCACGGCAGAGACTATGATTGGGACGAGTGGTTAAAAACCACTGCTCACATCCGCACTAATAGCCAAAGGCCACCTCCTCGGGAAGACACTCCTCCTGCTTCCCACTCGAAGAAGGCTTGCCGTAACAAAGTGAAAGAATTTGAAGAAAAAATTGCTGAACACAAGAAGAAGAGGCTCAAGAACTCATGGGACTCGGTACGAGTCATCGAGGGTATCATGAAGTTTGATAACCCCCACTCAGAAGGCATGATGATAATTCCCATCAATGTCTACCGCCACCAATCTATGCTTGACTGTGAACCCAAGGACCACATTCAAGGAGAAAGACTGATGTACACTGAGTCATGGGCGACGAGAGAACCACGTATCCTTGAAGGGATAACATGGACGGAAAAGCCGCGACAAAAGATCAGAAAAATCTACCCCATGATTTTCCTCATGCCTTTCCATAGTCCTCATGACCTTTTTCCTTCTCATTTTTATGAGACCATCCGCCAACGTTTTCGAGATCGCGTCCAACTGTGGGGACCCGAAGACTTCCGCACCAAAGGTCTATTAACTGCTCGACGATATTATTCTGACTGGGCAGAAGCAATTTTGCTGAAGCATGGGAGTACACTAGCCAAAATCGATCTTTACGATGCTATAGAAGTCATGTCCAAGTATTTCTATGTAACGCCCTGGAAAAATCCATACTTGGACTCGAGTACCAACTCGACCAGAAATCGCGTAGGATTAATTCCTTTAGAATATAAGTGTAAGTTAGCTAGCGTAATGCTAGAGTAGCTGGGAAATAGTCCCTGATCACTTTAAATACGTTCTACAAGACCCAAATCGAGTAGAACCAATGACTCTATAAAACTCTATAACCTCGGATCAAACTCTAAGCAGGTTTGTTCTCTGGACCTCTTTGAAACTTTGTATTGAATCTAGACCGTGCGTCGAAAGTCCGATACCCACTATCTTAGACCGTTAGAACCGCCTTTCTGGACTTGGCAATCATTTCGAAAATCAAGTCCAACCGACATTCGCAGGCCATTTCATTGAGCCTGGACTGAAGAGAGTGAGAATAGGGACAGATTTGGAATTTGAAATTCAAATCTGGCACACGACTTGACATGTCAGTATTAAGCGTTCTGACCATCAGAATTCAGCCAGATTACACCCTCAGATCAGGAAAAATTTCTATTTCATATCATGAGACTTGTAGGCCTGATCTACGTGCGGTGACCTCTGAACTGAAACTGGACCGCTACTTGCGATCTACGAATGCTGATGGTCTGAAAACGGGATGAGAGCGACATCCGACATCCGTGAACTTAAGTCCGATCGCGTTCGGCCAGGGGACCACCAGAAATGGTCTTTTGGACCAAAACATCCCCGATTTGGATATATCTCAAGTAAACATTGTTCTCGAGCCTATATCGGGCATGATTGGGCTTATAAAAGGGGTTGAAACCCTCATTCCTCTCTCCCATTCAAAATTACAAAAAGCCCTAGATTGAGAGAGAGAAAAGGTGAGAGTTTGTGAGAGAGATTAGGAGAGAATTTTCCTGCCGTTGCACCACCTGTTGCAAGTGCCTAAGCAACACCCTTCGATCACCTGGCCGGTGATTCCTCCACGTTTTCAGGTAAGAAATAACCCTAATAAGTTGCTGATTTGGGATTCTTTCCGTTCCATAGCATGTAAACTGATAGAACTCGTAAATTAGGTTCTCTATTCGCTGTAGACGAAGCGTATACGCTCCGTTGGAATCACTTCACCTATAAGGGAAAAGGTGCGGATTTTAGACACTTTGATTGATTGTTTCCAACGCTTTCAATGTCGTTTAATAGTAGATTATCGACGGCATCGCCGTTTGACATGTACAACATGCTATCTGTTTCCTGTTTCGTAAATAGGCGAAGAATATGAGATTTAGGGCATTTTAGTCATTTGTAGGAAGTGCTGATTTCATTCATATTTTGCTGATGTGATTGACATGGTTTATTGTCGCATTAGAATGTTAGGAATATGTGCATAATTAGTTTGGCGAAGAGATTCACCTAATTGCGTACTTTGGGTCGACATACTATATGTAGACTTAAGTGTGTAGTGTAAGTGTTTGTATAAATGCTTGTATTGGTATGTATTGAATCAAATGGTGTTATGGATTAGTTTGAGATTGATTTCTCAATTAATATGCTGATGTAAATGATTTCCTACATGTTAGCTATATGCATGATTTCATTATACGTATGAAATGCATGTGCTTGAAGATTTGTTTAAGTTGTATGTTATAACATGTGTTAACATGTTCACATGGTTGTATTTCATTTTCAATACTCTCATATGAATGCTGATGTGATTCCATAATTGTTTGGGACTATACTTAGTCCAGGCAGTCGGTAACCGAGCGAATTCGTGGTTGGCTTATCTTGGCCACGAACGACGCATCGATGAACGCGAGCCATGTTTTGGAGTTGGCGGCAGTGGTTAGGCCACACGAAGTGTTTTACGCACTTCATGTCGTTCGACTTGAGATGCGATCGTGCTAGTCGAGCCTGTCAAGTAACCCGATTGGCCGTTATATGTTCACCCTGCATGAGTCATAACTGCTTGAACCTAGGGTACTGAACTTACCATTGTAAACCCTGTTAACCATGGTACCTTGATCCACGAAGACTCATGAGCCGGGCATGGTGGTATGGGACACTGTGGTCAAGCCGTCGGCCTACGCTGGGGCCACAAACCTCCCTGTAGTGACCAGCGAGCACCTAGTCTCGTGAGCAGATTATGGTGGTATGGGACACTATATTCTTGCTGTCGGCCTACACTGATCAGGCGACGAGTCCTTTGTAGTGACCGCGAGCGTATTCTGAGTCTACGGGAGGTGACGACCCTTCAGTAGCAGTAGAGTACAGTAGGCCTGTATTGATAAGGTGATGGGGGAGCGGTGCAACGAGTGCGAGCAATAGCCCTGGCAGCCCTTGCAGCGACCTACAAAATATACATCGTATGAGATTACTAGGAGTGACGACCCTAGACAGGATCTGTGTTGGGATTGATACAAGGGAAGTACCTTAGTTTCCCAATCCTGCTGTTTGAATGGACTAATAACAACTCAGAAATCATATCACCATACCATTGCATGTGCCTAGAAGATGTGGAGCAGTTGAGGGTCGATTGCATGCCGCCGTCGTAAGATGGTACTGTATGAGGGAGATCGTCGGTGAGGGCATACATCACGTCATGTCATATTACATTAACAACAGTATTAGGATTGTCTGATTTACTGCTTTACTATTATCGCATGATTGATTTGTGAACATGTTAATCTTTGCTCTATGATTCCACTGAGTTGATCACTCATTCCCACGTTACGGGATGATGTTTGTAACACCCACCAGACCCTGTTTTAGATGCAGGTGATGCTGAGATTCAGGAGGTAGAGCCGGACTTCGATGAGGAATAGGATGAGTTCTCATACATGCAGTACCACGATGGCTTTGCCTAGGTGGCCTAGGTTGACGGGACTTTATAGTGGGACTATTTTGGACATTTATTTTTATTCCGTTACATGTTTATGAGACTCAGTGATGTATTCATACTTTAGTGACAGTTGAGATCTACTTTATTTTTTCATACAGTGATATATATATTCTTTAGTCTTCCGCTTGCTTTTATCACTGGATCTGGAGTATGAATTGCAGTTTTGGTATACTTTTACTCATGTGAATGCTTTAACTCAGACCACATTGAATTATAATCATTTTTGTTGCATAAGTGACAGTTTGGAACTCGGGAGTTGAGTTTATACACTACCCCTGATTTTCAGGGTGTTATAAGTTGGTATCAGAGCGTGAATAAGAGTATACTCGGCCTGGGTTATGGTCACGCGACATACGCTGTCGCTTCCTTTGACTTAGGTGGGTGCGAGAAGGGTCTAGAAACACTTCTAGGATTGGAGATTCGCCAATAGGCGAAGTCTATTCACATCGATCGTGCGATCGAGTCCGTACTGCTTCTAGGGTCACGTGAAGTAACCCGAATAGCTCCTAGGTTGTAGGTGTTGTTTGAGGTGGACGTGGACGGACGACTATTCGATGAATTTCTGTTGTTCGAGCGCATTGAAGCTGCGCATTGGGGTCCGATCTTTGAAGCTCGTGCTCGTGCCAATGTGAGCACCGTTCGTGCCTTCTACGCTCATATCCAGAATCCTACCTTGGAGCCATTGCAGTTCAAAATTCCTTTTGGTAGAGACCGGATGGCTACGATCGATGTTCGGCTGATTGCGCGACTTCTGAACATGCCTCTTGGTGATGTTCATCCTAGTGAGAAGAATCTGAGGAGTAGGCGTGAGCGAGATCACCGTACTAGGTTTCTATGTGGTAAACTGGTTCCATGGTAGCCTAATAACAGCCTTAAGGCATCTCATATGTCTGATAATTTGTGCCTGCTGTACCACATTTGCACGTTCAATGTGTATCCCAGGTCGACGAATCGCATTGAGTGTACACGCCTTATTGTTGATTTCTTGTATCTGGTGGCCCAAGGAGAGAATGTGTGTATGGCCACTTTCATCTTGTGACAAATTATCCTCATAGCAAAATTAAGAAGAACGTTTGAATCGCTTCCTTTTGGCCGACTTATATGCAAGATCGCGCTTGAGTTTACTTACAGACTTGGGCCGGAGTTGCCAATTCCGATTCACAGCATTGATGATTCTACCATGGTCAAGATGAAGATCGGGTCTCAGTACCATGAGACTCAGCTTGAGGAGGATAGCGAAGATGATTTTGATGATGAAGAGGATCCAAGTGAGGGAGAACCTGGAGCAGAAGTTGAGGAAGAAGTCCAGGAAGAGGTAGAAGAGGAGGCTCAGGATACAGATGAGAGCCCTCCTCCTTCTGCTCAGACTACTGGTGATGATTGCATTGCCTGAATCGAGGAGAGCCAAGTCGCCTTGCGAAGGGAAGTTCAGGAACTTCGTGATGAAGTCGAGGATGCCAAGGCCGTTACGAAGAGGAAACTCGGCAAGGTGACTCGCACCTTAAAGGCGATCCTGTGCTGCTTGCAGGATAAGGGTGCTCCTCCTCTGTCACCCGACTCAGACTAGCGATGAGATCTTTGATGTTGTTGTTAGTAGTTAGTCATTTCCTGCTTTAAGTTGTGTAAGCCTGTTATGGCTAGTGCTTTGCTCATGTTGCTGTTGTAATTTTAACTGTCTTAGTTCCCATGTACTTCTTGTCATGATGCTTGTAAGGAGATATCCCTTGTATTGTGACAATTTTAATTAAATAAAATGCATGGAATGCCTTTGACTCTTTATGTGAATGATTGCGGTGTGTTGTGCTATTGAGACTGACAAGGTTGCGCCCTATTTTGAATATAGAGAATGCCGTTGAAGACTACCCGGAGCACAGCTCGGCTTTCATTGAGTGAGCCTATGGATCAAGCTCCTTCGTAGTCGGATACTCATGCGGACCCTGCTGTGGGCCCGATTTCTGAGACAGTGCGTGCGTCTCAGCCTACTGCTGGTCCTACAGTTGGACCACCGCCGTTCACACCGCTCGTCAGAGAGCCTTACCGCGCGTCTTCTTCAATGCAGTACACGCCATAGCCTGCTCCACCTCCAGATAGATTTGAGTAGATGATGGCCATGATGATGCAGCAGCAGCAGCTCCTGACTACTATTATGGGGACATTAGCCCAGGGTGGGAGTGTACCTCCACCCGCACCACCTGCGCATCCAGCTGAGGATGCTGATGCATATGCCCAGGATGAGGGCATGGCTCATCCTGTACCACCTGCTTACCCTGCGGGGAATGCCGCAGATACACGGGGCTTGTTAGAGCGATTCCAGCACTTACGGCCTCCCACTTTTACGGGTTCTCATAGACCCGAGGAGGCTGAGTATTGGCTCGACCGTGTGTCAAAGATACTGCGGATGTTACACTATACAGAGGCTGAGCAGGTAGAGTTGGCTACGTTCCTGTTTGAGCGAGAGGCCAGCTTGTGGTGGGACAGTGTATTGCGGACCGTTGCCGCCGGTTATATATGGACCTGGGCAGCATTTGAGTTCTGCTTCCATGAGAAATACTACCCCCAAACGTACAGGCATGATCGGGAGAATGAGTTTCTCCGCCTCAGACAGGGAGGCATGACAGTCACGGAGTATGAGCATCGGTTCACAGAGTTGGGCAGATACGTCCTGACTATTTTGGCTGATGAGCAGATGCGCATACGGCACTTTTCAGAGGGTTTACGACTAGATATTCGGTCGAAGATGTGCTGCGTGAGCATTCCCTCCTATGCGGAGCTGATTCACATGTCCATGCGGGCAAAGCAGGATGTGGATCGACTTGCGCGATCTCGTGGCCCTGTTACTCCTAGGCCACAACTAGAGTTACCGGACAGGCCCTTCGTGGGCAAGAGGCCTCACGCCGACCCTCCTACTCGGGCCATAGCACCAGCACCATCGATTCGGCGCCCTGAGTTATCATGTACATATTGTGGGAGGTCGGGCCACTTAGCGCAGAGTTATTTTTCCCGGATGCGGGACAGTGGGTTCTCACCGCCGCAGAAGATCGACCGTACACGCTTACAGGTGATATCAGCACTGCCTATACGGTTGGCTCCTGCGCACCCTTCCTTCAGACCTCCGGTATCGCAGATCATGCAGCCTCCACTGCCCACGGCACAGCGGCCGAACCGGCCACAGCAGGCACGGGTTCATGCATTGATAGCTGAGGCAGCTGCGACACAGACTTCTCAGCATTCAGCCTTCGAGGTCACTGCCCATATTGGAGGTATTCCTATTCTCATGATGGTGGACACTGGTTCCACGATTTCCTTGATATCACGTGCTATAGTCAGACGCATTGGGTTAAAGACCATTACTATGGACGGGGTACGAGTTTATACAGCTCACGGGTCCTTTACAGATGCCACCCAGATGTGTGAGGGTTGTTTAGTGGATCTGGGGGGGCAAGACGATGGCTCTAGATCTCGTCGTCGACCCTTCTCTGGTTTATCTCGATGTCATTCTTGGCATGGACTGGTTGACTGCAGCTAGGGCCGAGATTGACTGCGAGACTCGTATAGTGACTGCGTACGAGCCAGAGGGTGCATCCTTCACTTTCCAGTGCGGGTAAATCTCCCTTTCCGCATACTTAGTTACGCTACTTTACTGCGAGACGCTGGTGCCCAGATACTTGAGCATACGCTAGTCGTTTGCGAGTTTGGAGATCTGTTCAGGAAGATCCCTGGTTTGTCGCCCCGACGAGAGATCGATTTCACTATCGATCTAGTGCCTGGTTCCTCGCCTGTCTCACTGCCGACGTATCGCATGGCACCGTGTGAGATGAAGGAGTTGAGGACGCAGATTGATGGTCTGCTGGAGCTTGGCCTTATACGGCCTAGTGTGTCTCCTTGGGGAGCACTAGTCTTGTTCGTGAGGAAAAAGGACGGTTCGATGCGATTGTGTATTGATTATCGCAGGCTGAACCAGATCACGGTGAAGAACAAGTACCCTTTACCCAGGATCGATGACTTGTTTGATCAGTTGAGAGGAGCGCAGTACTTCTCGAAGATTGATCTTCAGTCAGGATATCATCAGTTGCACGTCAGGGATGAGGACGTGCAGAAGACAGCATTCAGGACCAGTTTTGGCCACTACGAGTTCCTCGTGATGTCGTTCAGTCTCACGAACGCACCAGCCGTGTTCATGGATCTGATGAACCGGGTATTTCGGCCTTTCCTCTATCGATTCGTCGTTGTGTTCATTGACGACATTTTGGTGTACTCCAGGAGTTGAGAGGAGCATGAGGAGCACTTGCGTTTGGTCCTGGATACGCTTAGACAACATCAGTTGTTCGCACAGTACAAGAAGTGCGACTTCTGGAAGCAGGAAGTGCAGTTCCTGGGACACGTGGTGTCCAAGGATGGCATGGAAGTTGACCTGTCTAAGGTAGCTGCGGTTCAGGACTGGGAGCAGCCTGGTTCTGTCACTGAGGTGAGGAGTTTCTTGGGTCCCGCTATCTACTATCGACGCTTCATACAGGATTTCTCGAAGATCGCGAGACCTTAATCTCAGTTGACACGGAAGGACGTGAAGTTCGCCTGGAATGACCACGCGGAGTCAGCTTTTCAGGAGCTGAAGGACAGACTTAAGTCCGCCCCTGTGCTAGTATTGTCAGAGCAAGGGGTTAGATACACTATATATACTGACGCGTCTAGCGTTGGTCTGGGTTGTGTCCTTATGCAGAGGGACATGATAATTTCGTATGCCTCGAGATAATTAAGGAACCATGAGGAGAATTACCCTACACACGACCTAGAGTTGGTAGCTGTCATATTTGCACTGAGACTCTGGAGACATTACCTCTATGAAGAGGAGTTCGAGCTCTTTTGCGACCACAAGAACCTCAAGTACATATTCACGCTGCGAGACTTGAATATGAGGCAGCGGCGATGGATGGAGATGTTGAAGGACTTCAAGTTCGAAGTCTCTTACCATCCTGGGAAGGTGAACCTTGTGGCTGACGAGTTGAGACGCAAGAAGGAGATAGAGTTTGCGGCTCCGCTGATGGTTGCTGAGTGGGATATGGTTGAGTTTTTGCGAGACTTTGAGCAGAAACTCACCATAGAGGAACCGTATGAGTTCATCGCACATGTGCAGGTGCGATCCCAGATCGATGACCGGGTCATCGAGGCGCAGAGGGACGATGCGCATCTAGCTGATCTTCGAGAGCAGGCTAGTGATGATGCGGATGTTGAGTGGCGAGTTGGCATGGATGGGGGCTTACGTTATCGTGGCCGCCTATGCGTCCCAGATGTCCCTGACTTGAGACGAGAGATTCTCGAGGCTGCGCATTGTACCAGACTCGCGATGCATCCAGGCAGTACGAAGATGTATCGTGATGTGAAGAGGACATATTGGTGGGAAGGTATGAAGACCCACATAGCTGAGTTCGTGTCCCGTTGTCTCACTTGTCAGCAGGTGAAGGCAGAGCATCGCCGACCACTTGGACTTTTGCAGCCTATGCCGATCGCAGAGTGGAAGTGGGATTTCATTTTCATGGACTTCATTTCAGGGCTGCTGAAGACGAGGAAGGGACATGATTCCATTTGGGTGATCGTCGACCGTTTGACAAAGTCGGCGCACTTCCTACCGATCAGAGTTACGAACTCTGCAGACGAGCTGGCTAGACTGTACATCAGAGAGATTGTGCGTCTGCATGGAGTTCCGTTGGAGATCATGTCGGACAGAGACACGCGGTTCACTTCTATTTTCTGGACTTGCATTCAGGAGGCTATGGGTGTGAAGTTGAAGTTCAGTACTGCCTTCCACCTACAAACAGACGGACAGACAGAGCGGGTGAACCAGATCTTAGAGGACATGTTGCGAGCCTGTGCATTAGACTTCAAGGACAGTTGGGATGATTGTCATGTATATGCGGAGTTCGCGTACAATAACACCTTCCAGGCGAGTATCGATATGACACCTTATGAGGCATTGTATGGGCGACCTTGTCGGGCACCACATTGCTGGGCAGAGGTCGGTGAGCGTAGCTTGATTAGCCCAGAGTTAGTGCAGGCGACGTCAGAGAAGATTGATATTATTAGACGTCGGCTTCTTACAGCACAGAGCAGACAGAAGAGTTATACCGATACGAGACGGAGGTTGCTGGAGTTCACAGTTGGGGATCATGTATTCTTGCGAGTTTTCCCTATGAAGGGAGTCCTTCGGTTCGGGAAGAAGGGGAAGCTAGCACCGAGATTCATTGGTCCATTCCAGATCCTCGATCGTGTGGGAGCAGTGGCTTACCGATTGGCTTTACCCACGCCTCTCGCGAGCGTTCACAACGTATTTCATGTTTCTATGCTGAAGAAGTACGTTTCTGATCCTTCCCATATCATTAGATGGGAGAAGGTGCAATTAGGAGAGGATGTTACATATATCCTGCGACCGACATGTATCCTAGACAGGAAGGAGCAGGTACTGCGTAGCAAGGTGATACCCCTTGTGAAGGTATTATGGACGCATCACTCTGAGGAAGAGGCTACCTAGGAGACAGAAGCCGAGATCAGAAAGAACTACCCACAGCTTCTCGAGGAGTACGAAAAGGTACAAATTTCGAGGATGAAATTATTTGTTAAGGGGGGTAGATTGTAATGCCCTAGAAAAATCCGTACTTGGACTCGAGTACCAACTCGACCAGAAATCACGTAGGATTAATTCCTTTAGAATATAAGTGTAAGTTAGCTAGCGCAACGCTAGAGTAGCTGGAAAATAGTCCCTGATCACTTTAAATACGTTCTACAAGACCCAAATCGAGTAGAACCAATGACTCTATAAAACTCTATAACCTCGGATCAAACTCTAAGCAAGTTTGTTCTCTGGACCACTTTGAAACTTTGTATTGGATCTAGACCGCGCGTCGAAAGTCCAATACCTACTATCTTAGACCGTTATAACAGCCTTGCTGGACTTGACAATCATTTCGAAAATCAAGTCCAACCGACATTCGCAGGCCATTTCATTGAGCCTGGACTGAAGAGAGTGAGAATAGGGACAGATTTGGAATTTGAAATTCAAATCTGGCACACGACTTGACATGTCAGTATTAAGCGTTCTGACCATCAGAATTCAGCCAGATTACACTCTCGGATCAGGAAAAATTTCTATTTCATATCATGAGACTTGCAGGTCTGATCTACGTGCGGTGACCTCTGAACTGAAACTGGACCGCTACTTGCGATCTACGAACGCTGATGGTCTGAAAACGGGATGAGAGCGACATCCGACATCCGTGAACTTAAGTCCGATCGCGTTCGGCCAGGGGACCACCAGAAATGGTCTTTTGGACCAAAATAGCCCCGATTTGGATATATCTCAAGTGAACATTGTTCCCGAGCCTATTTCGGGCATGATTGGGCTTATAAAAAGGGTTGAAACCCTCATTCCTCTCTCCCATCTGAAATTGCAAAAAGCCCTAGATTGAGAGAGAGAAAAGGTGAGAGTTTGTGAGAGAGATTAGGAGAGAATTTTCCTACCGTTGCACCACCTGTTGCAAGTGCCTAAGCAACACACTTCGATCACCTGGCCGGTGATTCCTCCTCGTTTTCAGGTAAGAAATAACCCTAATAAGTTGCTAATTTGGGATTCTTTCCGTTCCATAGCATGTAAACTGATAGAACTCGTAAATTAGGTTCTCTATTCGCTGTAGACGAAGCGTATACACTCCGTTGGAATCACTTCACCTATAAGGGAAAAGGTGCGGATTTTAGACGCTTTGATTGATTGTTTCCAACGCTTTCAATGTCGTTTAATAGTAGATTGTCGACGGCATCGCCGTTGGACATGTACAACATGCTATCCGTTTCCTGTTTCGTAAATAGGCGAAGAATATGAGATTTAGGGCATTTTAGTCATTTGTAGGAAGTGATGATTTCATTCATATTTTTCTGATGTAATTGACATGGTTTATTGTCGCATTAGAATGTTAGGAATATGTGCATAATTAGTTTGGTGAAGAGATTCGCTTAATTGCACACTTTGGGTCGACATACTATATGTAGACTTAAGTGTGTAGTGTAAGTGTTTGTATAAATGCTTGTATTAGTATGTATTGAATTAAATGGTGTTATGGATTAGTTTGAGATTGATTTCTCAATTAATATGTTGATGTAAATGATTTCCTACATGTTAGCTATATGCATGATTTCATTATACGTATGAAATGTATGTGCTTGAAGATTTGTTTAAGTTGTATGTTATAACATGTGTTAACATGCTCACATGGTTGTATTTCATTTTCAATACTCTCATATGAATGCTGATGTGATTCCATAATTGTTTGGGACTATACTTAGTCCAGGCAGTCGGTAACCGAGCGAATTCGTGGTTGGCTTATCCTGGCCACAAACGACGCGTCGATGAACGCGAGCCGTATTTTGGAGTTGGCGGCAGTGGTTAGGCCACACGAAGTGTTTTACGCACTTCATGTCGTTCGACTTGAGATGCGATCGCGCTAGTCGAGCCCGTCAAGTAACCCGACTGGCCGTTGTATGTTTACCCTGCATGAGTCATAACTGCTTGAACCTAGGGTACTGAACTTACCATTGTAAACCCTGTTAACCATGGTACCTTGATCCACGAAGACTCATGAGGCGGGCATGGTGGTATGGGACACTGTGGTCGAGCTGTCGGCCTACGCTGGGGCCACAAACCTCCCTGTAGTGACCAGCGAGCCCCTAGTCTCGTGAGCAGATTATGGTGGTATGGGACACTATATTCTTGCTGTCGGCCTACACTGATCAGGCGACGAGTCCTTTGTAGTGACCGCGAGCGTAATCTGAGTCTACGGGAGGCGACGACCCTTCAGTAGCAGTAGAGTACAGTAGGCCTGTATTGATAAGGTGATGGGGGAGCGGTGCAACAAGTGCGAGCAACAGACCTGGCAGCCCTTGCAGCGACCTACAAAATATACATCGTATGAGATTACTAGGAGTGACGACCCTAGACAGGATCTGTGTTGGGATTGATACAAGCGAAGTACCTTAGTTTCCCAATCCTGCTGTTTGAATGGACTAATAACAACTCAGAAATCATATCACCATACCATTGCATGTGCCTGGAAGATGTGGAGCAGTTGAGGGTCGATTGCATGCCGCCGTCGTAAGATGCTGCCGTATGAGGGAGATCGTCGGTGAGGGCATACATCACGTCATGTCATATTGCATTAACAACAGTATTAGGATTGTCTGATTTACTGCTTTACTATTATCGCATGATTGATTTGTGAACATGTTAATCTTTGCTCTATGATTTCACTGAGTTGATCACTCATTTCCACGTTACGGGATGGTGTTTGCAACACCCACCAGACCCTGTTTTAGATGCAGGTGATGCTGAGATCCAGGAGGTAGAGCCGGGCTTCGATGAGGACCAGGACGAGTTCTCATATATGCAGTACCACGACGGCTTTGCCTAGGTGGCCTGGGTTGACGGGACTTCATTGTGGGACTATTTTGGACATTTATTTTCGTTCCTTTACATGTATATGAGACTCAGTGATGTATTCATACTTTAGTGACAGTTGAGATCTACTTTGTTTTTCCATACAGTGATATATATATTCTTTAGTCTTCCGCTTGCTTTTATCACTGGATCTGGAGTATGAATTGCAGTTTTGGTATACTTTTACTCATGTGAATGCTTTAACTCAGACAACATTGAATCATAATCATTTTTGTTGCATAAGTGACGGTTTGGAACTCGGGAGTTGAGTTTACACACGACCCCCGATTTTCAGGGTGTTAAATTCTATAAGGAAACCAACGTGCTAAAAGGTTTCATCGAGCATTGGTCACCAACTACCAACTCTTTCCACCTTCCATATGGTGAAATGAGTGTCACACTCTAGGAACTTCATCGTATCGCCGGTCTTCCTATAACAGGCAAATTTTATGATGAATTCATCCCTTCCAACAGAGAACTTGCCTTCGTTTCTTCGCCTGATCGCAGACCTTCCATATCTGAAACCTCCATTGAGCTATTCAGGGAAATGGGGAAATTCTCCAATATTCACAAGCTTTCCCCTTTGCAATGGCTTGCGCATTTCTCCAGATCCCTCAGGTATCCATGAACCCATGACTCAACTCTTTTCTCTCTTCTTCATTTTCTCTCTCTCTCTCTTTTTTTTTTTTTGGAAGTTTCATCATATACATATTCTCCTTTTTGTAGGTTTCGCGATTGCTGCTCTAAGGAGTTAACACGTCTCCGTGATGCAATGAAAGTAAGACCAGAGTATAGTTCATTTGGAGAACTTGCGGCTTTCTTGGCTTATTGGATAAGCCTTGTTGTACTCCCTAGCTCAAAATGGGCAGACGCTTTCGCCCCACGGTCTTTGTTGTAGCTGGTGCCTTGGAAGAAGGCCACAGATATTCTCTTGCTCCTCCAGTGTTATGTTCCATTTATAGAGCTCTTGGGGAGATAGCCACCCATATAAAGGATCCTACTCTTGGAACTTCATCAGCATACACTTCTTGGCATTATATTACAGGCTGGTTAGGAGTCTACTTTCCTTGGACTTTTGAAGAACCTGAAAAAGGATACGTTCATCCGGCACATCTCCCGCTTTGGTTCTTTCAGCAAAGAACTATGGCCAAGAGGGCATATGACTGGGTTGCCAATAAAATTTGGGACAATGACCAGATAGATTTCTTTCAATTCCGTCTTCACCGCTGCATCGAGGATACAGATATGGTGGATCAAGGAACACTCACTCCAGCAGAAAGGATGTTCTTTCTCTCTCTTCATTCTTATAGCCTTCCTTTTCGAGAGAGGACAGAATTCTGGCGAGAGCCCTATTATCCCAGCCATTTTTCTCACCAATTTGGTTACGATCAGAGTGTACCAAAAGATTGCGGACTGGTCACCCGAAAGATGCGTTGTTACGGTACGGGTCCTCTCAACTGGGCCATGATATGGAAGCAACTTTTGAATGTTCGTGTCGATTTGTCTGTCATAATTCCTAGTTACGAGCGCATAGTTGGTACCTCATACAGCTGGATGCGATGGTGGGATCATCAATCATATCTGGTCACCAAATGTCTCCCGGTGGACTCTCCCATCTTTCTTCATCCACCTAGATTGAAAGGCAAGGTAGAGAGCGGGATTGGCTTTATCCCAGAGAAGAGTCACGCATCACATAGCGGAGAAATTTGTAGAAAAATACCGCTAGAGGAACCCATCCGTGAGATAAAACCCATTAATACTTTGGATGGGTGGTTCGCTCACGGGGTCTTAAGAGAATTTGAGCAAGCTCCTCGTGACTCTACCCATCGAGCTACGGATAGTACTGCAGGTACATCTTCTCCTCTTCCAGTGGAGACCGTAGTGGCTCAAGACGAACCAACTCATGATGCTCCGGTGCCTCCTTTACAACCCACTCGCCCTAGTTCATCATGTCCAATGACTAGATCAAGGGCGCATTTACAAGCTTCACCTTCCCCTCATGTCTCTCCCATAGGAACAGGACAAGCGCCTGTCTCTCCTTTAGCTGAAGATCTCGTGCCAGAGATCGGTCAAGCTACTTCCTCGAAAGGAAAACAAATTGCTACTGCAGAAATTGATGAGGAACTCCTGGAGGATGAAAGTTGAGCTTCATCATCAGAGAAAACTGCTTCTTCTCAGCATGAAGATGATGAAAATGGTGAAAGCAGTGAAGGCACGGATGATGATTTTGAAGAAGGTGAAGTTGATATTGATGGAGAAGAGGAAGCAACTGGAGAGGATATTGAAACAGAACACCTCGTAACTTCTGAACCTGAAGCTCTCCCTAGCACTAGAATTCCTACCAAATCTCCTATAGTTGTAGAAGAAGAAGAGGAACTTTTAGATTATGGCGGATATGGATACTCACTAGGTAAAGGGAATTTAACTTTCACATATCTATCTGCTTATTTAATATCAATTATTTATCTAAAGCTATTGTATCTCCCCCTTTTTTTAGGTGCTCATGTTGCTATTATCGAGGTAGGCGAGATTTCCCCCTTAGATCCCCTTGCGACTGTATTAGCTATTTCACCGAGAATCCCTTTAAGTCCGTTAGCTACGCCTAAAACAATGGTTCGTGAGATCATATTTCCAACCGAAACCACAGATCTGCCGACTCTGACCACCAGGGACTCGAGTACGGAGGCCAGGGCACCTTCCCTTGCAGACATGGTGGGGACTAGTCCTCCTGTGATTCAAGGAGCCTCTCTTTCTGCTAATCGTGTTCCGATGATAGGTACGGGCAGAGATGTATACATATTAACTTGTTTTGTTCAAAACAATATGCATCCTTCTATTGATATCTCTTTATACTCTTTTTTTTCTTGTGTTTTATAGGAACTCCTCGTAGTGGGGCAGCCAGTTCTGACTCGGTAGCCACTACATCTGAACTCTCATCTTTCGCAAAGATCCCTACTCATAAAATGCTCTTCATGAGGAATTCTCTGTCAGCAATAGTCCATATCTTTAAAGATCCTGAACAATGGTCTGACTTGGATCTTGCTATTGAAATCTTGGAGAGTCCTGCAAGGATGGCCAGAATCGATATATCCTCTTTGCGAGATTCGCTTCTCGGATTTCGCAATTCAGTAATTTCTTTAGCATCGGCGGAAAGTGTTACAATCCCTCCTGAAATCTTAGAGTATGGGCAGCAATTAGCTTCCTTACAAGAGCAAGATTCCTTGATTACTTCCTCCATTTCTAAGCTCGAGCAAGAATACTCAATTCTTCAAGGTCAATTAAAGATTTATACTGATGAAAGGGTGATCATTCAAGATCGTATTACTGCTCTGAAAGAAGAAATCTCTCAGGTGGAGTCGAAGAATCATGAGAAGGAATCATCCATCCAGGATATTGAAGAGAAGATACGAACTAATATTCAATCCGTTGATGCAGAAAAGTCGATGCTGCTGCGAAATAGGGAAGTGATCACATCTTTGGAGAGTAAGTTAGTCGACCTTCCTGATCAGGCAAAGATTATTCTTGAAGAAAAATCAAAGCATGATGCATCTCGAACGCAACTAAAAGGAAATTTGAGAAGGCATATGGAGGCATTCGGAATGGCAGGGGAACTTTAAACATGTATTTTCCGTTCATATGTGTTTTTTGGCAAGTAACTTATTTGGGCTTTCAAAAGATGCATTTATGATGCATTTATGACGGCATTTTGAGATATTTTCCCTTTTTGCTGAAGCATTATCATATCTCATATTATCGCAATCATGTTTATTTATTCATACTATCATACCGCATATCGTTACGATTATATTTATGATGGCCAATTTTAACCTTTTATGCATGTTAGTGTGGGATTTCCTATGTGGGTATTTAAGTTGGCGGTACTATATTTCAATTTTGTCAGTCACACATAGTTTAAGCTCATGAGTAGTGGAGCACACACACAGTTTAAGCTCTTGAGTAGTTGGAGAAACTTAGACTCGTGCAAGAGTCTGGTCTCACGTGATGGTCTCTGTAACTCTTATGAGTTCACTGGACTTCTCACCGCCTAGGGAGTTCACAAACCACGATCCATCAGAGGGGCCCAGTGAAGCTACCGGGGCCGTGAACTCGGTTGGTTTTATGCACAGGGTTGGTCGCGGTAACTCTCTAGAGTTCACAGAGCTCGCAAGGCTACCTTTGGGGTGCCAAATCCATGGTTGCCAGTCCATCGATGAGTAGGTTTAAGCCCTTCCTCATGAGTTAGTACTGGAATCGAACCACAAATCTAGAGGGTCTTATGCATGGTTGGCATAGTGCTCACACTACGGCCCTTATTTACTTCGTCTGCAAGAGCGAGCCCATTCACGAGAGGGCATTTTCCTCCGTTCCCCGTGACGCTGCCAGGCAACTATACAGACGGCATGGGAGTTACGCATGACTAGCCTTTTACTTTTTAGTCGTTTATGCATATTAGTCGTAGGCTTCATCAGCTGCCCGCATGGGTGGGTACGATAACCTTCACGGGCTTTTTAGGGCCACTGACTTCTCGCCCTCTTGCCCGAATGGCGCAAATGATAGGACTTATGCGTAGTTAGCCAGCTTTTTAGAGCTTGGTCCTTTTAGAGTTTTGATCCTTTCAGGGCCTGATCCTTTTAGATCTTTTAGCCCTTCTTTTAGAGCATAATGAATTTGATTTGGCTCTTCCGTGACTTTAGGATTTTGTCCCTTTTAGAATTTTGACCCTTTGAGGATTTAGCTTGGCTAGGCTGCCTTGGATGATTGTAGTTAACCGTATGTTGTCCTGTCATGCCTTGTAAGGCGATAATAATTGTAATCATTGTTATCGCCAATATGATAAACGTGTCTGGCAGAGATCATCGTTACTTCTGATAATATCTTCAAGACGATTTGCATGATGATACTTGCCAAACTTTGTCATTTGCAGGACTCATTTTGTGATGACGATGATTGCCTTCATTCAGGATACTTGCTGAATGTAGTCAATATGCTCGTGAATTTCTTCTTTATAGATTTTCTGAACATGTAGTTATGTAAACATGATCCCGTTCCTTCTTGTCCCCTTTTGATATAGAATCATTATGTCGATAATATTCTGGATCAAAATCAGTAGCTTCTTCTTAGGGGTAATATCTCTTGATGAAGCGAGCATTGATCGGTATACTGATACCTTTCCCATCTTGATCGGAAATTCTATATGCTCCATTGGAATAGACTTCATTTACTACATACGGCCCATCCCATTTAGGCTCAAATTGCCCCCTGTTCGGCGGGTGACCACTATAGGTCTTTTCAACATTAACACCATATCGCCCCTTTTGAAAGAGCAGTGTTTAACTTGTTTATCGAAGGTAGCCGATATCCTAGCTTGATACGATTGCAGTCGCCGTTGAGTGGCCAAACGTCCCTCATCAAGAAGATCCAACTCTTTCAGCCTTATTTTAGCATTTTCATCATCTGTTATGGACTGATGTACCGCTACTCTAAGCGATGCCACTTGTATTTCGATTGGGATGACTACCTCCACGCCATAGATTAAGGAGTATGGTGTTGCCCCTGTTGCTGTGCATTGAGTAGTCCTATACGCCCATAACGCTTCTTGCAACCTTTCATCCCAATCCCTCCTGTTGACAGTAACCGTCTTCTTCAGTATTTTGATGATTATTTTATTAAACGCCTCTGCTAACCCATTGGCCGGGGGATAATAAGGTGTAGAGAACGAGTGATCAATGCCAAATTTCTGGCACAGCTTTTCCATGCCTCTATTTTTGAAGGGAGTGTCATTATCAGTTACAATCTTCTGCGGAATACCGTGACGATATATTATGGCGTGCCGGATGAAATTGACCACATCCTTTTCTTTAACGTTACGTAAAGCGACCGCTTCAGTCCATTTGGAGAAATAATCCGTTGTCGCCAGAATATATTTCTTTCCTCTGGATGAAGGCGGGTTTATACAACCAATTACATCGAGTCCCTAGGCGAAGAAAGGCCAAGAGGTAATAGACTGGTGCAAGTCTTCTGGGGGAATGTGTATAATGTCCCCGTGAATCTGGCATTCGTGGCATCGCTTTGCGTAATCGACAACATCTTTGAACATGGTGGGCCAATAATAACCCATCCGATGTATTCTGTGGAATAAATTTCAGCCCGCCTGATGTGCTCCACATTCACCAGAGTGTGCCTCCTGCAATACTTGCCTGGCTTCTTGCTTGTCTAAACAACGTAAAAATATTCCATTGTAAGATTTTCTATATAATACTTCGCCGCATATGATGAATCTGACCGACCGCTGTTTGATTTGCTGCTTCGTTGCCTGATCCTCTGGCAGGATATCGAATTTAAGATAATCAATAACAGGTTGACGCCAATCATCTATCGTTATCTCCAGGCATGAGATAGGAAACGTTTCAACTGTTTCTTCTATGATCTCTAGAGATGGCAAGAATCTTCTTTCTTCTATAGTTACTTGAAGAGGACTCCTGTTAAGACATGACAGGGTGACTGCTAGGCTAGCCAAAGCATTTTCTCTTGCATTCTCAGATCACGGTATATGCTTAATTTCTACATGGCAAAACCATTCTAATAATTGTCGGGCTTTCTGATAATAGGGCAAGAGTTCTTGCTTCCTTACTTCGAACTCGGTCGTCAATTGATTTATAATTAATTTGGAGTCTCCGAAGATGTGTAGCCTTTTTATTTTCATCTGCTGAGCTATTTCCATCCCAATGATGAGGGCCTTGTATTCAGCCTCATTGTTTGTGCATACGGTACCGATCATGAAGGAGTATGGTAACAAGTCACCTTAAGGGGTAATGAATATCACCCCTGCCCCTGCTCCTGATGCCCGCGCAGTGCCGTCAAAATACATTTTCCATGGGCTCTGTTCTTCGGTTAGCATAACGTGCTCATCTGGAAAGTCATCAGTGATAGCTTCGCAATCTTCAACGGGGTGTGCTGCAAGGAAATCCGCCACTGCCTGCCCTTTCATTGCTTTAGCCGGTTTATAAGTAATGGTGTATTCTGAAAGCAACAGCATCTATTTAGACAATTTTCCTGACAACATCGGCCTTGTCATTAAAAACTTGATCGGGTCTGCTCTTGAGATTAGAGTTATGTCATGAGAGAGACAATAATGCCTCAGCTTTTAGACTGTAAATATTAACGCCAGACACTCCTTCTCGATCAGAGAATAATTGCATTCGGCTCCCATCAATGTTCGACTTAAGTAATAAAGAGCGGCTTCCTTCCCATTTTCATTTACTTGAGCCAGCAAAGCACCTAAGGAATTTTCGGCCACGGATATGTATAAAATAAGCGGTTTCCCTTTCACTGGGGCCGTTAACACCGGTGGTTGCTTTAATAATCTCTTTATCGAGTCGAATGCATTCTGACAAGCTTGATCCCATACGAAGTCTGCGACCTTTTTCATCAGATGTGAGAATGGCTGGTACCTTCCTGCCAGATTTGAAATAAAACAGCGAATGTACGCTAGTTTTCCCTGCAAACTTTTAAATTCCTTCAAGGTCGTTGGTGGCGGCATATTTTAAATAGCTTTGACTTTCTCCGGATCGATTTTGATTCCCCTGTGTCATACGATGAAACCAAGAAATTTTTTCGAAGATACCCCAAATGCACATTTGGCTGGATTCATCTTTAACTGTTTCTTTTGTAATCGACAGAAAACCGATTCTAACGCTGTTGCTTCCTCATCTTCGGGTGCCATTCTAATCTGGTTGTATCCAGCATAGCCATCCATGAAAGACATGACAGTATATTGAGTTGTACTATCAATCAACAATTCTGTTATTGGAAGAGGGAAATCATCCTTCGGACAGGCCTCATTCAAATCCCTGAAATCAATGCACACTCTGATTTGTCCATTTTTCTTCTTCACCGGGACAATGTTTGATATCCACTTTGGATACTTGACTTCTCGAATGAAACCGACCTTGATCAACTTGCTAACTTCTTCTTCAATTAATGGTATCAGGTCTAGATGAAACCGCCTTTGTGCCTGCTTAACTAGTTTTTTCTCTTTAGAGATATTTAATCGGTGCATTGCTACAGCGGGTTCTAAACCTGGCATTTCTGCGTACGTCCAAGCGAACACATCTTTATTTTCTTAGAGTAGTTGGCAATACTTCCCGGACTCTTGCTCAGAGAGGCTACTACTAATAAATGTATTCCGAGGTTCTTCTTCTGTACCCAAGTTTATTTCCCGCAGGCCGTCTATCGTTGGCTGCCCCCCATCCTCCATTTGTATCGGGATACTTGACCATTTCAAAATCTTCTTCCGGTGTGTGTGTAACCATAATCATATTCACTGACGCCTTTGCTCCTAACCCTTAAAATTTTCTTGGCTTCTCCGGTTCAACCCCAAGAGGGATTTGAATTCCCTTGCCATGATTTAATCCAGTGGGCTTGTCACAATCAAAACCCATGTTCCTCATAATTTGCTTACTAGCTGAACTGTACCTCTCCAGATTCTGCGATGTCAGCTTACCGCGGTATGCATTGTTCACGCTTTCCTTTCTTGTTTTTGTTTTGACTACAGTTTTGAACTCTATCGGCTCGGGATGTTTGGCATTAGCCTTAATTTGAAACCTCCCTGGAGTAGCTAAAAATGGCCTACACCTTTCAGCATTAGGTAATGGCATCGTATAATTAGATTGCAGAATTTTTAACTGCTCTGGTGACAATAGTGTTAATGGCAGCTGCCCCGGTTGTCTCAGGTGCTTTGGTACAAAATAGAACTTCTTTCTTACTTCCACCGTCCCCAAAGATTCTCCTCTTCCTTCTCGAGTCCTATCTCTTCGAGCATCTTTTGCGGTTCTGTTTTCATTACTACATCCCTCTTCCTCGGAGAACCCTTTGTAATAACTGGCATCTGCAAAGAAAGATTTGGCTTCGGTATATGGCTTCGCATCAGCTATCACTTTACATTGTACTCCATCCTTATAATACTTGAAGCATTGAAGCAAAGTAGAAGGTATAATACCATACTGATGTATCCATGGTCTTCCCAAAAGGTGATTGTATTTTGTTACGGCGTTTATAACGTGACATACGACATCAGTACTTAATTCTCCCACTTCCAGCGTTACTGTAATTTTACCCAGCACACGCTGCCCATCTTGATTGAAGCCCTGTATCATCATTCCACTGGGGCGCAGATCAGAACAGCGATAGCCCAATTTGCCCACCATTGAAAGTGGTAAGAGGTTCGCTGTAGACCCATTATCTATCATAATCTGTTTCACTCTTGTCTCGCAGACGAGACCTTCTATCATAAGGGGCCTATCGCTGATCAAATCATCATCGGAGAACGAGATGATTGGTAGACAATCTGCTTGCTTACCATGTATTTCTTTCTTCATTTTTGTCAGCAGAGTTTCTCTGACATTACGATTAGATAATGCCTGTATTAAACTCTGTCAAAAATCCTCTGATAATTTGAGCCCATCGTAGATGCTTAAACGTGTCGGTATTCCTTTCAAATGGCTAACTACGTCGTAGACCACTTTTGTCATTTCACCCTCGTTCTCTTTCCTATCGTCGTTACTCTGTTCACTGGTGACTTCTTTCCTTACAATCCCCATTTTCTCCTTTACGGGACTTGCCATCTTCTTCCCTGAGCGTAATGTAAGCATTGCCATATTTTTTGCCGATTTCTAACTTTCTTTCCTTCGCACCTCTCGAGCCTTTTCTCGGGCCGTGAACATGTTTACTGTCGCTCTTGTATTCCTTTTCTTTCCTTCACCCGTTATTATTTCACCCTTCTCTATCATCTGCTGTATGATGCACTTTAGCATATAGCAATTCTCTGTCAGGTGTCCAACTAGGCGATGATATCGACAAAAATCCCTTTCCGTGGTTTTTGTCACATCTTCTGGGCGTTTGGGTTCTAGCAATTCTATGGTGCCGGCTTTTTAACAATTCTTTCATCATAGGAACCACATCTTCCTTATCGAAGTCGAACCCTTCGTGAGAGTCGAGCATCCTGAACCTCTTCCTATTGTAATTGTACTTTGACTGATTCCATCTTTCTTTTTGTCCCGGTCTTCTATCTTTTGGACCCTTCGTATCCTTGTCTTTTCTATCGCGATCGACGGCATTCACGGTCGTTCGACCGGAGGCCTTTCTGACAGTTTCGTCATAAAAGGCCGGCATTTTGCGTGTCATTAATTTCAACGCGTGAGCTTTGGTGGCCAGGTCACGAAATGTTCGGATGTCGGCGCTGGTGAGTCTAAACGCAATTCCCGTTTCCATGGAGTTCAAACGCATTTTTACCTGTTCTATTTCTTCTGGCAACTGTCTGCATGATGCTCCTAGTGTTTTCCATCTATCGATGAACTTTTCTACTGGCTCTCGTTCTCGTTGTCGTATAGAGGCCAGTTCCGTAATACTTACATTGCGTTCTGACGAGAAGAAATTTGACATAAAAGCATCTTGCATTTATTCCCAAGTCCGAATTGTTCCGGGAGCCAGACTGGAATACCACCAGAATGCCTTATGGGTTAGCGATGACCCGAACAATCTTAGGCAGTATTGTGGTATTGTGGAAAAATTCCCCATACTAGTAATGAAATGCATCAAGTGTTCTTCTGGTGATCCTTCCCCGTTAAATTTTTGAAAGTCCGGGTGCTTGAAATTGGTTGAAAACGGAACGTCTTCCACTTATCTTAGATACGGTGTTCGGTATCTGAAACGGCCAGTGTTTTCCCGCTCCCTTTCCGTCCTTACAGTTTCTTCGACGACCTGTCTTATGTCATCATGCGTTATTGCTCTCGTCACTGGAATAGACTCTCGTGATCCAATTCCTTAAGGACGAGGACCTTCCTGTTGGCTTCCTTGCCCATTCGTTGCCCCCATCATCAGTGGAGCCGCTATTTTGGCTACATTATGCGCCAAAGTAGCTAAAGCTTCCCTGAGATTCCGACACTCCTCCATTAACGTTCTTTGTGCTTCAGCCATTTGGTTGACGCGATCTTCTATCGTCGGAATATTCTCTCTATTCGTCTCAGCCATATGCACCGTAGCCTCTTTACTGCTTATCGAAGCCGTTGTTGGGGTAAAATGAGAGTATGTCGATGCGGCAGGGCTTGTAAAGAGGGGAAAGATCGGAGTCTCATTCGATTTTTGCGTGCTTGCTGTGTTGCTAACTGACCAGGGTGATACAATCTTTGGTAAGCTTTCCTTAGCTGACACGGGAGTTGGTGAACCAGTTAACGGTGCCTTGCCTTTCTGCTCTTTTACCACTTGTTCCTTGGAGCGACCAGTGCCGGAAAATCGCGCGACAGAAACTGTGGGCCTGTCTGCCTAGGGTATCTCGCAGGAGGAGCAAGCTCAGGGTTCTTCCTGACTGTACTGCGCGTTATCGGTCCCCTGGTCTTTGACAAAGATAAGTTCACTTTATGATTCCTCGTATTCCTTGCTCTTGCCTTGCGTGACAGGACCATGGTCCAATCTCCGTTACTTTCCTGCGGTTGAGGTGAAGCGGATATGACTTCGACTGTCATTCGAGTCATTGTACTCTTGCTGGTAGGATGCAGACTCCTGCACTTTGGGGTGCCAGTTGGCGCGTATTCCACTATAAACCCCGTGGGAGTGAAGCGAAAATTCACTTTCCTCGTAAAGCTAGCCATCAGTTGTAGGTTGCAGTTGAACTCAGGTACCTTCAGTAATAAAGCATTCGTGAAATTAGTATATAAAGAGATAATTGTGAACGATCTTAGAGATGAAGAGGAGGATGTTCCCACTGAGAGTCGCCATTTTGGCGCCTAGAAGACTCTAAAAGGTGACAATCGCGTCTACACCTTTTTCCATATGCTAAGTAAGATAATAAAGAGATATGTCCCCAGCAGAGTCGCGATTTTGTTTTAACAAGAAAACAAATGCGTTTCCGTTCTTGGGATATCATCTTACTTAATCATGATAAAGGGAAAGTGCAAAGACGATCATCACATTTTATTAATTCTAAGTTCATTTACATCCTTTAATCTCCCTTGATTCTAAGATACATTCATTTAAATATGTATAAACATTAAAACATAAAGTTCAAATAGCAAAGTCGGCAGCATTTCAGCTTAGATCTCGAACTTCTTCAAAGACTTAGGAGGAATTGTGGATTGAATCTATCCTTCTTTTAGGGAAACACAGATTTCGACAACCTCCCGGTGCTTGTTTCAATCATCTCCTATGACTTAGGAGGAATTGCACTTCAAAGGCTCATATCCTTTAGCATTCGAACAGGAGAACTCAGAGATATCTCCTATTTTCGACAGCATAACGAATCTTAAGCATGACAGACTGCAGAATACACTGATTGCGCGGACCCGCGCAAAGCACATGGCTTGCGCGGTCCTGCGCAAAGCTTCTAGGCTGCAATGGCCCTGCGCAGTCCTGTGTAAAGACTTCTGGGCTATTGCCCATACCTTCAATCTTCTCGCTCCGCTTTGTCTTCTCTTCGTAATCTTTAATCGATCCATAATCAAGGAAGGAATGGGGTATTTATAGGCACTCACACGTGCGAGAAACCCCATTCTTAGCGATGTGGGACAAAAACATACTACACTCATTTTGTCTATCAATGTAGTGTGATATTGTCTGCGCAGTTCTGCGCAAAGGATTTTGTTTGCGAGGTCCCGCGCAAAGTGTATGTCTTGCGAGGTTCCGGGCAAAGTCTGCTTCTTGCGTAAAACCCCTTTACAGCTTTCTCTTCTTTCAACCTCTCTTTCTCAATCTCTTAATCTTCTTTTGTTCCTTTTTTCTTCATAATTTTACTCCTCAACATCCACCCTTAAAATTTCTAAGGGTTTAATGGTGGATGTTTAAACCCACTATTTCTAAAATGTGATCCACCTGATCCGAGATCTGTCTTATTTTTAGTCTCAAGCCTAAAATATGAGCTTGCCAAAAGGTTTTACGGTTTGGATGTAATACATGCATCATGGTAGGTCTCATGGGGATGGACGGCATAGATAAAACACGTGCCTCATGGTGGGGGTCCACTTGAACTTTAGATCTTACTCATTCTTTTCTCATGCCAAATGATCTCTCCTAAAATGATTGGAAGGTATGGATATAACTCATGCATCATGGTAGGGTCCACCCGTGTTATGGCAGACGGCGTGGATAAGACATTCATCATGAGGGGTGCATTGCCTATGAACGGTGTGGATAAATACCACATTAATCAAGGCAGGCCCCACAGGCCTTGGTTAAGTAAGTACAGTAGCCATATTGCTACAGTGAGGTCCACCACCCACCCCACTTCCCACACGTGGGGATAGAGTGGATAAAGTACTTACATCAGTGGGTCCCTCATGGGGCCCACAATTATATTTATTTTCCACCCAGCCCATTGTAATGTTTATTTTCCTACCAACTTGTTGATGAGATCATGTGGCCCTGGGGCCCACCATAATGTTTATTTTCCACCCAACCGGTTGATAGGGTCACGTGGACCTGAGGCCCACCACAACGTTTGTTTTCCATCCAATCTTGTCCAGAGGTCACATGGACCCAGGTGACGTGAAAAGACAATTTTCATATTAATACAAAACTTTCGTCACCCAAAAAGGGATCAATGGTAGACGTTCAATCATCACTATTTCCTTGCCATGTGGGCCACTGTAACACCCTGAAAATCGGAGGTCGTGTATAAACTCAACTCCCGAGTTCCAAACCGTCACTTATGCAACAAAAATGATTATGATTCAATGTTGTCTGATTTAAAGCATTCACATGAGTAAAAGTATACCAAAACTGCAATTCATACTTCAGATCCAGTGATAAAAGCAAGCGGAAGACTAAACAATATATATATCACTGTATGGAAAAACAAAGTAGATCTCATCTGTCTCTAAGGTATGAATACATCTCTGAGTCTCATATACATATACATGAACAAAATGACATGTTCAAAATAGTCTCACTGAAGTCCCATCAATCCAGGTCGCCTACGTAAAGCCATCATGATACTGCATGTACGAGAACTCGTCCTGGTCCTCGTCGAAGTCTGGCTCTGCCTCCTGGATCTCAGCCTCACCTGCATCTACAACAGGGTCTGGTGGGTGTTGCAAACACCATCCCGTAACATGGGAGTGAGTGATCAACTCAGTGGAATCATAGAGCAAAGATTAGCATGTTCACAAATCAATCATGCGATAATAGTAAAGCAATAAATCAGACAATCCTAATACTGTTGTTAATGCAAGATGATATGACATGATGTATGCCCTCACCGACGATCTCTCTCATACAGCAACATCTTACGACCGCGTCATGCCACACTCCCTAGAGTGCTCCACATCTTCCAGGCACATGCAATGTTATGGTGATATGATTTTCGAGTTGTTATTAGTCCATTCAAACAGCAGGATTGGGAAACTAAGGTACTTCCCTTGTATCAATCCCAACACAGATCCTGTCTAAGGCCGTCACTCCTAGTAATCTCATACGATGTATATTTTGTAGGTCGCTGCAAGGGCTTCCAGGGCTGTTGCTCGCACTGTTGCACCGCTCCCCCATCACCTTATCAATACAGGCCTACTGTACTCTACTGCTACTGAAGGGACGTCGCCTCCCGTAGACTCAGAATACGCTCGCGGTCACTACAAAGGACTAGTCGCCTGATCAGTGTAGGCCGACAGCTAGAATATAGTGTCCCATACCACCATAATCTGCTCACGAGACTAGGTGCTCACTGGTCACTACGGGGAGGTTTGTGGCCCCAGCGTAGGCCGACAGCTCGACCACGGTGTCCCATACCACCATGCCCGGCTCATGAGTCTTCGTGGATCAAGGTACCATGGTTAATAAGGTTTACAATGGTAAGTTCAGTACCCTAGGTTCAAGCAGTTCTGACTCATACAAGGTGAACATACATCGGCCAGTCGGGTTACTTGACGGGCTCGACTAGCGCGATCGCATCTCATGTCGAATGACATGAAGTGCATAAAACACTCGCGTGGCCTAACCACTGCCGCCAACTTCAAACACGACTCGCGTTCATCGACGCGTCGTTCGTGGCCAAGACCATCCAGCCACGAATTCGATCGTTTACCGACTGCCTGGACTAAGTATAGTCCCAAGCAATTATGGAATCACATCAGCAATTTATATAGGAATATTGGAATTGAAATACAATCATGTGAGCATGTTAACACATGTTATAAGATTCAACTTAAGTAACTCTTCAAACACATATATTTCATGCATGTAATGAAATCATGCATATAGTCAACATGTAGGAAATCATTTAGGTCAGCATATTAATTGAGAAATCAATCTCAAACTATCTCATAACATCATTTAATTCAATACATACTAATACAAGCATTTATACAAACACATACACTACACACTCAAGTCTACATATAGTATGTCGACCCGAAGTGCGTAATTTGGCGAATCTCTTCACCAAACTAATTATGCACGTATTCCTAACTTCCTAATGTGACAACAAACCATGTCAATCACATCAGCAAAATATGAATGTAAACTGTACTTCCTACAAATGATTAAAATGCCCTAAATCTCATATTCTTCGTTAGTTTACGAAACAGAAAATGGAGAGCATGTTGTACATGTCAAACGGCGATGGCGTCAATAATCTACTGTTAAACGACATTGAAAGTGTTGGAAACCGTCAATCAAAGCGTCTAAAATCATTACCTAGTCTCTTAGAGACGTGTCGTTTCGAACGGAGCGTATATGCTTTGTCTACGGCGATAAGAGAACCTGTTTTACAAGATCTATTGGTTAAAAAGCTATGGATCTTAGTGATCCCCAAATCAACAACTTCTAGGGTTGTTTCATACCTGAAAAAGTGGAAGAATCACCAGCTTGGTGATCAGGAGATGTTGCTTAGGCACTAGCAACAGGTGGCTCAAAGGCTGGAGAAATCTATCTCACTCTCTCTCACAAACTCTCACCTTTTCTCTCTCCCAATCTAGGGTTTCTTGCAATTTCAGATGGGAGAGAGGAGTGAGGGTTTAAACCCCTTTTATATGATTAAAAATGCCGGAAACAGGCTCCGGAACGAAGTTTACTTAGTGCATATCCATTTCGGGGCTGTTTCGGTCCAAAAGATGCTTTCTGGTGGTCCCCTAGTCGAATGCGATCGGACTTAAGCTCATGCGTACCAGATATAGCACGTATTAAGTTTTCAGTCTGGCAGGGTTCGCAGATCGCACGTGGCGGACCAGTTTCAATTCAGCGGTCACCGCATGTAGATCAGGACTGAAAGTCTCATGATATAAAATAGAAATTTCTCCTGATCCGAGGGTGTAATCTGGATGAATTCTGACGGTCAGAACACTCAATACTGACGCGTCAAGTAGTGTGCCAGATTTGAATTTGAAATTCCAACTATGTCCCTATTCGCACTCTCTTCGGTCCGGGCTCAATGAAATAGCCTGTGATTATCGGTTTGACTTGATTTTTGAAATGAGTGTCAATTCCAGCTAGGCGGTTCTAACGGTCTAAGATAGGAGGTATCGGACTTTCGACGTGCGGTCTAGATCCAATATAAAAATTCAAAGCGGTCCAGAGAACAAACCGGTTTAGAGTTTGATCCGAGGCTTTAGAGCATTATAGCACCATTGGTTCCACTCGCTTTGGGTCTTGTAGAACGTATTTAAAGTGATCAGGGACTATTTCCCAGCCACTCCAGCGTTGCACTAGGTAACTTACGCTTAATTTTCATAGAAATTTATTCTACGCGATTTCGGGTCGAGTTGGTACTCGAGCCCAAGTACGAATTTTTCACGGGCGTTACAATCTACTCCCCTTAACAAATAATTTTATCCTCGAAATTTGTACCTTTTCGTACTCCTTGAGAAGCTGTGGGTAGGTCTTTCTGATCTCGGCTTCTGTCTCCTAGGTAGCCTCCTCCTCAGAGTGATGCGTCCATAATACCTTCACAAGGGGAATCACCTTGCTACGCAGTACCTGCTCCTTCCTGTCTAGGATACGTGTCGGTCGCAAGATATATGTAACATCCTCTCCTAACTGCACCTGCTCCCATCTGATGATATGGGAAGGATCAGCAACGTACTTCTTCAGCATAGAAACATGAAATACGTTGTGAACGCTCGCGAGAGGCGTGGGTAAAGCCAATCAGTAAGCCACCGCTCCCACACGATCGAGGATCTGGAATGGACCAATGAATCGCAGTGCCAACTTCCCCTTCTTCCCGAACCGAAGGACTCCCTTCATAGGGGAAACTCGCAAAAACACATGATCCCCAACTGTGAACTCTAGTGGCCTCCGTCTCCTATCGGCGTAACTCTTCTGTCTGCTCTGCGCTGCAAGAAGCCGACGTCGAATAATATCAATCTTCTCTGACGTCGCCTGTACTAACTCTGGGCCAATCAAGCTACGCTCACCGACCTCTATCCAGCAATGCGGTGCGTGACAAGGTCGCCCATACAGCGCCTCATAAGGTGTCATACCGATACTCGTCTGAAAGCTGTTGTTGTACGCAAACTCCGCATATGAAAGACAATCATCCCAACTGTCCTTGAAGTCCAATGCGCAAGCTCGTAACATGTCCTCTAAGATCTGGTTCACCCGCTCTGTCTATCCGTCTGTCTGTGGGTGGAAGGCAGTACTGAACTTCAACTTCACACCCATAGCCTCCTGAATGCGAGTCCAGAAAATAGAAGTGAACCACGTGTCTCTGTCCGACACGATCTCCAGCAGAACTCCATACAGACGCACAATCTCTCTGATGTACAATCTAGCCAGCTCATCTGTAGAGTTCGTAACTCTAATCGGTAGGAAGTGCGCCGACTTCGTCAGACGGTCGACGATCACCCAAATGGAATCATGTCCCTTCCTCGTCTTCGGCAACCCAGAAATGAAGTCCATGGAAATGAAATCCCACTTCCACTCTACGATCGACATAGGCTGCAAAAGTCCAGGTGGTCGGCGATGCTCTGCCTTCACCTGCTGACAAGTCAGGACAACGGGACACGAACTCAGCTATGTGGGTCTTCATACCTTCCCACCAATACGTCCTCTTCACGTCACGATACATCTTCGTGCTGCCTGGATGCATCGCGAGTCTAGTACAATGCGCAGCCTCGAGAATCTCTCGTCTCAAGTCAGGGACATCTGGGACGCATAGGCAGCCACGATAACGTAAGCCCCCATCTATACCAACTCGCCAGTCGGTGTCTGCATCATCACTGGACTGCTCTCGAAGCTTAGTCAGACGCGCATCGTCCCTCTGCGCCTCGATGACTCGGTCATCGATCTGGGATCGCACCTGTACATGTGCGATGAACTCAAACGGCTCCTCTACGGTGAGTTTCTGCTCAAAGTCTAGCAAAAACTCAACCATATCCCACTCAGCAACCATCAACGGAGCTGCAAACTCTATCGCCTTCTTGCAGCTCAACGCATCAGCCACAAGGTTCGCCTTCCAAGGATGGTAAGAGACTTCAAACTTGAAGTCCTTCAACGTCTCCATCCATCGCCGCTGCCTCATATTCAAGTCTCGCTGCGTGAATATGTACTTGAGGCTCTTGTGGTCGCAAAAGAGCTCGAACTCCTCTCCGTAGAGGTAATGTCCCCAGAGTCTCAGTGCGAATATAACGGCTGCCAACTCTAGGTCGTGTGTAGGGTAATTCTCCTCGATCCGAGCAATGCGATCATCTCTCGTAGCCTGCGCAGAAGGAGGAGGGCTCTCATCTGTATCCTGAGCCTCCTCTTCTGCCTCTTCCTGAACTTCTTCCTGAACCTCTGCTCGAGGTTCTTCTTCGCTTTGATCTTCCTCATCATCAAAGTCATCCTCGCTGTCCTCCTCAAGCTGATTTTCACGGTACTGCGACCCAATCTTCATCTTGACCATAGTCGACTCATCAATGGTATGATTCGAAACTGGCAATTTCGGCCCAAGTCTATAGGCAAACTCAAGCGCAATCTTGCAAATTAGTCGGCCAAAAGGAAGCGATTCGGATGTTCTTCTTGACTTGGCTATTAGGATTATCTGTCGTAAGATGAAAGTGGCCATACATACGTTCTCTCCCTGGGCCACTAGATACAGAAAATCAACCATAAGGCGTGTACATTCAATGCTATTCGTCGACCTGGGATAAACATTGTACGTGCAGATATGGTGCAACAGGCACAAATCATCAGACATATACGTCGCCTTTAGGCTATTATTAGGCTACCATGGAACCAACTTACCACACAGAAACCTGGTGCGGCGATCTCGTTCACGCCTACTCCTCAGATTCTTCTCACTAGGATGAACATCACCAAGAGGCACGTTCAGAAGTCGCGCAATCAGTCGCACATCAATCGTAGCCATCCGATCTCTACCAAAAGAGATTTTAAACTGCAATGGCTCCAAGGTAGGATTCTGGATACTAGCATAGAAGGCACGAACAGTGCTCACATTAGCATGAGAGCAAGCTTCAAAGATCGGACCCCAATGCGCAGCTTCAATGCGCTCGAACAATAAAAATTCACTGAACAGTCACCCTTCCACGTCTGCCTCAAATAACACTTTGTGATCAGTGTATTGGCCATGAGGCATCTCTGATAGAATTACTCACCCAAGGTGAGCATGGGGATCCAAATCCCGCTTTGTACGACACTCTAGGGCTGCAGCTGGACCTGCGGCGGCGCTTGAACTTACGGCACCACCCCGCGGTCTTCTCGATTGAGCAGGGCGGCTTGGCCCAGCCTCTTCTGTTACGATTTTCCTTTTACCCATCAAAGATATGATGGATGAGAGTGATAAAAGGCCTAAAATGGCTTCTACGAAAGCCATGGAAAATGGAGAAAATACGGAGAAGTGGCTGTCCAATCTGAAAAAAGGAAATCTAGGCATTGTAGAGGGATGCTTCAAGCTTCCCAAGGATGTATTTTCAAGGAGAAATGGAAATGGAAAAGTAGAATGGAGCACCTCACGATTTCAGCTCGATTTGGGAGTTTTTGGAGCTCCAAATGATGAAATCTTCAAGGGGAAGGGCTGCCGACTCCAAAGGAATGATGGATGATGGTCATTTTTGGCCAAGGAGGGATCTAGGGATGATTTGGAATCCCGAAATTTGGAGATGATTGCTAGAAAATGAAAATAGGGCTATGGGGAGGCCTGTTTGTGAAGGAGGGGTATGTTTTGGGGGTTTTTGTTGGACGGGACATATATGGGGAGGGTATACATGGGATTTAAGGGCGTGCGCCCGAAAACCAGTTCAAATGGGCCCACTTGTACGGTGAATCATCACCGGCATCACCGATCCGGTGATGCATCCGGTCGGTGGGGCCAGATGGGTTTGGTCCCCCATGGTCCAAGGACCCCAGATATATATGGTTCGATCCCTGGTTCATAGTATTTTGACCTACATAGGCCCAAACATGTGTTCGGGGCTTTCCGGGACCATTCTGCAATCTCGAATACAAAACCCTATCATGTAGCATATGATTTTGGGGTAGAAGGATCCAGTACATCCATCTAGATCCTTAGTTGCTAAATAAAGTGAAGTTAGAATGGCTTTATGGCCATTTTACATGAAATTTTACTATTCACTATAAAATTTTGTGAAAGTATTATTTTGTGTTATATTCACATTAGGTTTGATGCATAACATGAAATGAATAAGAAAGAAATGAATATTGGAGTGGTGACAGGAAGAATTTTGAAGATTTTTGGTGAAACGGGGTTTTTAAGCCCTGACGATTGAATACAGGAGTCATGGTCATCCCACGGCCCAAGAATTTAATTTTACAGGTTTAAAATCGTTCAAAGAATGTCTCAAACTGACTTCCTACAGCTTAGGAGCTATTCGGGTTGCTTTATGCGACCCGAGATGCGTTACAGACTCGATCGTGCGATCGATTCGAATGGACTTCGCCTATTGGCGAATTTGTGATCCTAGAAGTGTTTCTAGACCCTTCTCGCACCCACCTAAGTCAAAGGAAGCGACAACTTACGTCGTGAGACCATAACCCAGGCCCAGTATACTTTTATTCACGCTCTGATACCAACTTGTAACACCCTGAAAATCGGGGGTCGTGTATAAACTCAACTCCCGAGTTCCAAACCATCACTTATGCAACAAAAATGATTATGATTCAATGTTGTCTGATTTAAAGCATTCACATGAGTAAAAGTATACCAAAACTGCAATTCATACTTCAGATCTAGTGATAAAAACAAGCGGAAGACTAAACAATATATATATCACTGTATGGAAAAACAAAGTAGATCTCATCTGTCTCTAAGGTATGAATACATCTCTGAGTCTCATATACATATACATGAACAAAATGACATGTTCAAAATAGTCCCACTGAAGTCCCATCAATCCAGGTCGCGTACGCAAAGCCATCATGATACTGCATGTACGAGAACTCGTCCTGGTCCTCGTCGAAGTCTGGCTCTGCCTCCTGGATCTCAGCCTCACCTGCATTTACAACAGGGTCTGGTGGGTGTTGCAAACATCATCCCGTAACGTGGGAGTGAGTGATCAACTCAGTGGAATCATAGAGCAAAGATTAGCATGTTCACAAATCAATCATGTGATAATAGTAAAGCAGTAAATCAGACAATCCTAATACTGTTGTTAATGCAAGATGATATGACGTGATGTATGCCCTCACCGACGATCTCTCTCATACGGCAACATCTTACGACCGCGGCATGCCACACTCCCTAGAGTGCTCCACATCTTCCAGGCACATGCAATGTTATGGTGATATGATTTTCGAGTTGTTATTAGTCCATTCAAACAGCAGGATTGGGAAACTAAGGTACTTCCCTTGTATCAATCCCAACACAGATCCTGTCTAGGGTCGTCACTCCTAGTAATCTCATACGATGTATATTTTGTAGGTCGCTGCAAGGGCTGTCAGGGCTGTTGCTCGCACTCGTTGCACCGCTCCCCCATCACCTTATCAATATAGGCCTACTGTACTCTACTGCTACTGAAGGGTCGTCGCCTCCCGTAGACTCAGAATACGCTCGCGGTCACTACAAAGGACTCGTCGCCTGATCAGTGTAGGCCGACAGCTAGAATATAGTGTCTCATACTACCATAATCTGCTCACGAGACTAGGTGCTCACTGGTCACTACGGGGAGGTTTGTGGCCCCAGCGTAGGCCGACAGCTCGACCACGGTGTCCCATACCACCATGCCCGGCTCATGAGTCTTCGTGGATCAAGGTACCATGGTTAACAGGGTTTACAATGGTAAGTTCAGTACCCTAGGTTTAAGCAGTTTTGACTCATACAAGGTGAACATACATCGGCCAGTCGGGTTACTTGACGGGCTCGACTAGCGCGATCGCATCTCAAGTCGAACGACATGAAGTGCATAAAACACTTCGCGTGGCCTAACCACTGCCGCCAACTTCAACCACAACTCGCGTTCATCGACGCGTCGTTCGTGGCCAAGACCAGCTAGCCACGAATTTGATCGGTTACCGACTGCTGGACTAAGTATAGTCCCAAACAATTATGGAATCACATCAGCAATTTATATAGGAATATTGGAATTGAAATACAATCATGTGAGCATGTTAACACATGTTATAAGATTCAACTTAAGTAAATCTTCAAACACATATATTTCATGCATGTAATGAAATCATGCATATACTCAACATGTAGGAAATCATTTAGGTCAGCATATTAATTGAGAAATCAATCTCAAACTATCTCATAACATCATTTAATTCAATACATACTAATACAAGCATTTATACAAACACATACACTACACACTCAAGTCTACATATAGTATGTCGACCCGAAGTGCGCAATTTGGCGAATCTCTTCGCCAAACTAATTATGCACGTATTCCTAACTTCCTAATGCGATAACAAACCAAGTTAATCACATCAGCAAAATATGAATGTAAACTGTACTTCCTACAAATGATTAAAATGCCCTAAATCTCATATTCTTCGTTAGTTTACGAAACAGGAAATGGAGAGCATATTGTACATGTCAAACGGTGATGCCGTCAATAATCTACTGTTAAACAACATTGAAAGCGTTGGAAACCGTCAATCAAAGCGTCTAAAATCCTCACCTAGTCTCTTAGAGACGTGTCGTTTCGAACGGAGCGTATACGCTTCGTCTACAGCGATAAGAGAACCTGTTTTAAAAGATCTATTAGTTAAAAAGCTATGGATCTTAGTGATCCCCAAATCAGCAACTTCTAGGGTTGTTTCATACCTGAAAAAGTGGAAGAATCACCGGCTTGGTGATCAGGAGATGTTTCTTAGGCACTAGCAACAGGTGGCTCGAAGGTTGGAGAAATCTATCTCACTCTCTCTCACAAACTCTCACCTTTTCTCTCTCCCAATCTGGGGTTTCTTGCAATTTCGGATGGGAGAGAGGAGTGAGGGTTTCATTCCCTTTTATAAGCTTAAAAATGCCGGAAACAGGCTCCGGAACGAAGTTTACTTAGTGCATATCCATTTCAGGGCTGTTTCGGTCCAAAAGATGCTTTCTGGTGCTCCCCTGGTCGAATGCGATCGGACTTAAGCTCATGCGTACCAGATATAGCACGTATTAAGTTTTCAGTCTGGCAGGGTTCGCAGATCGCACGTGGCGGACCAGTTTCAGTTCAGCGGTCACCGCACGTAGATCAGGGCTGAAAGTCTCATGATATAAAATAGAAATTTCTCCTGATCCGAGGGTGTAATCTGGATGAATTCTGACGGTCAGAACGCTCAATACTGACGCGTCAAGTAGTGTGCCAGATTTGAATTTGAAATTCCAACTGTCCCTATTCGCACTCTCTTCGGTCCGGGCTCAATGAAATAGCCTGTGATTATCGGTTTGACTTGATTTTCGAAATGAGTGTCAAGTCCAGCTAGGCGGTTCTAACGGTCTAAGATAGGAGGTATCGGACTTTCGACGTGCGGTCTAGATCCAATACAAAAATTCAAAGCGGTCCAGAGAACAAACCTGCTTAGAGTTTGATCCGAGGTTATAGAGTATTTTAGAGTCGTTGGTTCTACTCGATTTGGGTCTTGTAAAACGTATTTAAAGTGATCAGGAACTATTTCCCAGCCACTCCAGCGTTGCGCTAGCTAACTTACGCTTAATTTCCATAGAAATTTATTCTACGCGATTTCGGGTCGAGTTGGTACTCGAGCCCAAGTACGGATTTTTCACGGGCGTTACAGCCACTTGAGCCGCTTATACAACTGATTTTTGGGACAGCTTGCTGCCTTGAGGGGGCCTTTAAAATCCATGGTGTGGATGTTTCACATACATGACGATGGAACCTGTAGTGGGGCCCACAGTCCAAGCATCCAAGCAGAGGACGTTGCTTGCTGCAGCGTCCTGGACATTGACAGCAACAGCGTCCCTGTTTGTTGATTTTTATTGTTTTTGGAAAAATCTGATTTTATAAGGAATTTCCTAGTTGAGGCCAGCATTAGGCATATCCACTCCAGTCAGTGGATCATACAGCTCATTACAAGCTAAATGAGCCCAATATCCAAGGCATTTTAGCCTATAGAAGACTTTAAAGTGTGTTTTAACGGTAAAAATCACTATTTTCTATACTATGGCCCGTCGGACATTTGGATTGGCTTTATTTTTCGGCTCAATGCCTAAAATGAGCTCGAGAATGGGATGGACGGCGTGGATCAGTCCCATACGTCAAGGTGGGGCCTGCATGAGCAGCCACCCCAAAAGCTCAATTACATATATTATATTATTATTTTTATCTTGCTAGTACATACCCATGTCAGTACACGCACTCCATGTTAGCTACCCCTGCTGCCTCACGTCCAGCGTCCAGGGACGCTGGACGACATGGATATAACACAGGCATCATGGTGGGTCCCACACGGACGTGGCCCACCATGCATGCATATATATATATCAATATAATATAAATATATTACATATATTTAGTCTAATGGATGAAATCTCCCTAAAATGTGATGGGTCACTCCGTCTGATGGATGGAGTAGATTTAACACAATTCGATGGGGCCCACTATTTTCAAGGGAGAGAAGGAGAGAGAGAGAGAGAGAGAGAGAGAGAGAGAGAGAGAGAGAGAGAGAGAGAGAGAGAGAGAGAGAGAGAGAGTTACAGTGAGATGAGGGACCCCGCCACTATGGGCCCCCCTCTTGAATAAATCACATACATCAAAATGGGTCCCACCTATAAGTGGGCCCTAAATTAAGAAATAACGGTGGATCATCCACCTCTATGCCTTCTTTTTACTCCCTTAGGCTTGTAAGCTTGTAACATCCCGAAAATCGGGGGTCGAGTAAAAACTCCACTCCCGAGTTCCAAAATGTTATTTATGCAACATAGATATGTATGATTGAATGTTGTCTGTGATAATGTATAAAACATGAGTGAGATTAAGCCAGAACAGCATATCATACTCCAGAGACTATTAAATTTGCAAGCGAAAGACTGCAATAGTAGGTATAACATATGTAAATTGTTGTATGTCTCCAGAGTGTGAACATATTACCAAGTTATATACATACATGTATGCTCCAAAAGTGAACAAAGGAATATACATGAGTGCTCTAAAAATATAAAAAGACAAGTGTCAAGGTATCTAATCAACCTCCCTGTAATCCCGTCAATCAGATCACGCATAAAGGAGGAATCCTCCTCATCATCATCAAGTCCAGCTCTGCCTCGCAGGCCACGCCATCATCTGCAATTACAATAGGGACTGGTGGGTGTCCGGAAACACCATCCCGTAACATGGGAGTGAGTGATCAACTCAGTGGGATAAGAGAGCAGAGATTAGCATGTTATCAAATCAATCATGCGATAATAGTAAAGCAGTAAATCAAACAATCCTAATACTGTTGTTAATGCAATATGACATGACGTGATGTATGCCCTCACTGACGATCTCCCTCATACGGCACCATCTTCGTCCGCGGCATGCAATCAACCCTCAAGTGCTCCACATCTTCCAGGCACATGCAATGGCATGGTGATATGATTTCTGAGTTATTATTAGTCCATTCAAACAGCAGGATTGGGAAACTAAGGTACCTCCCTTGTATCAATCTCAACACAGATCCTATCTAGGGTCGTCACTCCTAGTAATCTCATACGATGTATATTTTGTAGGTCGCTGCAAGGGCTGCCAGGGCTGTTGCACGCACTCGTTGCTCCGCTCCCCCATCACCTTATCAATACAGGCCTACTGTACTCTACTACTACGGAAGGATCGTTGCCTCCCGTAGACTCAGAATACGCTCGCGGTCACTACAAAGGGCTGCCAGGGCTGTTGCTCGCACTCGTTGCACCGCTCCCCCATCACCTTATCAGTGTAGGCCGACAGCAAGAATATAGTGTCCCATACCACCATAATCTTCTCACGAGTGTAGGTGCTCACTGGTCACTACGGGGAGGTTTGTGGCCCCAGCGTAGGCCGACAGCTCGACCACGGTGTCCCATACCACCATGCCCGGCTCATGAGTCTTTATGGATCAAGGTACCATGGTTAACAGGGTTTACAATGGTAAGTTCAGTACCCTAGGTTCAAGCAGTTATGACTCATACAGGGTGAATATATAACGGCCAGTCGGGTTACTTGACGGGCTCGACTAGCACGATCGCATCGCAAGTCGAACGACATGAAGTGCATAAAACACTTCGCGTGGCCTAACCACTGCCGCCAACTCCAACCCGACTCGCTTTCATCGACGCGTCCTTCGTGGCCAAGATAAGCTAACCACGAATTCGCTCGGTTGCCGACTGCCTGGACTACGTATAGTCCCAAACACATATGAATCCACGTCAGCGATCATGTGAGAGTATTGGAAATGAAACACAACCATGTGAGCATGTTAACACATGTTATATTGTACAACTTAAGTAAATCATATAACACATGCCTTTCGTACATATAATGAACTTATGCATATCGCCAATATATAGGAAATCATTTCCATCAGCATATTAATTAAGAATTCAATCTCAAACTAAATCAAAATGAAATCATCAAGCACATGTTATAACATACAGCTTAAGCGAATCGTCAAGCACATGCATTTCATTCATATCATGAAATCATGCATATGGCTAACATGTAGGAAACCATTTACACCAGCATATTAATTGAGAAATCAATCTCATACTAATTCATAACACCATTTAATTCAATACATACTAATACAAGCATTTATACAAACACTTACACTACACACTTAAGTCTACATATAGTATGTCGACCCGAAGTGCGCATTTAGGCGAATCTCTTCGCCAAACTAATTATGCACGTATTCCTAACATTCTAATGTGACAATAAACCATGTCAATCACATCAGCAAAATATGAGTAAAAACAGTACTTCCTACAAATGACTAAAATGCCCTAAATCTCATATTCTTCGTTGGTTTACGAAACAGGAAACGGACAGCATGTTGTACATGTCAAACGGCGTTGCTGTCAAGAATCTACTATTAAACGACATTGAAAGCTTTGGAAACAGTCAATCAAAGCGTCTAAAATCCGCACCTTTTCCCTTTTTGGGGTGTGAGTTCGAACGGAGCGTATACGCTTTGTCTACGGCGAATAGAGAACCTGATTCACGAGTTCTATTAGTTTGCATGCTATGGAATGGAAAGAATCCCAAATCAGCAACTTCTAGGGTTATTCCTTACCTAAAAATGCGGAGAAATCACAGGCCAGGTGATCAGAGTGTGTTGCTTAGGCACTTGCAGCAGGTGGCACGAGCAGCAAGAAATTCTCTCCTACTCTCTCTCACAAACTCTCACCTTTTCTCTCTCCCAATCTAGGGATTTTTGCAAATTCGGATGGGAGAGAGGAGTGAGGGTTTCAACCCTTTTTATAAGCCCAAACTTGCCCGAAATAGGCTCGGGAACAAGTTTCACTTGAGGGGTAACCAAATCGGGGCTGTTTCGGTCCAAAAGGACATTTCTGGTGGTCCCCTGGTCGAATGTGATCGGACTTAAGCTCATGCATACCAGATCTAGCATGTATTAAGTTTTCAGTTCGGCAGGGTTCACAGATCGCACGTGGCGGACCAGTTTCAGTTCAGCGGTCACCGCACGTAGATCAGGTCTGCAAGTCTCATGATATGAAATAGAAATTTCTCCTGATCCGAGGGTGTAATCTGGATGAATTCTGACGGTCAGAACGCTCAATACTGACGCGTCAAGTCGTGTGCCAGATTTGAATTTGAAATTCCAATTCTGTCCCTATTTGCACTCTCTTCAGTTCGGGCTCAATGAAATAGCCTGTGATTATCGGTTGGACTTGATTTTCGGAATGAGTGTCAAGTCCAGCTAGGCGGTTCTAACGGTCTAAGATAGGAGGTATCGGACTTTTGTCGCGCGGTTTAGATCCAATACAAAATTTCAAAGTGGTCCAGAGAACAAACCGGTTTAGAGTTTGATCCGAGGCTTTAGAGCATTATAGAACCATTGGTTCCACTCGCTTTGGGCCTTGTAGAACGTATTTAAAGTGATCAGGGACTATTTCCCAGCTACTTTAGCGTCGCGCTAACTAACTTACACTTATTTTCCAAAGAAATGAATCCTACGTGATTTCTTTGACTATGGAATTGGGTTCTGAGCGATTTCTCAGGTGTTTTAGTTAACCCATTACCTAAGGACGTCTAATCCCAGATTGGCCAAAATTCGGGGTGTTACAAAGCTCCTTGCCTTCACTTTTGACGGTGGATGAAGGAATTTTGATGGTGGGGATGAGAGATGAGAGGGTGGGCCACACTTGGTGTTTTGGGGAAAACTTGGGAATGCTTAGACGTGTGGAGATTTTTTTATTGCTTGGGAGGTTTGGGAAAAGAGAGAGAGAGAGAGAGAGAGAGAGAGAGAGAGAGAGAGAGAGAGTGAAGTGATGGGATAATATGGGATGGGTGTGATGGGTGATGGGTGGAGTGATGGATGAATTGATGTAAGAGTTGACTTTGGGTAGCTTCTGTAAGAGAGAGGTAGGGGTAGGGTATGGGTTGTTATACTTGACTTGATGTGTGATGTGTACTTGATTGATGGGATTAATTGATTGATTGATGGGACATGTTGTAGAGATTCCCTCAAAACTCGTAACACGAGGCATTTTCTTTGAATTGAACGCGGGCTCACATCTTTTAACCTGGGTGTCGGTTTGGTGTGTGAGTCATGGCGTTGGAACCGTGGGGACAGCGTGGTCGCTAAGATACAAGTTTCAGGTCGAACTTGAAATTACGGTGAAGACCGCTTTTGTTGAAGTAGGAATAGGTCAGTATATCCTAGAGGGGGGTGAATAGGACTTTTTGAAATTTTTATAAATTATTAAAGATCCTTATCACACTAATCCTATCACAGAGTATTGATTAGGATTACTCAACCTTAACTCTACTGGCTTCCAAGCCTGATAGAGGATCCAATCACAAACTATTTAAAAGACAAACAATGTATAAATGAGATTGTGATGGATATGACTGTGTGTGCATAGGATGTGATCATATAGAAAGACATGCAAGGCAATCACATAAATGAAAGATAATATCAAACTCAAACACAGTCATTTTATAGTGGTTCGACGACTTTTCTACTCCACTCCCGGCTTCCACACTCAACCCTTGAGTGACCGAATTTCACTAAGGAGGTTTCCCATGGTTCACCTCAAACCTAAGGTTTTAAATTAGGTTTCTACTCGGTTCACCTCAAACCCTAGAGTTTTACTGGCGTACTCCTAACCAGATGTTTATTCCCATACAGGACAAGGGTCCACACAACGCACCCTGAGGTTTCTACTCGGTTCACCTCAAACCCTGGAGTTTTACTGGCGTACTCCTAACCAGATGTTTATGCTCTCCACAGAGCAAGGGTTCACACGCACGTACACTCCCGTCGAAGGCCTCCTTCGAGGACTTCAAATGGTGAGCAACACTTAAAGCCCAATCCTAAAAAGGAATGATCGCAAGTGTCCTCTGGACTCTTAGTACTTACAGATAAGTTGATGAGTCCCTTTCAGCATAATGATGAAGACCTTCTACTTGTTGATGAAGAGTCTTCAGCTCCCTTGATCCGCAACATGAAGATGTATAAATGCTAGGCTTAGGTTGGGTCAAGGTTATGATGGACTACCACTCTCTAAAGGTTTTCCTATAAGGAAGATAGAGAGGTTCCCATCATCTATGCATTCAAGGCATCCCAGCTCAATGATATGTCATTAAAGCATAGCTGAAGGATCCTTGAATACAGAAGTTCATTCCCCAATCCACTCTATAAGATATCAATGATGAGGGTGGATTGGAGGATGAACTTCTCGAGAGAAAGGACTTAGGTAAATGATAGGAAGGTTAAAACACACTAAAGCACTCTCTTCTTTCTCTACCAGCAATGAAGACAACTCTCTCTATTTATAGGCAAAAAGTTTCAACGGATATAAATGGTCATATTTATGACAGAGTTCGATATCATCGATTAGTCGTCAATATGATCGAGCGTATACTCTCGTTTGTATCGGCTGACCTCTTGATGATAAGAACTCAATTATCATTTCGTTTTTGGAAACCTTCTGTCGACTAGTCGATGGGATCGAGACACGCATTGATGTTATCGGATTTCGAACTCCGATTCCATCGAGCTATGGTTCGATTCTATCGACAGTTGAAAGACAAGAGAGAAGTCTTGAAGAATTTCAGGATCACAGATATGATCGGGGAACCAGTCGATGTCATCGAAATTTTTTACATCGATCATATTGGCGACCATTCGATGGGATAAAAAATCGTATAGATTTTATATGTAAGCTTGCTGGACGAATTATGTCCTGACTCGATCCAATCGACTTGGTCTCGATATGATCAATATATGAATATCGATTTATCAACAGGCACCCCGATCAACATTAAAAGCAACCTGAAATTCATGCCGCCCCACAGTCGATATGATCGACTGACTCCCAATATGATCGATATTTGAGTTCAGATTGAATCGGACAGTCATCGATATATTGAAGTAGATGATAGATTTCTTTAAAAAAATAGGGGCGCCGAAAGCAGTCTGTCGATACGATCGATCCACCTCAGATATGATCGATTTTTGAATATCGATGATATCGACTAGAAGGTCGATATATCGATAAATTGTCTAGAAGATTATTTGATTGCTGGACACTTTTTGTCCTCACTTGATTGTATCGATTGATATGCCGAGGACATCGACAGAGCTGTTCGATCATATCGAAAGGGGAATCGATATAATCGACAGTGTAAGAAAAACTTAGAAAAATTTCTTTTGGATAAAAAGTTTTCTTACACATAAACCCTAAGATGTTCTAGTTCTTTTTAAGGGTTTAATCACCTGGTGTTTTGAGACATGGGATGTGAGGCTATGATTTACCTTTTGGTGAGCTTCCACACATCCAGATGAGGCAGACGCTTGACTTGATCTTCTTGTTAGGTGCTATTGTCCGACTGACTCAACATACAACGTAATTGACAAACCAGGGCATGTAATAGGTGCACTTTCAGAACCGACTCTGTTATGCGGGACTTGGCTTAGGATCGAACGTAAACATCGGATACAAGTCGAGGATTATCGAAATTCGATCGAAAGAACTGCAGCAGCCTACGGAACGGTACGGACTAGGATACGAATCTTACAATTCTTCCCTACAAATTAAAATTTCATCCTCAAAATTTACACAATCATTGCAAGTAAACATAACTCATAATAGAAGAGAAAACAAGGAATTGTCATATAAAATTGGAGACAGCATATAACATAAATCATACAATCAATCATCAAAGAGATGGGGATAATGCTCTCGAATCTCAGCCTCGCGCTCCCAAGACGCCTCATCAACAAAAAGGTGACCCCACTAAACATTCACCAAGGGAATGACCTTGGTTCGGAGGACGTACTCCTTTCGATCAAGGATACGAACTGGTTGCTCAATGTAAGAAGTGTCCTCACAAACTTTCAGCGGCTGCCAATCGATAATGGGAACTATGCTTGACCCACACTTCTGCAACATAGAGATGTGGAAAACGTTGTAGACACCAGACAACTGAGGTGGTAAGGTAAGCCGATAAGCTAGGTACCGATGCACCCAGTGATCTCGAAAGGTCCTATGAATCCCGGGGTAAGCTTACCCTTCGCTCTAAATCAAATTACGCCCTTCATCAGCGAGACCTTGAGATACACTCTGTCCCCTTCTGCGAACTCCAAGGGTCGACGCTGGCGATTAGTAAAACTCTTTTGTCGGCTCTAAGCTATGCGCATCCTCTGACTGATGATATCAATAGCCTCTGACGTCTGCTGCACCAGCTCGGGACCTAGGAGATGCCACTCTCTGACCTCGATCCAACAACTCAGAGATTTGCACGGTCTATCATACAATGCCTCAAAAGGAGTCATGCAAATGGTCGCCTGATACCTATTGTTATATGCAAACTCAGCCAATTGTAGATGCTCATCCCAACTACCCCCGAAATCAATAGTGCAGGCACGAAGCATATCTTCAAATATCTGATTGACCTTCTCAGTCTGGCCATCGGTCTGTGGATGATATGCTGTGCTGAGCCGCAAATCAGTGGCCATAGCTCTCTGAAAGTTCTCCAAAATATGAGACGTGAACTTCGGGTCTTGATCTAAAATGATCGAGACAGGAACATCGTGCAGTCTCACGATCTTATCAACAAACAACCTGACTAGCCGATCCGAATGCCAAGTATCACGAATCGTAAGAAAATGTGTTGACTTCGTCAGACGGTCCACGATAACTCAGATGGCATCATGACTGCGTTGAGTCCTCGATAAGCCCATAATAAAGTTTGTTGATACATGCTCCCATTTCCATGTCGGGACACTCAACGGCTACAATAAACTAGGGGGTCTCTGATAATCGGCCTTGACACGCTGGCATGTGTCACACTCGGCCACAAAAATGGTAATCTGACTCTTCTTCCTTGCCCAAAAATACTGACTCCTCATATCACGGTATATTTTCATCGAGCCAGGGTGGATAGAAAACCACGATCGATGTGCCTCGGTTATAAGATCTCTGCATAACTCAGGAATATCCGGGACACACAATCGATCTCTAAAGTGAAATCCACCATCAGAACTAATCTGTCAGTCTGTCTGCCTCTACTCGGTAATCCTATAACGACTTATCTGTCTGTTGAGCCTCGATTACCCTTGCTAGAAGAGAGGGTTGAATCGACAGACTCAATAGCTGAACGATATAAGACTCAGACCAAAATCGAAGTTGTATTCTGCTATATCCTCAAGCATCATCCACTCCTGAATCATCATGTGTGCTACCAAGCCTCGTGGCTGACGGCTGAGGGCATCCGCTACCTCGTTCACCTTGGCTGAGTGGTACTGGAGGTCAAAATCATAGTCCTTGAGAAGCTCTATCCAACATCTCAGTCTCATGTTCAGCTCGGACTGAGAGAATAGATACTTCAAGCTCTTGTGGTCGGAGAAGAGCTCAAACCTGACCCCATAGAGATAGTGTCTCCACACCTTCAATGCGAAGACGACTGCAGCTTGCTCCAAATCATGTGTGGGGTAGTTCAACTCATGGACCTTGAGCTAATGAGACGCGAAGGCTACAGGCCTGCCGTGCTGCATCAGGATAGCACTTAAACCAACACGTGAGGCATCAGTAAACAAAACAAATCCATCACTCCCAAAGAGAAGAGTGAGGATAGGAGGGGACGTCAGAAGGTCCTTTAGATCCATGAATGCCCGCTCACATGCATCAATCCAAACAAAATCTACGCCCTTCCGAGTCAACCTGGTCAACGGGGTTGCAATACGGGAGAAGCCCTTAATGAAACGTCAATAATAGTCCACAAGCCAAGGAAACTGCGGATCTCGGATGCAGTCATGGCCTGGCCCCACAGACGCACTGCCTCAACCTTCGAGGGGTCCATTGCAACACCTTCCCTCGTCACCACGTGACCGAGGAATCTTACCTCCTCCTTCCAGAACTCGCACTTCTCCAGCTTTGCATACAGCTGGTGGGCACGGAGGGTCTGCAAAGCGATCTCCAAATGTTACATATGGTCCTCATGGGTCCTCGAATATATCAGAATATTGTCAATGAAGACCACAACAAACTGATCGAGATATAGACGAAAGACCCCGTTCATCAACTGCATGAAGACTGCGGGTGCATTGGTCAGTCCGAAGGACATGACCTGAAACTCAAAATGACCATAACGCATCCTGAAAGCCGTCTTCGGGATGTCCTCCCCTCAAAGCTGAATCTGATGATAATTGGAACGTAGGTCAATCTTTAAAAAGAACTGTGCACCCTGCAGCTGATTAAATAAATCATCTATACTCTGGAGCGGATACTTATTGTTAATCGTGACCCGGTTGAGCTCGCGCTAATCTATGCAGAGCCTCAACGAGCCATCCCTCTTCCTGATGAAGAGAATCAGCAGTCCCCAAGGTGAACTGCTCGGATGAATAAATCCCAACTCATGCGACTCATCCAATTGCCGCTGCAACTCACACAACTCCATCAGTGTCATACTGTACGGGGCCTTTGAAATAGGTGAGGTATAGGGCATAAGATCGATCTGGAACTCAATATGGTAACGCGACGGTAATCCCTGAATCTCCTAGAACACATCGGGGAAATCACAGTGTAACAGCACGGATTTTTTCCAACCTGGGATTAGACATCCTTAGGCAATGGGTCGACCATAGCACCTTGGTAACCTCTCAGAAACCAATTCCAAAGTCAAAGAAATCATGTAGAACCTAATTCCTTTAGAAAATAAGCGTAAGTTAGCTAGCCCTATGTTAGATTACCTGTGAAATTGTCCCTGATCACTTTAAATACGATCTGCAAGACCCAAAACTTGTAGAACCACTGACGCTATCTTACCCTGAAATCCTGGATCAAACTCTAAACCGGTTTGTTCTCAGGAATCCTTTGAAACTTTGTATTGGATCTAGACCGCGCGTCGAAAGTCCGATATCTACAATCTTAGACCGTTATGACCGCTTAGCTAGACTTGACAATCATTTCAAAAATCAAGCCCAACAGATGTTCAGAGGCTATTTCATTGAGCCTGGAGTGAAGAGAGTGAGAAATGGGTTAAGATTTAAAATTTTAATTCAAATCTGACACGTGACTTGGTGCGTATTATTAAGCGTTCTGACCGTTAGAATTCAGCCAAATTACACCCTCGGATCAGGAAAAATTTCTCTTTCATATCATGAGACTTGTAGACTTGATTTAGGTGCGATGACTGCTGAACTGAAACTAGACCTCCACGTGCAATCTATGAACTCTGCTGGACTGAAAACTGGGCGTGAGCAACATCCAGTGACTATGAGCTTAAGTCCGATCGCGTTCGACAAGGGGACCTTCCGAAATGCTCTTTTGGATCGAAACAACCCCGATTTGGTTATAACCTAAGTATACATTGTTCCTAAGTCTAAATAGGTGAGGTTTTAGCCTATATAAGGGCTTTAAACCCTCGCATATCTCACCCATCCGAATTTGCTAGAAACCCTAGCTAGAGAGAGAGAGAAAGTGAGAGATTGTGGGAGACCTTGTGAGAGATCTTCCTGCCGATTGCTCCACCCTTTGCACATACCGAAGCAACACGTTCGAATCACTTTCCCGGTGATTTCCAGCACACTTCTAGGTAAGGAAAACCCTAGCTACTTGCTGATTTAGGATTCCGTCGATTCAAATAGCAAAGTAGCTAATACATCTTGTGCATTAGGTCGCTGCTATGCTGTTGAGGAAGCGTATACGTTTCGTTCGAAACGATACACGTCTAGGGCAAAAGGTGCGGATTTCAGATGCTTTGATTGGCTGATTTCAAAGCTTTCCATGTCGTTTAATAGTAGATTAATGACGGCAACGCCGTTTGACATGTACAACATGCTGTCCATTTTCCGTTTCGTAAACGTACGGTAAATATGAGATTTAGGGTATTTTAGTCATTTATAGAAAATATAGTATACGTCTATATTTTGCGAAAATGATTGCCATGAGATTTTGTCATGTTATGATATTAGGAATACGTGTATGATCTGTTTGGCGAAGAGATTCGCCCTAACGCACATATTGGCTGACATATGCTATGTGGACTAATATGTGTAGACTAAGTGTTTGTTGAAATGTCTAAATCAATATGATTTATGCCTGTTATATGTTTTGAATGTAAGAACATGATTGTTGTGTATTAGACATCTCCTTGATATAAGGATTTGTCATATTATATGTTGAAATCAACATACGTTGAGTACGTTGGAGTTGTGTAGTCTGAGTGCTTGCATAAATGATTATAGTAGTAAGTACTGAGCTAATGTTCTTGTAAGTTAGAATTGAGAATGAATGCTCAATTAATATGATCATGTATATGATTTCCTCCATGTTATTATTGAATTGATTCCCTTATAGGTATGGAATCCATGTGTTTGGATGATTGCTTACGTTGTATGTATAATATGTTGATAACATGCTTGGATTGTCCGTATTTCATTTCTATTACTCTGACATGATCTTTGATGTTGTTTACATGTGTTTGGGGCTATACTTTAGTCCAGGCAGTCCATAACAGATTAGAATTCGTGGTTGGATCCTATTCGCCACGAAGGCTGTGTATAACTAACCCGAGTCGTACTAGAGTCATCGGCAGTAGTTAGGCCACACAAAGTGCTTGTGCACTTCATGTCGGTCGATTCAATGTGTGCTCGTGCTAGTCGGACCCGTCAAGTAACCCGACTGACCATTGTATGTTCACCATGTATGAGTCATAACTGCTTGAACCTAGGGTACTGAACTTACCATTGGAAACCCTGTTAACCATGGTACCTTAATCCATAAAGACTCATGAGCCGTGCATGGTGGTATGGGACACCGTGGTCGAGCTGTCGGCCTACGCTGGGGCCACAAACCTCCCCGTACTGACCAGTGAGCACTCAGACTCGTGAGCAGATTATGGTGGTATGAGATACTATATTCTTGCTGTCGGCCTACACTGATAAGGTGATGGAGGAGTGGAGCAATGAGTGCGAGCAACAGCTTTGCCAGCCCTTTGTAGTGATCTCGAGCGTATTCTGAGTCTACGGGAGGCGACGACCCTTCCGTAGCGACAAGAGTACAAGTAGGCCTATATTGAGAAGGTGATGGGGGAGCGGTGCAACGAGTGCGAGCAATAGCCCTAACAGCCCTTGCAGCGACCTACAAATATGTAATACCCTGAATTTTGGCCAATCTGGGATTTGACGTCCTTAGGCAGTGGGTTAATTAAAACACCTGAAAAATCGCTCAGAACCCAATTCCATAGCCAAAGAAACCACTTAGGATTAATTCCTTTAGAAACTAAGCATAAGTTAGCTAGCGCAACGTTGGAGTAACTGGGAAACAGTCCCTGATCACTTTAAATATGTTCTACAAGACCCAAATCGAGTAGAACGTATGACTCTATAATACTCTATAACCTAGGATCAAACTCTAAGCAGGTTTGTTCTCTGGACTACTTTGAAATTTTGTATTGGATCTAGACCGCGCGTCGAAAGTCCGATACCTCCTATCTTAGACCGTTAGAACCGCCTAGCTGGACTTGACACTCATTTCGAAAATCAAGTCAAACTGATAATCACAGGCCATTTCATTGAGCCCGGACCGAAGAGAGTGCGAATAGGGACAGAATTGAAATTTCAAATTCAAATCTGGTACACAACTTGACGTGTCAGTATTAAGCGTCCTGACCGTCAGAATTCAGCCAAATTACATCCTCAGATCAGGAAAAATTTCTATTTCATATCATGAGACTTGCAGGCCTGATCTACGTGCGGTGACCGCTGAACTGAAACTGGACCGCCACGGGTGATCTACGAACACTGAGGGTCTGAAAACGGTATGAGAACGACATCTGACATGTGTGAACTTAAGTCCGATCGCGTTCGGCCAGGGGACCACCAGAAATCATCTTTTGGACCGAAACAGCCCCGCTTTGGACAAACATCAAGTAAACCTTGTTCCCGAGCCTATTTCGGGCAAGATTTAGTTTGTAAAAGGGCTTGAAACCCTCACTCCTCTCTCCCATCCGAATTTGGGAAAAACCCTAGATTGGGAGAGAGAAAAGGTGAGAGTTTGTGAGAGAGATTGGAGGAGAATTTTCCAGCTTTCGTGCTGCCTGTTGCACGTGCTATAGCAACACACTTCCATCATTCAGCCGGTAATTTCTCCACGTTTTCAGGTAAGGAATAACCCTAGAAAGTTACTGATTTGATGTTTCTTCCGTTCCATAGCTCGGTAGTTAAAAGATCTTGTAAAACAGGTCCTCTAGTAGCCGTAGACGAAGCGTATACGCTCCGTTCGAATTCTCACCCCTAAAAGGGAAAAGGTGCAGATATTAGACGCTTTGATTGACTGTTTTCAACGCTTTCAATGTCGTTTAATAGTAGATTATCGACGGAAACGCCGTTTGACATGTACAACATGCTGTCCGTTTCCTGCTTCGCAAATAGATGAAGAATATGAGATTTAGGGCATTTTAGTCATTTGTAGGAAATACTGTTTTCATCCATATTTTGCTGATGTGATTGACATGACTTCTTGTCGCATTGGTATATTAGGAATACGTGCATAAACAGTTTGGCGAAGAGATTCGCCCAAATGCGCGCTTTGAGTCGACATACTATATGTAGACTTAAGTGTGTAGTCTGAATGTTTGTATAAATGTTTGTATTAGTATGTATTGAATTAAATGGTGTTGTGAATTAGTTTGAGATTGAACTCTCAAATAATACGCTGATGTAAATGATTTCCTTCATGTTGGCTATATGTATGATTTCATGATATGTATGAAATGCATGTGGTAGATGATTTACTTAAGTTGTATGTTATAACATGTGTTAACATGCTCACATTGATGTATTTCATTTCCATTACACTTACATGATTGCTGATGTGAATTCATAATTGTTTGGGACTACACTTAGTCCAGGCAGTCGGTAACCGAGTAAATCCGTGAATGGCTTACCTTTGCCACGAACGACGCGTCAATGAATGCGAGTCGTGTTTTGAGTTGGCGGCAGTGGTTAGGCCACACGAAGTGTTTCATACACTTCATGTCATTCAGCTTGAGATGCGCTCGTGCTAGTCGAGCCCGTCAAGTAACCCGACTGGCCATTGTATGTTCACCATGTATGAGTCATAACTGCTTGAACTTAGGGTACTGAACTTACCATAGTAAATCCTGTCAACCATGGTACCTTGATCCACAAAGACTCATGAGCCGGGCATGGTGGTATGGGACACCGTGGTCGAGCTGTCGGCCTACGCTGGGGCCACAAACCTCCCCGTAGTGACCAGTGAGCACCTAGTCTCGTGAGCAGATTATGGTGGTATGGGACACTATATTCTTGCTGTCGGCCTACACTGATCAGGCGACGAGTCCTTTGTAGTGACCGTGAGCGTATTCTGAGTCTATGGGAGGCGACGACCCTTCAGTAGTAGTAGAGTACAGTAGGCCTGTATTGATAAGGTGATGGGGGAGCGGTGCAACGAGTGCGAGCAACAGCCCTGGCAGCCCTTGCAGCGACCTACAAAATATACATCGTATGAGATTACTAGGAGTGACGACCCTAGACAGGATCTGTGTTGGGATTGATATAAGGGAGGTACCTTAGTTTTCCAATCCTGCTGTTTGAATGGACTAATAACAACTCGAAAATCATATCACCATAACATTGCATGTGCCTGGAAGATGTGGAGCACTCTAGGGAGTGTGGCATGCCGCGGTCGTAAGATGTTGCCGTATGAGGGAGATCGTCGGTGAGGGCATACATCACGTCATGTCATAATTGCATTAACAACAGTATTAGGAATGTTTGAATTACTGCTTTACTATTATCGCATGATTGATTTGATAACATGTTAATCTTTCCTCTATTATTCCACTGAGTTAACTACTCACTCCCACGTTACGGGACGGTGTTCCTGGACACCCACCAGACCCTTTTGTGATTGCAGATGATGGCGCGGCCTGTGAGGCGGAGCTGGACTTGATGATGATGAGGATCCCTCCTTTATGCGTGTTCTGATTGACGGAATTACAGGGAGGTTGATTAGATACTTTGACACTTGTCATTTTATGTTTTTAGCGCACTCATGTATATTCGTTTTGTCTACTTTTAGAGTATACATGTATGTATGTAACCTGGTAACATATCCACACTCTGGAGGCATACAACAGTTTATATATGTTATACATACTATCACAGTCTTCCGCTTGTGAATTTAACTGTCTCTGGAGTATGATATGTTGTTTTGGCTTAATCTTACTCATGTTTAATACATTATCATAGACAACATTCAATCATACATATCTATGTTGCATAAATAACATTTTGGAACTCGGGAGTTGGGTTTTTGCTCGACCCCCCGATTTTCAGGATGTTACAAAATATAACATCGTATGAGATTACTAGGAGTGACGACCCTAGATAGGATCTATGTTGGGATTGATATAAGAAAGGTACCTTAGTTTCCCAATCCTTCTTTATGAAAAGGACTAATAACAACTCGGTAATCATTATCCATATCGCATTGCATGTGCATGGAAGATGTGGAGCACTGTGGGAAGAAAGCATGCCACGGACGTAGATGGTGCAGCATGAGGGAGTATGTCGGTGAGGGCATCCATCATGTTATTTCATGCATACATTAATAACAGTATCTAGGAATGTTTGATTTATTGCTTTACTATTATCGCGTGATTGATTTGAGAACATGCTAATCTTTTATTTATAATTTCACTGAGATGATCACTCACTCCCACGTTACGGGACGGTGTTTCTGGACACTCACCAGTCCCTATTTTAGTTGTAGATGATGGCACTTCTTGAGAAGCGGAGCTGGACTTGTATGATGATAAGGAGGACTTCTCCTTCGTGTTCTGATCGACGGGATTACAGGGAGGTTGATTAGATGCCTTGACACTTGTTATTTTATATTTTTAGAGCGCTCATGTATATTCTTTTTTTTTCTTTTGGAGTATACATGTATGTATTTAATCTGGTAACATGTTCACACTCCGGAGACATAAAACAGTTTATATATGTTAGACATACTATCACAGTCTTCTGCTTGCTAATTTAACTGTCTTTGGAGTATGATATGCTGTTTTGGCTTAGTCTCAATCTTGTTTAATGTCATTCTACAGACAACGTGCATTTATCATTATCTATGTTGCATAAGTGACGTTCTGGAACTCAAGAGTTGGGTTTTTACTTGACCCCCAATTTTCAGGATGTTATAGATGGTTTAAGAGCATGATTGAGATTAAAATGGACTCGGGTTATGGCCACGCGACGTACACTGTTGCTCCTTTGACTTAGGTGGGTGCGAGAAAATCCTAGAAACATTTATAGGATCGCAGTTTCACCAATAGGAGAAGTCTACTCAAATCGATCATTTTGGTCAAGTCCGTAACGTATCTATGGTCGCGTGAAGCGACCTAAGTAGCCTCTAGGTTGTTAGTAGGTGGGTTTGAGATGATCCTAGGAGAATTCCAAACCCTAAAATGCATGTCCTTGGGTTGTGGGGCAACCACGACCCTTATACTCAATCTCAGAGCTTAAAAACCCCGTTTCATCTAATTCTTTCAGAATCCTTCCTCTTACCACCCCATTCTTTAACTTTTTCTAAGTATTTTCACACTAGGCATAAATCCTAATGTATAAAAGATAAAAATTCATACTTAGACAAAAATTTACTATACATAGTAAAAATATGTAAAAATTGGGATTTTCTCCATTCTAATTACGGAATCTCTTGTAATAAATGGGTTAGTTAGAAGTATTAGCCTCTCCTACCCCAAAATCATATGCTACATGATGCATAAAATCATTCTAGTGTACAGACTGGCCCAGAAATGCTCCGAACAGAGTCATGGACCTATCCAAGCCCACATGCAATGAACCAAGGGTGAAACCATACCTTTTTGGGGCCTACAGGACTGGGGGAACAAATATAGGGGGGGTGCCCATCACCGGATTTCAAGATGGCCGGCGATGCATCGTCTACCAGTGGGCCCCACTCGGGCCGTGCGTTGGGCGAATGCCCTAAAAGGGTTAGGGGAGGCCTCCTATATGTGGGCCGCACGTCAAAAACCCCCCAAAACCCCACCTCCTTCACAATAGCCCCCTCCAAGCCCTCTATTTTCGTGTTCTTGCTGCTCTCCCCTCAAAACTCGGTGCCAAACCTCTCCCAATCCTATTTTCTGCTAAAACCGACGCCTACCCACCCATTTGTATCTGTTTGCAGCCCTCTCTCTCTCAGTTCTCATCCATGGATGCTCCCACAACCTCCAATCAAGGCTAAAATTGTGTGGAGATCCATTCCCATTTAGTTTTCTCTTTTTCCTTTGAGAATCTAGCCTTTGGGAGCTTGATTCATCCCTCTATAGAGCCTAAATTGATTTCAGCCCATTAGGGCAGCCATTTCTCCCCCTTCCTCCATTTTTCATGGCCATTATAGAGGCTATTTTAGCTCTCTTCTCCCTTCCCACCGTCGTCACCCATTCAAAAACTCCCTCCTACAACTGCTCTCTCTCTCCTGTCCCTTTTATTAGCCCCTTTACACTCCCATGTCAGGTCCAAAGTCGTGAAGACCCAAAACCTCAGCCTTTCCCTTCATTTTCTTCATTTTTCATGGCTCATCCAAAGCCTAAGCTTATACGCCAAATGGTTTCATACCATTTCTAATACAGGGAATTGTTCTATCGCTTAGGGTCAAGATTGTCTAAATGGAATTGGATCTTCCTATATCGTCAGATCTTTCAAATCTAGGAGTACTAACTTTAGGTCCAACACTCTAGATGTCCTAGCACTAGATGGTTGCTGTTTATGGACTAAGCTACTGCATTTGGTCTCGCCCATTGGTAGTAGATTGGAGGTCGAGAAGATGGCTAAAATGTGAGTTACAGACTAGTCTATTAGTTACCTTAAGTAGTGTAAGGCCTGTATATGCTAAGGAATAGTAGGTTAGATTTGGTTGGAGTAGAACCTCATTCCTTCGACAGATCCCCTTAATACTTATAGACTTCTTTTATAAGTCTTAGGAAAGTTGTTTTAACTTAGAACCATTCACTCTCAGGGAAAACTTATCAATCCCTCAGATTGAACTTAGAATAAACCAGCACGCCCCTTAGAATTCCCCTTAGAATTATCTTCCTAAGGATTTATTGCAATCGGGAACGCGGAGTAAGGGAATTGTATATTAGCGATGTATTCGCGGTTTGAATCGACTTCTGAATCCTAGTAGTTACCAATGAATCTAATGCTCTAATCAAGCATAAGATCGGCATCGACTAGGATTGAAGACTGATACAAAAAATTTTCTTTCATCGCGAGGCAGAAGGTTTATGTATCCAGCTCAAACCCACTATATAACTGTTCCTCCGTGTTGGCTCGACCACCTACAACCAAAATTTATTGCTTTGCCTTTGAGAAATGTTGAGGACATCTAGTTAATAGAGAGTAGTCTTATTTCTACAACCATAGGTACCAATGCCATAGAATGCATCACTAATAAAGGAAGACCAATGTAGTAAGAGGTTGTTTCCCTTTTTATGTCAAGGATAGCCCCTAAGTTGCACCTCGTTCCGATATACGAATCGATACATAGATTCTTGAACCTTAAGTAGAACTATGTTTTAAGGGGGGTAGAACATTTTGAGTCCAATCTAGTTAGGTCCGCCAATGCAACCGTTAGATCAGAATGGTGCAGCGGAAGCGTGGTTAGCCTCTTCCCCACTGGCCCAGGATCGAAACAGTTGATTTAGGTTATACATGATGTTAGGTCATTAAATAGGATTTGAACCTTCCTTAGAACGTCAATACAAAAGTCTCTTTAAGTACTCATTACCCTTAGCCAATTTTGGGGACAAAATTTTATTTTAAGGGGGGTAGATTGTAACACCCTGGATTTTTTCCAACCTGGGATTAGACGTCCTTAGGCAATGGGTCGACCATAGCACCTTGGTAACCTCTCAGAACCCAATTTCAAAGCCAAAGAAATCATGTAGAACCTAATTCCTTTAGAAAATAAGCGTAAGTTAGCTAGCCCTACGTTAGATTACCTGTGAAAGTGTCCCTGATCCTTTTAAATACGATCTGCAAGACCCAAAACTTGTAGAACCACTGACGCTATCTTACCCTGAAATCCTGGATCAAACTCTAAACCAGTTTGTTCTCAGGAACCCTTTGAAACTTTGTATTGGATCTAGACCGCGCGTCGAAAGTCCGATATCTACAATCTTAGACCGTTATGACCGCTTAGCTGGACTTGACAATCATTTCAAAAATCAAGCCCAACCGATGTTCAGAGGCTATTTCATTGAGCCTGGAGTGAAGAGAGTGAGAAATGGGTTAAGATTTAAAATTTTAATTCAAATCTGACACGTGACTTGGTGCGTATTATTAAGCGTTCAGACCGTTAGAATTCAGCCAAATTACACCCTCGGATCAGGAAAAATTTCTCTTTCATATCATGAGACTTGTAGACCTGATTTAGGTACGATGACCGCTGAACTAAAACTGGACCGCCACGTGTGATCTATGACTCTGCCAGACTGAAAACTGGGTGTGAGCAACATCCAGTGACCATGAGCTTAAGTCCGATCGCGTTCGACCTGGGGACCTCCCGAAATGCTCTTTTGGATCGAAACAGCCCAAATTTGGTTATAACCTAAGTATACATTGTTCCTAAGTCTAAATAGGTGAGGTTTTAGCCTATATAAGGGCTTTAAACCCTCACATATCTCACCCATCCAAATTTTCTAGAAACCCTAGCTTGAGAGAGAGAGAGAGTGAGAGATTGTGGGAGACCTTGTGAGAGATCTTCCTGCCGTTTGCTCCACTCTTTGCACATACCGAAGCAACGCGTTCAAATCACTTTCCCGGTGATTTCCAACACACTTCTAGGTAAGGAAAACCCTAGCTACTTGCTGATTTAGGATTCCGTCGATTCAAATAGCAAAGTAGCTTATACATCTTGTGCATTAGGTCGCTGTTATACTGTTGACGAAGCGTATACGTTCCGTTCGAAACGATACACGTCTAGGGCAAAAGGTACAGATTTTAGACGCTTTGATTGGTTGATTTCAAAGCTTTCAATGTCGTTTAATAGTAGATTATCGACGGCAACACCGTTTTCATGTACAATATGCTGTCCATTTTCTGTTTCGTAAACGTACGGTAAATATGAGATTTAGGGTATTTTAGTCATTTATAGAAAATACAGTATACGTCTATATTTTGTGAAAATGATTGCCATAAGATTTTATCGTGTTATGATATTAGGAATACGTGTATGATCTGTTTGGCGAAGAGATTTGCCCTAACGGACATATTGGCCGACATATGCTATGTGGACTAATATGTGTAGACTAAGTGTTTGTTGAAATGCCTAAATCAATATGATTTATGCCTGTTATATGTTTTGAATGTAAGAACATGATTGTTGTGTATTAGACATCTCCTTGATATAAGAATTTGTCATATTATATGTTGAAATCAACATACGTTGAGTACGTTGGAGTTGTGTAGTCTGAGTGCTTGCATAAATGATTATAGTAGTAAGTACTGAGCTAATGTTGTTGTAAGTTAGAATTGAGAATGAATGTTCAACTAATATGATCATGTATATGATTTCCTCCATGTTATTATTGAATTGATTCCCTTATAGGTATGGAATCCATGTGTTTGGATGATTGCTTACGTTGTATGTATAATATGTTGATAACATGCTTGGATTGTCCGTATTTCATTTCTATTACTCTCACATGATCTTTAATGTTGTTTACATGTGTTTGGGGCTATACTTTAGTCCAGGCAGTCGGTCACATATTAGAATTCATGGTTGGATCCTATTCGCCACAAAGGATGTGTATGACGAACCCGAGTCGTACTAGAGTCGTCGGCAGTAGTTAGGCCACACGAAGTGCTTGTGCACTTCATGTCGATCGATTCAATGTGCGCTCGTGCTAGTCGGACTCGTCAAGTAACCCGACTGGTCATTGTATGTTCACCATGTATGAGTCATAACTGCTTGAACCTAGGGTACTGAACTTATAATTGAAAACCCTGTTAACCATGGTACCTTGATCCATAAAGATCCATGAGTCAGGCATGGTGGTATGGGACACTGTGGTCGAGCTGTCGGCTTACGCTGGGGCCACAAACCTCCACGTAGTGACCAATGAGCACCCAGAATCGTGAGTAGATTATGGTGGTATGGGACACTATATTCTTGCTGTCAGCCTACACTGATAAGGTGATGGCGAAGTGGAGCAACGAGTGCGAGCATCAGCCCTGCCAACCCTTTGTAGTCACCTCGAGCATATTCTGAGTCTACGGGAGGTGAAGACCCTTCCATAGTGACAAGAGTACAAGTAGGCCTGTATTGATAAGGTGATGGGGGAGCGGTGCAACGAGTTTGAGCAACAGCCCTGACAACCTGTAACACCCCGAAAATTAGGGGGTCAGGTAGAAACCCAACTCCCGAGTTCCAGAACGTCACTTATACAACATAGATAATGATAAATGCATGTTGTCTGTAAAATGGTATTAAACAAGATTGAGACTAAGCCAAAACAACATATCATACTCTAGAGACAGTTAAATAAGTAAGCGGAAGACTGATAAATACATTAAATATATAATTGATTGTAAGTCTCCAGAGTGTGAACATGTTACCAGGTTAATTAAATACATGTATACTCCAAAAATGGAAAGAAAAGAATATACATGAGTGCTCCAAAAATATAAAATGACAAGTGTCAAGGTATCTACTTAACCTCCCTGTAATCCCATCAATCAGATCACGCATAAAGGAGGGATCCACCTCATCATCATCAAGTTCGGCTCTGCCTCGCAGGCCGCACCATCATCTGCAATTACAAAAGGGTCTGGTGGTGTCCGGAACACCGTCCCGTAACGTGGGAGTGAGTAATTAACTCAGTGGAATAATAGAGTAAAGATTAGCATATTATCAAATCAATCACGCGTTAATAGTAAAAAAAACAATCAAACATTCCTAGATACTGTTGTTAATGCATGCATGAAATGACATGATGGATGCCCTCACCGATATTCTCCCTCATGCGGCACCATCTGCATCTGCGGCATGCTTTCTTCCTGCAGTGCTCCACATCTTCCAGGCACATGCAATGCGATATGGATAATGATTACCAAGTTATTATTAATCCTTTTCATACAACAGGATTGGGAAACTAGGGTACCTTCCTTATATCAATCCCAACACAGATCCTGTCTAGGGTCGTCACTCCTAGTAATCTCATACGATGCTATATTTGTAGGTCACTGAAAGGGCTGTCAGGGCTGTTGCTCGCACTCGTTGCACCGCTCCCCCATCACCTTATCAATACAGGCCTAATGTACTCTTGTCGCTACGGAAGGGTCGTCGCCCCCCGTAGACTCAGAATATGCTCAAGGTCACTACAAAGGGCTCGTCACCTGATCAGTGTAGGCCGATAGCAAGAATATAGTATCCCATACCACCATAATCTGCTTAGAGTAGGGTGGTCTACGGGGAGGTTTGTGGCCCCAGCGTAGGCCGACAGCTCGACCACGGTGTCCCATACCACCATGCCCGGCTCATGAGTCTTTATGGATCAAGGTACCATGGTTGACAGGGTTTTTAATGGTAAGTTCAGTACCTTAGGTTCAAGCAGTTATGACTCATACATGGTGAACATACAATGGCAAGTCGGGTTACTTGACGGGCTCGACTAGTACGAGCGCATCTCAAGCTGAACGACATAAAGTGCATGAAACACTTCGTGTGGCTTGACCACTGCCGCCAACCCAAAACATGACTCGGGTTCATCGACGCGTCCTTCGTGGTACATAGAAACCAACCACGAATTCAATCCATTACCGACTGCCTGGACTAGGTCATAGCCCCAAGCATTTGTAAATCAACGTCAGTAAACACGTGAGAGTAACAAGAATGCATATAAACAATACAAGCATGTTGTTACAGGTTATAACATACCACATAAGCAAATCCTCCAACACATGCATTTCATATATATAATGAAATCAACACATATAGCCAACATGATGGAATTCATATACATCAGCATATTAATTGAGAATTCAATATCAAAAATAATTCACAACACCATTTTACTCAATACATACTAATACAAACATTTATACAAACACTTAGTCTACACACTTCAGTCCACATAGCGTATGTCGACTCAAAGTGCGCATTAGGACGAATCTCTTCACCAAACCGATCATACACGTATTCCTAATATCCTAACACGACAAAAAGCCATGGAAAACATTTCAGCAAAATATGGATGGAAAGCTTTGAAATCAGCCAATCAAAGCATCTAAAATCCGCACCTTTTGCCCTAGACGTGTATCGATTCGATTTGAACGCATACGCTTCGTCAACGGCGTAAAGGTGACCTAATGCACAAGATATATAAGCTACTTCGCTATTAAATTAAAGGAATCCCTAAAACAGTGATAGGTTAGGTTTTTTCTTACCTAGGAGTGCGTTGGAATCGCCAGAAAAGTGATTAGAGTGCGGTGCTTTGGCACGTGCAAAAGCTGCAGCAAGTGGCGGGAATCCTCTCCCACTACTCTCTCAAAATCTCTCACTTTCTCTCTCCCTCAATTTAGGGTTTAAAGCAAATTCGGATGGGAGAGATATGAGAGGGTTTCAAGCCCTTATATTGGATAAAACTTCACCAAAACAGACTTGGGACAAAGGTATACTTGGGTTATAACCAAATTGGGACTTTTCCGATCCAAAAGAGCATTTCGGGGGGTCACCGGGCCGAACGCGGTCGGACTTAAGCTCATGGTCACTGGATGTTGCTCACACCCAGTTTTCAGTCCGGCAGAGTTCTCAGATCGCACGTGGTGGTCCAATTTCAGTTCAGCAGTCATCGTACCTAAATCAGGTCTACAAGTCTCAGGATATGAAAGAGAAATTTTTCCTGATCCGAGGGTGTAATTTGGCTGAATTCTGACGGTCAGAATGCTTAATAATAACGCGTTAAGTCACTTGCCAGATTTGGATTAAAATTTCTAAATCTAACCCATTTCTCACACTCTTCACTCCGGGTTCAATGAAATAGCCTCTGAACGTCGGTTGAACTTGATTTTCGAAGCAATTGTCAAGTCCAGCTAAGCGGTCATAATGGTATAAGATTGTAGGTATCGGACTTTCGACGCGCGGTCTAGATCCAATACAAAGTTTCAAAGGGTTCCTGAGAGCAAATGGGTTTAGAGTTTGATCCTAGGTTTCATGGTATTATAGCGTCATTGATTCTACAAGTTTTGGGTATTGCAGAACGTATTTAAAGTGTTCAGGGACAATTTCACAGATACTCTAGCAGAGCGCTAGCTAACTTACGCTTAATTTCTAAAGGAATGAATCCTAAGTGATTTCTTTGGCTTTGGAATTGGGTTCTGAGAGGTTACCAAGGTGTTATGGTTGACCCATTGCCTAAGGACGTCTAATCCAAAGTTGACAAAAATCTGGGGTGTTACACAGCCCTTGCAGTGACCTACAAATATAACATCGTATGAGATTACTAGGAGTGACGACCCTAGATAGAATCTGTGTTAGGATTGATATAAGCAAGGTACCTTAGTTTCCCAATCCTTCTGTATGAAAAGGACTAATAACAACTCGGTAATCATTATCCATATCGCATTGCATGTGCCTGGAAGATGTGGAGCACTGTGGGAAGAAAGCATGCCGCGGACGCAGATGGTGTCGGATGAGGGAGTATGTCAACGAGGGCATCCATCATGTCATTTCATGTATACATTAATAATAGTATCTAGGAATGTTTAATTTATTACTTTACTATTATCGCGTGATTGATTTGAGAACATGCTAATCTTTGCTCTATGATTTCACTGAGTTGATCACTCACTCCCACGTTACGGGACGGTGTTTTCGGACACCCACCAGTCCCTATTTTAGTTGCAGATGATGGCGCTGCTTGAGAAGCGGAGCTGGACTTGTATGATGATGAGGAAGACTTCTCCTCCGTATTCTGATCGACAGGATTACAGGGAGGTTGATTAGATGCCTTGACACTTGTTATTTTATATTTTTAGAGCATTCATGTATATTCTTTTGTTCACTTTTAGAGTATACATGTATGTATTTAATCTGGTAACATGTTCACACTCTGGAGACATACAACAGTTTATATATGTTAGACATACTATCACAGTCTTCTGCTTGCTAATTTAATTGTCTCTGGAGTATGATATGCTGTTTTGGCTTAGTCTTAATCTTGTTTAGTGCCATTCTACGGACAACGTGCATTTATCATTATCTATGTTGCATAAGTGACGTTCCGGAACTCAGGAGTTCAGTTTTTACCTGTCCCCCGATTTTCAGGATGTTACACACAGACAATCGGCAACTGATCAATACAAGCAACAACGGCTCCTCAACGACGCAAGACATCAAGCAAGATAATGGCTCTCTTCGGGGCTCTGCAACGAACTGAAACTGTGGTAAATCTGGTATGCAGAATGTGACTGTCCTCAGAGAACAGTCCAAGACGGTGTAGTACTCAGCAAGCCAATCTATACCGAAGATAACATCATAATCTGACATCGGTAACATGTACAAGTCGGCGGTCAAGAAAATCTCTCCCACTAACACTGGGCAAGATGAATAGAAACACCGCATTACTTTGCTCTTCCCCAAGGGTGTCGATACGATCAATCCCTCACTAGTAGACTCTGTCGGTAATCTAGTGGATTGGTAAAATTCCTCAAACACGAATGAGTGTGAGCACCGGAATCAAACAGTACACGTGTGATGCATGAAGATGCTGGAAGTATACCCTTTACGACTCCTCCAGAGGTCTGCAGGTCCGGTTGAGCCACATAAAATTTAGCCTGAGCTGGTTGGAGAGGTGCCTATCCCCTCTGAGGTCCCTAGTGCTGTTGCTACCTCTGCGACGACCTATACTGCTATCTCTATTGCTGATGGGGCCTCAGTGGTTGTGGACACTACTGATGTGGTCGCTGCTGTACTGGAGGCTGCTGCTATGGAGGCTGATGTGGTGCTCTCAGCTGTTGCTGCGGAGGCTGTGGTGGTGCTCTCAGCTACTACTGCTGAGGTTGAGGACACTCCCACCTACGGTGTCCTATCCCACCACATCCATAACAGGTATCAAAAAGCTACCTCTGAGGTGGTGCGGATGGAGGTGCCGATGGTGTTGATGGTGCTCAGGAAGATGGGTGGCTCCTGTACCTCTGTGGTCGTTGATGTTGTAGGGAGCTACTAGAGGGGGCCTGCCTCTTCTGACCTCTCCTCAAATCTTGATCACTCTGTGTGCTGGCCCATTCGGTCTCATAAATCTGAGCCCTCTGCACTACCTCCAAAAAAGTCAGGAGTTCATGCCCAATAACACGGCCTCGAAGATCGTAATGTAAGACGTTCTTGAAACGGTGGGCCTTCTGCCCCTCATCATCAACTAAATATGGCGTGAACCTAAATAGTGCCAAAAATTGAGCCGCGTACTGTGCTACTGACATGTCTCCCTACACCAAGGTCTCGAACTCCAGTTCTCTCTGACGTCTAATGTGATTAGGGAAGTACTGCTCCTCGAATCGGTCGATAAAGCCCTCCCATGTCCAGACATAATCAGGTCTTAGAATGCGGGTGATGGAGGTCTACCAATACTCTGCCTCACCCTGGAGAAGGAATACAGCCAATCGGACTCGGTGTTGGGTCGTGCATGACATAGTATCAAAAATCTTCTCCACATTGGAGCGCCACCTCCCAGCTGCAGTCAGATCTAGATCCCCCTGGAAACGCGGAGGGTCAAGCTATTGAAACTCTCGAAGTAAGGTGCTCGCACGTTCCTGCTTTGCCTGAGCTGGTGAAACAGTTGGGCGCCTACCCTGTCCTTAAAGTGCAGCCGTCAAAGCCTGTAACATCTGCTGTAACTAGGAGGCACTCAAGGGTATGGTCGGATCAGCACCAGTCTCAGGTGGAGGAACATCATCCTCAGGCAGGGGAGTAGGGATCTCTGGTGGTGGAACGGGAGGCGCAGGTGGTAAAGCTGGAGCCTTAGGTGGTGGAGCGGGAGTCGATCGGGTTACTCTCCTGGGTGACATGTCCTATACGAAAGAACAATAACGCTAATCAACCTTAAGAATCGCACGTTAAGGAACTAAATCGGAAGGTTGTGCACTCGGAACCTAATCGTCCTAAACTCATAGCAAACATGTGATGTTGTTCTCAGTGATTCCTAAGTTATGCTCTGATACCAACTTCTATCACACCCCAAACTTGGAGACCGGGCTCACAAAATTACCGATTGCCGAATCCGGCGCTGACAGCCTCCATAGTACCCCATTTTTCACTCCCGGCATCCATGTACTAGGTTCCGATTCTGGGATACTACAAGGAGGGTTTTAAATATGATTTTGATTTTATATAAGCATAACCCACAACAATAACCACAAGAACACCATCATAAAATCCACTAAGATCAAAAACTATTGAGTACAATGTGTAGGAAAGGAAAATACAAGATGACGAAAATAACAAAAACTCCAGAAGCTTGACTGAACATATCAATCGTGGCATGACTATGCCTACGTCCTGGCGTCACCTACATGCATTAATCGTGCATAAGCTTATAGAAAGCTTAGAGGGTGGTGTAAGTGTGTGCGCAATATAACCGTGCTCAGAATGCAAGGTCAGAGTAATGCAGAATCATGCTGATGAGTACATGAATGCAATCAGCCGTACCAAGGCTATGCGGTGCAAGATATGAATGTTGTTGACCATAACATGGCCATGCGATACGAGATGCAACTCAAACATGCCAATCCTCATCATATAAATTAGTATAGTTCTTATTTTGAATAATCACCGGGGTCTAGTACACTCTAGCCAGCTTGTCGCCCCTATCTAAACGCACAACTGGGAGAGTGGAAGAGACCTCACTATCTGCCTGCCAAAATTGGGCCCAGCTCGTCGATAGCGTACCCATTCCTCAAGTTGGTCAAACTCAACCTAAAAATTACCCCCTCATTCAGGCGGGTAAGGTCACTCCCCTTTCCAACTGACTCCCCTTTCCAACTGACTACAACACAGTGAGAGACGTGGCCTACTAATATACGTTCCTAGTGCGCTCATGTATCCACTTGGTCTCGACGTTGGAGTCATCCTCTGGGACTATTGGGTTTAGAGATTTTCACCTAGGGACATCTATAGTGCCATGATGCAAGAAATAATATTTCTGGTATCCAATCCAGCCATCTAGATGTGTCTGTGGAGGCTATAGCCCTTATGTCGCTAGGGCATACAATAATCATGATCACACAAATGCAAGTGCATGAATCACTCTACCAGACATGCAACAATCATGCGCATACCACGTGCTTATGAAGGGAAACTCCACCTATCGGGGAGCCGATAAACAATCTGCCTGAATGCATATACTATGATTAGTCACTCATATCCAGCACACATCATGCATGAATCATATATTTATATAAAACATGTTACAAGATGATGAATTTTGTTCATAATGAAGATTGGCCTAGACAACCTACACACTAAAAGAATGGGCTTATCAATGGGCCTCAGGGAGAGTGACAATGCAGACATTTAACGAGCATCATCAATAAAATGTGGACGTCAAACCATCATTGTTCCCAAGGCACTACTCATTGTAAACATTATTATATATACCATTGAGGAATCACACATTGCAATGGACCTAAATACATCCCATTGGGCCTTAAGTACATCAAAAGGGTTGTATCACATGGGCCTTATGTTCATCAAGTGGGCCGTATCAATGAGCCACACCAATGGGCTTTATGTACATTGCAATGGGCCACAACCCATGGGCTTTACATGCATCACAATGGGCCTTATACAAATCAAGATGGGCCTCAACAATGGGCCATGTGTATATCAAATGGGCCACACCCAAATATAAGTGGTTACGAGGATTTCCACCCTTAAAATTTCTAAGGGTTTAATGGTGGATGTTCAAACCCACTATTTTTATAATGTGATCCACCTGATCCGAGATCTGTCTTATTTTTAGTCTCAAGCCTAAAATATGAGCTTGCCAAAAGGTTGGACGATTTGGATGCAACACATGCATCATGGTAGGTCCCATGGGGATGGACACATAGATAAAACATGTACCTCATGGTGGGGGTCGACTTGAACTTTAGATCTTACTCATTCTTTGCTCATGCCAAATGATCTCTCCGAAAATGATTGGAAGGTATGGATATAACTCATGCATCATGGTAGGGTCCACCCATGTTATGGCGGACGGCGTGGATATGACATTCATCATGAGGGGTCCACTGCCTATGGACGGTGTGGATAAATACCACATTAGTTAAGGCAGGACACACAGGCCTTGGTTACATAAGTACAACCATATTGCTGCAGTGAGGTCCACCACCCATCCCACTTCCCACATGTGGGGATAGAGTGGATAAAGTACTTACATCAGTGGGTCCCTCGTGGGGCCCACCATTACATTTATTTTCCACCTGACCCACTGTAATGTTTATTTTCCTCCCAAATTATTGATGAGATCACGTGGACCTAGGGCCCACCATAATGTTTATTTTCCACCCAACCAATGGGTAAGGTCACACGGACCTGGGCCCACTATAATGTTTATTTTCCACACAACCGGTTGATAGGGTCATGTCGACCTAGGGTCCACCACAATGTTTGTTTTGAATCTAATCTCGTCCAGAGGTCACACGGACCCAGGTGAAGTGGAAAGATAATTTTCATATTGATACAAAACTTTCATCACCCAGAAAGGGCTCAATGGTAGACGTTTATTCATCACTGTTTCCTTGCCATGTGGGCCACCTGAGCTGCTTATACGGCTAATTTTTGGGACAACCCGCTGTCCTGAGGGGGCCTTTAAAATGCATGGTGTAGATGTTTCACACACATCACGACGGAACCTATTGTGGGGCCCACAGTCCAAGTGTCCAAGTAGCGGACGTTGCTTGCTGCAGCATCCCTGTTTGCTGATTTTTTTTAAAAAAAATCTGATTTTATAAGGAATTTCCTAGTTAGGGCCAGCATTAGGCAGATCCACTCTAGCCATTGGATCATACGGCTCATTATAGGCTAAATGAGCCCAATATCCAAGGCATTTTAGAGTATAGAAGACTTTAAAGTGTGTTTTAATGGTAAAAACCACTATTTTCTACACTATGGCCCGCCGGGTATTTGGATTGGCTTCATTTTTCGGCTCAACGCCTAAAATGAGCTCGAGAATGGGATGGATGACATGGATCAGTCTCATACGTCAAGGTGGGTCCTGCATGAGCAGCCACCCCAAAAGCTCAATTACATATATTATATTATTATTTTTAGTTTGCTTTTACATACCCATGTCAGTACACGCACTTCATGTTAGCAACCCCTGCGGCCTCACGTCCAGTGTCCAGGGACGCTGGACGACATGGATATAACATAGGCATCATGGTTGGTCCCACACGGACGTGGCCCACCATGCATGCATATATATATCAATATATATAAATATATTACATATATTTAGTCTAACGGATGGGATCTCCCTAAAATGTGGTGGGCCACTTTGTCTGATGGATGGTGTAAATTTAACACAATTTGGTGAGGCCCACTACTTTCAAGGGAGAGGAAAAGGAGAGAGAGAGAGAAAGAGAGAGAGAGAGAGAGAGAGAGAGAGAGAGAGAGAGAGAGAGAGATGAGGGACCCCGCCACTATGGGCCCCCCTCTTGATTAAATGACATACATCAAAATGGGTCCCACCAATAAGTGGGCCCTAAATTAAGAAATAACGGTGGATCACCCACCTTTATGCCTTCTTTTTTCTCCCTTAGGCTTGTAAGCTCTTTGCCTTCACTTTTGACTGTGGATGATGGAATTTTGATGGTGGGGATGAGAGATGAGAGGGTAGACCACACTTGGTGTTTTGGGGAAAACTTGGAAATGCTTGGACATGTGGAGATTTTGTTGTTGCTTGGGAGATTTGAGAAATGAGAGAGAGAGAGAGAGTGAAGTGATAAGATGATATGGGATGGGTGTGATGGGTGATGGGTGGAGTGATGGATGAAGTGCTATGAGAGTTAACTTTGGGTAGCTTGTGTAAGAGAGAGGTAGGGGTAGGGTATGGGTTGTTGTACTTGACTTGATGTGTGATATGTACTAGATTGATGGGATTGATAGATTGATTGATGAGACATGTTGTAAAGATTCCCTCAAAAATCGTAACGCATGATTTTTTCTTTGAATTGAATGCGGGCTCACATCTTTTAACCTGGGTATCAGTTCGGTGCGTGAGTCACGGCGTTGGAACCGCAGCGACGGCGTGGTCACTAAGATACAAGTTTCAAGTTGAGTCAACTCTGTTATGCGGGACTCGGCTTAGGATCGTGCACAAACGTAGGATACAGGTCGAGGATTACTGGAATTCGACCGAAAGAACCGCAGAAGCATACGGAATGGTACGGACTAGGATACGGGTGTTATAGATGTCTTGGTAATTCCTTTATTGAATTGAACACGTTCTAATGGGCTTTATCCTCCACGAACTCTGTTCCTTTCTTCATTAAATGAGAAAATGGCTGACATATCCCTGTCAGATTTGAAATAAAATGGTGAATATACGCTAGTTTCCCTTGCAAGCTCTTTAATTCCTTCAATGCTTTCAAAGGTGGCATATCTTCGATGGCCTTGACTTTCCCTGGATCAATCTCAATACCCCTATGCCTAATAACAAAGCTGAGTAATTTTCCTAACAACACTCTGAAAGCACACTTAGCTGAGTTCATCTTTAGCTGGTTTTTTCTAAGCTGTCGCAAGATCGATGCCAAATGTTCACGATGTTCCTGATGATTTCCTGACCTAACTACCAGGTCATCTACAAATCATTCACCACATTTGTGCATCATATCTTGAAAGATACTTTGCGTTGCCTTTGGTGTGTAGCTCCAACATTCTTGAGACCTAATAACACGACCTTGTAGCTGTAAATCCCTAACGAGGTTCTAAATGTTGTTGCTTATTCATCTTTAGGAGCCATCCTAATTTGATTATAACTAGCATAGCCATCCATGAAGGACATGACAGTATATTGCGTCGTACTATCAATCAACAATTCCGTTATCAGGAGGGGAAAGTCATCCTTTGGGCAAGCCTCAATCTGGTCCCTGAAATCTACGTACACCATGATTTGTCCATTTTTCTTTTTTATTGGGACAATATTTGATATCCACTTGGGATATATGACCTCTCTAATAAATCTGACTTTGATCAGCTTGTTCACTTCTTCTATTAGAGGGACCAAATCTGGATGAAATCACCTTTTCGCTTGTTTTATCGGTATTTTATCCTTGGAAATATTTAATCGATGCACTGCCATTAAGGGTTCCAAACCCAGCATTTCCGCATATGTCCAAGAGAAAACATCTTTAGTTTCTTTCAACAGTTGGATATATTCTTCGGCTTCTTGCTTAAGAATACCGACACTTATAAATGTATTCCTCGGCTCTTCTTCTTTGCCTAAATTTACTTTTCGTAAGATATCGTTTGTCGGCTGCCCCCTGTCTTCCATCTGTTTCGGAGCCGTCTCAGGATCTTTGACTATTTCAGGATCTATCTCTGATAGTTGATCGACTGTGAACATATTCACTGAAGACTCTGCTCCTGATCCTTGAAACTTTCCTCATATCTTTTGACCAACCCCGATAGGGACCTGAATTCCTCTCTCAGGATTTAAACCATTCGGTTCTTCATCATCAAAACCCATCTTTTCATCATTCTTCTGCTTGTCGGATTGTATTTCTTGATATCGTGAGATGTCAGTTTTTCATGGTACACATTATTCTCACCCCTTTCTTCTATCTTTACTTTTGAAGAGAGGTATAAAATTCAATCGGCTTTGGATATTTTGGATTGGCTTCATCATGAAACTTTCCTGGAATTGCCGGGAATGGCTTGTTTCTTTCCGCATATGGCATGGTACTGTATAATTTGACTGTAGGATTTTCAACTGATCAGGCGATAGTAACGTTAATGGTGGTTGTCTTGGCTGTCTGAGATGTTTCGACACAAAATAGAACTTCTTCTTTTCTTCTGAAATTCCGGATGACTCTGCCTTCTCGGATTCTCTTTTTATCGCTTTCACATAAGCAATTTTTGGGGTTTTTTTTCCATCATTCTTTTTCTCTTCTCCTCTAGCAAATTCGTTGTAATAACTGACATCTGCGAAAAAGGCTTCAGCTTCTGTGCATGGTCTCGCCTCGGCCATTACTTTATGTTGTATTCCATTTTTATAGTATTTGTAGCATCGATTAAGAGTAGAAGGTATAATACCATACTAATGTATCCATGGTCTTCTTAAGAGAAGATTATATGTTGTGACTACATTGATCACATGGCAAACAACATAAGTAGTTAATTCTCTTATTTCCAACGTCATCATAATTTTACCGAACGCACGCTGCCCATCTGGATTGAAACCCTATATCATCATTCCACTAGGGCACAGATCGGAATGACGGTAACCCAATTTATTCAACATTGTCAGCGGTAATAGGTTTACCGCAGATCCATTGTTGAGCATAATCCTTTTTACTTCCTTGCTACGAATGTGGCCTACTATCATCAATGGCCTATTATGCCCTGTATCACAAGCTAGATCATCATCAGAGAAGGAAACTACTAGCATACAGTCTTCCTGCTCTTTGCATTCTTCATTTTCCATTTCCACCAGCAATGTTTCTCTGGCATCATGGTTGAATAGAGATTGAATAAGACTTTACCAGAAATCTTCTGATAACTTTAACGAGTCATAAACGCTTAATCAAGCCGGTATACCTTTCAAGTGACTCACGACACATAAGTCACCTTTGTTGTTTCATTCTTCTCTTCCCTCTTATCACTGTCGCGTTGATCCCTAATGATCTTCGTTCTTGTAGTTCAAACTTTCTACCTTAGGGGACTTGCCATTCTTCTCCCTGAACGTAGCATAATTACCATGGCCTTCCCTGTCATCTTATGATTTTCTTTCTCTACTCTTTTATGAGTATTTTCCCGAATCATCAGCATGTTCACTGTCACCTTTTTATCCCTTTCTTTTCCTTTTCTGATTAGTATTTTTCCCTAGTTTATCATTCTTTGTATTATGCCTTTTAATGTGCAACAATTTCTGTCGGGTGCCTTACCAGACGATGATAGTGGCAAAAATCTCTCTCTTGCTTTTCCTACATCTTCAAGGCACTTGGACGCAGGTAATTCTATCATCCCAGCTTTCAACAGTATGTTCATCATGGGAATAATGTCTTCTCTATCAAATATAAACCGTTCGTGAGAATTAAGCGATCTGGGTCTTTTTCCAGTGAACCTTCTTATAGGACGGCTTCATTCTTCCTTCTGCTCTGTCCTTTTTTCTCCTAAATCCCTTATTTCTTGATCCCCTTTTTCATGGTCCATAGTATTTTTGATTAACCTACTGGATCCTCTTCTAGCCATTTCAAAGTGAAACGCTGGCATCTTTCGGGTCATTAGCTTTAGGGAGTGGGTTTTGGTGGCCATGTCACGGAAAGTCATAATATCAGGGCTAGTGAGCCCAAGCGCAATTCCAGTTTCCATGGAATTTAGGCACATCTTGACCTATTCTTTTTCTTCTGTCAGCCGTCTACACAAGGCTCCCAATGTCTTTCATCTGTCTCTAAACTTCTCCACTGGTTCCCCTTCTCTCTGCCATACCGAAGCCAATTCTATGATATTGACATCGCACTCTGAAGATAAGAAGTTTGACATAAAGGCATCCTACATCTGCTCCCATGTGCATATCAATCCTAGAGCCAGACTAGAATACCATTGGAATGCTTTACTTGTTAGAGATGATCTAAACAAACGTAGGCAGTACTGTGGTATCGTAGAGTAATTCCCCATGCTAGTAATAAAGTGCATCAAATGCTCCTCCGATGACCCCTCTCCATTAAACTTTTAAAATCCAGGTGCTTGAAGTTAACTAAGAACAGGACATGCTCTACTTCCCATGGATATGGCGTTCGATATTTAAACCGGCCAACATTCTTGCACTCCCTTTCTATTCTGACGGCTTCCTCAACAACTTGTCGTACTTCATCTTATATTATGGTTCTCATTGCCAAAGCAGATCTGAGTGATCCTGCCCCCTGTGGCTGAAAACCTTCAAGTTGATGTTCTTGTTCGTTTATCGTGCCCATCATCAGAGGAGATGCTATCTAGGCTATGTTGTGCGTGAGAGTTGCCAAATCCTCCTTGAGATTTCTACATTCTTCCATCAATGTCCTCTGTGCTTGTGCCATTTCATTCATATGGTCCTTTATGGTCGACATAGTTCCCTGATCTGTTCTGGCCATGTGTACTGGAGCTTCCCCATTTTCTGATGAAGCTGTAGTCGGAGTAGGATAAGAATATGTTGATGTGATGGGGCATATAAAGAGGGGAGTCCCGTTCATTTTTCCCATACTTCCATAACAACTGATTCATTGAGATGATGCAGAAATAGGTGATCCTAAGAGTAGCGCCCTTCCTTTTTATTCTTTTGTCCATTAGAATTGTAAGACCTATATCCTAATCCATACTGTTACGTCGACTCCCGCAATGCTTCCCGTCGAAGTTCGGCAATCCGCGACCTATAATCTATGTTTGCGCGTGACCCTAAGTCGTATTATGTAGATTTGAGTCTGTTTTAGTTGAGACTTGTATCATTGTGATCACACCGTTGTCGCGATTCCAACACCGCGTCTGGCATACCGATCCGATACCCAGGCAGGGAGATGTGGGTCGACGTTTATTTCGAAGCAAACGCCGCACGGTTGCAATCCCAAGAGAATCTCTACAACATGTCAAATCAATCCCATCAATCATCTCATGTCAAGTACAAAGCACCCATGCTTCCTTTCTCCACAAGTCAAGCAAACTCCAAAGTCAACCAATCTCTCACCTCACCTATCACTCACCTCACCCATCATTCACCTCACATCTCTCTTTCTTAACACAAATTCCAAGAAATAATTCCAAGAGAGAAAAGAGGTGGACATCCATGCATTTCTAAGGAGAGAAGTGATTTTTATGGCCCACTTTTCCATCCCAAGATCTCTCATCCCAGTCATTCAACTCTCATCTTCCACCATCAAAGTGAGACATAAGGAGATCGTCTTTCCAACGGACTAAGAAGGTCGATGGTGGGTGTTTATTAAGCCAGATTTTTCCATGTTTTGATGATGGGCCAAGTGAGGCATACCGATTGATGGTATGGATCTCACTTTGGACCCTAGGTGTGGCCGATGGCCCACCTTGATCCTCATGATCATTCCATGATGGGGCCATCCTCCATGGACCCCATCATGATGTTTATTTCCTTGCATTAAATAGGTCATCTAGACCTTACATTTGGTGGAGAAAGGATTTTTACCGTTGATTTTCGGTTTGATGGGCCTACGTGTAATGAGACCCACTTGATATATGATTGCTTGCAAGGGAGGGCTCATAGTGGTGGAGCCCTCCATCACACGTGTCCCACTCTCAATCTCTCTCTTTCTCTCTCTCCCTCTATTTTTCATTTATTTTTCTTTTGTGTTGATGTGGCCGTGTGGCCCACCCGAATGGACCCCACCATGAAGCATGTATTTTATCCAAGCCTCCTGTGGGTGGGGCTCACTTTATATATGTGTTGTATCCACACCATCCGTGCATTTGGTGGCCCACCTGAGCAAGGCCCACCTTAAATGCATCTTTCATGCCCAAGCTGTCCAGTGTCCAGAGACGCTGGACGTGAAATGAAACGAAAAAGATTGGCTTAGTTCAAGCCTCAGAGTGGGCTGCTCATGCAGGCCCCACCTTGATGTATGATTCTAATCCACACCTTCTATCCCGTTCCCCATCTCATTTTAGACATTGAGCCGAAAGATAGAGTCAATTTGATGTTCTGGCGGGCCATAGTGTTGAAAACAATAGTTGTTACCGTTGAAATCCACCTTGATGTTTTTACCCGCCAAAACACATCACTTATTGGGCTTATTTGATCCATCTTGAGTCCTAGAATCCAGTGGTTGGGCTGGATTCATCTGATGTAGGCCCTGTGCATGAAAAACCATCAAATAACTAGTTTTTCAAAAAAAAAATATATATATATATAAATAACAAAGAAGTAGCATGCGCTGCTGACGCTACAGCAGGTGTTACGTTGGTGTGGAAAAAAAGCTGGGATGTTGGGTCCCAGCCGTGGGCCCCACCATGATGTGTGTAGAGCATCTACACTGTGCATTTTTTTAGGACCCCTTATGGCAGTGGGCCCTCCGAGAATTAGCCATATACGGCTCTCAGGTGGCCCACATCACAGGGAATAGTAGGATGGAACGTCTGCCATTGAAATCCCTTTTGGGTCCTTCAAGTTTTGGATCCATATGAAATTTATTTTTCCTCTTCATCCTGGTCCTTGTGACCGTATGGATGGGAAATAAACAGTATGGTGAGCCCCACGTGGGACCCACATCATGGATGTATTTGTGTATACCATCCATCCACCCTAGCAGCTGCATGGCTACTGCCATGATGTCACCAAGCTCTGTGAGACCCACTATTGTATGTCGTCTGTCTAGACGTGGCCCACCCCGCATGTGTGGGATGGGGCCACCTTGCACACCTGAATGGTTTCATCCAGGCCGTCCGTCCATCTCTGACGTTGGTTGGGCCTGGATGCCTTTTACCTATTATGTGATAATATAATATAATATATATTAGAATTTATATTATTATATTATATGGTGATATGGATTGGTTGTCTGCCACTCGCACCGACTATATAACTATTGTGGTAACATAGCTGTGCTATGTGGAGCCCACCTTTATGTGTTTATATCCACACCGTCCATAATGTTTGGATGGTCTTGGGCAACATTTGGATTGTGCCCATTTACATGGATAATGTTTGGACAGTACTGTAACATCCCAAAAATCTGGGGTCGGGCAGAAACCCAACTCCCGAGTTCCAGAACATCACTTATGCAACATTTTCAATGATGGGTGAATGTCGGCGGTAATAGTACATAAAACATGAGGTGGATCAAGCCCAAACAGCATATCATACTCTAGAGATAGTTAATTTAACAATCGGAAGAATGTGATAGATATATAGAATATATGATCTGTTGTGAGTCTCCAGAGTGTGAACATGTTACCAGGTTAAACATATACATGTATACTCAAAAGATGAGCAAAAAGAATATACATGGGTGCAAAAATAAAGGGCAAAATACCAGGTGTACTGGCATCTAATCAGTAACCCTGCAACCCCATCAATCAGAACCTGCATATAGGAGGGATCCTCCACATCATCATCAAGTCCGCCTCTGCTTCGTGAGCATCGCCATCATCTGAAACTAAAAAAGGGACTGGTGGGTGTCCGGAACACCATCCCGTAACGTGGGAGTGAGTAGCTAACTCAGTGGAATCATAGAGCAAAGGTTAGCATGTTATCAAATCAATCAAGCGATAATGGTAAAGCAAGCAAAACAAACATTCCTAAAAACAGTGATTAATGCAAGCACAAAATGACATGATGGATGCCCTCACCGACATACTCCCTCATGCTGCACCATCTTACGCCGGCGGCATGCTTGCGTTCCTCGGTGCTCCACATCTTCCAGGCACATGCAGTGCGATATGGATAATGATTACCGAGTTGTTATTAGTCCTTTTCATACAGCAGGATTGGGAAACTAAGGTACCTCCCTTATATCAATACCCAAACAATGATCCTGTCTAGGGTCGTCACTCCTAGTAATCTCATACGATGATATATTTCTAGGTCGCTGCAAGGGCTTTCAGGGCTGTTTTACGCACTCGTTGCTCCCCTCCCCCATCACCTTATCAATACAGGCCTAGTTTATATCCTTAAGACTGCATCAAGACTCATCGCCCCCATACGGTGTCAGGATAAACTCAAGGTCACTACAAAGGGCTGTCAGGGCTATTGCTCGCACTCGTTGCTCCACTCCCCCATCACCTTATCAATGTAGGCCGACAGTAAGAATATAGTGTCTCATACCACCATAATCTGCTCAGAGTAGGTTGTTCACTGGTCACTACGGGGAGGTTTGTGGCCCCAGTGTAGGGCGACAGCTCGACCACGACGTCCCATACCACCATGCCCGGCTCATGAGTCTTAGGGGATCGAGGTACCAAGGCCAGAAGGGCTTTCCAATGGTAAGTTTAGTACCCTAGGTTCAAGCAGTTATGACAAATACAAGGTGAACATACAATGGTCAGTCGGGTTACTTGATGAGTATGACTAACATGAGCGCACGTTGAATCGACCGACATGAAGTGCACTTCGTGTGGCCTAACCACTGTCGACGACTCTAGTAGACTCAGGTTCGTCATACACACCCTTCGTGGTGAATAGAATCCAACCACAAATTCTAAACTGTTACCGACTTCCTGGACTAGAGTATAGCCCCAAGCACAAAGATGTGAATCAGTAATCATATGAGATAAACAAAATTGAAATAATAAGTAATCCAAGCACGTTAGCAACATGTTATAAGATACAACATAGGCAATTAAACCATACACAAGTACTTCACACATAAGGAAATTGATTGAAATACGACAAGCGTAGAGGAAATCATATATATCATCAAATTAGTTGAGAATCCAGTCTCAACACTAATCTACAACACCATATACTCAATACTTACTAATACATACATTTATACAAACACTTAGACTACTCAACTCCAACGTACTTGACGTATGTTGATTACAACATATAATATGATAGATCCTTATATCAAGGAGATGTCTAATACACAACAATCATGTTCTTACATTCAAAACATATGGCAGGCATAAATCATATTGATTTAGGCATTTCAATAAACACTTAGTCTACACACATTAGTCTGCATAGCATATGTCGGCCAATATGTGCATTAAGGTGAATCTCTTTGCCAAACAAATCATACATCCATAACTAGTATAAATACACGGCATATACCCATGGCAATCATATCGAAAAAATATGTACGTATACAATATTTCTTACAAATACCTAAAATACCCTAAATCTCATATTCTTCGTACGAATTTGAAATGAAAAATGGACAGTATGTTCTACATGTCAAACAACATCCTCATCAGCAATCTACCATTAAACGGCATTGAAAGCTTTAAAAACAGGTAATCTAAGCATCTAAGATCCTCACCTTCTGCCGTAGAAGCGTAACGAATCGAATAGAAACTCTATGCTTCGTCAACGTCGATATGACGACCTAATTCACAAGATACATCAGTTACTTTGCTACTTGCATCGATAAAATTCCTAAAACAGGCTAAGGTTAGGGTTTTCTTACCTAGAACGAAGTCGGAATCATCGAAAAAGTGATGCAGGTAATTGGCTTCGGCACGTAGAGCAGCAGGGAAGAATTCCAGGAGAAATCACCAGCTTCTCCCTCACTTCTCTCTCTTTTCTCTCTTCTCTCTCCTAGGGTTTTTCCCAAATTCGTATGGGTTAGAAAGCTAAGGGTTCAAGCCCCTTTTATAAGCCCAAACATAACCAAAACAGACTCCAAGTCAAGGTATACTTGGATTATAGCCAAATCGGGTCTTTCCTGATCCAAAAGAGCATTTCGGAAGGTCCCCTGGCCGAACGCGATCGAACTTAAGCTCGTGTATATTGGATCCTGCTTACATCAAGTTTTCAGTCCGGTTGTGTTCCCAGATCGCACGTGGTGGTCCAGTTTCAGTTCAGCGGTCACGAAGACTCGATCGAGGATTCCAAGTATACTGACCTGAGTGGGAAATGTTCTCTGATCTGAGCGTGTATTTGGGTCAGATTCCAACGGTCTGAATGCTTATACTTAACCCACAAGCGAAACGTGCCAGATTTATTTAAATCTGATTTAATTTTTAATGAATTTCACTCTTTCTCACACTCCTTGCTCCAAGCTCAATGAAATAGCCTCAGAACATCGGTTGGGCTTGATTTTCGAAACGATTGTCAAGCCCAACAAGGTGGTCATAATAGTCTAAGATTGTAGATATCGGATTCTCGACACGCGGTCTAGATCCAATACAAAGTTTCAAAGGGTTCATGAGAACAAACAGGTTTAGACTTTTGATCCTGGATTTTAGGGTAAGATAGCGTCAATGATTCTATAGGTTTTGGATCTTACGGATTGTATTTAAAGTGGTTCGAGCTAATTCTACTGATTGTTTAGTTCAGTACTTAACCAAATTCTGACCTAATTATGACAGAATAAGTCCCTAGGAAGTTCTACACCCTTTCCTAAAATTTTTAATTAGTATATTATTTTAATTATTTTTTTAGTAGTTCATCATCAAGTCTAATTCATCTCTACCAAATTTCATGATATTTCATGTTGTAGAAAATTTCTAAAAATTCCAGAAGCAGCAGCTGTCCAAAACTATGCTTTTCAAAAAATTGTCACAACGACCCATTTTTAACTATATTAAATATTTTATTATATTTTTCACTCATTTTTATATCAAACTAGACTCATTTAGCTTCAACCTGGCTTTTGAATCACCTAAATTGGAGTTAAAACGAGGGAGATATAATTTTTCAAAGTTAAATAAAAATCATAGAAAATGTGGCCGAAAACGGGCCAGCCGATGAACTGCGGCCCGGCCAAGCCCAGTAATCGGAGAGCCCTCGCCAAACCAGCGATCCCCTCGCCGCTCGCTTACCTGTTTGGGGTGATTTCGCCGTCTAATATTTAAATGGGCGTATTTTAGAACCTGGGATGAGTTATTTGACTTGAAATATATGATTTTGGGGTAGGAGAAGCGGATCTATCCAAATAGCCTACTTATTTCATGAGATTCCAAAAGATTAATAGTTAAAAATTATTTTTATTTATCTATTTACTATTCATAGTACTTTTTAGTTTAAGTATTGATCAACATCACCTAAACTTTAAGATTTGTGTCTAATATGAAAGTTCCTAGAAATTTTGAAGGATAAAGTAGTGAAAGGTGAGATTTTCGAAAAAAAATAGGGATTTGAGACTTTTGGATTGAGTTTTGAGAAGTTAATCAGGTGTTAGGATTGACCCATTGCCTAAGGACGTCTAAATCTAAGTTGGAAAAAATCCGGGGTGTTACAAGTACTAACTTACTTAGATAATGTTTGGACAGTGTTGATCATCATTAGTGTGGCCCATGTGATGTGGCCCACTTACCATCGTTATGAGGCCAATTGTAATGTATTTTGGGCCTATGGGTTGAGGCCCGTTATGATGTATTCAAGGCCCGTTGTTGAAGCCCACCTTGATATGAATGTAAAACCCATTATTAAGGCCCATCTTGATGTATTTGTTGCCCGTTGTTAAGGCTCACTTGGTATATATATGAGGCCCATATGATTAGGCCCATCTTGATGAAGTTATGGCCCATCCGTTGAGACCCATTTGGTATGCATGGGGCACAATTGGTGTGGTTCATTTGAGATACATAAGGCCCATGTGTTTAGGCCTATTTTGATACATTCTAAGGCCCATGGGTTATGACCATTGCAATGTACATAAGGCCCATTGGTGCGGCCCATTGATATGCCCCACTTGATGAATATAAGGCCAATGTGATATGGCCCATTTGATGTATTTAAGGCCCAATGGGGTGTACCTAAGGTCCATTGTAATGTGATCCCAACGTGGTTTATGTAATGATGTTTATAACGGGCTATGCCTTGGGGAGCAATGTTGGTTTGACGTCCACATTGTAAGTACAATGTTGGTTAAATTTCCGCATTATAACTCTCCTTAGGGCCCATTAATAGGCCCATACTTTTTACTAATTCATCACTTTATAACATGCTTAGTATAGCCGCATGATTCATGCCCATACGCATCATATGTATGCTTGATATAAGGAATGTTTGATCATAGCATAAGCCGTTGGGCTGAGACACTTACGGGACTCCTTATGAGATGGAATGCCCCCACATGAGTGCGTGGTACATGTAGGATTGCTATATGATTTGATGATGTGCCTCATGCATCCCGCATATGTGTGACTTGATCATTACACGCCCTAGTGACATCAGGGTCGTGGCCTCCACAGGAACATCGTGGATGGCCATATCAGATACCGAAAATGCTTGGTTCTAACACTGTGGGTACTTAGGATGTCATTGAGTGAAAGTTCCAAAACCTTTTTGGTACTAGGAGTTGCTCCAATGTCTAGACAGAGTGGATACACGAGTGCCCGAGTGCCGAATACCAGTAGGCCGCATCTCCCACTATCTCGTGGTCGGTTGGGAGGGGGTGTCGCCTTACCCGCCTGAGTGAGGGGGCTATAAGCTAGGCTGAGTTTGACCAACTCATAAATGAGTTCGCTATCGATGAGCCGGGTAGGTATTGACAGACTACTGGTCAGGCTGATAGTGAGTCTTTTCCACTCGTTGGGCTGCACGGCTAGGGAGGCGGCAGTCTGTGTGGAGTGTACTATACCCCGGTGATATCCAGAGAGGAACTATACTGATATGTGTACTTGATGAGTACCGACTTTCTTAGATTACATCTCGCATATGACATTTGGCTACGTATGCCTCGCATTGTATCGGTATGGCCGATAACATTCATGTCTCGCATCACATGGCCTTGGTATGGTCCATAGCATTCATGCCTTGCATCACATAGCCTTAGTATAGCTAGTTGTATTCATGGACTTACCGCATATTTCCGCATTGCAATGATATTATATACTTGACACTTGCCTTGCGAACACACTTACACCACCCTCTAAGCTTTTATAAGCTTATGCATGATAGTTGCGTGCAGGTAGCGTTGGACAGTAGCAACGTTGAGGCAAGAGTGTGCATCAGTCTATTTTGGAGCCTCTTGATCATCTTGTATTTTCCTTACTGCATTGTACTTAAAGTTTTTGATATAGTGAATATGTGGTGATGTTGTTTTGTGACTTGGTTATGCTCCATTACAAAAACAAATCATACTGAAAATCATCCTTGTAGGATCGCAGGATTAAAATCTGGCATGTGAGTGTTGTGATTCAAGAATGGGGTACTACGGAGGCTGTTGGTGCTGGATTTAGCGATCGGGAATTTTGTGAGCCCATTTTCTGAGTTTGGGGCATGGCAGGAATCTTAGAGCAATCAAAATTGAGAAGTCACGTGATGCTAACTGCGGAGCCGTTTACCCAAGATATATTGCAGGAGAGGCTAATTCGGGATTCTTTTTGGCAATGTTCAGTGTTATTGGTCCCCTAGCTAGTGGTGAAGGTAGACTTGTTCTGAAGCTCCTTGTATTTCGAGCTCTCGTCCTTTAAGATGTCACGACAGTCCAATTCTCATCATCTTCCAGTGCTTGAGGTGAAGAAGACACGACTCCAACTATTGTTCAAGTTAAGTCATTTTTTATTACGGAAGACTGGGTGTCACACCTTGGAGGTTGATCCGGTGCATATTCCACTGCGAATCCGATTGTAGTGAAATAAAAGTTTACCTTCTTCATTGAGTTTGCCATTTGATGGTAGTTCAGAATTTTATCTTTTTACCTTCAAAGTAAAACATAAAATTACAGTTATTATCTGAATAACTATATAATTTATCTCAGAGATGAAGGGGAGGATGTTCCCACTGAGCGTCGCCATTTTAGCGTCAAAAAGACTCCAAACTACAACCAAAGTCCTGTAACTATCTCAATGTTATCATTAAATAAGATAACATCCCCAGCAGAGTCACCATTTTGTTTCAAACAAGAAACAAGTGTGTTTCGATTTATGTTATTATCTTATTTAAATATACCAAAGAGAGTACATCAAGTACAATCATTGTATTATTAATATTAGGTTCATTTACATCCTCGGGTATCCCTTGATTCTAAGATAAATTATCTAAAATATAGAATTTGATAAAGTTTAAATGTTGAATCTGGATGTCAAATTTAACAGCACTTCGACTCATGATTTGATCATCTCTTTAAGAGGAATATCGTGCAGATCTGATCAACTGCTTTCTCTTTCTAAAGCTTGAACACAAGAAGAACTGGAGTTTAATCATTTCGATAACATTTTGACCCTTTATCACTACTGATTGCATGGCAATCTGGTTATGCGGACCCATACAACCAACATGGTTTGCGCAGGTTTGTGCAAAACCTAGGCCTCTCTTCATTCCTACCTTCAGTCTTCTCTATAGTTCTGCGCTCCTTCCAAAATTCTTCAATCCTCTCAAATGAGAGGGGGAGGGGGTATTTATAGACCTCCACACATGCGACCCTCGATCTTTGTGCCATGGGACTCACCTTTCATCCATTCTAACTAATTATGGACAACAAGTCATGAAGTTAGCCGCGTAAACCGGCGCAACTAATGTCACTGGTTGCGCGAAACCGCGCAACCAATATGGTTTGCATGAACCCGCGTAAACCCCCTTAAAGACATTCTTTTTTCTTCACCTTCTGTTTCCTTTTGAACATTTATCTCTTTGATCTTCAATTCTCTCCTCTCCTTTTTCATGCATCAACATTTGACAATGAAGATGTTGCGCCTATGATGAAACAATTGTTGAGTGCGAGAACAATAGAACTACCCCCATCCAAACGTCCTAAAGAAGCAAAAAATGACGTAAGAAAGAAATTTTTGCTACTATTATCGTCTGTTAGGACATCCTACAGAAAACTGCTTCACACAGAAATGCATAATACAAAAAATGATAAACAAAGGTGAGATTATAATAGGCAAAGAGAAAGAAAGGAGCAAAAAAGCAGTGATAAACATGATCTTTGGCCAAAAGATTATATATGAGAAGAAAGACAGATTGAAAAAGAAAGAAAATAGCAATACAAGTACCAATGGCTCTTCAGACCAAACAAGTAAAGTTGTAGTGATTACATTACTCTATGGAAAAGGAGTAACAAGTCCTCTCTAAAAATAAAAACTTGAAATAACACGAGAAAGAGTATCTGGGATGCACATTGATAATGACAGAAAGGAAGAAAAGGAAAAAGCTAAAAAATTAACTTATGATGTGGTGAATCATCCAATAGGTATACCGGCTCGATTAAGTGTATACGATGCACTACAGTTGTTAGAATAATGTCGATACACACTAATATAAGATCTATCTGATAATGATGTTAGAAAAGCATTACTCGTAGAGATGGAAAGCACAAAACATGAGGTATAGAAGAGTTGCATGCATGTCATCTCCTTCTCCAACGACGCTTTAACCTGTGACAAAGAACACAATAGGTCGTTGATGATCAAAGAACACAATAGGTCGTTGATGATCATTAAACATATTCGCAATAAACAGGTTAAGCGAATAATGTTGGATAATGAATCTACTGTGAATCTATTGCCATTAACAGTGTTAAATAAACTCGGATATTATCACTCCCATCTACGCCCTAGTGGAATGATGATATAACGCTTTAACCAAGACAGGAAATGCGCACTAGGTAAAATTACGTTAACCCTAGAAATAGGAGAATTAACGATAAATGTTGTTCGTCATGTCATCAATGAGGTGACAACATATAACCTCCTTCTGGGTAGGCCATGGATGCATCAATACGGCGTCATAGCATCCACCTTACAGCAATGTTTCAAATATTGCAAAGATGGAATTCAATGCAAGGTAATGGTCCATGTAAGACCATATACAGAAGTAAAGTCTTTTTCCACTAATGCCAATTATTACAATGGATTTGCAGTAAAAGATAGAAAAGGGAATGATGAGAACAAAATTTTAGGAAGTGATTACACAGAAATAATTGAAAATGAAATTGTGAAGGTAGAATTGTCTAGGAAGGTGAACACGAAGAAGAAATTTTATTTCGTGCCAAAACATCTAAGACAACCAGGACATACAATGGATTTGCAGTAAAAGATAGAAAAGGGAATGATGAGAACAAAATTTTAGGAAGTGATTACACAGAAATAATTGAAAATGAAATTGTGAAGGTAGAATTGTCTAGGAAGGTGAACACGAAGAAGAAATTTTATTTCGTGCCAAAACATCTAAGACAACCAGGACATACAATGGATTTGTAGTAAAAGATAGAAAAGGGAATGATGAGAACAAAATTTTAGGAAGTGATTACACAGAAATAATTGAAAATGAAATTGTGAAGGTAGAATTGTCTAGGAAGGTGAACACGAAGAAGAAATTTTATTTCGTGCCAAAACATCTAAGACAACCAGGACATCCTCCATTAACGTTGTTATTACCTGAACAACTGGAAATTATGCAGTCAAATTATACAGTATCGTTGCCGTATGCTAAAAGGAATAAACCATTCTCGGCTATCCCAAAGAGATTTCACATCAAATATAATTCAAAGTATCCTGAGCCCATTGAATTTTATGCACCTTCGGAAGAAAAAACAAAAGAAAGGATCAACAATAGAATGGGCTATGAAAGATTGATATCTGAAGACCTGAAAAGATATGGTCATACCGGGAAAAAAATCATGAAGAATATAGGTTTTGATTATAAAGAACTGACTAGTATGAACTACGGAAAGGGAATCTAGATCCAATTGGAGTAAATGAGAAGTGAGAAAATTTCCATGGATTGGGGGTAGAATCTTCAGTAAATATGGACGCAGCAAATCCAATAGTCAAAGAGGAAACATATTCAGAGATAATCAAGCATCTTGAGACACCTCCGAAACGGATAGAGGATGGGGGGGGGGGGGGGGGGGTAACTGGCAATCGACAATTTTCGAGATATAAATCTAGGCACATAAGAAGAGATGCAAAATACATTTATAAGTGTTAATCTCTCTAAACAAGAAGTTGATCAATATATAAAGCTCCTAAAAGAAAACAAAGATATGTTCACTTGAACATATCCAGAAATGTTAGGAATGGAACCATCAATAGCAATGCATTCACTGAACAACTCTAAAGACAAGAGGCCAGTCAAGTCGATTCCATCCAGACTTAATTCCTCTAATAGAAGAAGAAGTAAACAAATTGATCAAGGTCAGTTTCATTAGAGAAGTCAAATACTCTAAATGGATATCAAATATTGTCCTGGTGAAAAAGAAAGGTGGAAAAATCAAGGTCTATGTCGATTTCAGGGACCTAAATGAGGCTTCCCCAAAAGATGACTTCCCATTACTGATAATGGAGTTGCTAATTGATAGAATGACAAAATATGCTATTATGTGCTTTATGGATGGCTAAGCCGAATGTAATCAGATAAGGATGGCTCAAGAAGATGAAGAAGCTACAGCCTTCAGGACTTCCCTCGAAATTTATTGTTACGAGGTTATGCCATTCGACCTCAACAATGTTGGGGCAATACATTAGAGAGCAATGCAAAATATATTCCAAGATATGATGCATAAACATGTAGAATGCTATGTTGATGATTTGGTCGTCAAGTCGAGTAAACATGGAGAACACCGTGAACATCTTACCTCAGTCTTTCACCATATTAGAAAGAAATGGTTAAAGATGAATCCAACAAAATGTGCCTCTGGCGTCTCATCAGGAAAATTCCTCGATTTTGTTATCAGACACAAAGGAGTTGAAATCGATCTAGGGAAAATCAAAGCTATCCAGAATATGCCACAGCTGTAAACATTGAAAGAGTTAAAAATCTTAGAAGGAAAATTAACATACATTTTTCGATTCATCTCTAATTTGGCTGGAAGATGTCAGCCATTTGCTCATTTAATGAAGAGAGGAACATAATTCGTATTAGACCAGTCATGCAAGAATGCATTCGACTCTATCAAAGAGTTATTAAAATAGCCTCTGGTATTAGCTACTCCTGTGAAAAGGAAACTGAAATAGCGGTGAAGACCGCTTGAGTTGAAGTAGGAATATGCCAATATGTCCTAGAGGGGGGTGAATAGGACTTTTTAAAGTTTTTATGAATTATTAAAAATCCTATAACACTAATCCTATCATAGAGTACAGATTAGGATTACTCAAAATTAACTCTACTAGCTTCCAAGCCTGATAGAGGATCCAATCACAGAACTATTTAAATGATAATCATGGAGCAGTTATAGTCTATGATGGATGTGACTGTGTGTGAAGTGTGAGTAAGTATAAATACACTTAATATAATCACACACAAGAATCAATCACAAACACAGTCATTTTTATAGTGGTTCGACTACTTGTCTACTCCACTCCCGACTTCCACACTCAACCCTTGAGTGTACCGAATTTCACTGAGGAGGTTTCCCATGATTCACCTCAAACCTAAGGTTTTAAATCAGGTTCACCTTCAACCTTTACAGAGGTTTATACTCTATTCACCTCAAACCCTGGATTTTTGTTGGCGCACTCTTAACCAGATGTTTATACCCACACAGAGCAAGGGTCCACACAACGCACCTGGATGTTTATGCTCTCCACAGATCAAGGGTCCACACAACGCACCCCTCACGTACACTCCCGTCGGAGGCCTCCTTTGAGGACTTCAAAGGGTGAGCAACACCTACGACCCAATCCTAGAAAGGAATGATCACAAGTGTCCTCTAGACTCTGAGTACTTACAGATAAGTTGATGAGTCCCTTTTAGTGAAGTGATGAAGATCTCCTTTGTGTTGATGAAGAGTCTTTAGCTCCCTTGATCCGCAACACAAAAGATGTACCAATACTAGGCTTCAGGTTGGGTCAAGGTTATGATCGAATTCTACTCTCTAAAGATTTTCCTATTAGGAAGATAGAGTGATTCCAATCATTTATGCATTCAAGACATCCCAGGTTAATGATTTTTCATTAAGGTAGTAGCTGGAGGATCCTTGAATGCGGAAGTTCATTCCCCAATACACTCTATTGAATATCAATGATGAGGGTGGATTGGAGGATAAACTCCTTGAGAGAAAGGGATTAAGATAAATGATATGAAGTTTAAAACACTCAAAAACACTCTCTTCTTTCTCTACCAGCAATAAAGACTATCCTCTCTATATATAAGCAAAAGGTTCCAATGGATAAAAAATGGTCAATTTATGATAGAGTTCGATATCATCGAGCAAGAGTCGATATGATCGAGCATATATTCTCAATTGTATCGACTGACCTCTCGATGATATAAACTCAAGTGTCATTTTCACTTTTGAAAACCAATTGTATCGACTGGTCAATGGGATCGAGACACACATCGATGTTATCAGATTTCAAACTCTGATTTCATGGATAGAGGAATCGATCTATCGACAGGTGAAAATAAGAGAGAGAAGCCTTGAAGGAATTCAGGTTCTAAAGATATGATCGGGGAACAACCGATGTCATTGGAATTTGTATGTCGATGATATTAGAGACCATGTCGATGGGATTGATAAATCGTATAGATTTACCTATGAGCTTGCTGGACGGTTTGTGTCCGGTCTCGATCCAATCGATCAGGTCTCGATATAATCGACATATGAATATCGATTTCTCGACTGACACCCCGATCAATGATTGAAACACCCTAAAATTTATGTCGGAGGAAACATGTGTCCACTATTGATATGATCGAATGACTTTCGACATGATCTATATTTGAGTTTAGATTGAATCGGACAGTCATCGATATATTGAAGCTTATAGTAGTTTTCTTTAGAAAAACAGGGGCGCCGAAAAATTGCCTGTCGATATTATCGATCCACTTTCGATGGGATAGATATTCGAATATCAATGATATCGATTGAACCATCGATATATCGATAAATCATCCAAATGAATGTTTGCTTGCTGGATGCTTTTTGTCCTCACCCGATTGTATCAATTGAGATGCCGAGGACATCGACAGAGTAGGTCGATCATATCAAAAAGTGAATCGATATAATCGACAGTGTAAGAAAAACTTAAAGATTTTCCTGTTTGGTAAAAAGTTTTCTTACACTAAAACCCTAAGATGTTCTACTTAGTTTTAAGGGTTTTAATCACCTGGTGTTTTGGGACATGGGATGTGAGGCTATGATTTACCTATAGTGAGCTTTCACTCATCCAGTTGAGACAGACACTTGAATTAATCTTCCTGTTAGGCGCTGTTGTCCGACTGACTCAACTTATACCGTAATTGATAAACCAGGGCACTAGTAGGTGCATTTTCAATCTCCCCCTTTGCCAATTACGTGACAAAATACCCAAAACACCCTAGAAAAATATCTAGACAGATACATCCTAAATTGTGTTTACATGCACTAATACAATTTTATAAATTCTAATCACCATGTACACACCCAGTAATTTCTCCCCCTCACTTTAAAACTCCTCCTTTCTTGTTGCGGCTACTCCCCCTAACACCTGCAACATATACAACACAAATATCCAATTTTCCACAGGGGTGTTTGTAATTTTTCTCCCCCCTTTTGTCAGTCATTGACAAAGATATAGCAAGTGATATTGACTGAAGAAGTTAAGCATATGGGAGAATGTATATATATTTTCAATAGCAAACGCATACATCAATGAAGGTAGGAAGCAAAATGGATGAAGCAATCGGTACAGTCATTGTATAAGTAATAGGAATGGAAGTAAAATAAGAATTGTATGCAGCCATATCAACCAAAAAGTTTCATCATCCAAAAACATCTATTCCAAAAAAAAAATATCTATACTACCCCAGACAACAGTATCATAATCATCAGACAGAATTGTTAACCCCATGTAGGGATACCCAAAACAAGTAAACAGAGATGGATGCAAAATAAATAAGATAGAGAGGATAATCACAGTAAACATGGAACATCATATGCACATCAACAATTTGTAAAGAAAATAGGTTTAAAAAGAAATTCTTCACATCGGCAACCTAACCTTGCCAAGTTTGTAATCTATTACACCCATAAATATGACCACAGCCATCCAAAAAAATATTTAGGCCTGGAGCATTTCAGTAGGACTTCAGGGTTGTTATGGATGTTTATCCTGGGTAAGCTTATGGGGCAGGTATCCATTCCATAATGCATTTTGTTGCGCGTTGCAGTACCATCAGTCGTTGTTGAACTTTAGAAAGGTGGGTTTCACAGTCATCTAGCAACTTCATAATGTGAGTCTGTTCATTTAGAAGATCTTGTATGCTGTCTCATACAGAGATGTTTGGAATGACCTCAATAGAGTCAGAATTTTGCATTAGGCTGCTACTGCCAGGAATTGAACCGGTTCTTCCACCACAAATACATTTTCAAAGATGTTTAGTCTATGTATGTCTTCAAAGTTGAACCATGCACATGGATGAGGGAGATCATTAGTCGATGACAGTCCGAATTGACGTGAAAACTTAGATAGAAGACATGAAAATGGTAGTGTAGTGATGGATGCTTCTGTAAACACATGGATCAGCTGTTGTACGATCAGAGTGGGTAGGCATATTGGAATTCTTAGATGAATGTCGTACAAAATGTTAAGGATGTATGGCGAGAGCTGGTTGCCAGAGACTTCATAGGGATAGACGTTCGAGCTAAAAATTCTATAAAGAATTTTATAGGTAGGATCAAGATACTTGACATGAAGAACATTTTCGGCATTCCTGGGAATGGTGGCACCATTACACAATGCACGAGTAACTTCCCCCCACACACCTAGACCATTCATATTTCGATTTGATATAGGTATTTCAATCATTTTCAAGTTAAGCATCGTGCTTACCTGATTTGGTGTGATGTATTCAACCCGATTTATGACCAAGACCGAGATAACTGGGGGATCCTTTTCAACATAGTAGACCAAACTTAGAAACTGATGTACCGGATTATGTTGAAAAGTTCCTCCAAGGTTCACAACATTTTCCCACCCAATTTGTTTCAAGAGATCGATGATCCTAAAGGGTTCAATGCTCTTTTTTTGAATCATCCATTCTGCCACAAGGTTTAAGTTGAATAGAGGAAAAGAGGCAGTTGCATCCTGCTTACCTTTCTTCTTTCCAATTGATGCATGTTGTGGATGAACCAATCCTTTGTTTTTGCCCATCTTGGAGAGATGAAATATCCAGGTCTGAGAGCACCAGATGCGGCTCTTCTTTTTAGTCTTCTGATTCTTACCAAGCAACGACAATCTATCCCTTTGATCATGTTTTCAGATTCTAAATTTTGATTTTTAATTTCAAGTTCTAGGGAAGAACAACCGTCCTAACATTTCAACTACCCGAAAAGTCATCGATTCTATCGATTCTCAGTCGATGTGATCGACATTCTGAAGTAACCAATCGATGCTCATATCGGAGGTGGATCTTTTCAAGTTTTTTTGCAGTCTGATGATCACTCATGTACAAAATAGTATATCTATTAAAGTTCTTAGCAAAATTATCAGTAAAATTTTGTATAGCTCCTGTACATCAAAGGTATAAACATTTGATTGTTTATATGCAAAAAAAAATGAGGTGAGAGAACTCAGATTGTTTCTTCAGCAAAATTGCATCATTTCAGCAAGTATCCAGATTTTAATGCATAACCTGGACCAGTTTCTTCACTCTCAGTGTTTCTCAATATCATTTCTTTCTTTTCTTATAATAATGTAGCAGTGATTGTTTGTGCGAAGACCCTTCATAATTGATTTTCCTGATCGATCTAGGATCTCGCATTCTTCTTTGTTGAAATTGCCCACATGCCCATTATCACACATTTGAGAGATGCTTAGGAGATTATGTGCTAAACCTTTTATGCAAAAGTGTAACATCCCAAAAATTGGGGGTCGGGTAAAAACCCAACTCCCGAGTTCCAGAACATCACTTATGCAACATAGATAATGATAAATACATGTTGTCTGTAGAATGACATTAAAAAAGATTGAGACTAAGCCAAAACAGCATATCATACTCCAGAGACAGTTAAATTAGCAAGCGGAAGAATGTGATAGATATATAAAATATATAAATGATTGTAAGTCTCCAGAGTGTGAACATGTAACCAGATTAACTAAATACATGTATACTCCAAAATAGAAAGAAAAGAATATACATGAGTGCTCTAAAAATATAAAATGACAAGTGTCATGGCATCTAATCAACCTCCCTATCATCTCGTCGATCAAAACACAGAGGAGAAGTCCTCCTCATTATCATACAAGTCCAGCTCCGCTCCACAAGCAGCGTCCTCATCTGAAACAAAAATAGAGACTGGTGGATGTCCGGAATACCATCCGGTAACGTGGGAGTGAGTAGCTAACTCAGTGGAATCATAGAACAAAGATTAACATGTTATCAAATCCATCACGCGATAATGATAAATCAAATAAAACAAATATTCCTAAATACTGTGATTAATGCATGGATGAAATGACATGATGGATACCCTCACCGACATACTCCCTCATGCGGAACCATCTGCATCCGCGGCCTGCTTGCGTTCCTTAGTGCTCCACATCTTCCAGGCACATGCAGTGCGATATGGATAATGATTACCAAGTTGTTATTAGTCCTTTTCATACAGCAGGATTGGGAAACTAAGGTACCTCCCTTATATCAATACCCAAACAAAGATCCTGTCTAGGGTCGTCACTCCTAGTAATCTCATACGATGATATATTTCTAAGTTGCTGCAAGGGCTGTCAGGGCTGTTGCACACACTTGTTGCACCGCTCCCCCATCACCTTATTAATACAGGCCTAGTTTATATCCTTAAGACTACATCAGGACTCGTCGTCTCCATGCGGTGTCAGGATAAACTCAAGGTCACTACAAAGGGCTGTCAGGCTATTGCTCGCACTCGTTGCTCCACTCCCCCATCACCTTATCAATGTAGGCCGACAGTAAGAATATAGTGTCCCATACTATCATAATCTGCTCAGAGTAGGGTGCTCACTGGTCACTACGGGGAGGTTTATGGCCCCAGCGTAGGGCGACAGCTCGACCACGGTCTCTCATACCACCATGCCCGACTCATGAGTCTTAGAGGATCGAGGTACCAAGGTTAGAGGGGCTTTCCAATGGTAAGTTTAGTACCCTAGGTTCAAGCAGTTATGACGAATACAAGGTGAACATACAATGGTCAGTCGGGTTACTTGATGAGTCCGACTAGCACGAGCGCATGTTAAATCGACCGACATGAAGTGCATAGCACTTCGTGTGGCCTAACCACTGTCGACGACTCTAGTATGACTCGGGTTCATCATACACATCCTTCGTGGTGAATAGAATCCAACCACGAATTCTAAACTATTACCGACTGCCTGGACTAGAGTATAGCCCCAAGCACAAAGATGTGAATCAGTAATCATATGAGATAAAAAAAATTGAAATAAAAACTAATCCAAACATGTTAGCAACATGTTATAAGATACAACATAGGCAATTAAACCATACACAAGTACTTCACACATAAGGAAATCGATTGAAATACGACAAGCGTAGTAGAAATCATATATATCATCAAATTAGTTGAGAATTCAGTCTCAACGCTAATCTACAACACCATATACTCAATACTTACTAATACATACATTTATACAAACACTTAGACTACTCAACTCCAACGTACTTGACGTATGTTGATTACAACATATAATATGATAGATCCTTATATCAAGGAGATGTCTAATACACAACAATCATGTTCTTACATTCAAAATATATGGCAGGCATAAATCATATTGATTTAGGCATTTCAACAAACACTTAGTCTACACACATTAGTCTACATAGCATATGTCGGCGAATATGTGCATCAGGGCGAATCTCTTCGCCAAACAGATCATACACGCATAACTAGCATAGGTACACGGCAAATACTCATGGCAATCATACCGGCAAAATACGTACGTATACAGTATTTCTTATAAATACCTAAAATACCCTAAATCTCATATTCTTCATACATATACGGAATGAAAAACGGACAGCATGTTGTACATGTCAAATAGCATCCTCATCAGCAATCTACCATTAAACGGCATTGAAAGCTTTGAAAACAGGTAATCTAAGCGTCTAGAATCCGCACCTTTTGCCGTAGAAGCGTATCGATTCGAATAGAAAGTCTACGCTTCGTCAACGTCGATACGGCGACCTAATTTATAAGATAGGTCAGCTACTTCGCTACTTATATTGTTAGAATCCCCAAAATAGGTTGAGGTTAGGGTTTTTTTACCTAGAACGGAATTGAAATCGCCAGAATAGTTATGCAGGTAGAAGGATCTGGCACGTGGAGCAGCAGGGAAGAATCCCAGGAGAAATCACCAACTTCTCCCTCACTTCTCTCTCTCTTTTCTCTCTTCTCTCTCCTAGGGTTTTTCCCAAATTCGTATGGGTTAGAAAGTTAAGGGTTCAAGCCCCTTTTATAAGCTCAAACATAATAAAAACAGACTCCAAGTCAAGGTATACTTGGGTTATAGCCAAATCGGGTCTTTCCCGATCTAAAAGAGCATTTCGGGAGGTCCCCTGGCCAAACACGGTCGGACTTAAGCTCATGGTACACTCCACTTCTGGCTTCCATACTCAACCCTTGAGTGTACCAAATTTCACTGAGGAGGTTTCCCAAAGTTCACCTCAAACCTAAGGTTTTAAATCAGGTTCACCTTCAACCTTTACAGAGGTTTCTACTCGGTTCACCTCAAACCCTGGAGTTTTGCTGGCGCACTCCTAACCAGATGTTTATGCCGACATAGAGCAAGGGTACACACAACACACCCAGATGTTTATGCTCTCCACAGAGCAAGGGTCCACACAACGCACCCCGCACGTACACTCCCATCGGAGGCTTCCTTTGAGGACTTCAAAGGGTGAGCAACAACTACGACCCAATCTTAAAAAGGAATGATCAAAAGTGTCCTCTAGACTCTGAATACTTACAGATAAGTTGATGAGTCCCTTTTAGCGCAGTGATGAAGATTTTCTTCTTGTTAATGAAGAGTCTTCAGCTCCCTTAATCCGCAACACAAAAGATGTACCTATACTAGGCTTCAGGTCGGGTCAAGGTTATGATGGAATTCCACTCTCTAAATATTTTCCTATTAGGAAGATAAAGTGATTCCAATCATCTATGCATTCAAGGCATCCCAGCTTAATGATTTTCCATTAAGGTAGTAGCTGGAGGATCCTTGAATGCGGAAGTTCATTCCCCAATCCACTATATTGAATATCAATGATGAGGGTGGATTGGAGGATGAACTCCCTGAGAGAAAGGGCTTAAGATAAATGATATGAAGTTTAAAACACTCAGAAGCACTCTCTTCTTTCTCTACCAATAATAAAGACTGTCCTCTTTATATATAAGCAAAAGGTTCCAACGGATATAAAATGGTCACATTTATGACAGAGTTCGATATCATCGAGCAAGAGTCGATATGATCGAGCATATACTCTCAATTGTATCGACTGACCTCTCGATGATACAAACTCAAATGTCATTTTTACTTTTGGAAACCTTTTGCCAACTGGTCGATGGGATCAAGACACACATAGATGTTATCGGATTTCAAACTCCCATTCCATCGATAGAGGAATCGATCTATCGACAGGTGAAAACAAGAGAGACAAGCCTTGAAGGATTTCAGGTTCTAAAGATATGATCAGAGAACAACTTATGTCATCAGAATTTGTATATCGATGAAATCGGAGACCGTGTCGATAGGATCGATAAATCGTATAGATTTACCTATGAGCTTGTTGGACGATTTGTGTCCAGTCTCGATCCAATCGACCAGGTCTCGATATGATCTACATATGAATATCGATTTCTCGATTGACACCCCGATCAATGATTGAAACACTATGAAATTTATGCCGGAGGAAACATGCGCCCACTATCGATATGATCGAATGACTTCCGATATGATCGATATTTGAGTTCAGATTGAATCGGACAGTCATCGATATATCAAAGCTTATAGTAGTTTTCTTTTTAAAAATAGGGGTGCTGGAAAACTACCTGTCGATATTATCGATCCACTTTCTATGGGATCGATATTCGAATATCGATGATATCGATTGAACCGTCGATTTATAGATAAATTGTCCACATGAATGTTTGTTTGCTGGATGCTTTTTGTCCTCACCCGATTGTATCAATTGAGATGTCGAGGACATCGACAGAGTAGGTCGATCATATCGAAAAGTGAATCGATATAATCGACAGTGTAAGAAAAACTTGAAGATTTTCCTGTTTGGTAAAAAGTTTTCTTACACTAAAACTCTAAGATGTTCTACTTAGTTTTAAGAGTTTTAATCACCTGGTGTTTTGGGACATGGGATGTGAGGCTATGATTTACCTATGGCGAGCTTTCACACATCCAGTTGAGGCAGACACTTGAATTGATCTTCCTGTTAGGCGCTGTTGTCCGACTGACTCAACTTATACCGTAATTGACAAACCAGGGCACTAGTAGGTGCATTTTTAGAAACCTCTCATCTTATATATTTCTAAAGCTAAGAATTCTTTAGGAGCTTTGTTAGTGCGAGTGAATGAGCAAGGAAAAGAAATTACACTCTATTATTTTAGTCGAACTCTCATAGCCACAGAATGCTACTATTCGCCCATCGAAAAAATGTGTTTAACGCTAATATTTATAGTACAGAAGTTAAGACATTACTGTCTCTCTTATGATATAGTCTTAATTTCATGAGCAGATCCCATAAAGTTTTTAATGACAAGGCCGATGTTATCGGGAAGAGGGGCCAAATGAATGTTGTTACTTTTAGAATACACAATTACCTATGAGCAAGCAAAAGTGGTAAAAGGAAAAGCATGGTAGATTTCTTGGCAGCTCATCTAGTAGTAGATAGCGAAATGATCAGAAATGATATTTTTCACGCCCCAAAATCAGAAACCGGGCTCACAAAATTTTCGATCACCAAGTCCAGCACTGACAGGCTCTGTAGAATCCCATCCTTGGCTCCCGACACAAATATGCCAAATTCTAATCCTGGGATCGTACAAGGAGGATTTTTAGTATGATTTTTTCTTTAATATTTTTTAGGAAGCATAACTACAAGCATAACCAAGCTAGAGAAACATCATCACCACATATCCATTAATAAAATCATTTGAGTACAATGTTGAAAGGGAAATACACATATGAAATAAAAACTCCAAGGCTTTAACACACACTCCTATCTCAATGCTGATGTGACCTAACATCACTTGCATGCAACGGTCATTCATAAACTTACAAGAAGCTTAGAGGGTGGTGTATGTGTTTGTAATGCATGTGCCAAGCATATGAATATCAGAGTAAGCGAAAATACTGGCAAGTCTGTAAATACCATCAACCTTATCTAGGTCATGCGATGCAACGACATAATAAGCCAATCTCGTATACCGGGGAAGTGATGTTATCGGCTATGCAATGCGGAGATATAGTAAGCAAAATGTCATATACTGAGGATACAATGTAATATACAAATCCAAATGAGTCCACGAATATATGGGACAAAGTTCTACCTTCACTGTGTGCACGGTAACCTGCCAACCATTAGTAGCTCACCCAAGCCTGCTAGGCCCTGCCCACATCAGCGTCCACCCACGTGTGTCAGCCCACATGTGACCACAGTGACAGGGTGTCACAATATATCATATGTAGAGGATGCAATGTAGTTTGCAATGCAAAAGAAATGACAAAGCTGGAGTGTGTAGTCGGGATGATAGTACGTGGTATCGCAAGCTGTGGGGTTCGTCATAAAGAACTTCTATCCAAACTAGTCCCATACCTAAATTTGGATAACTAGACTAAACGTGGTAAACTCCTGATCTCAAGTTGGTCACGTGCTAAAAAGGCTGAGCTATATGTCCTAGAGGGGGATGAATAAGACTATGCCAAATTAAAATGATAACAGTGGAATTTAAACAAGTAAAGGAAAGATGACACTATAAACAATCCATAATACAGAAATGTAAAGTAACCTCAAAATTCTAATATTGAAAGGTTGATACAAATGTTATTCTAAGGACAACCTTACACCATAAAAACCAAGGGTTTATGGTAAGACAACCTTACTAGAATAGTTTGTGTATCAAAAACTCAAACTGAAGAGGAATAAAAAGAAAATTTCTAGAAAGGAAATATAAGTTATTACAACATTCTCCACAATGCTTGAAATGTAAAAGATTACAACATTCACATCCACAAATACATCCTACAATATTGAATGATAAAAGATATAGAAAATAAACCACACATCCACAAAATACAAAGAATTATAGTGGTTCACCCGTGTGTACACCAACAGTTAAACAACAGTCACACAACTACTATACTCTTAATATCCTCACACAGTGGATATTAGCATTCACTATGAAAATAAGTTTTTCCAGGTTCACTTAAAACCCTCACAATTTTGTCTTTCAAGTAGGCTTACACAATTTAAAAAATCCCACACTCTAAGTTTTTTGGATCTCCTCAGATAACCAAAACTAAGAAAATTTTTTGGCTCAATCTCAAAGAAACTAAAAACATAAGATTTATACAAATGTAAAATACCTGGATTTCTCCTTTTATTGCAGCTCATAAGAACTAAATCGGCGTAGAAGCTTGAATATAGAAGTTCAATGTCCACACTCACTTATGAAATAGTTCTAGGTTCTAAATTGATTTTAAATTAAATCAAGTTGGGATAGCTCTATTTGATTTTTATTCTAAGAAGTGGGAATTCTTCAAACCCTCTTTAAAATCTGATTGGAATGCATAATAAAACAATTAAATATAAAAAGATAATAAAAGAGAATATTAAATATGCACAATATAGCTTAAGAATTTTATAAACTTATCTCTCAGAGTGATGCCTTAATTTTACTTGAATTGGATATCAAACTCTGAAAATCGTGCTTTATTTATAGTTGCAGAAGTCATGTTTACGAATGGTCCTTTGGACACTACAACTGGTTGTAGGACAATCATTTTTTAAAAATTTTAAGCGCGATAAGTGAAAATCGTTCCACGACTGGTCATGGGCACTACACGACCGGTCGTGAGATCTCCACAACTGGTCATGACCTACCTATGACTGGTCGTGAGGAACCAGATTTAGTCACTGGACTTTGAGTCGTAGCTGTAGTACTAATCATGAACGAGTCGTGCACTGTTCATACGACCGGTTGAGCAGTCTTCAGGATTGGTCGTTGCTTAATAAAAAATTCTAAAATTTTACAACAAACTTAGAACTAGTCTTGGAATTTCTTAGACTGGTCGAGCTAGTGTTAGGACTAGTCGAACAGAGTTCAAGACTAGTCGTAGAAAAATCCAAACACCTATAAAGTGATTCAATTTGAAGTATGTATTCAAAATGACTTACCCTAAGGTCAATCTAAGGTCTTTCATACCTTAAGCATGAAGTATGAACATTGAACCTTCTTTTCTTCAGACAATGGATAATCATTGAAGTTCATGAAGCTTGAGATCTCGACACATAATGAAGCTTGAATTTGCAGTACTTGAATTGTACTTCACCTTGAGTCTTGAGTATGAACAGTTGACTTGTCTTTTGATGTCGCTTTAAAACATTGAACTTTGAAGCTTAAAGGAGTGAACAATGTACTTGTTCTTGCATTTCTTGAAGTAGATCTTTGTTCTTGACTTGAAGTAGTGTTCTTCTACATGTGATGCATTGACTTGAACATATATGTCAATGTACTGCACAAGACACAGATTGTGGTTTTGACACAACAAAATTTGACAATCAAAGGAGCAAGAAACCATAACACTTACAATCTCCCCCTTTATCAAATTTGTGATAAAAAACACTTCATTAAAAGATAGGAGAATCATTACATGCTCAATAAAGAATCATGCACCATATATACACAAGAAAGAATAATGCACTAGGTATAATAACTAGAACACACTATCATGAAATATTTAAAACAAAACACCTTCTTACTTACTCCCCCTAAGTAGCATATGCAAAATACATATCCATATCCATAAGTAAGCATAAGAAAATATTCTCCCCCTTTTTGTCACAATATGATAAACGAAACAACTAAGATATGGAAGAGGAAAATAAATAAAAGAGGAATAAGGGAGCAAACTAGTTAATATATGAAAGATATAAGCAAATAATGTTCACATATAAGTAAACAACATGAACAAAGTTCAACCAAAGTCAGTCCTACAAACTGAACGAAAATAAAATATCATAAGAGTTATTACAGGCCATATTAGAAAATACTTAATTAGATCTTGAAGAAGGAGCAGGAATAGATGGATCGATTTGGTGTTAATGCACCTCATATATTTGCGCATATAAGTAAATTGAGAATCCTGGGTTACACGAATCTGAGCCACCTGTTCCTCAAGAGAATGTAACCACTCAGAAAAATCAGAAGGCTGATAGTCAAGGTCAGCCTCAGAATCTGATTCAATCTCATTGAAGATATCATCTATATTTATATCATCTGGAGGTAGATCGCCGCCTTCTTCTTCATTCACTAGTTCAACTCCACCACCACCCACATGCACTTGGCCATCAACCAACCTCAAATTCATCTTGTTTATATTTGAATTATTGAAAATAAGGTGATGAATAAGAGCCTCTCCAACGGGCATAGCTACTAGCATATGAATGACTAACAAAGTCATAAGATATGCGAATGGAATATCACCGTATCTAGGATGGAGACAAAATTGAATGGTAGAATGCAAGATTAAAGAAGGAAGACAGACATTTGTGCTAGAGATGATGGAATGCAAAATTTGAACCATAAAAGAGGTCAGTTCAGTTTTGTTACCAGAATGTGGATACAGATTTGAAATAAATATTCTGTGAAGAACCCTGTATCTGGGTAACAAGTACTTTGAAGAAAGGGCATTCCCATTTTTACTCCATTGCACATCTATATTGCATAATGCTCGGGTAAGAATGCATTTTTCTGATTCAAATGGTTTCTCAGCTAGAGTACTAAGAGGAATACCTTCATCATTGACAGATATGTCCATTAAACTAGAAATCAGATGTCGGTCTACTCGAAATGGACCTTCTCTAGTTACGACAATAAATGTTAAAGTCTCAGTTGAAAAATAAAAAATACAAGCAAACATAGCTTGTGCAATAGACCGGTATGCCGACCCACCCCAATGTAGAATGTTAGCCCATCCTACAGATTGAAGAAGTGTAACAACCGGAAAATTGGGGGTCGGGTAGAAACCCAACTCCCGAGTTCCAGAACGTCACTTATGCAATATAGATAATGATAAATGCATGTTGTCTGTAGAATGGCATTAAAGAAGATTGAGACTAAGCCAAAACAGCATATCATACTCCAGAGACAGTTAAATTAGCAAGAGGAAGACTGTGATAAATACATAAAGTATATAATTCATTGTAAGGCTCCAGAGTGTGAACATGTTACCAAGTTAAACATATACATGTATACCTCAAAATAGAAAGAAAAGAATATACATGAGTGCTCCGAAAATATAAAATGACAAGTGTCATGGCATCTAATCAACCTCCCTGTAATCCTGTCGATCAGAACACGCATAAAGGAGGGATCCTACTCATCATCATCAAGTTTGGCTCCGCCTCACAAGCCGCACCATCATCTGTAATTACAAAAGGGTCTGGTGGGTGTCCGGAACACCGTCCCGTAACGTGGGAGTGAGTAATTAACTCAGTGAAATCATAGAGCAGAGATTAGCATGTTATCAAATCAATCACGCGTTAATAGTAAAGCAAATAATCAAACATTCCTAGATACTGTTATTAATGCAAGGATGAGATGACATGATGTATGCCCTCACCGACATTCTCCCTCATACGGCACCATCTTACGCCCGCGGCATGCTTTCTTCCCACAGTGCTCCACATCTTCCAGGTACATGCAATGTGATGTGGATATGATTACCAAGTTGTTATTATTCCTTTTCATACAGAAGTATTGGGAAACTAAGGTACTTTGCTTATATCAATCCCAACACAGATCCTGTCTAGGGTCATCACTCCTAGTAATCTCATATGATGTTATATTTATAGGTCGCTGCAAGGGCTGTTAGGGCTGTTGTTCGCACTCGTTGCACCTCTCCCCCATCACCTTATCAATACAGGCCTAATTATCCTTAAGACTGCATCAGGACTCGTCGCCCCCATGCGGTGTCAGGATAAACTCAAGGTCACTACAAAGGACTCATCACCTGATCAGTGTAGGCCAACAGCGAGAATATAGTGTCTCATACCACCATAATCTGCTCAGAGTAGGGTGCTCACTGGTCACTACAGGGAGGTTTGTGGCCCCAGCGTAGGTCGAAAGCTCAACTACGGTGTCTCATACCACCATGCCTGGCTCATGAGTCTTTATGGATCAAGGTACCATGGTTAACAGGGTTTCCAATGGTAAGTTCAGTACCCTAGGTTCAAGCAGTTATGACTCATACAGGGTGAACATGCAATGGCCAGTCGGGTTACTTGACGGATTCGACTAGCACGAGCGCATCTCAAGCTGAATGACATGAAGTGCATGAAACACTTCGTGTGGCCTAACCATTGCCGCCAACCTAAAACATGACTCGCGTTCATCGACGCATCCTTCGTGGTACATAGAAACCAACCACGAATTCGATCCATTACCGACTGCCTGGACTAGGTCATAGCCCCAAACATTTGTGCATCAACATCAGTAAGTGTATGTGAGTAATAGAAATGAATACAACATTGTAAGCATGTTGACACATGTTATAACCTACAACTTAAGCAAATCATCCCACACATGCATTTCATGTATACAATGAAATCAATACATATAGCCAACATGATGGAAATCGTTTATATCAGCATATTACTTGAGAATTCAATCTCAAAACTCATACACAACACCATTTACTCAATACATACTAATACAAACATTTATACAAACACTTAGACTACACACTTTACTCTACATAGCATTTGTCGACTCAAAGTGCATTTAAAGGTGAATCTCTTCGCCAAACCAATCATGCACGCATTCCTAATATTCTAACATGATAAATAGCTATGGCAAACATTTTATCAAAATATGGACGTAAGCAATATTTCCTACAAATGACTAAAATACCCTAAATCTCATATTTACCATACGTTTACGAAATGAAAAATGGACAGCATGTTGTACATGTCAAACGGCGTTATCGTCGATAATCTACTATTAAACGACATTGAAAGCTTTGAAATCAGTCAATCAAAGCATCTAAAATCCTCACTTTTTATCGTAGGAGTGTATCGATTCGAATCAAACGCATACGCTTCGTCAACGGCGTATAGGCAACCTAATGCACAAGATACATAAGCTACATTGGTAATGAATCTAAGGAAACCCCAAAACAGCAAGTAGTTAGGGTTTTTCTTACCTAGGAGTGCGTCGGAATTGTCGGGAAAGTGATTGGAGTGCGGTGCTTTGGCACGTACAAAAGCTGGTACAGGTGGTAGGAGAATCTCTCCCACACTCTCTCACAATCTCTCACTTTTTCTCTCTCTCTAACTAGGGTTTCTAGCAAATTCGGATGGATGTGAGAAGTGAGGGTTTAAAGCCCTTATATAGGCTAAAACTTTCTCAAATTAGGCTTGAAAACAAAGTTTACTTGAGGTATAACCAAATTGGGGCTGTTCTGGTCCAAAAGAGCATTTCTGGAGGTCCCCTAGCCGAACGTGGTCGGACTTAAGCTCATGCATACTGGATCTAGCACACATCAATTTTTCAGACTAGAAGAGTTCGCAGATCGCACGTGGCGGTCCAATTTCAGTTCAGCGGTCATCGCACCTAGATTAGGTCTACAAGTCTCATGATATGAAAGAGAAATTTTTCCTGATCCGAGGGTGTAATTTAGCTCAATTCTGACGGTCAGAACGCTTAATAATAATGCGCCAAGTCACGTGCTAGATTTGGATTAAAATTTCCAAATCTAACCCTTTTCTCACTCTCTTCACTCCAGGCTCAATGAAATAGGCTCTGAACGTCGGTTGGGCTTAATTTTTGAAATGATTGTCAAGTCCAGCCAAGCGGTCATAACGGTCTAAGATGGTAGATATCGGACTTCCGACGCGCAATCTAGATCCAATACTAAGTTTCAGAGGGTTCCCGAGAACAAATCGGTTTAGAGTTTGATCCTGGATTTTAGGGTAAAGTAGTATCAACGATTCTACAAGTTTTGGGTCTTGTAGAACGTATTTAAAGTGATCAGGGAAAATTTCACAGCTACTCTAGCGTAACGCTAGCTAATTTACGCCTAATTTCTAAAGGAATTAATCCTAAGTGATTTCTTTGGCTTTGGAATTGGGTTCTGAGAGGTTACCAACGTGTTTTGGTTGACCCATTGCCTAAGGACATCTAACCCCAGGTTGGCAAAAATCCGGTGTGTTACAAGAAGAGGAAGGAGACCAAAAGGAGCAATATGTTCAAGATGAATAGGTAGTTCAACAATAACATTGCGCATTCTTAAATCCCACACATAGAAAGGATCATCTTTGGGCGACCGAAGGTGGTGCCTTGTTATAGTTGATGATCTTGGTGAGGAAGGACCACGAGTGTTTTACTTTTTGTCTCTAGCATCCATTTACAACTTGGAATACAAGAAATAAAGAGGTTGCAAAAGATATAGAATGGGTATTCTCAAAATCATATTTTGGAGAAGAAAACCCCAAAAACTTCAAGGATACTTGAAATAAATCACTCCAATGAATAAAATGAAGTGATATGCACATGAATCTATAAGAAAAACTAAAATAATGCACTAACCTTGAAGAATCAAGAAGTTGGGTACGATCGGTCGAGCTTAGGCTCGTTAGAGAGAAAGAACAAATGAGGAAGAAAGGGATTTTTTTCCAAATTAAAAGCACCGTTACACTACACGACTAGTCGTGAGACGTCCTCAATCAGTCGTGCCACGACTGGTCAAGTACGTCCTCGACTAGTCGTGCACAGCCAAATACATGCATTTTTCACATAATTTTAAAATTTAAAATTATATTTTAACAAATATATATACTATAATACAGAAAAGCGTGAATAATTAATTTAAATTGCACATACCAAGATCAAATTTAAATTCATTAAACCTGCTTTTGTTGAGCGGTTTAATGAAAATGTTAGCAAGTTAAGTCTTGGTCGGAATGCATTTAAATGAAATTGTCTTTTCTTCCACTAATTCACAAATGTAGTGATCTCTAATGTCAATGTGCTTGTTCATGAATGCTGGATTGGATTTTTTGATATATTTATTATATTGGAATTATCACAATATAAAACTACTGAATCCTGTGCAATTCCGTAATTGCTTAACATTTATTCATTCATACAAGCTGAGTACATGCATTTCTAGTTGCGATGTATTTAGCCTCAGCAGTTGAAAGTGAGACAGAACTTTACTTTGTGCTAAACAAAGAGACTAAATAGTGTCTAATATAGAAACAACCACAACTAGTTGATTTCCTATCATCGATATTACTGGCCCAACCATTTGTGTAACCAGCCAATTGAACACTAGTATCATGTGGATACCAGAGACCCAAATTTGTTGTACTTATGACATATCGCATAATCCACTTAACAACAGTTAAATGTGACTCTTTAGGGTTAGATTGATATCTAGCATAAATTCCAACGCTAAAAACAATATCAGGTCTACTTGCAGTTAAATAAAGTAAACTGCCAATCATACTACGATATAATTTAGGATTCACACTTTTACCTATAAAGTCCTTGGAGGGTCTTAATGTAGTACTCATAGGAGTATCAAAATTTTTACCATTCTCAAATTTAAACTTTTTAACTAAGTTCAGAGCATATTTGGTTTGAAAAATAAAGATACCATCAGGTTGCTATTTTACTTGCAACCCTAGGAAATAATTCAATTCCCCAACCAAGCTCATTTCAAACTTAGATTTCATAAGATCTACAAACTCAACAGTCAAGTTAGTGCAGGTAGATCCATAAATAATATCATTAATATAGATTTGCACTATTAAGATATGATTGTTATATTTCTTAACAAAAAGAGTCTTATTGACACTTCCCATTTGAAAATTATGACTTAGTAGAAACTTAGTCAATTTTTTGTACCATGCCTTGGGAGCTTGTTTCAACCCGTAGAGAGCCTTTTTTAGGCGATAGACATGATCAACATTCTTAGGGTCTTCAAAACCTATTGATTGTTTAACATACACTTATTCATGTATATCGCCATTTAAGAAAGCACTCTTTACATCCATTTGATAAATTTTAAATTTTCTAAAGCAAGCAATGAATATAAATAGTCTGATTGATTCAAGATGAGCTATTGGGACAAAGGTTTCATCAAAATCGATTCCATCAATTTGAGTGTACCCTTGTACAACCAGTCTAGCCTTGTTTCGAATTATATTACTAAGTTTATCAGACTTATTTTTAAAAATCCATTTGGTTCCGATAATATATTTATATTTAGGTCTATGAACTAGGTACTAAACATTATTTCTAACAAATTTGATAAGCTCTTCTTGCATCGCAATAATCCAGTTTTCGTTAGTAAGAGCTTCTTTTACATTAGCCAGTTCTATCTGAGATGTAAAGCACACATAATTACATATATCTTCTAGTTATCTACGAGTGCGCACACCAGTGAGAGGGTTTTCAAGAATCTGAGTGGTTGGATGATCTTTAACAATCCTCATTTTAGAGTTATTTTGACTTGATGAAGTATTTGGTTTGTCAATTAGAAGAACTTCATCATTTTCTGAACTTAAGGTGAGTGTATTCAAGTGATTGTCAACGACCAAATCGATGAAATCCTGAATAACATTGGTCCACTTATTCAGTACTCGATACGCTCGACTGTTCAAAACTTATCCTAAAAAAATTCCTTCATCATTTTTGGTGTCAAACTTACCCAAATTTTCACGGTCCCGTAAAATATAGCACTTGCTGCCAAAAACTCAAAAGTATTTGACAGTGGGCATCTTATCAAACCACATTTCATAAGCCATTTTATTGTTTGACTTACTTGTATAAACCCAGTTGATTATATAGCAGGCATTATTTACGACTTCAGCCCGAAGATTTCTAGAGAGCTTCATATTATTTAACATTATATTTTTCATTTCTTGAAGCACTCTATTTTTTCTTTCAACAATTCCATTTTGTTGTGGTGTTTTGGGTGCAGAGAATTCATTTGATATTCCCTGATCACTACAGAATTTCTCAAAACTACTATTCTTAAATTCTGATCCATGATCACTACGGATCTTACAGATTCGAGAACCATTTTCCATTTGGATCCATTTGAGAACTCTTTTTACTTCATCAAGAGTTTCTGATTTATCCCTTAAGAAGGCTACCCAAGTGAATCTGGTAAAGTCATCCACGATTACCAGTATGTATTTTTTGCCACCTCGACTCTCCATCTTGGTTGGTCCTATAAGATCCATGTGGAGAAGTTTAAGCAATTTGGATGTGGCATTGAAGTCCACCTTTTTGTGAGCACTCCTAGTTTTCTTGCCAATCTGGCATTTGTCACATATTTTGTCTATTTTTTGTAATTTAGGTAGACCTCTTATCAGTTCTCTTTTGCTCAATCTATAAAAATTACGGTAGTGTACATGTCTAAGGCATTTATGCCATAACTCAGTCTCATCGGTATGGACCATGTAACACGATTGAATAGATGAGCTAGAGTCACTCACAATGTAGCAGTTTTTAGAAGTTCTACGACCATTTAATATTACAGAACCCTTTTTGTTTAAAATTTCACAACCTTGATTAGTAAATTTTACACTATGATTGTTATCGGATATTTGAGATATACTTAACAGGTTGTGTTTTAACCCTTCAACGTATAAAACATTCTTAAATAAATGGAGGTTAAGGAGTTGAACCGTACCTTGGCCAATAATCCTACAGTTTCTATCATCACCAAATGTGACTGAACCATCAACTATGTCTTTAAGATCGGTGAATAGACCATTGTCACCAGTCATATGCCTAGAGCATCCACTGTCTAAGTACCACTTTGAATGGCTTGTAGCTTTAAAAGCAGTGTAGGCAACCAAGCAAGTAACCTTAGGAACCCATTTCATTACAGTTTTAGGTTTAGGAGTATAGTCGGTCTTCTTATGTTTATAGTTGTTGTAAGAATGACCTGCTGAGTTAGATTTTAAGCGCTCCTTAAGTAAATCAAATATTTTCTTAGCTAAAGGGTTTCGGTTCTGATTTTTATAGTTAATATGGTTGCTTTCAGGTTTAAAAGATTGAAAAGTTTTAGTATTTTTAGAAAAAAATTGATTTAAACTATTCCCTTTTGAGTTTGAAGACTCTCCTTTCATAAACTTAGGAGGAGTATTCTTTTGTTTAGGAGGAATATTTCTGTCATAGCCCAAACCGGATCAGTCGGCACATTTTCTTGATCCAAATAAAAGCTTTTCTAACTTTGGATTACCTTAGGCATTATAACACTCCGGATTTTTACCAACCTGGAGTTAGGCATCCTTAAGTAATGGGTCAACCATAGCACCTTGGTAACTTCTCAAAACTCGAGTTCAAAGCCAGAGAAATCATTTATAACCAAATTCTTTAGAAATTTAACGTGTGTTAGCCAGCGCTACACTAGATTTCCTGCAAAATTAGTACCAACCACTTAAAATACGATCTGTAAGACCCAAAACCTCTAGAATTGTTAATGCTACGTTACCCTGAAATTTAGGATCCAACTCAAAACCCAGTTTCTCTCGGGAATGCTTTGTAACTTTGTATTGGTTCTAGACCGCACATCGAGAGTCTGATATCTATGAATTTAGACCATTACGACCACCTAGTTGGACTTGACAATTACCTAGAAAATCAAGCCCAACCGATGTCCTAAGACCATTTTATTGAGCCCGGAGTGAAGAGAGTAGGAAAAGGAAGATTTTTAGAAAATTAATTATGTTTTTAAAGGAATCTGGAACGTTTCACTTGCGCGTTATTTTTAAGCATTCTGACTATTAGAATTTGACCTAAATTCACGCTCGGATCAGGATAGGAAGCCCTTACATGTCATAATACTTGTAGCTCTAATCGAATTCCCATAACCGTTGAACTGAAACTGGTCTGCCACGGTCAATTAGAAACTCGACCGGAATGAAAACTTAGCTTGACATAGATCTGATATTAGAAGCTTAAGTACGACCGCATTTAGCAACAAGACCTCCAGAAATGCTCCGTTGGATCGGAATAGACCCGATTTGTTTGTAACCTAAGTATACCTTGGCCTTAAGTCTATTTTTATCAAGTTTAGGCTTATAAATAGGGCTTAAAACCCTCATTCGAAATCCCATACGAATTTCCAAACCCTAGCTTTCTAAGAGGGAGAAAAGAGAGAGAAAGTGAGGGAGAAGTTGGTGCTGCTTCCTGTGATTCTTCCCAACATTACTACGTGTCTAATCCACCTATCCATATCGCTATTCCGGCATTTCTGACTCCAATCCTAGTTAAGAAATCCTAACCCAAACCTGTTTTATGGCTTAGTATAGTTTAAGTGATGATGTAGCTAATCTATTTCATGTTCTAGGTTGTCAATCCGCCGTTGACGATGACTTATCGTCTGAATCATATCCATTTCGCATTTTCTAGTTTAAGGTGCAGACTATATGCGCTTAAGGTATGGTTTTCAACACTTTCAATGATAGTTAATGATTTATTCATGTTGTGAATGCAATTACACATGCCAAATGTGCTATCTATTTTGTCTTCCGTATACGTATACTGTATATTGTAAATACCGTATTTCATGTACATGTTAGAATACACGTATGCGTATGAAATCTGTTGATATGCTTGCCATGATTAATAATCGTCGTTATATACCTGATATGTGTACGAAAACTCCTTGGCGAAAGGACTTGCCCTAACATGCAATAGAGACGACATACGTGATGTATGTTGAATAGTGTAACTTAAGTGTTTGACTAAATGTCTAAGTGAGTTAGTAGTTAGTAAAGTGTGATTGCTATAGTGGTTGAGATATGGATCTCCATCACAATACTTGAGTGTATGATTTCCTCCATGAATCATGTAACTTAGGTTATCCATGCTAAATGAGTGTATGATTTCCTCCATGGATTATGTACTTAGTTGAATCATGTTAAATGAGTGTATGAATTCTTGCACGTACTGTATTTACATTCAAGTTATATTGGATATATCTCATATGCCTGATATTGAATTTGTATGTGAATGGGGTTGTAGTACAGTCTAAGTAATCAGTAAGCATACTCCAAATGGTGGTTGAGGTCGTTCGCCACGTAGGATGAGTTTAACGAATCTAAGTCGTGCTTGGGGTGTTCGGCAGTGGTTAGGCCACACGGAGTGCTTATGCATTCTATGTCGTTCAACTCAACGTGCGCTTGGCCTAGTTGAGCTTATCAACTAACCCGATTGATCAATGTTTGTTCACCATGTTTGGTTGCTACTGCCTGAACCTAAGGTACCAAGCTTACCAACGGAAAGCCCCTCTAACCTTGGTACTTCGATCCGCTAAGACTCATGAGCCGATTATGGTGGTATGAGGCACTATATTCATGTTGTTGGCCTACATTGATTGGTGACGAGCCCTTTGTAGTGACCAATGAGAACCTATACTCGTGAGCAGATTATGGTGGTATGGGACACTATATTCTTGCTGTCGGCCTACATTGATTAGTGACGAGCCCTTTGTAGTGACCAACGAGAACCTATACTCGTGATCAGGTTATGGTGGTATGAGACACTATATTCTTGCTGTCGGCATACATTGATTGTTGACAAGCCATCTGTAGTGACCTCGAGTATATCCTGATAGTGTATAAGAGCGACGAATCTTGTTGCAGTATGTGAGATATAACTAGGCCTGTATTGATAAGGTGATGGGGGAGAGGAGCAACAATTGCACGCAACAGCCCTGACAGCCCTTGCAGTGACCTAGAACCGTAACATCGTATGAGATTATCTCGGACTGATGACCCGAGAATGGATCACTGTTTGGGTAATGATATAAGGAAAGTACCTTAGCTTCCCAATCTTGCTATATGAAAAGGACTAATAAGAACTTGGTAATCATACTCATGACATCGCACTACATGTGCCATTGGCGTTGGTGTGAGAGCACAGTGGTAGTGATTCATGCCGCGATCGTTAGATGATGTCGCATGAGGGAGTTTGTGGTGAGGACATGCATCATTACCTCATATCATTCTTGCATTAACAAGAGTATCTAGGACATGTTTGATTGTACTGCTTTATCATTACTGCTTGATTGAATTGATAACATGTTAACCTTTACTGTATATAGTTTCCACTGAGTTGATCACTCACTCCCACGTTATGGGATGGTGTTGGCTACACCAACCAGTCCCTATTTTAGTTTTAAATGATGGCGATGTTTGTAAAGTACAGCCAGACTTTATGATGATGAGGAGGATTCCTCCTATATGTAGGTTCTGATCAAAGGGGTTTACAGAGTATTGATTAGATGCCAATACACTTGGTATTTTACCTTTTATTTAAACACTCATGTATATTCTTTTTATTCATTTTTGGAGTATACATGTATATATTTAACCTGGTAACATGTTCACACTATGGAGACTTACAGTCAATTATACATTTTATATATTTATCACAATCTTTCGCTTGAGAAACTTAACTGTCTCTGGAGTATGATATGCTATTTTGGTCTAATCCCACTCATGTTTTCTATACTAAGATGAATAACATTCATCCATCATTGAAAATGTTGCATAAGTGATGTTCTGGAACTCGTGAGTGGAGTTTATGCTCGACCCCCGATTTTTAGGATGTTACAGATGGTATCAAAGCATGATTTGGATTAAACTGGACCTGGGTTATGGTAACACAGCGCACATTGATGCACACTGACTTTGGAAGGGGGTGATAAAACTTAGAAACCACATTAAAATCCTAAGTTTTGCCGACAGGCGAGACTGAATATTGTTATTTAGTTCACAGTTCTTCTAATTTGTTTTGTTAAGATTCATATACCCAGCCACACCCCAATCTCACCACCACCACCGACAGGATCTCTATTGCTACTAAGTAATTCGATAGGCCATACAAAAGATTGCAACAATAATAAAATCTAGGACCACAAAGGAAAGAAAATGTTTAAGTTCATATGTTCCACCATTCCACTCTATCCAGGACCATCCTCAGTTAAACCATAGATCATCAAATCATTTCTTTTTGCCTCCAAGCGCATCCTTTTGGGCCTTATCTTTACACTTTTAGGACCTTCAACTTAAAGCCAACTCACCCCAACTGGTGTTGTTCTTGGTCTCCATCTCACATGACCAAAGCATCAATGCCTACTTTACTTATGAATGATACCCCAAAGTTCCCTCAAATTCATTCATTTCTATATCTATCATTCCTCATCTTGACACCTATTCATATCAACATCCCCATTTCAACTACACATCCTATGAACATGTTGTCGGTTGACAGCCTAAGATTCTGGTCCATAAAGCATGAATGGTCTTATAGTTATCCTAGAAGATCTCTCTATTAGTTGATTTGTTATACAGCTATCATATAAAACTCCAAAGGCACATTTCCACTTCATCCATCCAGCTCTTACTCTACAAGTAACATCCCTCATCACTCTCACCACTCTCATGAAGTATCAACCAAGATATTGAAAATAACTTCTCAGGACTCAATCCTAAAGTCTAACCCATTTCCTTCAAAATCTCTCTTTTCACCACCTCATTTTTTAACTTTTTCTAAGTCCTTTCATATTAGACATAAATTCTAACGTATAAATGATGAAGAATAATACTTAAACAAAAATTTACTATAAATGGTAAATATATGTATAAATTGGACTTTTGACCATTCAATTATGGAATATCGTGGAATAAATGAGTTCTTTGGATAGATTAGCGTCTCCTACCCCAAAATCATATGTTACACGTCATATAAATTCATTCTGGTTTATAAATTAGCCCTGAAAATACCTCAAATGGACAGGGGGCCTAAACGATCAACTTCCAGGGGGTTCTAGGGTGAGACCCAGACCTTTTTGGGTCCTAGGGGGTAGGAGGACCTCGCTCAAATGGTGAGCCCTCACCAGTTTGTCCAGTGATTGGAGAGGGCCCCGTCGGTTCGGCGAGGCCTCGCCGGTCAGCGGGCTCGGCCGGGCGGGCCGTCCGGGCCAATCGTGTTTGGGGTTTAGTGGGACCCTATGGTGTAGGGTTCGACCCCTTTTTCATCCCCATTCTATCACTTCCTTCACAAAGTGACCCTCCAAGCTTTCTTTTTTCCTCCAAACTTGCTGCCTTCTCTCTCAAACCTCCCTTTCAAGCACTCCTTCCTTCATTTTTCGTTATTTTCATGATCCCTCCACTATTCTCAATCATATCCAGCAGCTACTTCCTCCATTTTCCGTGATTGGAGCTCCCAAGCTCTCATTTGAAGCTCCAAAACGTGCCAGCCCCCAACCTATCCTATCTTACCCTTTTCTTTCCACTATTTTCCCTTTCTTTGACCCATTTCATTCCTCTTTCGGACCTAGATCCATGGAGACCCAAAGATCTCAGCGCTTCCCTTCATTTTCTTCATTTTCCATGGCTCATTATGAGTTAGTTATAGTCATCTTCTCGATCTTTATGCTTTACCATCAGGCGAGACCAAACACAGTAGCTCAGTCTATAAATAGTGACCATCTAGTGCGAGGACATCTAGAGTTTTGGACTTAGAGTTAGAACTCCTAGATTTTGAAAGAGCTGACGATATAGGAAGTCCGATTCCAATTAGATAATCTTGACCCTAAGTGATAGAACAATTCCCTATAGTAGAAATGGTATGAAACCATCTAGTGTATAAGCTTAGACTTTGGATTTCAGCCAGTGAGTTACAGACTAAACTGCTAGTTGTATTAAGCAGTGTAAAGACTAAATATGCTAAGGAATTGTAGGTTTGATTTGGTTGGAGTAAAACTTCATTCCTTCGATAGATCCCCGTAATACTCAGAGGTGTCTTTAGTAACTCTTAGGAAAATTGTTTCGATTTAGAGACTATTCATGCATAGGGAAACTTGTATATCTCTCAGATTGAACTTAGGTCAAACTAGCACACCCCTTAGAATTGCCTTCCCAAGGACTTAGTACAATCGGGGACACAGAGTAGAGAAATTATATATAAGCGAAGTATTCACGGTTTGAATCAAATTCTCAATCCTAGTAGTTACCAATAAATCCAATGCTCTGATCAAGCAGAAGATTGGCATCGACTAGGATTAAGAACTGATACGGCAATTTTTTTATCCTAGCTAGACAAAAAGTCTATGTATCTGGCTCAGACCCACTATACAACTTTTCTTCCATGTTGGCCCGACCACCTACAACTAAAAGTTATTGCTTTGCCTTTGGGAAATGTTGAGGACATATAGTCAATAGAGATTAGACATCTTGTCGCAAGCTCACACCTGCCCCTGAACTCAGCCACAATAGAGATTAGGCTCTTTTCTACAACCATAAGTACCAATGCCATAGAACGCATCATTAGCAAAGGAAGACCAATGTAGTGAGAGGTTGATTCTCATTTCATGTCAAGGATAGGCCCTAAATTACACCTGATTCTGACATACGGATCGAGACATAGGTTCTTGCGCCTTGTGTAGAAATATTTTTAAGGGGGGTAGAACCTTATGAGCCCAATCTAGTTAATACAACCATTAGATCAGAGTGGCACAGCGATAGAGTCGTTGGCACTTTCCCCACCGGCATAGGATCGAAGGAAATTTTGGGAAACAAATAGGGCGAAGGTCAGTGTATCCATAAACCCACTTGTTAAATACCAGGATAATAGAAGCCTTGGCCGATTCTGTACGATTAGAAACCCCTTTAGGATGATCTATTAAAGTGTTTATTAATCCCCACCTTGGATATAGATTCAGACGAGGACTCTCTTAGATCAAGACCCAAAGCACAACCTTATAAATGGGACTTTTGAACCTTTTAGTGATTGACATTCCCTAAACTTTTGAAGTGATCGGACTACGGAGTTACTGAAATGAACGAATGCGAAACATTCGCGGCTTGACCTAATTCTCAATCCTGACAGACTACCAATGGACTCACTGCTTGACCGGGTAGTAGACCAAGATCCACCAGGATTAGGAAGGGATACGACGTTGTTTACCCTGGTCAGACGGACATTTGACGTATCGGGATCAAGCCCACTACAACCGTCTCTCCATATTGGTCGACCATTGAACAAGTTTTTAGGCAAAAGGAATAATAGAACCTGTACTCATTACCCTTAGCCAATTTCAGGGACGAAATTATTTTTAAGGGGGGTAGATTGTAACACCCCAGATTTTTACCAACCTGGAGTTAAGCGTCCTTAAGAAATGGGTCAACCATAGCACCTTGGTAACTTCTCAAAACTCGAGTCCAAAGCCAGAGAAATCATTTAGAACCAAATTCTTTAGAAATTTAATGTGTATTAGCCAGCGCTACACTAGATTTTCTACAAAATTAGTACTAACCACTTTAAATACGATCTGTAAGACCCAAAACCTCTAGAATTGTTAACGCTACGTTACCCTGAAATCTAGGATCTAACTCTAAACCCAATTGCTCTCGGGAATGCTTTGTAACTTTGTATTGGTTCTAGACCGCACATCGAGAGTTTGATATCTATGAATTTAGACCATTACGACCGCCTAGTTGGACTTGACAATCACCTAGAAAATCAAGCCCAACTGATGTCCTGAGACCACTTTATTGAGCCCAGAGTGATGAGAGTAGGAAAAGGAAGATTTTTAAAAAATTAATTATATTTTTAAAGGAATCTAGAACGTTTCACTTGCACATTATTTTTAATCGTTCTGACCATTAGAATTTGACCCAAATTCACCCTCGGATCAGGATAGGTGGCCCTTACATGTCATAGTACTTGTAGCTCTGATTGAATTCCTGTAACCGTTGAACTGAAACTAGTCCGCCACGGTCGATCTGGAAACCTGACCAGAATGAAAACTTATCTTGACCTAGATCTGATATTAGAGAGCTTAAGTCCGGCCGCATTTAGCAACCGGACCTCCAAAAATACTCCGTTGGATCAGAACAGACCTGATTTGGTTATAACCTAAGTATACCTTGGCCTTAAGTCTATTTTTATCAAGTTTAGACTTATAAATAGGGCTTAAAACCCTCATTCCAAATCCCATACGAATTTCCAAACCCTAGCTTTCCTAGAGGGAGAAAAGAGAGAGAAAGTGAGGGAGAAGTTGGTGCTGCTTCCTGGGATTCTTCCCAGCTTTACTACGTGTCTAATCCACCTATCCGTATCATTATTCCGACGTTTTTGACTCCAATACTAGGTAAGAAATCCTAACCCAAACCTGTTTTAGGGCTTAGTATAGTTTAAGTGATGATGTAGCTAATCTATTTCATGTTCTAGGTTGTCAATCCGCCGTTGACGACGACTTATCGTCTGAATCATATCCATTTCACATTTTCTAGTTTAAGGTGCGAACTATATGCGCTTAGGTTATGGTTTTCAACACTTTCAATGATAGTTAATGATTTATTCATGTTGTGAATGCAATTACACATGCCAAATGTGTTATCTGTTTTATCTTTCGTATACGTATACTATATATTGTAAATACCATATTTCATGTACATGTTAGAATACACATATGCGTATGAAATCAGTTAATATGCTTGTAATGATTAATAATCGTTGTTATATGCCTGATATCTGTACGGAAACTCCTTGGTGAAAGGACTTACCCTAACATGCAATAGAGACGACATATGTGATGTATGTTGAATAGTGTAACCTAAGTGTTTGACTAAATGTCTAAGTGAGTTAGTAGTTAGTTAAGTGTGATTGCTAGAGTGGTTGAGATATGGATCTCCAACACAATACTTGAGTGTATGATTTCCTCCATGAATCATGTAACTTAGGTTATCCATGCTAAATGAGTGTATGATTTCCTCCATGGATTATGTACTTAGTTGAATCATGTTAAATGAGTGTATGAATTCCTGCACCTACTATATTTACATTCAAGTTATATTGGATATATCTCATATGCCTGATATTGAATTTGTATGTGAATGGGGTTGTAGTACAGTCCAGGTAATCAGTAAGCATACTCCAAATGGTGGTTGAGGTCGTTCGCCATGTAGGATGAGTTTAACGAATCTGAGTCATTCTTGGGGTGTTCGGCAGTGGTTAGGCCACACAGAGTGCTTATGCATTCCATGTCGTTCAACTCAACGTACGCTTGGCCTAGTTGAGCTTATCAACTAACCCGATTGATCAATGTTTGTTCACCATGTTTGGTCACTACTGCCTGAACCTAAGGTACCAAGCTTACCAACGGAAAGCCCCTCTAACCTTAGTACCTCGCTCCGCTAAGACTCATGAGCCGATTATGGTGGTATGAGTTACTATATTCATATTGTTGGCCTACATTGATTGGTGATGAGCCTTTTGTAGTGACCAATGAGCACCTATACTCGTGAGCAGATTATGGTGGTATGGGACACTATATTCTTACTGTCGGCTTACATTGATTAGTGACGAGCCCTTTGTAGTGATCAATGAGAACCTATACTCGTGAGCAGATTATGGTGGTATGGGACACTATATTCTTATTGTCGGCCTACATTGATTGTTGACAAGCTGTCTGTAGTGAACTCGAGTATATCCTGATAGTGTATAAGGGCGACGAGTCTTGTTACAGTATGTGGGATATAACTAGGCCTATATTGATAAGGTGATGGGGGAGAGGAGCAACGATTGCACGCAACAGCCCTGACAGCCCTTACAGTGACCTAGAACCGTAACATCGTATGAGATTATCTCGGACTGATGACCCGAGAATGGATCACTGTTTGGGTAATGATACAAGAAAAGTACCTTAGCTTCCCAATCCTGCTGTATGAAAAGGACTAATAAGAACTTGGTAATCATACTCATGACATCGCACTACATGTGCCATTGGCATTGGTGTGAGAGCACAGTGGTAGTGATTCATGCCGCGATCGTTAGATGATGTCGCATGAGGGAGTTTGTGGTGAGGACATGCATCATTACCTCATATCATTCTTGCATTAACAAGAGTATCTAGGACATGTTTGATTGTACTGCTTTATCATTACTGCTTGATTGAATTGATAACATGTTAACCTTTACTGTATATAGTTTCCACTGAGTTGATCACTCACTCCCACGTTACGGGACGGTGTTGGCCACACCAACCAGTCCCTATTTTAGTTTTAGATGATGGCGATGTTTGTAAAGTAGAGCGAGACTTTATGATGATGAGGAGGATTCCTCCTATATGTAGGTTCTGATCAACGGGGTTTACAGAGTATTGATTAGATGCCAATACACTTGGTATTTAACCTTTTATTTAAACACTCATGTATATTCTTTTTATTCATTTTTGGATTATACATGTATATATTTAACCTGGTAACATGTTCACACTATGGAGACTTACAGTCAATTATACATTTTACATATTTATCACAATCTTCCGCTTGAGAAACTTAACTGTCTCTGGAGTATGATATGCTATTTTGGTCTAATCCCACTCATGTTTTCTGCACTAATATGAATAACATTCATCGATCATTGAAAATTTCAGATTTTTCTAAAATAAGAGTATCAAAATTTTCTTTAAGTTTCAAAAACTTTTCTTTCTGAAGTTTTAGTTTAACAACAATTTTACAACTTTCCTTGTAAAGGGCATTATATACATCTTGAAGATCATTTTCATTTTCAGGATCATTATTCAGATTTTCTTCACTACTTGAATCATCATTATCTAAAAAAGTGATTTTGGATAAAGTCATAAGGGATTTAACTTCACTGCCCGACTCAGTTTCATAATCTTCTGATTCAGAAGAGGCTTCAGAGTCAGAGGATTCATCCCAAGTAGCCAACATTCTTTTCTTTTTAGGTTTGTCCTTTTTAGGACACCTATTTGCTAAATGCCCATATTCATGGCAGTTGTGACATTGACTATCTTTTAATGATTTCCAAGTTTTAGATTTAGATCTTTTCTTATCATTAGATTTTTGAAAATTAACCTTCTTTTTACTTTTGAAATTTTTGTAAAAATTTTTAACTAAAAGGGCCATATCATTATCAGAATTTTCTAAATAAAACTTTTCTTGAAAAATACATTTAGAAGATTTAAGGGCTATGGATTTACCTTTAGGAGTTTTAAAGTTTAACTCAAAGGTTTGTAATAACCCAACTAATTCTTCTACCCTCATATTGTCCGTATCACGAAGTTCTTAGATCGTAGTTACCTTTGAATTGAACCGTTTAGGTAGTGAGTATAGTATCTTTGCACATACTTTACTTTTTGGAAATTTATCACCAAGACCCTACATAGAGTTCACAATGTCATTCAATCTTGTATAGAAGTCCATAAACATTTCATTTTCTTCCATATGTATTTCCTTAAATTTAGTTGTGAGGATTTGGACTTTGGATTTCTTGACAATTGATGTTCTCTCACGTGTCATTTCTAAAATATCTCAGGCTTGCTTTACAGAATCACAGGATATAATTCTTTTAAATTCATCCGGTGATAGTGCGTAAGTAATTGCATTTAGTGCTTTTGCATTCGCACTACTCTCACTTTTCTGAAGTGTGGTCCAAGAAATTAAGGTGTTACTCTCATAGATTAGGATCCATCGATACTAGTCACTTCAGTGGTAGGAGGGGTCCTTTTTGTCATTGTGGCTTGCCACACACTCTCATCCATGAATTTTAAGAAAATCCTCATTCTGGATTTCCATTAGGCATAATTGGTGTCATCAAATGGTGGAGGCCTAATGACTGAAAGGCTATCAAAATTTGACATTTTATAAATAGCTCAGATCGATTAGCTCAGGAAATAAATCCAAAAATATAACAATTAAAACAAGCTATTAGGCTTTGATACCACTTGAAAAGGTCGAGCTATATGTCCTAGGGGGAGGGGGGTGAATAGGAAGGACTATTTCAAATTAAAATGATAACAATGGAATTTAAATAAATAAAGGAAAGATAACACTATAAACAATCCACAATACGGAAATGTAAAGCAACCTCAAAATTCTAGTATTGAGAGGTTAATATAAATGTTGTTCTAAGGACAACCTTACACCATAAAAACCAAAGGTTTATGGCAGGACAACCTTACTTGAACAGTTTGTGTATCAAACACTCAAACTGAAGAGGAATAAAAAGGAAATAGCTAGAAAGGAAATATAAGCTATTACAACATTCCCCACAATACTTGAAATGTAAAAGATTACAACATTCACATCCACAAATACATCCCACAATATTGAATGATAAAAGATATAGAAAATAAACCACACATCCACAAAATACAGAATTACAGTGGTTCGCCTGTGTGTACACCAACTATTAAACAACATCCACATAACTATTCTACTCCTAATATCCTCACACAGTGGATATTAGCGTTCATTATGAAAATATATTTTTCTAGGTTCACCTAAAACCCTCACAATTATGTCTTCAAGTGGGCTTACATAATTCAAAAAACCCCACACGAGTTTTCTGGATCTCCTTAGATAACCAAAACTAAGAGATTTTTCTGGCTCAATCTCAAAGAAACCAAAAACAGAAGATTTACACAAATGTAAAATACCGAAATTTCTCCTTTTGTTCCAGCCCAGAAGAACCAAATCGTAGTAGAAGCTTGAATATAGAAGTTCGATGTCCACACTCACTTATGAAATGATTCTAGGTTATAAATTGATTTTAAATTAAATCAAGTTGGGCTAGCTCTATTTAATTTTTATTCTAAGAAGTGAGAATTCTTCAAACCCTCTTTAAAATCAGATTGGAATGCAGAATACAAAATTAATTATAAAAAGATAATAAAAGAGAATATTAAATATGCATAATATAGGTTAAGAAGCTTACAAACTTATCTCTCACAGTGATGCCTTGATTTTACTTGAATTGGATATCAAACTCTGAAAATCGTGATCTATTTATAGCTGCAGAAGTCACGTTTATGACTGGTCCTATGGACACTACAAATGGTCATAGGACTAACGAATTTTTAAAATTTTGAGCTTGATAACTGAAAACCGTTCCATGACTGGTCATAGGCACTGCACAACTGGTCATGAGACCTCCACGACTGGTCGTGACCTGCCCATGATTGGTCGTGAGGAACTAGATTTAGTCACTGGACTTTGAGTCATAGCTACAGGACTGGTCGTGAACAAGTCACGCACTATTCACATGACCGGTTAAGTAGTCTCCAGGACTGGTCGTTGCTTAACAAAAAGTTCTAAAAATTTACAACAAACTTAGGACTGGTCTTGAAATTTCTTAGACTGGTCGATCTAGTGCTAGGACTAGTCGAACAGAGTTCTAGACTAGTCGTAGAACAGTCCAAACACTTAGAAAGTGATTCAATTTGAATTATGTATTCAAAATGACCTACCCTAAGGTCAATTTAAGGTCTTTCATACCTTAAACATGAAGTATAAACATTGAACTTTCTTTCCTTTAGATGATGGATAATCTTTGAAGTTTATGAAGCTTGAGATCTCGACACATAATGAAGCTTGAACTTGAGATCTTTTGAAGCTTGAATTTGTAATACTTGAATTGCACTTCACCTTAAGTCTTGAGTATGAACAATTGACTTGTCTTTTGATGTCGCTTTAAAATATTGAACTTTGAAGCTTAAATAAGTGAACAATATACTTGTTCTTGCATTTCTTGAAGTAGATCTTTGTTCTTGACTTGAAGCATTGTCCTTGTATATGTGTTACATTACCTTGAACGTATATATCAATGTTCTACAAAAGACACAGATTGTGGTTTTAGCATAACAAAATTTGACAATCAAGGGAGCAAGAAATCATAACATTTACATGCATTACATACCTTGATTAAGGTTGACGGTATTCCTGGACTCGGTATCTGATATTTATCTTGCTATGTCTCCGCATTACATAGCTGACCTACATTGCTTCCTCAGTATATGATATTAGCTTATTATGCTTTTGCATCGCATAGCCTGGATAAGGCTAATGATATTCATGGACTTACCAGCATGTTTTCGTATTACTCTGATATTGTACGATTTATGGATTGCCAGTATTTCTCCGATATCTATATGCTTGGCATGTGTATCGCACATACTTACACCACCCTTTAAGCTTTCTATAAGCTTATGCAGGATAGATGTGTGCAGGTGGCGTCAGGTTGCAGCAACATTGAGCATGGGGTACGCAACGGTCTTCTTGAGCTTTGATTTTCAATATATGTGTATTTCCCTTTCAGCTCTGTATTCAATGTTTATATTAGTGGATATGTGATGATGATGTTGCCATTATGATTTGGGTATACTTGTGGTTATGCTTTTTACGAGATAAATGTAAGTTGAAAAATCTTCCTTGTAGGATCCCAGGATCAGAATCTAGTGTATAGGCTTTGGGAGCCGATAATGGGGTTCTATAGAGGCTGTCGGCACCAGATTTGGCAATCGAGAATTTTATGAGCCCAGTTTCTGAGTTTGGGGCATGATAATAAATGTCCAACCACAACGCTTTCAATGGTATGGATCTAATTCCACAACTAAGTGGGCCCTACATATTCCACCAACTAGAAATAATACACAATCTTAAACATAAAGGATAACATGCTAACATCTTTCATGTCATATGTCATATTGGGCCTATTAGCCACATACACAACAAACCAAGAAAAAGTGTAAGTATCCAGTTTATGCATTGTAAAATAGATCTCTCTAAGAGTGGTCCACTTAACTAGAGGTAATATGAAAGACACGCTGCCAGTAGGAAATGGGCCTGCCCAACAGGTTCAAGGAAGGTTACCATTGTGGGTTTCTCATTCCCCAACAATTTCTCTTAGTGTTGGGCTCACTCGGGCCTTAGGTTTGCATCATTTAGATGGGCCCAAGGCCACTTATATCTTAAGAGAACATTTGGACAACAAGATCTGTCCTGTAACACCTCGAATTTTGGCCAACCTGGGATTTGACGTCCTTAGGCAATGGGTCAACTAAAAGACTTGGAAAATCGCTCAGAACCTAATTCCATAGCCAAAGAAATCACTTAGGATTAATTCCTTTAGAAACTAAGCACAAGTTAGCTAGCACAACGCTAGAGTAGCTGGAAAATAGTCCCAGACCGCTTTAAATACGTTCTACAAGACCCAAATCGAGTAGAACCAATGACTCTATAATACTCTATAACCTTGGATCAAACTCTAAGCCGGTTTGTTCTCTGGACCGCTTTGAAACTTTGTATTGGATCTAGACCGCGCGTCGAAAGTCCGATACCTACAATCTTAGACCGTTAGAACCGCCTTGCTGGACTTGACAATCATTTCGAAAATCAAGTCCAACCGATAATCACAGGCTATTTCATTGAGCCCGGACTGAAGAGAGTGCGAATAGGGACAGATTTGGAATTTGAAATTCAAATCTGGCACACAACTTGACGTGTTAGCATTAAGCGTTCTGACCGTCAGAATTCAGCCAGATTACACCCTCGGATCAGGAAAAATTTCTATTTCATATCATGAGACTTGCAGCCCTGATCTACGTACGGTGACCGCTGAACTGAAACTGGTCCGCCACGCGCGATCTGCGAACCCTACCGGACTGAAAACTTGATGTATGCTAGATCCAGTATGCATGAGCTTAAGTCCGACCGCATTTGGCCAGGGGACCACCAGAAATGTCCTTTCGGACCAAAATAGCCCCGATTTGGATATACTTTAAGTATGCCTTGACCTGGAGCCTATTTTGGGCATGTTTAGGCTTATAAATGGGCTTGAAACCCTCACTCCTCTCTCCCATCCGAATTTGAGAGAAACCCTAGATTGGGAGAGAGAAAAGGTGAGAGTTTCTGAGAGAGATTAGGAGAAAATTTTCCAGTCTTTGCACCGCCTGTTGCATGTGCTTTAGCAATACGCTTCCATCATTCAGCCGGTGATTTCTCCACATTTTCAGGTAAGAAATAACCATAGAAAGTTGCTGATTTGATGTTTCCTTCGTTCCATAGCTTGATAGTTAATAGATCTTGTAAAACAGGTCCTCTAGTAGCCGTAGACGAAGCGTATACGCTCCGTTCGAAACGACACGTTTATAGGAGGCAAGGTGCGGATTTTAGACGCTTTGATTGACTGTTTCCAAAACTTTCAATGTCGTTTAATAGTAGATTATCGACGGCATCGCCGTTTGACATGTACAACATGCTGTCCGTTTCCTGTTTCGTAAACCGGCGAAGAATATGAGATTTAGGGCATTTTAGTCATTTGTAGGAAGTACTGTTTTCATGCATATTTTGCTGATATGATTGACATGGTTTATTGTCGCATTATAATGTTAGGAGTACGTACATAATTAGTTTGGCGAAGAGATTCGCCTAAATGCGCACTTCGAGTCGACATACTATATGTGGACTTAAGTGTGTAGTGTAAGCGTTTGTATAAATGCTTGTATTAGTATGTATTGAATTAAATGGTGTTATGAATTAGTTTGAGATTGATTTCTCAATTAATATGCTAGTGTAAATGGCTTCCTACATGTTAGCCATATGTACGATTTCATTATATGTATGAAAGACATGTGTAAGATGATTTACTTAAGTTGTACGTTTTAACATGCGTTAACATGCTCACATGTTTGTATTCCATTTCCAATACTCTTATCTGATTGCTGATGTGGATTCATAATTGTTTGGGACTATACTTAGTCCAGGCAGTCGGTAACCGAGCAAATTCGTGGTTAGCTTATCTTTGCCACGAACGACGCGTCGATGAACGCGAGCCGTGTTCTGGAGTTGGCGGCAGTGGTTAGGCCACACGAAGTGTTTTACGCACTTCATGTCGTTCGACTTGAGATGCGATTGCGCTAGTCGAGCCCGTCAAGTAACCCGACTGGCCATTGTATGTTCACCCTGCGTGAGTCATAACTGCTTGAACCTAGGGTACTGAACTTACCATTGTAAACCCTGTTAACCATGGTACCTTGATCCACAAAGACTCATGAGCCGGGTATGGTGGTATGGGACACCGTGGTCGAGCTGTCGACCTATGCTGGGGCCACAAACCTCCTCGTAGTGACCAGTGAGCACCTATGACTCGTGAGCAGATTATGGTGGTATGGGACACTATATTCTTGCTGTTGACCTACATTGATAAGGTGATGGGGGAGCGGAGCAACGAGTGCGTGCAACAGCCCTGGCAGCCCTTTGTAGTGACCACGAGCGTATTCTGAGTCTACGGGAGGTGACGACCCTTCAGTAGCAGTAGAGTACAGTAGGCCTGTATTGATAAGGTGATGGGGGAGCGGTGCAACGAGTGCGAGCAACAGCCCTGACAGCCCTTGCAGCGACCTATAAAATATACATCGTATGAGATTACTAGGAGTGACGACCTTAGACAAGATCTGTGTTGGGATTGATATAAGGGAAGTACCTTAGTTTCCCAATCCTGCTGTTTGAATGGACTAATAACAACTCGAAAATTATATCACCATACAATTGCATGTGCCTGGAAGATGTGGAGCACTTGAGGGTCGATTGCATGCCGCGGTCATAAGATGGTGCTGTATGAGGGAGATCGTCGGTGAGGGCATACATCACGTCATGTCATATTGCATTAACAACAGTATTAGGATTGTTTGATTTACTACTTTACTATTAGCGCATGATTGATTTGATAACATGCTAATCTCTGCTCTCTTATCCCACTAAGTTGATCACTCACTCCCACGTTACGGGATGGTGTTTTCGGACACCCACCAGTCCCTTTTTGTGATTGCAGATGACGGCGCTGCTTGAGAGGCGGAGATGGACTTGATGATGAGGAGGAGGATCTCTCCTTTATATGTGTTCTGATTGACGGGATTACAGGGAGGCTGATTAGATGCCTTGACACTTGTCATTTTATATTTTTAGCACACTCATGTATATTCGTTTTGTTTACTTTTGGAGTATACATGTATGCATATAACCTGGTAACATGTTCACACTCTGGAGACATACAACAGTTTATATATGTTATACATACTATCACTGTCTTCCGCTTACTAATTTAACTGTCTCTGGAGTAGGATATGCTGTTCTGGCTTAATCTCACTCATGTTTAATACATTAACACAGACAACATTCAATCATACATATCTATATTGCATAAATAACATTTTGGAACTCGGGAGTTGGGTTTTTACTCGACTCCCGATTTTCGGGATGTTACATGTCCACTAAATATTTTACAAGTTATATAACACCCAGTTACAAAACATGTCAGGTGGACCTCATTACATGAAAGGTAAAGCCCATACAAGATAGCCCATACTAGATGGCCCACTTAAGGTTTTTAAGCCCAACAATATCCGAGAGTTATTTTTTAAAGTTTAGATGTTGCATTAAATGCTTTAGGAAGGTGGTAGACCCCACTGACATGGCTCCACTTAAATTTTACATCAAACAAATTTTTGCACAAATGTTGATTTCTGGCCATCTTCAATTTAGATTTATGATCATGTGGGACCCACATATGGTGAAAGGAGGAGTCCATCTGGTAGCTCCATGTAGGGGCTTTAAAAGGTATAAGGCAAGCCTCATTGGTTGGGTGTTTACAATTTATGGTGATGTCCCAAACATGGGTACTTGGAGGAATTGTGCAGGAAACATAGTGAAGAATTAGTTTTGACCTGATTTTGAGTATGTCCCATGATCGTAAGGGACCACCTTTTAGTGTGTCGTCTAGTGCCTTTGGTAGTCTATATATGTACTTTTAAAAGTATAAGTTGGGACCAACTGGTTGTGTACACATAATATTTGGTATGGGGCCAAACATAGGTACTTTTCTGTACAATTTTCTACACAACCACGCTTGGTCACATGTTGGGATCCACTCCCTGATGATATGAGGTCTATTCATTGGTATAGGTTAAAGGTTACAAGTGGTGGCCTACTCATATCTCCAGCGTGTGGTCCAGTACAAAGGCCCAAAGTTGGTACAAAACACAAATAATCAGACAGTTTTCAGCAATGGGGTCTATCACAGCTTAGGGCCTAATTTTCCAAACTTGGGAATCATTCCTAATAAAAAGTTGGGACATATTAGCTCATTTATATAAGGATGGGACATCCCCCAAAATGGAACCCTTGACTACAAAGTGTGGGGCCCTCTACTAGTGTCGAAGGGGCCTAAATGTAGTATAGTCAAGTACTTAGAAATTTTTTAGCAAATAGAAAGTGCGAGGGAAATGAAATAGCTCCAATGGCAAGTGGAACCCACATGCTAGCAAAGCATATATAAGAGACACACATCAATACACATGTCTATCCAGATTAAATGAACTAATAAAGTACATAAATAAAAATTAGTCTCACTACCAAGTGGGTCCATTATGAGAGGATGAATGTTGTGGTCAACAAACATACAACATATAAGTAGCACATGAAATGTCTTGATCAAATATCTATGATCAGCCATTATGTTGGAAAATCTAAGCCAATGGATGGTTTGGGAGTATGTTATTCATGTTGTATATAGGTTTCCAACCATACAGAGCTTGGGACCCATCTGGATCATATAAAACAATTTAAGGTTTATCCTTACAGAAGTATCTATCGGTCCAAAATTTTCTAAATTTTATCATGAAAGAATCTGATCATAGGGACCATACATATAATTATTTATTATCTAAAGAAAGTTAAGGACAAATATCAAATGCATCTGACCGTTGGAATCTTGATATTGATGACACAAGAATGGCCATAATAAGCCCCCTAATACATCTTTCATATAAGGCAAAGATCTCAATCGCCCGAAGTTTGATTAAGGCTTATTATATACCGTTGGAAAGCTGGTTCAATTTTCTATGAATCCAACCTAACATATATTTTTAATACATTCATTAAAGGAGTTAAAATGGGTCCATTTTAGGCAAATTAGAATCCTGCATGTGTTGCTGGATAGTAGTCAAGTAAACTTGATATTACGGATGATTGGACCATTGGATGGCTACGAAATTTGGTCCATATTTAGTTCATATTGTAGCTCATATTATTCCTTACTCTCAAATCTGATCTTAGTATGGTCAATTTTATATGATTTTTAGAACTCGCTGTCTAGATACAAGAACAGGATTACATGTGAAGGGTGTGGATATGATGTTCATCATGGTGGATCATACATCAGGAAATCAGGTGGGAAATCCTATTCCCACCCCAAAACCAGGGCCTAGATGGCCTTAAACAAATAGGACATCAGTAAACATCATGATGGGGTCCATGGAGGATGGCCCTATCATGGATACATGCATACAAGTCATGGTGGGCCATTGGCCACGCTTAGGGTCCAAGATGGGATCCCTACCTTTAAGTGGTAGGTCCCACTTGTCTCATCCATGAAAATGAAGAAATCTACCCTAAAGAGCACCACACCTCTTCTCCTTCAAGCTTCCTAGCAATCCTAAGCATCTAAGCTTCACTTTTAATGGAGGAAGATAAGGTTTTAATGATTAGATTGGGAGATCAAGGGTGGAAGATGGGGTGGGATGTTGGGTTCTCTCCTTCCCTAGCTTGGCCATTCAAGGTTTCCTTGGGTTGCAAATGAGGAAGATGGGAGAGAATGGGAGGGAGAGAGAGAGAGGTATGGGGAAGTCATCATTGGGTGTAAGAGGTAATCATAACATTGTAAGAAGGCATGGGCAAGCTAGTCATCATTGTCTGCAAGGCATGGGGGTAAGGGTGATGTCATCCTAGGCTAGGTAGGCTAGGATGATGTCATAGTCATGATGGCTAGTAGAGATTCTTCTCTACCTGGAACCTATGGTCCCGCAACATGCAATCTATGGTCAGGATTATGCGCGGGTCATAACTCCTAGTCTAATTATCGAATTGGTGCATGAGACGCAGCGATGGCACGGTTGCAATAGTACAGGTTTCGGGTCGAGTCGACTCAAATCTATGGGATACAACTTAGGGTCAAATATTGCATATTATCCCCCATTTATATCTTGGTTTTATGAACATGACAATACTTAATGTCCTATTTTAATCATGTTTGTGTTGCAAGGTGAATTTAAGAACCTGCATTGGAAAAGGTGTTAAAAGCCTGCATTTGATGCTCAAAGATCACCAAGGTAAGGGATGGATCTTAGGAGACCAAGATTGACGAATTCACATGCTAAAGATCTAATGAAACCAAGTGATGAAAGAATAAAATCGAAGACTTGAAGTGAAGAAAAGGAATCCTGAAAATTGTCCTGAAAACATATACTAGGACTAGAAAAGTTTAATTCTGGAAAACTGCCATAATAGATTTCAATTTTATCGAAGACCGTTAGATAGTATGGAAGAACATATCGAAGACCCTTCGATAAAATCAAAAATATTAGGATTTTAGGCCATACTCATTGGACATTCTGGACCGATCTTTGATTCTATCGAAGACTGTTCGATAGAATCCAAGGACATATCGAAGACACTTTGATATAATCGAAGCTGTGTAAATTTGAGGTGGTTTCTAGATTTTTATAAGTCGATGCGAAAGGAGGTATTGCCCAACTATAAATAGGAGTCCCCATAGTATCATTGGGGATCATCTAGGGTTTAGAGGAGCAAAGCACAAGGGTGGAGAGTCATCGCCAAGTATTTTTCTTTTTCTTTCCTTAGTTTTTCATATTTTCTTCTAAGGTTTTAGATCCAATCATGTCTATTGTTGGCTAAACCTATTAGCTATGGCTAAGAGGTGAAGCTTGTAGCGTGATAGGATATTTCTATTACTTTGATTTGTGTTTATGTTGAACTTACTTTGATTCTAGTTTGATATTTACGGAATACTTTTCGTTGTTATTGGTTTATTATGACTCAAATTATAGTAGATCTGTAGTAGCTTTGAGTATCTTCTTTTCATGCTTTAAGATTATGAAATTAGGAAATCCTGTTGTTCACCATAGTCTCTTGGTCATGGTTGGATGATGGAATCCTTTCTAATTTTTACAATTCTCCTATATTTGTGGAATTGATATATCATGTTGTTTGTCATTGTCTCCAGGGCATGGAAGTGATAGAATCACTTCCAATCCCCACAACTCTCATCCATTGAGAATTAGATCAGAGGAAGTTCAAATTTGATTATATTACTACATCTTCCAAGTAGATAAGATAAGATTCTGATTCCAATTATGTCCTTTAATCAAGCATTGTATCACCTTGAATGCTATAAGTGGATCCGTGGAAGCCCTAGTTCCCGCTATTGAAGATCTTAAGTTTCTAATTGAATCTCTTACAATTACTTCATTTTATTTCAGATTTTAATTCACATTTTTTTTATAGGTCTGCTTATTGCTGCTTTCAAAATACTCACGAGATTAGTCCCTATAGATTCGACCTCTATCTCACCGAGATTATTACTACATCATGACCCTACACTTGAGGTTATGAATAAGTTTTTGGCGCTTTTGCTGGGGATTAACGGTTGTATTTTTCAGAGATTAACTAGTTTTGGAATTAGTTTAAGATTAGGGTTTTTCTACTTTCTATTTTTAGGTTTAGAAACTTTCCTTTTTTATTTTTAGAAACTAATTTTCTTTCTAATTCTTAGATATAAACTTTATTAATCTATTTTTAAAAACTAGTTTACTTTATTTTTTTTTAGAAACTAACTTACTTTCTATTTTTAGAAACTTTATTTTTTATTTTTTCTTTTTTTTTAGAAACTAATTCACTTTCCTTTTACTTTTGCAGGATCCCAATATAGAACTTCTAATTTGGTAACTTCTTTCTAATTCTCTCTCTTTATATTTCTAGATTTCTATTTCCCTCTTTCTTTTTTAGGTTTAGGTTAGATTCTGAAATTGAAGGCTGAGAGTGTTTCATGCCTAAGTGGGTCCGTGATAACACTCGACGTCTCTTGAGTGAAGGAGGATTAGTTGAGGGGTTACCTATCTATCACAGGATTGGACACCACTCGAGATCCATAAAGTTAACTGAAGTTATGACTACTAATCAACCAGCTAATCAACCTCCAAATCCACCTCAACTTAGGGTGGTGGAAATCCAAGATGAGAATGAGGTACATCAAGCACCCCCACCTCGAGGGGTGAGCACACCTTCATGCATGGTTTTTTTAGAAAATACGGGACATATGAACATCAAGCTAGGGGTGATCCAACTCCTTACAAAATTGTATGGGCTTGAATATGAAAATTCATATTTACACTTGAACGAGTTCGATGAGATCATAACCACTTTATATTTTCCTAATGTGTCTGATGACACAATCAAGTTGAAACTCTTTCCCTTTTATTTAAGAGAGAAAGCTAAGAGTGGTTGCATTCACTATGTCCTCGATCTATTGGTTGATGGAATGATATGACAAGGGAGTTCATAAAGAAATTTTTTCCACACCATAAAATGAACATCCTCAGAAAGTCAATCATGAACTTTATCGAAATGGAAGATGAAACATTCTTCTAATGTTGGAAGCGGTTCAAGGATCTTGTCAGTTCATACCCACAACATAATGTGGGGCATTACACACTTTTTCTATGATGGACTGACATCTTCCATGCGTCAATTGGTCGAGACAATGTGCAATGGGGAATTCATGAACAAAAATGTCAATGATGTGTGGGATTATTTAGGCAGACTTACTGAAAACGCATAATCATGGGACACCTCCCCAAAATCGGGCACCACTTCTAGGCCCACTCAATCAAAGTAGAGGAGTGAAATATACCTTTTGAAAGAGGATGATGATATCAATGCTAAAGTGACTAATCTCATAAGGAAATTCAAAGTCATGAAACTAAAAAAGGATAAGGGTAAGGAAACTATTTGCGGTATTTGTGCTTGCAACATTCACACAACTGAAAATTATGCAACAATACTTGCTTTTCAAGAGGTACTGAATGAGCAATCTAATGTCGTGAATAATTACTAAAGACCTTTCAATGGACCCAACTCCAATAGATACAATCCTAGTTGGAGAAATCATCCCAACTTCAGTAGGGGAATGAACAAACTACTACTCCTCAGGGTTTCTTTAATCAAATTCTAAGTCAAGGGAATCCTTAAGAGGATCCGATAGCACCTTCAAAATCAAAAGTTTTTTACATGCCTTTCAAGACATTACAAAGGCCATACAAGGGCTTAAGACAAAGAATGTGATTGGGAATAAAGGAAGCCTTCTAGATCAACCTCTTCCCAATCCAGAACCGCAATATGAAGTCAACGACCCAAGCTCTTCAAATCAGATGAAGTAAGCTAAATTTATTACCACTCTTAGGAGTGGGAAGACCATTAACGCTGAAAAGCCTAAGGATCAAGAAAAGGATAACAATAATAAATCTAGCACTACTCCATAAGAATTAGAATCGAAACTCCATGGCAAGCAGATTGCTCCATTTTCCCAACAGTTGATTGCACCAAAAACTCTCTCTAACTCCCGAGACATTTTAGAGGTGCTGAAACATGTAAAGGTCAATATACCTCCATTGGATGTCGTTGAACAAATGCCTTCATATGCCAAATTTCTTAAAGACTTGTGTACGACAAAAATATGGCAAAATATTCAAAAGAAAATCTTTTTAATAGAAAAAGTGAGTGTCATCTTGAAGCAAGATGTGCCATAGAAATATAAAGATCCGGATAGCACAACCATTACTTGTGTAATTGGGAATTATCGGATTGAGCATGCACTTCTTGACTTAGGAGTGAGAGTAAATCTGATCCCTTACTCAGTCTACGAACAACCGGGTCTAGGTGAATCAAAACTCACCCGGACCACATCACACCTTGTCGATCACTCAGTTCGTGTACTGAGAGAGATAATTGAGTATGTGTTGGTCCAGGTTAAGAAATTCTACTAACCAGTAGATATTATCATCTTAAACACTCAACCCATCGTGGACATGAGAACTCAAATTCCTATCATTCTTGGTCACCCATTCCTTTCCACATCAAATGCAATCATTAATTGGAGTTAAATATCTTTTTCAATATGGGAAAAAAATTAGAGAAAGATGATGATTCCCACGATATTAACCTGATTGACTCTTTCATAGAAGATAAAAGTTTTCTAACCTTATCCTCTGATCCTCTAGAGACGTGCCTGACCCACTCTCATGATTTAGATGATGATGTGATTAGGGAGATGGGAACCATGGTATATATTATATCGATACTTGAAGTTAACTGGTGGAGGTTAACTGTTAGAGGCCACAATTTGAAGAATTACCCCAAACTAATATAGTGCCTCTACCATCTAACCTCAAGGCACTGAAGTTTGACCTAAAACCTTTGCCCTCTAATTTGAAATATGTATATTTAGGTCAAGATGAGACATACCCGGTGGTGATTTCTTCCTACCTTAAGTAGTAACATGGGAGTATGCTTATCTCTACTTTCATTAAAAATAAGGAAGCCCTTGGATAGTCTATTGCGAACCTCTAGGGAATTGACCATTCGATTTGTACTCACCGCATTTATGTAGAGGATAATGCTAAGACCTCACGGAAACCACAATGTAGATTAAATCCAAACATGAAGGAAGTGGTTAAGGATGAGGTTCTTAAGCTATTAGATGTGGGTATAATATACCTTATATCGGATAGCCAATGGGTGAGTCCAACTTAGGTGGTTCTTAAGAAGTCTGGATTCACCATAGTAGTTAATGCCAACAATGAACTCGTACCAACTAGGGTTACTACTAGTTGGAGAATGTGTATTGACTATAGAAAATTGAATACCATCACAAGGAAGGACCACGTCCCTTTACCTTTCATTGATCAAATTTTAGAAAGACTAGCTGGTCACTTGTACTATTGCTTCCTTGATGGGTATTTGAACTACAACCAAGATTAGGAAGAAACCACATTCACATGTCCATTTGACACCTTTTCTTACCAAAGGATATCATTCAGACTATGTAATACCCCCGTCACTTTTCCACGATGCATGATGAGTATTTTTTCTGACATGGTGGGACAATATCTAATTATCTTCATGGACGATTTCTCTGTTTTTGGTCCATCCTTCAGCGATTGTTTGGGGAATCTTAAATGTATGTTAAAGTGATGTTTAGAAAAGAATTTGGCACTAAATTGTGAGAACTATCATTTTATGGTTCGTAAGGAAATTGTTCTTGGACATATCATCTTATCTATGGGAATTGAGGTAGATAAAGCTAAAATTGATCTGATCTCTACCCTAGCTCCACCCAAAAGTAGAAGAGATGTGTGGTCCTTCTGGGGACAGGCTAGATTTTATAGAAGATTCATAAAGGATTTTAGTCACCTCTCTGATCCTTTATGCAATCTACTTCAAAAGGATGTACTATACGAGTGGACTGAGCAATACCATGAAGCTTTTTCTAAGCTAAAGGGCATCGCACCCATCATGCAGCCACCCAATTGGAGCATTCCTTTTAAACTAATGTGTGATGCATCTGAGTATGCTCTTGGGGCGGTGCTATGCCTGAAAGAAGACAAAAATCCCTATGTTATGCACTACGCAAGTAAAATGTTAAATCCTGCCCAAGTGAATTACTTTACAACAGAGAAGGAACCCTTAGTCCTAGTATTCGCTTTGGATAAATTTAGGTCCTACTTAATCAGATCCAAGATCATCATCTACACTGATCATGCGGTGCTCAAGTATCTTCTTTCTAAGAATGATACTAAGCCTCGCTTAATAAGATAGATCCTTCTACTCCCGGAATTGGATTTAAAAATAAAAGATAAAAAGGGAGTAGAAACTGTAGTGGATGACCATATTTTCTGCCTTGATCTCCCTGATTCCCTTTGTAGGTGCTATGATTTCATATCCCTTTGGTTGTCAAATTTTGTCGTGCCAAAACTTATATTTATGTCTTGTATATCTTGTTTTATGTTTGAGACTATTCATTGCTTCAAGACATCGAACTTCAAGACAAGATCTTAAATGAAGAAAGTTTCAAGTCATGGATGAAGAATTCAAGAATAGAAATCTTCAAGTATGCATGTTCAAGATACAATCAAGCACAAGAAAACTTTGTTCAAGTCAAGATCAAGCTCAAGAAGACTTTGTTCAAGTTAAGATCAAGCTCAATAAGGCCTGCTACAAGATTCGTATATTCTCAAACTTCTCTTAAGGGTCATCTAAGTGTACATACTTTCAATGTCCATCTCACTTTTAAGGTTTGTTTAACCTTAGATTGACCTTAGGATGGGCTTTACTGTAGGTCATTCTGGATACTTAATTCATATATTTTAATATGCTTATTTGGGCTGTTCTAAGACCAGTCCTAGGGACTTTAAGACCAGTCCTAGCTCTGATACGACCAGTCTTAAATTTTTCAGAACCAGTCCTAGGTTGTTGAAGATTTTCGGATCTTTCTAGTTGTCCTACGACCAGTCCTGGACATCCTACGACCAGTCCTGTGAGTTCTACGACTCATCCTTCGACCAGTCTTAGCCCTACGACTCAGCCTCCAGCAACTAAACTGGGGGTCTTACGACCGGTCGTAGGTGACCCACGACCGGTCGTAGGTGGCCCACGACCAGTCGTAGGGTACCCAAGACCGGTCGTGGAATAGCAAATCCTTATCCCGCAGAAATCTTTGAAAATCTTTGAAGCTACGACCAGTCCTAGGATCCTAAGACCAGTCGTAGATGAAATTTTTTAGGATATAAATTGAGCACGAACTTCAGAGTTTTAGTAATTCAGTTCAACTCTATTGAAGCATTCTTTAGGCTATACTCTAAGATAAGTTAGTGTTTATTTTAAGCTACTTTGTGCTTATTTAATATGCCTTTTGCTAGCTTGTTTTGTATTTGATTTTGATCTATATTCCAATCTTATTAGAAAAGGGGAATTTCTGATATTCCTTCTTCTTGGATTCAAAATCAAATAGAACTAGCCCGTTTGATTTAAAATCAGTTAGACTTAGAACCATTCTTGAAGTGAGTATTGAACTTTGAACGTTGAATCGAACTTTTACTCCGATTGGTTCTACCGGGCTACTTCAAAAGGTGATTCAGGTATTTTACATTTTTATAATTTACTTTCTTTGGTTTTGTTTGAGATTTTCCAGAAAAATCTCCTTGTATTGGTTATCTGAGGAGAGCCAGAAAACTCAGATTGTGGGGGTTTTTGGATTGTATAAGCCCGAGATCAAAGACACAATTGAGAAGATTTTAGGTGAACCTGTGAAACCTATTTTGATAGTGCATGCTAATATCCCCTGTGTGAGGATATTAGGAGTGGAGTAGCATTCTGTGTGGCTGTTGGATAACAGTTGATGTACACACAGGCGAACCATTATATATCGTTGTGTTGTGGATGTGCGTTATTCTTTCATTCCTTTATTCATTCAGTTTTGTGGTTTGTGTTTGTGGATGAATGTTGTAATTATTTTATTTCAAGCAAGTGTGGATGAATGTTGTAATAACTTAGGATTTATTTCTGCAAGTTATTTTGATTTCCTTGCTTTTTATTCAACATTGGTTTGTGATACAAAGGACGTTCTAGAAATAAGGTTGTCCTACCTTAAACCTTTGGTTTTTGGTGTAAGGTTGTCCTTAGAACTGATAAAGTATCATTCTCTTTATTTTAGGTTATTGAGATTACTTTAAATTCAACATTGTGCTTTATTTCTTTTATTATTCCGTTGTTCTAAGTTTTATTTAGCATTGCCCTATTCACCCCCCTTCTAGGGCACAAAGCTAGGCCCTTTCAAGTGGTATCAAAGCCTAATAGCTCGTCCTTATTGTTTATTTATTGGATTTATTTCCTGAGCAAACGATCTAAGCTATATTAAGATGTCAAGTTTTGATAGCATATCAGTCACTAGGCCACCACCTTTTAATGGCACAAACTATGCCTATTGGAAAGTCAGGATGAGGATCTTCCTCAAATTGTTGGATGAAAGTGTGTGGCTGGCCATAGTGAACGAATGGAACCCTCCTATCACTAAAGTAACTAATGACGATGGTTCAAAATCAATGAAAGTAACGGCTTACTCTCTTTGGTCCACACTTCAGAAAAGTGATAGTGCAAATGCAAAAGCACTAAATGCAATTACTTGTGCATTATCACCAGATGAATTCAAAAGAATCATCTCTTGTGAAAATGAAAAACAAGCATGGGATGTATTAGAAATGACACACGAGGGTACATCAATTGTCAAGAAATCTAAAGTCCAACTCCTCACACTGAGATTTTAGAAGGGCTACCACAAACAAAAACCCCACACTGAGATTTTTTTGTTATCTCAGTTAAAACCAACACATGAGATTTTCTGGCTATCTCAAAGAAACTAAAATATAAATAAAAGAAATGTACTTATCTTCTCATTGGAGACGTATCTCTTGATATGGCCTGTAGAACCATTTCTCTTGAAGTAGAATGTTCAATGTCCAGTCACATAAACAAGGGTTTCAGGTTCTAGATTGATTTTAAATTAATTCAAACCAAAGGCTACTTGTTTGAATTCCTCAAGATCTCAAGGAAGAGTAATTACTCTCTTTAAAGAATAAGATTCATGAAAAGAGATCAAGGAATTAAAATAAAAAGTTATTTAAACCAAATATTAAAATACCACGCAATAACTCAAAGATAGTGGGGATTTCTCTCTCTCTCTTGGTGAAGGCTTTTACTAGCTTAGATGAGTAATTTCAAAATGAGAGAAGGCCACTATTTATAGTTATAAATGTTGTTGCTTCGACTCGTCTAAGGTCTCCCTCGACTCATATAAGATCTAACAAAATTTCAAAATTTTGGCGTGATTGGATAAAATGGCTCTTCGACTGGTCGAAGGCCCTACTTGACTGGTCGAGGGCCCTGCTTTACTGGTCGAGCATAGGTTTCGACTGGTCGAGTGTGCTAACATTTGGTTGCTGGACTTCGAGTTGAGCAACCCTCGACTGGTCGAAGGTCCCTCTTCGACTGGCCTAACATTCTGCTCGACTGGTCGGGGAAGCAACAGAAAAATCCACTTTTTTTGCATTTAAACATAGACTAGTCAAAAATATCTTAAACTGGTCGAGCCATAGCTTAGACTAGTCAAACCTAAGCCTAGACTAGTCGAAGATTAGTCTATATTAAGCATAAAAACCCATATATGATTATGTTTGAAAGGATCTAAGCCTAAGGTCTTTCTAGCATCATTTATACCTGAAAAGACTGACATGAAGTAAATTGAACTTTTTGAAGCTTAATCTTCTAGTTGAATCTTCAATAGGGCTTAAAGATGAAGCTTGAACTTTGAAGTATAATTTGTCTTGAAGGTGAACTTTCCGTCTTGATTTACTTCTTAACTTGAACTTCAGGAAGGTTTTGATTTTAGTAAAAGCATGTCCTGAAGTTATGTCATGAACTTTCCATCTTAATCACTTAGAGTTATTTCTTGAACTTTCCATCTTGATTCACTTTATGTGAGTCATATCATAAGTTTTTTTTTCTCTTTGAAATTTGACAAACAATAGTGTTCTTTATACATTATATCACTTACAAGGACAATATAGATTTTAGGTTGGGGATGAGAGATTAGGTAAACTAATCAATTATTTTCTTAGTCTTTGAGCAAAAAATGCAGAAAAGTTTTAAAAAAAGGTTTAAGATGCTTAATATTGATGATTTATAACTCTTGGATTCATTTATTTGGATATTTCAAAGTAAGTTTGAATTATTATTCCATGATTAGGAGTTTTAAACATTGATCGAGTTATGATGTCATATGTCACATCTAGCTTTCACATTAAACCTCCAGTTAACATTGAATTGTTATCTTGGTGATTATTTAGCATGAAAGGAACCAACATAAGGAATTTGTCCATCATGTTAAATAATAACAACAATAATAATAATACCCAGCTAAAAAAACAGCTATATTTGAAAAGGCCACCTATTAGAGATCTTTAAAAAGGTTGACATAGTGTGAAAGTCATCAATGGAAAAATCAAAAGCTAGAGGAATAAAAGAGGGAATTAAAAGATGAACGATAAGGTAAGTTTTAGTTTAGGTTTTAGTTGTCCTAAATGCTCATTTGATTATCAATCTTGTTATGAAAATAAAGAATTAAATCTTTGATTGTAATAAGTCTAAACTTCATTATGTACCTATGAAACTCAATGTTTGGAATTGTTCTAATTGATGGATTAATTCTTTGAACTTGATTATGAAGTTATCAAGTGTTAGAGTTTGGAAAAGTATAAGACTCAACATTGATGTACTCTGAAACTCTATTATCTAGATTATTTTTGAAACTTCTTGAACTTATGAAAATTATACAATGGTTTCGAAATATTTTTCACATACTTTGCTTGAGACTAACAAATGCTGGTTGGGGATTGTGTTAAGGGTCAAATATTGTATATTAACCCCCATTTATATCTTATTTTTATGAACATAATAATACTTAATGTCCTATTTTACTCATGTTTGTGTTACAAGCTGAATTTAAGAGCTTAGATTGGAAAAGGTGCTAAAAGAAAGAATTTGATGCTCAAAGATCACCAAGGCAAGGGATGGATGTTAGGAGACCAATATTGAAGAATTCACATGTCAAAGATCCAGGGAAACCAAGTGATGAAGAAAGACAATCAAAGACTTGAAGTAAAGAAAAGGAATCCTAAAAATTGTCCTTAAAACAAATTTTGGGACCACAAAAGTCTAATTCTAGAAAATTGTCAAATTTGACTTCGATTCTATTGAAGACTGTTAGATAGTATCGAAGAACATATCAAAGACCCTTCGATAGAATCGAGAATTTTATGATTTCAGGCCAAAGTCGCTGGACATTCTAGACCGATCTTCGATTCTATCAAAGACTGTTCGATAGAATCGAAGGACATATCGAAGACACTTTGATATAATAGAAACTGCATAAATTTGAGGCAGTTTCTAGATTTTTACAAGTCAGTGCGAAAGAAGGTATTTCCCAACTATAAATAGGAGTCCCTGAGGCATCCTTGGGGATCATCCAGGGTTTAGAGGAGCTAGGCATAAGGGTGGAGAGTCGTCGCCAAGCATTTTTCTTCTTTCTTCCTTAGTTTTTCATGCTTTCTTTTAAGGTTTTAGATCCAATCATGTCTATGGTAAGCTAAACCTCTTAGTTATAGCTAAGAGGTGAAGCTTGTAGCGTGATGGGATGTTTCTATTGCTTCGATTCATGTTTATGTTGAACTATGATTTTAGTTTTATATTTAAGGAATACTTTCAGTTTTTAATGGTTTATTATGACTCGAATTATAGTAGATCTGCAATAGCTTTGAGTATCTTCTTTTCATGCTTTGAGATTATGAAATTAGGAAATCTTGTTGTTCTTGGGCATGATTGGATAATGAAATCCACTCTAATCTTAATAATTCTCATATGTTTGTGGAATTTGTATTTCCTATTGTTTGTCATTGTCTCTAAGGCATGGATACGTGATGGAATCACTTCCAATCCTCACAACTCTCATCCATTGAGAATTAGATAAAAGGAAGTTCAGATTTGGTTTTATTACTATATCTTCTAACTGGATAAGATAGGACTCTAATTCTAGTTGTGTCATTAAATCAAGCATAATATCACCCTGATTACTACAAGTGGATCCTTGGAAACCCTAGTTCCCACCTTTGAATTTCTTAAGTTTCTAAATAAATCTCTCACAATTACTTCCTTTTATTTTAAATTTAGATTCACTTCTTTTTCTAGTTCTACTTCTAGTTACTTTCGGAATACTCGTGAGATTAGTCCATGTGGATTCGACCTTGGTCTCATCGAGATTATTACTACATCGTGACCCTACAATTGGGGTTGTGAACAACTGCCCTCCCTTAATGGCAGACTGTTAGATCTAATTGAAATAAAGAAATCCCACTCAATCAGAGGTAGATCTTCATTATCGACTGCTTCGTGATCATCAACATGCTTACAAAATGAGAACTGATAAAAATCAATGGCATTTGTCGATTTGATCTTATCAATCATCGATCGCCTTTTTGATAATGCTGTAATGGGAAGTGTAAAGGGTTGACATAAGATTTCTCTGGGTCATCATATGTCCAAGGAAAATAGACACCAAGCCACCATGTGAAGTAATGCCATGGTGTAAATGCAAAAATGACTTCGACGAATGGGTTTTGACAGTGAGTCACTACATCACCCAAAGCTGTATACAATAAGCAAAGAATAGGGGGTACCAATGAATATTTTTGACCTTCTGCTAACCCTCCCGAGATGGAAAATACAGTTGGTCTAATTTCATCGGCCCGTTTAGAGCTAGGAAGTACTACGATACTAAGCCAGTATGCCAGGAAAGCGGCAAGCTAGCCCTTAGAAGTGTACTCCGAAGCACTCCTTATCCTTTGACAAGCATTCTTAAGGTCATTAGATTGGCTATTCTTGAAGCTGCAATGAAAAGAGAAGAAAGTAAATAAGGAGAATGCTAATAAAGTTCTTGAATGCGGAATATAATAAGTTGGAAGTTATACCATAAATATTAAGAGAGATGATATAGGCAAAGAAACTAGGGAATTTTTTGAATATCGGGAAACTTGGACATTTCCCTGAATAATTCGATTGTAGTATCGATACTAATGCTTGTCTCTTCGAAGGAGAAAAGTGCGAGAACTCTTCATTGGTGGGAATATATTCGTTGTAGAAATGACCTGTTATCAGCAGTCCTGACATCTTATACAAATCTGAAAGGGTAATGTTAACTTCACCGAAAGGTAGGTGGAAAGAGTTAGTGGTTGGACACCGGTAACTAAGGAATCCCTTGTAAATCATAGGGTCTTTGTAGAAGTATTCGAAAGTGGCTTCAATAGCACCATAAAGGGTGACTTCTATCAATTCAGTGGAGTGTTTGTTGAGAATTGCCTTTGTCCAGTCAGTATAGTAGTTGTGTGAAGATAAGAAACTGCGCATGAAAAATTCTTCATTTCCCCACAAAGAAGTCCTATCCCTAAAGCATTGACATATTGTTTCGTAAAAAGTCGTAGGAAACATTTCATGAGGATTGTAATAAGGGATAAGGAATTACATGGGATGAATGTCACCAATCTGTTGCTTCGACCCCCACTCTAACAAAATACCCTCCAACATTCTTTATTCCCTTATAAACTAGTTTAGGGTATACATCATTCTACTCTGAGTCATCCGATACGTAGGTTCACTTTGAAGAATAGACAGGTGACAATGTACGTTCAAGGGGATTACTATCAACATATCTTTGAAAGGGCTATTAAACTTTATAATTCCCTCCTCGACTTTCACTGTGTCCCAGGTATTTTGGAGTTTCTTCTTTTTGAGCCCTTTAATTTTCTCCTAAAGCTCTTAGTTCTTTGACTTGCTACGCTTCTTTTTGGAGAAAGTGGGAGGCGGTGTATCTTCTCTAGCGGGTGAGCGTGTGAGATCAGTGTAAAGATTGGCTGTTGATTTTAGCCATGTCTCCCAGTCAATCTCTTGTCCTTGCTTTTGAGGTCTTTTGAACTGGCAGAACCCCAGGTTGGGCTGGCTGAATATACCATAAAAAGATCTTTTGAGATTTTCCTTTTTGACAAAATCTTATAGGGTTGGTCAAAATAGTTAGGCTGGCCGAACCAAATGTCAGGATAGCCTAACTTGAGTGTATTTAACTCATTTGAAGTGTTTTGAACTTCTAACCATGAATGACCATGCTTTGAGATGTTGATTTTTCTTTTTAAATGCTTGATAGAGTTGATTACTTGTCTTCAGTCAAGCTTGCGATTGTAACCGGACTACGAAATATGACAAACTAAAATGTGTTTTAAGTATAAGCACTTACAATCTCCCCTTTGTTAAATTCATGACAAAACTCACTTATATAATAATACAAATCAACATAACATATTACAACATCTCAAACAACACAAATCATTTGAGTTAACACACTAAATTTTGTTACTCCCCCTTGAGATCATGCATCTATATCACTCCCCCTTAGCACATAGTAATTTCTACAAAAATATAATTTATAGAGGGTATGGAAATGTGTGTGCTCATGAATGTGAGATGATCATGATAGTATCCAAATATATATATTTCTCCCCCTTTTTGTCAGAAGTTGACAAAGGAAGAAGCAATTGATGAAGCATAATAGGATATATGAATAAGGAGCAAATGACATAAGGATTAAGTTGAATAAAATAAGTATAACATAGTATCCAGATATATGTTAGTAAGAAAAAAATATGTCCAAATTTATTACAGGACAAGAGTTTAAGCAAATATATTAGTCAGAACCAGAGGAGGACGGTGTCGGCATGTCAGGGTCATTAATCCTCAGACTCTTGTTGAAATAATGAAAGTACTTTTTCATGTACTTCATTTATTGTTTCTGAGTTTGAAGTAATGTTCCCTAGGAAACATGCAGGTCATCCATCTTCTTCTTTAAATTATCCAACCTCTCTGAGAACTAAGAGGTCTGAAAATCAGAGTCATCAGTATCATCAGATTCTTCCAAATTTACAAATATATCATCCATATTGATAGCTTCTTCAAGAAGACCTTCCTGATCTCCTCGCTGCTCAGGCCTTAGATCAAGTTGCATTATATTGATACTAACATTACCAAATGGGAGCTCAGACTCTGGTGCTTCAGTTGCAGGGATTTGAACATTACAGCGCAATGCAATGCAAGTCATGAGATATGCAAAAGGAATAGAGCCATGATGAGGATGAAGACGATACTGGATGATCGGATAGGTAATCAAAGATGGAAGACAGATACAAATACCAGAAATGACTAAATGAAGAATACACATCATATAGAGAGCAACGTCTGTCTTATTCTCACCATATGGATAAACATTCAAAGTGAAAATATAATGCAGGAAAAGATATTTTAGAAGAAGATTGAAGGTGGGGAGTGAGTTACAGTTACACTAGGGTGCATTAAAACCACAAAACTCCCTAGTGAGAGAATCTCTTTCCATTGGGTACATATATTCAAAGATTGGTAGAATAAAGATTCCGTCTTCTGCCTTATTAAGATCTGAAAAGGCGAGCTTAAGAAGTCTTAAGGGGGGGGAGGGGGTGAATAGAACTATGCCAAATAAAAATTAAAGTGCTGAAATATTAACTAAAATGGAAATCTCAATCGTATTACTATTAAAAAGTTGATTCAAACTAGTTCGTAGAGCAACCTACATCCCAGACAAATTTTATGTAGGACAACCTTTTTTCACGAACGTTTATAAGAATCAAGATCTCAAACCAAGCAAGAGAAAATAAAGCTATCTATTACAAACATTCACCACTTTTGCATAAATGAAATTACAAACATTCTCCACAAATGCAAATATTAAACATTCACCAGAACACCAAGAGTTATAGTGGTTCGGTGTGTACAACAATTGTTCTCAAATAGCCATACCCACTCTACTCCCAATAATCACTATCCACATGATATTGACTTTCACTATAAATAAGGTTTTCATGGGTTCACCTTAAAACTTAATACTACTGTGATTTTAAAAGGCTATCATAAATGAACAACTCTCACTGAGATTTTTTGGCTATCTTAGGAAAACCAACAAATGAGATTTTCTGGCTATCTCAATAAAACTAAAATATAAAAGTAAGATATACTTATCTTCTCAATGAAAGATGTATCAGTCGATATAACCATAAAACTGCTTCTCTTATCGTAGATTGTTCAATGTTCAGTCACATAGACAAGGGTTCAAGGCTTTAGATTGATTTTAAATAAATTTAAACAAAAGGCTACTTGTTGAATTCCTTAAGAACTCAAAGAAGAGTATTTACTCTATTTATAAAATAAAATTTAAAGCATAAGAGATCAAGGAATTAAAACAAATAAGTTATTAAAAAATTATAAATACCATGCAATAGCTTGAGTATAATAGGGGCTTCTATCTCTCTTGATGAAGGATTTGATGTACTTGAATTGTATTTTCGGATTGAGAGAAAGCCCCTATTTATAGGAAGAAAAGTTATTACATCAACTCGTCTAAGATATTCTTCAACTCATTTAAGTTCTAACAAATTTTCAAATTCGACCGTGATAAGATAAAACAGAACTTCGACTGGTTAAAGGCCCTGTTCGACTGGTCGAGCATAGTCTTCGATTGGTCAAGGGTACCAAAAATCCAAATTGATTCAATTACTGGACTTCGAGTTGAGCGACCCTCGACTGGTCGAAGAAGTAATGGAAAAACCTTTTATCTTCAATTTGAACTTAGACTGGTCGAGCTATAGCTTAGACTAGTCGAACTATAGTATAAAACTCATTTAAGTTATGTTTTGAAAGTACTTAAGCATAAGGTCTTTCCAGGGTTTGATATACTTGATATGATTAAACTATTGAAGTAGCTTGAACTTCATGGAACTTGTTCTTCTACTTGAATCTTCAACAAACCTTGAATTTTAAGATGGAGCTTGATCATCTACCAAAACTTTAGTAGAAATTGAACTCAATCATCTTGAACTTAGTAGAACTTGAATTTTGTATCTTAATCCACTACCTGACTTAAAGTAAAGTATTGAACTTTCCGTCATAGTGTCTTGAACTTTCCATCTTGATCCACATTAGACGGGCCACTACATAAGTTGTTTCGTCTAAATAAAAATTGACAAAGAAAGGTGTGCTTTATATAACATAGAACTTACAATCTCCCCATTTGTTAAATTTGTGACAAAACACTTATTGTAAGGCTCATATCCTAGACCGTACCATTCCGTAGACTCTCGCAATTTTTTTTGTCAAATTCTGACAAACCACGACATATAATCGGCATTTGCACGTGACCTTGAGTCGCATCCTGTATATCTGAGTTGGCTCGACTTGAAACTTGTACCTTAGCGACCACGCCATCACTACAGTTCCAACGTCGCATCTCGTGCCCATATGTAATACCCAGGCTAAGAGTTGTGGGCTCGCATTTATTTCAAGGAAAACGCCGTGCAAGAGAATCTCTACCAAATGTTAAATCAATCTCATCAATTAATCAAGTATAACACCCATCCCTCTCTTACACAAGCCTTTCCCAAAAGTCAACCCTCATGTCATTTCTCCTTACACCACCATACCTCTCATCCCATCCCTCTTACACACCCATCCCTCTCTCCTTACATCTCCCATCTTTCACTGATTCTCTACCATTTTCTGAGCAACTAAGAGAGAAAAGGCTAAGGAAAGAAGAGCCAAGTGTGGCCCACTTCCTACCCCAAGATCCTCACCATCTAACCCTTCAATTCTCATCATTCTCCATCAAAGAGGAGGCTTAGGAGCTCAGGAAATCAAGGAGCCTGGAAGATTTGTAATCAGTGGGTGATTTGTAGGATTAGATTGTGTTTTTGTGATGGGCTAAGTGGGGCCTACCGATTGATGGTGTGGATCCTATTTGAGACCCCCTTTGATATTTGTTTTGTAACCTTGAGGGGCCCATAGTGGCAGGCTCCCTTCGTCTCACTGATCTCTCTCTCTCTCTCTCTCTCTCTCTCTCTTCATGAATGATAGCCCACCTTAATGGATGATCCACATTGTGCATTTTGTAGGCCACACCGCTGTCCAAGTCAGCCCACCTTACCGATGTCTAGCAGGTGGCTGGAAGGTCCAGTGCTGCTGGCACCATCTAGTAGACTTGGATGAAGAGAAAACATAAATATTAGCTTGAATGAAGCTATTGGTGGGTCCCACACGTGTTGACCCACCCCCCATGCATGTGATCCATCTAGGTCGTCCATCTGCGGGACGGCCAGTAGCTGAAGCTGTTGTATTAACGCAGCAAGTTTTGTCGGTCCATCACAGGCATGTGTTATCTCCATATTATCCATCCATGCAACATGTGGGGGCTAGCCCACACATGCTGCACGTGTGGGATGGGACCCACCTTGTTGTACATATTTTATGTACACACCGTCCATCCGTTTGAGGACGTGGACCCCACCACCATAATGTATGTGTTTTATATCCATCCCGTACACCTGTTTAGGGCGTGGGCCCACCCCACACATGTGGCAAGTGTGGGGGTGGGAACCAATGTGATGTATTTATTTTATATCCACACTATCCGCTGGATTAGGACGATGGGATGCCAGATGTGATATATGTGTTCTATACACGTCGTCCATCTGGATGTAGATTGGCTAGTGTACCGCGTAGCTATATAGATGTTGAATTACGTCAACAATTTCAAGTGGTACCCACCCTTTGCACGTGTGTCCTGATGGTGTGACCACTATGATATATGTTTTGATCCAACCGTCCATCTATAAGGACGTAATCAGCTATTTGGGTCTGGTCTTGAGATATGTGTTATATCCTGACTATCCATCTGTGTGGGCCCACCATGCTAGATGTGTTTTTCTAGGCCGCCCATTAAATGGGCTGCCTCGTAGGCCCACTTTGATGTGTATTTAATCCAGGTTGTCCATCGATTGGGCCGCCCTGCAGGCCCGACCATGATATATATGTGACACATTTGATGAGGCCCACTGAGATGTATTTGAGGCCCATATGATGCGGTCTAACTTGATGTATATGAGGCCCATTGTTATAACCCATTACGATATATATGAGGACCATGAGTGAGGCCCAATGCATTGTATATTAAGCCCTTGTGTGTGGCCCATGTGATGTATTTGTGGCCCATCCACAAGGCCCATTGTGATGAATTTTTAGCCCATCCGTTGAGGCCTAATATGATGTATACTCAGCCCATGTGTTAGGGCCCATTGTAATGTATGTTAGGCTCATGTGATGCACCCCATTGTGATGTACATTAGTCCCATGAGATACAGCCCATTACGATGTGTAAGGCCCATGTGATGCGGCCCCATTATGAAATATATGAGGCCCATTTGGTGAGGCCTATTGTGATGTATACATGGTTGTAACGTCTCAGAAAAATCCGTACAAAGACCCGAGTACCACCTCAGGCAGAAATCACTAAGGACCAAATCCTTTAGAAATTAAACAAGAATTAACTAGCGCTAAACTAGATTACTTGTGAAATTAACACTTATCACTTTAAATATGATCTGCAAGACCCAAAAATTATGAAATCGTCAATGCTACGTTACCCTAAATCCTAGGATCAATCTCTAAACCCAGTTTCTCTAAGGAGCGTCTAGAAACTCCATATCGAACCTGGATCACGCATCGAAAGTCCGATAGCAATGAAATTAGAAGAACATGACCGTCTTGTTGGACTTGACGACCACCTCGAAAATCAAGTCCAGACGGTATCCCATGATGATTTACTTGAGCCCGGAGCGAAGTGTGTGAGAAACGTGAAGTTCTTAAGAAATAAAATTTGAATTTAAGTAATCTGAGTCATGTCGCTTGATGGCCAAATATAAGGATTCAGACAGTCAGAATTTGACCCAAATACACCCTCGGATTAAGGAAAATGTCTCATATATAGCAGTGAACTTGTGGCCCTGATCGAATACCTGTGACTATCGAACTGAAACTGGTCCACCACGGGCGATCCGTAAATCCAATCAGACTGAAAACTTAACTTGACCTGGATCCATTATCAGGGAGCTTAAGTCCGACCAAATTCAGCAAAGGGGCCTCCACAAGTACTCCATTGAATCAGAATAGACCCGATTTAGACATAACCTAAGTATACCATGGCCCTGGGACCATTTCCATCAGTTTTGGGCCTATATAAGGGTCTTAAACCCTCTCTCTCTCTCTTGCCATGCAATTTTGATAAGAACCCTACGAGAGAGAAGAGAAGAAAGAGAAGAAAAGAGAGAGAAAGTGTGAGAGAGAGTTGGAGTATTCCTCAGATTAATCCCTGCTGCTCCACGTGCCTAATCCCTTCTTCTGTATCGCCATTCTGACGTTTCCAACAGTGTACTTGGGGAAGAAAACTTAACCCTAATTTTTTTTAGGGTTTCATATAGAGTAAGTGATGAAATAACTAACCTAACTCATCCTATAGGTTGCCAATCGGCCGTTGACAAAGACTAAACATCTAAAACGAACCCATTATGCGTTTACCGGTGTAAGGTGCAGACTATATATGTTTAGGTTATGGTTTTCAAGCCTTTCAATGACAGTTAATGATTTATTACTGACGTGGGTGACATTTCACATGCTAAACGTGACATTTGTTTCACTTTACGAATACGTATGAAATATGTCAAGTATAGTGAATTCTATGCATTTGTTGAAATAATTGAATACGTATGGATTTTGGATTTGTGGTTTACATGATTATCTGTTGTGCATATAAGCTTGTGGCATTGGCGACAATTCCTTGGCAAAAGGAGTTGCCCTAATACGTAATATAACCAACATATGTCATGTATGTTGGAAAATGTAGTCTAAGTGTTTGTAAAAATGTCTGAATAAGTTAGTAGTTAATAAATTGTGATTTGTAAGGGAGTTAAGATATGAATCTCAACTACCTTAATAGTGTGTATAATTTCCTCCATGACCTGCATATGATAGAGTCTGTTTATTCATGTTTAGCTGTGTGTATGATTTCCTCCATGTACTATATATTCATGCTACGTTATATTCCATAGTATGCTCAAAGGACTGTAGGATGTGACTTATTTATGCATTACTGCTTTGATAATCTCAGAAGTTTACTAGTTGTAAGTGCACGTGGTTGGGACTATATTATAGTCCAGGCAATCAGTAATAAGCCTTGATCTGGTGGCTGAGGTTGCTTTCACCACACAGGACGTGTCCGATGAATCCGAGCCGTACTTGGGATGTCAACAGTGGTCAGGCCACACGGAGTGCTTATGCACTTCATGTCGATCAACTCAAGTGCGCTCGTGCTAGTCGAGCTCGTCAAGTAACCCGATTAGCCTGATATATGTTCACCATGTATGGACACTACTACTTAAACCTAAGGTACCAAAGTCACCAGTGAAAACCCTGTTAACCTTGGTACCTCGATATGCTAAGACTCATGAGCCGGACATGGTGGTATGGGACACCGTGGTCGAGTTGTCGGCCTACGCTGGGGCGACGAGTCTCTCCGTAGTGACCAGTGAGCAACCCAGACTCGTGAGCCGAATACGGTGGTATGGGACACTGTATTTGAGTTGTCGGCATACACTGATTAGGTGATGAGCCCTTTGTAGTGATCGCGAGCATACTCTAAGACTGCGATGAGGCGACGAGCCTTTCCGTAGTAATAAGAGTATAAGATAGCCCTTTGTAGCAAACTAGAATCACAACATCGTATGAGATTTACTAGGACTGATGACCCTAGAATGGATCATTATTTGAGAATTGATATAAGGGAGGCACCTTAGTTTCCCAATCTTGTTGTATGAAAAGGATTAATAAGAACTTGGTAATCATGTTCATGCACCGCACTGCATGTGCCGTTTCACGTTGGGTAGTACACTGAGAAAGTGACTGACATGCGCGACCGTGAGATGAAGATCATAAAGGGAGAGCAGGCGAGGGAATGCATCATTACTACATTTCATTCTTGCATTAATCAGAGTACTTATTACTTACTTGTTGTACTACTTTATCATTACTGCTTGACTGAATTGATAACATGTTAACCTTTGCTGTATAGCTCCACTGAGTTGATCACTCACTCCCATGTTCTGGGATGGTGTTTAAACACCAACCAGACTCTGTCTTAGTTACAGATGATGATGTGTCCCACGAGGCAGAGCCAGATTTCGAGGATAACGAAGAGGCATTCTCGTATATGTAGTATTTAGGCGAGTTCACGTAGACCATTCTGAATCAAAGGGGCTTCAAGGTTCATGTTTTGTAGAGGACTACCACTTTTGATATTTTATATTTTGAAACAACACTTGATTTGTAAGACCCAAAAATATATTCATACTTTGAAGATCGGTAACGGTCTATACCTTTTACCTATTCTTATCTATATTCCTCAGTCTTTCGCTTGCATAACCTGACTGTTTCTAGAGTATGAATTTCTATTCTGGCTTAATCTGTTTTATGCACTAATACAGATAACATAAAATTTTCATTCAATATGTTGCATAAGTGATGTTTTGGAACTTGGGAGCTGAGCTTTGCTCGACCCCCGATTTTCAGGGCGTTAGAGTGGCCCATGAGTGAGGCCCCGTGTTTTGAATGAGAGGCCCTTATGTGAGGCTATGGACCCCACTCCTTAGGAGAAATGTTGGTTGAATGTTCACATTGATGGGCAATGATGGTTGAATGTCCACATTGTGACTTTCCCTTAGGTCTTGTTAGGACCTTTCTCATCGATGCCGATTATCGAGGTAGATTATCGATGCTGTATCGATGCTGATTATTAGTGCTATTATCGATGTTGATTATCGGTGCTGATTATCAAGGCTGATTATCGATGCTGATTATCAGTGTCGATTATTGAGGTCGATGCTGTCACGCCCCAAACTCAGAAATCGAGCTCACAAAATTTCCGATCGCCGAATCCCGCGCCAACAGCCTCCGTAGAACCCCATTCTCGGCTCCTAGCTCCCATTCACCAGGTTCCAATCCAGGGATGCTACGAGGAGGATTTTTCACGTCAGTTTTTTTTTTTTAGTAATAAGCATAACCAAAGGCATAACCCACAAAAACAACCAAGAAATCCATTACATTTCCACTATGATCAAAAACTTTGTAAATACAATGAGCATAAAGGGAAACACAATGGTAAAGAATAAAAACTACAAAACGATTTGCAACATGCTCCTGCCTCAGCGCTGCTGCGAACCAACATCACCTGCACGCAACGGTCGTGCATAAGCTTATAGAAAGCTTAGAGGGTGGTGAAAGTGTGTGCGCAAGGTAGTAATATGAACATGCAATATCAGAGTAATACGGAATATACAGATGAATCCATAATATCATGAGCCATACCAATGCTTATGCGATGCAAGACATGAATGGTATCGGCCACCCAAGGCCATGCGATGTGCAATGCAACTCAAGCATACAGATCCTCGTCTATGTCTACACATCAATACAGCTCAAATATGGGATATCACCGGGGTCTAGTACACTCTAAACCAGGTTGCCACCACATCGCGTGTAATAAAGTAAGTGAAAGAGACCTCACTATCCTCTGCCAATTTCGGGCGCGACTCGTCGATAGCGGACCCATTCCTCGAGCTGGTCAAACTCAGCCTAGCATTCCCCCTACTCTCGGGCGGGTAAGGCCGCACCCCCTTCCAACCGACCACGACACAGTGGAGAGCGTAACCGTCTGGTAATCGGCACTCAATGCCCATCTACCCACTCGGTCTAGACGTTGGAGCAACCTCTTGGTACCATAAGGGTTTAGGGACTTTCACCCAGGAATATCTATAGCACCCCATGTAGAATAAAATTTTCGGTGTCCAATCCTGCCAACCACGATGCGTCTGTGGAGGCTACGACCCTTATGTTGCTAGGGCGTACAGTAACCATGTCACACAAATACGAAATGCATGAATCACGCTATCTAGTCATGCAACCAATCCTGCGCATATCGTGTGCTCATGTAGGGCAACACCGCCTAATCGAGAGCCCATAAACAACCTGCCCGAAGGCATATGCTATGATCAATCAATTCTCATATCAAGCATGCATATGATGCGTATGATCATGAGTCATGGAATTATACTAAACATGTTATAATGAGATGAACTATCCTGACAATGCAGATGGGCCTGGACAATAAGTACGGGCCTAACAAGGGGCCATAAGGAGAGTCGTAATGTGGACATCCAACCAACATTACACTCGCAAAGTGGACATCAAACCAACCTTGTTCCCAAGGCATGATCTTTGTAAACATCGCTACTTAATCCGTGTTGGGATTACACATTGCAATGGACCTTAGGTTCATCCCATTGGGCCTTAAATACATCAAATGGGCCATATCGTATGAGCCTTTTATTCATCAAGTGGGCCACGTTAATGGGCCGCACCAATGGGCCTTATGTGCATTGCAATGAGTCATAACCCGTGGGCCTTAGACTACATCAAATGGTTCTCGACCCAAGGGCCTTATACATATCGAATGGGCATACTCTCATGGGCTTTATCACACATCAAATGGGTCCAATCTCATGGACCTTACATCCACATCAAAGTGGGCCCCAATAACTATCACAAATACATTAAGATGAGCCTCAAATCATGCCAAGATGGGGTCCACTTGGACTGTGGATCTGGCTCATGCTTTAACTCATTCCATAAAATGATCTTTAAAATGGATGGACAGATTAGATACAGTGCCTACATCAATGGTGGGGGCCCACATGAAGGCCCACCATCGTGAACGTTATATATTATTTAATATATAAACAACATATATAGTATATATACACTATTATATACATATACAATATAATATATATATATATATATATATATATATTACAATATAATATAGGTATATATGTATATATATATATATACACTCACACACACGTTGCACACACACGCACGCACACCCACACGCACGCACGCACATACAGCGGGGCGGTGGAGATAAGGCACAAACATTAGGTGGGCTTCCACTGTCCGCCTGGACGGTGGAAATGAAACACATACATCGCTGTAGGCTCCACGTGGGGCTCACCATAACATATATTTTCCATCCGACCGGTTGGTAAGGTCCCACGGACCTGAATGGAAGGAAAACACAAATTTCGTCTTGATCCAAAACTTCAGTGGACCCCAGAAGGGTTTTAATGTTAGATGTTCATTCACACTGTTTCCTATGGTGTGGGCCACCTGACTATTGGATGGGGCTGAAATTCGGAGGGGACCCACTACTGGGGGTGGCCCACCTCCTGGATAGCTTGGATATAACATATACATCAAGGTGAGGCCCACGGCTGGAGCCGTGGGACCCTGTTGTCCATCCACCTGGCGCTGACTGCTGCAGCATTTTGTTGATAATTTTATTTATTTTTTTATTGTTTAAAATAAATCCCATGTGGGGCCCACTATAATGTTCACATACCATCCAAACCGCTCATAAGGTCACTCAGACCGGGATGAAGTAAAAATAAAAATTTCAGATTGATCTGAAACTTCTGTGGCCCATGAGAGGTATTTCAGTAGCAGAGGTTCAACCCGACTGATTCCTTCGGTGTGGACCACCTGAGTATTTGATGGAGCCAAAATTTGGAGGGGGCCCACCTAAGGAGGGGGCCCACCTCATGAACAGCTTAGATGGCATATAAAATCAAGGTGGGGCCCACGGCTGGAGGCCGTGGGTCCTTGACGTCCGCCCACCACTGGTAACAGCGCAGGCGCTGTCTGCGCTGGTCTGACACGAGCAGTAAGGGCTGCTCCCTGCCCTTTTCTCTCTCCTCTGCCTTTGTTTTTGTGTGGTTTTCCACAGGTGGGGCCCATATTCGAACAATCCATCCCAGCCATGGGATTCTCCAGCTCATAACAAATTAAATGAGGCCAAAGTTTGGGATTTTTGGGCACATATAATCATCAGGAAAAATTTTAAGGGTAACCACCAAGGTTCCCTATGCTATGGCCCACCAGGTACTCAGATCAGCCCCATCCTTCTACCCAATGGCTAAAATAATACTGGTGAGAGGATGAACGGCTTGGATTGAACACATACAACAAGGTGGGGCCTATGAGAGTGGGCACCTTTAAACCTTAAAAGAACAAGCTCATTTTTATTTTTAACCCACGTCCAGGGAACGTCCAGCATCCCTGGACATAATTCATACATTTAGGTGGGCCCCAACTAGGGATGTGGGCCACCAAGGTAGGGATTAGAGAGCATGGGAGACATATATCAAGGTGGGGCCCATCCAAGTGGGGCCACTAGGCTACATCCTCACAAAAGAAAGAAAAAGCAAAGAAGAGAGAGAGAGAGAGAGAGAGAGAGAGAGAGAGAGTGAGACCCACTTGTGATGGAGGGACCCCGACATTATGGGCCCTCCCTTGTAATGAATCATACATCAAGTGGATCACTCTACACATGGGATCACCGAGATCGTAAATCAACGGTGAAGATCCGTTCTCCACCGGTGTGGATGGTCTAGATCACCTTTTCTAAGAAATAAACATCATGATGGGGTCCATGGATAATGGCCCCATCATGGAATGATCATGATGATCCTAGTGGGCCATCGGCCACATTTTAGGGTCCCAAGTGAGATCCAAACCATTGATCGGTTGGCCTCACTTGGCCCATCCCAAAAACATGAAAAACTAGTATGGTTAAACACCCACCGTCCGATCTTCTTGCTCCTAGGGGTTCCTTGGCACCTTAGCTTGGATTTCAATGGATGAGATGAGGAATGGAGGGTTGAGATGAGAGATCTTGGGATGAAGAGATGGGCCACACTTGGAGTTTAGGAAGAGAGGGAGAATTCCATACGTATGGAGCTTGGAAAATTTTGGTTGCTTGGAGATTTGAAATGAGAAAGAGAGAAAGAGAGAGAGTTGTAAAGGGAGAGAGAGAGAGAGTGATGGATGGATGTGGTGATGGGGGTGTAAGAAATCTTTAACTTTTGAGGCCTTTTGTGTAAGAGAAGTATGGGAGGTATAAGAAAAGCTTGACTTTTATGGCTTTTTGTGTAAGAGAGGTATGGGTTTGGGAGACTTTTGTGGTTGCTTGGGAAAAGGGATGAAAGTAATGTGTACTTGACATGTACTTGATATGTGATGGATTGATGGATGTTTGATTGATGGGATTGATGTGATTGATGTGACACATCGTAGAGATTCTCTTGAGTTTCTCAACGCGCGGCGTTTCCTCGCCCCGAATGTTAGCCTACAACTCTCGACCAGGGTATCGTCTCGGTGCGCAAGTCGTGGCATCGGAACCGCAACGACGGCGCGGTCTCTATGGTAGTGGTCTTGGGTTGAGTCGACTCGGGTTGTCGGCATATGAATCAGGGTCGCGCGTCGATATCGGTTAAGGGTCGAAGGTTGTCGAAATTCGACCGGTAAGACTGCGAAAGTCTACGGAAAGGTACGGACTAGGATACGGGTCTTACAGATGCTGATCATCGATGCCGATTATCGAGGTTGATGCTGATCATCGATGCCGATTATCGAGGCCGATTATCGATGTTGATTATAGGTGCTGGTTATTGATAACGATTAGAGCATGTAACAGCATATCATCATGATACATGCCCATATGCATCATCTGCATGTTTGTTATGAGATGTGATTGACCATTGCATATGCCATAGGGCAGGTTGTTCATGGGACTCCCTAATAGGCGAAGTCGTCCTACATAAGTGCACGGTATGTGCAAGATTGTTGCATGATTGGACTGTGTGACTCATGCATCTGGCTTTTTGTGATATGACTACTATACACCTTAGTGATATCAAGGTCATTGCCTCCAAAGGCATATCGTGGATGGCTAGATAGGACACTGAAAATATTTAGTTCTAGCACTTTGGGCACATAGGATGTCCTTGGGTGAGAGTCTCAAAATTCTCTGGTACCGGAGGACACTCCAACATCTAAACTGAGTGGATACATGAATGCCTGGGTGCGGAATACTAGTAGGCGGCATCTCCCACTATGTCGTGGCCAGTTGGAAGGGGGTGTGGCCTTATCCGCCCAAGTGAGGGGGCTGTAAGCTAGGTTGAGTTTGACTAGCTCATAAATGGGTCCACTATCGATGAGCTGAGTAGCTATTGATAGACTACTAGTTAGGCGAATAGTGAGGTCTTTTCTATTCATTTTTTTACGACTAGGGAGGTGGCATCCATTGTGGAGTGTATTAGACCTCGGTGATATCACAAAGATGAGTTATACTGATACGTGGACTTACTGAGCGGGAGTTGCGTATTCAGCATCATACTCATTCATTCATTCATTCACCATCCACTCGGGCTGGTGGTGCGCAACTAATTGTTATGTACCTTCACAATGGCTAGGATTCCGGTTGGCGCGCTCGACTAACCTGAGATCAGGAGTCTACCACATTGAGTCTAGCTATCCAAATTTAGGTATGGGAGTAGTTTGGATAAAAGTCCCTTGTGTTGGACCCCATAGCCTGTGACACTACGTACCATCATCTCGACTTCACATTCTAGCATGGTCATTTCATTCACACCGCATATTGCATTACATCTGTGGCGTATGGTATTTTGGGTTGCTATGTTTTGTGGACTCATCAGGATTTGTTTATTGTATTGTATCCTCAGTATATGATATTTGGCTTACTATGTCTCTGCATCGCATAGCCGATCTGTATTGCATATTCTGATATTGAATGACTTATAGCCTTGTCAGTACTTCTGCTTACTTCGATATTGTATAATTTATGGGATTGTATTGTTCACTTGGAACTTACCTTGCACACATACTTACACCACCCTCTAAGCTTTCTATAAGTTTATGTATGATAGATGTGTGCAGGTGACATTAGGTTGCAACAACGTTGAGCTTGGAGCATGTAACTATCTTTTGGAACTTTGATTTTCGATATATGTATTTCCCTTTTAGCACTGTATTTAAATGTTCATATTAGTGGATATGTGATGATGATGTTGCCTTTGTGATTTGGGTAAACCTGTGGTTATACTTATTACGAGTTAAATGTATGTTGGAAAATCCTCCTCGTAGGATTTTGGGATCGAATTCTGGTGTATGGGTGCTCGGAGCCGAGAATGGTGTGCTATGGAGCCTGTCGGGAATTTTGTGAGCCCGGTTTCTGAGTTTGGGGCGTAACACTTATTATTACAGCAACTAAAATGACATCTTGTATTCTTGATTCCATGTTGTAGAAGAATTATCACAGCTTTAATAAATGTGCAAAAAATTTACTACTTCCCCTCAATGTGAGCTTTCCCCTGTATTATGTCATACACATTTTCACTACAAGAAAGAGGGTTTTTACCAACAAAATATTTTTTTCGTCGCTAAAAGTCACTTTTAGTGATGAAAGTTTTCATAAGTAAAGGTTGTGTTTAATTTTTTGAAAAAAGTCAAAAAGTTTACTTTTAGCTACGAAAATTTTCGTAGCTAGAAAACATGAATGAGACTTTTAACTACGAAAGGTTTCGTCGCTAAAGGCTATTTGCAATTTTTGAAAAAAAGCTTCAAAAATTTTACTTTTACCGATGAATATTTTCGTCGCTAAAGGGTGTTTTAAAAATGTAACACCCCAAATTTTGGCCAATCTGGGATTTGACGTCCTTAGGCAATGGGTCAACTAAAACACCTGAAAAATCGCTCATAACCCAATTTCATAGCCAAAGAAACCACTTAGGATTAATTCCTATGGAAATTTAGCGTAAGTTAGCTAGCGCAACGCTGGAGTAGCTGGGAAACAGTCCCTGATCAAACTCTAAGCGGGTTTGTTCTCTAGACCACTTTGAATTCTTGTATTAGATTTAGACCGCGCGTCGAAAGTCCGTTACTTCCTATCTTAGACCGTTAGAACCGCCCAGCTGGACTTGACAATCATTTCGAAAATCAAGTCAAACCGATAATCACAGACTATTTCATTGAGCCCGGACTGAAGAGACCGCGAATAAGGACAGAATTGGAATTTCAAATTCAAATCTGGCACACGACTTGACACATCAGTATTGAGCGTTCTGACCATTAGAATTCATCCAGATTACACCCTCGGATCAGGAAAAATTTCTATTTATTATTATGAGACTTCCAGCCCTGATGTACGTGCGGTGACCGCTGAACTGAAACTGGTCCGCCATGTGTGATCTGCGAACCCTGCCGGACTGAAAACTTAATGCGCGCTAGATCTGGTACGCATGAGCTTAAGTCCGATCGTATTTGACCAGGGGACCACTAGAAAGCATCTTTTGGACCGAAACAGCCCCGATTTGGTTACCCCTCAAGTGAAACTTGTTCCCGAGTCTATTTCGGGCAAGTTTGGGCTTATAAAAGGGCTTGAAACCCTCACTCCTCTCTCCCATCCGAATTTGCAAAAACCCTAGATTAGGAGAGAGAAAAGGTGAGAGTTTGTGAGAGAAGGTGGGAGAGCTTTTCCTGCTGCTGCTGCACGTGCTTAAGCGGCGTATTCCAATCACTTTGCCGGTGATTTCTCCGCATTTGTAGGTAAGAAAATGCCCTAGAAAGTTGCTGATTTGATGCTTCTTTAGTTCCATAGTTTGTTAGTTGATAAATCTCGTAAATCAGGTTCCTTAGTCGCCGTAGACGAAGCGTATACGCTCCGTTCGAATCACTTCACCTATAAGGGAAAAGGTGCGGATATTAGACGCTTTGATTGACTGTTTCCAAAGCTTTCAATGTCGTTTAATAGTAGATTCTTGACGGCAACGCCGTTTGACATGTACAACATGCTGTCCGTTTCCTGTTTCGTAAACTAACGAAGAATATGAGATTTAGGGCATTTTAGTCATTTGTAGGAAGTACTGTTTTCATGCACATTTTGCTGATGTGATTGACATGGTTTATTGTCGCATTAGAATGTTAGGAATGCGTGCATAATTAGTTTGGCGAAGAGATTCGCCTAAATGCGCACTTCGGGTCGACATACTATATGTAGACTTAAGTGTGTAGTGTAAGTGTTTGTATAAATGCTCGTATTAGTATGTATTGAATTAAATGGTGTTATGAATTAATTTGAGATTGATTTCTCAATTAAATTACTAATGTAAATGATTTCTTACAAGTTGGTCATATGTACGATTTCATTATTGGTATGAAATGCATATGCTTGATGTTTCACTTGAGTGGTATGTTATAACATGTGCTTGATGATTTCCTTATGATCTAGTTGAGATCGAATTCTCAATTAATATGCTGATGGAGATGATGTCCTATATGTTGGTGCTATGTATAATTTTATTATATGCGTGATAGACATGTGTAAGATGATTTGCTTAAGTTGTATGTAATAACGTGTGTTAACATGCTCACATGGTTGTATTTCATTTCCATTACCCTTACACAACTGCTGATGTGATTCTATGATTGTTTGGGACTATGCCTAGTCCAGGCAGTCGGTAACCGAGCGAATTCGTGGTTAGCTTATCTTCGCCACGAACGACGCGTCGATGAACGCGAGTCGTGTTTGGAGTTGACGGCAGTGGTTAGGCCACGCGAAGTGTTTTACGCACTTCATGTCGTTCGACTTGCGATGCGATCGTGCTAGTCGAGCCCGTCAAGTAACCCGACTGGCCGTTGTATGTTCATCCTGCATGAGTCATAACTGCTTGAACCTAGGGTACTGAACTTACCATTGTAAACCTTGTTAACCATGGTACCTTGATCCACGAAGACTCATGAGCCGGGCATGGTGGTATGGGACACCGTGGTCGAGCTGTCGGCCTACGCTGGGGCCACAAACCTCCCCGTAGTGACCAGTGAGCACCTAGACTCGTGAGCAGATTATGGTGGTATGGGACACTATATTCTAGCTGTCGGCCTACACTGATCAGGCGACGAGCCCTTTGTAGTGACCGCGAGCGTATTCTGAGTCTACAGGAGGCGACGACCCTTCAGTGGCAGTAGAGTACAGTAGGCCTGTATTGATAAGGTGATGGGGGAGCGGAGCAACGAGTGCGTGCAACAGCCCTGGCAGCCCTTGCAGCGACCTACAAAATATACATCGTATGAGATTACTAGGAGTGACGACCCTAGACGGGATCTGTGTTGGGATTGATATAAGGGAAGTACCTTAGTTTCCCAATCCTGCTGTTTGAATGGACTAATAATAACTCAAAAATCATATCACCATAGCATTGCATGTGCCTGGAAGATGTGGAGCACTCTAGGGAGTGTGGCATGCCGCGGTCGTAAGATGTTGCCGTATGAGGGAGATCGTCGGTGAGGGCATACATCACGTCATGTCATAATTGCATTAACAACAGTATTAGGAATGTTTGATTTATTGCTTTACTATTATCGCATGATTGATTTGAGAACATGTTAATCCTTGCTCTATTATTCCACTGAGTTAGCTACTCACTCCCACGTTACGGGACGGTGTTCCTGGACACCCACCAGACCTTTTGTGATTGCAGATGACGGCGCGACCTATGAGGCCGAGCTGGACTTGATGATGATGAGGAGGATCCCTCCTTTATGCGTGTTCTGATTGACGGGATTACAGGGAGGTTGATTAGATACTTTGACACTTTTCATTTTATATTTCTAGCGCACTCATGTATATTCGTTTTGTCTACTTTTGGAGTATACATGTATGTATATAACCTGGTAACATGTTCACACTCTGGAGACATACAACAGTTTATATATGTTATACATACTATCACAGTCTTCCGCTTGTTAATTTAACTGTCTCTGGAGTATGATATGTGGTTCTAGCTTAATCTCACTCATGTTTAAGACACTATCACAGACAACATTCAATCATACATATCTATGTTGCATAAATAACAGTTTGGAACTCGGGAGTTGGGTTTTTTCTCGACCCCTGATTTTCGGGATGTTAAAAAAAGAATTTCAAAAACTTTACTTTTACCTACGAAAATTTTCATAGCAAAAAAACGTGGATAATACTTTTACCTACGAAAAGTTTCATCACTAAAGGCTGTTAACAATTTTTCCAAACAATTCAAAAATTTTACTTTTACCGATGAACGTATTCATCGCTAAATGTGGTTTAAAATTTTTGAAAAAAATTCAAAAATTATATTTTTACCTACGAATATTTTCGTTGCTAAAAAACGTGGATGAGACTTTTACTTACGAAAAGTTTCGTCGCTAAAGGCTGTTAATTTATTTATTTTATTAAATTTGAAAAGTTTACTTTTACCGACAAACATTTTCATCACTAAAGGTTGTTTTAAAAAATTTCGAGGAGTTTACTTTTACCTATGAAAATTTCTATAGCTAAAAAATGTGGATGATACTTTTACCTACGAAAGGTTTCATCGCTAAAGGCTATTAACAATTTTTGAAAAAAATCGAAAAGTTTACTTTTACCAACGAACACGTTCAATGCTAAAGATTGTTTTAAATTTTTTAAAAAATTTTGAAAATTTTACTCTTACCTACGAAAATTTTCTTAACAAAAAAACGTGGGTGAGACTTTTACCTACGAAACATTTCCTCGCTAAAGGTTGATAACATTTTTTTAAACAATTCGAAAAGTTTACTTTTACCGATGAACATTTTCGTCGCTAAAGGTTGTCTTTTACCTACGAAACGTTTTGTATCTAAAAAACGTGAATGGGACTTTTACCTATGAAATATTTCGTATGTAAAAGTCTATTTTTTTAAAAAGAAAAAAAAATATATTCCAGCTCAAATTTCCTAATATACACCTGTTATAATATAATTCATCATATTCTCCCTGATATACACCAGTTATATAATATATTTTATCATATTCACATTCACATCCATCTAAACCCAAACTACGTAAATCCATCCAAACATAAACTACATTCATCCAAACATAAAATGCATCCATCCAAACACAAATAATCCTATGGAAAAAAAATGAAAAGAGAGGTTATAGGTGTAGGTTTAAGTTAGGTTATCGGTTAAGGTTTAGGGAATTGAGAATAGGTTAAGGTTTAGGTTTAGGAAATCGGGTTTGGGTTCAAGATCGGGTTTAGGTTTGGATTTTCACGATTAAGTTTGGGTTTAGGTTTAGATTAGGGAGTTAAGATTAGGATTAGGTGTAGGTTTAGGTTTAGGGATTTGAGAATACATTTAGGTTTTAGGTTTAGGTATAGGTTTTAGGTTTTAGGTTTAGGTTTAGGTTTTAGGTTTTAGGTTTAGGTTAAGGTTAAGGTTAGGTTATAGGTTATAAGTTTAGGTTATAGGCTATAGGCTATAGGTTAAGTTTTAGGTCATAGGTTTTGATTAAGGTTAAGGTTGTAGGTTTAGGTTTAGGTTATAAGTTATAGCTTTAGGGAATTGATAATAGGTTAAGGTTTAGGTTTAGGAAATCAGGTTCGGGTTTGGGATCGGGAATAGGTTTGGGTTTTCAAGTAAAGGTTTAGGTGAAGGAGTTGAGATTAGGATTAGGTGCAGGTTTAGGTTTAGGGATTTGAGAATACATTTAGGTTTTAGGTTTTAGGTTAAGGTTTAGGGAATTGATAATAGGTTAAGGTTTTGGTTTAGGGATTTGAGAATACATTTAGGTTTTAGGCTATAAGTGTAGGATATAGGTTTAGGTTTAAGTTAGGTTATAGGTTTAGGTTTAGGGATTTGAGAATACATTTAGGTTTTATGTTTATGTTTAGGTTTTAGGTTTAGGTTAAGGTTATAGGTTTAGGCTTAGGCTTAAGTTTAGGTTAGAGATTATAGCTTTAGGCAATTGAGAATAGGTTAAGGTTTAGGCTCAGGAAATCGGGCTCGGGTTTGGGATAGGGTTTAGGTTTGGGCTTTCAAGTTTAGGTTTAGGTTTAGGTTAAGGAGTTAAGATTTGGTGTAGGTTTAGGTTTAAGGCTTTAGGTTTAGGTGTAGGTTTAGGTTTAGGGATTTGAGAATACATTTAGGTTTTAGGTTTAGGTTTAGGTTTAGGTTTTAAGTTTTACGTTTAAGTTTAAGTTTTAGGTTTAGGTTAAGGTTAGGTTATAGGTTATAGGTTATAGGTTAAGGTTTAGGTTTAAGGCTTTGGTTAAGGTTTAGGTTTAGGTTTAGGTTATAGGTTATATGTTATAGGTTATAGCTTTAGGGAATTGCGAATAGGTTAAGGTTTAGGTTTAAGAAATTGGGTTCAGGTTTGGGATTGGGTTTAGGTTTGGGTTTTCAAGTTTAGGTTTAGGTTTAGTCTAGGGAGTTAAGATTAGGATTAAGTGTAATTTTAGGTTTAGGGATTTGAGAATACATCTACGTTTTAGGTTTAGGTTTAGTTTTAGGTTTTAGTTTATGAGTTTTGGTTATAGGTTTAAGTTTAGGTTTTAGGTTTAGGTTAAGCTTAGTTTAAAGGTTATAAATTTAGGTTATAGGTTATAGGTTAATGTTTAGGCTATAGGTTTTGATTAAGGTTCAGGTTATAGGTTATAGGTTATAAGTTATAGCTTTAGGGAATTGAGAATAGGTTAAGGTTTAGGTTTAGGAAATCAGGTTTGGGTTTGAGATCGGGTTTAGTTTTGGGTTTTCAAGTTTAGGTTTAAGTTTAGGTTAGGGAGTTGAGATTAGGATTAGGTGTAGGTTTAGGTTTAGGGATTTGAGAATACATTTAGCTATTAGGTTTAGGTTTAGGTTATAGGTTAAGTTTAGGTTAAGGTTAGGTTGTAGGTTATAACTTTAGGTTATAGGTTATAGGTTATTGTTTAAGGTTTAGGCTATAGGTTTTGGTTAAGGTTTATGTTTAGGTTATAGGTTATAGGTTATAGGTTATAGCTTCAGCTTCAGGGAATTGAGAATAGGTTAAGGTTTTGCTTTAGGAAATCGGATTCTAGTTCAGGATCGGGTTTTGGTTTGGGTATTCAAGTTTAGGCTTAGGTTTAGGTTAGGGAGTTGAGATTAGGATTAGGTGTAAGTTTAGGTTTAACGATTTGAGAATACATTTAGGTTTCAGGTTTAGGTTTAGGTTTTAGTTTATAGGTTTAGGTTATAGGTTTAGGTTTTAGGTTTAGTTTAAGGTTTGGTTATAGGTTATAAGTTTAGGTTATAGGTTAAGGTTAATGTAACGCCCTGAAAATCGGAGGTCGAGTAGCAACTCAACTTCCGAGTTTCAGACCATCACTTATGCAACATAGATAATGATGATTAAATGTTGTCTCAGTTAGTGCATTAACATGAGTGAGATTATACCAAAACAACAATTCATACTCCAGATCCAGTGATAAAATGCAAGCGGAAGACTGGAAGATATATATATCACTGTGTGTAAAATAAAACAATCTTGATCTGTCTCCAAAGTATGAATATATCTCTAAGTCACATATACATATAACAACCAAAATCAAATGTCATATGATAGTCCAACTAGCAAAATCTCACCGATCCAGGCCACCTATGCGAAGCCGTCAGAGAACTGCCTGTACGAGAACTCGTCCTGGTCCTCGTAGTAGTCCAGCTCCAACTCCTGAATTGCCTCGCTATCTGCATCTAAGACAGAGTTTGATAGGTGTTACAAACACCGTCCCGTAACGTGGGAATGAGTAATCAACTCAGTAGAATTATTGAGCAAAGATTAGCATGTTATCAAATCAATCACGCTATAATGGTAAAGCAAGCAATCAAACATTCCTAAATACTGTAATTAATGCAAGGATGAGATGCAATAATGATGCGTGCCCTCACTTACGTACTCCCTCATGCGACACCATCTCACGTTCGCGATATGCTTTCTTCCCTCAGTGCTCCACATCTTCCAGGCACATCCAGTGCGATATGAATATGATTACCAAGTTGTTATTAGTCCATTCACACAGCATGATTGGGAAACTAAGGTACTTCCATTACATCATTCCCAACAAAGATCCTGTCTAGGGTCATCACTCCCAGTAGTCTCATACGATGATATATTTCTAGGTCGCTGCAAGGGCTGTCAGGGCTGTTGCACGCACTCGTTGCACCGCTCCCCCATCACCTTATCAATACAGGCCTGATTTGTACTCTTGTTGCTACGGAAGGGTCGTCGCCTCACGTAGACTCAGAGTATGCTCGAGGTCACTACAAAGGGCTCGTCACCAATCAAAGTAGGCTGACAGATAGAATATAGTGTTTCATACCACCATAATCGGTTCACGAGTCTGAGGTGCTCACTGGTCACTACGGGGAGGTTCGTCGCCACACCGTCGTCTGATAGCTCGACCACGGTGTCCCATAACACCATGCCCAGCTCATGAGTCTTAATGGATTGAGGTACCATGGTTATCAGGGTTTTCACTAGTAAGTTCAGTACCCTAGGTTCAAACAGTTATGACCAATATAAGGTGAACATACAACGGTCAGTCGGGTTACTTGACGAGATCGACTAGTATGAGCGCACCTCAAGATGAACGACATGAAGTGTAAAAATACCTCGTGTGGCCTAACCACTGCCGTCAACTAAAGCACGACTCGGGTTCGTCAACGCGTCCCTTGTGGTGAATAGAATCCAACCACAAATTCTAATCTGTTACCGACTGCCTGGACTAAAGTATAGCCCCAATCACATGTAATGTGAATCAGTAATCATATGAGATAAACAGAATTAAAATATCAAGTAATTCAAGCATATTAGCAACATGTTATAAGATAGAACATAAGCAATTTAACCATACACAAGCATTTCATATATATAAGATAATCCATTCAAATATATCAAACATGGAGGAAATCATATACATCATCAAAATAGTTAAGAATCCCATCTCAACACTAATCTACAACCTCATTTGCTCAATACTTACCTATACAAACATTTATACAAATACTTAGTCTACACACATTAGTCTATATAGCATATGTCGGCCAAAAATGTGCATTAGGGCGAATCTCTTCGCCAAACGGATCATACATGCATAACTAGAATAGATACACGAAAAATACTCATGGCAATCTTATCAGCAAAATTCAAACGTACACGGTATTTCCTACAAATACCTAAAATACCCTAAATCTCATGTTCTTTGTATGTATTCGAAATAAAAAATAGACAATATATTCTACATGTCAAACAACATCCTTGTCACAATCTACCATTAAACGGCATTGAAAGCTTTAAAAACAGGTAACCTAAGCATATAAAATCTGCACCTTATGCCGTAGAAACGTAATGAATTGAATAGAAACTCTATGCTTCGTCAGCGTCAATATGACAACCTATATCACAAGGTAAGTTAGCTACTTCGCTAGTTGTACCGATAGAAACCCTAAAACAGGTTAAGGTTAGGGTTTTCTTACCTAGAATGAAGTCAGAATCACCGGAAAAGTGATTAGATCGCGATGGTTAAGTACGTTTAGTAACAGAATAGAGTGACAGGAACTTTCTCTCACAATCTCTCTCTTTTCTCTCTTCTCTCTCGTAGTGTTTCTCTCAAATTCATATGTGAGGGATGAGAGAGGGTTTAAGATCCTTATATAGGCTAAAAACTCACCAATTCAGACTTAGGACCAAGGTATACTTAGGTTATAACCAAATCGGGTCTTTTTTTAATCCAAAAGAACATTTCTGGAGGTCCTCTGATTGAATGCGGTCGGACTTAAGCTTATGAATGTTGGATCCTGATCACGTTAAGTTTTCAGTTTGATCAAGTTTTTAGATCGCACATGGCGGACCAGTTTCAGTTCAGCGATCACTGAGACTCGATCAGGGATTCCAAGTACACTGACATGAGTGGAAAATGTTCCCTGATTCAAGGGTGTATTTGGGTCAGATTATAATGGTCTGAATGCTTATAATTAGCTGTAACATCCCAAAAATCAGGGGTCGAGTAAAAACCCAACTCCCGAGTTCTAAAATGTTATTTATGCAACATAAATGTGTATGATTGAATGTTGTCTGTGTTAATGTATTAAACATGAGTGAGATTAAGCCAGAACAGCAGATCATACTCCAGAGATAGTTAAATTAACAAGCGGAAGGCTGTGATACATACATATAATATATAATTGATTGTAAGTCTCCAGAGTGCGAACATATTACCAGGTTAAACATATATATGTATACCTCATAATAGAAAGAAAGAATATACATGAGTGCTCTGAAAATATAAAATGATAAGTGTCAAGGCAACTAATCAACCTCCCTGTAATTTCGTCAATCAGAACACGCATAAAGGAGGGATCCTCCTCATCATCATCAAGTCCAGCTCCGCTTCTCAAGCAGCGTCATCATCTTCAACCACAATAGGGACTGGTGGGTGTCCGAAAACACCATCCCATAATGTGGGAGTGAGTGATCAACTCAGTGGGATAAGAGAGCAAAGATTAGCATGTTATCAAATCAATCATGCGATAATAGTAAAGCAATAATTCAAACATTCCTAAATACTGTTGTTAATGCAATATGACATGACATGATGGATGCCCTCACCGACGATCTCCCTCATACGGCACCATCTTACGCCCTGTGGCATGCTTTCATCCCACAGTGCTCCACGTCTTTCAGGCACATGCAATGTGATGGTGATATGATTATCGAGTTATTATTAGTCCTTTTCATACAGCAGGATTGGGAAACTAGGGTACCTTTCTTATATCAATCCCAACACAGATCCTGTCTAAGGTCGTCACTCCTAGTAATCTCATACGATGTATATTTTGTAGGTCGCTGCAAGGGCTGCCGGGGCTGTTGCTCGCACTCGTTGCACCGCTCCCCCATCACCTTATCAATACAGGCCTACTTGTACTCTTGTCGCTACGGAAGGGTCGTCGCCTCCCGTAGACTCAGAATACGCTCGAGGTCACTACAAAGGGCTGCTAGGGCTGTTGCTCACACTCGTTGCACCGCTCGCCCATCACCTTATCAATGTAGGCCGACAGCAAGAATATAGTGTCCCATACCACCATAATCTGCTCACGAGTCTGGGTTTCTCACTGGTCACTACGGGGAGGTTTGTGGCCCCAGCGTAGGCTGAAAGATCGACCACGGTGTCCCATACCACCATGCCCGGCTCATGAGTCTTTATGGATCAAGGTACCATGGTTAATAGGGTTTACAATGGTAAGTTCAGTATCCTTGGTTCAAGCAGTTATGACTCATACAAGGTGAACATACAATGGCCAGCTAGGTTACTTGACGGCTCAACTAGCAAGAGCGCATCTCAAGTCGAATGACATGAAGTGCATAAAACACCTCGTGTAGCCTAACCACTGCCGCCAACTCTAAAACACGACCCGCGTTCATCGACGCGTCGTTCGTGGCGAAGATAAGCTAACCACGAATTAATTCGGTTACCGACTGCCTGGACTAGGTATAGTCCCAGACAATTATGAATCCACATCAGCAATCATATAAGAGTAATGAAAATGAAATACAACAATGTGAGCATGTTAACACATGTTATAACATACAACTTAAGTAAATCATCTAACACATGCATTTCATACATATAATGAAATCATACATATAGCCAACATGTAGGAAATCATTTACATCAGCATATTATTTGAGAATTCAATCTCAAACTAATTCATAACACCATTTAATTTAATACATACTAATACAAACATTTATACAAACACTTAGACTACACACTTAAGTCTACATATAGTATGTCGACTCAAAGTGCGCATTTGGGCGAATCTCTTCGCCAAACTGATTATGCACTCATTCTTAATATCCTAATGCAACGAGAAGCTATGGCAATCACATCAGCAAAATATGGATGAAAATAGTATTTCCTACAAATGACTAAAATGCCCTAAATCTCATATTTTTCGTCTGCTTACGAAACAGGAAACAGACAGCATGTTGTACATGTCAAACGGCATTGCCATTAATAATCTACTATTAAACGACATTGAAAGCGTTGAAAATAGTCAATCAAAGCGTCTAGAATCCGCACCTTTCACTTTAGATGTGTATCGTTTCGAACGGAGCGTATACGCTTCGTATACGGCGATCAGACAACCTAATTCACAAGTTATATAAGCTGCATTGCTAATGGAATCGACGGAACATCAAATTAGCAAGTAGTTAGGGTATTTTCTTACACAGAAATGCGGCGAAATCATCGGCAAAGTAATTGGATTGCGTGGCTTAAACACGTGCACCAGGTAGTGCAAGCAGTAGGAAAAGCTCTCCCACTCTCTCTCACAATCTGTCACTTTTTCTCTCACTCACCAGCTAGGGTTTCTAGCAAATTCGGATGGGTGAGAGAAGTGAGGGTTTAAACCCCTTTTATAACCTAAAAACTTTCCAAATTAGGCTTGGGAACAATGTTTACTTGAGGTCTAACCAAATCGGGGCTGTTTCTATCCAAAAGAGCATTTCTGGAGGTCCCTTGGCCGAACGCGGTCGGACTTAAGCTCATGCATACTGGATCTAGCACACATCAAGTTTTCAGACCAGAAGAGTTCGCAGATTGCACGTGGCGGTCCAATTTCAATTCAGCGGTCATCGCACCTAGATCAGGTCTACAAGTCTCATGATATGAAAGAGAAATTTTTCCTGATCCGAGGGTGTAATTTGGCTGAATTCTGATGGTCAGAACGCTTAATAATAACGCGCCAAGTCACGTGCCAGATTTGAATTAAAATTTCCAAATCTAACCCTATTCTCACTCTCTTCACTCCAGGCTCAATGAAATAGCCTCTGAACGTCGGTTGGCCTTGATTTTCGAAATGATTGTCAAGTCCAGCCAAGCGGTCATAACGGTCTAAGATGGTAGATATCAGACTTTCGACGCGCGGTCTAGATCCAATACAAAGTTTCAAAGAGTTCCTGAGAGCAAATGGGTTTAGAGTTTGATCCAAGGTTTTAGGATATTATAGCATCATTGGTTCTACAAGTTTTAGATCTTGTAGAACATATTTAAAGTGATCCGGGACAATTTCATAGCTACTTCAGCGTAGCGCTAGCTAACTTACGCTTAGTTTCTAAAGAAATTTATCCTAAGTGATTTCTTTTGCTATGGAATTGGGTTCTGAGCGGTTACCAAGGTGTTTTGGTTAACCCATTGCCTAAGGACGTCTAATCCCAGGTTGGAAAAAATCTGGGGTGTTACATTAGCCCACAAGCGACTCATGGTAGATTACTTAAATTATATTTAATTTATAAAGAATTCTACACTTCCTCACACTCCTTGCTCCAGGCTCAATGAAATAGTCCCAGGACATCATTTGAGCTTCATTTTCGGGGTGGTAGTCAAGCCCAACTACGCGGTCATAATGGTCTAAGTTCATCGTTACCGGACTCATGACGCGCAGTCCACGTCCATTACAAAGTTTCAAAGGGTTTTTGAGAACAAACGGGTTTAGAGTTTGATCCTAGGTTTTAGGATGTTATAGCGTCAATGATTCCATAAGTTTTGGATCTTGTAGAACAAATTTAAAGCGAACAGTGCTAATTTCACAGCTAATCTAGCTTAGTGCTAGTTAACTTACGCTTAATTTCTAAAGGAATTAATTCTAAGTGATTTCTGCCTGAGGTGGTACTCGGGTCTATGTACGGATTTTTTCGAGACGTTACAGTTTAGGTTATAGGTTTTAGTTTAGGTTAAGGTTATAGGTTTTGGTGTTGGTTTAGGTTTAGGTTTTATGTTTAGGTTAAGGTTATAGATTTAGGTTATAGGTTTAGGTTTGGTTTAGGTTTTGGTTATAGGTTATAGGTTATAGGTTATGTCTTTTGGGAATTGAGAATAGGTTAAGGTTTTGGTTTTGGAAATCAGGTTTGGGTTTGGGATCGGGTTTAGGTTTGGGTTTTCAAGTTTAGGTTTAGGTTTAGGCTAAGGAGTTGAGATTAGGATTAGGTGTAGGTTTAGGTTTAGGTTTTAGTTTATAGGTTTAGGTTATAGGTTTAGGTTTAGGTTTTAGTTTATAGATTTAGGTTTAGGTTGTAAGTGTAGGTTATAGGTTTAGTTTTAAGTTAAGTTATAGGTTAAGGTTTATGGAATTGAGAATAGGTTAAGGCTTAGGTTTTGGAAATCGGGTTCGGGTTTAGGTTTGGGTTTAAAAGTTTAGGCTTAGGTTATGGAGTTGAGATTAGGATTAGTTATAGGTTTAGGTTTAGGGATTTAAGAGTACATTTAGGTTTTAGATTTAGGTTTAGGTTTTAGGTTTATGTTAAGGTTAAGGTTAGGTTATAGGTTATAAGTTTAGGTTATGGTTATAGGTTAAGGTTAGGTTATAGGTTATAGGTTAAGGTTTAGGTCATAGGTTTTGGTTTAGGTTAAGGTTATAGGTTTAGATTATGGTTTAGGTTTAGGTTTAGGTTATAAGTTATAACTTTAGGTAATTGAGAATAGGTTTGAAATGGCCAAGCTATATGTCTTGGGGGGGGGGGGGGGGGGGAGGGTTGAATATCAGTATGCCAAATTAAAAAAATAAGAGAAGAATATACGAAATAAGATAACCAACAAAAGAAAGGAAACAAACCACAATAAAGAATGTAAAGCAACCTCAAATTCAAGTCTTGAGAGGCTGATACAAATGTAGTTCTAAGGATAACCTTGCACCATAAAAACCAAGGGTTTATGGCAGGACAACCTTACTAGAACGATAAGTATCAATATCCCAAACTGAAGAGGAATAATAAAGGGAAATAGCAGAAAGTAAATTCTAAACTATTACAACATTCCCCACTGTGCTTAAAATGAAAATATTTCAACATTCACATCCACACATACATCCCACAATCTTGAATAATAAAAGATAGGAAATATAAATCAAACAACCACAAAACACAAAGAATCATAGTGGTTCGCCTATGTGTACTCCAATTGTTATAAAATAGCCCCACAGATTGCTACTCCACTCCTAATATCCTCACATAGGGGATATTAGCGTTCACTATCAAAATAGGTTTTCACAGGTTCACCCAAAACCTTCACAATTGTATCTTTTTAACTTGGGCTTACACAATCCAAAAACCCACTTTCTGAGTTTTCTGGCTCTCCTCAGATAACCACCACAATGAGATTTTTTTTGGCAAATCTCAAAAGAAAACCAAAAAGAATAGAAGATTTACACAAATGTAAAATACCTGGATTTCTCCTTTTGTAGCAGCCCAGTAGAACCAATCAGAGTAGATGATTGAATGTAGAAGTTCAAAAGTCCAATACTCACTTTAAAATGGTTCTAGGTTCTAATTGATTTTAAATTAAACCAGTTGGGCTTAGCTCTATTTGATTTTGATTCCAAGAAGAAAGAATATCGTAATTCCTCTTTTCAATTATGATTGGAATGTAGAGACAAAATTAAACTAATAAAGCTAACAAAAGAGAATATAAAATGAGCACAATGTAGCTTAAAATAAATACAAACTTATCTCAAACCGATCCCTTAATTTACTTAATTTTTTATTATTAAACTCTAAAATTCGTCATTTATTTATAGCTACAGAAATGGCATCTTCGACTAGTCTAATGGACACTACGACTGGTCGTAGGAGAACGGATTTTTAAAATTTTTAGCGCGGTCGGATAAAACCGATTCACGAGTGGTTGTAAGGTGTCTACGACTGGTTGTAGACTTCTCACGACTGGTCGTAGGACCCCAGATTCATTGCTAAACTTTGAGTAGTAGAACCAGGACTGGTCGGAGGATAAGTCGACACTGTTCACACGACCGGTCGAACAGAGTCCAGGACTGGTCGTTGACGAACAGAAATTTTTAAAAAATTACAACAAACTTAGGACTGGTCATGGAATCTCTTGGACTGGTCGTGGACATGCTAGGACTAGTCGAACAAGGTTCAGGACTAGTCTTAGAACAGTCCAATTCCATGTAAAATGATTCAATTGAATTATGTATCCAAAGTGACCTATCCTAAGGACAATCTAAGGTCAATCTTACCTTAAAAGTGAGGTATGAACTTCCAAACTTCTTAACTTCAGATGGTAGATGATCGTTGTGAATGAAACTTGAGATCTCTGAACATACTGTAGCACTTGAAACAAAAGGTCTTCTAAAGCTTGAATAACCATTCTTCTTTGCACTGAATGCTGGCTTGAGTCTTGAACAAGAGCACTTCTACTGTTGTAGCTAGTACTTGCACTTCTCGAAGTAGTTTGTACACACATTCTTCTGTAGTATCTGAAGCAGTTCTTCATTCTTGACTTGAAACAAAGTGCTTAAAGTGATGAACCAATGTCCTGAACATTTATAACAATGAGCTACACAAGACATAGATTTAAGGTTTTGGCACCATAAAATTTGACAACCAAAGGAGCATAAAATCATAGCACTTACAAGGTTAAGGTTTAAGTTTAAAAAATTGGGTTTGGGTTAGGGATCGATCTTAGGCTCGAGTTTTCAAGTTTAGGTTTAGGTTTAGGTTAGGGAGTTGAGATTAGGATTAGGTGTAGGCTTAGGTTTAGGGATTTGAGAATACATTTAAGTTTTAGGTTTAGGTTTAGGTTTTAGTTTATAGGTTTAGGTTATAGGTTTGGGTTTAGGTTATAGGTTTAGGTTAAGGTTAGGTTATAGGTTATAAGTTTAGGTCATAGGTTATATGTTATAGGTTAAGGTTTAGGTTTAGGTTCAGGTTTAGGTTATAGGTTATAGCTTTAGAGAATTGAGAATAGGATAAGGTTTAAGTTCAGAAAATCGGGTTAGGGTTTGGCATTGTGTAATGACCTAGAAAAATTCGTACTTAGACCCGAGTACCACCTTTAGCAGAAAACATTTAGAAAAAAATCCTTCAGAAATTGAATGTGTTTTGGTTAGCGCTAAACTAGATTACTTATTGAATTAGTACCAATAACTTTCAATGTGATCTGTAAGACCCAGAACCTAGAGAATCCTTAACGCTATCTTACCCCAAAATCTAGGATCCAACTCTAAACCCAGTTGCTCCTGGGAATGCTTTGTAATTTTGTATTAGATTTAGACCGCGCATCAAAAGCCTGATGGCTATGAACTTAGACCATTATGACCGCCTAGTTGGACTTGACAATCACCTAGAAAATCAAGCCAAAACGATGTCCTGAAACCATTTTATTGAGCCCAGAGTAAAGAGAGTAGGAAAATGAAGATTTTTAGAAAATTAAATATTTTTTTTTTGTAATCTGGAACGTTTCACTTGCATGTTATTTTTAAGTATTCTGACCATTAGAATTTGACCCAAATTCACCCTCGGATTAGGATAAGTGGCCCTTTCATATCATAGAACTTGTAGCCCTGATTTAAGTTCGATAACCGTTGAATTGAAGCTAGTCCACCACGGACGATCTGGAAACTCGATCAGACTGAAAACTTAACTTATTAAAGATCCGATGCTAGTGAGCTTAAGTCTGACTGCATTTGATAAGAGGACCTCCAGAAGTGCTCTGTTGGATCAGAAAGAGTCCGATTTGACCTAAGTATACCTTAACCTTAAGTCTATTTTCATTGAGTTTAGGCTTATAAAAAGGCCTTAAACCCTTAGTTACAAATCCCATACGAATTTTCTAAACCCTAGTTGCTTAAGAGAGAGAAAAGAGAGAGAAAGTGCGGGAGAATCTGTCGAATCTCCGTAGGATTCTTCCTAGTCCATCTATTCATCAAATTTTCATATCTGAATCATTCTTCCAGCGATTCTGATTCTTTTTTTTGGGTAAGTAAAGCTAACCCTAACCTGTTTTTAAACTTAGAATAGTTTAAATGATGTTATAGCTAACATGTTTCATGCTATAGGTAGCGTATCCGCCGTTGACGAAGACACATCCTCTGAATCATATCGAATAAGTATTTTTTGGTTTAAGGTGCAGACTATATACGTTTAGGTTATGATTTTTGTATGCTGAATAGTGTAATCTAAGTGTTTGTTTAAATGCCTAAATGAGTTAGTAGCTAGTAAAATGTGATTGCTAAGGTTGCTGAGATATGAATCTCAATCACAACACTTGAGTGTATGATTTCCTCCATGAATCATGTAATTTAGATTATCCATGTTACATGTGTATATGATTTCCTCCATGTACTGTATTTAAGTTTCAATTATATGCCATGAATGTTCATTAGAATATAGGATATGAATCGTGCTAATTATTGAGCTTGTATGTGAGTGGGGCTGTGCTATAGTGCAAGTAATCGGTAATTGTACTCCAAATGGTGGTTGAGGTTATTTTCACCACGCAGGATAAGTTTAACGAATCTAAGTCGTGCTTGGGATGTTTGACAATGGTTAGGCCACACGGAGTGCTTATGTATTCCATGTCGCTCAACTAAACGTGCGCTTGGCCTAGTTGAGCCTATCAACTAACCCGATTGACCGATGTTTGTTCACCATGTTTGGTCGCTATTGTTTGAATCTAAGGCACTGAGCTTACCAGTAAAACTCCTGTTAACCGTGGTACCATGATCCCCTAAGACTCATGAGCCGGACATGCTGGTATGGGACACCGTGGTCTAGCTGTCGGCCTACGCAGGGGCTACAAACCTCCCCGTAGTGACCATCGAGCACTTTATTCTCCTGAACAGATTATGGTGGTATGGGACACTATATTCTTACTGTCGGCCTACATTGATTGGTGATGAGCCCACTGTAGTGACCTCGAGTATATCCTGACATTGTATAAGGGCGACGAGTCCTATTGCAATATCGAGGATATAACTTGGCCAGTATTGATTTGGTGATTGGGGAGTGGTGTAATGATTGTACGCAACAGCCCTGACAGCCCTTCTAGTGACCTAGAAATGTACCATCATCTGAGAATCCCTAGGACTGACGACCCTTGAATGGATCATTGTTGAGAATTACTATAAGGGAGGTGTCTTAGCTTCCCAATACTGTTGTATGAAAAGGACTAATAAGAACTTGGTAAGCATGCTCATATCGTCGCATTGCATGTGCTATCGGTGTTGGTGTAAGAGCACAGAGGAAGTGACTGACATGCGCGATAATAAGATGAAGATCGCAAAGGGAGTTTATGGTGAGGGCATGCATCATTCCTTCATAACATACGTGCATTAACAAGAGTACCTAGGACATGTTTGATTGTATTGCTATATCATTACTACATGATTGGATGGATAACATGTTAACCTTTGCTGTATAATACCACTGAGTTGATCACTCACTCCCACATTCTGGGCCGATGCTTAAACACCAACCAGACTCTGATGTAGTTGCAGGTGACGGCGACGCTGGCGAGGCGGAGCCAGACTTTGATGAGGACGAGGAGGCGTTCTCATATATTCAGTTTTCAGGCGGGTTCAAGTGAGCCGTGTCCTAATCAGTGGGGATTTCTGGGATATGTATATGACAAATTTGCATAGTTGATCCATGTATTTTGAGACACAGTTATATATATTTCCCTGGGCAGAGCATGCATATTTTGGGGATTATTTATGAATTATATATGTATTTAAGTTTTTCGCTTGCATTTCCTTAATATCCTTGAATTATGTCTGCTGATCTGGCTTGATCTATTTCATGTTTTATGCACTAATATAGACAACATACAATCAGCATCCATTGTGTAGCATAAGTGATGTTTAGAAACTCGGGAGCTGAGTTATGTTCGACCCCCGAATTTCAGGGCATTACAAGTTAGTATCAGAGCATGATCTGCATTAACCTGGACCTGAGTTAGGGTCACACACTGCACGTTGATGCCACTATAACGTAGGAGGGTGCGAGAATAATATAAAAACAGAATTAGGACTCCCAGTTTATCTTTCGACAAAGGTTTACTGGAAATGGTCACCAAGATCGAGTCCGTCCACACTCCTGATTGTACACATCGACCCCAAATCAAGTCTAGACCATTAATTGATGGGTATGGACTGCATCCCATCCCTTTCCAGCCATTAAAAATCAGTAAAAATGAATGGAGATTGGATTAGTTCTGAAATGACCCGAAACAGCTTAAATCGGAAGAGGGGACTAAACGATCAAGTTCTAGGGGGTTCCAGGGTGGGACCCTAACTATTTTGGACCCAGGGAGCGGTGATGACCTCGCCCAATCGGCGAGCCCTCACCAGTTTATCCAGAGGTCGGCGAGGGCCTCGCCGGTCAGCGGGCCCTACAGGCTGGGCCGTCCGGGCCGATCGTGTTTGGGGGCTAGGGTAACCCCCTGATGTGTGGGTCGTCGACTAAAACCCCTCCAAACCCTCACTTCCTTAATAAAGTGACCCCTCAAGCTCTCCTTTTCCTATAAAGTTGTTATTTTCTCTCTTAAGCCTCCCTTCCACTCACTCCTTCCTTCATTTTTCATTATTTCCTTCATCCTTTTACTGTTCTCAGCCATACCCAGCACCTACTCTCTCCATTTTCTGCGATTAGAGCTTTCAAAGCTCTCATTTAAGCTCTAAAATGTGATAACCCCCAACCTCTCTTATCTTGATCTTTTCTTTCTTTTATTTTCCCTTTCCTTAACCCATTGCACTCCTCTTTCAGACCTAGATCCGTGAAAACCCATTAGGTCAACCCTTTTTTTCCTTTCCCTCACTCTTCTATGGCTTTCATGGAGGCTATTGTAGCCTTTTTCTCCATTTCCACCATCTTTTCTTTGATGGGCAAGAAGTGTGCCCCTGCGGATGAGGCTGGGCCTAGTCATCCCACTCGTTCGAGGCAGCCTAGAGGAGCTACCACGAGTCCAAGTGTTGGGAGAGAGTTGCATTCAAAGAGGGATTTGGATCCCCAAACACCTTTTAGAAGGGCGTTGTTGACAGAGTTGGCTCATGGCATTTATGAGGACCGTAGGGTTCTCTTTAAAGCGCATGTGGATGGACGACTCTTTGGTGAGTATTTGTTGTTCGAGCATATGGAAGCTGTCGGGTGGGGTCCGCTATTTGAGGGTGAGTCTCGTGCAAATATGAGTATTGTTCGCGCCTTCTATGCTCATATTCGGGACCTTACGCTGGAGGCATTGCAGTTCAAGATCCCCTTCAGCAGAGATCGGGAAGCCACAATCAATGCTGGATTGATAGCTCAACTTCTGAACGTGCCACTTGACGAGGTACATCCAAGTGTTAAGAATCTGAATACTGTTCGTGAGAGAGATTGCCACACCGGGTTTCTATGTGGTCGTATGGTTGCATGGCAGCATAACAAGAGCCTCTTAGCGACCCATATGTCATGCAATTTTTATCTACTTCACCACATTTGCACGTTCAATGTTTATCCCTGGTGGAGCAATCGCAGTGAATACACGCGTCTCATGGTAGATTTTCTGTATCAAGTAGGGCAGGGAGAAAAGGTGTGCGTGCCTATCCTACGACAGATCATCCTTATCGCGTGATCAAAGAGAAGGACTGAGTCACTTCCCTTCGGCTGACTCATATGCAAGATTGCGCTCGAGTTTGCCTACAGACTTAAGGCGGAGTTGTCAGTGCCGGTCCATTATATTAGTGAGGCTACTCTTGACCAGATGAAGATGGGGCCTCGACAGTGTGAGGCCCAACTTGATGTTGAGAGCAAGGAAGAGTATGATAGTGAAGAGGAAGGTGGGGCAGAGATAGAGGAAGAAGTTCAAAAAGAAGAGGAAGAGGAGGCTCAGGATACTGATGAGAGTCCTCCTCCTACGACTCAGGTTGATAGAGATGCCCGTATAGTGTGACTCGAGGAGGGTCAGGCTGCTCTTCGATGAGATATTAGGGATTTATGGGACCTCGTGAAGAGTAATTTAAGAAAATGACCCGCACGCTGAAGACCATCCTGTGCTGCCTGAAGGATAAGGGTGCCCCTTCTCCATTGCCAAAGTCCGATGGATAGGCTTTATGAAGTCGTTGTTTGCTTGTTTTTTGGTTATTTTTATGTTTGGTTTGCTAGTTGTTTGGTAGTTGGTAGTTGTTTAGTGTTGAAGCCTAGTGTTTGAATCTCAGATGTTTTGTTCATATGCTTTCTTTGTCGCGATTCATGTAATGCTGCAAATTATGTATTGTGACAATTTTGTTAATGAAATGCATGTTGTTCCCTTGGCTTGTGAAGTTAATACTGTGAATGGACTGTGTGAATGCCTAATCTCATTGGTTGCTACCCTCTGTTGTGTGTAGGGTATGCCACTTAAGGGTTCAAGATCTTCAGCCTGTATTTCTCTGGGAGATTCGCTCGATGGGGCCCTTGCCCTGTGCAATACTCATATGGATTCCCATTTGGGCCCATCTCGTTCCGATCTCATGCCGAGTTCTCAGCTGACTTCTGGTCCTTCTGCTGGGCCACCTCCTATGACACCTTCTGTGGTGTCTACTGTCACACCTGCGGTTCCTGAGCAGAGCCATGCGTCTGCGTCTGCGCCTTCTACCTCACAGTCTGCTCCGCCTCTTGATAGGCTAGAGCAGATGATGCTGTTGATGCAGCAGCAGCAGTTCTTGTCCTCCATGGCTGGCATCTTTGCTCAGTCGATGGCGATGACTCCACCTGCCTCGCCTCTACACCCTGTTGGGCATACTAGTGCGAGCGGTACATTCGAGCGGTTTTAGCGCTTGAGGCCTCCTACATTTTTGGGTACTCACAGACTCGAGGATGTTGAGTATTGGATAGACCACATCTCTAAGATGATTAGACCGTCGCACTGTTCCGAGGCAGAGCAGGTTGAGCTGGACACCTTCATGTTTAAGAAGGAGGCTAGCTTATGGTGGGACAGTATTCTCCGCACAGTTACGGAGGGATTCGAGTGGTCATGGGTGGCATTCGAGGCTCGCTTCCACGAGAAGTATTTTCCTGTCACGTACTGGCACGAGAAGGAGAGTGAGTTCCTTCACCTTTGCCATAGAGGCATGTCGGTGACGGAGTATGAGAACATGTTTACGGAGCTTGACAGGTATGCTCCGTTGATTTTGGGTGATCAGCCATTGAGGATGTAGCATTTTTCTGAGGGTTTACGGCCTGAGATTAGATCGAAGATGTGTTGTGCAAGCATTTCCTCTTATGCGAAGCTAGTGAGCATGTCCTTGCGAGCAGAGCAGGATGGAGAGAGATTGTCCCGCACATGAGCACTTGCGGTTCCTGGGCCATAACTTGAATTCGTGAGTAGGCCTTTCTTTAGTAAGAGGCCTCGATTTGATTCACCGCAGGGGTCTTCTGCAGCTCCTGCCTAGGTGAGGCATCCTGATGTGTGGTGTAGCTACTGCAAGAAGCCTGGCCACGCTGAGATATCATGTTTTTCTAGGATGCGGGATAGTGGGTTCTCGCCACCTCAAAGGATCGGTCGTCTGATGCCTCAAGCTATTTCATCACCTCCCCTTCGATCAACACCAGCTCATCCATCCTTTAGACCTCCAGCACCCAGACCTCCAACACCACATTTCAGGCCGCCACAACTGCCCATGGTTCCTCCACCGCATCGACCACAGCGGGCTTAGGTTCATGCGCTCACAGCTGAGGCACCCGAGGCAGATTCAGCACCGATGTCATTTGAGGTTCCTGCGCACATTCTAGGTACACCTATCTTCCTATTGGTGGACACTGGGTCCACTGTTTTGATCATTTCTTGTGCTGCGGTTAAGCCACTAGGGTTGGTTACGGCTCCTGCAAAGGGAGTGAGACTCACGATAGCTACAGGGACTACGTCAGATTTTACTCGGACCTGTGAGTCTTGTTCGCTAAATTTGGGTAGCAGGATAGTGGTCGTCGACTTGATTGTCGGCCCATTATGTCATTATGATGTTATTTTTGGGATGGATTGGCTCGCGAGGATGAGAGTAGAGATTTATTGCGAGGTCAGAGTTGTGATAGCCTATAGACCTGAGGGCACAGTCTTCTCTTTTCCAGTTCAGGTCAGTTGGTCCTGTCGTGTTAGCAGTTACGCTTCTATGTTAGAGAGTTCTGATGTTCCGATGTTAGAAGATGTGCCAGTAGTTCGCGATTTCTCTGATGTGTTTGAGAAGATTTCAAGGCTTCCTCCTTAGCGCGAGATTGACTTCACCATTGATCTTGTGCCCGGTACGACATCGATTTCCCTATCGACGTATCGTATCCCTCCATGTGAGATGGAGGAGTTGAGGAGTCAGATTGATGGCTTGCTTGAAGCAGGCTTTATTCGGCCGAGTGTATCACCTTGGGGAGCACCCGTCTTGTTTGTGAAGAAGAAAGACGGTTCCCTGCTGTTGTGTATTGATTATCGCAGGTTGAATCAGGTGACAGTGAAGAACAAGTATCCGTTGCCCTAGATTGATGATCTGTTTGATCAGTTGAAGGGGGGCACGTTATATCTCGAAGATAGATTTGCAGTCAGGATATCATCAGTTGCGCGTCAAAGATGTGGACGTGCAGAAAACTACGTTCAGGACCAGTTTTGGTCATTATGAGTTTCTCATGATGTCCTTTGGACTCACGAATGCTCCAGCCGTGTTCATAAATCTGATGAACAGCGTGTTTCGGCCATTTCTGTTCAGGTTCGTCATTGTCTTTATCGATGACATTTTGATATACTCCCCTAGTCGGGAAGAGCACGAGGAGCACCTGAGAGCGGTATTGAATACTCTCAGGGGAAACCAGTTGTTCGCACAGTATAAAAAATGTAACTTCTGGGAGGAAGAAGTGAAGTTCCTGAGACATGTGGTGTCCAAGGAAGGCATTGCGGTTGACCTCGCTAAGGTAGCTGTGGTTAAGGATTGGAAGCAGCCCGGTTCAGTTATCAAGGTGAGGAGTTTTCTGGGTCTGTTAGGTTACTATCGATGCTTCATTCAGGATTTTTCTAAGATTGTCAGACCATTATCTTAGTTGATAAGGAAGGACTTGAAGTTTACTTGGAATGAGAAGGCTGAGACAGCTTTTCAGGAGCCGAAGGACAAGTTGACATCTGCCCCTGTGCTAGTATTGCCAGAGCAAGGGGTTAAGTATACGATATATACAAATGCGTCTCGAGTTGGTCTGGGTTGTGTCCTTATGCAGAAGGACAGGGTGATTGTGTATGCCTTGAGACAATTAAGGAAGCATGAGGAGAATTACCCTACGCACGACCTAGAGTTGGCAGTTGTCATTTTCACATTAAAGCTCTGGAGACATTACCTTTATGGGGAAGATCTTGAGCTCTTTTACGACCACAAGAGCCTTAAATATATATTCTCACAGCGAGATTTGAATATGAGACAGCACCGATGGATGGAGATCTTGAAAGACTTTAAGTTCGAGGTTTCCTACCATCCGGGCAAGCCGAACCTTGTGGCAGATGCATTAAGCCGTAAGAAGGCTATAGAATTTACGGCTCCACTTATGGTGTCAGAATGGGCTATGGTATAATTCATGCGAGACTTTGAGCAGAAGCTCATAGTGGAAGAGCCGTATGAAGTTGTCGCACATATTCATGTACAATCGCTCATAGATAGTCGTATCATTGAGGCTCATGCAGGCGATGAAATTCTGAAGAAGATGAAGGAGCGGGTTGGTACCGACGGGGACTCTGAGTGGACTATTGGTACGGATGGAGGCTTGTGATATCGAGGCCGCCTGTGCATTCCAGACGTACCTGACTTGAGACGAGAGATTCTTTAGTCAGCCCACAGTTCGAGGCTTGTGATGCATCCAGGTAGCACAAAGATGTATCAGAATATGAAGAAATCATACTGGTGGGACAATATGAAGGTCCACATTGCTGAGTTCGTATCCTGTTATCTCACGTGCCAGCAGGTTAAGGTATAGCATCGCCGACCTCCTGGACTACTTCAGCCCATGCCCATAGCTGAATGGAAGTGGGACTTTATTTCCATGGACTTTATTTTTGGTCTACCAAAGACGAGGAAGGGACATGACTCTATTTGGGTGATTGTTGATCGGTTGACGAAGTCAGCTCATTTCCTACCAATCAGAGTCACAAATTCTGCAGACGAGTTGGCTAGATTGTATATCAAGGAGATTATACGCCTGCATGGAGTTACCTTGGAGATTGTGTCAGATAGAGACACCCGGTTCATATCTATCTTCTGGACTCGTATCCAGGAAGCGATGGGTGTGAAGTTAAAGTTCTGTACCGCGTTCCATCCGCAGATAGACGGGCAGACGGAGTGTGTGAATCAGATTTTAGAGGATATGTTGCGAGCTTGTGCGTTGGACTTCAAGGAAATTGGGATGATTGTCTTCATTATGCAGAGTTCGCGTACAATAAATGCTTCCAGGCGAGTATTGGTATGGCTCCCTATGAGGCATTGTATGGTCGTCCTTGTAAAGCATCGCATTTTTGGACAGAAGTGGGCGAGAAGACTTTGATTGGCCCAGAGTTGGTTCAGGTGACTTCAGAGAAGATCAACATTATTCGTCGCCGACTGCTCTCGGCACAGAGTAGGCTGAAGAGTTACGTCGATACGAGACAGTGACCGCTTGAGTTCAATGTTGGGGACCATGTGTTCCTTAAGGTTTCCCCTATGCGAGGAGTTCTTAGGTTTGGTAAGAAGGGGAAGCTCACGTCGAGATTTATTGGTCCATTCTAGATACTTGATCGACTGGGGGCAGTAGCGTATCGCCTTGCTTTGCCCACACCACTCACAGGCGTGCATAATATTTTTCGTGTGTCCATGTTGAAGAAGTATGTTCTTGATCCTTCGCATATTATCATATGAGAGCAAGTGCAGTTGAGCGAGGATGCCACTTATGAACTGCGCCCGATGCATATTTTGGATATGAAGGAGCAGGTATTGCGTAGCAAGGTACTGTGGACGCATCATAGCGAAGAAGAAGCTACCTGGGAGATGGAAGCTGAAATCAGGAAGAATTACCCCCAGATCCTCGAGGAGTATAAGAAGGTATGAATTTCGAGGATGAAATTTTTTTCATAGGGGGGTAGATTGTAACGACCTAGAAAAATTCGTACTTAGACCCGAGTACCACCTTTAGCAGAAATCATTTAAAACAAAATCCTTTAGAAATTGAATGTGTTTTGGTTAACTCTAAACTAGATTACTCATGGAATTAGTACCAATAACTTTTAATGCGATCTATAAGACCTAGAACCTAGAGAATCCTTAACGCTATCTTACCCCGAAATCTAGGATCTAATTCTAAACCCAGTTGCTCCAGGGAATGCTTTGTAATTTTATATTGGATTTAGACTGAGCATCGAAAGCCTGATAGCTATGAACTTAGACTATTACGACTGCCTAGTTGGACTTGACAATCACCTAGAAAACCAAGCTCAAACGATGTCCTAAAACCATTTTATTGAGCCCGGAGTAAAGAAAGTAGAAAAATGAAGATTTTTAAAAAATTAAATATATATATTTTTAGTAATCTGGAACGTTTCACTTGCGCATTATTTTTAAGCGTTCTGACCATTAGAATTTGACCCAAATTCACCCTCGGATCAGGATAAGTGACCCTTTCATATCATAGAACTTGTAGCTCTGATTTAAGTTCGGTAACCGTTGAATTGAAGCAGGTCTACCACGAACGATCTGAAAACCTGATCGGACTAAAAACTTAACTTACTAAAGATCCGATACTAGTGAGCTTAAGTCTGACCACATTTGATAAGAGGACCTCCAGAAGTGCTTCGTTAGATCGAAAAGAGTCCGATTTGGTTATAACCTATGTATACCTTGACCTTAATTCTATTTTCGTTGAGTTTAGGCTTATAAAAAGGCCTTAAACCCTTAGTTCCAAATCCCATACGAATTTTCTAAACCCTAGTTGCTTAAGAGAGAGAAAAGAGAAAGTGTGGGAGAATCTGTCGAATCTCCGTAAGATTCTTCCTAGCCCATCTATTCATCGAATCTGCATATCTGAATCGTTCTTTTGGAGATTCTGATTCTGTTTTTGGGTAAGTAAAGCTAACCCTAACCTGTTTTTAAACCTAGAATAGTTTAAATAACATTATAGCTAACCTGTTTCATGGCATAGGTAGCGTATCCGCCGTTGACGAAGACACATCGTCTGAATCATATCGAATACGTATTTTCTGGTTTAAGGTGCGGACTATATACGTTTAGGTTAAGGTTTTCAAGACTTTCAATGTTAGATAATGATTTATTCATGTTGTAATTGCCATTACACATGCCAAATATGCTATCCGTTTTGATTTCCGTATATGGATGCTTTATATTGTAAATAGCATATTTCATGTATATGTTAGAATATCTGTATGCGTTTGGAATCTGCTATTTTGAGTGCCATGATTAATTATCATTGTTATATGCTTGATACGTATGTGGCAACTCCTTGGCGAAAGTACTTGCCTTAATATGCAATGGAGTCGACATTTGTGATGTATGTTGAATAGTGTAATCTAAGTGTTTGTTTAAATGCCTAAATGAGTTAGTAGCTAGTAAAATGTGATTGCTAAGGTTGCTGAGATATGAATCTCAATCACAACACTTGAGTGTTTGATTTCCTCCATGAATCATGTAATTTAGATTATCCATGTTACATGTGTATATGATTTCCTCCATGTATTGTATTTAAGTTTCAGTTATATACCCTGAATGTTCATTGGAATGTAGGATATGAATCATGCTAATTATTGAGCTTGTATGTGAGTGGGGCTATGCTACAGTTCAGGTAATCGATAATCTTACTCCAAATGATGGTTGAGGTTGTTTTCACCATGCAGGATGAGTTTAACGAATCTAAGTTGTGCTTGGGATGTTCGACAGTGGTTAGGCCACACGGAGTGCTTATGCATTCCATGTCGTTCAACTCAACGTGTGCTTGGCCTAGTTGAGCTTATCAACTAACCCGATTGACAGATGTTTATTCACCATATTTGGTCACTATTGTTTAAATCTAAGGTACTGAGTTTACAAGTGAAACTCCCGTTAACGGTGGTACCATGATCCCCTAAGACTCATGAGCCGGACATGGTGGTATGGGACACTGTGGTTGAGTTGTTGGCCTACGTTGGGGCTACAAACTTCTCCGTAGTGACCATCGAGCACTTTATTCTCGTGAGCAGATTATGGTGGTATGAGACACTATATTCTTGCTGTCGCCCTATATTGATTGGTGACGAGCCCTCTGTAGTGACCTCGAGTATATCCTGACACTGTATAAAGGTGACGAGTCCTATTGCAGTATTAAGGATATAACTAGGCTTGTATTGATTTGGTGATAGGGGAGTGGTGTAACGATTGCGCGCAACAGCCCTGGCAGCCCTTGCAGTGACCTAGAAACGTACCATTGTATGAGAATCCCTAGGACTGACGACCCTAGAATGGATCAATGTTGGGAATTGTTATAAGGGAGGTGTCTTAGCTTCTCAATCCTGCTGTATGAAAAGGACTAATAAGAACTTGGTAAGCATGCTCATATCATCGCATTGCATGTGCTATCGGTGTTGGTGTAAGAGCATAAAGGAAGTGACTGACATGCTCGATAATAAGATGAAGATCGCAAAGGGAGTTTGTGGTGAGGGCATGCATCATTCCTTCATAACATTCGTGCATTAACAAGAGTACTTAGGACATGTTTAATTATACTGCCTTATCATTACTGCTTGATTGGATTGATAACATGTTAACCTTTGTTGTATAGTACCACTGAGTTGATCACTCACTCCCACGTTCTGGGACGGTACTTAAACACCAACCTGACTTTGATGTAGTTGCAGGTGACGGCGACGCTGGCAAGGTGGAGCCAGACTTTGATGAGGATGAGGAGGCATTCTCATATATGCAGTTATCAGGCAGGTTCATGTGAGCCGCGTCCTGACCAGTGGGGATTTTTGGGATATGTATATGACGATTTTGCATAGTTGATCCATGTATTTTGAGACACAGTTGTATATATTGCCCTAGGCAAAGCATGCATATTTTAGGGATTATTTTTGAATTATATATGTATTTAAGTTTTTTGCTTGCATTTCCTTAATATTCCTAAATTATGTCTGCTAATCTGGCTTGATCTATTTCATATTTTATGCACTAATATAGACAACATACAATCATCATCCATTATGTTGCATAAGTGATATTTTGGAACTCGGGAGCTGAATTATGCTCGACCCCCGAATTTCAAGGCATTACACATTGGGGTTAGGTTTGGATTTTCAAGTTTAGGTTTAGATTTAGGTCAGGGAGTTGAGAATAGGATTAGGTGTAGGTGTAGGTTTAGGGATTTGAGAATACATTTAGGATTTAGGTTTAGGTTTAGGTTTTGGGTTTAGGTTATAGGTTTAGGTTTAGGTTATAAGTTTGGGTTATGGGTTTAGATTTAAGTTAGGTTATAGGATAAGGTTTAAGGAATTGATAATAGGTTAAGGTTTTAGTTTAGGAAATCGAGTTCGGGTTCGGGATCGGGTTTAGGTTTGGGTTTTCAAGTTTAGGTTTAGGTTTAGGTTATAGGTTTAGGTTTAGGTTATAAGTGTAGGTTATAGGTTTAGGTTCAAGTTAAGTTATAGGTTAAGGTTTATGGAATTGAGAATAGGTTAAGGTATAGGTTTAGAAAATTAGGTTCGGGTTTAGGTTTGGGTTTAAAAGTTTAGGTCAAGGTTAGGGAGTTGAGATTAGGATTAGTTGTAGGTTTAGGTTTAGGGATTTAAGAATACACTTATGTTTTAGGTTTAGGTTTAGGTTTTAGGTTTATGTTAAGGTTAAGGTTAGGTTATAGGTTATAAGTTTAGGTTAAAGGTTATAGGTTAAGGTTTAGGTCATAGGTTTTGCTTTAGGTTAAGATTATAGGTTTTGATTTAGGTTATGGTTTTGGTTTAGGTTAAGGTTTAGGTTTAGGTTATAAGTTTTAGCTTTAGGGAATTAAGCATAAGTTAAGGTTTAAGTTTTGGAATTCGGGTTCGGGTTCAGGATCGATCTTAGGTTTGGGTTTTCAAGTTTAGGTTTAGGTTTAGGTTATGAAGTTGAGATTAGGATTTGGTGTAGGCTGAGGTTTAGGGATTTGAGAATACATTTAGGTTTAGGTTTTAGTTTATAGGTTTAGGTTATAGGTTTGTGGTTAGGTTATAGGTTTGGGTTTAGGTTATAGGTTTAGGTTAAGGTTAGGTTATAGGTTATAAGTTTAGGTTATAGGTTATATGTTATATGTTAAGGTTTAGGTTTTAGGTTTAGGTTTAGGTTTAGGTTATAGGTTATAGCTTTAGAGAATTGAGAATAGGTTAAGGTTTAGGTTTAGGAAATTGGTTTCAAGTTCGGCATTGGGGTTAGGTTTGGTTTTTAAGTTTATGTTTAGGTTTAGGTTAGGGAGTTGAGAATAGGATTAGGTGCAGGTTTAGGTTTAGGGATTTGAGAACACATTTAGGATTTAGGTTTAGGTTTAGGTTTAGGTTTTAGGTTTAGGTTGTAGGTTTAGGTTTAGGTTATAAGTGTAGGTTATGAGTTTAGGTTTAACTAAGGTTATAGGTTAAGGTTTAGGGAATTGAGAAAAGGTTAAGGTTTTAGTTAAGGAAATCGGGTTCGGGTTCGGGATCAGGTTTAGGTTTGGGTTTTCAAGTTGTCACGCCCCAAACTTGGAAACCGGGCTCACAGAATTCTTCATCGCCGAATCTGCCGCCGACTGCCTTCGTAGAACCTTATTCTCAGCTCCTAGCGCCTATTCTCCAGGTTCCGATCCTGGAATTCTACGGGGATGATTTTCAACATCAGTTTGATTCGTAGTAAGTATAATTAAAGACATAACCCACAAACAACAGCCAAAAACTTCATTACATATTCACTATGATAAAAAACTTTATAAGTATAATGAGCATAAACGGAAATACAATGATAGTGGACAAAAACTCTAAGATGATCTGCAAAGCGCTCCTGCCTCAGCGCTGCTGCGCTCCAACGTCACCTGCACGCAAGGGTCGGATAAAGGTCGAAGGTTGTTGGAATTCGACCGAGAGGACCGCGAAAGTTGACGGAACAATACGAACTATGATATGGGCCTTACAGCTCTCCCCACCTAATAAAAAATTTTTCCTTAAAATTTAAATCACAAATACAACTAATACAAAGATTACCAAGGGAGGGAAAACCTATCACTATAGATATAATCAAAACAATGCATACCAACATAATCAAACACCTAAGGGATGGGGATAACACCTACGAATCTCAGCTTCTTACTCCAAAGACGCCTCATCAACACTATGGTGATCCTACTAATCTTAGGATCTGAAATTAGAAATGATCGAAAATGGAATACTATACAGCCTCACAATGTCAACAATAGGGAGCTATATCAGAAAATCTATAAGTTATTCGAACTCGGGGATCAAACCATTCTAGGTTATAAACAATCATAGAGTGCAAGGTAGCTATCAGCAGACATGTGATGTTATCTTCAGGTATTCCCAAGTTATGCTCTGATACTAACTTCTGTCACCCCCCAAACATGGAAACCGGGTTCACAGAATTTTCGATCACCAAATCTGGTGCCAACAACCTCTGTAGAACCCCATTCTCTGCTCCGAGTGCCCATTCGCCAGGTTCCGATCCTGGAATGCTACGGGGAGGATTTTCAACATCAGTTTGATTTGTAATATGCATAACCAAAGGCATAACCCACAAACAACAACTAAAAACTCCATTACATTTCCATTATGATAAAAAAATTTACAAGTACAATGAGCATAAAGGGACATACAAGGATAGTGGACAAAAACTCCAAGATGATCTACAAAGTGCTCCTGCCTGATCGCTGCTGCGCTCTAACATCACCTGCACGCAACGGTCGGATAAAGGTCGAAGGTTGTCGGGATTCGACCGAGAGGACCGCGAAAGTTGACAGAATAGTACGAACTAGGATATAGCCTTACATAAGTTTTGGTTTAGGTTTAGGTTAGGGAGTTGAGATTAGGATTAGGTGTCGGTTTATGTTTAGGGATTTGAGAAAACATCTAGGTTTTAGGTTTAGGTTTAGGTTTAGGTTTTAGTTTATAAGTTTAGGTTATAGGTCTAGGTTTAGGTTAAGGTTAGGTTTTAGGTTATAAGTTTAGGTTATAGGTTAATAGTTAGGTTATAGGTTTTGGTTAAGGTTTAGGTTAAGGTTATAGGTTATAGGTTATAGGTTATAACTTTAGGGAATTGAGAATAGGTTAAGGTTTAGGTATAAGAAATCGATTTTGGGTTTCGGATCGGGTTTAGTTTTTAGTTTTCAAGATTAGGTTTAGGTTTAGGTTAGTGAGTTGAGATTATGATTAGGTGTAGGTTTAGGTTTAGGGATTTGAAAAAATATTTAGGTTTTAGGTATAGGTTTAGGTTTAGGGATTTGAGAATACATTTAGGTTTTAGGTTTAGGTTTAGGTTTATATTTTAATTTATAGGTTTATGTTTTAGGTTTAGGTTAAGGTTAGGTTATAAGTTATGAGTTTAGGTTATAGGTTATAGGTTATATGTTAAGGTTTAGGTTATAGGTTTTGGTTAAGGTTTAGGTTTAAGTTATAGGTTATAGGTTATAGGTTATAGATTTAGGGATTTGAGAATAGGTTAAGGTTTAGGTTTAGGAAATCGGGTTCGGGTTCAGGATTAGGTTTAGGTTTGGGTTTTCAAGTTTAGGTTTAGGTTAGGGATCTGAGATTAGGAATAGGTGTAGGTTTAGTTTTATCAATTTGAGAATACATTTAGGTTTTAAGTTTAGGTTAAGGTTAGGTTATAGGTTATAAGTTTAGGTTATAGGTTATAGGTTAAGGTTTAGGTTACAGGTTTTGGTTTAGGTTAAGGTTATAGGTTTTAGTTTAGTTTTAGGTTTAGGTTAAGGTTATAGATTTAGGTTATAGGTTTAATTTAGGTTTGGGTTCAAGTTATACGCTATAGCTTTAGGGAATTGAGAATAGTTTAAGGCTTAGGTTTAGGAAATTGGGTTCGGGTTCGGGATCGATTTTAGGTTTGGGCTTTCAAGTTTAGGCTAAGGATTTGAGATTAGGATTAGGTGTAGGTTTAGGTTTAGGGATTTGAGAATACATTTAGGCTTTAGGTTTAGGTTTAGGTTTTAGTTTATCGGTTTAAATTTATATTATAAGTGTAGGTTATAGGCTTAGGTTTAAGTTAAGTTTTAGGTTTAGGTTTAGGGATTTAAGAAGACATTTAGGTTTTAGGTTTAGGTTTAGGTTTTAGGTTTTAGGTTTAGATTTAGGCTTAGGTTTTAGGTTTATGTTATGGTTAAGGTTAGGTTATTGGTTATAAGTTTAGGTTGTAGGTTATAGGTTAAGGTTTATGTCATAGGTTTTGATTTAGGTTAAGGTTATAGGTTTAGGTTTAGGTTTGGGTTATAAGTTATAGCTTTAGGGAATTGATAATAGGTTAAGGTTTAAGTTTAGGAAATTGGGTTCGGGTTCGGGATCGTGTTTAGGTTTAGGTTTAGGTTAGGGAGTTGAGATCAGGATTAGGTGTAGGTTTTGGTTTAGGGATTTGAGAATACATTTAGGTTTTAGGTTTAGGTTTAGGTTTTAGTTTATAGGTTTAGGTTATAGGTTTGGGTTTAGGTTATAGGTTTAGGTTAAAGGTTTAGGTTAAGGTTAGGTTATGGTTATATGTTGTAGGTTCAGGTTTAGGTTATAGGTTTTGGTTAAGGTTTAGGTTTAGGTTTAGGTTATAGGTTATAGGTTTTAGGTTATAGATTTAGGGAATTGAGAATAAGTTAAGGTTTAGGTTTAGGAAATTGGGTTCAGGATTGGGTTTTGGTTTGGATTTTCAAGTTTAGGTTTAGGATTAGGTTCGGGAGTTGAGATTAGGATTAGGTGTAGGTTTAGGTTTAGGGATTTGAGAATACATTTAAGTTTTAGGTTTAAGTTTAGGTTATAAGTGTAGGTTATAGGTTTAGGTTTAAGTTAGGGAGTTAAGATTAGGATTAGGTGTGTAAGGACCATATCCTAGTCCATACTGTTCCGTTGACTCTCGCGATCCTTTTCGTTGAAGTCTGAAAATCTGCAACCTATAATCGATGTTTGCGCGTAACCCTAAGTTATATCCTGTAAATTTAAGTCGGCTTAATCCGAGACTTGTACCATTACGACCATACTGTCGCCCCGGTTCCAACTCCATGACTCTCGCACTGATTCGATACGCAAGCTAAAAGATGTGGGCCGACATTTATTTTGAAGAAACGCTGTACGTTTACAATTCTAAGAGAATCTCTACAACATGTCCCATCAATTAATCAATCACCTCATGTCAAGTACGCACACACATGCTTTCTTTCTCCATAAGTCAAGAAACCACCAAGTCAACTCTCTCTCACCCTCTCTCTTACACACCCATACATGTCAAGTACCACATCACCTCACATCCATCACTCCATCACCCATCACCTCCCTTACAACCCTCTCTCTCTCTCTCTCTCATTTCTCAGCAAAAGTTCCAAGCTAGCAAGAGAAGTGCATGCCCATGCATTTCAAGTGAGAAAAGTAATTTTCGGTGGTGCACCTTCCCATCCCATAAACTTTCATCCTAGCCATCCATCTCTCATCACCCTTCATCAGAGTGAAGCACAAGGAGACCGACATTCCAACGGACCGAGAAGATCGAACGGTGGGTGCTTATTAGACTAGATTTTTCATGTTTTGATGATGGGCCAAGTGAGGCCTACCGATTGATGGTATGGATCTCACTTTGGACCCTAGGTGTGGCCGATGGCCCACCTTGATGCTCATGATCAGTCCATGATGGGGCCATTCTCCATGGACCCCATCATGATGTTTATTTTCCTTTCATAAAAAGAGGTCATCTAGACCGTCCATTTTGGGTAGAGAAGGAACCTCCAATGTTGATCTTTGATTTGGTGGGCCCATATGTATTGAGACCCACTTGATGTATGATTGAATGCAAGAGAGGGCTCATAGTGGAGAAGTCCTCCATCACACGTTTCTCTCTCTCTCTCTCTCTCTCTCTCTCTCTCTCTCTCTCTCTCTCCCTCCCTTTTTCATTTGTCTTTGTGGTAGGATGATGTGGCCGTGTAGCCCACTCGGATGAACCCCATCTTGATGTATGTATTAACCACACCACCCAACTTTTTTTTTGGGTGTGGCCCACGTCTATAGGTATGGCCCACCTCAAATGTATGTGTTATGCCCAACTGTCCAACATCTAAGATGCTGGACGTGAACTGGGAAAATAAAAATATAAGCTTGGTTCAAGCCTTGGGGGTGGGCCGCTCATGTAGGCTCCACCTTGATGTATGTATTCAATGCACGTTGTCCATTCCATTCCTTAGCTCGTTTTAGGCATTGAGCTGAAAAATGAAGTCAACCTGATTTTCTGGCAGGCCAAAACATAGAAAATAGTGGTTTTCTACTATTGAAAATCTCCCCTCTATTTTTGGACACCAAAATATACCAAATATTGGGCTTGATGGGTCTGTCTTGAGCCCTGAAATCCAACGGCTATAGTGGATTCACCTGATGAGGGCCCCACATGAGGAAAACCTCAAAAATACTTAATTTTAAAAAAAATTATTAACAACAGTAGCGTCTGATGCTACAACTGACAGGATGCCAGCAACGTCTACTACACAGGTGTGAATGGGGCAGGGACCGTGGGTCCCACCATGGTATGTGATTATCCTCCACACTGTTCATTTGGTGGGCCCCTTCTTGAAGTGCCCTCTCCCCCCCACCCCCAAAATCAGCCACATCTAAAGCTCAGGTGGCCCACTTCACAAGAAATAGTGTGATTGAATGGCTACCATTGAAACCCATTTTTGGGTGTTACAAAAGTTTTGGGTCAATATGAAATTTATTTTTCCTCTGCCTCCAGGTCTGCGTGACCTTAAAGCAGATTGGATGGAAAATTTACATTATGGTGGGCCCCACGTAAGACCCAATGATGTATGTGTTTTATTCACCACCATCCAGTGTTGTGGACGGTGGGACCCCCAATGATGTATGTGTTTTATTCACCACCGTCCAGTGGTGTGGACAGTGGGACCCCCAGTGATGTATGTGTCATGATGCATGGGTTATATCCATACCTTCCAACCATTTAAGAGGTCATTTTATGGCATGAGACTAAAAATAAGATAGATCTAGGATTAGGTGGACCACACTTTAGAGAATGATGGGTTTGACCGTCCACCATTAAAAACCCTTTCAGGTCAGTGTGACCTTATGATCAGATTGGATGAGAAATAAATGTTATCGTGGGCCTTGGGAAGTTAATGGTGGAAATCATTATCACCACTTATCTTTGGGTATGGCTCATTTGATATGCATGGGGTCCAATTGGTGTGGCCCATTTGACCAGCTCACAAATGAGTCCGCTATCGATTAGCCAGGTAGGTATTAGCAGACTACTTGTCAGGCGGATAGTAAGGTCTACTCCCCTCATAGGGTTGTACGGCTAGGGAGTTGGCAGTCAGTGTGGAGTGTACTAGATCCCGGTGATATCCCAAAGAGGAATTGTATTGATATGTGTACTTGATGAGTACTAGCATGCTTGCTTTCCATCTAGCATATGACATTTGGCTACATAGGCCTCGTATCGCATGGCCTTAGTATGGCCGATGGCATTCATGCCTTGCATCATATAGCTTTGGTACAGCTGATAGCATTCATGCCTTGCATCATATAGCTTTGGTACAGCTGATAGCATTCATGGACTTACCACATATTTTTTCATTACTCTGATATTGTATATTTGGTACTTGCCTTGCGCACACACTTACACCACCCTTTAAACTTTTGTAAGCTTATGCACAACCGTTATGTACAGATGGCATTCAATGACAACAGTGCAGAGGTAGGAGCGCACATCAGACTATTTTGAAGCTTTTTAATCACCCTGTATTTCTCTTTTCACATTGTACTTAAAGTCTTTGATATAGTGGATATGTGGTGATGTTATTTTATGACTTGGTTATGCTTGTGGTTATGCTCCATTACAAAAAAAAAGTCATTCTTAAAATCCTCCATGTAGGATCCCAGGATCAGAATATGGCATGTGAGGTTGGGATCCGAAAATGGGGCACTATAGAGGTTATCAGCGCCGAATTCGGCGAACAAAAATTTTATGAGCCTGTTTTCTGAGTTTGGGGTGTGACAAAAGTTGTTATCAGAGTATAACTAGTGTCACACCCCAAACTCATAAACTAGGCTCAAAAAATTCTTGATCATCGAATTCGGCCCCGACAGCCTCCATAGTACCCCATTGTCAACTCCTGGCGCCCATTAGCCAGGTTCCGATCTAGGTATTCTACGAGGAGGATTTTCAACATCAGTTTAATTCGTAATAAGCATAAACAAAGGCATAACCCATAAACAACAACAAAAAACTCTATCACATTTTCACTATGATAAAAAACTTTATAAGTACAATGAGCATAAAGGGAAATACAATGATGATGAACAAAAAGCTCCAAGATGATCTATAAACCGCTCCTGCCTCAGCATTGCTGCACTCCAACATCACCTGCATGCAACAATCGTGCATAAGCTTATGGAAAGCTCCGAGGGTTGTGAAAGTATGTGTGCAAGGTAGTAATACAATTATGCAGTATCATAGTAATGCAGAACATGCTGATGAATCCATGAATACCATTATCCTTACCAAGGCTATGCGATGGAAGGCATGAATGATGTCGGTCATACCAAGGCCATGTGATGAGAGATGCAACTCAATTACACGAATCCTCATTTAATTCCACATATTAATACAACTTAACTATGGAATATCACTGGGGTCTAGTACACTCCAAGCTAGATTGTCGCTCCATCACGCGTAACAAGGTGAGTGGAAAAGACCTCACTATCCGCCTGCCAATATCAGACTCGGTTCGTTGATAGCTAACCCATTTCTCGAGCTTGTCAAACTAAGCCTAGCTTTACCCCCTCCTCTTGGGTGGGTAATTTAAGGCCTGTATCCTAGCCCGTACCATTCTGTAGGCTTACGTGGTCCTGTCGGTAGAATTTTGGTGACCCGTTATCTGATATCGATGTTTGTGCGTAACCCTAAGTCGTATCTCGTATTCCAGAGTCGGCTCGACCCGAGACTTGTATCCTTGCGACCACACCGTCGTCGCGGTTCCGACGCCGCATCTCCCATGCCTAGGCGATACCCAGGCCAGGAGATGTGGGCGTGAGTTCAATTCGAAGAAAATGCCGCATGTTGTAAATACTGAGGGAATCTCTACGACACATCTCATCACTCCCATCACTCACACCCATCCCCAAGTACAACTATCCATCTCCAAAGTCAACTCTCCCCATCACCCATCACTCACTCACCATCTCTCTCCCATCACTTCTCTTATATCACACTCTCTCTCATCTCTCCCATTCTCCCCAAGCAACTCCAACGTCCATGGTTTCCAAGGAGAGGAGAGCTAGTGTGGCCCACCTTCCTATTTCCCATCTCCACCATCCAAGCCTCATCTCAACCATTGTATCACATTCTTTGGAGTTATAGAACGCGTTGATGGAAGAAGGAATAAGAGATCTTGAGGTGGGTGACATTTATTTTATGATTTAAGGGCTCACATTTGGTGGGACCCATTTTGATGTATGTATTATATAGGGAGGGCCTATAATGGCCGGGCCCCTCCCATAACTAATCTCTCTCTCTCTCTCTCTCTCATTCCCTTGTAAGATGGCCCGCCATATGGTATGTATTATATCCACGCCATCCAGTGGACCATCCATACAATCCATCAAATGGGCCCACATAGGAGGTGGAACCCCACTACAACGTGAGGGGTGGTGCAACCCCCTATTTTTTTTTTTAAAAAAAAAAGAGGCTAAGGACATTGCTGCCAACGTCCACGGCTGCAGCGCCCAGCGTGCTCCCAGTAGAAGGGGGAAGTATGGGACGTATAGTAGACCCCACTTATGATGCATGAAATTAATCCACACCGTCCACCCCATTTTTCAGTTCATTTTAGGCGTTGAGACGAAGAGTGAAGCTGATCTAAAACTCTGGTAGGCCACACTGTCTAGAACATCATTTTAATAGTTAAAAAAAAAATTATTAGGATTTGCTATAATGTTCTTGTGTTGTGCGTTGAAAACATCCAATATTGGGCTCGTTGGGTGTAACATGAGCCATAAAATCCATTAAAAGGAGTAGATTGTCCTGATATGGGCCTCACCTATGAAAAACTATCAGAAAACAAAAAAAAATAAAAATAAAATAAATTTGAATTTATATAGCCAAGGGGGCTGACACTCTAGGCTGTTGGCGTCCTGCGCTGCTTGCAAACTAGACAGGGACCGTAGCCCCCACTACAGGCCCCACCTTAATGTGTGTTGAACATCAACACCATACATTTGATGGGTCCCCTTTATGTGTGGGGTGTCCCCAAAAATCAGCCACTTACGGGACTCAGGTGGACCACATCTCAAAGCAGCAGGGGTTGAACATCTACCATTTAAACCTGTTTTTTTTTTTTTTTTGGGCCATAGAAGTTTTGAACCCATATGAAATTTATTTTTCCTCTTAGTCCAGTTCCCTGTGACCTTATCTACAGATGGGATGAAAAATAAATGTTATTGTGGGCCCCACATGGGACCCACTGTTGAAATTATTTTACCCACATCGTCCACCCATTCATACCCTACCATGATGTATGTTTTGTATGCACACCATCCAACAGTGGATGGTGGTGCCATTACACATGTGTGGATGGTGGTGCCATTATTTATGTGTTTCACATTTTGCATCGTCCAAACAGTGGGAGGCCCCCACCCTTAAACGTATGGGTTTTATCCCTGCCATTCAAATGGCCCACATGGCACATGTATTTTATGTAACTGTTCATCTATTGAACGGTGTGGGCCAGCACACTAGTCCATAGCTATTGTATTTACCTTAGGCCATGGGGTCTGACCATGGGCTTATGTTTCATACGGACCATCAATCTGTTAGACGATGGATTATAATATATATATATATATATATATATATATATATATATATATATAGCATATATGTATATTATGGTGGGCCCCACTCATGAACCCACCTGCTGTGTGAAGTGGATTGGTTGGAGCACCTCTCACCAGCAGCTGTAGCTGCTTAACATCAGAAATTGTTGTGGACCACCATGATGTATGTGGCGTATCCACACGTGAGGAGCCTACTTGTGATGTAAGTGTTTCATCCCAGCTGTCCATCTATTCAGATCAATGGACACCACCATAATATATGTGTTTCAACCATGTTGTCATCCCTTTTTGGGCATGGACCCACCCCACACTTGCTTCACGTGTGAGGGTGGGGCCTACCATGAGATGTGTGTAGATCCACACCATCCCTAAGGGACCCACCTTGATGTATTTATTTTATAGCCACTCTGTCCATTTAGATGTGGGACGATGGGACACCACCGTGATGTATGTGTTTCTCACACACCATCCAGTGGTGCCATAGGCCACACCTTGATGTATTTAATGTATATGCACCATCCAGTGGTATCGTGGGCCACTCCTTGATGTATTTATTATATCCACATCATCCATCCTTGGACGTGGGGCCCGCCTTGGTGATATATCTGCCGCACCGTCCAGCATGGGATGGTGGGCCTGCCATGATAAACGTATTTCATTCCATGCTGTCCATCTGTTTGATAGGTGGGAACCACCTCGATGGATGTGTTTCATCCCATGTCGTCCATAGGACGTGGCCCCCACGTGATGCATATGTTTGATCTAAACGGCCCAATTTAATTTATATAAGGACCATTTGGTAAGGCCCATTATGATGTACTTGAGGCCTAGTCGATGAGGCCCATTATGTTATATTTGCGGACCATTTAGTGAGGCCCATTGTGATGTTCTTGTGGCCCATCATGACGTAGTTGAGGCCATGGATGTGGCCCATCATGATGTACATGAGTCCCATGTGTTAGGCCCACCTATCACGTATTAAGGCCAATGGGCCATGGCCCATTGTGATATACTTGAAGCTCATTTGGTATAATCTAATGTAATGTATTTATAGCCCTTGGGATGTGACCTGCCTTGATGTACATGAGGCCCAGGCATGAGGCCCACCTATTGTGTATATGAGGTCCATGAGTGAGGCCCATTGTGATGTGTTCGAGGCCCATGTGATGCAGCTCACCGTGATGTGTATTAGGACCATTTGATTGACCCATTTGATGTAATTGAGGCCCATTAGTGTGGCTCATCCATGATGCCCATTATGATGTATATTTGAGGCCCATGTAATAGGGCCCATCTGCCTTGTATTTAAAGCTCATATAATGAGGCCCATTATGATGTATTCATGGCTTATGGGCAAGGCCTATTATGATATGTATTAGGCCCATGATGCATGGCCCATTTGATGTATTCAAGGCCCAGATACATGACCCATTTGATGCATATGAGACCCATGTAGGGCCCATATATCATGTATTTGAGGCCCATGAATAGGGCCCACCTGTTATGTATCTGTGGCCCTTGAGTAAGGCCCATTGTGTTGTATATCAGTCCTTTATGTGAGGTCATGGGCCTATTATATGTTTTACTCTATGTGGACCACTGCTTGGGAGCATTGTTGGTTGAATTTCCACATTGATGGGCAATGATGGTTGAAAGTCCTCATGTGACATTCCCTTAGGCCTTTAGTTAGGCCATTTATAGATCGATTCCGATTGTCGAGGCCAGATTTCGAGGCAGATTATCGATGCCCAATATGATGTATATGTGGCCCGTATATGAGGCCCATTGTGATGTACATTCATCCTGTGTTTGAGGCCTAATATGATGTATATGCTGTCAATATTTAAGGCCCGTTGTGATGTATATTCAACCCGTGATTAAGGCCCAATGTGATCTATATGAGGCCGATGTGATGAGGCCCATTGTGATGCATTGAGGGCCATGTGATGGAGCCCATTGTGATGTATGTTAGGCCCATGTGAAAGGCCCATCGTGATGTGTATTAAGCTCTTGAGTGAGGCCCATGATGTTGTATATTTGGCCCTTATATGAGGCTATGGGTCCACTGTATGTTAAGCTTTATATGGGTCATTCCTTAGGAGCAATGTTGGTTGAATGTCTATATTGTCAAGGTCGATTGTCGATGATGGTGATTGATATCGATTATGAGTATGTGACAACATAACATTATGATACATGCCCATACGCATCATCTGCATGTTTGTTATGAGATATGATTGACCATTACACATGTCATAGTACCAATTGTTATGAGACTCCCTGATAGGTAGAGATTGTCTCACGGTATATGCAGGATTGATCATGACTGGATTGTATGACTCATGCATCTTGTATTGTGTTGTGATTACTGTACGCCCTAGCAACATCAGGGTCGTAGCCTCTACAGGCATATCGTAGATGGCCAGATGGGATACCAAAAATGTTTGTTTCTAGCATACGGGCACCATATGTCCCTGGATGAAAATTCCTAAACCTCCGTGGCCAGGAAACACCCCAACGTCGAGACCGAGTGGATATATATGAGCGCATGAGGGCCGTATACCAGTAGGCTGCATCTCCCACTATGTCATAGTCAATTGGGAGGGGGTGTGACCTTACTCTCCTGAGTGAGGGGGCAATGTCTAGGTTGAGTTTGACCAGCTTGAGGAATGAGTCCCTATGGATGAGTCGGGCCCGATATTGACAGGTAGATGGTGAGGTCTCTTTCACTTACCGAGTTGTGCCCTTAGATAGGGGCGTCAAGCTGGCATAGGGTGTAATAGACCCCGTTGATGATCCCAAAAGAGGAACTTTACTGATATGTGGACTTATTGAGCGGGAGTTGCATACTCATTCATTCATTCATTCACTATCCACTAAGGATGGTAGTGCGTAACTAATTGTTATGTGTACCTTCATAATGGCCAGGATTTCGATTAAGGCGCGTGACTAACCTAAGATCATGAGTTTACCACATTGAGTCTAACTATCCAAATTTAGGTATGGTACTAGTTTGGATAGAAGTTCCTTGTGATGGACCACATAGCCTATGATACTACGTACTATCATCCTGACTTCACACTCCAGCTTGGTCATTTAATTCACATTGCATCCGTAGGCATATGATACTTTGGGTTGCTACGTTTTTACACTCCTATGGCCTAGACGGACTTAATAGGATTTACATATTGCATTGTACCCTCGACATCTGATACTCGGCTCTTCTTGACTCCTCTTTTACAGAAATGATTTGTATTGTGTACTCTAATATTATATGACTCATGGACTGTCAGTATTTTTGCTTACTCTGATAATTCATGATCTTGTTAGTATTTTTGCTTACTCTGATAATTCAGGATCTTGTTCGTATTTCTGCTTACTCTAATAATTCATGATCTTGTCAGTATTTCTGCTTACTTTGATAATTCATAATCTTGTCAGTATTTTTGCTTACTCTGATAATTCATGATCTTGTCCGTATTACTGCTTACTCTAATAATTCACGATCTTGTGAGTATTTCTGCTTACTCTAATAATTCATGATCTTGTCAGTATTTTTGTTTATTCTGATAATGTACGATTTATGGATTATTGATATTTCTGGTATTGTATGATGATGGCATTTTATTGAATACTTGGCACTTACCTTGTACATACACTTACACCACCCTCTAAGCTTTCTATAAGCTTATGCATGATAAATGAGTGTAGGTAATGTTAGGTTGCAGCAGTGTTGAGCTTGGAGCGTGCAACGGTCTTCTAGAGCTTGATTTTTTATTTATATATTTCCCTTTCAGTATTGTACTCAATGATTATATTAGTAGATATGTGATGATGATGTTGCCTTTATGAATTGGGTAATCTTGTGGTTATGTTTATTACGAGTTAAAAGTATATAAAAAAATCCTCCTTGTAGGATCCCAAGATCAGAATCTGGCATATGGACGCTAGGAGCTGAGAATGGAGTACTACGGAGGCTGTCAGCACCGGATTCGACGATCGAGATTCTTGTGAAACCGATTTCCAGATTTGGGATGTGACAGGTAAGGCCGCACCCCCTTCCAACAGACCACGACACAGTAGAAAGCACTGCCTTCTGGTAATCAGCACTCGGCACTCGTGCACCCACTCGATCCAGACGTTGGAGAAACCTTCTGGTACCAAAGGGTTTAGGGACTTTCATCCAGGTATATCTATAGCACCCCATGTAGAATAAGATTTTTGGTATCCAATCCTACCAACCACGATAGGACTGTGGAGGCTACGGCCCTAATGTCGTTAGGGCGTACAATAACCATATCACAAAATGTGAATGCATGAATCACACTATCCAGTCAGGCAGTAATCCTGCACGTATCGTGCGCTCATGTAGGGCAACACCTCCTATCTGGGAGCCCCTAAACAATCTGCCCGAAGGCATATGCTATGATCAGTCATTTCTCATATCAAGCATACATATGATGCGTATGATCATGAATCATGGAATTATGCTAAACATATTATATGGTGATGGATTTTGTTCATAACAAAGATAGGCCTAGACGGTCTACAAGTATGGGCATAACAATGGGCCCTAGGGAGAATTATAATGCAAACATTTAACCAACATTATTCTTACAATATGGACGTCAAACCAAAATTGCTCCCAAGGCACGGCCGTCATAAACATCATTACACAAACCATGGTAGAGTCACATATTGCAATGGACTTGTATACATCCAATTAGGCCTCGACCTATGGGCCTTTGATAAAACAAAAGGGTCGTATAACATGGGCCGTATGTATATCAGGTGGGCCTCAATGGATGGGACATAACTACATCAAGATGGGCCTAATCATATGGGCCTCATATATATCAAGGGGGGCCTCAACGACGGGCCTCGTATATCACATTAGCCTAACCAACTGGGCCCCAAGTACATCACATCGGGCCTAGTCATATGGGTCGAATCAATGGGCCGATTTAAATGGGTCGAGTCAAATGTATATCAAATTGAGCCCACCCTTATGTATTTGAGAACCGACATATTCATAAGTTAACAAGCAGATAGATGAAATGAAAACAATTATTAACTTAATTGGAAACTACATGGCCCTTAGGAGTTTGAACGGTAGATGACATGGTCCACTATTTAAATGGTGGAGTCCACTTGAACTTTAGATCTGACTCACCCTTTTTGCACCTATCATAAAATTATATCTCAATATGGTTGGATGGTTTGGATACAACGAATGCCTCATGGTGGGCCCCACCGTTCAAACAGTGAAGGGTGTAGATAAAGCACATACATCATTGTGGCCCACACCACATGGATGAAACACATACATTTAGAGTAGGTCCCACAGCCAGAAGAGCCTGAAATGTACACATATATCCCATGGACCTACCGAACTCTGGACAATTGAGAAAGAGAGAGAGCAGCTACGTGGCTGCCTGTATGAGCAGCATAGATGCTTCTTACTTTTCTTTTTTCTTTTTTCTCTTTTTTTTTTACTGAAACAAAACAAAGGTGGGTCCCCCATAGGGCCCACCACAACAGCATATATAATATATATATATATATATATATATTATTAAATATAATATATCATATATATAATATATATAATATAATATAATATATATGATATATACCTAATGTCCCAGCCTTTTACGGCTTGGACAGTGACATTCATCATGGTGTTGCCCTACAGGTGGGGTGGGTCCCACTGTCCTTGGAGGGTGGACATCACATATGTGATGATGTGGCCCACCAAAATGGATGGATGGCGTGGATGGGTCCCATGGGCCACACCAATAGTCAACACTCCACGTCAGTACACATACTCCATGTTAGCCACCTTCACAGGGATCGATACCAAGACCTCAAGTGTTGAAATGAGGAATCTTCACTCAGCCTACCACGTGAGCCGTGGAGATGGGTGGGTCCGAGCGTTGAAACGAGGTATCTTTCACTCAGCCTATCACTTGAGCTATGGATCTGTGTGTGTCAGGGAGGGCCCCACACGGACGTGGGTCCCACCGTCCTGGGGTGGTGGACGATCTAGATAAAGCACATACACCATGTGTGGCCCATCTAGAAGGGTGGATGGCATGGATGGTCCCATGGACCCCACCGTAAGCACACACCCAACCCCACCACACACCCACCTTCAATAGACCTCCACTATTAGCACACCCATTGTCAGTCCATACTTCATTGCTAGCAACCCCACTGTCTGTCCATACTTCATTGTTAGCACCCCCCACTGTCGGTTACGTCCAACACCCTTGGACGGATGGTGTGGATGGATGTACACCTCATCAAGTGGGGTCCCACATGGCCCACCTATTTTGAAACAACCTGATATTTTTGTTTGCTCATCATCTAGGCCCACTGGATGGCCTGGATAAAATAGATGGATGACTTATATTAAAAGAGTATAATCAAGGTGGGCCACACCGTTTTGGATGGCATGGGTAAAATACACACATCATAGTGGGCCATGATCATGGAAAGAGAGAGAGAGAGAGAGAGAGAGAGAGAGAGAGAGAGAGAGACATCGGCGAAGATGGAGGGGTCCTGCCACTATGGGCCCCTCTTTAATACAAAGCCTACATCAAGGTGGGTCCCACCATAAGTGGGCCCTTAAATCATAAAATAATAAATAAGTGGAGATCCAAGATCACCCACCATTCCTTCTTGCTCCCTAGGCTTCCTTTGCTCCTTAGCTTCGATCCTAACAGAGGAGATGGAGTTTGGATGGTTGAGATGGAAGATGAGAGGGTAGGAAGTGGGCCATACACAAAGCTCTCTTGGAGGATAAAGAGCTTGGACGTGTGGTGTTTTCTTGCTTGGGAAAGAGAGTTTGAGAAATGAAAATGAGAGAGAGGGTTGTAAAGAGAAGAAGTGAGAGATGGTTGATAGATGTGGTGGGTGATGGATGTGTAAGAAGCTTTTTTACTCTTGTGGTAGATGGTGTAAGAAAAGTATGGGTGTGTAAGAACTTTTTTGACTTTGCGGCGTAATTTGTGTAAGAAAGGTAGGGCTAGTAAGAAACTTTTTGACTTTGGGGATTGCTTGGGGATGGGTGTGAGGTGATGTGTACTTGACCATTGTTGGGATTGATTGATGGATTGAGGGGACATGTCGTAGAGATTCTCTTAAGTTTTGCAACATGAGGCGTTTTCCTCGAACTAAATGCCAGCCCACATCTCCTGGCCAGGGTATCGCCTCGGCGTGCGAGTCACGACATCAGAACCACGGTGACGATGTGGTTGCTAGGGTATAAGTCTCGGGTCGATCTGACTCTGGTTGACGGCATGCATCTCAGGGTCGTACGCAAACGTAATTCGACCGGAAAGACTTCGAAAGCCTACGGAACGGTACGGTCTAGGATACGGGTGTTACAGCTCTGCCCTCCAAATAAAAATTTTATCCTTGAAATTTACACAATCATCACAACTAGGAATAACTCGAGAGGAAGAAGAAACATAACATCATTTTATAAAATCAGAGTTAGCATACAAAATACAACACATAATCAATCTCAAAGAGATCGAGATAGCGCTCTCGAATCTCGGCCTCACGCTCCCAAGAAGCCTTCTCAACAGAATGGTGACCTCACTGAACTTTAACTAATGGAATGACCTTGGTTTTCAAGACCTGCTCCTTCGGATCGAGGATACGGACTGGCTGCTCAATGTAAGAAGCGTCTTCATGAACCTCTAGTGGATGCCAATAAATAATAAAAATGATGTCAAACCCACACTTCCTCAACATAGAGACATGGAAAACGTTATGGTTGTCAGACAACTGAGATGGCAAGGCAAGCTGATAGGCCACGACGCCAACGCGCCCAGTGATCTTAAAAGGTCCTATAAATCGAACTACACCCTTCATGGATGAGACCTAGAGATACATATGGACGAGACCTTGAGATACGCATAGTCCTTACATCAAACTCCAAGGGACGACGGCGGGGATCAGCAAAACTCTTCTGCTGACTCTGAGCTGTGCGCATCCTCTACCTGATGATATCAATAGCTGTCACGCCCCAAACTCAGAAACTGGGCTCAAAAAATTCCTGATTGCCGAATCTGGCGCCGACAGCCTCCATAGAACCCCATTCTCGACTCCTAACTCCCATTCACCAGGTTTCGATTCTAGTATGCTACGAGGAGGATTTTCAAGATCAGTTTAAATCGTGATAAGTATAACTAAAGGCATAACCCACAAAAAATAACCAAAAACTTCATTACATTTCCACTATGATCAAAAACTTTACAAGTACAATGAGCATAAAGGGAAATACAATGATGATGAACAAAAACTCTAAGATAATCTACAAAGCGCTCCTATCTCAGCGTTGCTGTGCCACAACGTCACCTGCATGCAATGGTCTTGCATAAGCTTATAGAAAGCTTAGAGTGTGGTGAAAGTGTGTGCGCAAGGTGGTAATGCGATTATGCAGTATCAGAGTAATGCAGAACATGTTGATGAATTCATGAATACCATTAGCCGTACCAAGGCTATGTAATGCAAGGCATGAATGATGTCGGCCATACTAAGGCTATGCGATGCAAGATGCAAATCAAGTATGCAAATCCTCATCTAAGTCCACATATCAATACAGCTCAAATTTGAAATATCACCGGGTCTAGTACACTATAAACTAGATCACCTCCCCATCGCGCGCAATAAGGTAAGTGGAACAGACCTCACTATCCGCCCGCCAATATCGGGCTCGGCTCGTCGATAGAGGACCCATTCTTGAAGCTGGTCAAACTTATCCTAGCTTTGCCCCTTACTCTAGGGCGGGTAAGGCCGTACCCCCTTCTAAACGACCACGACACAGTGGAAAGTGCGGCCGTCTGGTAATCGGCACTCGGCGCTCATGCACCCACTCGGTATAGACGTTGGAGCAATCTCTTGGTACCATAAGGGTTTAGAGACTTTTACCTAGGAATATTTATAGCACTCCATGTAGAATAAGATTTTTGGTATCCAATCCTGCCAACCAAGATATGCCTGTGGAGGTTACGGTCCTGATGTCGTTAGGGCGTATAATAACCATGTCATACAATGCGAAATGCATGAATCACACTATCCAGTCATACAGCAATCCTGCACATATCATGTGCTCATGTAGGGAAACACTGCCTAACCGGGAGCCCATAAACAATCTGCCTGAAGGCATATGCTATGATCAGTCACTTCTCATTTTAAGCATACATATGATACGTATGATCATGAATCATGGAACTATATTAACATGTTATACAGTGATGGATGTTGTTCATAACGAAGATGGGCCTAGACGGCCTATGAGTATGGGCCTAACAATGAGCCATAGGGAGAATCGTAATGCGGACATTTAACCAACATTATTCTTGCAATGTGGACGTTAAACCAACATTGCTCCCAATGCGTAGCCTGTCATGAAACATCCTTACACAAACCATGTTGGGATCACACATTGCAATGGACCTTAGGTACATCCCATTGGGCCTTAAATACATCAAATGGGCCATATCATATGGGCCTTTTATTTATCAAGTGGGCCACATCAATGGGCCTCACCAATGGGCCTTATGTGCATTGCAATGGGCCATAACCCGTTGGGTCTTGAATACATCAAATGGGCCTAATTACATGGGTCTTATGTGTATCAAATGGGCCACTCCAATTGGGCCCCATATGTACATCAAATGGGCCTTAACCCATAGGCCCTAACACATCTCAATGGGCCTTAACCCATGGGCCCCTACTACATCAAATGGGCCTCAATCCATGGGCCTTACATATAACAAGGTGGACCTTATACATATATCAATGTGGGGTCTCAATGGACGGCCACAAATAACTCAAAATGGGACCCATACATATAACAAGGTGGACCTTATACATATATCAATGTGGGGTCTCAATGGACGGCCACAAATAACTCAAAATGGGACCCATACATATACCAAAGTGGGGTCCATTTGAACTATAGATCTGATTCATTCTTTTAGCTTAAGCCATAAAATGAGCTTTCTAAGTGGATGGATGGTTTGGATGTAGTACACGCATCTTGGTGGGTCCCACTGTCATTGGACAATGTGAATGAAACACATTCATTACCGTGGACTCCACCATCCGCTGGACGGTATGAATAAACAGATATATCATGGTGGCTTCCACCGTCCACAACCGTAGACGGTGTGGTAAACACATACATCAATGCTGGGTTCCACATGTGTGGCCCACCATAATGTTTGCCTGCTGTCCAAACCGTTCATTCGATCATAGGTACCAAGATGAGGAGGAAAAATAAATTTCATATTGATTCAAAACTTCTGTGGCCCATAAAATGGTTTCAATGGAAGAAGTTGAATCCCACTGTGTAACATCCCGAAAATCGGGGAGTCGAGCAAAAACCCAACTCCCGAGTTTCAAAATGTTATTTATGCAACATAGATATGTATGATTGAATGTTGTCTATAATAATGTATTAAACATGAGTGAGATTAAGCCAGAACAGCATATCATACTCCAGAGACAGTTAAATTTGCAAGCAGAAGACTGTGATAGTATGTATAACATATATAAACTGTTGTATGTCTCCAGAGTGTGAATATTTTACCAGGTTATACACATACATGTATACTTCAAAAGTAAACAAAATGAATATACATGAGGGCGCTAAAAATATAAAATGACAAGTGTCAATGTATCTAATCAACCTCCCTGTAATCCCGTCAATCAGATCACGCATAAAGGAGAGATTCTCCTCATCATCATCAAGTCCAGCACCGCCTCGCAGGCCGTGCCATCATCTGCAATCACAAAAGGGACTGGTGGGTGTCCAGAAACACCATCCCGTAACGTGGGAGTGAGTGATCAACTCAGTGGGATAAGAGAGTAGAGATTAGCATGTTATCAAATCAATCATGCGATAATAGTAAAGCAGTAAATCAAACAATCCTAATACTGTTGTTAATGCAATATGACATGACGTGATGTATGCCCTCACAGACGATCTCCCTCATACGGCAACATCTTACGACCGCGGCATGCCACACTCTCTAGAGTGCTCCACATCTTCCAGGCACATGCAATGTTATGGTGATATGATTTCCAAGTTGTTATTAGTCCATTGAAACAGCAGGATTGGGAAACTAAGGTACTTCCCTTTTATCAATCCCAACACAGATCCTATCTAGGGTCGTCACTCTTAGTAATCTCATACGATGTATATTTTGTAGGTCGCTGCAAGGGCTGCCAGGGCTGTTGCACGCACTCGTTGCACCGCTCCCCCATCACCTTATCAATACAGGCCTACTGTACTCTACTGCTACTGAAGGGTCGTCGCCTCCCGTAGACTCAGAATACGCTCGCGGTCACTACAAAGGGCTGCCAGGGCTGTTGCTCGCACTCGTTGCACCGCTCCCCCATCACCTTATCAATGTAGGCCGACAACAAGAATATAGTGTCCCATACCACCATAATCTGCTCACGAGTCTAGGTGCTCACTGGTCACTACGGGGAGGTTTGTGGCCCCAGCGTAGGCCGACAGCTCGACCACGGTGTCCCATACCACCATGCCCAGCTCATGAGTCTTCATGGATCAAGGTACCATGGTTAACAGGGTTTACAATGGTAAGTTCAGTACCCTAGGTTCAAGCAGTTATGACTCATGCAGGGTGAACATACAACGGCCAGTCGGGTTGCTTGACGGGCTCGACTAGCACGATCGCATCTCAAGTTGAACAACATGAAGTGCGTAAAACACTTCGTGTGGCCTAATCACTGCCGCCAACTCCAAAACACGGCTCGCGTTCATCGACGCGTCGTTCGTGGCCAAGATAAGCCAACCACGAATTCCCTCGGTTACCGACTGCCTGGACTAAGTATAGTCCCGAACAATCATGGAATCACATCAGCATTCACGTAAGAGTAATGGAAATGAAATACAACCATGTGAGCATGTTAACACATGTTATAACGTACAACTTAAGTAAATCATCCTACACGTCTTTCACACATATAATGAAATTATGCATATAGCCAACATATAGGAAATCCTCTCCATTAGCCTATTAATTGAGAATTCAATCTCAAACTAAATCATAAGGAAATCATCAAGTACATGTTATAGCATACCACTTAAGTGCAACATCAAGCATATGCATTTCATACATATAGTGAAATCGTACATATGGCTAACATGTAGGACATCATTTACATCAGCATATTAATTGAGAAATCAATCTCAAATTAATTCATAACACCATTTAATTCAATACATACTAATACAAGCATTTATACAAACACTTACACTACACACTTGAGTCTACATATAGTATGTCGACCCGAAATGTGCATTTAGGCAAATCTCTTCGCCAAACTAATTATGCACGCATTCCTAACATTCTAATGCGACAACAATTCATGTCAATCACATCAGCAAAATATGAATGAAAACAGTACTTCCTACAAATGACTAAAATGCCCTAAATCTCATATTCTTCGTTGATTTACGAAACAGGAAACGGACAGCATGTTGTACATGTCAAACGGCGTTGTCGTAAAGAATCTACTATTAAACGACATTGAAAGCTTTGGAAACAGTCAATCAAAGCGTCTAAAATCCGCACCTTGTCTCTTATGGATGTTGAAATTTGAACGGAGCGTATACGCTTCGTCTACGACGAATAGAGAACCTGATTTACGAGTTCTATCAGTTTGCATGCTATGGAACGGAAAGAATCCCAAATCAGCAACTTTCTAGGGTTTTTCTTACCTGAACACGCGGAGGAATCGCCGGGAAAGTGATTGGAGTGCCTCGCCTAAGCACGTACAGCAGCAGCAGCAGGTGGCAGGAAGATCTCTCCCACCTTCTCTCACAAACTCTCACCTTTTCTCTCTCCCAATCTAGGGATTTTTGCAAATTCGGATGGGAGAGAGGAGTGAGGGTTTCAACCCTTTTTATAAGCTTAAAAATGCCCGAAATAGGCTCGGAAACGAAGTTTACTTAGTGCATCTCCAATTCGGGGCTGTTTCGGTCCAAAAGATGCTTTCTGGTGGTCCCCTGACCGAATGCGATCGAACTTAAGCTCACGCGTACCAGATCTAGCACGTATTAAGTTTTCAGTCCGGCAGGGTGCGTAGATCGCACGTGGCGGACCAGTTTCAGTTCAGCGGTCACCGCACATAGATCAGGGCTGGAAGTCTCATGATAATAAATAGAAATTTTTCCTGATCCGAGGGTGTAATCTGGATGAATTATGACAGTCAGAATGCTTAATACTGACGTGTCAAGTCGTGTGCCAGATTTGAATTTGAAATTCCAATTCTATCCCTATTCGCACTCTCTTCGGTCCGGGCTCAATGAAATGGCCTGTGATTATCGGTTTGACTTGATTTTCGAAATGAGTGTCAAGTCCAGCTAGGCGGTTCTAACGGTCTAAGATAGGAGGTATCGGACTTTCGACGCGCGGTCTGGATCCAATACAAAATTTCAAAGTGGTCCAGAGAACAAACCTGCTTAGAGTTTGATCCGAGGTTATAGAGTATTATAGAGTCATACGTTCTACTCTATTTGGGACTTGTAGAACGTATTTAAAGTGATCAAGGACTGTTTCCCAGCTACTTCAGCGTTGCGCTAGCTAACTTATGCTTAGTTTCTAAAGGAATTAATCCTAAGTGGTTTCTTTTGCTATGGAATTGGGTTCTGAGCGATTTTTCAGGTGTTTTAATTAACCCACTGCCTAAGGACGTCAAATCCCAGATTGGCCAAAATCCGGGGTGTTACACACTGTTTCCTACAGTGTGGGCCACCTGAGTTGTGGATGGAGTTGAAATTTGGAGGGGACCCACTTCACAAAGGGACCCACCATATGAACAGGTTGGATGATAAACATACATCATGGTGGGGCCCTCATCTAGCGCCGTGGGACCCTGTCCACCCGCTCGCCCTCCCCTGCATAGAAGGCGCTGCCTGCGCCTCTGGCAGCAGCAACTACCTGCTCCTATATATGTATTTTTTTAGGGGGTTTCTGGGGTTTTTCCCCAGTAGGCCCATATCATATGAATCTAACCTATCCGTTGGGTCCCATAGCTTAATACAAGCCCAACAAGCCCAATATTGAATATATTTTGGTGATTAGAAATAAAGGGTGATTTTTCAACTGTAACCACCGCAGTTTCCTATGTTATGGTCCACCAGATGCTCAGATCAACTTCATTCTTTGGTTCAATGCCTAAAATGATCTAGGGAATGAGATGGATGGCGTGGATTAAGCCCATACATCAAGGTAGGGCCTACATGAATGGCCCACCCAAATGGCCTTAACCAAGGCTATAAAAAATGATATTTTCACCCTCACGTTCAGATAGTCTCTAGACTCTTTTTTTTTGTGGGCGTGTGGTAATCTTAAGGTGGGCCCTGCTTAAGTGGGCCACCTAATAAAAGATGGTGTGGATACAACCCGTATATAAAGTGGGGTCCATCCAAGTGGGCCACACCACCATATCATGATCTCATAAAAAAGAAATGAAATAGAGAGAGAGAGAGATATAGAGAGTGGGACACGCATGATGGAGGGACCTTGACACTATGGGCCCTCCATTGCAACCAATCATACATCAAATGAGTCCCATTACACATGGGTCCATTCAATCAAAATCCAACGGTGGAGATCCCTTCTCCATTAAAATAGACGGTCTAAATGACCCTATGTATACAAGAAAAAATAAACATCATGATGGGGTCCATGGAGAATGGCCCCATCATGGAATGATCATGATAATCAAAGTGGGTCATCGGTCACATCTTGGGGTCCCAAGTGAGATCCAAACCATTGATCGGTTGGCCTCACTTAGCCCATCTTAAAAAAAAGATGAAAACTACTCTATCAAAGCACCCAGTATTTGATCTTCTTTCTTCCTTGGCTTCCTTAGCTCCTTAGCTTCGATTCCAATGAAGGAGATGAGGTTTGGATGGTTGAGATGGGAGATCTTGGGATGGAAAGATGGGCCACACTTGTTGCTTGGAAGAGTTGGAGAGGCTTGGGACGTGTGAGGCTTTCTCTTGCTTATGAATGAGTTTGAAAATGAGAGAGAGAGACTTGTAAAGGGAGAGAGAGAGAGTGATGGGTGATGGAGTGATGGTTGTGGTGAGTGATGGGTGTGTAAGAGATTTTTTACTTTTGTGGTAAATGGTGTAAGAAAAGTATGAGCTTTATAAGAACTTTTTGACTTTTGGGGCTTTCTTGGGAAAGGGTGAAAGGTGATGTGTACTTGACATGTACTTGACCCTTGATGGGATTGATTGATGGATTGAGGTGACATGTTGTAGAAATTCTGTTACAACACGCAGCATTTTCCTCGCACCGAACGCTGACCCACATCTCTCGACCAGGGTATTGCCTCGGTGCATGAGTCGCGGCATCGGAACCCCGGCGACAACGTGGTCGCTATGGTAAAGGTCTTGGGTTTAGTTGACTCGGGTTGACGGTGTGTGAATCAGGGTCGTGTGCAAATATGTCACGCCCCAAACTCAGAAATCGGGCTTACAAAATTCCCGATCACCGAATCCGGCACCGACAGCCTCCGTAGAACCCCATTCTCAGCTCCTAACTCCCTTTCGCTAGGTTCCGATCCTGGGATGCCACGAGGAGGATTTTCAATGTCAGTTTTATTCGTAATAAGCATAACCAAAGGCATAACCCACAAACAACAACCAAGAACTCCATTACATTTCCACTATGATCAAAAACTTTACAAGTGCAATGAGCATAAAGGGAAATACAATGGTAAAGAACAAAAACTCCAAAACGATCAGCAACGTGCTCCTGCCTCAGCGCTGCTACGATCCAACGTCACCTGCACGCAACGGTCGTGCATAAGCTTACAGAAAGCTTAGAAGGTGGTGGAAGTGTGTGCGTAAGGTAGTAATATGAACATGCAATGTCGGAGTAAAGTGGAATATGCAGATGGATCTATAATATCATGAGCCATACCAAGGCTTATGCGATGCAAGACATGAATGGTATCGGCCATCCCAAGGCCATGCGATGTGCAATGTAACTCAAGCATATAGATCCTCATCTATGTTCACACATCAATACAGCTCAAATATGGGATATCACCAGGGTCTAGTACACTCTAAACCAGATTGCCGCCACATCGCGCGTAATAAGGTAAGTGGAAGAGACCTCACTATCCGTCTACTAATATCGAGCGCGACTCGTCGATAGCGGACCCATTCCTCGAGCTGGTCAAACTCAGCCTAGCATTGCCCCCTACTATCAGGCGGGTAAGGCCGCACCCCCTTCCAACCGACCACGACACAGTGGAGAGCATAATCGTCTGGTAATCGGCACTCAATGCTCATCTACCCACTCGGTCTACACGTTTGAGCAACCTCTTAGTACCATAAGGGTTTAGGGACTTTCACCCAGGGATATCAATAGCACCCCAGGTAGAACCTGATTTTCAGTATCCAATCCTGCCAACCACGATGCATCTGTGGAGGCTACGGCCCTGATGTCGCTAGGGCGTACAATACCCATGTCACACAAATGCGAAATGCATGATTCACGCTATCCAGTCATGCAACAAATCCTGCGCATATCGTGCGCTCATGTAGGACAACTCTGCCTAACTAGGAGCCCATAAACAACCTGCCCGAAGGCAAATGCTATGATCAGACAATTCTCACGTCAAGCATACATATGATGCGTATGATCATGAGTCATGGAACTGTACTAAACATGTTATAATAAAATGAACTATCTTACAATGCAGATGGACCTGGATGGCCTATACACAATAAGTACGGGCCTAACAATGGGCCCTAAGGAGAGTCGTAATGTGGACATCCAACCAGCATTACACTCGCAATGTGGACGTCAAACCAACATTACTCTCAAGGCACAATCTTTGTAAACATTGCTAGTTAGTCTGTATGGGGATTACACATTGCAATGGACCGTAGGTTCCTCCCATTAGGCCTTACATGTATATCAAATGGGCCATAGCTTATGGGCCTTTTTTTTATCAGATGGGCCACATAAATGGGTCACACCAATGGGTCTTATGTGCATGGCAATGGGTCAAAACCCGTGGGCCTTGGATTTCATCAAATGAGCTTAACTCATGGATCGAATGGGTCACACCAATTGAACCCCATATGTACGCCAAATGGGCCTTAACCCTTAGGCCTTGCATGCATATCAAAGTGGGCCTAAACCCCTAGGCCTTACATATACCAAATGGGTCCACTTCCATGGGCTTTAAAAATGCATCAAATGGGTCCAATTTCATGGGCCTTGAAGTACATCAAATGGGCCTAGTCCCATGGACTTGAAACATATCAAATGGGCCTAAGTTCTTAGGCCTTAAATGAATCAAATGGGCCTAGCCCATAAGCATTTCATAAATCAAATGGGCCTGGTCCATAGGCCTGTTACAACTCAAATGGACCTAACCCATATGTGAGTGGCCCACCCAACCAATAGCTCCTGCCTTAAAATTATCCCATCAAGTGGATGGACGGTCTGGATGCATCACATGCATCATGGTGGGTCCCACTATCCAGTGGACAGTGCGGATGGAGCACATACATCACACAGGGCCCCACCGTCTGCTGGACGGTGGAGGCAGCACGTACATAAGGTGGGTGCCAACGTGGTGGGTACCACCGTCCGCCTGGACGGTGGTCATAAAATACGTACATCATTGTGGGTCCCATGTGGGGCCCACCGAATTGCTTGGATGCCATCCAGTCCGTTCATAAGGTCCCTCGGGCCTGGATGAAGGGTGTAACACCCTGAAAATCGGGGGTCGTGTATAAACTCAACTCCCGAGTTCCAGACCGTCACTTATGCAACAAAGATGGTTATGATTCAATGTTGTCTGATTTAAAGCATTCACATGAGTAAAAGTATACCAAAACTGCAATTCATACTTCAGATCCAGTGATAAAAGCAAGCGGAAGACTAAACAAGATATATATCACTGTATGGAAAAACAAAGTAATCTCAACTGTCTCCAAAGTATGACTACATCTCTGAGTCTCATATACATGTACATAACAAAAGAATAATGTTCAAAAAGGAAAGTCCCACTGATATCCCCTCGATCCAGGTCACCTACGGGAAGCCGTCATGATACTGCATATACGAGAACTCATCCTGGTCCTCGTCATCATCTAGCTCCACCTCCTGGATCTCATCGTCACCTGCAACTACAACAGGGTCTGGTGGGTGTTGCAAACACCATCCCGTAACGTGGGAATGAGTGATCAACTCAGTGGAATCATAGAGCAAAGATTAGCATGTTCACAATTCAATCACGCGATAATAGTAAAGCAGTAAATCAGACAAGTCCTAAAACTGTTGTTAATGCAAGATGATATGACGTGATGTATGCCCTCACCGACGATCACCCTCATACGGCAACATCTTACGACCGCGGCATGCCACACTCCCTAGAGTGCTCCACATCTTCCAGGCACATGCAATGCTATGGTGATATGATTACCAAGTTATTATTAGTCCATTCAAACAGCAGGATTGGGAAACTAAGGTACCTCCCTTGTATCAATCCCAACACGGATCCTGTCTAGGGTCGTCACTCCTAGTAATCTCATACGATGTACGTTTCGTAGGTCGCTGCAAGGGCTGCCAGGGCTGTTGCTCGCACTCGTTGCACCGCTCCCCCATCACCTTATCAATACAGGCCTACTGTACTCTACTGCACGGAAGGGTCGTCGCCTCCCGTGAACTCAGAATACGCTCGCGGTCACTACAAAGGGCTCGTCGCCTGATCAGTGTAGGCCGACAGCTAGAATATAGTGTCCCATACCACCATAATCTGCTCACGAGTCAAGGTGCTCATTGGTCACTACGGGGAGGTTTGTGGCCCCAGCGTAGGCCGACAGCTCGACCACGGCGTCCCATACCACCATGCCCGGCTCATGAGTCTTCGTGGATCAAGGTACCACGGTTAATAGGGTTTACAATGGTAAGTTCAGTACCCTAGGTTCAAGCAGTTATGATACATACATGGTGAACAAACATCGGCCAGTCGGGTTACTTGACGGGCTCGACTAGCGCGATCGCATATCGAATTGAACGACATGAAGTGCGTAAAACACTTCGCGTGGCCTAACCACTGCCGCCAACTCTCAACACGAATCACATTCATCTACGCGTCGTTCGTGGCTATGACCAGTCAGCCACGAAATCGCTCGGTTACCGACTGCCTGGACTAAGTCAAGTCCCACACATCTATGGAATTACTATACAAGGTATTGGAATTGAAATACGTCATGTGAGCATGTTAACACATGTTATAACTTTCAACTTAAGCAAATCTTCAAGGCATACTTCCCATGCATATTCAACTTAAGCAAATCCTCAAGCACATACATTCAATGCATGTAATGAAATCATGCATTTTATCAACATGTAGAAAATCATCTAGGTCAGCATAATAGTTGAAAAATCAATCACAAACTATCATATAACATCATTTAATCCAATACATACTAATACAAGCATTTATACAAACACATGCACTACACACTTAGGTCTACATATAGCATGTCGACCCAAAGTGTGCAATTAGGCGAATCTCTTCGCCAAACTAATTATGCACGCATTCCTAACTTCCTAATACGACAACAAACCATGTCAATCACATCAGCAAAATATGAATGCAAACAGTACTTCCTACAAATGACTAAAATGCCCTAAATCTCATATTCTTCGTTAGCTTACGAAACGGGAAACGGAGAGCATTTTGTACATGTCAAACGGCGATGCCGTCAAGAATCTACTATTAAACGACATTGAAAGCATTGGGAACCGTCAATCAAAGCGTCTAAAATCCTCACCTAGTGTCTTGTAGACTCGGGAATTGAAGCGGAGTGTATATGCTTCGTCTACGGCGAGTAAGGAGCCTAATACATAAGATCCATAAGCCACATCGCCATGGAAACAAGAAAAACTCAAATCACCAACTATTTAGGGTTTTTACTTACCTAGGATTGCGGTGGAATCGCCGGGAAAGCGGTAGAGGAGTGTCGCTTAAGCATGTGCAACACGTAGCACAAGTGGCGGGAAGAACTCTCCCACTCTCTCACAATCTCTCACTCTTTTTCTCTCTCCCAAGCTAGGGCTTCTCTCAAATTCGGATGGGAGAGAGGAGTGGGGGTTTCAACCCCTTTTATAGCCTAAAACATTCCCAAAATAGGCTTGGGAACAATGTTTACTTGGTGCCTAACCAAATCGGGGCCGTTTCGGTCCAAAAGGGCACTTCTGGAGGTCCCCAGGCCAGATGCGGTCGGACTTAAGCTCATGCATACTAGATCTAGCATACATCCAGTTTTCAGACCGGTTGGGTTCCCAGATCGCACGTGGCGGCCCAGTTTCAGTTTAACGGTCACCGCACCAAGATCAGGCCTATAAGTCCCGTGATATATAATAGATATTTTTCCTGATCCAAGGGTGTAATTTGGCTGTATTCTGACGGTCAGAATGCTTAATACTGATGCGTCAAATTTGTGTGCCAGATTTGAATTTGAAATTCCAACTATGTCCCTATTCACACTCTCTTCGGTCCGGGCTCAATGAAATAGCCTGTGATCATCGGTTTGACTTGATTTTTGGAATGAGTGTCAAGCCCAGCTAGACGGTCCTAACGGTCTAAGATAGGAGGTATCGGACTTTCAACGTGCGGTCTAGATCCAATACAAAGATTCAAAGTGGTCCAGAGAACAAACCGGCTTAGAGTTTGATCCGAGGCTTTAGAGCATTATAGCACCCTTAGTTCCACTCGCTTCGGGCCTTGTAGAACGTATTTAAAGTGATCAGGGACCATTTCCCAGCTATTCTAACGTTGCACTAGCTAACCTAGTCAAATTTTCCAAAGGAATGAATTCTACGCAAATTCGGGTCGAGTTGGTACTCGAGCCCAAGGATGGATTTTTCACGGGCGTTACAATCTACCCCCCTTAACAAATAATTTCGTCCTCGAAATTTTGTACCTTTTCGTACTCCTCGAGAAGCTGTGGGTAGTTCTTTCTGATCTCGGCTTCTGTCTCCCAAGTAGCCTCCTCCTCAGTATGATGCGTCCATAGTACCTTCACAAGGGGAATCACCTTGCTACGCAGTACCTGCTCCTTCCGGTCTAAGATGCGTGTCGGTCGCAGGATATAAGTAACATCCTCTCCTAACTGCACCTGCTCCCATCTGATGATATGAGAAGGATCAGCAACGTACTTCTTCAGCATAGAAACATGAAATACGTTGTGGACGCTCGCGAGGGGCGTGGGTAAAGCCAATCGGTAAGCCACTGCTCCCACACGATCGAGGATCTGAAATGGACCAATGTATCGCGGTGCCAGCTTCCCCTTCTTTCCGAACCGAAGGACTCCCTTCATAGGGGAAACTCGCAAAAACACATGATCCCCGACTGTGAACTCTAGTGGTCTCCGTCTCGTATCGGCGTAGCTCTTCTGTCTGCTCTGCGCTGTAAGAAGCCGACGTCGAATAATATCAATCTTCTCTGACGTCGCCTGCACCAACTCTGGGCCAATCAAGCTGCGCTCACCGACCTCTAACCAGCAATGCGGTGCGCGACAAGGTCGCCCATACAGCGCCTCATAAGGTGCCATGCCGATACTCGCCTGGAAGCTATTGTTGTATGCAAACTCCGCATATGCAAGACAGTCATCCCAACTGTCCTTGAAGTCCAATGCGCAAGCTCGCAACATGTCCTCCAGGATCTGGTTCACTCGCTCTGTCTGTCCGTCCGTCTGTGGGTGGAAGGCAGTACTGAACTTCAACTTCACACCCATAGCCTCCTGAATGCGAGTCCAGAAAATAGAAGTGAACCGCGTGTCTCTGTCCGACACGATCTCCAACGGAACTCCATGCAGACGACGATCTCTCTAATATACAATCTAGCCAGCTCGTCTGCAGAGTTCGTAACTCTGATCGGTAGGAAGTGCGCCGACTTCGTCAATCGGTCGACGATCACCCAAATAGAATCATGCCCCTTCCTCGTCTTCGGCAACCCAGAAATGAAGTCCATGGAAATGAAATCCCACTTCCACTCTGCAATCGGCATAGGCTGCAAAAGTCCAGGTGGTCGGCGATGCTCTGCCTTCACCTGTTGACAAGTGAGACAACGGGACACGAACTCCGCAATGTGGGTCTTCATACCTTCCCACCAGTACGTCCTCTTCACGTCACGATACATCTTCGTGCTGCCAGGATGCATCGCGAGTCTAGTAGAATGCGCAGCCTCGAGAATCTCTCGTCTCAAGTCAGGGACATCAGGAACGCATAGGCGGCCACGGTAACGTAAACCCCCATCCATGCCAACTCGCCAGTCGGCGTCATCATCATCACTGGCCTGCTCTCGAAGCTCAGTAAGATGCGCGTCGTCCCTCTGCGCCTCGATGACACGGTCATCGATCGGAGATCGCACCTGAACATGTGCGATGAACTCAAATGGCTCCTCTACGGTGAGTTTCTGCTCAAAGTCTCGCAAAAACTCAACCATATCCCACTCGGCAACCATCAGCGGAGCCACAAACTCTATCGCCTTCTTGCGGCTCAACGCATCAGCCACAAGGTTCGCCTTCCCAGGATGGTAAGAGACTTCAAACTTGAAGTCCTTCAGCGTCTCCATCCATCGCCGCTGCCTCATATTCAAGTCCCGCTGTGTGAATATGTACTTGAGGCTCTTGTGGTCGCAAAAGAGCTCGAACTCCTCTCCATAGAGGTAATGTCTCCAGAGCCTCAGTGCGAATATCACGGCTGCCAACTCCAGGTCGTGTGTAGGGTAATTCTCCTCGTGCTTCCTTAATTGTCTCGAGGCATACGAAATTACCCTGTCCCTCTGCATAAGGACACAACCCAAACCAACGCTAGACGCGTCAGTGTATATAGTGTATTTAACCCCTTGCTCTGGCAATACTAGCACAGGGGCGGAAGTAAGTCTGTCCTTCAGCTCCTGAAAGGCTGACTCCGCCTTATCATTCCAGGCGAACTTCACGTCCTTCCGTGTCAACTGAGATAAGGGTCTCGCGATCTTCGAGAAATCCTGAATGAAGCGCCGATAGTAGCCAGCGAGACCCAAGAAACTCCTCACCTCAGTGACAGAACCAAGCTGCTCCCAGTCCTGCACCGCAGCTACCTTAGACAGGTCAACTGCCATGCCATCCTTGGACACCACGTGTCCCAGAAACTTCACCTCCTGCTTCCAGAAGTCGCACTTCTTATACTGTGCGAACAACTGATGCTGTCTGAGCGTATCAAGGACCAAACGCAAGTGCTCCTCATGCTCCTCTCGACTCCTAGAGTATACCAAAATGTCGTCGATGAAGACAACGACGAATCGATAGAGGAAAGGCCGTAGTACCCGGTTCATCAGATCCATGAACACGGCCGGTGCGTTCGTGAGACCGAACGACATCACAAGGAACTCGTAATGACCAAAACTGGTCCTGAACGCTGTCTTCTGCACGTCCTCATCTCTGACGCGCAGCTGATGATATCCTGACTGAAGATCAATCTTCGAGAAGTACTGCGCTCCTCTCAACTGATCAAATAAGTCATCGATCCTGGGCAAAGGGTACTTGTTCTTCACTGTGAGTTGGTTCAGCCTGCGATAATCAATACACAATCGTAGCGAACCATCCTTCTTCTTCACGAACAAGACCGGTGCTCCCCAAGGAGATACGCTAGGCCGTATAAGGCCAAGCTCTAGTAGACCATCAATCTGCGTCCTCAACTCCTCCATCTCACATGGTGCCATGCGATACGTCGGCAGTGAGACGGGTGTAGAACCAGGAATCAGATCGATAGTGAAATCGATCTCACGTCTGGGCGGCAAACCAGGGATCTTCCTGAATAGATCCCCGAACTCAGAAACAACTGGCGTCTGCTCAAGTACCTGGGCACCAGCGTCGTGCAACAGGGTGGCGTAGCTAAGAATGCGGAAAGGAAGATTTACCCGCACTGAAAATGTGAAAGGCGTGCCCTCAGGCTCGTACACCGTCACCATACGAGCCTCGCAGTCAATCTCGGCTCTCGCTGCAGTCAACCAGTCCATGCCAAGAATGACGTCGAGATATACGAGCGAGGGATCGACGACCAAATCAAGAGTCATCGTCCTGCCTCCCAGATCAAGTAAACAACCCTCACACATCTGGGTGACATCCGAATAATCTCCATGAGCTGCAAGGACTCGCACGCTATCCATAGTGATAGTCTGCAACCCAAGACGTCTGACTACGGCACGCGATATCAAGGAAATCGTGGAACCAGTGTCCACCATGACAAGAACGGGAGTACCTCCGATATGGCCCGTGACCTCGAAGGCTGAATGCTGGAAAGTCGGCGTCGTAGCTGCCTCAGCGGTCAGTGCATGAACTCGAGCCTGCTGTGGCCGGTTCGGCCGCTGTGTCAAGGGCCGTGGGGGCTGTCGAATCTGCGATACTGTGGGTCTGAAAGAGGACTGCGCAGGAGCTGACCGTATAGGCGGTGCTGATATCGCCTGTGGACGTACACGATCAATCTTCTGCGGCGGCGAGAACCCACTGTCCCGCATCCTCGCAAAGCAACTCGGCGCTAGGTGGCCCGTCCTCCCACAGTATGTGCATGATAGATCAGGGCGCCGAAACGGTCCTACTGGCGCCGTGGTCCTGGTAGGAGGATCAATGCGAGGCCTCTTGCCCGCGAAGGGCCTATCTGGCAACTCCGGTCGCGGCCTAGAAGTAGTCGGGCCTCGTGATCGCGCAAGTCGATCCACGTCCTGCTCTGCCCGCATGGACATGTGAACCAACTCCGCATAGGAGGAGAAACTGATGCAGCACATCTTCGACCGAATATCCGGTCGCAAGCCCTCCAAAAAGCGCCGTATGCGCATCTGCTCATCAGCTAAAATCGTCAGGACGTACCTGCCCAACTCTGTGAACCGATGCTCATACTCGGTGACCGTCATCGCTGCCTGCCTGAGACGGAGAAACTCATTCTCCCTCTCGTGTCTGTAGGTCTGAGGATAATACTTCTCATGGAAGCGAAACTCGAATGCTGCCCATGTCCACACGAAGTCTGCGGTAACAGTCCGCAATACACTATCCCACCACATACTGGCCTCTCTCTCAAACTGGAAGGTAGCCAGCTCTACCTGCTCTGCCTCAGTACAGTGCAACATGCGCAGAATCTTCGACACTCGGTCGAGCCAAAACTCAGCCTCCTCGGGTCTGTGAGAACCCGTGAAGGTAGGAGGCCGCAAGCGCTGAAATCGCTCCAGAAGGCCCCGTGTGTCGGCAGGGTTCCCCGCAGGGAAAGCAGGCTGCGCAGGAAGTGCTATGCCCTCATCCTGGGCGTAAGTATAGGCATCCTCAGCTGGATGCGCAGGTGGTGCAGGCGGAGTAGATGCAGTCGCACCCCCACCCTGGGCTAAAGTCCCGACTATAGTAGTCAATAGCTGCTGCTGCTGTAGCATCATAGCCATCATCTGCTCGAATCTATCAGGTGGTGGAGCAGGCTGTGGCGGATGAGGTGCGGAAGTAGATGCGCGCTGTGGCTCTCTAACTGATGGTGTAAATGGCGGTGGTCCATCTGTAGGACCAGTAGCAGGCTGAGACGATCGAACAGTCTCAGGAATCGGGCCCACAGCAGGGTCCGGACGAGTACCAGACTGAGAAGGAGCCTGATCCATCTGCTCTAACAATGAAAGCCGAACCGCGCTCCTCGTAGTCTTAGGTGGCATTCCCTATATTCAAAATAGGGCGCAACCTTGTCAGTCTCAATTGCACAAATACACCACAATCATTCACTAAAGAGTCAAGGCATTCCATGCACTTCAATTAATCAAAATTGTCACAATACAAGGGATATATCCTTACAAGCATCATGACTAGAATGACATGGAAATTAAGACAGTTAAGCAACAGCGACAAAAGCAAAGCACTAGCCCTAATAGGCTTTACACACATGAAACAGAAAATAGCTAACTACTCATAACAACATCAAAGATCGCGTTGCTAGTCGGAGTCTGGCGACGGAGGAGGAGCACCCTTATCCTGTAAGCAACACAGGATTGCCTTCAAGGTGCGAGTCACCTTGCCAAATTTCTTCTTCGTAACGGCCTTGGCATCAGCGACCTCTGCTCGAAGTTCTTGGACTTCCCTTCGCAAAGCGGTCTGACTCTCCTCCATCCGGGCAATGCGATCGTCAATAGTAGTCTGCGCAGAAGGAGGAGGACTCTCATCAGTATCCTGAGCCTCCTCTTCTGCTTCTTCCTGAGTCTCTTCCTGAACTTCTGCACTAGGTTCTCCTTCGCTTTGATCTTCCTCTTCATCAAAGTCGTCCCCACTATCCCTTTCAAGTTGATTTTCACGATATTGCGACCCAATCTTCATCTTAACCATCGTCGACTCATCGATGGTGTGAATCGATACCGGCAACTCGGGTCCAAGTCTATAGGCAAACTCAAGCGCAATTCTGCAAATGAGTCGGCCAAAGGGAAGGGATTCGGATGTTCTTCTCGACCTGGCTATGAGAACTATCTGCCGTAAGATGAAAGTGGCCATACATACGTTCTCTCCCTGAGCCACCAGAAATAAGAAATCGACCATAAGACGTGTACATTCAATGCGGTTCGTCGACCTAGGATAAACATTGAACGTGCAGATGTGATGCAGCAGACGCAAATCCTCAGACATGTACGTCGCCTTGAGGCTATTATTAGGCTGCCATGGAACCAACTTACCGCACAGAAACCTGGTGCGGCGATCTCGTTCACGTCTAGTCCTCAAATTTTTCTCACTTGGATGTACATCACCTAGAGGCACGTTGAGAAGTCGCGCAACCAACTGGACGTCGATCGTAGCCATCCGATCTCTACCAAAAGGGATTTTAAACTGCAAGGGCTCCAAGGTAGGACTCTGGATGCTAGCATAGAAGGCACGAACAGTGCTCACATTAGCACGAGCGCGAGCTTCAAAGATCGGTCCCCAGTGCGCAGCTTCAATGCGTTCGAACAACAGATATTCGCCGAACAATCGCCCATCTACGTCCGCCTCAAATAACACTCTACGATCAGTGTATTCACCATGAGGCATCTCTGATAGGATGGTTCGTCCAAGGTGTGCATGGGGATCCAAATCCCGCTTCGTACGGCACTCCAGGACTGCAGCTGGACCTGCGGCGGCGCTTGAACTTGCGGCACCACCCCGCGGTCTTCTCGATCGAGCAGGGCGGCTCGGCCCAGCCTCGTCTGTTGCAGTTTTCCTCTTACCCATCAAAGACAGGATGGATGAGAGTGACAAAAGACCCAAAATAGCTTCCACGAAAGCCATGGAAAACGCCGAAAATGCGGAGAAATGGCTGCCCAATCTGACAAAAGGAAATCTAGGCGTCGTAGAGGGATGCTTCAAGCTTCCCAAGGCTGTAGTTTCAGGGAAAAATAAGAACAAAAAGATGGAATGGAGCTGCTCACGATTTCGATACTATTTGGGGGATTTTGGAGCTCCAAATGGGAAAATCTTCAAGGAAAGGGGCTGCCAACACCCAATAATCATTGGGTGGTGGTCGGTTTTGGCCAAGGAAGGGATTAGGATGGGTTTGGGTCGCCGGGATTTGGAATGGAGCGCTGAAAATCGAAGATAGGGCATGCAAGGGGGCTGTTTGTGAAGGAGAGGGGTGTTTTAGGGGTTTTCGTGGGATGGGAGGTACCTAGGGGTGTTGTGGGAGACATATAAGTGGGTGCGCCCAAAGGGCAGCACCGTCCGAGGTGGCCGGCCGGCGATGCATCGCCCGGCCGGCGATGGCATCGCCGGCCAACCTCCAGGTTGGCCAGCGGGACCCCATGGGTCTGGTCCCCCATGGTCCCAGGGTCCCAAAAAGTCTAGTCCCACCCCTTAGTTCATAGTATTTTGGTCCCTATGGGCCCAAACATGTTTTTGGGGCTTTCCGGGTCCACATCGCAATCCCGAATACCAAACCATATGATGCAGCATATGAATTTGGGGTAGAAGGATCCAGTACATCTTTCTAGCTCCTTAGTTGCTAAAGAAAGTGAAGTTAGAATGGCCTTATGGCCATTTTTCATGAAATTTTACTATTCACTGTAAAATTTGGTGAATGTACTAATTTGTGTTATTTTCACATTAGGTTTGATGCCTAACATGAAATGGATAAGAAAGAACTGAAGGTTGAAGTGTTTAGAGAAGGAATTTTGAGAATTTTTGGCAAAACGGGGTTTTTAAGCCCTGGCGATTGATTACTAGAGTCGTGGTCATTCCACGGCCCATGGATTCACTTTTACGGTTTAAAACCGCTCATAGGACGTCTCCACCCGACTTCCTACAGCTTAAAAGTGATTCGGGTTGCTTAACGCGACCCGAGATACGTTACAGACTCGATCTTGCGATCGATCCTTATAAACTTCGCCTATCGGCGAATCTGTGATCCTAGAAGTGTTTCTAGACCCTTCTCGCACCCACCTAAGTCAAAGGAAGCGACAACGTACGTCGCAAGACCATAACCCAGGCCCAGTATACTCTCATTCATGCTCTGATACCAACTTGTAACACCCTGAAAATCGGGGGTCGTGTATAAACTCAACTCCCGAGTTCCAGACCGTCACTTATGCAACAAAGATGGTTATGATTCAATGTTGTCTGATTTAAAGCATTCACATGAGTAAAAGTATACCAAAACTGCAATTCATACTTCAGATCCAGTGATAAAAGCAAGCGGAAGACTAAACAAGATATATATCACTGTATGGAAAAACAAAGTAATCTCAACTGTCTCCAAAGTATGACTACATCTCTGAGTCTCATATACATGTACATAACAAAAGAATAATGTTCAAAAAGGAAAGTCCCACTGATATCCCCTCGATCCAGGTCACCTACGGGAAGCCGTCATGATACTGCATATACGAGAACTCATCCTGGTCCTCGTCATCATCTAGCTCCACCTCCTGGATCTCATCGTCACCTGCAACTACAACAGGGTCTGGTGGGTGTTGCAAACACCATCCCGTAACGTGGGAATGAGTGATCAACTCAGTGGAATCATAGAGCAAAGATTAGCATGTTCACAATTCAATCACGCGATAATAGTAAAGCAGTAAATCAGACAAGTCCTAAAACTGTTGTTAATGCAAGATGATATGACGTGATGTATGCCCTCACCGACGATCACCCTCATACGGCAACATCTTACGACCGCGGCATGCCACACTCCCTAGAGTGCTCCACATCTTCCAGGCACATGCAATGCTATGGTGATATGATTACCAAGTTATTATTAGTCCATTCAAACAGCAGGATTGGGAAACTAAGGTACCTCCCTTGTATCAATCCCAACACGGATCCTGTCTAGGGTCGTCACTCCTAGTAATCTCATACGATGTACGTTTCGTAGGTCGCTGCAAGGGCTGCCAGGGCTGTTGCTCGCACTCGTTGCACCGCTCCCCCATCACCTTATCAATACAGGCCTACTGTACTCTACTGCACGGAAGGGTCGTCGCCTCCCGTGAACTCAGAATACGCTCGCGGTCACTACAAAGGGCTCGTCGCCTGATCAGTGTAGGCCGACAGCTAGAATATAGTGTCCCATACCACCATAATCTGCTCACGAGTCAAGGTGCTCATTGGTCACTACGGGGAGGTTTGTGGCCCCAGCGTAGGCCGACAGCTCGACCACGGCGTCCCATACCACCATGCCCGGCTCATGAGTCTTCGTGGATCAAGGTACCACGGTTAATAGGGTTTACAATGGTAAGTTCAGTACCCTAGGTTCAAGCAGTTATGATACATACATGGTGAACAAACATCGGCCAGTCGGGTTACTTGACGGGCTCGACTAGCGCGATCGCATATCGAATTGAACGACATGAAGTGCGTAAAACACTTCGCGTGGCCTAACCACTGCCGCCAACTCTCAACACGAATCACATTCATCTACGCGTCGTTCGTGGCTATGACCAGTCAGCCACGAAATCGCTCGGTTACCGACTGCCTGGACTAAGTCAAGTCCCACACATCTATGGAATTACTATACAAGGTATTGGAATTGAAATACGTCATGTGAGCATGTTAACACATGTTATAACTTTCAACTTAAGCAAATCTTCAAGGCATACTTCCCATGCATATTCAACTTAAGCAAATCCTCAAGCACATACATTCAATGCATGTAATGAAATCATGCATTTTATCAACATGTAGAAAATCATCTAGGTCAGCATAATAGTTGAAAAATCAATCACAAACTATCATATAACATCATTTAATCCAATACATACTAATACAAGCATTTATACAAACACATGCACTACACACTTAGGTCTACATATAGCATGTCGACCCAAAGTGTGCAATTAGGCGAATCTCTTCGCCAAACTAATTATGCACGCATTCCTAACTTCCTAATACGACAACAAACCATGTCAATCACATCAGCAAAATATGAATGCAAACAGTACTTCCTACAAATGACTAAAATGCCCTAAATCTCATATTCTTCGTTAGCTTACGAAACGGGAAACGGAGAGCATTTTGTACATGTCAAACGGCGATGCCGTCAAGAATCTACTATTAAACGACATTGAAAGCATTGGGAACCGTCAATCAAAGCGTCTAAAATCCTCACCTAGTGTCTTGTAGACTCGGGAATTGAAGCGGAGTGTATATGCTTCGTCTACGGCGAGTAAGGAGCCTAATACATAAGATCCATAAGCCACATCGCCATGGAAACAAGAAAAACTCAAATCACCAACTATTTAGGGTTTTTACTTACCTAGGATTGCGGTGGAATCGCCGGGAAAGCGGTAGAGGAGTGTCGCTTAAGCATGTGCAACACGTAGCACAAGTGGCGGGAAGAACTCTCCCACTCTCTCACAATCTCTCACTCTTTTTCTCTCTCCCAAGCTAGGGCTTCTCTCAAATTCGGATGGGAGAGAGGAGTGGGGGTTTCAACCCCTTTTATAGCCTAAAACATTCCCAAAATAGGCTTGGGAACAATGTTTACTTGGTGCCTAACCAAATCGGGGCCGTTTCGGTCCAAAAGGGCACTTCTGGAGGTCCCCAGGCCAGATGCGGTCGGACTTAAGCTCATGCATACTAGATCTAGCATACATCCAGTTTTCAGACCGGTTGGGTTCCCAGATCGCACGTGGCGGCCCAGTTTCAGTTTAACGGTCACCGCACCAAGATCAGGCCTATAAGTCCCGTGATATATAATAGATATTTTTCCTGATCCAAGGGTGTAATTTGGCTGTATTCTGACGGTCAGAATGCTTAATACTGATGCGTCAAATTTGTGTGCCAGATTTGAATTTGAAATTCCAACTATGTCCCTATTCACACTCTCTTCGGTCCGGGCTCAATGAAATAGCCTGTGATCATCGGTTTGACTTGATTTTTGGAATGAGTGTCAAGCCCAGCTAGACGGTCCTAACGGTCTAAGATAGGAGGTATCGGACTTTCAACGTGCGGTCTAGATCCAATACAAAGATTCAAAGTGGTCCAGAGAACAAACCGGCTTAGAGTTTGATCCGAGGCTTTAGAGCATTATAGCACCCTTAGTTCCACTCGCTTCGGGCCTTGTAGAACGTATTTAAAGTGATCAGGGACCATTTCCCAGCTATTCTAACGTTGCACTAGCTAACCTAGTCAAATTTTCCAAAGGAATGAATTCTACGCAAATTCGGGTCGAGTTGGTACTCGAGCCCAAGGATGGATTTTTCACGGGCGTTACAAAGGGACAACATAAATTTCAGCTTGATTCAAAACTTCTGTGGGCCCCAAGAAAATTTTCAATGACAGACATTCAGTTCCACTGTTTCCTGTGGTGTGGGCCACCCGAGTGCTGGATCGCGCCAAAATTTGGAGGGGGCCCACATGAGGATGGGACCCACCTTGTGATCAGATTGGATGACAAACAAACATTACGGTGGGGCCCACATGCAGGGCCGTGGGCCCCTGTGTCCGTCCCCCCCCCGGCTGGCCGTGCAGGCGCTGCCAGCGCCACTGACGCAAGCAGCAATTGTTGCCTCATTTTCTCTCTCCTTAATTTCATTTTTTTGCCAAAAATCATGCGTGGGGCCCGCTACCTAGAAATCCACTCCAGCCATAGTGTTCTACAGCTTGCAACAGACAAAAAGAGTCCAAAGTTCAAATTTTTTTTATGATTAGAAAATGAAAAAAAATCAAAAAAGGATCCTTGAATGGTAATGATGCGTTCTTCGATACCATGGCCCACCAGGTCTTCCAATCAGACCCAAACCTCTACCCAACGGCTAAAACGCTGTAGGTAAGAGGATGGACAGCTTGGATTGCTTAAATACATCACGGTGGGGCCTAAGCACGTGGACCACCAAAAGCCTTTCTTTTCTTCATTCCCTTTCTTCTTTCTTTTGAAACGTCCAGCGTCCCAGACGCTGGACGGTTTTATATATATATATTTTTTTTGAGAGTGGTGGGCCCTGATGGAGTGGGCCACCACTGATGGGTGACATGGGTACAACGTCTAAGGTGGGCCCCACTTGAATAAAATAAATACCTCAAGGTGGGATCCATTCAAGTGGGCCACACAATCCTATTGCATAAAAATAAAATAAAATAAAATAAAATAAAATAAAGGAAATAAAAGAGGGAGAGACACGGAGAGTGGGACACGCCTTGTGATGGAGGGCTCCACCACTATGAGCCCTTCCTTAAATGAAATCATACAATAAACGGATCCCTTTGAACGTGGGACCATCGAAAATGTAAATCAATGGTGGAGATCCATTCCCCACCGATATGGACGGTCTAGATGACCTCCCTTAAAGAAATAAACATCATGATGGGGTCCATGGAGAATGGCCCCATCATGGAATGATCATGATGATCCAAGTGGTCCATCGGCCACATCTTAGGGTCCCAAGTGAGATCCTCACCATGGATCGGTGGGCCTCACTTGGCCCATCATAAAACAAAGAGAAACTACCCTATAGAGGCACCCACCGTCAGATCTTCTTGCTCCTGGGGGTTCCTTGGCACCTCAGCTTCAACTTCAATGGATGAGATGAAGAATGGAGGGTTGAGATGAGAGATCTTTGGATGAAGAGGTGGGCCACTTGGAGTTTAGGGATTCTTGGAAAATTCCATACGTATGGGCTCTTTTGCTTGGAGATTTTTGAAATGAGAAAGAGAGAAAGAGAGAGAGTGATGTAGAGAGAGATGGATGGATGGATGAATGATGGTTGTGTAAGAAAGTATTGACTTTTGAGGCTTTTGTGTAAGAGAGGTATGGGAGGTGTAAGAAAAGCTTGACTTTTGTGGCTTTTTGTGTAAGAGAGGTATGGGTTTGGGAGACTTTTGTGGTTGCTTAGGAAAAGGGAATAAAGTGATGTGTACTTGACATGTGATGGATTGATGGGTTGATTGATTGATGGGATTGATGTGATTGATGTGACACATCGTAGAGATTCCCTTGGTTTTCCCAACGTGCGGCGTTTTCTCGCACCGAACATTAGCCCACAACTCTTGACCAGGGTATCGCCTTGGCGTGCGAGTCGCGGTATCGAAACCGCGGCGATGGTGCGGTCGCTATGGTATTGGTCTCAGGTTGAGTCGACTCGGGTTGTCGGCATATGAATCAGGGTCGCGCGTCGATATCGGTTAAGGGTCGAAGGTTGCCGAAATTCGACCGGTAAGACCGCGGAAGTCTATGGAAAGGTACGGACCAAGATATGGGTCTTATAAAATACTAGTTAAGGGTCGAAGGTTGCCGAAATTCGACCGAGAAGACCATAGAAGTCTATGAAATGGTATGGTCTGGGATACGGGACTTACAATAGCCTTCGATGTCTGCTGCATAAACTCAGGACGTAGGAGATAACTCTCTCCAACCATGGCCCAACAACTTAGTGATCTTCATGGTCTGCCATATAGTGCCTCAAAAGGAGTCATGCTAATGGTCGCCTGATAGCTGTTTTTGTACACGAACTCAGCCAATCGCATATGCTCATCCCAACTACCCCTGAAATCAATCACGCAGGCCCGAAGCATATCCTCAAGGATCTGGTTGACCCTCTCGGTCAGGCCATCGGTCTGCGGATGGTATGCGATGCTGAGCTGCAAATCAGTCCCCATTACTCTCTGAAAGCTCCCCAAAAACTAAGAAGTGAATATCAGGTCTTGGTCTGAAATGATCGAGACTGGAATGTCATGCAATCTCACAATCTCCTCGATAAATAACCTTGCAAGATGGTCCATAGACCAAATCACACGCATTGCAAGGAAATGTGCCGACTTCATCAAATGATCTACAATAATCCAGATGACATCATGACCACGCCGAGTCCTCGGTAAGCCCATAATAAAATCCATCGACACGTGCTCCCACTTCTACATTGGGACACACAATGGCTGCAATAGACCAGGGAGTCTCTGATGATCGGCCTTAACATGCTGACATGTGTCACACTTTGTCACAAAACTAGTGATCTAGTGCTTCATCCCTGCCCAAAAATATTGTTGCCTCATATCGCGGTACATCTTCATTGAGACAGAGTGGATAGAAAACCGTGATCGATGTGCCTCGGTCATAAGATCTCTGTGTAACTCAGGAATATCCGTGACACATAACCGGCCTCTGAAGCGAAGTCCACCGTTTCAACTTATCTTCCAATCTACCTGACTCTCGGATGCCACCTCAGTCATATAACTCTGCAACAACTCATCAGCCCGCTGAGCCTCAATCACCCTTGTAACAAGAGAGGGTTGAATCGACAGGCTCGATAACTATAAGATAGAAGACTACAAACCGAACTCAAAATCATACTCTGATATATCCTCGAGCATCCACCACTCCTAAATCATTATATGTGCCACCAGGCCTCGTGGCTGATGGCCAAGGGAATCTACCACCATGTTCACCTTGCCCAGGTGGTATTGAAGATCGAAGTCATAGTCCTTCAGGAGTTCCATCCAGCACCTCTGCCTCATGTTCAGCTCGAACTGAGCTCGACCCTGACCCCATAGAGATAGTGTCTCCACACCTTCAGTACGAAGACGACTGCTACTAGCTCCAAATCGTGTGTGGGGTAGTTTACCTCATGGACCTCGAGCTAACGAGATGCGAAAGCCACTGGTCTCCCTTGTTGCATCAGGACAACACCCAAACCAATATGCAAGGCATCGATAAATACAATAAATCCATCACTCCCAAAGGGAGGAGTGAGGATAGGAGTGGACATGAGGCGGTCCTTCAACTCCATAAATGCTCACTCACAGGCGTCGCTCCAAACAAACTCTGTGCCCTTCAAAGTCAACCTGGTTAGTAGGGCTGCAATACAAGAGAAGCCCTCAATGAAATACCGGTAATAGCCTACCAAACCAAGGAAACAGTGGATCTCGGATGCGTTGGTGGGTTGGCCCCACTGACGCACTGCCTCAACCTTCGAGGTTCCACTGCGATGCCCTCCCTCATCACCATTTGGTCGAGGAACTTCACCTTCTCCTGTCAGAACTCGCACTTCTCCAGTTTTGTATACAGCTGGTGTGCGCGGAGGTTTAGCAAGGTAATCTCCAGGTACTGCTAGTGCTCCTCACGGGTCCTCGAATAGATCAAAATGTCATCGATGAAGACTACAAAAAAACTGATCGAGATATGGGTGGAAGACCTCGTTCATCAACTGCACGAAGACCGCAGGTGCATTGGTCAGTCCAAAGGACATGACCTGAAACTCAAAATGACTGTAGCATGTCCTGAAAGCTGTCTTTGGAATGTCCTCCTCTCGGACCTGAATCTGATGATAACTGGAATGTAGGTCGATCTTCAAAAAGAACTGTACACCCTGCATGTAACACCCCGGATTTTGGCCAATCTAGGATTTGACGTCCTTAGGCAATGGGTCAACTAAAACACCTGAAAAATCGCTCAGAACCCAATTTCATAGCCAAAGAAACCACTTAGGATTAATTCCTATGGAAATTCAGCGTAAGTTAGCTAGCGCAACGCTGGAGTAGCTGGGAAACAGTCCCTGATCACTTTAACTACGTTCTACAAGACCCAAATCGAGTAGAACGTATGACTCCATAATACTCTATAACCTCGGATCAAACTCTAAGCGGGTTTGTTCTCTGGACCACTTTGAATTCTTGTATTGGATTTAGACCGCGCGTCAAAAGTCCGATACTTCCTATCTTAGACCGTTAGAACCGCCCAGCTGGACTTGACAATCATTTCAAAAATCAAGTCAAACCGATAATCACAGACTGTTTCATTGAGCTCGGACTGAAGAGACCGCGAATAGGGACAATTGGAATTTCAAATTCAAATCTGGCACACGACTTGACGCGTCAGTATTAAGCATTCTGACCGTCAGAATTCAGCCAGATTACACCCTCGGATCAGGAAAAATTTCTATTTTATATCATGAGACTTTCAGCCCTGATCTACGTGCGGTGACCGCTGAACTGAAACTGGTCCGCCACGTGCGATCTGCGAACCCTGCCAGACTGAAAACTTAATACGTGCTATATCTGGTACGCATGAGCTTAAGTCCGATCGCATTCGACCAGGGGACCACCAGAAAGCATCTTTTGGACCGAAACAGCCTCGATTTGGTTACCCCTCAAGTGAAACTTTGTTCCTGAGCCTATTTTGGGCATTTTTGGGCTTATAAAAGGGGTTGAAACCCTCTCATATCTCTCCCATCCGAATTTGGAAAAAGCCTTAGATTGAGGGAGAGAAAAGGTGAGAGATTGTGAGAGAGGTGGGAGAGAATTTCCTGCTGCTGGTGCTACCTGCTACACGTGTTTAAGCCACGCGATCCAAGCACTTTCCCGACGATTCCTCCGCGTTTTCAGGTAAGAAAATACCCTAGAAGTTGCTGATTTGAGGTTCCTTTCGTTTCCTAGCGAAGTAGCTAATAGAACTTGTGTATTAGGTCCTCTATTCGCCGTAGACGAAGCGTATACGCTCCGTTCGAATTTACACATCCATAAGAGACAAGGTGCGGATATTAGACGCTTTGATTGACTGTTTCCAAAGCTTTCAATGTCGTTTAATAGTAGATTCTTGACGGCAACGCCGTTTGACATGTACAACATGCTGTCCGTTTCCTGTTTCGTAAACTAACGAAGAATATGAGATTTAGGGCATTTTAGTCATTTGTAGGAAGTACTGTTTTCATGCACATTTTGCTGATGTGATTGACATGGTTTATTGTCGCATTAGAATGTTAGGAATGCGTGCATAATTAGTTTGGCGAAGAGATTCGCCTAAATGCGCACTTCGGGTCGACATACTATATGTAGACTTAAGTGTGTAGTGTAAGTGTTTGTATAAATGCTCGTATTAGTATGTATTGAATTAAATGGTGTTATGAATTAATTTGAGATTGATTTCTCAATTAAATTGCTAATGTAAATGATTTCCTACAAGTTGGCCATATGTACGATTTCATTATTGGTATGAAATGCATATGCTTGATGTTTCACTTGAGTGGTATGTTTTAACATGTGCTTGATGATTTCCTTATGATCTAGTTGAGATCGAATTCTCAATTAATATGCTGATGGAGATGATGTCCTATATGTTGGTGCTATGTATAATTTCATTATATGCGTGATAGACATGTGTAAGATGATTTACTCTGGTTGTATGTTATAACATGTGTTAACATGCTCACGTGGTTGTATTTCATTTCCAATACTCTCACTTGATTTGCTGATGTGATTCCATGTGTTTGGGACTATGCCTAGTCCAGGCAGTCGGTAACCGAGCGAATTCGTGGTTAGCTTATCTTCGCCACGAACGACGCGTCGATGAATGCGAGCCGTGTTCTGGAGTTGGCGGCAGTGGTTAGGCCACACGAAGTGTTTTACGCACTTCATGTCGTTCAACTTGAGATGCGATCGTGCTAGTCGAGCCCGTCAAGTAACCCGACTGGCCATTGTATGTTCACCTTGCATGAGTCATAACTGCTTGAACTCCAACACTCGCTGTCATCAGATGTGATCAGGAAAGTACTTCCGGTCAAACCGATCCACATAATCCTCCTAGGTCCACATAAAATCGGCACCTGCTGCTCAGGAGACTGATGTCCACAAGTGCTCAGCCTCGCCATGGAGAAGAAATACTGCTAATCGGACTTGCCGCTGGGTCATACATCCCATAGTATCAAATATCTTCTCCACATCAAAGCGGCATCTCTCAGCTGCTGTCGGGTCTAGTTCACCCTAGAAACGTGGGGGATTGAGCTGTTAGAAATCTCGAAGAAGGGCACTCACACGCTTCTGCTTTGCCTAGTCTGGAGAAATGATAGGGTGCCTGCCCTATCCTTGAAGGGCGACCGTCAAAGCCTGCAACATCTACTACAACTGGGAGGCACTCACAAATACGGTCGGATCCGTACCGGTCTCTGGTGGAGGAGCAACATACTCAGGATGGGCTGTAGGAACCTCCGGTGGTGGAGTGGGGATTGTAGGTGGTAGGGCGGGAGCCGCAGGTGGTGGAGCAAGAGTCGTAGGTGGTGGAGCGGGAGTCGATTGGGTCACTCTCCTAGGTATCTTGTCCTAGGGAAAGAGCAAAGACGCCTATCAACTTTGAAAACTCTCAAAGGCAAGCAGGTTAGAGGCATATAATGGAAGATCGCTAAGCTATCCGAACTTCGAGACTTAGTCATTCTAAACTCATAGTAGATATGTAATCTTTTTCTCGGTTATTCCTAAGTTATGCTCTGATACCAACTTCTGTCATGCCCCAAACTCAGAAACTGGGATCACAAAATTTTTAATCGCTGAATCCGACACCAACAGCCTCCTTAGTACTCCATTCTCGGCTCCCAGTGCCCATTCGCCAGGTTCTAATCCTGAGATACTACGAGGATGATTTTCAACATTATTTTAATTCATAATAAGCATAACCAATGGCATAACCCATAAACAACAACCAAAAACTCCATCATATTTCCACTATGATAAAAAAAACTTTATAAGTACAATGAGTATAAAGGGAAATACAATGATGACGAACAAAATGCTCCAAGATGATCTGCAAAGCTCTCTTGCCTCAGCGCTGCTGCGCTCCAACGTCACCTACATACAACGGTTGTGCATAAGCTTATGGAAAGCTTAGAGGGTGGTGAAAGTGTGTGCGCAAGGTAACAATACAATTATGCAGTATCAAAGTAATGCGGAACATCTTGATGAATCCATGAATACCATTAGCCATACCAAGGCTATGTGATGTAAGACATGAATGACATCGGCCATTCCAAGGCCATGCAATGCGAGATGCAACCCAAGCATACGAATCCTCATCTAAGTCCACATATCAATACAACTTAACTCTGGAATATCACTGGGGTCTAGTACACTCTAAGCCATATTGTCACCCCATCGTGTGCAACAAGGTGAGTGGAAAAGGCCTCACTATATGCCTGCCAATATCGGACTCGACTCGTCGATAGGGGACCCATTCCTCAAGCTACTCAAACTCAGCCTAGCTTTCTCCCCCTCCTCTTAGGTAGGTAAGGTTGTACCCCCTTCCAACCGACCATGACACAGTGGAAAGCACGGCCTTATAGTAATCAACACTCGACGCTCGTGCACCAACTCGGTCCAGACGTTAGAGAAACCTCCTGGTACCATAAGGGTTTAGGGAATTTCAACCAGGGATATCTATAACACCCCATGTAGAATAAGATTTTCAGTATCCAATCCTGCCAACCACGATACGCCTGTGAAGGCTATGGCCCTGATGTCGCTAGGGTGTACAGTAACTATATCACACAATTCGAATGCATGAATCACATTATCCAGTCATGCAGAAATCTTGTGCATATCGTACGCTCATGTTAGACAACACCGTCTATCTAAGAGCCCCTAAAAAATCTGCTCGAGGGCATATGCTATGATCGGTCATTTCTCATATGAAGCATACATATGATGTGTATGATCATGAATCATGGAATTATACTAAACATATTATATGCTTATGGATTTTTTTCATAACGAAGATGGGCCTAGACGGTCTACAAGTATGGGCCTAACAATGGGCCTTAGGGAGAATTATAATGCAGACATCTAACCAACATTATTCTTACAATGTGGACATCAAACTAACATTGCTCCCAATGCACAGCCGTCATAAACATCATTACACAAACCATGGTAGAGTCACACATTGTAATAGACTTGTATACATCCAATTGTGCCTCAACCCATGGGCCTTTGATGCAATAAATGGGCCGTATAACATGGGCCTTATGTATATCAGGTGGGCCTCAATGGATGGGCCATAACTACATCAAGATGGGCCTAATCATATATGGGCCTCATATATATCAAGGTGGGCCTCAACAACGGTCCTCGTATATCACATCAACTTAACCAACTAGGCCCCAAGTACATCACATCGGGCCTAGTCAAATGGGCTGAATCAATGGGTCGAGTCAAATGGGCCAAATGTATATCAAATCGGGCCCACCCTTATGTATTTGAGAACCGACATATTCATAAGTTATCAAGGGGATAAATGAAATTAAAATAATTATCAACTTAATTGGAAACTACCGAGGCCCTTAGGAGTTTGAATGATAGATGACACGGTCCACTATTTAAATGGTGGGGTGTAAGACCCATATCCTAGACTGTATCGTTCCATATGCTTTCGCGGTCCTTCTGATCGAATTTCGGTGACCCACGATCTATTATCGGCATTTTCGCATGATCTTGAGTTATTTCCAGTATATCTAAGCTGGCTCGACTCGAAACTTTTACCGTCATGGCCGCATAGTCATCGCGTCTCGTGCGACAATCCAAGTTGTACATCAAAAGATGTAGGCAGCGCTTTATTTAAACCTTGATCACATTTGTGGGACCCACCTATTGCAATGACATAATTTTTTAAGCCATCATGGGGTGATGTGCTAGGTAATCATTCCCTCCCCTTTCCCAAAATTCAACATTTACCATTACCTATGCATTAATGAAGGCCTTACACCATTATGACAAGCTATAATACTTTTCTATCTCTTATCTCTCTCCCTCCCTCTTTTTTTCTTATTTCCTAGTAAGAGAGAGCTCCCAACGTCCATGAGAGCTCTCCATTCCAACCATTTTATAAGCTCTCCACTCCCAAATCCAACCCTCTAAAATCAATCCCAACCATTGAATCTTGTTCCCTTAGAGCTTTAGATCACATTGGTAGAAGGAGTCAATCTAGAGGTGGGTGCTTCTCTCTCTCTCTCCCTCCCTTTTTCATTTGTTTTATGTGTAAAGATGTGATCGTGTAGCCCACTTAAGGAGTTGTGAGATATCCAAACCATTCATCAAATGGATCTCATCTTGATGTGTGTTTTATGCACACCATCCAAACATTTGGTGGCCCACCCTAGTAGAACGTCTGTGGGTGGGGCCCACCTTAAATGTCTTATATGAAGCTTATAGTGGATAAAATCACGCTAAAAATAATAAAATAAAAAATAAATAAATAAAGGGATTTAGGTGGGCCACTTGTGTAGGCCCCACCTTGATATATATTTTCAATCCAAGCCGTTCATCCCCTTTCCTACCTCATTCTAGGCGTTGAGCCTAAAACTGAGGCCAATCCATTAATCAAACAGGCCATACCATAGGAAATAACGGTCTCACCATTAAAAACCCACCTTAATTCTTCTATTCTCTAAAAACACGTTGCATATTGGTCTCATTTGGTTGATCATGGGCCATAGAATCCAATGGTCGGGTTGGATTTTTTAGATGTAGGCCCCACCTACGAAATACCTCAAAAGAATTTTATTTTTTTTAAAAATAATAATGGCAACAGCGGCGCCTACTACTGTTACTGACAGGACGCTGGCAGCGCGCTGCGCTGGACATCCACGGCCAGGGACGTGGGTCCCATGTGTGGACCCCACCATAATGAGCGTTGAATATCAACGTCGTGCATTTGATGCCCCACCTTTTGGGACCATGGGCCACCCTAAAATCAACTGTATGTGGTGCTTAGGTGGTCCACATCACAAGGAACAACGTTGATTAAACTTCAGCCATTGAAAACCATTTTGGGTCACTGAAGTTTTGAATCACTATGAAATTTTTTTTTCCTCTCCACCCAGGTCACATGTGAGCTTATCAACAGGATTGGGCAGAAAGTAAACATTGTGGTGGGCCGCAGGTCCATGTGACCATACCAATAGGTTGGGTGAAAAGTAAACATTACAGTGGGTAGGGTCTGTATGACCTTACCAACATGTTGAATGGAAAATAAATGTAATGGTGGGCCACTCCCACATGTGGACCCACCATGATTTATGTGTAATATCAACACCATCCAGAGCATGCAGGGGCCTGGACGGTGGCTTTTCATAGTTCTTGTACATGTATAATATAATATATTATATGATGTTGTAGTATATTATATTATATGTATATATATAATATAATATATATGAATGAGAGGTGGGTAACACGTGTGGACCCACCATGATATAAGCATTAGATCTGCACCATCCAGATCATCAGATTCTCTGCACAGTGGCTTTTCTTTATGTCAGATTATAATATAATATAATATAATGTATTATATGATATGATAATATATTATATTATATTATATATGTTAAGGTGGACTGCACCATGATGTATGTTACATCTGCACCATCCAGTTGCTCGACAGTGTAGTAGCCATGATGTCCAAGCCGTTCGTCCATCTTACGGGTGGAGCCCACTGTGATGTATCCTTGTCGTCCATCCATTTGACGTGCATGTGGCCCCACCATGATGCGTGTGTTGTATCCTAACCGTCCATCCAATTTTGAGGGGCCACACGTGATGTATGGGTCTTACCCACACAGTCCATATGGTGGGATGGTTGGACCCCCTTTTTGATGTATGTAGTCCATATCCAAGCCACCCATTCGATTGGACAAGGCCCCACCATGCCGCATGTGTTTTATCCAAGCCGTCTATACACTTGATGGGCTCGTCCTTGGGCTTGAGACTAAAAATAAGACAAATTTAATATCAAGTGGACCATCGTACAAAAATAGTGGTGTTGAATGCCCACCCTTGAAACCCTTTTGGGTTACAAAAGTTTTGATTCAATATAATATTTATTTTCCTTCCCTATTTAGGTCCTTGTGACCTTATGAACAGTATGGAAGGAAAATAAATACTATGGTGGGCCTACCAGAAATATAACAATGGAAATCATTATCACCATTGTCATTTATGGCATGGTCTATATGATCCTTTGGATATGATTCATTTTTTTATGCACCATAGTGATCCCTTGCAATGAATGCATGATGTATTCGACTCGGCCCATTCGACCGGCCTAATTGACTCGACCCATTTGTATTGGCCTATTAACTCGACCCATTTGTATCGGCCCATTTGATCGGCTCAAGTGATTTGGCCTACGTGACTCTACCCATTTGTATTGACCCATTGACTCAGCCCATTTGTATTGGCCTATTAACTTGGCCCATTTGTATCAGCCCATTTGATCAGCTCAAGTGATTTGGCCTATGTGACTCAACCCATTTGATTCAACCCATTTAATTTGACCCATTGTGTATTAAGGCCCGATGTGATGTATTTATGCCCCATGTGCAGGGCTCACCTGTTGTGTATTTGAAGACCATATATTCTGACCCTTGAATGAAGCCCGACTTGATGTATTCATGGCCTATTATGATATATTTCTTGCCTAATTGGTAAAGCTCATTGTGATGTGTGCGCGGCCCATCGAGATGTATTTGAAGCCCATGGGCGTGGCCCATTGTGATATGTTTGAGGCCCTTGTAGGAAGCCCAACACGATATATGAGAGGCCCATGAATGAGGCCCAATGTGATGTTTGTGTGGCCGTTACGTTGTTTATGAATCCCTTCTGTTGGCCACTCCTTGGGAGCAATGTTGGTTAGATGTCCACATCGATGTGCAATGATGGTTAGATGCTCTCATTGTGACCTTTCCGTAGGCTTTGTTAGGCTCATTCACACCATTCTCTAAGTGGGTTAACCCAAATAAGTGGGCCTCATTCACCATAGACGGATGACTCTGTGCCATCAGATTTGATATTACCATGGTTGTGGGTCGATCTTTATATTATGGTTGATCAGCTGTCCATCTATGGACGCCTCCTTGTTTATATGTTAATTTTCAGTGCCGATTATCGATGTTGATTATCGGTGCTGATTGTTGAGGTCGATTCCGATTGCTAAGGCCCATTGTGATGTATTCAAGGCCATGGGACGTGGCCCATTATGACATATTTTTGACCCATCTGATGATGCCCGACTTGATGTATATTAGGCTCATGTGAGCGGCCCATTGCGATATATATTAGACCCGTGAGATGCGACCCACTTGATGTGTATGTGGCCCATGAGTGAAGCCCATCATGATGTGTATAAAGCTCTTGAGTGAGGCCCATGGTGTTGTATATTTGGCCCTGGTGTGAGGCCATGAGTCCACTGTATGTTAAGCTCTATATGGGCCATTCCTTGGGGGCAATGTTGGTTAAATGTCCACATTGTCAAGGTTGATTGTTGACGCCAGTTATTGATACCGACTATGAGTATGTAATAGCATAACATCATGATACATGCCCATACACATCATCTACATGTTTATTATGAGATGTAATTGACAGTTGCATATCTCATTGGGAAGGTTGTTATGAGACTCCCTGATAGGTGGAGGTTATCTCACATGAGTGCACGTATGCACAGGATTGATGCATGACTGGATTGTATGACTCATGCATCTTGCATTGTGGGTTATGATTACTGTATGCCCTAGCGACATCTGGGCCGTAGCCTCCACAGGCATATCGTGGATGGCCAGATGGGACACCAGAAATGTTTGGTTCGAGCATCGGGCTGCCATAGATGGCCTTGGGTGAAAATCCCTAAAACCTTGTTGGTACCAGAGGACGCCCCAACGTCGAGACCGAGTGGATACATGAGCGCCCGAGTGCTGAAAAATAGGAGGCCAAGTCTCCCACTTTATCATGGTCGGTTGGGAGGAGGTGTGGCCTTACCTGCCTGAGCGTAGGGGGCATTACTAGGCTGAGTCTGACTAGCTCGAGGAATGGGTCCGCTATCAATGTGCCGAATAGGTATTGACAGACAATTAGCTAGGCAGATAGTGAGGTTTCTTACACTCACTTGGACTGTGCGACTGGGAGAGAGGCAGTGCCATTTGGAGTGTACTAAACTCTGACGATGATCCCAGAGATGAACCATACTGATATGTGGACTTATTGAGCAGGATTTGTATACTCATTCACTCATTCACTCACTATCCACTCAGACTGACGGTGCACAACTATTTGTTATGTGAACCTTTGCAATGGCCAGGATTTTGGTTTGAGCACGCGACTAACCTGAGATCAGGAGTCTATCACATTAAGTCTGACTATCTAAATTTAACTATGAGACTGGTTTAGATAGAAGTCCCTTGTGATGGACCTCATAGCCTGCAATACTATGTACTATCATCTCGACTTCACACTCCAGCATGGTCATTCCATTTGCACCGCATATTGCATTACATTCACGGCATATGACATTTTGGGTTACTTGTGTTTCTGTATTTATATGGTTTAGATACGACACCTGATATTTGACTCTTTATGATTCCTCATTTGCATAATTGTTCTATAATGCGCATTTTGATATTGATTGACTCATGGAATTGTTCGTATTTTTGCTTACTCTGTTATCGTATGATTTATGATCTTGTCAGTATTTCTGTTTACTCTGATAATTCATGATCTTGTTTGTATTTCTTCTTATTCCAATGTTGTATGATTTATAGATTATCAGTATTTTCGGTATTGTATGATTATGACATTATAATGAATACTTGACACTTACCTTGTGCACACACTTACACCACCCTCTAAGCTTTCTATAAGCTTATGCATGATAGACGCATGCAGGTGATGTTAGGTTGTAACAGTGTTGAGCTTGGAGCGTAAGTGGTCTTCTGGAGCTTGATTTTCTATTTATGTGTTTTCCCTTTCAGTATTGTACTCAAATGATTATATTAGTGGATATGTGATGATGATGTTGCCTTTGTGAATTGGGTAATCTTGTGGTTATGCTTATTATGAGTTAAATGTACATTGAAATAAATAAATAAATAAAATTCTCCTTATAGGATCCCAGGATTAGAATCTAGCATATGAATGCTAGGAGCTAATAATGGGATACTACGGAGGCTGTTGGCATCGGATTCGGCGATCGGGATTCCTGTGAATTCGATTTTCGGGTTTAGGGCGTGACATGGGGTCCACTTAAACTTTAGATCTGACTCACCCTTTTTGCTCCTATCATAAAATTATATCTCAATATGGTTGGATGGTTTGGATACAACGAACGCATCATGGTGGGCCCCACCTTTTAAACAGTGAACGGTGCAGATAAAGCACATACATCATTGGGGCCCACACCACATGGATGAAACACATACATCTGGAGTAGGTCCCACCGCCAGAAGAGCTTGGAATTGAAATGGCCAAGCTATATGTCCTAGAGGGGGGGGGGGGGGGGGTGAATAGGACTATGCCAAATTAAAATTAAATACAGCGGATTAAAAGAAATAGCCTTACAAAATAAATCAATTCACAAAGCTGGAATTAAATCAATCTCAATAAACAAGTATTGAGAGGTTGATACAAATTCAGTTCTAAGGACAACCTTATACCATAATCAACAAGGGCTTATGGTAGGACAACCTTATTCCTAAAACATCTTTTGAATCAAATACTTAATCTGAAAATAAACAGCAAAAGAATTGTAATCTAAAGAATTGATTATTCTAAGGACAACCATGCACCATAAAAATGGCAGGGCAACCTTACTAGAATAATTACTGAAATTGAAGCACAGATTGATAAAAGTATATTAAGTAATAAAATGCTGAAATAAATCTCTAGATTATTACAACATTCCCCACACTTGCTTGAAATGTAAATAGATACAGCATTCACATCCACATATATATTTCATAGAACCGAATGATAAAAAATAAGGAATTAAGCAAGCAATCAATCCATAAGACAAAGAGTTATAGTGGTTCGCCTGTGTGTACACCAACTGTTTTACAACCGCCACACAAAATGTTATTCCACTCCTAACATCCTCACACAGGGATATTAGCGTTCTCTATCAAAATAGGTTTCACAGGTTCACCTAAAACCTTCACAATTGTGTCTTTTAGCTTGGGCTTACACAATCCAAAAACCCACACTATTCTAAGTTTTCTGGCTCTCCTCAGATAACCAACAAATGGAATTTTTCTGGTGAATTCCAAACAAAAATCAAAAGAATGAAAATTTTACAGAATTATAAAATACCTGGATTTCTCCTCTTGTAGCAGCTCGGAAGAACCAATTGGAGTAGATGTTCGGATGATAAAGTTCAATGTCCAATACTCACTTTATAATGGTTATATGTTCTAATTAATTTTAAATTAAATCAGACAAGGCTAGCTCTATTTGATTTCAATTCCCAGAAGAAGGAAAACAATTTTTCCTCTTTTCAAATCAGATTGGAATGTAGAATCAAATCAAATAGAAAAATGCTAACAAAAGGAAATAGAATTATGCACAATATAGCTTAAAAATAGACACAAACTTATCTCAGAGTAGTGCTTTTAATTTTCTTAATTTTTTATGAATAACTTTGAAATTCGTGTGTTATTTATAACTACAAAAATTCATCTTCGACTGGTCCTAGGGTCACCACGACTGGTCGAAGAAGAAACAAATTTTTAAAAATTCGGGCGCGATCAGATAAAGCCCTTACACGACTGGTCGTGAGCAGTCCACGACTGGTCAAAGGTCATCCACGACTGGTCGTGGACCTCACACGACTAGTCGTGCGACCCATGATTTAGTTGCTGGAGTTTGAATTATGGCTCCACGACTGGTCGAAGGTTGAGTTGTAATCATCCCACGACTAGTCGATCAGACTTCAGGACTAGTCGTAGCCGAACAGAAAAAATTCGATAATTTGCAACAAACTTCGACTGGTCCTGGATTTTCTAGGATTGGTCGAACTAGTGTCAGGACTAGTCGAACAAGGTCCAGGACTAGTCTTAGAACAGACCAAAATCATTTGTAGAAAATATATGAATTATATATCCAAAATGACCTACACTAAAGGTCAACCTAACGTCATTCAAACCTTACCAAGGACATTGAACCTTCATTAGTTTAGACATTGAACTTTACGAAGCTTGAGTTCTTCTTAATGAAGCTTGAACACGTTGAACTTTATGAAGCTTGAATTCAACTTGATGTAGCTTGAACACTTCATAAGCTTTGAAGTCACCATCAGCAAGTATGAGTTGTGCTCAGTTCCCTATCTTATGCTAGTCTTGAACTTAAACTCATCATGAACTTGAACTGTTCTTGAATATCATCAAATATGTAGCTTGAACTAGCTTGAGGAGTTCATTGTCGTGTCTCAAAGTATAGATGTCTTAAGCATATATAACAAGATACCAACAGAAGACATATATAGAGATTTTGACACATAAAATTTGACAATCAAAGAGGGTTCAAACCACAGCTCTAACAATCTGCCCCTTTGTCAAATTTGTGACAAAACACACTCCTATATTCAATGCACAAAATGCAATAAGAGAAGCATTATAAGGATTAATAAAGAATCATGCACCGGTTGTCATTGACATGAGATAACCAAGGCACATATATCTTGTAAGTTTTCTAACTCCCCCTGAGTTTAACAACTCCCCCTGAGAAGTATGAGAAGTACACCTACCAATCATCATATTCAGTATTATCATCCACAATTCTCCCCCTTTTTGTCAAAAAATATGACAAAGGAAGAATTAATAAGCAAGATAACTAATAGAGAACTCAGAATATCATAACATAAAACATTATCAAGACAAGTCAAAGAACTTAGTCACATAACCATAGAGAAAGCAAAGTCGTATAGTTATTACAAACCAAAGAGTAAAATCCTCAATCTGAGCCAGAAGAGGGAGCAGGTATGGTTAGATCAATTTGATGAAGGCCTTTTTGAAGGCGCCTAAAATACTTACGCATACTTTTGAATTGGGCATTTTGGTCAACATGCATCTGTTCTACCTTCTCCTCTAATGAACACTAGTATCATAAGGATACCAAAGACCCAAATTAACTAAACTTGCAACATATCTAATAATTCACTTAACAACAGTTAAGTGAGATTCTTTAGGATTAGACTGATATCTAGCACAAATTTCAACACTTAAAGAAATATCAGGTCTACTTGCAGTTAGGTAAAGCAAACTACCAATCATGCTACGATACAACTTAGGATCTACATCTTTACCTGTAGAGTCTTTTGAAAGTCTTAGAGTTGTACTCATAGGAGTATCAAAATTCTTACCTTTCTCAAATCCGAACCTCTTAATCAAGTTCAAAGTATACTTGGTTTGAGAAATAAAAATTTCATCAGGTTGTTGTTTTACTTGCAACCCTGGGAAATAATTTAATTCCCAAACCATGCTCATTTTGAATTTTGATTTCAATAACTCTGCAAACTCAACAGTTATATTAGTACTCGTTGATCCATAAATAATATCGTCAACATAGATTTGAACCATTAAAATATCATTGTTATGCTTCTTAACAAAGAGCGTCTTATCGACACTACCCATTTGAAAATTGTGACTCAGTAAAAACTTTGTTAATTTTCCGTACCAAGCCCTGGGAGCTTGTTTCAAAACATAGAGAGCTTTTTTAAGACGATATACATGATTAGTAAACTTAGGGTCTTCAAACCCTGGGGGTTGTTCCACATACACCTCTTCATGTAAATCGCCATTCAAAAAGGCACTATTTACGTCCATTTAAAATTTTTTATACTTCTTAAAACATGCAATGGATATGAAAAGTCTGATAGATTCAAGATGAGCTACAGGGGAAAAGGTTTCATCGTAATCAATGCCTTCAATTTGTGTGTACCCCTGTATAACTAGTCTTGCTTTAGTTCGAATAATATTTGTAAGTTCTTCAAACTTATTTTTGAAAATCCACTTTGTTCCAATTATATGTTTATCTGTAGGTCTAGGAACAAGATACCATACATCATTACGAATAAATTGATTAAGTTCTTCCTGCATCGCAACTATCTAATTTTCATCAGAAAGTGCTTCTTTTATGTTTACTGATTCAATCTGGGATGTAAAACATACGTAATTGCATGTATTTTATTTGCCTACGAGTGCGCACACCAGCGAGAGGGTTTTCAAGAATTTGAGTAGTTGGATGATCTTTAACAGTCCTTAAGTCAGAATTAATTTCACTTGATGAAGTATTTGGTTTTTCAATTACAAGAACTTCATCATTGTCTGAACTAGGGGCAGGTGTATTCAGGTGATCATCAATGACCACATTGATTGATTCTTGAATCACACCAGTCCTGTTGTTCAAAACACGATAAGCACGACTGTTAAAAGAATATCCTAAAAAGGTCCCTTCGTCACTTTTAGTGTCGAACTTTCACAAGTTTTCACGGTCACACAAAATGTAGCACTTGCTGCCAAAAACACGAAAGTATTTGACAGTAGACTTCTTGTCAAACCACATTTCATAAGCCATTTTATTATTTGATTTACAAGTATAAACACGGTTAATAATGTAGGCAATATTTACTACTTCAGCCCATAAATTTATAGGGAGTTTCATGTTATTCAACATAACATTTCCCATTTCTTGAAGCACTCTGCTTTTTCTTTCCACAATACCATTTTGTTGTGGGGTTTTGGACGTAGAAAATTCATGTGATATTCCCTGTTCGCTATAAAATTTCTCAAAACTGCTATTTTCAAATTCGGATCCATGATCACTACGGATCTTACTAACTTGAGAACATTTTTTAGTTTGGATGCGTTTAATGATCTTTTTCACTTCATCAAGGGTTTCTGATTTGTCTCTTAAAAATGAAACCCAAGTGTATCTTGTATAATCATCTACAATAACCAAGATGTATTTTTTTCCGCCTCGACTTTTTATTCTTGTTGGTCCTATAAGATCCATGCGGATAAGCTCGAGTGGTCTAGATGTGGCATTGGAGTTCACTTTTTTGTGAGAGCTCCTAGTTCGTATTGGCATTCGCCACATATTTTGTCTAATTTTTGTAACTTAGGTAGACCTCTAATTAGTTCTCCTTTGCTCAATCTGTATAAATTTCAGTAATGCACATGTCCAAGGCATTTATGCCATAGTTCTGTCTCATTAGTATGGACCATGTAGCACTTTTGGTTAGATGAGCTACCATCACTTACTATGTAGCAATTTTCAGAAGTTTTGCGACCAGTTAATATTACATAACCCTTTCTATTTATGATCTCATAACCTTGATTAGAAAATTTCACACTATGGTTGTTATCTCATATTTGAGATATGTTTAACAGGTTGTGTTTCAACTCCTCAACATATAAAACATCTTTAAATAAAGGAAGGTTATAAAGTTGAACCGTACTTTTGCCAATAATCTTGCAATTGCTTCCATCACCAAATGTGACTGACCTATCAGTCATATCTTTAAGATTAGTGAATAAAGCTTTGTCTCCTGTCATATGCCTGGAGCATCCACTATCTAGGTACCACTTTGAATGGCTTGTTGCTTTGAAAGCAGTGTGATCAACCAAGCAGGCACCCTTAAGAACCCATTTTAGAACTATTTTGGGTTTAGGAGTATAGTTGGTCTTCTTTGGATTGTAGTTGTAAGAATGACCTATGGAGTTAAATTTCAAGAGCTCCTTGAGTAAATCAATTATCTTTTCAGCTAGTGGGTTTCTGTTCTGATTTTTGAAATTGACATGGCTGTTTTTTGGTTTTTGAAAAGTTTTTGTAGTTTTAGAAAAACCTCGATAAGTATTTTTCTCTTTTGAGTTTGAGGCTTCTCCTTTCACAAATTTGAGAGGAGTATCCTTCTGTTTGGGAGGTATATTCTTATCATAGACCAACCCGGATCGATCACCACATTTTCTTAATCCGGATAATAATTTTTTTAATTTTTGATTACCTTGGGCGTATCTCCGTGTGTCCTTCAAACTCAGAAGAGAAGATACTTCATTCTTAAGTTTCTCATTTTAAGATTTCAAATCTTCTATTAGGGAGTTTTTTAATTCCAAATCACATTTTGATTTTTCAAGACAATCGGAAATTTGTGCCTTTTCTAAAACAAGAGTCTCGAAACATTCTTTGAGTTTAAAATACTTTTCTTTTTGAAGTTTAAGTTTGACAAGAATTTTACAACTTTCCTTATATAAGGCATTATAAGCATCTTGAAGATCTTCTTCATTTTCATGATCACTATGCATATTTTCTTCACTAGTTGAATCATCGTGATCTAAGAATGTGAACTTGGCTAGAGTCATTAGGGCTTTTACATCGTTGCCCGACTCGGTTTCAGAATCTTCTGATTCAGAAGAGTCTTTAGAATCGGATGATTCGTCCCATGTAGCCAACATACCCTTTTTCTTAGGTTTGTCCTTTTTAGGACATTTGTTTGCTAAATGGCCATATTCTTGGCAATTGTAACATTGACTATCTTTCAAGATTTCCAGGTTCGAGATATTGGTTTAGATCGTTTCTTTTCGTTTGTCTTTTGGAAATCGACCTTTTTCTTACATTTGAAAATCTTGTAAAACTTTTTAGCTAAAAGCGCCATATCATCTTCTCAATTTTCTAAATCTGAGAATTCTTGAGAAATACCTTTAAAAGATGTTAAAGCAATAGATTTACCTTTAAGAGCTTTAAAATTCAATTCATAAGTTTGTAAAGAACTAACTAGCTCTTCTACCCTCATGTTATCTGTATCACGAAGTTCCTGGATCGCGGTTAATTTAGAGTTGAACCATTCAGGAAGTGAGCGTAGTATCTTTGCACATACTTTACTTTCTGGGATTTTGTCGCCAAGACCCCACATTGAGTTTACAATGTCATTCAGTCTAGTGTAAAAGTCCATAAACATTTCATTTTCCTCCATATGAATTTCTTCAAATTTAGTTGTGAGGAGTTAGACTTTAGACTTCTTGATAATTGACGTACCCTTGTGTGTCATATCTAATATATCCCAGGCTTACTTTGCAGTATCATAGGATATGATTTTTTTAAATTCATCCGGTGATAGTGCGCAAGTGATAGCGTTTAGTGCTTTAGCATTAGCACTATTCTCACTTTTCTGAAGTGTAGTCCATGAGAAATAAGGAGACACTCTCATAGTTTTTGAACCGTCAGTTCCAGTTACTTCAGTGGTAGGGGGTTTTCATTCAGTCACTGTGGCTTGCCACGCACTCTCATCCAATGATTTGAGGAAGATCCTCATTCTGGCTTTCCAATAGGCATAGTTGTAACCATTAAAAGGTGGAGGCCTAATGACTGAGAGGCTATCAAAATTTGACATCTTTTATATGGCTTAGATCGTTAGCTCAGGAAATAAATCCAAATAAAAGCAATAAGAACGACCTATTAGGCTCTGATAGCACTTGAAATGGCCAAGCTATATGTCCTAAGGGGGGGGGGGGGGGGGGGGGGGGGGGTGAATAGGACTATGCCAAATTAAAATTAAATACAGCGGATTAAAAGAAATAGCCTTACAAAATAAATCAATTCACAATGCTGGAATTAAATCAATCTCAATAAACAAGCATTGAGAGATTGATACAAATTCAGTTCTAAGGATAACTTTACACCATAATCAACAAGGGCTTATGGTAGGACAACCTTATTCCTAGAACTTCTTTTGAATCAAAAACTCAATCTAAAAATAAACAGCAAATGAATTGCAACCTAAAGAATTAATTATTCTAGGGACAACCATGCACCATAAAAATGGCAAGGCAACCTTACTAGAATAATTACTGAAATTGAAGCACGGATTGATAAAAGTATATCAAGTAATAAAATGCTGAAATAAATCTCTAGATTATTACAACATTCCCCACACTTGCTTGAAATGTAAATAGATACAACATTCACATCCACATATACATTCCATAGAACTGAATGATAAAAAATAACGAATTAAGCAAGCAATCAATCCACAAGACAGAGTTATAGTAGTTCGTCTGTGTGTACACCGATTGTTTTATAACAGCCACACAAAATGCTATTCCACTCCTAATATCCTCACATAAGGATATTAACGTTCAATATCAAAATAGGTTTCACAGGTTCACCTAAAACCTTCACAATTGTGTCTTTTAGCTTGGGCTTACACAATCCAAAAACCCACACTATTCTAAGATTTTTGGCTCTCCTCAGATAACCAACAAATGGAATTTTTCTGGCGAATTCCAAACAAAAACCAAAAGAATGGAAATTTTACAGAATTGTAAAATACCTGGATTTCTTCTCTTGTAGCAGCCCGGAAGAACCAATTGGAGTAGCTGTTTAGATGATAAAGTTCAATGTCCAATACTCACTTTATAATGGTTCTATGTTCTAATTGATTTTAAATTAAATCAGACAGGGCTAGCTCTATTTGATTTCAATTCCTAGAAGAAGGAAAACATTTTTTCCTCTTTTCAAATCAGATTGGAATGTAGAATCAAATCAAATAGAAAAATGCTAACAAAAGGAAATAGAATTATGCACAATATAGCTTAAAAATAGACACAAACTTATCTCAGAGTAGAGCTTCTAATTTCCTTAATTTTTTTATTAATAACTCTGAAATTCGTGTACTATTTATAGCTACAGAAATTCATTTTCGACTGGTCCTAGGGTCACCACGACTGGTCGAAGAAGAAACATATTTTTAAAAATTCGGGCGCGATCAGATAAAGCCGTTACACGACTGGTCGTGAGCAGTCCACGACTTGTCGTGGACCTCACACGACTAGTCGTGCGAGCCATGATTTAGTTGCTGAAGTTTGAATCGTGGCTCCACGACTGGTCGAAGGTTGAGTCGTAACCGTCCCATGACTAGTCGATCAGACTCCAGGACTAGTTGTAGCCGAACAGAAAAAATCTGATAATTTACAATAAACTTCAACTGGTCTTGGATTTTCTAGGATTGGTCGAACTAGTGCCAGGACTAGTCGAACAAGGTCCAGGACTAGTCTTAGAACAGATCAAAATCATTTGTAGAAAATATATGAATTATGTATCCAAAATGACCTACACTAAAGGTCAACCTAAGGTCAATCAAACCTTACCGAAGACATTGAACCTTCATTAGTTTAAACGTTGAACTTGACGAAGCTTGAGTTCTTCTTAATGAAGCTTGAACACGTTGAACTTTACGAAGCTTGAATTCAACTTGATGTATCTTGAACACTTCATAAGCTTTGAAGTCACCATCAGCAAGTATGAGTTGTGCTCAGTTCCCCATCTTATGCTAGTCTTGAAGTTAAACTCTTCATGAACTTGAACTGTTCTTGAATATCATAAAATATGTAGCTTGAACTAGCTTGAGGAGTTCATTGTCGTGTCTCGAAGTATAGATGTCTCAAGGATACATAACAAGATACCAACACAAGACATATATAGAGGTTTTGACACACAAAATTTGACAACCAAATAGGGTTCAAACCACAACACTTACAGGAATGTACACGTAAATCCCATGGACCTGCAGAACTCTGGATGATTAAGAGAGAGAGAGAGTAGCTACGTGGCTGCCTGTATGAGAAACATAGCTGCTTCTTACTTTTTCTTTTTGGTTTTTTTTACTGAAACAAAACAGAGGTAGGTCCCACGTAGGGCCCACCACAACAGCAAATATAATAAATATATATTATATAAGATAATATATCATATATATAATATAACATAATATATAATATATATTATGTATACCTAACATCCAGGCCTTGGACGGCCTGGACAGTGACAGTGGACATCAACACGTGATGGTGTGGCCCACCAAAATGGATGGACGAGGTGGATGGGGCCCATGGGCCCCACCGATAGCCAACACTCCACGTCAGTACACATACTCCATGTTAGCCACCTCTGCAGGGATCGATACCAAGACCTCAAGTGTTGAAATGAGGTATTTTCACTCAGCCTACCATGAAAGCCGTGGAGCTAGGTGGGTCTGAGTGTTGAAACGAGGTATCTTTCACTCAGCCTATCACTTGAGCTATGGATCTGTGTGTGTCAGGGAGGGCCCCACATGGACATGGGTCCCACCGTCCTGGAGTGCTGGACGGTCTGGATAAAGCACATACACCAAGTGTAGCCCATCTAGAAGGGTGGACGGCATGGATGGGTCCTATGGACCCCACCGTCAACACACATCGAATGTCAGCACAGCCCACCTTCAATACATCTCCACTATTAGCACACCCATTGTCAGTCCATACTTCCCTGCTAGCAACCCCACTGTCAGTCTAGGTGGATGCACCAGTGGTGTAGGTGGAGTCACACTCCCACCTTGGGCTAGAGCCCCCACTATAGTAGTCAGGAGCTGCTGCTACTGCTGCATCATGGCCATCATCTGCTCAAATCTATCTGGAGGTGGAGCAGGCTGTGGCATGTACTGCGTCGAAGATGACGCACGGTACTGGTCTCTGACGGGCGGTGTGAAAGGCGGTAGTCCAACTGCAGGACCAGTAAGAGGCTGAGACTTACATGATGTCTCAGGAATCGGGCCCACAGTAGGGTCCGCATGAGCATCAGACCGGAGGGGAACCTGATCCATAGGCTCACCCAATGTAAGCCGACCTGTGCTCCGTGTAGCCTTAGGCGGCATTCCCTATATTCAAAATAGGGCACAACCTTATCAGTCTCGATAGCACAAACACACCGCAATCATTCACATAAGGAGTCAAAGGCATTCCATGCATTTCATTTAATCAAAATTGTCACAATACAAGAGATGTCTCCTTACAGGCATCATGACAAGAAGTACATGGGAACTAAGACAGTTAAAGTTACAACAGCAATATAAGTAAACGACTAGCCTTAACAGGCTTACACAACATAAAGCAGGAAACGACTAACTGCTACCAACAACATCTATAATCTCATCGCTAGTCTGAGTCGGGTGACGGAGGAGGAGCACCCTTATCCTGCAAGCAGCACAGGATCGCCTTCAAGGTGCGAGTCACCTTATCGAATTTTCTCTTCATAACGGCCTTGGTATCCTTGACCTCAGCCCGAAGTTCCTGAACTTCCCTTCACAAGGTGACCTGGCTCTCCTCAATACGGGCAATGCAAGCATCACTAGTAGCCTGAGTAGAAGGAGGAGGGCTCTCATCAGTATCCTGAGCCTCCTCTTCTACCTCTTCCTGGACTTCTTCCTCTACTTCCGCTCTAGGTTCTCCTTCACTTGGATACTCTTCGTCATCAAAATCGCCCTCGCTATCCTCATCAAGCTGAGTCTCACGGTACTGAGACCCGATCTTCATCTTGACCATGGTAGACTCATCAATGCAGTGAATCGGAACTGGCAACCCTGGCCCAAGTCTGTAAGCAAACTCAAGCGCGATCTTGCATATAAGCCGGCCAAAAGGAAGCGACTCAGACGTTCTCCTTGATTTCGCTATGAGGATAATCTGTCGCAACACGAAAGTGACAATACACACATTTTCTCCTTGGGCCACCTGATACAAGAAATCAACCATAAGGCGCGTACATTCAATGCGATTTATCGACCTTTGATACACGTTGAACGTGCAAATGTGGTGCAGCAGGCACAAATCATCTGACATATGAGACACCTTAAGGCTATTGTTAGGCTGCCATGGAACCAGACTACCCCATAGGAACCTGGTATGGCGATCTCACTCACGCCTACTCCTCAAATTCTTTGCACTGGGATGAACATCACCAAGGGGTACGTTCAGAAGTCGCGCTATCAATCGAATATCGACCGTAGCCATCCGGTCTCTACCAAAGGGAATCTTGAATTGCAATGGCTCCAATGTAGGATTCTGGATATGAGGGTAGAAGGCACGAACGGTGCTCACATTAGCATGAGAATGGGCTTCAAAGAGCGGACCCCAATGTGCAGCTTCAATGCGCTCAAATAATAGGAATTCACCGAAGAGTCTCCCTTCAATGTTTGCCTCAAATAACACCTTACGGTTAGTATATTCACCGTGAGGCATCTCTGCTAACAGCACTCGCCCAATTTGAGCATGGGGATCTAGATCCCGCTTTGTATGAAACTCCCGGGCTGTGCTTGGACTTGCGGCGGCGCTTGAGCTAGCGGCGCCACCCCTCGGTCTTCTTGATTGTGCCGAGCGACTAGGCCTAGCCTCATCCGCTGTGGTCTTTCTCTTTCCCATCAAAGAGAGGATGGTGGAGAAAGAGAAAAATCCCAAAATGGCTTCAACAAAAGCCATGGAAAATGTGAGAAATGGGGAGAAATGGCTGCCCAAGTGGATAAAAGGAAATCTTAGCGTTGTTGAGCGATAAATCAAGCTTCCAAGAGCTAAAATTTTAAAGAAAAAAGAGAATGCTAAAAGGGTTTAGAACTCCACACGATTTCAGCTCATTTAGGGAGTTGTAGGAGCTCCAAACGATGAGATCGGAGAGGGAGAGGATTACTAATCACCATAGAAGGATGGACAAGCGTCGTTTTCAGCAATTGGTGGGATTGGAGAGGATTTGGAGCTGCGATTTGAGAGAGGGCAGCAAGAAAATCAAAAATGGAGCTTGGGAGGGGCATTTTTGTGAAGGAGGTACCCTTTCTAAGGGGTTTCGATGGATGGACCGCACATGGGAGGGGTGCCCTACCCCTAAAACCACACGCGCCCGAAGTTCAATGCAAGTGGGGCCCACCGTACGGTGATGCATAGCCGGATCGGCGATGGCATCGCCGGCCGGTCATCAATCCGGCTGGTGGCACCCCATGGTTTGGGTCCCCCCTGCCCTAGGGACCTCAAATATGTATGGGCCCCACCTTAGTTCATTGTAGATTGGCCTAGGGAGGCCCAAAACTCCATTCGGGGCATTCCGGGGCCAATCTGTAAACCTGAATACATTCCCCTATTATGTAGCATATGATTTTGGGATATAAGGAGCTAATACATCCATCTAGCCCATTAGTTGCTAAATATTACAAACTTAGAATGGCCTAATGGCCAGTTTTCATAAAATTTTACTGTTCACTATAAAATTTTGTCGAAGTATGATTTATATCATTTTCACACTAGGATCAATGCCTAACATGAAAATTTAGAGAAATAATTGAAGAATAGAGTGGTGAGAGGAAGAATTTTGAAGAAATCAGGTGAAACGGGGTTTTTAAGCCCTAGCGATTGAATGTAAGGGTTGTGGTTGACCCACAACCCAAGGATTCACATTTACGGGTTTAGAACCTTTCATAAAATGTCTCAACCCACCTACTTACAACCTAGGAGCTACTTCGGTCGCTTCACGCGACCTTAGATGCGTTACGGACTCGATCATGCGATCGATACGAGTAGACTTCGCCTATTGGCGAAGCTGTGATCCTATAAGTGTTTCTAGACCTTTCTCGCACCCACCTAAGTCAAAGGAAGTGACAGCGTACGTCGCGTGACCATAACCCAGGCCCGGTATAATCTCATTCATGCTCTGATACCAACTTGTAATGCCCTGAAAATCGGGGGTCAAGTATAAACCCGACTCCCGAGTTTCAGACCGTCACCTATGCAACAAAAATGATTATGATTCAATGTTTTCTGAGTTAAAGCATTCACATGAGTAAAAGTATACCAAAACTACAATTCATACTCAAGATTCAGTGATAAAAGCAAGCGGAAGACTAAAGGATATACATATCACTGTATGGAAAACAAAATAGATCTCCACTGTCTCCAAAGTATGAATACATCTCTGAGTCTCATATACATGTAAATAAACAGAATCAAAATGTCAAAAATAGTCCCACTAAGAAGTCCCGTCAATCCAGGCCACCTAAGCAAAGCCGTCGTGGTACTGCATATATGAGAACTCGTCCTAGTCCTCATCATAATCTGGCTCTGCGTCCTGAATCGCTGCCTCACCTGCATCTAAAACAGGGTCTGGTGGGTGTTGCAAACACCATCCCGTAACGTGGGAGTGAGTAGCTAACTCAGTGGAATAATGGAGCAAAGATTAACATGTTCTCAAATCAATCATGCGATAATAGTAAAGCAGTAAATCAAACAGTCCTAATAATGTTGTTAATGCAATATGAAGTGACATGATGGTGCCCTCACCGACGATCTCCCTAATAAGGCACCATCTTACGACCGCGGCATGCTTTCATCCCACAGTGCTCCACATCTTCCAGGCATATGCAATGTGATGGTGATATGATTACCGAGTTATTATTAGTCCATTCATACAGCAGGATTGAGAAACTAAGGTACTTCCCTTATATCAATCCCAACACAGATCCTATCTAGGGTCGTCACTCCTAGTAATCTCATACGATGTATATTTTGTAGGTCGTTGAAAGGGCTACCAGGGCTGTTGCTCGCACTTGTTACACCGCTCCCCCATCACCTTATCAATACAGGCCTACTGTACTCTCATTGCTACGGAAGGGTCGTCGCCTCCCGTAGACTCAGAATACGCTCGCGGTCATTACAAAGGGCTCATCGCCTGATCAGTGTAGGCCGACAGCAAGAATATAGTGTCCCATACCACCATAATCTGTTCACAAGTCATAGGTACTCACTGGTCACTACGGGGAGGTTTGTAGCCCCAACGTAGGCCGACAGCTCGACCACGATGTCCCATACCACCATGCCCGGCTCATGAGTCTTTATGGATCAAGGTACCATGGTTAATAGGGTTTACAATGGTAAGTTCAGTACCCTAGGTTCAAGCAGTTATGACTCATACAGGGTGAACATACAATGGCCAGTCGAGTTACTTGACGGGCTCGACTAGCACGAGCTTATCTCAAGTCGAACGACATGAAGTGCATAAAACACTTCGTGTGGCCTAACCACTGCCGCCAACTCCAAAACACGACTCGCGTTCATCGACGCGTCGTTCGTGGCAAAGATAAGCCAACCATGAATTTACTCAGTTACCGACTGCCTGGACTAGGTATAATCCCAAACAGTTATGAATCCACATCAGCAATCATATAAGAGTAATGGAAATGAAATACATCAATGTGAGCATGTTAACACATGTTATAACATACAACTTAAGTAAATCATCCAACGCATGCATTTCATACACATAATGAAATCATGCATATAGCCAACATATAGGAAATCATGTACATCAGCATATTATTTGAGAATTCAATCTCAAACTAATTCATAACACCATTTAATTCAATACATATTAATACAAACATTTATACAAACACTTAGTCTACACATTTAAGTCTACATATAGTATGTCGACTCAAAGTGCGCATTTGGGTGAATCTCTTCGCCAAAGTAATTTTTCACGCATTCCTAATATCCTAATGTGACAAGAAGCCATGTCAATTATATCAGCAAAATATGGATGAAAACAGTATTTCCTACAAATGACTAAAGTGCCCTAAATCTCATATTTTTCGTCTACTTACGAAACAGAAAATGGACAGCATGTTGTACATGTCAAACGGCGTTGTCGTCGATAATCTACTATTAAACAACATTGAAAGCGTTGAAAACAGTCAATCAAAGCTTCTAGAATCCGTACCTTTTATCCTAGAAGTGAACCGATTCGAACGGAGCGTATACGCTTCGTCTACGGTGAACAGGCTACCTATTTCATAAGATGTATAAGTTACTTTGCTAAGAAATCGATGGAACCTCAAATCAACAAGTATTTAGGGTATTTCCTTACCTAGAAATGCGGCGGAATCACCGGAAAAGTAATTGAGGTGTGTTGCTTAAGCACATGCAACAGGTAGTGCAAGCAGCAGGAAATTCTCTCCCACTCTCTCTCAAAATCTCTCACCTTTTATCTCACACCAGCTAGGGTTCCTAGAAAATTTGGATGGGTGAGAGAAGTGAGGGTTTAAGCCCCTTTTATAACCTAAAACATGCCCAAAACAGGCTTGGGAATAATGTTTACTTGATGCCTAACCAAATCGGGGCTGTTTCGGTCCAAAAAGATATTTCTGGTGGTCCCCTGGCCGAACACGATCGGACTTAAGCTCATGCATGTCGGATGTTGCTCACATCCCATTTTCAGACCAGTAGTGTTCGTAGATCGAACGTGGCGATCCAGTTTCAGTTCAGCGGTCATCGCCCGTAGATCAGGTCTACAAGTCTCATGATATGAAATAGAAATTTTTCCTTATCCAAGGGTGTAATTTAGCTGAATTCTGATGGTCAGAACGCTTAATAATAACGCGCCAAGTCGTGTGCCAGATTTGAATTTCAAATTCCAAATCTAGCCCTATTCTCACTCTCTTCACTCCAAGCTCAATGAAATAGCCTCTGAATGTCGGTTGGACCTGATTTTCGAAATGATTGTCAAGTCCAGCTAGGCGGTTATAACAGTCTAAGATTGTAGCTATCGGACTTTCGACGCGCGGTCTAGATCCAATACAAAGTTTCAAAGAGGTCCTGAGAACAAACCGGTTTAGAGTTTGATCCGAGGTTTTAGAGTATTATAGCGTCATTGGTTCTACTCGCTTTGGGTCTTGTAGAATGTATTTAAAGTGATCAGGGACTATTTCCCAGCTACTTTAGCGTTGCGCTAGCTAACTTACACTTATTTTCCAAAGGAATTAATCCTACGTGATTTCTGGTCGAGTTGGTACTCGAGTCCAAGTACGGATTTTTCCAGGGCGTTACAACTTTGGAGGGTAATTTGTGTAAGAAAGGTATAGGCTTGTAAGAAACTTTTTAACTTTGGGGGTTGCTTGGGGATGGGTGTGAGGTGATGTGTACTTGACCCTTGATGGGATTGATTGATGGTTGAGGTGACATATCATAGAGATTTTTTTAGATTTTGTAACGTGCGGCATTTTCCTCGAACTGAACGTGGGCCCACATCTCCTGGCTAGGGTATCACCTCGGCGCGCGAGTCACGGCGATGGCGCCATCACTAGGGTACAAGTCTGGGATCGAACCGACTCTGGTTGACAACATGTGTCTCAGGGTCATGTACAAACATCGGACAAAGGTCGAGGGTTGCCAAAATTCGATCGAGAAGATCACAGAAGTCTACAGAACAGTACGGTCTAGGATACGGGTCTTATAACTTGGGAATACATGTGGAGCACATCACATATCTGCTATGAACTTAAAATGAAAAGGTCCAAGTCCGAATAACTTAACAATTTTTTGATATAGACCCTTAACATTTATGCCTTCGAGAATTCTCAAGCTTGATAGGTACTTGTTCATTCCTATAGGACGTGATGCCTAGAAGAGCGACTCGAGTGAATCCCGCTCCACCACCTGCATTTCCTACTCCACCATCGGATATTCCTACTTTCTAGCCTAAGGATACCACTCCTCTACTCGAGACTGGTGCAGATCCGACCGTACCTGTGAGTGTCGCCCAACTTCAACAGATGATGTAGGCGATGACTGCTATTCTTCATGGGCAGAGTAGGCGTCCCACTGTGACACTAGCCGAGGCTGAGTAGAAACATGCGAGCGCCCTTCTCAAGGACATCTGAAAGCACGATCCTCCGCATTTTCGGGACGAGCCATACCCTACTGCAGCAGAGATATAGTGCTCTAAGGTGAAGAAGATATTTGAACCATGAGATGTACGACCCAGCAGCGAGTCCAACTAGCCGTATTTTTCTTAAGGGAGAGGCTCAGCATTGGTGGGCATTTATCGCCCAATCGGTAGCGGTGAATTTTGTGTGGACCTGGGAGGACTTTGTAGACTGGTTTGACCGAAAGTTCTTTCTCGAGCATGTACGGTAGCAGTGCGCATTAGAATTAGAGACTCTGGTCAAAGGAGACAAGACTCTTCCCCAGTATGATGCACGTTTCGTCGCATTATCGAGATTCGCAACATACCTTGTTGATGATGAGGGGTGGAAGGCCCGCCGTTTTGAGAACAGCTTACATCCTGCCCTCAGGAGCCATGTAATCGAATACATGCTTCCGACATTTGAGCGAATTATAGAGATGGCCTAGATCTACAAGTTAGATTGGGCCGGCTTGCATAGAACATGTGACCAAAGGGGAGATCAGAAGAGGAAGGCGCCCTCTGGTAGTTCCCACCAGCAGCGTCATTCACAGCAGTGGCGCACGACCCGCCCAGTATTCTGATCACCAATGACACCCCCAACACCACCTTCAGGACCATTCACAGGAACCTACTTTGGATGCGGTAGGATAGGACATCGTGTGCACGAGTGTCCCCATCCACAGCAGCAGAAGCCAAGGGCACTGCATCCATCACAGCAGCAGTAGCGATCACAGCACCAGCCTCCGAAGCCTCCCCCACAGCAGCAGAGGCAACAGATCAGGCCACCACAATGGAGCAGCATCAGCTGAGACCTTAGAGGGGACATGTACCTCCCCAGCAGGCCCAGGGTAAATTTTATGCCACCCAGAAGGACCCTCAATCATCAGGAGGGGTCGTCGAGGGTACTCTCCCTATTTTTGCATTCATTGTACGTGTATTGTTTGACTCTGATGCATCGCATTTCTTTGTGGCCGATGATTTCTGTCTATCAACCGGTTTACCGATGGAGTCTGCCTGCAAGGGTTTGTTAATATCGACGCCCTTGGGGAAGACTATAGTATTAAATCAAATTTTCTCATCTTGCCCTGTTCTAATTGAATATATCTTTTTGCCTGCCGACCTATTTGTATTACCGATGTCTGAGTTTGATATCATTCTGGGCATAGATTAGCTCACCGAGTACCACGCCATATTGGACTGCTCTACGAGGACAGTCACGTTCTGTATACCCAGTGTGCCAGAGTTCCAGTTTGTTACCGAGTGCAGTGGAGAGCAGCTTTTCTATCTGTTGTCGTGTGCCATTGAGGAGTCATTTTCTTTTAGTATTGACCATCTTCCGATCGTTTATGGTTTTCCTGATGTGTTTTAGAAGATTCTGGGGTTACCACCTCATCGGCACACCAAGTTCCAGATTGATCTTATGCCTGACACCGCTCTTATTTCGAAGGCCCTGTATTGTATAGCACCGTTGGAGTTATGGAAACTACAGAAGCAGTTGGATGACTTGCGAAAGCTATGCTATATTCATCCAATCAGTTCACCGTGGGGAGTTTCGGTACTCTTCGTAAAGAAGAAGGATGGCTCGTTGAGGCTTTACTTAAATTACCGTGAGCTCAACAAGGTCACGATCAAGAACAAGTACCCGCTCCTGAGGATTGTTTGATCAGTTGCAGGAGGCACAGTTCTTTTCGAAGATAGACTTGTAGTCTGGTTATCATCAGGCTCGGTCCGAGATGAGGATATTCCAAAGACAGCCTTTAGGACGTGATACGGTCATTTTGAGTTTCAGGTCATGTCCTTCGGACTGACCAATGTGCCCGCAATATTCGTATAGTTGATAAAGGAGGTCTTCCATTTGTATCTCAACTAGTTTTTTGTGGTATTCATCGATGACATTCTGATATATTCGAGGACCCGTGAGGAACATGAGCGGCATCTGGAGATTACCTTACAGACCCTCCGTGCATACCAGCTTTATGCTAAGCTGGAGAAGTGTGAGTTCTGGTAGGAGGAGGTGAAGTTCCTGTGTCATGTGGTGACGAGATAGGGTGCCACTGTAGACCCCTCGAAGATCGATGTCATGCGTCAGTGGGGCTAGCCCACGAACGTATCCGAGATCCACAGTTTCCTTGATTTGGTGGGCTACTACCAACGTTTTATTGAGGGATTCTCTCACATTGTAACCCGTTGACCAGGTTGACCCGAAAGGGTGCCGAGTTCGTGTGGAGCAACACTTGTGAGCATGCATTCATGGATCTGAAAGACCGCCTCACTTCCGCTCCTGTCCTCACTCTTCCTTATGGGAGTGATGGATTTTTTGGTATTTAATGATGCCTCATGAATTGGCTTGGGTGCTCTCCTGATGCAGCATGAGAAGCGGATGGCTTATGCGTCTCGCCAGCTTAAGGTCCATAAGTTGAACTACCCTACGCATGATTTGGAGTTGGCAGTAGTTGTCTTCGCACTGAAGGTGTGGAGGCACTATCTTTATGGGGTGAGGTTTGAGCTCTTCTACTACCACAAGAGCATGAAGTATTTGTTCTTTCAGTCCGATCTGAACATCAGGCAGAGGCATTAGATAGAGCTCTTGAAAGGCTATGATTTTGACCTCCAGTACCACTCGGGCAAGGCGAACATGGTGGCGGATGCCCTTAGCCATCAACCATGAGGCCTGGTGGTACACATGATGATTTAGGAGTGGAGGATGCTCGGGGATACAATAGAGTATATGACTTCGAGTTTGGTCTGCAGTCTTCTATTATTTAGCTATCGAACCTATCAATTCAACCATCTCTTATCGTAAGGGTGATTAAGGCTCAACAGACAGATGAGTCGTTACAGGATTACCAAGTAGAGGAAGCATCTAAGAGTCAAACAGATTGGCAGATTGGTTCTGACGGTGGACTTACCTTTAGAGGCCGATTATGTGTCTCGGATATTCCTTAGTTGTGCCGAGATCTTATGACTGAGGCACATCGATCACGGTTCTCTATCCACCCTAGCTCGAGGAAGATGTATCGCGATATGAGGCGTTAGTAGTTTTGGGCGGGGATGAAGCGCCATATAGCCAGTTTTATGGCCGAGTGTGACACGTCACTACAAGAAAACAGGCAAAGACTACAGCAAAAAACCGTAGCAAAATCCCTTTTGCTACAGATATAATCCGTAGCATGTCCATCGCTATTGGTGGGGTAGCTAATGGTACAACTACGGATTATATCCGTAGCAATAGATACCAATAGCTACAAATTATATCTGTAGCAATACCTTTAGTTACCCCACCAATAGCAACGGACGTGCTACGGATCATATTCGTAGCAAAAGGGATTTTATCCGTAGCAATAGATACCAATAACACCAATAATATCCGTAGCAATAGATACCAATAGCTATGGACAAAAGCTGTAGCTATAGCTACGGATTATATTTGTAGCTTTTTTTTTTTAAAATGTAATAATACGACCTGTTTCCATTACAAGAACCTGTTGTGATTGATAACTCATCTAAGCTTAATGATGATAGAAATAGTACATAAAATGCAATCAGAAAAAAATGATGCATTTATTACAAATAACAATCAAATCATACAATGCATCCTACATTCACATTTCTAAATAAACAATACTTCACTTTACTCAACCTATCATAAGAATTACAACTAAGGCGTGCCTTCATGTGAAAGAAACAAATACACTCCAACATAGTAAACACCCTCCATATGCATTCAATAATGGTCACATTTTTACAGAATTTTCTTCCTTCAGACTATCAATTTTAGCAAATGTAGAAGATGGAGCTTCTTCTTTCCTTGAAACTGCAGATGTAGCTTCTGTGGACTTCGACACAAGATCACTTTCAAGTTTTAAAACCCTTCCCTTGAGAAAATGAATTTCATCCTCCACTGACTTCTTCAGCTTGTTAGCCTGTATAAAACAACATTTGTAGACATAATCAAATAAGCATGCCTTTGTACACATCTCAAAAGGAAGAAAGATAAAAAAAACTTATATATGAAGAAATAATAAATGTACCTACAAATCTGTTAAACTATGGAAAAATACAACATGAGTAATGTGTTCAAACCTACGATGGACTTTTAAACTCAAAACCTAGGTTTAGGTTAAGGTTATAGGTTTAGGTTTAGGTTTAGGTTTAGGTTTTAGGTTTAGGTTATAGGTTTAGGTTTGGGTTTTCAAGTTTAGGTTTAGGTTTAGGTTAGGGAGTTGAGATTAGGATTGTAGGTTTAGGTTTAGGGATTTGAGAATACATTTAGGTTTTAGGTTTAGGTTTAGGTTTTAGGTTTTAGGTTTAGCTTTAGGTTATAGGTTTAAGTTAAGGTTAGTTTATAGGTTATAAGTTTAGGTTATAGGTTATAGGTTATAGGTTAAGGTTTTGGTTATAGGTTTTGGTTTAGGTTAAGGTTATAGGTTTAGGTTTAGATTTAGGTTATAGGTTAAAGCTTTAGGGAATTGAGAATAGGTTAATAAGGTATAGGCTTAGAAAATCGGGTTCGAGTTTGAGATCGGGTTTAGTTTAAGTTTTCAAGTTTAGGTTTAGGTTAGGTTTAAGTTTAGGTTATAGGTTATATGTTATAGCCTTAGGGAATTGAGAATGGGTTAAGGTTTAGGTTTAGGAAATCGAGTTTAGGTTTGGGATCGGGTTTAGGTTTGGGTTTTTAAGTTTAGGTTTAGGTTTAGGGAGTTGAGAATAGGATAGATGTAGGATTAGGATTAAGGATTTGAGAATACATTTAGGTTTTTGGTTTAGGAATAGGTTATAGGTTTAGGTTAAGGTTTATGTGTAGGTTATAGGTTATAGCTTTAGGGAATTGAGAATAGGTTAAGGTTTAGGTTTAGGAAATCAGGTTCGGGTTCAGGATCGGGTTTAGGTTTGGGTTTTCAGGAGGGATCCGAACTCATTCTTCTTTCATTTCCCCCGTCTGGAGCACTGAGTTACTTACGGTTACGGTCTTCAGCAGGCAGGCTGCACTCTAGGCTAGGAAGGAAGAGCACTTCCAGCAGCCAGAGGGCGGCCAGTACAGAAAGATGCCTGGATGGACAGGGTTTTGGATATGACAGGTAGTCGCTCGCATAAATGAATGAGACTCCCTAAATTTGAATCCCCTCTCTATTCCCAAGTAAAGGGTGAGTCTCATGCGTCAGTTTATGGATTGCGGTCTCACACATAAATTCAGATACGGCACTGAAGGACTGTTTGTATGAAATGGCTATGATAGACTAGTGTTATTCCTCAAGCGCTGAGTCTATTGAGCCGCCGAAAGCCCATAGATTAACGTACGAAACCTTTATAGCCTTCACTGACTTTCTAAGGTATACTTTATCGCTAAGCGCTGATGCTCCCATATCATGCATTTTTTTAGGAAGGATTGGTTATATCATCCTCATGGATCGATGAATTCTTGGGTCGAGCTGGATTTGCACCAGCGTAGACATATCGCCAATTTATAGTCCATCCCCATTAACCGCTCGGGCATCAACCCAAGAAGAATCAATTGTAGGACTAAAAAACCAATAGACCTGTCCCCCTCATCGGGACCTGATTGGAGCCATTCCACATTCATACTAATGCATGAGGGAAAGCACTAGGTGCTGTCCTGGGGCAGAGGCCAGCGCAAGGTTTCTTTTGGATTCCTTCTATCACAATACTCCCTTCATAGGATTAGGGGGAGGGAAGTTGTAACACCCCAGATTTTTTGCCAACCTGGGATTAGACGTCCTTAGGCAATGGGCCAACCATAACACCTTAGTAACCTCTCAGAACCCAATTCCAAAGCTAAAGAAATCATGTAGAACCAAATTCTTTAGAATTTAACAAAAATTAGCCAGCGCTACACTAGATTACCTGTGAAATAAGCACCAACCACTTTAAATATGATCTTTAAGACCCAAAACCTCTAGCATCGTTGACGCTACGTTACCCTAAAATCCAGGGTCAAACTCTAAACCGGTTTGTTCTCAGGAACCCTTTGAAACTTCGTATTTGATTTAGACCGCGCGTCGAAAGTCCGATATCTACAATCTTAGACCGTTATGATCGCTTGGCTGGACTTGACAATCGTTTCGAAAATCAAGCCCAACCGATGTTCTGAGGCTATTTCATTGAGCCTGGAGTGAAAGAGTGAGAAAGAGTAAAGATTTGGAAATTTAAGTCAAAATCTGGCTCGTGTCGTTGCGCGTTATTATTAAGCATTCTGACCGTCAGAATTCAGCCAAATTTCACCCTCGGATCAGGAAAAATTTCTCTTTCATGTCATGAGACTTGTAGACTTGATGTAGGTACGATGACCGCTGAACTGAAACTGGACTGCCACGTGCAATCTGAGAACTCTACCGGTCTGAAAACTTAGTGTGGACAACATCCAGTGACCATGAGCTTAAGTCCGACCGCGTTCGGCCAGGGGACCTCCCGAAACGCTCTTTTGGATCGGAAAAGTCCCGATTTGGCTATAACCCAAGTATACCTTGACTTGGAGTCTAGTTTGGTCATGTTTGGGCTTATAAAAGGGGTTTGAACCCTTAGCCTTCTAACCCATACGAATTTGGGAAAAACCCTAGGAGAGGAGAGAAAAGAGAGAGAAAGTGAGGGAGAAGCTGGTGATTTCTCCAGGGATTCTTCCATGCTGCTCCACGTGGCAAAGCCACCCACCTGCATCGCTATTCTGGCGATTCCAACTTCGTTCTAGGTAAGAAAACCCTAACCACTTGCTGTTTTAGGGATTCCTTCGATTCAAATGGAAAAGTAGCTTATGTACTTGTGCATTAGGTCGCATTTACGCCGTTGACGAAGCATAGACGTTCTATTCAAATCGATACACGTCTAAGGCGAAAGGTGAGGATTTTAGACGCTTTGATTGACTGATTTCAAAGCTTTCAATGTTGTTTAATAGTAGATTGTCGAAGAGAACGCCGTTTGACATGTAGAACATGCTGTCCGTTTTTCATTTCGTATACATACGGGAAATATGAGATTTAGGGAATTTTGGGTATTTGTAGGAAATACAGTATACGTCCGTATTTTGCTAAAATGATTGCCATGGCTATTTGTCATGTTATGATATTAGGAATGTGTACATGATCTGTTTGGCGAAGAGATTCGCCCTAATGTGCACTTTGAATCGACATACGCTATGTAGAGTAAAGTGTGTAGACTAAGTGTTTGTATAAATGTTTGTATTAGTAGGTATTGAGTAAATGGTGTTGTGAATTAATTTTGAGACTGAATTCTCAATTAATATGCTGATGTATATGGTTTCCACATGTTGGCTATATGAATCGATTTCATCATACATATATGGAATGCATGTGTTGGTTGATTTGCTTACGTAGTATGATATAACATGTGTCAACATGCTTGTATTGTTTATATTCTTTTCTGTTACTTACATATGCTTACTGATGTTGATACACAAATGCTTGGGGCTATGACCTAGTCCAGGCAGTCGGTAATGGATTGAATTCGTAGTTGGTTTCTAATTGCCACGAAGGACGCGTCGATGAACGCGAGTCATGTTTTGTGTTGGCGGTAGTGGTTAGGCCACACGAAGTGTTTTATGCACTTCATGTCGCTCAGCTTGAGATGCACTCGTACTAATCGAGCCCGTCAAGTAACCCGACTTGCCATTGTATGTTCACCATGTATGAGTCATAACTGCTTGAACCTAGGGTACTGAACTTACCATTGAAAACCCTGTCAACCATGGTACCTTGATCCATAAAGACTTATGAGCCGGGCATGGTGGTATGGGACACCGTGGTCGAGCTTTCGGCCTACACTGGGGCCACAAATCTCCCAGTAGTGACCAGTGAGCACCCTACTCTGAGCAGATTATGGTGGTATAGGACATTATATTCTTGTTGTCTGCCTACATTGATAAGGTGATGGGGGAGTGGAGCAACGAGTGCGAGCAACAACCCTAACAGCCCTTTGTAGTGACCTTGAGTTTATCTTGACACTGCATGGGGGCGACGAGTCCTGATGCAGTCTTAAGGATATAAATAGGCCTGTATTGATAAGGTGATGGGGGAGCGGTGTAACGAGTGCGAGCAACAGCCCTGACAGCCCTTGCAGCGACCTACAAATATAACATCGTATGAGATTACTAGGAGTGACGACCCTAGACAGGATCTGCTTTGGGATTGATATAAGGAAGGTACCTTAGTTTTCCAATCCTGCTGTATGAAAAGGACTAATAACAACCCGGTAATCATTATCCATATCGCACTGCATGTGCCTGGAAGATGTAGAGCACTGCGGGAAGAAAGCATGCCACGGACGCAGATGGTGCCGCATGAGGGAGTATGTCAGTGAGGGCATCCATCATGACATTTCATGCATGCATTAACAACAGTACCTAGGAATGTTTGATTATTTGCTTTACTATTATCGCATGATTGATTTGATAACATGCTAATCTTTGCTCTATGATTTCACTGAGTTGATTACTCATTCCCACGTTACGGGATGGTGTTCTGGACACCCACCAGTCCCTATTTTAGTTTCAGATGATGGCGCTGCTTGTGAAGTGGAGCCAGACTTGATGATGATGAGGAGGATCCCTCCTTCATGCGTGTTCTGATTGACGGGATTACAGGGAGGTTTATTAGACGTCATGACACTTGTCTTTTTTTGCACTTTTGGAGAACTCATGTATATTCTTTTTGTTCATTTTGGAGTATACATATATTTATTTAACCTGGTAACATGTTCACACTCTGGAGGCTTACAATTGATTATATATTTTATGTATTTATCACAGTCTTCCGCTTGCTAATTTAACTGTCTCTGGAGTATGATATGTTGTTTTGGCTTAGTCTCAATCTTGTTTAATGCCATTCTACAGACAACATGCATTTATCATTATCTATGTTGCATAAGTGACGTTCTGGAACTCGGGAGTTGGGTTACTACCCGACCCCTGATTTTCGGGGTGTTACAGAAGTATGGCGAATCAAGCAAATATTGGTACTGGCCAGTCGAGACATAAGGAATGGATATCGGGTGGACCAGAAGGGATAAGGTTAAGCCTTTTGTTGGAGATGGTTTCGTTTATAAACTCATTTCATCTTTTCTTTATCTCCCTATCATTGATGATGATGGAAATCATAGGTCTGATATAAGCTTTGGTGGTATGCCACCAATGGGTGAAATCACGAGGGTCTTATTCAATATCGTCTTAATGGACATCTTCGATCGTGAGTTTCCCAGAAGGTTTCCTGGGATAGCATTTTCTAGATTCATCAATGAAGTAGTGATGTTAACTAGAGGAAATGATAGCTTGAGTTTAGATCTGTATATGATGGATGGTATTATAAAGAATCTTATCTTAAGATTCTCTTTACTCACATCGACATGTAACATCAAGGGCAACACACCCCCTCCAGGGGAGGGCGGGTTACCAACTTCTGTTCACCTCCGGGATACTAGTTTAACTGTCATTTTTTGAGTTTCAACTTTCTGTGGAACAAATTTATTGTTGAAAAGCAAGTGTAGGGCTTCCCCGAGAGAGAAGCCCGAGCGCAGCGCCTAACGCGCAAATGTGCAAGTGAGCCTTAGCGAGCGCTAACCTGAGCCGTCGGCGAGCAGCAATAGCAAGAGAAATTGTATCCGGAATCTATCCCACCAGTGATGAAGGCCTATAGACGACGTTTTTAGTGCTCAGAGTTCAGATTGAGGCATTTATTCGAAGGTGAAATCATGGGAAAGGGTTTGAAAGCATTGATAAATCAATGAAAGGCCACTTCCCATTTCATGGGCTAAAGGCGGATTACGACATGGTCCATTCTACGGGAGATGTAGCTAACCTTGCCCTTGTCCAGTAACCATTCTGAGGGGGGTACGAGTAGCATGAGATAATCAGATCATCGAACTTCGGTGCTAGGGATTTGTCTGGGGGCCTCCCAACCTGATACTGCAGCTTGTTCATTACACTACATAGTTTCTCGTAATTACCCTTTCTGCTAATATTAATATAAAAATTATTAATGTTACCGAAAGTTAACAGGCGGTAACGATCATATAACTCCCCTGTTGGCCCACTTAAGTAACCCCCTGATAGATCGGACAAGTTTTTAGGTTTTTGACCCAGCGGTCAGGCACTCGTCCAATCTAGAGGTGGGCATACCATAGGCAGGTTGAGCTTGAGAAACAACCATCAACTATAACCTTAAAAGAACCAGATTCCTAAAGGGCACTTTTCTTTAATAAAAGCTTGAGTTCAGATCTGTATATGATAGATGGTATTTAAGAGAGTCTTATCTTAAGATTCTCTTTAGGGACATCGACATGTCAAATTAAGGGCAACTAACCTCCCTCGAGGGAGGGCGCGTTGCCAGCTCAATTCACCTCCAGGATACTATGGAGACAGTTAGTCTAATTAAGATGAATACCAGGCTTTCTTTGAAAAAGCCCACAATTCCGAATTCAATGAGGAATTGAGTAAGTGCAGACTACATCATAATCATATCCAAGGTAAAGGAGTTAATCAGGGAAGCTAAGATAAGATAAGGAGTTGAAAGCATCTTTGATTTAGGAAAGGGAGGCCCTGAAAAGGCACTTTTCTTTAATAAAAGCTTGAGTTCAGATTTGTATATGATAGATGGTATTTAAGAGAATCTTATCTTAAGATTCTCTTTAGGGACATCGACCTCTGCCCTTCCCCTAGAATAAACTCCGGGCCCTTACGTAATAGACGGAGCAGCTAGTCCAACTTCTTGAGCAGTCGAGATATTGAACAACGAATATTTGATTGAATTGGCTAGCTCGGGATAGTCGCCGTCGAGAATGCTGCATGTGGGGTCTTACCTGTGAATGGTGTTGACATTCCTTATTTTTAAGAATTCTAGTCCTACGGGTCTGCCCGAACTGTAAGTGATTCAAACAAAGTGGCGGGTCCGAGCCTTCCTCGGTTGAAGTACCAAAACTCCTCCTTTATCCTGGGTTTAGGTTTAGGTTTAGGTTAGGGAGTTGAGATTAGGATTAGGTGTAGGTTTAGGTTTAGGGATTTGAGAATACATTTAGGTTTTAGGTTATAGGTTATAGGTTTAGGTTTAGGTTTTACGTATAGATTAAGGTTAGGTTATCGGTTATAAATTTAAGTTATAGGTTATAGGTTATGGGTTAAGGTTTAGTTTATAGGTTTTGGTTTAGGTTTTAGTTTAGGTTTAGGTTATAGGTTTAGGTTTAGGTTATATTTTATATGTTATAGGTTATAGCTTTAAGGAATTGAGAATAGGTTAAGGTTTAGGTTTAGGAAATCGGATTCGGGTTCGGGATCGGGTTTGGGTTTAGGTTTAGGTTAGGGAGTTAAGATTAGGATTGGGTGTAGGTTTAGGTTTAGGGATTTGAGCATATATTTAGTTTTTAGGTTTAGGTTTAGGTTTTAGTTTTTAGGTTTAGGTTATAGGTTAAGGTTTGGTTATAGGTTAAGGTTTAGGTTAAGGTTATAGGTTTTGGGATTAGAGAATAGATTTAGGTTAAGGTTATAAGTTTAGGTTTAGGAAATCATGTTTGGGTTCGGGATCAGGTTTAGGTTTGGGTTTTCAAGTTTAGGTTTAGGTTTAGGTTAGGGAGTTGAGATTAGGATAGGTGTAAGTTTAAGTTTAGGGATTTGAGAATACGTTAAGGTTTAGGTATAGGAAATCAGGTTCAGGTTCAAGTTCGAGATCGGGTTTACGTTTGGGTTTTAGGTTTAGGCTAAGGAGTTAGGGATTCAGATTCGGGTTCGGCATCGGGTTAGGTTTAGGTTTAGGTTTTACGTTTAGGTTAGGGTTATAGGTTTAGGTTTAGGTTATAAGTGTAGGTTATAGGTTTAGGTTTAGATTAGGTTATAGGTTATGGTTTAGGGAATTGAGAATAGGTTAAGGTTTTGGTTTTAGAAAGTTTGGGTTCAAATTCGGGTTAGGTTTGGTCTTCAAGTTTAGGTTTAGGTTAAGGAGTTAAGATTAGGATTAGGTGTAGGTTTAGGTTTAGGGATTTGATAATACATTTAGGTTTTAGGTTTAGGTTTAGGTAATTGGTTATAGCTTTAAGGAATTGAGAATAAGTTACCATTTAGGTTTAGAAAATCGGGATCGGGTTTAGGTTTGGGTTTTCAAGTTTAGGTTTAGGTTAAGGAGTTGAGATTAAGATTAGGTGTTGGTTTAGGTTTAGGGATTTGATAATAGATTTAGGTTTTAGGTTTAGGGTCAGGTTTTATGTTATAAGTTTAGGTGCAGGTTATAAGTGTAGGTTATAGCTTTAGTTTTAGTTTAGGTTATAGGTTAAGGTTTACGAAATTGAGTTTAGGTTATAGGTTAAGGTTATAGGTTAATGTTTAGGTTATAGGTTAAGGTTTAGGTTTAGGTTATAGGTGTTGAGATTTGAGAATAGGTTTAGGTTAAGGTTATAAGTTTAGGTTTAAGAAATTGGGTTCAGGTTGAGGTATAGGTTTGGGTTTTCAAGTTTAGGTTTAGTTTTAGGATAGAGAGTTGAGATTAGGATTAGGTATAGGTATAGGTTTTAAGATTTGAGAATATATTAAGTTTTAGATTTAGGAAATCAGATTCGGGTTTGAGATTGGGTTTACGTTTGGGTTTTAGGTTAAGGGTGTGGTCCCTGCAAATACAGATATAAATACGGCCTGTCTAAATAGCTAAGCCCCTCCAATATTGTCCATAGGAAATGGACAGCTTCATCATGGTCCTAACAGCGGTTCTAACCTTTCAAGGACCCCTTCTTATTTGGATAGCTCTGACGCACATCCGGGTCTACTCCATTAATTTTGAGAAAATACATAAACACGGCCTGTCTAAATGGTTAGGACCCTCCAATGCTGTCCATAAGAAATTAACAGCTTCATCATGGTCATAACAGCGGTTCCCACCTTTCAGGGACCCCCGCTCATTCGGATAGCTTCGACGCACATCCGGGTCTTCTCTATTAATTTCGAGCAAATACATAAACACGGCTTGTCCAAATGGTTAGGCCCCTCCAATGCTGTCCACAGGAAATGGACAACTTCATCATGGTCATAATAGCAGTTTCCACCTTCAAAGGACCCTCGCTCATCCAGATAGCTCCGACGCACATCCGGGTCTACTTCATTAAGTTTGAACAAATACATAAACACAGCCTGTCCCTAGGATCCACCGAATTCATCTGATCTAGTGATCCAAGGAAGCCGGATACTATAATTTGGGCCATAGTTTTAACCATCTGAAACGTTGAAATCACGCACACTAACATAATCCGAAAAGGAAATTTCTTTCACTGAAATATACCAACAAAAGTAAATGGCATTCTTAATTTTCAACTAGAAAGCATAAAATATGAACTGGAACATGAGAGCAGAGAAGTGTTGACACACTTGTTCACTTTAACCCAAGTAACTTTTAGTGTTTCCTTTTTCTTTTCATCAAGTTCTTCAATCACCTTCTTGATTTTTGGCTTATCATTCTAAGCAAGAGAAGAATACAGTAAACAAACAACTTCAGACATAAACAAATTCAAATTTTTTTTTTATTATTTTTAAAGATGAGATCCTTTACAGGCTAAGAAATACAGCAATATACCTCAATGATGTTTTTCTTGGATAATAACTCATTATATTCATCTTTAGCTTTCTCGAACATTGCCATAAATTTTTTGTTGACCCTCTTCTTAAAGATGAAAGCAATCAATCAGATTAAATGAGATGCATGTCCATTAACCTTCTTCTTTCAAAAAAAAATGCAAAACCAAACATCAATTAGGTGTTGAATCATACTATTTTATTGTCATGAAAAAGAAAACAAAGAAGCATAGGAAACAACACAACAAGTAATCTAATCACACACCTAAATTATTTAGCTTGAAGTTTCTCAAGCTCCTTCCTTGATTTACAAGGATCACGAGATGAGAAGTCATAATCTATCCCACTTTTTCCAAATAATTGTTTCTCAGCTGTAATCCAACTATGCCTTTCTAGTAGTTTCTCTACCTTCAGGGAGCAATCTTTCTGTTCCATCTCCATTTGCTTAATCTGTGTGACTAGGAAAGAGTGGGTTTCTATCAAGAACACATACACAATTTCATAGATCAAGTAAGTTAAATAAAATAGGAACATAATAACCACCGCAAGTACGTCATTTTCTAATTTTTCCCTCTCAACATTTGCATCACTAATTTTATGTTGAAGCTTCTGTCGCTCCTTGACAATGGCACTGATCTCAGCGTCACATTCTTTCATCTTTGAACAACTCAAATTGAGCTCAGATTGGGCTTGATCATATTCCTTCTTTATTGAACTAACCTGCAATAGGAAAGGCAATAAAGACGTTTGCATTTTGTGTTCAGCAAAAAGGGTTAGATTGTAAGTTTAAGCACCTTGCTTGTAAGTTTAACTACTTTTGCAGTGAGGCTGTTTACCTGTCCATGTAAAGAAAGCAATTGATTTTCCAGGGAAGCATGCTCTTGAATGACTGCGTCCTTCTCCATAATGTGAATTCATACATGCATATACATGCAATGTCAGGAGATTAAAAAAAAATGAAATTTCTGTCCACTGTGAATTCATACATGCATATACATGTATGAAATTATGAAGTAAAAAATATTAATGTTCTTTTTAACTTAACGAAATCTTCTTTTTTCATTTTTTTTTTATATATAAAAAAATAGAATGTTCTGTCCATTTTGGTGTTTCATGATAGTAGATTTCCCAATCCTAAGTGGAATAACAAAACTTGAGTTCTTTTGGATGCTTAATCCAAATGAATTGCAATTCATTAAATGCGAACTGATCCAAGTTTCATGAAATATTATGATCAAACATTACATAAGTCATATTGAAGTATAGAAGATTGGTAGGAAAAGATGTAGACATCGTTATGCTATAATTTGAAAATATCATCCAAACATCTCATACCATGCATAATTGAACTTCCATTAGTGACCATTCACTATGTCATATCCATTTGCCTCACACATGCCAAGTAACTTCTACTACAAATGAAAGACCGCAAATCAGATCTCTAGTTAAAACTTTAAAAACAATGTTCTACTATTTATACTAAAACAAGTCATGAGCCTATTACAATCCGGCCCAACTATTATTAAAAGTTGAAGCACTTCTATATATTTTGTTGGCAATTACAGATTTTATCAATATGAAAAGATGACAATGAAAGCTATCTATCAAGCTACTATTTACACTTATATTTGTAAAATCACCATCATAATACTCATGTGTTTGTTATTTGTGTCAGTGCTGAGATTTTGTATAATGTAAAATGATCATCCCAAAATGGGCCATGCATCCATACCAATGTCCCCATCATGGTCATTGATGAAGGCAGCCACATTTTCAAAAGTGGACCAGACCCTCTGTATCAAGGTGCATCCTTAGTACAATTCCATGCATTACAATAATCTTCTTAAATTAGCAGTTTTTCACAATATAAGAACAGATTACTGTATACTTTTAAACTGTGAATGGTTTGACATAGTAAATCAATAGTTTCACTCTGATTGGTAATGGTATAATAGAAAAGCATGGATTCAATAGAACTCTAGAATGTGGGGTGGGGGGAGGACAAAAGGTTTACCTAGAAGAATGTAAGAATGCGAAAGAAATAACTACAACATTTAAAATGAGAAAAATAAAACAACGGCTTGTAAGTTTAACTGACTACTGCTGCAAAGCAATCGTGGTCCATTGATATCATGACAAGCACATTTACCTTGGCTGCAATGGAATGAAAACCATTATCCAGTGAATCCTCAGCAAAAGTTAGCCACTCATATGACACCCACAGCCATTGATGAGTTACATGTTTGAGATCCCGTAGAACCAAGCCCTCATATTTCAATGCCAAGCAGCTCTGAAAACATTGATCAAGGAAATCAAACAAGAAATGGGAAACAAAAAGACCTGATGCTAAATTTAATAACATTAAAAGGGAAATTCTAAAGAAGTTCTAGTGATAAAATCTAAAAGGGCTTCTAGTAATTGGTTTCCTAGTGTCAGACATCAAAATAAGGTTTGTAAACTGGTCATGTTTTTATTTCGAGCCTAATCAAAATAATAATCTTTTGTGGAATGGAAAAGCTCAGAGCCTGTTAAAAAAATAATAATAATAAAAAGATCAAAACTGCAAATTCGGATGATTTTGAGTCTGAATTAAAATACATGATATGCAATGCCAACCTCATTCAAATTAGAATAATGATACCTTATTCAAGATAATTTTTTTCCATTTTTCTTTATTTCCTTTAGTTCAATTCAATTGAGCATGCCTTGCATCCAAACACACCTTATGTTTAATATAACAATGTTGCCAAACTTTGTGGCCCATAAGGCATCTGCATTGACATGTGGGTCTTTACATTTCTTTTTGTGAATGAAAAACATAGCTTAACCATTCGGTTTGTGCTTTGGGTGTATTTAGCGGTGAACTGTCTTTTATTTATACATTTAGAAAAGAGAAAAAAAGTTAGTAATCCGGCAGAGTTGATGGATGAAAGGCAGACACTTAAAAATTGCTAAAAAAAATTACATACATGCAATGCAAGTAATTAAGTTAAATTGTCCAAACCTGGAATGCACGTGGATGGCAAGGCTCACACACATGTGGAAATAGCAAATCTCTTTCCAATTTTGGCAAACTTGGTTTCAAAGACTTGCTTTTCCATAGCATCAAGGTTGTCCATTAGTTTCGACCAAAAATGTAATGGTAAATCAAACTTGCATAGAAGTATGAACTTGGATTGACATTCGTAGAGATTCCAAAAGAAAAAGAAAAGTGCAGATGAAACAACAATTTTTTTTTTCATCTGACCGAAATAAAAGAATTAGTTCTTATGCCATTAGCCAAAGTAACAACATTTTTTTAAAAGAAAAAGATGTAAAAGATACCTCTTTCAAAGCTACACCTGGAATTACTACAAAATGAAACAAAAATAGATGATTTTTTTATGATTTGTTCTGGCTGGAAAAAAGAAGAAGAAGAAGAAGAAGAAGAAAATAGTTCTCATGCTATTAGCCAAAGTAACAATAGTTTTTAAAGAAAAATATTTAAAAGAAACTTCTTTAAAAGCTACACCCGAAATTACAAAAAAATGAAACAAAAACACACTGGCCGTCCTAATCATTCAATGGATTCTAATGGATGGATTGGTTGTTGGATCTATCATTCCATTCTGGCATATGTTTGGTGTGTACATGAGCTTTATTGCACACGTGTGGGCTTAACAAAGCTCATATATTTTTTTATGAGATATAATTGTAAACACCTCCCCTCTGGTTTGGATTATGGTAGGCCTCTACCTAACAAATTCATTGCGCACTCCTGCACACAGTCTATTATCACTATTGTCTTGAAGAAATTGACCATTTTACCACTCTCTCACAGGTAACTAGTTGAAGACACATGGGTCCAACATGGTGCATGTACGTCATCCAACCTAACATGCACCCTACAATGAAAATGGGAAACCTAAAAGATAAGGCTAATCTAACTATCACGTGGCTTACCACCTAGCTTTAGAGGTTTTTGGGTGGGTATGGCCCATAAGAAATCTTTTGATTTCTCAATAACAACATTTAAAAAAAAAAAAAACAAAAGAAAAAGAAAAAAAGAGGAAAAAAAGAGGAAAAAAAAATCCACTATTCCTTTGTGCTTACAAAAGGATCTCTTTGGATAAGAGCTTCTTGGTCTTTGAGACCAAGGATGGTTGTAACATTGCTGGTTATTGAAGAACATTGTTGGTTATTGAAGAAAATAGGTTAGGTTACTGCATTTTTCATAGAGAAAAATATTGATAGTTATGGCCGAATGTGATGGTTCATGCACAAGCACTTGAAATTGTGCATCTATCATGCATAAAAATCCATTTCGTGAGGCCCACTTTGAATGGATCGTAAACTGAAACTTACACTGAAATGATGTCCTAACTGGCTGACTGGTGGGCATCTAATGGACGACTAGAATGAAAAATAGTCAATTGTCCGAATTCAACAAATAAATGTCCATCAGTCGGAGGTTAGGATCATCCAATCAATCTAATTTCTAATTATTAGAATAGTTCATTTTGCACCACGTGTATGACACATGTACAATTTCTGAACCATCACAATTGGCTAGACAAATAAAAAATCAAATAGATCCCTTATTCATTAAAGAGAGAGAGAGAGAGAGTCAAATATCATTGAGATACAACTGAGAATAGATTTTCAAAATTTTAAATCCAAGAATGATTTTTCACAAATCTAAATCAAGCTTGTAATAAGGTAACTTGCAACACTAACACAATTCAATCACAAGGGTAGGAAGATTGAAGCGACGTAGTTCACATATGAAAACATTGGTAAGAAAAGAATGATTAATTCATCCTGCCTTTTCCATAACCAATTTTAAAAAATAAATAAATCTCGATCTCTTATTTCCCCAACATTTTACAAAAAAAAACATCAACTGGCTATCAACAAGCAAATCTGAAGCTTCATTTCATTTTAGCAGAAAATAGGCCTCCTTTTAGGTGCTCCACATTACAAAAGGAGACAATCACTTTAAGAGTGTGTTTGGATGCTCAATTGAACTGAATTCTCATAATCAAATTCGATGAATAAGGAATCATAAAGTGGGGGTGGAATACCATATTAGTTCATGATAATGATCAAGACTCTAATTGCAACTCTGTGCATTTCAAGTTGGAGATGAAACGATTGATTTTTCAATTTGACAGGTTGTCTCCCATCAGGAATATAATAGAGCTAGGATTGAATTGGGTTCTATTTCAATTCTTTTCAATTAGCATCCAAACACATCCTACAAATACTACTAGAGACCAAAACACAATCCCTAATTCCCTTATCTACAAAAGCATCTGAAACATGGTAAATGAAGAAATTTTGAATAGGCTACAAACATGGGAGCAATACCAAGACAGATATCATATGTACCTCAAGAGGCATCAGAGCTGTTGGAATAACCCTGTAGACAGATAAACAAATATAGAAACAAAAATATCAATCAGACCCCAAAAATACTAGCCTTTCATATTTATTGAAGATAACAAGAAGGGATAATGAAAAAACAGAAAAAATAACAAAATTCCAAGGCTTGATTCTTACCCAAGAACATGGCAACCTCCATCATAAACTAATTGAGAGATCAAACCCATCAATCCTACACTTCCTACACCATAAACCAAATTTATCCTCATTTTCACTTGCAACCCACATCCAAAAATCCAAAACAAGCTTAAAAATAGAAAGAAACTTCGATTACAGACTCATAAGAATAAATACACAATTACATTGTAATTCAAAACCTGACTTTCCAAATCTCTAATTGAAAACCCAACAATCCATTACATACACTACATTGCCACCCTTCATAACATCAATAAGGGCACATTTGCTTATGGATCGTATTTCTACCTCTCAATGATGAACAGGCACATGATTTCTCGTGCAAGATATATATGTCGGGCAAGTAATATTACAAGATACAGAAACAGAGATTTCAATGGCGCATCCAAACGCAACTGATTTCAGAGAGAGAGAGAGAGAGTAACCATTCTTCTTCTTCTCCTCCTTCTCCTTCTCCTTCTTGTGGCAAAAGAGGGTTTTGAAAATGCTAGCCAGCGAGAGAGAGAGGGTGGGAAACAGAGAGAGGCGAATACGGTCGAGAGACGGAGAGGGTGAGGGAGAGCAGGAGATCGAGAGAGGACGAGGGAGAGGCTGAGTGCGAGAGAGGGTGAGGGAGCCTGTGAGATGAAGAGAGGGAGAAAAGGGCAGACACAAAAATGAGGTATGCGGGCGGGAGAATAGGGCGGACGAAAATTTCATCTTAGGGAGGGGGCGCATGACGGACGGTCCATTAAGACCGTGAGTTATAAGATCGTGGGGCCCACCATGATGTATGTTATTTATCAACTCCGTTCATTAATTTTAAAATATTATTTTAAGGGTTGATGCAAAAAAAGAGTCAGATCGAAGCTGTAAGAAGACCACAACATATTAATAATAAAATTTAATTATATATTATTTCTTATGGTGTGGTCCACTTAGACCTTTAATCTACATAATTTTTGGGCTAAACCAATGAAATTATATATAAAAATTGATGGGTGGCTTAGATCAAATACATATATTCTTATGGGCCTCATGAAGCCTGTTCACTCCTCAAGTGCAGGGTTGTGATGTAGTAATAAACTTGGTAAGACCGAGGTCGAATCCGAAGGGACGGAAACTTGTATGCTATCTGAAACTAAGTAGAACTAGAACTAGACTAAGATAAATTCTAAATCAAATATTGATTGTGGAATAATTAATCTAAAACTTAAGAAAATTCAGAGAAAGGGAACTAGGGATTCAGAGGATCCACTTGTAGAGATCAGGGAGATCTTATGCCTGCTTCAAGAATCATGAAATTTACTGAACTGTCGTTGATATAATTTCAAAGAGATGAAAGGTATATGAATTAGAATGGATTCCATCATCAAACCATGCCCAAGAGACTATGGAAGACAACAGAATTAAACTAATTACCAACCAATCAACAATGCATGAAGGTTAGTAAGGGTACCAACATCCAACCATGCCCAGGAGACTATGGTGAACAACAGGGCTTCCTGACGTCAAAAACATAAAAAGGGGAAGGAAATATTCAAAGCCATCGCAGACCCACTGTAATTTCAGTCACAATAGACCATTAAAAACTAAAAATATTCCCAAAGTGAAATTAAATCAAAATCAGTTCAATATTAAACAAAAGACATAATCAAACGTCTCCCATCACAATACAAGCTTCACCTCTTAGCCCTAGCTAAGATGTTTAGCCAGACATGGTTATAATTTGGCTAAACATCTGAAAATAAAGTAAAAGAAAACTCTAAAAAATACTTCTCTGTCTCCTTCTCTCGGCCGCACGTCCCAAACCTTTGCTGCCTTCGATCTGTATATCCTTTTCATATTTTTTCCCTCTCCCTTATATAGTTGCAGAAGACGGTGGAGAGCTATCGATGGAGAACCGACCCTCTTTATGCAAAAAAACTTCATGCGCACGCTCAGATTTTTGCAGCAAGAAACGTAAGAAAAGCTGCGTCTGGATTGAATTTCGAAATGGTATATAGCCAAAAAAAACCTATTTTGGCTGCGTGGTTGGGGTAAAGACCCCCCTCTGAAAATTATGACGGTTTGGATCATCAAATAGATCGATGATCGTCGACCACAACTTCCATGAAATTTCAGTTTTTCCGGACGTGCGTAACTCATACGCAGACACGCTGACGTGTTTGGTGGGCCCACTTCATTTGTCTTTCGAGAAATCTAATCCGTCCATTAGCTTCAGGGCGAAAAACCGTTCGGGGAGGCCAAGACTGAGTTGATTTAGGTGTGCTCCACCAGAGACTCACTCGACCATTCGTCTGGTGTTTGAACGGTTAGAATCTCTCACATGCTTCTTCTTGAGAAATTTCCACCTAGGTGACGGTTCTAACCCCCCTCCAAACATGATGAACGGATATGATCGTTGATTTACACAATGATGGTGGGCCACTGATGGATCAGAGGATGCCATAAAATGAAAACAGACATTTTTCTCTGTTTGGAAACCAAACGGGTGCGGTCAACACGCAGTTAAACTGCATTTTAGGCTCTGTGTTATATGAGTGCACATGAGTGTGTACTCTCTCTCACACAAATGGGTCCCGCTTTGATGTATGTAAGAAATCCAATTCGTCCATCTTGTTTATTGTATTTTTTAAACCGTCGAGACTAAGAATGAGATATATTCAAATATCCAGTGAGCCCCAATTCACTGTTTTATGGGATGATTTGACAGTTGGACTACTTGCACAGTGATCCAATGGCTGATTTTTGACATGTACGGTTAATTAATGGCATTCGGGCCATGTATGAATTTTGGAGCTGAACGGATGGTGAGAACTTTGTTATCTTGCATTCTGGACGAGTTTTAGGCCATTTGAGCTTCATTTCACTGATTTTCTTGGATTTTTGGTGTGTAATTCTGTCGATCTTGGTCCCCTGGAGTCCATCCCTTACTCTGGTGAATCTTGAGCATTAATTTGATGCTTTTAGCATCTAATTTCAGTCCACGTCCGTAAATCCACCTTGCAACACAAACACGATTAAATCGGGCTATTAAACAGTATCTTATGCGTAAATCCAGGAAATAACCGAGGTCTAATATGCAATATTTGACCCTCAACACAACCCCCAACCAGCATTTTGCTAGTCCCGAGTAAAATATGTGAAAAAATAAGTTGAGAATGACAGGAGATTTTTTTTTGAACTCGAGTGATTTCTTGAAAAACGATTCAGATACAGGAAATCTAAGATTCATGACTTTTTGAAATTATTTTCTCCTTGACTCGAGCACACAGTAAACTTCATAATTAAGTTCATGGTATTAATCCATCAATCAGAAAAATTCTAAACATTGAGTTTCATGGGTATATAGTCTAATCTCGGCTTATCACTATTAATAGGTCCAATCGTCAATTTCATGATATCATTGGTAACCAACAAAGGAATTCATGACAACTAACCTAAACCAAAACTTGCCACACAGATCAACTTTTCATTCAACCGATCTTTAATTATTTATTTATTTATAAATAGTAACACCAAGAAGGAGGATCAAATCCTCACCTACAGGGAAGACTATACACCCAACCCTTTTCTTCATATCATCGATGAGGGATTAAATCCATACCTATAGGGAGAAAACCTATGGTGAAGATTATTCGCCCAAATTTTTCCAAGGGTATATTTTTTTCTTTTGCTTCAATTGATCATGATGGGCAGATTTTTCAGGCTGGTTCCTTACACGCATAGTTATTGCCAAGATAACCCTTCAATATCTAACTGAAACCGCAATGTGTAAGCGAGATATGACATGTGAAATTATGAATCAATTAATGTTTACAACTTCTAATTCTGGATTAACTATTCAACTTAATTGTGAAATTTAACAGATACTGAATCCAAGAGTCATCACTTATCTTGAAATTCTAAATCCAAGATAGCTGTTAAAATCACTTTGAATTCATAAAAATTTTCAAAAAATTTTAAAAATTTTCACAATTTTTGCTCAAGACTAAGAGAATACTTATTAGGTAACCTAATCCCCCACCCCCAACCTAAAATCTACATTGTCCTCAATGTAAAAGATATAACATGCAATGCACATGGGACAACAAAAGTAAAGTGATGGGAAGATAGTACCTAGATAACGAATCGAGAGAGATTCTCTAAGAGATAGCGGCATGGAAGCCGGTCAGCACGAGAGAGAAAGCAAAATAAAAATAATAAAAATAAAATCCTACCTATACCAGTTTCGTAAGTGCTCTTGATTGCTTTTAGCATATTCAACAAGCCTTTAAACCCCTAGGTTACCCCTAGTGGACGAGTTGTAGTCTCGTGAGGGTTTACAGTAATGTTACCCACAAACATTGAATTAACTAACTAAAAAAAATGAAATGGAATAAAAAACTGGGTTTCCTCCCAGGAGCGCTAAGTTTACCGTCTTCAGCCAGACAATAAATCACTACCCTAGTCCTATGAAAGCGATAAACCTACTTATACCTCCATCAGACTAGGAGATCAGTCCTGGTAAACAGGAGCAATCAGAGGCATGAACATGTCCTCTGAATCGAATTTCTCGATAAATGGTTTTAATCGATGTCCATTTACTTTAAACCCCTTGCCATTGTCGGGATCTTTTATCTCAATGGCCCCATGAGATGAGCAGTAACCACAATGTAAGGGCCGGTCCAACGAGATCAAAGCTTACCTGGAAAGAGATGTAGTCAAGAATCGTAGAAAAGGACTTTCTGACCTGGCGTGAATGATTTTCGTAGAATATGTTGATCATGAAACGCCTTCATCCTGTCCTTGTAAATTCTCGAGTTCTCATATGCATCGTTCCGGATTTCTTCAAGTTCATTTAACTGAAGTTTGTGTAGCGAGCTAGTGTTGTCCAAATTAAAATTCAGATTTTTGATCGCCCAGTACGCTTTATGTTCCAACTCCACATGCAAGTGACATGCCTTCCCATAGACAAGTCTAAAGGGGGACATTCCAATAGGGGTTTTAAAAGCAGTACGGTATGCCCATAAGGCATCCGTCAATCGGGTTGACCAATCCTTACGATCAGGGTTAATTGTTTTCTCTATAATATGTTTGATCTCCCTATTAGAAATCTCATCTTGTCCACTTGTCTGTGGATGGTATGGGGTGCTCACCTTATGAGAGATACCGTATTTCTTCATTAAGCTCTCGAATGGTCTATTACAAAAGTGTGAGCCCCCGTTACTAATAATGGCTCAAGGCGTTCCAAACCGTGACAGAATATTTTCCTTCAAAAATTTAATGACTATGGGATGGTCATTGATTCGGCACGGAATTGCTTCGACCCATTTAGTGACATAGTCTACCGCGATCAAAATATACAAATTTCCAAAGGATTGGCAGAAAGGTCCCATGAAATCAATGTCCCAGCAATCAAATGCTTCTATTATAAGGATGGGATTCAAGGGCATCATATTTCTATGAGACAATGCTCCCAATTTTTTACAACGCTCACAAGCCTTGCAAAACTCATGAGTGTCCCTGGACATGGTGGGCTAATAAAAGCCACACTGTAGAATCTTGGTCGTGGTCTTTTTAGCAGAAAAGTGACCTCCACAGGCCTGTAAGTGACAGAAGGAGATGACACTCTGATGTTCATCGTCTGGCACACATCTCCTTAGGATTTGGTCTGGGCAATATTTAAACAAATATGGATCGTCCCAGAAAAAGTTACGCACCTTGGTAAAAAATTTCTTCTTATCTCGTGCAGTCCACTGTGTCGGTATGGAACCTGTAGCAAGATAATTAGCAATATCAGCGAACCAAGGTGAATGGGAAATGCTGAACAGTTGTTCATTAGGGAACATGTCATTGATATGGGTCGCCTCAAGGGAATCAGACGTATTAAGGTGAGAAAGGTGATCGGCCACTACGTTCTCTACTCCCTTTTTATCTTTAATTTTCAAATCAATTTCTTGGAGTAGAAGGATCCATCGTATCAGGCGGGGATAAGAATCATTCTTAGAAAGAAGATACTTAAGTGCCGCGTGATCTGTGCAGATGATGATCTTAGATCCGATCAGGTAGGACCTAAATTTGTCCAAAGCGAACACTACGACTAAAAGTTGCTTTTTCGTAGTCGAGTAGTTCACTTGGGCAGGATTTGGAGTCCTATTTGCGTAATGAATGACGTAAGACTGCTTATCTTTTCTCTGGCCTAGAAATGCTCCGAGAGCAAATTCAGAGGCGTCGCACATTTCAAAAGGAAGACTCCAGTCGTGTGGCTGCATGATAGGTGCAGTGGTTAACATGCCCTTAAGCTTAGTGAAAGCTTCTTGGCATTGCTCAGTCCACTCATATGGTGCATTCTTTTGAAGAAGATTACATAAAGGACGAGAGAGGAGACTAAAGTCCTTTATGAATCGTCTGTAAAATCCTGCGTGTCCTAAAAAGGATCGCACGTCTCTAATGTTCTTGGGTGGAGGTAGGTTAGAGATAAGATCAATTTTTACCTTACCTACCTCGATTCCTTTGGACGAGATGATATGCCTAAGGATAATTCTGTTTTGAACCATGAAATAACACTTGTCCCAATTAAGTACCAAATTCTTTTCTTCACATCTTTTCAGCACACATTTAAGACTCTCTAAGCATTCGCTGAAAGATGAACAGAAAACAGAGAAATCGTCCATGAAGACCTCTAAATATTTTCCCACCATGTCAGAAAAGATACTCATCATACATTGCTGAAAGGTGGCGGGGGCATTACATAACCTAAATGGCATCCTTCTGTAAGCAAAGGTGCCATAGGGGCATGTAAATGTCATCTTTTCCTGGTCCTCAGGGGCAATTTCAATCTGATTGTAGCCCGAATACCTGTCAAGGAAACAATAATAGGAATGACCAGCTAGCCTTTCCAATATTTGATCAATGAAGGTCAAAGGAAAGTGGTCTTTCCTCGTGACGGTATTCAGCTTTCTGTAGTCAATGCACATTCTCCAACCAGTAGTAACTCTAGTCGACACGAGTTCATTATTGGCATTGGCTACAATGGTGATCCCGGACTTCTTAGGAACCACCTGAGTTGGACTCACCCATTGACTATCAGATATGGGGTATATGATACCCACATCCAATAGTTTAAGAACTTCGGCCTTAACCACTTCCTTCATGTTTGGATTTAGTCTACGTTGTGATTCCCAAATAGCCTTTGTATTATCCTCTAGATATATGCGGTGAGTACAAATCGATTGGTTAATTCCTTTGAGGTCCGTTATCATCCATCCAATAGCTCCCTTATGCTCAATGAGAGTAGATATGAGCATACTCTCTTGTTCTTTCTCCAGGTGGGCAGAGATCACCACCGGGTATGTCTCATCTTGACCTAAATAGACATATTTTAAATCAGAGGGCAAAGGTTTTAGGTCAAGCTTCGGTGGCTTGAGGTTAGACGGTAGAGGCACTACATCGGTTTGGGGTAACTCTTCAAATTGTGGCCTCCACCGGTTAACTTCAAGTATCGGTGCAGTATCAAGCATGACACACGTCTCCCTAATTATATCATCATCAAGAACATGGGAGCGAGCCAGGTACGTCTCTAGAGGATCAGAGGATAAGGTGAGAGGCTTTCTATCTTCCATAAAAGAATCAATCATGTTAATATTGTGGAAATCGTCATCATCCTCTGAGTTGCTGCCGTTATTAAAAAAGATATTCAATTCCAATGTCAAATTTTCAAAAGATATAGTCAAGACACCATTCCTACAATTGATAATTGCATTTGAAGTGGACAGGAATGGGCGACCAAGAATGACGGGAATCTGAGTGCTCGTATCATTGATGAGTTCGGTGTCCAAGATGATAAAATCTACAGGGTAGTAAAATCTATCAACCTGGATCAACACATCCTCGATTATCCCTCTTGGTACACGAACAGAGCGGTCAGCAAGTTACAGAATGGTCCGCGTGGGTTTTAATTCACCCAAGCCTAACTGTTGGTATACCGAGTAGGGAATCAGATTGACGCTCGCTCCTAAATCAAGAAGTGCGTGATCAATTCGATAGTTCCCGATTACACATGATATGGTTGGGCAACCGGGATCTTTAAATTTTTATGGCACATCTTATTTTAGGATGGCACTCACTTTCTCAGTTAAGAAAATCTTCTTTTGAACACTTTGCCGTCGTTTGGTCGTGCATAAGTCCTTTAGGAATTTGGCATATAAAGGTATTTATTTTACAACATCAAGTAGAGGAATGTTGACTTTCACTTGTTTCAACACCTCTAGGATATCCTGAGAGTGGGAGAGATGTTTTGATGCAACCAACCGTTGGGGGAACGGAGCAACTGGCTTCTCTAGAGGTTCCGGTTCAAATTTTTGTGGGGCATCACTAGATCCATCGTTGTTGTCCTCTTCTAGTTCTTAAGGCTTTTCGGGCCTAACCGGAAGGGTTTTATCAAATATCCTTCCCACTCCTAAGAGTGGTGATGGATTTAGCATGCCCCATTTGATTTGAAGAGCTGGGATCACCTATCTCGTATTGCGGTTTAGGATTGGAGATTGGTTGTGTAGGAAGCATCCCTTTTTCCATAGCTGTCATACGTGAATCTAACTTTTGCATAAAATCTGAAATTTCTCGCATTGTCTGAGCCAGCTCTTGTATAGAATTTTACACCAATCCTTCTTGAGGTTTCCCCTGATTTGGATTTTGATTAAAGAAACCTTGAGGGGTAGCAGTTTGTCCATTCCTCCAACTAAAATTGGGATGATTTTTCTAGCCAGGATTGTACGTATTAGAAGCTGATCCATTGAAAGGTCTTTGATGGTTATTTATGGCATTGGATTGTTCATTCAATACTTCTCGAAAGGCAAGTATTGTAGGAAAATTTTTAGTTGTATGAATGTTACAATCACAGATGCCACAAATACTTTCATTAACCTTATCCTTCTTTCCTTCCATGGCCTCAAATTTTCTTATGAGCATAGACACTTTATACTTAAGGTCATCTTCTTCTTTCAAAAGATATACTCCACCTTTCTCCTTAGATTGAGTCGGCCTATATGTGGTTTTTGGATTTGGGTAATAGTCTCATGATTGTGTTTTTTCAACAAGACTATCAAGGTAATCCCAAACCTCGTCAACATTTTTATTAATAAATTCTCCATTACACATCATCTCGACCATTTGGTGCATGGAAGATGTCAGTCCATCGTAGAAAAAATTTGCAATGCGCCACATTTCAAAGCCGTGTTGTGGGCATGAACTGACCAAATCCTTGAACCTTTCCCAACATTGGAAGAATGTTTCATCTTTCTTTTGGGCAAAGTTCACGATTGGTTTTCTGAGGGTAATTGTTTTATGATGTGGGAAAATTTTCTTTGTAAATTTCTTCTGCATATCATTCCATGTGCCAATGGATCTAGGACACAGTGAGTGAAACCATGTCTTTGCCTTCTCTTTCAAGGAAAATGAAAAGAGTTTCAGCCTAATAGTATCCTCAGATACATCAGGGAAGTATAAAGTAGTTATGATTTCATCGAACTCTTTCAGATGCAAGTATGGTTCTTCAAACTCAAGCCCATGGAACTTAGGAAGGAGTTGGATAACCCCTGGCTTGATGTCCATATGTTCTATATTCTTAGGAAAAATCATGCATGAGGGCGTACTCACCCCCGCCGATTGCAAATAATCTCATAAAGTACGAGCCGGGGGTGCCTGATACACCTCATTCTCAGCTTGTACTTCCTCAACCCTAGGTTGGGGTAGTGCTTGAGGTTGATTTTCAACCATAACCTCAACTAACTCAGGGGAATTCAAGTGGTGTATAATCCTGTGATGGACAGTCAACCCCTCAACTAATTCTAAACCTAAGAAAGGAAATAGAAATCTAAAAGGAAAGAGAGGGTTGGAGAGAAGTTACCAAATTGGAGTCCCTAAGTTAAAAACTTGCAAAACAAACAAAACAGTTAGTTTCTAAGAATAGAAAGTCTAAAATTATAAAATTCTTAATTAAAAGTAAACTAATTTCTAAAGAAAAGAAGAAATTCCAAAGAAAGTAGAAAATTTCTAAAACGAATTAGGAAAGTCTTGACTAGAAAGTAATAAAAGAGATGTGAAAAATAGAAAGCAGGAATTAGAAAGATCTTACCGAATTAGAAGTTCCTATCTCAAAGCCTACAAAAGAAAGGTTAGTTCTAAAAATAGAAAGAAAAACTTGAAACTAAAATTAGCAAAATCCTAATCTTAAACTAATCCTAAATCTAATTAATTCCAAAAAATCGTAGCCGACAGTCCCCGGCAACGACACTAAAAACTTGTTCACTCCCCAAGTGCAGGGTTGTGATGCAGTAATAAACTCGGTAAGACCGAGGTCGAATCGCAAGGGACGGAAACTTGTACGCTATCTGAAACTAAGTAGAATTATAACTAGACTAAGATAAATTCTAAATTAAATATCAATTGTGAAATAATTAATCTAAAACTTAAGAAAATTCAGAGAAAGGGAACTAGGGAATCAGAGGATCCACTTGTAGAGATCAGGGAGATCTTATGCCGGCTTCAAGAATCATGGAATTTACTGACTGTCGTTGATATGATTTCAAAGAGATGAAAGGTATATGAAGTAGAATGGATTCCATCACCAAACCATGCCCAAGAGACTATCACAGACAACAGAATTAAACTAATTACCAACCAATCAACAATGCATGAGGTTAGTAAGGGTACCAACATCCAACCATGCCTAGGAGACCATGGTGAACAACAGGGCTTCCTGACGTCATAAACATAAAAAGGGGAAGGAAATATTCAAAGTCATCACAGACCCATTGTAATTTCAGTCACAATAGACCATTAAAAACTAAAAATATTCCCAAAGTGAAATTAAATCAAAATCAGTTCAATATTAAACAAAAGACATAATCAAACGTCTCCCATCACAATACAAGCTTCACCTCTTAGCCCTAGCTAAGAGGTTTAGCCAGACATGGTTATAATTTGGCTAAACATCTGAAAATAAAGTAAAAGAAAACTCTAAAAAATACTTCTCTGTCTCCTTCTCTCGGCCGCACGTCCCAAACCTTCGCTGCCTTCGATCCGTATATCCTTTTCATATTTTTTCCCTCTCCCTTATATAGTTGCAGAAGACGGTGGAGAGCTGTCGATGGAGAACCGACCCTCTTTACGTAAAAAAACTTCATGCGCACGCTCAGATTTTTGCAGCAAGAAACGTAAGAAAAGCTGCGTCTGGATTGAATTTCGAAATGGTATATAGCCAAAAAAAAAAAAAAACCTATTTTGGCTGCGTGGTTGGGGTAAAGACCCCCCTCTGAAAATTATGAATGGTTTGGATCATCAAATAGATCGATGATCATCGACCACAACTTCCATGAAATTTCAATTTTTCCGGACGTGCATAACTTATACGCAGATGCGCTGACGTGTTTGGTGGGCCCATTTCATTTGTCTTTCGAGAAATCTAAGCCGTCCATTAGCTTCAGGGTGAAAAACTGTTCGGGGAGGCCAAGACTGAGTTGATTTAAGTGTGGTCCACCAGAGATCTCACCCAACCATTCGTCTGGTGTTTGAACGGTTAGAATCTCTCACATGCTTCTTCTTGAGAAATTTCCACCTAGGTGACGGTTCCAGCCCCCCTCCAAACATGATGAACGGATCCGATCGTCGATTTGCACAATGATGGTGGGCCACTGATGGATCAGCGGATGCCATAAAATGAAAATAGAGATTCCGTTCTCTGTTTAGAAACCAAACAGGTGCGGTCAACACGCAGTCAAACTGCGTTTTAGGCTCTGTGTTATATGAGTGCACATGAGTGTGTACTCTCTCTCACACAAATGGGTCCCGCTTTGATGTATGTAAGAAATCCAATCCGTCCATCCTGTTTATTACATTTTTTAAACCGTCGGGACCGAGAATGAGATATATCTGAATATCCAGCGGGCCCCAATTCACTGTTTTATGATCTGATTTGACAGTTGTACCACTTGCACAGCGATCCAATGGCTGATTTTTGACATGTACGGTTAATTAATGGCATTCAGGCCATGTATGAATTTTAGAGCTGAACGGATGGTGGAAACTTTGTTATCTTGCATTCTGGACGAGTTTTAGGCCATTTGAGCTTCAGTTCACTGATTTTCATGGATTTCTGGTGTGTAATTCTGTCGATCTTGGTCCCTTGGAGTCTGTCCCTTACTCTGGTAAATCTTGAGCATTAATTTCATGCTTTTAGCATCTAATTTCAATCCACGTCCGTAAATCCACCTTGCAACACAAACATTGTTAAATCGGGCTATTAAACAGTATCTTATGCATAAATTCAGGAAATAACCGAGGTCTAATATGCAATATTTGACCCTCAACAGAGCCCCTTAATCAACATCAATATCTAATAAGGTTATGGTGAGGAGGTAGGTTTTAGTTATAGATAATTACGTTTTAACTACAAATTAAGTCTATAGCAACTCTAGTTAAGGTTTATATCCATAGCAAAAAACTAACATGGACTGTATTCTTTGCCTATTTTTTTGGTAGTGCGTGTTAATGTGTCAAGACCGATCATCAGAGACTCCCTGGTCTATTGCAGCCATTAAGCGTCTCGATGTAGAAGTGGGAGCACATATCTAGTGATTTTATCATGGGTTTGCCGAGGACACAACACGGTCATGACGTCATCTGGGCTGTTGTGGACTATCTGACGAAGTCGGCACATTTTTTTTACAATTCGTGAGACCTGGCATGCGGACTGGCTCCCTAAGATGTTTGTTGATGAGATCATGAGACTGCACGGTGTTCCTGTTTTGATGGTTTCAGACCAAGACCCGAGGTTTATGTCTCAGTTTTGGAGGAGCTTCTAGAGAACGATGGAGACTGTTTTGCAGTTCAGCACCGCGTACCATCCACAAACTGATGGCTAGACTAAGAGGGTCAACTAGATTCTTGAGGATATGCTTCGAGCCTGCTTGATTGATTTCTCTAGAAGTTGGGACAAGCACCTGCGATTGGCTGAGTTCGCTTATAACAACAGTTATTAGGCGACCATTGACATAACTCCTTTTGAAGCATTATATGGTAGACCGTGCAGATCTTTGAGTTGTTAGACTGAGGTTGGAGAGCGGCGTCTCCCAAGTCTCAAGATTGTGTAGAAGACGTCAGAGGCTATCACATCATCAGGCAGAGGATGCGCACAACTCAGAGTCAACAGAAGAGTTTTTCTGATCGTCGGCGTCGTCCCTTGGAGTTTGCCATTATGGACCATGTGTACTCAAGGTCTCACCCATGAAGGGTGTGGTTCTTTTTGGAGTGAAGGGCAAGCTTATCCCGAGATTCATAGGACCTTTGGAGATCACTAGGCTCGTTGGCACTGTTGCCTATCGACTTACCTTGTCATCTCAATTGTCTGGTGTCCACAACGTCTTCCATGTCTTTATGTTGAGGAAGTGTGGGTCAGACATTGTTCCTGTTATTGATTAGCAACCGTTGGAGGTTCGTGAGGATGCCTCTTACATTGAGTAGCCAGTTCATGTCCTCAATCGCAAGGAGCAGGTCATTCAGACCAAGGTCATTCCCTTGGTGAAGGTGTAGTGGGGCCATCATAGTGTGGATGAGGCATCTTGGGAGCATGAGGTGGAGATTCGAGAGCATTATCCCAATCTTTTCGATGTTTGATTATATGATGTATGGTGTTTTGATCATATATGATGTTATGTTTTCTATTCCCTCATGAGTTATGTTTTAAGTGTGATGGTAGTATAAATTTTGAGGGTAAAATTTTTACTAGGTGAGAAGAGCTGTAAGGCCGTATCCTAGTCCGTACTGTTCCATCGACTCGTGCGATCCTTCCCGTCGAAGTTTATCAATCCATGACTTATAATCGATGTTTGCGCACGACTCTAAGTCATATCCTATAGATTTGAGTCAGCTCAATCCGACACTTATACCATTGTGACAGCACCGCCGCCGCGACTCGCGCACCGATCTGATACCCAAGCCGGAAGATGTAGGCCGGCGTTTATTTCGAAGAAATGTCGCGTGTTTGCAATCCCAAGAGAATCTCTACAACATGTCCCATCAATCAATCACCTCATGTCAAGTACGCACACTCATGATTTCTTTCTCCATAAGTCAAGGAACTACCAAGTCAACTCTCTCTCACCATCTCTCTTACACACCCATACATATCAAGTACCAAATCACCTCACATCCATCACTCCACCCATCACCTCCCTTACAACACTCTCTCTCTCTCTCATTTCTCAACATAAATTCCAAGCTAGTAAGAGAAGTGCATGTCTATGCATTCCAAGAGAGAAAAGTGATTTTAGGTGTCACGTCCCAAACCTGAAAATCGGATTCACAGGAATCCCGATTGCCGAATCTGGTACCGACAGCCTCCGTAGTACCCCATTTTCGGCGCCTAGCGTTCATACGCCAGATTCTGATCCTGTGATCCTACAAGGAGGATTTTTTTTGTACATTTAACTAGTAATAAGCATAACCACAAGATTACTCAATTCACAAAGGTAACATCAACATCACATATCCACTAATAAAATCATTAGAGTACAATGCTGAAAGGAAAATACATAAAATGAAAATCAAGCTCCAAAAGACCGCTGCCCGCTCCAAACTCCATACTACTGCAACATAACATCACATGCACGAATCTATCATGCATAAGCTTATAAAAAGCTTAGAGGGTGGTGTAGGTGTGTGCACAAGGTAAGTGTCAAGTATTCAATACAATGCCATAATCATATAATACCGAAAGTACTGGTAATCTATAAATCGTACAATATCGGAATAGATAGAAATACTAACAAGACCATGAATTATCAGAGTAGACAGAAATACTGACAAGAACATAAATCATACAATAACAGAGTAAGCAGAAATACTGACAATCCCATGAGTCAATCAATATCAGAATACGCAATACAGATCAACTATACAAATAAGGAACTATACAAATGAAGAGTCATCAAGAACCAATTATACAATGTCGAGGATGCAATGCAATATATGATGCGAATGGAATGACCATGCTGAAGTGTGAAGTCGGGATGATAGTACGTAGTATCGCAGGCTATGGGGTCCATCATAAGGGACTTCTATCCAAACTAGTCCCATACCTAAATTTGGATAGTCAGATTCAATGTGGTAAACTCCTGATCTCAGGTTAGTCGCGCGCCCAACCGAAATCCTTTCCATAATGAAGGTACACAACAATTTATTGTGCATCACCAGCCCGAGTGGATAGTGAATGAATGAATGAATGAGCATGCAACTCCTACTCAATAAGTCCACTTATCAGTACGGTTCCTCTCTGGGAAATCACCAAGGTCTATTACACTCCAAAGCAGATTGCCGCCCCATCGTGCACAACAAGGTGAGTGGAAGAGACCTCACTATCCGGCTGCCAATATCGGGCCCGGCTCATCAATAGCGAACCCATTCCTCGAGCTGGTCAGACTCGGCCTAGCATTGCCCCCTCCTCTCGGGCAGGTAAGGCAGCACCCCTTTCCAACCAACCACGGCACAGTGGAGAGCACAGCCATCTAGTAATCGGCACTTGACGCTCATCTACCCAGTCGGTCTAGACGTTGGAGCAACCTTTGGAACCAAGAGGGTTCTGGGACTTTCACCCAAGGATATCTATAGCACCCCATGTAGAACAGATTTTCGGTATCCCATCTGACCATCCACGATATTCGTGTGGAGGCTACAGCCCTGATGTCGCTAGGGCATACAGTAATCATAATGCGAGATGCATGAGTTATACAATCCAGTCATGCATCAATCCTGCGCATACTGTGTGCTCATGTGAGATAACCTCCGATACTCAGGGAGTCTCATAACAACATGCTCAATGACATATGTAATGATCAACCTCATCTCATAAAAAACATGCAGATGATGCGTATGGACATGTATCATGATGCTATGCTGTTACATACTCATAATCAGTATCAACAACTGGTCATCGACAATCGATCTCGACAATGTGGACATTTAACCAACATTGCCCCCAGGGAATGACCCTCATGGATCCTAACATACAGTAAACCCATGACCTCTCACAAGAGCCAAATATACAACATCATGGGCCTCACTCAAGAGTTTAATATACGTCACGATGGGCCTCTCACATGGGTCTAACATACATCACAATGGGCTCCATCACCTGGCCCTCAAATGCATCACAATGGGCCTCATCACATAGGCCTCATATACATCAAATTGGGCCTTATACACGGGCAGAATACACATCATAACAGGCCTCAAATACGAGCCGTATATATATCACATTGGGCCTCGAACATGGGCAGAATATAAATCACAATCGGAATCCACAATCGGCTTTGATGATTGGTCTCGATCGATAATCGGCTAGTCAAACACGACAATCATAAATGGCAATCGTCCTCGATCAATAATCGGTCAATCGGCCATATCAATCATAATCGACCTCAATCGATAATCGATTAATCGACCATAACAATCATAATCGGTATTCGGCCACGATAATCGACAAACGGTCACGACAAATCAGAATCGATAATCTGCCTCGATCGATAATTGGCAATCGGCCATGACAAATCAAAATCGGTAATCGACCTCGATCGATAATCGGCAATCGGTCGTGATAATCATAATCGATCGATAATCAAAATCGGCAAACCGATCACATCAATTGGAATCAGAAATCGGTCGTGACAATTGGGATCGGTCGATAACTAGAATTGGAAAATTGGTCACATCAATCGAAATCGACAATCGGTCGTGCCAATTGAAATCGGTAATCAGCCTCTATGCAGGGTGAGATCCCTGGATGGACAATCGATGATGGACCAAACAACATTAATGAGGCCCAATCGTTTAGAGTAACCCACTTGAGAATGAAGTGAATGGGTCAATCCAGGCCTAATGGAAGGTCATAATGTGGACATTCAACCATCATTGCCCATCAACGTGGACATTCAACCAACATTGATCCCCAGGAGTGACCCACATAGGGTCGAACAGATAGTGGGCCCACGACCTCATACAAGGGTTTAATATACATCACCATAGGCCTTGCCCATAGACCTTGATTACATCATAATGGGCCTTGCCCACGGGCCTCAGATTCAAGCAGGTGGGCCCCATCATATGGGCCTTAAAATGCAAGGCAAGTGGGCCCTGTTACATGGGCCAAAATAAAAACAGGTGGGCCCTACACATGGGCCAAAAAAATACGTATTGATGGGTCTTATAGATAGGCCGCACTAATGGACCTTATACACATCAAGTGGGCTACGAGTTTAACGGACTAGACGACGTGGCTAAAACACATGAATCAAGGTGGGCCCGACAGACGATAAGTGTGCAAAAAGGACGGAGTGGATATACAATACATACACCAAGGTGGGTCCCACATAATCAGACCTTACTGCTGTTCAAAAAAAATGGAAAATTTGCATATTGCACACGTGCAATGAGTGGAATCCACGTAACTCACTACCGTCCAAGGCAACAGCAGCTGCCAGCTACGTGGGACCCAAACCAGATGGACGGTGTGGACGGATAGGTACATCAGAGGTGGGGTTCACTCATGTGGCCCACCAGAGATTTGAATCGGCTTCATTAAGGGTGGGTGGTGTGAGTCTAAACACCCATCATGATCGTGGCCCACAAAACTTACACGCGTTGGCACAACAACTGATTTGCTGGTGGGGTCCACGGGACTTACTAACATCAATTTCTCAGCTATCAAGTAGGCGTGAGGTAATCCAGTTAATCCGCATCCACCGTCCATGGGTTAGACGGTGTGGATGCAATACATTAAATCAAGGTGGGCCCCACATATGGGAGTTTATATATATCAAGGTGGGCCTCATAGATGGGTCACAAATACATCAATATGGACCTCATGGACAGGCCATAAACACATCAAAGATGGGTCTCATAAGGTAGCCCATAATTGGGGCAAAAATAGATGGACAGTGGATCTCCAACACATGCATCATGGTGGGCTTGCCTAAGGCGGCCCATGATTGGGCCACATAAGTAAGGTGGGCCTCTCAAGATAATGGGGCCCACGGCCCTAATAAAATGAATGACCATGTGGGTATAATACACACATCGTGGTAGGGCCATTGGGATAAAAAAAAATCAAGTCAAACCATAGCTTGTGTGGGCCACACCACACACATCAGTTGAGGAGTACATTCATAATCATTCGTTGGGCCCACCAATCCGTAGTTCACAAATCCGACCCCTTCATAAGTTAACATATTGATAGACGAATTGGAAACACATATCAGCTTAGTAGGAAAATACTGTGGCCCTTAGAAATTTTGAACGGTGAAAGTCACTGTCTCCACAATATTCAAGGGTGGGGGTCTACTTGAACTATAAATTTGTCCCATTCCTTTCTCATGCCATAAAAATGAGTTTTCAATGTGGCTGGATAGATGGGATGCAACACATGCATCATGGTGGGGTCCACATGAAGTCCCACCATCACACACACACACACACACACACACACACACACATATATATATATATATATATATGTATATATATATTTATATTTATATATTATGAAATATAATATATATAATATTTATATATACAATATAATACATATATATATATATATATATTTTTTTTTTTTCATACACGTACGCACACAGGTGCACACACGCTCGCACACACATGCACGCACACACACACACGTGGGTGGATTCCACCGTCCGCCTGGACGGTGAGAATAGAACAAATACATCATTGGTGGGTCCCAGCCACTTCAGCGCACACTCCATGTTAGCCACCACCAAGGATCGATACTAAGACCACTGTTGAAACGTGGAATCTCCACTCAGTCCGCCGGTGAGCTAGGGACTGGCGTGGATAGTGGGTCCCACATGGGGCCCACCATAACGCTTATATTCCATCTAAACCATTGAAAAGGCCACACGGGCCCTGGGTGAACGGAAAAACAAATTTCATATTGATCCAAGCCTTCTAGGGACCCCAAAAGGGTTTCAAGGGCAGACGTTCAATCCACATTGTTTCCTATGATGTGGGCCACCTGAGCGTTGGATATGGCCAGGATTTGGAGGGGGCCCACTCCATGGAGGGGCCCACATAATGAACGGGTTGGATGACATACACACGTCAAGGTGGGGCCCACGTCTGGGGGCCGTGGGACCTTCTTGTCCACCCACAGCACGCAGGACGTCTGCACATCCTCTCTCTCTGACACTAGCAGCAGCGATGATGCTATTGTTATTTATTTATTTATTTATTTTTATTTTTTTGTGGTTTCTCATAGGTGGGGCCCGCATCAGGGAAATCCAATCCGGTCATTGAATTCTACGGCCCCAGATCTACCAAATGAGACCAATATGCAATGTATTTATGACAAACAGAAGAATCAATGCGGTTTTAATAGTAATACCACTATTTCCTATGGTATGGCCTGTTTGATTAATGGATTGGACTTATTTTTCGGATCAACGCCTGGAATGAGGTAGGAAAGGGGATGGACGGCTTGGATTGAAAATATATATCAAGGTGAGGCCTACACAAGTGGCCCACCCAAGTCCCTTTATTTATTTCTTTATTATTTTATTATTATTTTTTTCAGCGTGAGTGCATCCACTGTAAGCTCACTCTTCACTATGAGGCCCGTCCAGCGTCCAGGGACGCTGGACAGCTGCATACGACACATTTAAGGTGGGCCCCACCCATAGACGTGCTACTAGGGTGGGCCACCAAATGTTTGGATGGCGTATATGAGACACACATCAAGGTGTGGGCCACTAAATGTTTGGATGGTGTGCATAAGACACATCAAGGTGAGGTCCATTTGATGAACGGTTTAGACATCTCACCACTCATAAGTGGGCCACACGATCACATCTTTACACACAAACAAATGAAAAAGGGAGGGAGAGAGAAGCACCCACCTCAAGATCTTGAACTCCTCCTTCCTCCAAGAGGTCTTAAATCTCCAAGGAAAGGATTTCGACGGTTGAGATTAGTTTTTGAATGGTGGAGATGGGATGTATGAAGGTGGACCACATTAGCTCTCTCATGGGGAGCTTGGACGTGGGTTTCTTGGGAGGAAAAATGAGAGAGAGAATGAAAGAGAGAGAGGATGGGAGAGCAGTAATGGGGTGTGTAAGAGATGGGATGGAAAGGTTGACTTTGGGGATGGTGTAGTGTACTTGGGGGATGGGATAGGGTACTTGACTCAATGGTTGTACTTTTAACAAGTGAAGTGATTGATGTGATGGATTCTCTACGGGTTTGCAACACGCGACGTTTTTCTTAAACAGAATGCGGGCCCACATCTCCTAGCTTGGGTATCGCCTCGGCACGCGTGACGTGGCATTGGAACCGCGACAACGGCACGGTCGCTAGGATACAAGTCTTGGGTTGAGACGCCTCAGATTAATGGCATGTGAATCAGGGTCGCACGCAATTACTGGTTAAGGGTCGAAGGTTGCTGGAATTTGATCGGGAAGACCACGGAAGTCTACGGAACGGTACGGTCTAGGATACGGAGCTTACAGCTCTCCCCTCCTAATAAAAATTTTGTCCTCGAAATTTAAAGAACAGACAAGGGAAGAGGAAACATTATATAGTATACATGTGAAGGCACAATCAATCTATAAAGGGCTGAAGATAGCGGTCTCTAATCTCAACCTCGCACCCCTAAGACATATCATCAACCCTATGGTGACCACTATTGAATCTTGGACTATGCAGCCTCGCAATCTTAACGGTAGGGGACTATATCAAAAAATTTCTAAGTTATTCGAACTCGGGAATCTAACCATTCAGGTATTCCCAAGTTATGCTCTGATACCAACTTCTGTCACGCCCCAAACTTGAAAATCGGATTCACAGGAATTCTGATTGTCGAATCCGGTACCGACAGCCTCCGTAGTACCCCATTCTCGGCGCCTAGCGTTCATACGCCAGATTCCGATCCTGGGATCCTACAAGGAGGATTTTTTTTGTACATTTAACTACTAATAAGCATAACCATAAGATTACCCAATTCATAAAGGTAACATCAACATCATATATCCACTAATAAAATCATTAGAGTACAATGCTAAAAGGGAAATACATAAAATGAAAATCAAGCTCCAGAAGACCGGTGCCTGCTCCAAACTCCATACTGCTGCAACCTAACATCACCTGCATGCATCTATCGTGCATAAGCTTATAAAAAGCTTAGAGGGTGGTGTAATTGTGTGCACAAGGTAAGTGCCAAGTATTTAATACAATACCATAATCATATAATACCGAAAGTACTGGTAATCTATAAATCGTACAATATCGGAATAGATAGAAATACTAACATGACCATGAATTATCAAAGTAGATAGAAATACTGATAAGAACATAAATCATATAATAACAGAGTAAGCGTAAATACTGACAATCCCATGAGTCAATTAATATCAGAATACGGAATACAGATCAACTATACAAATAAGGAACTAAATAAATGAAGAGTCATCAAGAACCAATTATAGAATGTCGAGGATACAATGCAATATATGATGCGAATGGAATGACCATGCTGAAGTGTGAAGTCTGGATGATAGTACGTAGTATCGCAGGCTATGGGGTCCATCACAAGGGACTTCTATCCAAACCAGTCTCATACCTAAATTTGGATAGTCAGACTCAATGTGGTAAACTCCTGATCTCAGGTTAGTCGCGCCCCAAACCGAAATCCTTGCCATAACGAAGGTATACAATAATTTATTGCGCACCACCAGGCCGAGTGGATAGTGAATAAATGAATAAATGAGCATGCAACTCCTACTCAATAAGTCTACATATTTGTACAGTTCCTCTCTGAAAAATCACCGGGGTCTATTACACTCCAAACCAGATTGTCGCCCCATCGCTCACAACAAGGTGAGTGGAAGAGACCTCACTATCCGCCTGCCAATATCGAGCCCGGCTCGTCAATAGCGGACCCATTCCTCGAGCTGGTCAGACTTGGCCTAGCATTGCCCACTCCTCTCGGGCAGGTAAGGCCACACCCCCTTCCAACCCAGCATAACAAAGTGGAGAGCGCAACCATCTAGTAATCGGCACTCGGTGCTCATCTACCCACTCGGTCTAGACGTTAGAGCAACCTCTGGAACCAAGAGGGTTCTGCGACTTTCACCTAAGGATATCTATAGCACCCCATGTAGAACAGATTTTTGATATCCCATCTGACCATCTACGATATGCCTATGGAGGCTATAGCACTGATGTCACTAGGTATACAGTAATCATAATGCGAGATGCATGAGTCATACAATCCAGTCATACATCAATCCTGCGCATACTGTATGCTCATTTGAGATAACCTCCGCCACTCAGGGAGTCTCATAACAACATGCTCAATGACATATGTAATGATCAACCTCATCTCATAACAAACATGCAGATGATGCGTATGGACATGTATCATGATGCTATGCTGTTACATACTTATAATCAGTATCAACAACTGGTCATCGACAATCGATCTTGACAATGTGGACATTTAACCAACATTGCCCCCAAGGAATGATCCTCATGGATCCTAACATACAGTAAACCCATGACCTCTCACAAGAGCCAAATATGAAACACCATGGGCCTCACTCAAGAGTTTAATATACGTCACGATGGGCCTCTCACATGGGCAGAATATACATCACAATCGGAATCCACAATCGGCTTTGATAATTGGTCTTGATCGATAATCGGCCAGTCGGACACGACAATCATAATCGGCAATCGTCCTCGATCAATAATCGGTCAATTGGCCATATCAATCATAATCGACCTCAATCGATAATCGATCAATTGACCATAACAATCATAATCGGTATTCGAGCACGATAATCGGTAAACGGTCACGACAAATCAGAATCGATAATCGACCTCGATCGATAATTGACAATCGGCCATGACAAATCTAAATCGATAATCGACCCCGATCGATAATCGACAATCGGTCGTGATAATCATAATCGATCGATAATCAGAATCGGCAAACCGGTCACATTAATTGGAATCGAACATCGGTCTCGACAATTGGGATCGGTCGATAACTAGAATTGGCAAATCATTGCCCATCAACGTGGACATTCAACCATCATTGCCCATCAATGTGGACAATCAACCAACATTGCTCCCCAGGAGTGGCCCACATAGGGTCGAACAGACAGTGGGCCCACGGCCTCATACAAGGGTTTAATATACATCACCATGGGCCTTGCCCATAGACCTTGATTACATCATAATGGGCCTTGCCCACGGGCCTCAGATTCAATCAGGTGGGCCCCATCATATGGGCCTTAAAATACAAGGCAAGTGGGCCCTGTTACATGGGCCAAAATATAAACAGGTGAGCCCTACACATGGGCCAAAAAAATATGTCATGATGGGTCTTATAGATAGGCCGCACTAATGGACCTTATACACATTAAGTGGGCTACAAGTTTAACGGACTAGACGACGTGGCTAAAACACATGAATCAAGGTGGGCCCGACAGACGATCAGTGTGTAAAAAGGACAGAGTGGATATACAATACATACACCAAGGTGGGTCCCACATAATCAGACCTTACTGCTGTTCAAAAAAATGGAAAATTTGGATATTACACACGTGCAATGAGTGGAATCCACGTAACTCACTACCGTCCAAGGCAACAACAGCTGCCAGCCGCGTGGGACCCAAACCAGATGGACAGTGTGGACGGATAGGTACATCAGAGGTGGGGTTCACTCATGTGGCCCACCAGAGATTTGAATCGGCTTCATTAAGGGTGGGTGGTGTGAGTCTAAACACCCATCATGATCATGGCCCACAAAACTTACAAGCGTTGGCACAATAACTGATTTACTGGTGGGGTCCACGGGACTTACTAACATCAATTTCTCAGCTATCAAGCAGGCGTGAGGTAATCCAGTTAATCCGCATCCACCGTCCATGGGTTAGACGGTGTGGATGCAATACATTAAATCAAGGTGGGCCCCACATATGGTAGTTTATATATATCAAGGTGGGTCTCATAGATGGGTCACAAATACATCAATATGGACCTCATGGACAGGCCATAAACACATTAAAGGTGGGCCTCATAAGGCAGCCCATAATTGGGGCAAAAATAGATGGACAGTGGATCCAACACATGCATCATGGTGGGCTTGCCTAAGGCGGCCCATGATAGGGCCACATAAGTAATGTGGGCCTCTCACGATAATGGGGCCCACGGCCCTAATAAAATGAATGAACATGTGGGTATAATGCACACATCGTGGTAGGGCCACTGGGATAAAAAAAATCAAGTCAAACCGTAGCTTGTGTGGGCCACACCACACTCATCAGTTGAGGAGTACATTCATAATCATTCGTTGGGCCCACTAATCCGTAGTTCACAAATTCGACCTGTTCATAAGTTAACATATTGATAGACGAACTGGAAACACATATCAGCTTGGTAGGAAAATACTGTGGCCCTTAGAAATTTTGAATGGTGAAAGTCACTGTCTCCACAATATTCAAGGGTGGGGGTCTACTTGAACTATAAATTTGTCTCATTCCTTTCTCATGCCATAAAAATGAGTTTTCAATGTGGCTGGACAGATGGGATGCAACACATGTATTATTGTAACATCCCCAAAATCGGGGGGTCGAGCAAAAACCCAACTCTCGAGTTGCATAATGTTATTTATGCAACATAGATATGTATGATTGAATGTTGTCTATGATAGTGTAGTAAACATGAGTGAGATTAAGCCTAAACATCATATCACGCTCCAGAGACAGTTAAATTAACAAGAGGAAGACTGTGATAGTAAGTATAACATATATAAACTGTTGCATGTCTCCAGAGTGTGAATATGTTACTAGGTTATATACATACATGTATACTCCAAAAGTAAACCAAAAGGATATACATGAGTGTTCTAAAAATATAAAATGACAAGTGACAAGGTATCTAATCAACCTCCCTGTAATCCCGTCAATCAGAACACGCATAAAGGAGGAATCCTCCTCCTCATCATCAAGTCCAGCTCCGCCTCGCAGGCTGCCCCATCATCTGCAATCACAATAGGGACTGGTGGGTGTCCGGAAACACCATCCCGTAACGTGGGAGTGAGTGATCAACTCAGTGGGATAAGAGAGCAGAGATTAACATGTTATCAAATCAATCATGCGCTAATAGTAAAGCAGTAAATCAAACAATCCTAATACTGTTGTTAATGCAATATGACATGACGTGATGTATGCCCTCACCGACGATCTCCCTCATACGGCACCATCTTACGACCGCGGCATGCCACACTCCCTTAAGTGTTCCACATCTTCTAGGCACATGCAATGTAATGGTGATATGATTTTCAAGTTGTTATTAGTCCATTTAAACAGCAGGATTGAGAAACTAAGGTACTTCCTTATATCAATCCCAACACAGATCCTGTCTAGGGTCGTCACTCCTAGTAATCTCATACGATGTATATTTTGTAGGTCGCTGTAAGGGCTGTCAGGGCTGTTGCACGCACTCGTTGTTCCGCTCCCCCATCACCTTATCAATACAGGCCTACTGTACTCTGCTGTTACTGAAGGGTCGTCGCCTCCCGGAGACTCAGAATACGCTCGCGGTCACTACAAAGGACTCGTCGCCTGATCAGTGTAGGCCGACAGCAAGAATATAGTGTCCCATACCACCATAATCTGCTCACGAGACTAGGTACTCACTGGTCACTACGGGGAGGTTTGTGGCCCAAGCATAGGCCGACAGCTCGACCACGGTGTCCCATACCACCATGCCCGGATCATGAGTCTTCGTGGATCAAGGTACCATGGTTAACAGGATTTACAATGGTAAGTTCAGTACCCTAGGTTCAAGCAGTTATGACTCATGCAGGGTGAACATACAATGGCCAGTCGGGTTACTTGACGGGCTCGACTAGCACGAGCGCATCGCAAGTCGAACGACATGAAGTGCGTGAAACACTTCGCGTGGCCTAACCACTGCCGCCAACTCCAAACACGACTCGCGTTTATCGACGCGTCCTTCGTGACAAATACCAGCTAGCCACGAATTTTCTTTGTTACCGACTGCCTGGACTAAGTATAGTCCCAAACAATTATGAATCCGCATCAGCAATCATATTAGAGTATTGAAAATGAAATACAACCATGTGAGCATGTTAACACATGTTATAACATACAACTTAAGCAAATCTTCCAAGCACATACATTTCGTGCATATTATGAAATCATGCATATAATCAACATGTAGGAAATCATTTACGTCAGCATATTAATTGAGAAATCAGTCTCAAATTGATTCATAACACCATTTAATTCAATACATACTAATACAAGCATTTATACAAACACATACACTACACACTTAAGTCTACATATAGTATGTCGACCCAAAGTGAGCAATTAGGCGAATCTCTTCGCCAAACTAATTATGAACGCATTCCTAACATTCTAATGTGACAACAAATCATGTCAATTACATCAACAAAATATGAATGAAATCAGTACTTCCTACAAATGACTAAAATGCCCTAAATCTCATATTCTTCATTGGTTTACGAAACAGGAAACGGACAGCATGTTGTACATGTCAAACGGCGATGCCGTCGATAATCTAATATTAAACGACATTGGAAGCGCTGGAAACAGTCAATCAAAGCGTCTAAAATCCACACCTTATCTCTTATAAACGTGTGAATTCGAACGGAGCGTATACGCTTCGTCTACGACGAATAGAGAACCTGTTTTACAAGATTTATCAACTAACAAGCTATGAAACGAAAGGAATCTCAAATCAGCAACTTCTAGGGTATTTTCTTACCTAAAAATACGGAGAAATCACCGGCGAAGTGATTGAAGCGTGTTGCTAAAGCACGTACAGCACGTGGCACAAGCAACAGGGAATTCTCTCCCACCTTCTCTCACAAACTCTGACCTTTTCTCTCTCCCAATCTAGGGTTTTTCTCAAATTTGGATGGAAGAGAGGAGTGAGGGTTTCAACCCCTTTTATAAGCATAAAAATGCCCGGAATAGGCTTGGGAACAAAGTTTACTTGATGTTAGTCCAAAGAGGGGCTGTTTCGGTCCAAAAGATGATTTCTGGTGGTCTCCTGGCCGAACGCGATCGGACTTAAGTTCATGCTCGTCGGATGTTGCTCTCATACCGTTTTCAGACCATCAGTGTTCGTAGATCGCCCGTGGCGGTCCAGTTTTAGTTCAGCGGTCACCGTACGTAGATCAGGTCTGCAAGTCTCATGATATGAAAAGAATTTTTTTCCTGATCTGAGGGTGTAATCTGGCTGAATTTTGACGGTCAGAACGCTTAATACTGACACGTCAAGTCGTGTGCCAGAATTGAATTTTAAATTCCAAATCTGTCCCTATTCTCACTCTCTTCAGTCCAGGCTCAATGAAATAGCCTGCGAACGTCGGTTGGACTTGATTTTCGAAATGATTGTCAAGTCCAGCAAGGCGGTTCTAACGGTCTAAGATAGTAGGTATCGGACTTTCGACGCGTTGTCTAGATCCAATACAAAGTTTCAAAGTGGTCCAGAGAACAAACCGGTTTAAAGTTTGATCCGAGGTTTTAGAGTATTATAGCACCATTGATTCTACAAGTTTTGGGCTTTGTAGAACGTATTTAAAGTGATCAGGGACTATTTCCCATCTACTCTAGCGTTGCGCTGGCTAACTTATGCTTAGTTTCTAAAGGAATTAATCCTAAGTGGTTTCTTTGGCTATAGAATTGGGTTCTGAACGATTTTCCAGGTGTTTTAGTTGACCCATTACCTAAGGACGTCAGATCCCAGATTGGCCAAAATCTGGGGTGTTACAATCTACCCCCCTTAAAACACAATTTCGTCCCCGAAATTGGCGAAGGGCAAGGAGTACTTTTTCTAAGGAAGGTTCAAATCCTAGTTAACAACCTAACCTTACGTAAAGCCTAACTCAACTGTTTTGATCCTGGGCCAGTGGGGAAGAGGCTAACCATGCTTCCGCTGCGCCACTCTGATCGAACGGTAGCGTTGACTAACCTCACTGGATTGGACTCAATACGTTCTACCCCCCTTAAAACCTGGTTCTACTTAAAGTTGAAGAATCTTTGTATCGATCCGTATATCGGAACGAGGCGCAACTTAGGGGCTATCCTTGACATAAAATGGAAACAACCTTTCTCTACATGGTTTTCCTTGCTAATGATGCGTTCTATGGCATTGGTACCTATGATCATAGAGATGAGCCTAATCTCCATTATGGTTGAGTTCAGGGGCAGGTATGAGTTGGTGGCAAGATGTCGAATTCTCTACTGGCTTTAAGTCCTTAACATTTATCGAGGGCAAAGCAATAACTTGTGGTTGTAGGTGGTTGGGCCAACACGGAAGAATAGTTATGTAATGGGTCTGAGCCGGATACACAAACCTTCTGTCCCGCGATGACAGAAAAGTTGTTGTATCAGTCCTCAATCCTAGTCGATGCCGATCTTCTGCTTGATCAGAGCATTGGATTCATTGGTAACTACTAGGATTAAGAAGTCGATTCAAACCACGAATACTTCGCTGATAATTGCATTTCCTTTATTCCACGTTCCCGAATGCAATAAGCCCTTGGGGAAGGCAATTCTAAGGGGCGTGCTAGTTCATTCTAAGTTCAATCTGAGGGATTTATAAATGTTCCCTGAGAGTGAATGGTACCTTCCTATGGGCAACAACAGAAGTCTATAAGTCATAAAGGGATCTATCGAAGGAATAAGGTTCTACTTCAACCAAATCTAACCTACAATTCCTTAGCATATACAGACTTTACACTACTTAAAGTAACTAGTAGGCTAGTCTGTAACTTAGTAGCTATAATCTGAAGTCTAAGATTATACGTTAAATGGTTCCATACCATTTCTACTACAGGGAATTCTTCTATTGCTTAGGGTCAAGATTGTCTAAATGGAATTGGATTTCCTATGTCGTCAGACCCTTCAAATCTAGAAGTGCTAACTCTAGGTCCAAAATGCCAAGGGTCTGTGTGGCCGGTAGCGTTTAGTTGTATTAAATGGAATTGCATTCCTAGTCCCATGGTGGAATTGGAAGTGGTATGCTTGGTAGGAGGGTGGGTTGGGGTAAAAATTTAATTTGTAGGCTGAATCCCGGGAGTTACAATACTCCCAATCTAGGGACAATACCTTACAATAAACGAATGGTATGCACTCCATTCAATAAAATTCGGCTATATTAAGCCCAAACCACTAACACAAACACATTTTCTACCTAACAACAACAAAACACAGAAATTTTAAACGGTAATCAAACAAGCGAAGAACGTGGAGAAATGGGATGGGTAAGCAGGTTTCCATAAGTCTGAGGATCAAATAAAAGGGACATGAGAGAGAGGACAATGGAAAGGGAGAAAAAGGCTAAAATAGCCTTAACAATGGCCATGGAAAGTGGAGGAAATGCGGAGAAATGGTTGCCCAAATGGACAGAATGAAATCTAGGCGTTGTAGAGGGATGCATCAAACTCCCCTAGGATGTATTTTCAGAAAGAAAAGAGAATGAAAAGGGGGAATGGAGCACCTCACAATTTCAGCTCGATTTGGGGATTTTAAGAGCTCCAAACGATGAGATTTTTAAGAGGGAAGGCTGTAAACAGCAATGGAGTGAAGGAGTGTGGTCGTTTTTAGCCAAGGATGGATTTGGGAGTGGTTTGGAACCACGGTTTTGGGTGAGGGCAGCTAGAAAACGTAAATGGGGCTAGGGGAAGGGCTGTTTGTGAAGGAAGTGCATCATTTTGGGATTTTCTACGGTCGGGCACTACGTGGGGGGTGTACACGACCTAAAATAGGGTGTGCGCCCAAAAATCACACCGAGTGGGCCCCACCGGACGGTGATGCATCGCCGAACCGGCGATGGCATCGCTGATCGATCCTTGATCTGGTCGGTGGGACCACATGGGTCTAGTCCCCCATGGTCTAGAGACCCCAAATAATCATGGGCCCCACCTTGGTTCATTGTATATTGACCTATATAGGCCCAAACATCCGCTCGGGGATTTTCGGGGCCAATCTGCAAACTCGAATACAAGCCCCCATCATGCAGCATATGATTTTGGGGTAGAATGATCTAGTACATCCATCTAGCCCATTATTTGCTAAATAAAGTAAATTTAGAATAGCCTTATGGCCATTTTTCAAGAAATTTTACTATTTACCATAAAATTTTGTTAAAGTATGATTTTATATCATTTTCACATTATTATTGATACCTAACATGAAAAGGATAAGAAAGAATCGAAGATTGGAGTGGTGAGAGGAAGAATTTTGAAGATTTTAGATGAAACGGGGTTTTTAAGCCCTGACGATTGATTGCTGGGGTTGTGGTTGCCCCACAGCCCAATGATTCATATTTATGGGTTTAGAATCGTTCAAAAAATGTCTCAACCCACTCACCTACAACCTAGGAGCTATTGAGTCGCTTCATGCGACCCGAGATGCGTTACGGACTCGATCGCGCGATCGATATGAATAGACTTCGCCTATTGGCGAATTTGCGATCCTATAAGTGTTTCTAGACCCTTCTCGCACCTACCTAAGTTAAAGGAAGTGACAGCGTACGCCGCGTGACCATAACCCAAGCCCGGTTTAATCCAAATCATGCTTTGATACCATCTGTAACATCTCAAAAATCAGGGGGTCGAGCAAAAACTCAACTCCCGAGTTCCAAAATGTTATTTATGTAACATAGATATGTACGATTGAATGACATGAGTGAGATTAAGCTAAAACAGCATATCACGCTCCAGAGACAGTTAAATTAATAAGAGGAAGACTGTGATAGTATGTATAACATATATAAACTGTTGTATGTCTCCAGAGTGTGAATATGTTACCAGGTTATATACATACATGTATACTCCAAAAGTAAACCAAAAGGATATACATGAGTATTCTAAAAATATAGAATGACAAGTGATAAGGTATCTAATCAACCTCCCTGTAATCCCGTCAATCAGAACACGCATAAAGGAGGAATCCTCGTCATCATCATCAAGTCCAGCTCCGCGTCGCAGGCTGCGCCATCATCTGTAATCACAATAGGGACTGGTGGGTGTCCGGAAACACCATCCCGTAACGTGGGAGTGATCAACTCAGTGGGATAAGAGAGCAGAGATTAACATGTTATCAAATCAATCATGCGCTAATAGTAAAGCAGTAAATCAAACAATCCTAATACTGATGTTAATGCAATATGACATGATGTGATGTATGCCCTCACCGACGATCTCCCTCATACGGCACCATCTTACGACCGCGGCATGCCACACTCCCTTAAGTGCTCCACATCTTCCAGGCACATGCAATGTAATGGTGATATGATTTTCAAGTTGTTATTAGTCCATTCAAACAGCAGGATTGGGAAACTAAGGTACTTCCCTTATATCAATCCCAACACAGATCCTGTCTAGGGTCGTCACTCCTAGTAATCTCATACGATGTATATTTTATAGGTCGCTGCAAGGGCTGTCAGGGCTGTTGCACGCACTCGTTGCTTCGTTCCCCCATCACCTTATCAATACAGGCCTACTGTACTCTACTGCTACTGAAGGGTCGTCGCCTCCCGTAGACTTAGAATACGCTCGCGGTCACTATAAAGGACTCGTCGCCTGATCAGTGTAGGCCGACAGCAAGAATATAGTGTCCCATACCACCATCATATGCTCACGAGACTAGGTGCTCACTGGTCACTACGGGGAGGTTTGTGGCCCCAGCGTAGGCCGACAGCTCGACCACGGTGTCCCATACCACCATGCCCGGCTCATGAGTCTTCGTGGATCAAGGTACCATGGTTAACATGGTTTACAATGGTAAGTTCAGTATCCTAGGTTCAAGCAGTTATGACTCATGTAGGGTGAACATACAATGGCCAGTCGGGTTACTTGACGGGCTCGACTAGCACGAGCGCATCGCAAGTCGAACGACATGAAGTGCGTGAAACACTTCGCGTGGCCTAACCACTGCCGCCAACTGCAAACACGACTCGCGTTCATCGACGCGTCCTTCGTGGCAAATACCAGCTAGCCACGAATTTTCTCTGTTACCGACTGCCTGGACTAAGTATAGTCCCAAACAATTATGAATCCACATCAGCAATCATATTAGAGTATTGGAAATGAAATACAACCATGTGAGCATGTTAACACATGTTATAACATACAACTTAAGCAAATCTTCCAAGCACATACATTTCGTGCATATTATGAAATCATGCATATAATCAACATGTAGGAAATCATTTACGTCAGCATATTAATTGAGAAATCAGTCTCAAACTGATTCATAACACCATTTAATTCAATACATACTAATACAAGCATTTATACAAACACATACACTACACACTTAAGTCTACATATAGTATGTCGACCCAAAGTGCGCAATTAGGCGAATCTCTTCGCCAAACTAATTATGCACGCATTCCTAACATTCTAATGCGATAACAAATCATGTCAATCACATCAGCAAAATATGAATGAAATCAGTACTTCCTACAAATGACTAAAATGCCCTAAATCTCATATTCTTCGTTGGTTTACGAAACAGGAAACGGACAGCATGTTGTACATGTCAAACGGGGATGTCGTCAATAATCTACTATTAAACGACATTGAAAGCATTGGAAATAGTCAATCAAAGCGTCTAAAATCCGTACCTTATCTCTTATAAACGTGTGAATTCGAACGGAGCGTATACGCTTCGTCTACGGCGAATAGAGAACCTGTTTTACAAGATTTATCAACTAACAAGCTATGGAACGAAAGGAATCTCTAATCAGCAACTTCTAGGGTATTTTCTTACCTGAAAATGCAGAGAAATCACCGGCGAAGTGATTGAAGCATGTTGCTAAAGCACGTCCAGCACGTGGCACGAGCAACAGGGAATTCTCTCCTACCTTCTCTCACAAACTCTCACCTTTTCTCTCTCCCAATCTAGGGTTTTTCTCAAATTCGGATGGGAGAGAGGAGTGAGGGTTTCAACCCCTTTTATAAGCCTAAAAATGCCCGGAATAAGCTCGGGAACAAAGTTTACTTGATGTTTGTCCAAAGAGGGGCTGTTTCAGTCCAAAAGATGATTTCTTGTGGTCTCCTAGCCGAACGCGATCGGACTTAAGTTCACGCTCGTCGGATGTTGCTTTCATACCGTTTTCAGACCATCAGTGTTCGTATATCGCCCGTGGCGGTCCAGTTTCAGTTCAGCGGTCACCGCACGTAGATCAGGTTTGCAAGTCTCATGATATGAAATAGAAATTGTTCCTGATCCGAGGGTGTAATCTGGCTGAATTTTGACGGTCAGAACGCTTAATACTGACACGTCAAGTCGTGTGCCAGATTTGAATTTCAAATTCCAAATCTGTCCCTATTCTCACTCTCTTCAGTCCAAGCTTAATGAAATAGCCTGCGAACGTCGGTTGGACTTGATTTTCGAAATGATTGTCAAGTCCAGCAAGGCGGTTCTAACGGTCTAAGATAGTAGGTATCGGACTTTCGACGCGCTGTCTAGATCCAATACAAAGTTTCAAAGTGGTCCAGAGAATAAACTGGTTTAAAGTTTGATCCGAGGTTTTAGAGTATTATAGCACCATTGATTCTACAAGTTTTGGGCCTTGTAGAACGTATTTAAAGTGATCAGGGACTATTTCCCAGCTACTCTAGCATTGCGCTGGCTAACTTATGCTTAGTTTCTAAAGGAATTAATCCTAAGTGGTTTCTTTGGCTATGGAATTGGGTTCTGAGCGATTTTCCAGGTGTTTTAGTTGACCCATTGCCTAAGGACGTCAGATCCCAGATTGGCCAAAATCCGAGGTGTTACAATTATGGTGGGGTCCACATGAAGTCCCACCATCACACATATATTTATATATATATGAAATATAATATATACAATATTTATAAATACAATATAATACATATATATATATATATATATATATATATATATATATATATATATATATATATATATATATATATATATATATATATATTATATACACGTACGCACACAGGTGCACACACGCTCGCGCACACACGCACGCATACACACACACGTGGGTGGATTCCACCGTCCGCCTGGACGGTGAGAATAAAACAAATACATCATTGGTGGGTCCCACCCACACCAGCGCACACTCCATGTTAGCCACCACTAGGGATCGATACCACGACCACTGTTGAAACGTGGTATCTCCACTCAGTCCACCAGTGAGCTAGGGACTGGCGTGGATAGTGGGTCCCACGTGGAGCCCACCATAACGCTTATATTCCATCCAAACCGTTGAAAAGGCCACACGGGCCCTGGGTGAACGGAAAAACAAATTTCATATTGATCCAAGCCTTCTGAGGACCCCAAAAGGGTTTCAAGGGCTGACGTTCAATCCACATTGTTTCCTATGATGTGGGCCACCTGAGCGTTGGATATGGCCAGGATTTGGAGGGGGACCACTTCATGGAGGGGCCCACATAATGAACGGGTTGGATGACATACACACGTCAAGGTGGGGCCCACGGCTGGAAGCCATGGGACCTACTCGTCCGCCCACAGCGCGCAGGACGTCTGCGCATCCTCTCTCTCTGACACCAGCAACAGCGATGCTGCTGTTGCTATTTTATTTTTATTTTTTTTTATTTTATTGTGGTTTCTCATAGGTGGGGCCCGCATCAGGGAAATCCAATCTGGCCATTGGATTCTACGGCCCCAGATCTACCAAATGAGACCAATATGCAATGTATTTATGACAAATAGAAGAATCAATGCGGTTTTATTAGTAATACCACTATTTCCTATGGTATGGCCTGTTTGATTATTGGATTGGACTTATTTTTCGGATCAACGCCTAGAACGAGGTAGGAAAGGGGATGGACGGCTTGGATTGAAAATATATATCAAGGTGAGGCCTACATAAGTGGCCCACCCAAGTCCCTTTATTTATTTCTTTATTATTATTATTATTATTTTTGGCGTGAGTGCATCCACTGTAATCTCACTCTTCACTATGAGGCTCGTCCAGCGTCCAGGGACGCTGGACGGCTGCATACGACACATTTAAGGTGGGCCCCACCCATAGACGTGCTACTAGGGTGGGCCACCAAATGTTTAGATGGTGTATATGAGACACACATCAAGGTGTGGGCCACCAAATGTTTGGATGGTGTGCATAAGACACATCAAGGTGAGGTCCATTTGATGAACGGTTTGGACATCTCACCACTCATAAGTGGGCCACACGATCACATCTTTACACACAAACAAATGAAAAAGGGAGGGAGAGAGAGAAGCACCCACCTCACGATCTTGAACTCCTCCTTCCTCCAAGAGGTCTTAGATCTCCAAGGAAAGGATATCGACGGTTGAGATTGGTTTTTGAATGGTGGAGATGGGAGGTATGAAGGTGGGCCACATTAGCTCTCTCATGGGGAGCTTGGACGTGGGTTTCTTGGGAGAAAAAATGAGAGAGAGAATGAAAGAGAGAGAGGATGGGAGAGGAGAAATGGGGTGTGTACGAGATGGGATAGAAAAGGTTGACTTTGGGGATGATGTAGTGTACTTGGGGGATGGGATAGGGTACTTGACTTAATGGTTGTACTTTTAACAAGTGAAGTGATTGATGTGATGGATTCTCTACGGGTTTGCAACACGCGACGTTTTTCTTAAACAGAATGCGGGCCCACATCTCCTAGCTTGGGTATCGCCTCGGCACGCGTGACGTGGCATTGGAACCGCGACAACGGCACGGTCGCTAGGATACAAGTCTTGGGTTGAGACGCCTCAGATTAATGGCATGTGAATTAGGGTCGCACGCAATTACTGGTTAAGGGTCGAAGGTTGCTGGAATTCGATCGGGAAGACCGCGAAAGTCTACGGAACGGTACGGTCTAGGATACGGGGCTTACATTGGGTGACCCACCTTCCCATCCCATAAACTTTCATACTAGCCATCCATCTCTCGTCACGCTCCATTAAAGTGAAGCACAAGGATACCAGCGTTCCAATAGACCAAGAAGATCGAACGGAGGGTGCTTATTACACTAAAATTTTCATGTTTTGATTATAGGCCAAGTAAGGCCTATCAATTAATGGTATGGATCTCACTTTGGACCATAGGTGTGGCCGATGGCCCACCTTAATCCTCATGATCATTCCATGATTGGGCCATTCTTCATGGACCCCATCATGATGTTTATTTTTCTTGCATAAAAAGACGTCATCTAGACCGTCCATTTTGGGTGGAGAAAGAACCTCCACCGTTGATCTTTGATTTGGAGGGTCCACATGTATTGGGACCCACTTGATGTATGATTGAATGCAAGGGAGGGCTCATAGTGACGAAGCCCTTCATCACACGTGTCCCTCTTTCTCTCTCTCTCTCTCTCTCCCTTCCTTTTTCATTTGTCTTTGTGGTGTGATGATGTGGTAGTGGGGCCCACCCAGATGAACCCCATCTTGATGTATGTATTAATCACACCACCCAACCTTTTTTTTAGTGTGGCCCATGTCTATAGGTGGGGCCCACCTCAAATGTATGTATTATGCCCAACCATCTAGCGTCTAGGGACGTTAGACGTGAACTGGGAAGATAAAAATATAAGCTAGGTTCAATCCTTGGGGGTGGTTGCTCATGTAGGTTCCACCTTGATGTATGTATTCAATCCATGCTGTCCATTCCATTCTTCAACCCTTTTTAGGGGCTGAGTTGAAAAATGAAGTCAATTTGATTTTTTTAGGGGCCATAGCATAAAAAACAGTGGGTTTCTACAATTGAAAATCACCCTACTGTTTCTGTACGCCAAAATATACCAAATATTAGGCTTGATGGATTTGTCTTGAGCCCTGAAATCTAACGGCTGGAGTGGATTCATGTAACATCCTGAAAATCGGGGGTCCGGTAGAAAGCCAACTCCCGAGTTCCAGAACTCACTTATGCAACATAGATAATGATAAATGCATGTTGTCTGTAAAATGACATTAAACAAGATTGAGACTAAGCTAAAACAACATTTCATACTCCAGAAACAGTTAAATTAGCAAGCGAAAGACTGTGATAAATACATAAAATATATAATTGATTGTGAGTCTCTAGAGTGTGAACATGTTACCAGGTTAATTAAATACATGCATACTCCAAAAATGGAAAGAAAAGAATATACATGAGTGCTTCGAAAATAAAAAATGACAAGTGTCAAGGCATCTAATCAACCTCCCTATAATCCCGTCGATCAGAACACGCATAAAGGAGGGATCCTCCTCATCATCATCAAGTCCGGCTCCGCTTCACAAGCAACGCCATCATCTGCAACTAAAATAGGGACTGGTGGGTGTCTAGAAACACCATCCCGTAACGTGAGAGTGAGTGATCAACTCAGTGGAATAATAGAACAAAGATTAACATGTTCTCAAATCAATCATGCGATAATATTAAAGCAATCTATCACACATTCCTAGATACTGTTGTTAATGCAATATGACATGACATGATGGATGCCCTCACCGACATTCTCCCTCATGCGGCATTATCTGCTTCCGCGGCATGCTTGCGTACCGCTCAGTGCTCCACATCTTTCAGGCACATGCAATGTGATGTGGATATGATTACCAAGTTTTTATTATTCCTTTTCATACAGAAGTATTGGGAATCTAAGGTACCTTCCTTATATCAATCCCAACACAGATCTTGTCTAGGGTCATCACTCCTAGTAATCTCATACGATGTTATATTTATATGTTGCTGTAAGGGCTGCCAGGGCTGTTGCTAACACTCGTTGCACCGCTCCCCCATCACCTTATCAATACAGGCCTAATGTACTCTCGTCGCTACGGAAGGGTCGTCGCCTTCCGTAGACTCAGAATATGCTCGAGGTCACTACAAAGGGCTGCCAGGGCTGTTGCTCGCACTCGTTGCACCACTCCCCCATCACCTTATTAGTGTAGGCCGACGGCAAGAATATAGTGTCCCATACTACCATAATCTCCTCACGAGTCTGGGTGCTCATTGGTCACTACGGGGAGGTTTGTGGCCCCAGCGTAGGCCGACAGCTCGACCACGGTGTCCCATAACACCATGCTCGGCTCATGAGTCTTTATGGATCAAGGTACCATGGTGAACAGGGTTTCCAATGGTAAGTTCAGTACCCGAAGTTCAAGCAGTTATGACTCATACATGGTGAACATACAATGGCCAGTCGGGTTACTTGAAGGGCTCGACTAGTACGATCGCATCTCAAGCTAAGCGACATGAAGTGCATAAAATACTTCGCGTGGCCTAACCACTGCCGCCAACCCAAAACACGACTCGCGTTCATCGATGCGTCCTTCGTGGAAAATAGAAGCCAATCACGAGTTCAATCCATTGCCAACTGCCTAGACTAGGTCATAGCCCCAAGCATTTGTGTATCAACATCAGTAAGCATTGTGAGTAACAGAAATGAAATACAACATTGTAAGCATGTTGACACATGTTATAACATACAACTTAAGCATATCATCCCACACATGCATTTCATGTATATAATGAAATCAATACATATAGCCAACATGATGGAAATCATTTACATCAGCATATTACTTGAGAATTCAATCTCAAAAATCATACACAACACCATTTACTCAATACATATTAATACAAACATTTATACAAACACTTAGTCTACACACTTTAGTCTACATAGCGTATGTCGACCCAAAGTACGCATTAGGGCGAATCTCTTCGCCAAACAGACCATGCACGCATTCCTAATATCATAACATGACAAATAGCCATGGCAATTATTTCAGCAAAATACGGACGTATACTGTATTTCCTACAAATACCCAAAATGCCCTAAATCTCATATTTCCCGTACGTATACGAAATGAAAAACGGACAGCATGTTCTACATGTCAAACGGCATTGCCGTCGATAATCTACTATTAAACGACGTTGAAAGCTTTGAAATCAGTCAATCAAAGCGTCTAAAATCTGCACCTTTTTACCCTAGAGGTGTATCATTCCGAACGGAGCGTATACGCTTCATCTACGGCGAACCAGCGACCTAATACACAAGATGTATAAGCTACTTCGCTATTGGAATTGACAAAACCTTAAATCAGCAAGTGGTTAGGGTTTTTCTTACCTAAAAATGCGTTGGAATCACAGGGAGGGTGATGCAGGCAAGTGGATGTGGCACGAGGAGCAGCAGAGAAGACTCCCAGGAGAAAGCTCCAACTTCTCCCTCACTTTCTCTCTCTTTTCTCTCTTCTCCCTCCAAATTCGTATGGAATGAAAGAGCAAGGGTTTAAGCCCTTTTTATAAGCCTAAACATGACCAAAATAGACTTGGGGCCAAGGTAGACTTATTTTATAACCAAAGAGGGCTTGTTCTGATCCAACGGAGCATTTCTGGAGGTCCTGTGACTGAATGCGGTCGGACTTAAGCTCCCTGACATTGGATCTAGGTCAGGCAGAGTTTTCAGTCCGATCGGATTTCTAGATCGACCGTGGCGGACCAGTTTCAATTCAATAGTTATGGGAACTCGATCGGAGCTACAAGTACTATGACATGTAAGGGAAATTTTTTCTGATTCGAGGGTGAAATTTGATTGAATTCTGATGGTCAGAACCCTTAGAAAAAGCGCACAAGCGAACGTGCCAGATTTCATAAATTATATTTATTTCTCACACTCTTCACTCTGGACCCAGTAAAATAGTGTCAGGACATCAGTTGGACTTGATTTTCGAGATGAACGTCAAGTCCAACTAGGTGGTCAGGATTGTTTAAGTTCGGGATAATCAGACTTCCGATGTGCGGTCCAGAGCCGATATAAAGTTTCCAAGGTGCTCCAGAGAGCAATCGGGAATAGAGTTTGATCCCAGGCTTTACGGTATTGTAACGTCACCTATCCTATACGTTTTGACTCTAGTAGATCGTATTGAAAGTGATTGGTGTGAATTTTTCAGGTCGTCTAGTGCAGCGCCAGGTGATTCTCTTTAGATTTCTAAAGGAAGTAGCCTATAATGATCTCTGTTTGAAATGAAATTCAAAGAGTGGATTGAGGGTATTTGGAAACGAAAGAAGGAAGAGTTTGGAGGGGTGGTTTTTACCAAAACTAAGACGTTTGAAGCGAAAGGAGAGCTTGGAGGGTCACTTTGTAAAGGAAGTACCTGATTGGGGTGTTTTTAATGAACGACCCGCATACCATGGGGCTAGCCTAGCCCCCAAACACCTTCAGCCCAAAGCCCGGACCCAACCGATGATTTTGACCGATGATGCAACGCGGAACCGGCGATGCCATCACCGACCAAACTCACAACTGGCGATGGCCGCCAATGGACTGGGTTCCCCCTATCCCCAGGGTCCCAAAAAAGTATGGGGCCCACCTTGGATCATTGTGGATTAGCGTGGGTGGGCCCACGACTCCATTCGAGGCATTTCGGGGCCAGTTTACAAACTGAAATGAATTTTTATGGTGTATAGCATATGGTGTTGGGGTAGGAGACGCTAATCTATCCAACTAACCTATCTATTTTGTTAGATTCTAAAAGGTTAAGGAGAAAAGTCCATTTTACTCATTTATTTACTATTTACGGTAATTTTTAGCTTCGATATTGTTCTCCATCATGAAGACCTTAGGATTAGTGGTCTTTACTATTTAGACTTGAGAATTTGTGGCTAAGATGGAAGTACTTAGAGAAATTCGAAGAATGAGGTGGTGAAGGGTGAGATTTTGAAGGAAATAGGGAAATTTTGATTTTTAGACCTTGGGATTGATCATTGAGAGTGAAATGGTTGACCCATTGCCTAAGGACGTCTAATTCCAGGTTGACAAAAATCTGGGGTGTTACAATTCACCTGATGCGTGCCACACATGTGGAATACCAAAAAAATACTTAATTTAAAAAAAATTATTAACAATAGCAGCGTCTGACGGTACTGTTGACAGGATGCCGGCAGCGTCTGCTGCGTAGGCGTGAATGGTGCAGGGATCGTGAGTCCCAGCCGTGGTCCCCACCATGGTGTGTGTTTATCATCCACACTGTTCATTTGGTGGGCCCCTTCTTGAAGTACCCCTCCCCCCAACCCCCCCCCCCCCTCCCCCAAAAAATAAAAAATAAAAATCAGCCACATCCAAAGCTCAGGTGGCCCGCGTCACAAAAGATATTGGGATTGAACGGTTGCCATTGAAACCCATTTTTGGGTATTACAGAAGTTTTGGGTCAATATGAAATTTATTTTTCCTCTGTATCCAGGTCTGCGTGACCTTAGCAGTAGATTAAATGAAAATTTTACATTATGTGGGCCTCACGTGGGACCCAATGATGTATGTGTTTTATTCACCATCCTCCAATGATGTGGACGGTGGGACCCCCAATGATGTATGTGTTTATTCACCATCGTCTAGTGGTGTGAACGGTGGGACCCACAGTGATGTATGTGTTTTATTCACACCACCATCTAGGGATGTGGACGGTGGGACCCACCATGATGCATGGGTTGTATTCATACCTTCCAACCATTTTGAGAGGTCATTTTATGGCATGAGACTAAAAATATGAGAGATCTAGGATTAGGTGGACCACACTTTAGAGAACAGTGGGTTTGACTGTCCACCATTAAAAACCCTTTCAGGTCAGTGTGACCTTATGATCAAATTGGATGAGGAATAAATGTTATCATGGGCCTTGGGAATTTAATGGTGGAAATCATTATCACCACTTATCTTTAGGTATGGACCATTTGATATGCATGGGGCCCAATTGGTGTGGCCCATTTGATATATATATGGCCCATTTGATGTGGCCCACATGTCATATTTATGGCCCGTTGTTGAGGCCCACCTTAATGTGTATGAGGCCCTTATTGAGGCCCACCTTGATATCAATGTAAGGCTCATATTATGAGGCCCATTATGATGTATTCAAAGGCCTATGGGTTACGGCCCATTACAATGTACATAAGGTCCATTGGGTGCATCCCACTTGATCAATATAAGGCCCATGTGATGCGGTCCGTTTGATGTACCAAGGCCCATGGATTGAGGCCCAACAGGATGTTCTGAGGGTTCATTGCAATGTGTGATTCCTCCATAATTTTTGTAATAATATTTATGGCGGCCATGCCTTGGGAAAAATGATAGTTTGACGCCCACATTGTAAGTAATGTTGGTTAAATGTCCGCATTACGACTCTCATTAGGGCCCATTGATAGGCCCGTACCTATTGCGTGCAGGCCATCTAGGCCCATCTATGTTGAAAGGATAGTTCATTACTTTATAACATGCTTAATATAATTTCACTATTCATGCCCATACGCATCATATGTATGCTTGAATGAGGAATGTTTGATCATAGCATAAGCCGTGGGGTTGAGACATTTACGGAACTCCTTATGAGACAGAGTGCCCCACATGATCATGTGGTATTGGAACGACGTAGAAGAATCCGTACTTAGACCCAAGTACCACCTTTAGCAGAAATCTTTTAGAGCCAAGTCCTTTAGAACTTTAATGTGTTTTAGCCATCGCTAAACTAGATTACTTATGGAATTAGCACCGATAGCTTTCAATGCGATCTGTAAGACCCAGAACCTAGAGAATCCTTAACGCTATGTATTTAAGTCTTCCGCTTGCTTTACCTCAATATCCCTGAATTATGTCTGCTGATCTGGCTTGATCTATCTCATGCTTTATGCACTAATATAGACAACATACAATTATCATTCATTATGTTGTATAAGTGATGTTTTGGAACTCGGGAGTTGAGTTATGCTCGACCCCAGATTTTTAGGGCGTTACAGGTACGCGCGAGATTGCTGCATGATTGTACGGTGTGACTCATGCATCTCGCATATGTGTGACCTAATCATTGTACGCCCTAGCGACATCAGGGCTGTGGCTCCATAGGCACATCGTGGATGGACGTATCAGATATCGAAAATACTTAATTCTAGTACTGTGGGCACTTAAGATGTCCTTGGGTGAAAGTTTCAAAACCTTTTTGGTGCCAGGAGGTGCTCCAACTTCTATACCGAGTGGATACATGAGTGCTCACATGTCGAATACCAGTAGGCAGTGTCTCTCATTGTGTCATGGTCAGTTGGAAGGGGGTGTGGCCTTATCTGCTCGACTGAGGGGGCTATAAGCTAAGCTAAGTTTGACCAGCCGCAAATGAGTCCGCTATCGACAAGCTAGTTAGGTATTGGCAGACTACTGGTCAGGAAGATAGTGAGGTCTATTCCGCCCACTAAGCTGTGTGGATAGGGAGGCAACATTTAGTGTGGAGTGTACTAGACCCCGGTGATATCCAAGAGAGAAACTGTACTGATATGTGTACTTGATGAGTACTGGCATGCTTGCTTGCATCTCGTGTATGACATTTGGCTATATAGGCCTCGCATCGCATGGCCTTGGTATGGCCGATGACATTCATGCCTTGCATCATATAGCTTTGGTACAATTGATAGCATTCATAGACTTACCGCATATTTTTGCATTACTTTGCTATTGTATACTTGGCACTTGCCTTGCGCACACATTTACACCACCCTCTAAGATTTTGTAAGCTTATGCAAGACCATTGCATGTAGGTGGCATTGGATCATAGCAATGCTGAGGTAGGAGCGCACATCAGACTATTTTGGAGCTTTTTAATCACCCTGTATTTTTCTTTCCTTATTGTACTTAAAGTCCTTGATATAGTGGATATGTGGTGATGTTATTTTGTGACTTAGTTAAGCTGGAGGTTATGCTCCATTGCAAAAAAAAAAAAAGAATCATTCTGAAAATCCTCTTTGTAGGATCCTAGGATCGGAATCTGGCATGTAAGTGTTGGGATCCGAGAATGGGGCACTACGGAGGCTGTCGGCGTCGGATTCGACGATCGGGAATTTTTTGAGCCCATTTTTGAAGTTTGAGGCATGACAAGGCGTAGGTATAGGTTTAAAGATTTGAGAATACATTTAGGTTTTAGGTTTAGGTTAAGGTTAAGGTTGTAGGTTTAGGTTAGGTTTAATTTTAGGTTATAAGTTATATGTTTAGGGAATTGAGAATAGGTTAAGGTTTAGGTTTAGGTTTAGGAAATCGGGTTCAGGTTCGGGATCAGGCTTAGGTTTGAGTTTTCAAGTTTAGGTTTAGGTTTAGGTTAGGGAGTTGAGATTAGGTTAGGTGTAGGTTTAGGTTTAGGGATTTGAGAATACATTTAGATTTCAAGTTTTGGTTTAGGTTTTAGTTTATAGGTTTAGGTTATAGGTTTGGGTTTAGATTATATGTTTAGGTTAAGGTTAGGTTATAGGTTATAAGTTATAGGTTATAGGTTATAGGTTATAAGTTAAGGTTTAGGTTTGGGTTTTCAATTTTAGGTTTAGGATTAGGTTAGGGAGTTGAGATTAGGATTAGGTGTAGGTTTTGGCTTAGGGATTTGAGAATACATTTAGGTTTTAAGTTTAGGTTTAGGTTATATGTTTATGTTTAGGTTTTAAATGTAGGTTATAGGTTTAGGTTTAGTTTAGGGAGTTGAGATTAGGATTAGGCATAGATTTAGGTTTAAAGATTTGAGAATACATTTAGGTTTTAGGTTTAGGTTTAGGTTATAGGTTATAGGTTTAGGTTATAGGTTATAGCTTTAGGGAATTTAGAATAGGTTAAGGTTTAGGTTTAGGAAATCGGGTTTGGGTTCGGGTTCGAGATTGAGTTTAGGTTTTGGTTTTCATGTTTAGGTTTAGGTTTAAGTTAGGGAGATTAGGATTAGGTGTAGGTTTAGGTTTAGGGATTTGAGAATACATTTATATTTTAGGTTTAGGTTTAGGTTTAGGTTAGGTTTTAGTTTATAGATTTAGTTTTTAGTTTTAGGTTAAGGTTAGGTTATAAGTTATAAGTTAAGGTTTAGGTTATAAGTTTTGGTTATGGTTTAGGTTTAGGTTTAGGTTATAGGTTATAACTTTAGGGAATTAACAATAGGTTAAGGTTTAAGTTTAGGAAATTGAGTTCGGGATCGGGCTTAGGTTTAGGTTTTCAAGTTTACTTTTTGGATTAGGTTAGGGAGTTGAGATTAGGATTAGGTGTAGGTTTAGGTTTAGGGATTTGAGAATACATTTAGGTTTTAGGTTTAGGTTTGGGTTATAGGTTTAGGTTTAAGTTATAAGTGTAGGTTATAAGTTAAGGGAATTGAGAATAGGTTATAGGTTTAGGTTTAAGTTAGGTAATAGCTTATAACTTTAGGGAATTGGGAATAGGTTAAAGTTTAGGTTTAGGAAATCAGGTTCGGGTTCAGGATCGAGTTTAGGTTTGGGTTTTCAGGTTTAGGTTAGGGAGTTGAGATTAGGATTAGTTGTAGGTTTAAATTTAGGGAATTGTGAATATATTAAGGTTTTAGGTTTAGGTTTAGGTTTTAGTTTACAAGTTTAGGTTATAGGTTGATGTTTATGTTTTAGGTTTAGGTTATGGTTAGGTTATAAGTTATAAGCTTAGGTTATAGGTGATAGGTTGTAACACCCTGAATTTTTGCCACTATGGAGTTAGATGTCCTTAGGCAATGGGTCAACCATAACACTCTCAAAGCTCAATCCTAAAGTCTAAAAAAATTGCTTGTCAACCCGTTTCCTTCAAAATCTCACCTTTCACCACCTCATTCTTCAAATTTCTCCAAGTACGTTCATATTAGACATAAATACTAAAGTTTAAAGGGTGAAGAACTATACTTAAACTAAAAATTAGTATAAATAGTACATATATGAATAAAATGAGATTTTGACTATTGAATTTTTTGAATCTCATGATGTAGATAGGTTATATGGATAGATTATCTTCTCCTACCCCAAAATCATATATTGTACATTACGTAACTCATTCCAGTTTGCAAATGAGACCCGATAAATGCCTCGATGGACTCCTGGGCCCAAACCGCTCAATTCGGGGGAACCAGGGTGGATCCCACATGTTTCTGGCATCCCCACGGGGTGAGGACATCCCGTACAGTGGTTAAGCAGCACGGATTTTACATTTTTTTTACACATTTCATCCAACTTGGAAAAATCATATCTCCCTCGTTGTAACTCCGATTTAGGTGATTTAAAAACCAGACTGAAGATAATAAGTCTAGTTTAATATAAAAATATGTGAAAAATATAATAAAATATTTAATATATTTTAAAGTAGGTCATTGTGACAACTATCCAAAAATCACTTGTTGGACAACTGCTGCTTCGAGAATTTTTAGAATTTTTCTACAACATGAAATCTCATGAAATTTGGTGGAGATATGGTAAACTTGATGATGAACTACTATAAAAATAATTAAAATAGTATAACAACTAGAAGTGCTAAAAATCGAGCATAAAATGGCCCTAGGACCGTATTATACCATAATTAGGGTAGAATTTGGTTAAGTACTAAACTGAATACTCAGAAGAATTAGCTTGAACCACTTTAAATACGAACTACAAGACCTAAAATGAGTAGGACCGCTAATACTACGTTATTTAGAAACCTAAGATCAATCTCTAAACCCAGTTGCTCATGGGAGCATCGTGAAACTTCGTATCGGACCTAGATCCTACATCGAAAGTCCAATAGCGATGAACTTAGACAATTATGATCACCTGGTTGGACTTGACAATTACCTCTAAAATTAAGTCCAGATGATGTCTTGGGACTATTTTCTTAAGTCTGGAGCGAAGAGTGCGAGAAAAGTGAATATATTTAAAAATTAAATATAAATTTAAGTAATCTGAGTCGTGTCGCTTGCGGGCCGATTATAAGCATTCAGACCGTCAGAATCTGACCCAAATTCACCCTCGGATCAAGGAAGATGGCCCACACATGTCAATCTACTTGTGGCCCTGATCGAGTTTCGATGACCGTTGAACTGAAACTGGTCCGCCACAGTCGATCTGAAAACCCGATTGGACTAAAAATTTAACTTGATCAAGATCCTATATTAGTGATCATAAGTCTGACCGTATTCAGTAAGAGAGCCTCCAAAAATCCTCCGTTGGATTGGAACAGACCCAATTTGGACATAACCTAAGTATACCTTGGCCCTAGGGCCATTCCCATCAGTTTTAAGCCTATATAAGGGCCTTAAACCCTCTCACACAAATTTCATATGAATTTTTAAACTCTAGCTAAGATAAGAGAGAGAAAAGAGAGAGAAAGTGAGAGAGAAGTTGGTGTTTCATCTTAGGATTCTTCTCAGTTTTTCTACGCACCAAATCCACCTATCTAAATCGTTATTCCGGCGATTCTGATTCAATATTTGGGTAAGTCAATCAAACCCTAACCTGTTTTGGAGCTTAGAATATCCTAAGTGTTGATGTAGCTAACCTAATTCATGCCTTAGGTTGTCAATCCACCGTTGACGAAGACTTATCGTCTAAATCATATCCGTTATGTGTTTTCCGGTTTAAGGTGCGAACTATAAATGTTTAGATTATGGTTTTCAAGGCTTTCAATGTCAGGAATGATTTATGTCTGACTTGATTGCTATTACACATGCTAGATACGATGTCTTCTATATATTACATGAATATATATACTCTGTTGATTTTTAAATGCATTCCATGTGTTTGTTGAATTACCTGAATAAATATGGAATTATGGTTTGTACTTGTTATGATTGATGCTTAGAAATACATGATTAGTGTATGTGTGGCAACTCCTATGTGGAAGGAATTGCTATAATATGTGTTTACCTAACCTATTACATGTATGTGAATATGTATAGCCTAAGTGTTTGATAAAATTCCTGAATGAGAAAATGCATGTTGTAGTGTATTTAATGAGGATGTTGAGATGTGATCCTCAATCCCCTCATGCATAGTTACAGTTTCCTCTATGTAACCTATCTTACTATTATGTGATTTATGGAAAAATTACCTATGTATGATAACATGTTTAATACGTGTTTGTTGAAATGTTTGTATGCATTTGGAATCTGGATTTCTGATTGCCATGATTAACTGTCGTAGGTACATGCTTGTTATATATGCGACAACTCCTTGGTAAGAGGATTTGCCCTAATACGTAATATAACCAACATACGTGATGTATGTTGAAAAGTGTAGTCTAAGTCTTTGTAAAATAGTCTGAATGAGTTAGTAGTTAGTAAAGTGTGATTTATAAGGGAGTTGAGATATGAATCCCAACTACCTTAGCTATGTGTATGATTTCCTCCACGTACTGTATAGCCTGCTTATTCATGTTTAACTGTGTGTATGATTTCCTCCATGTACTGTATATTCATGTTTAAGTTATATTTCATAACATGCTCAAATGATTATAGGATGGACTTATTTATTCATTATTGCTTTGATAATCTCATATGCTTACTTATTGTAAATGCCCATGGTTAGGACTATATTATAATCCAGGCGTTCTGTAATAGGCCTCGAACTGGTGTCAGAGGTTGTTTCTCCATACAGGATGTGTTCGATGAATTCGAGCCGTACTTGGGATGTCGGCAGTGGTTAGGCTACATGGAGTGCTTATGCACTTCATGTCGATCAACTCAACGTACGCTCATCCTAGTCGAGTTCGTCAATTAACCGGTTTGACCTGATGTATGTTCACCATGTTTGGATGCTACTGTTTGAATCTAAGGTACCAAACTCACCAATGAAGACCTATTAACCATGATACCTCGATCCGCTAAGACTCATGAGCCGGGCATGGTGGTATGAGACACCGTGGTCAAGCTGTCGGTGTACGCTAGGGCGACGAGCCTCCCCATAGAGACCAGTGAGCAACCTAGACTCCTGAGCCAATTATGGTGGTATGGGACACTATATTCGAGCTGTCGACCTACTCTAATTGGTGACGATCCCTTTGTAGTGACCTCGAGCATACCTTGATACTGCATTGAGGCGACGAGCCTTATTGTAGTAGCTAGGGTGTAACTAGGCATGCATTGATTGGTGACGAGCCCTTCACAGCGACTCAGAACCATAACATCGTATGAGATTGTCTAGGACTGACGACCCTAGAATGGATCATTGTTTGGGTATTGATATAAGGGAGGTACCTTAGCTTCCTAATCCTACTGTATGAAAAGGACTAATAAGAACTTGGTAATCATGTTCAGAACATCGCACTGCATGTGTCGTTGGTGCTGGTGTAGAGCATAGTGCTAGTGCTTCATGCCGTGATCGTTATATGATGTCACAGGAGGGAGTTTGTGGTGAGGGTATGCATCATATGCTCATACCATTCTTACATTAACAAGAGTATTAGGACATGTTTGATTATACTGCTTTTCATTACCGCTTGATTGAATTAATAACATGTTAACCTTTACTGTATAGTTCCACTAAGTTGATCACTCACTCCCACGTTATGGGATAGTGTTTACAACATCAACCACTCCTTATTTTAGTTTCAAATGATGGCGATGCTTGCGAAGTGGAGCCAAAATTTTATGATGATGAGGAGGGTTTCTCCTATATGCACCTATCAGGCAGGTCTTTGTAAACCATGTTATAATCGACCAGGTTACAGGAGTGTTGATTAGATGTTATTACACTTGTTATTTTGCACTGTTGGGAACACCCATGTATATTCATTTTGTTCATTTTGGAGTATACATGTATATATTTAACCTGGTAACATGTTCACACTTTGGAGATGTAACGCCCGTGAAAAATTCGTACTTGGGCTCGAGTACCAATTCGACCCGAAATCGCGTAGAAATAATTTCCATGGAAATTAAGCGTAAGTTAGCTAGCGCAACGCTAGAGTAGCTGGGAAATAGTCCCTGATCACTTTAAATACGTTCTGCAAGACCCGAATCGAGTAGAACAAACAACTCTACAATACTCTATAACCTCGGATCAAACGCTAAGCGGGTTTGTCCTCTGGACCACGTTGAACTTTTGTATTGGATTTAGACCGCGCGTCGAAGGTCCGATACCTCCTATCTTAGACCGTTAGAACCGCCCAGCTGGACTTGACAATCATCTCGAAAATCAAGTCAAACCGATAATCACAGACGATTTCGTTGAACCCGGACTGAAGCGACCGCGAATAGGGACGGATTTGGAATTTCAAATTCAAATCTGGCACACGACTTGACGCGTCAGTATTGAGCGTTCTGACCGTCAGAATTCATCCAGATTACACCCTCGGATCAGAAAAAATTTCTATTTATTATCATGAGACTTTCAGCCCTGATCTATGTGCGGTGACCGCTGAACTGAAACTGGTCCGCCACGTGCGATCTGCGAACCCTGCCAGACTGAAAACTTAATACGAACTACATCTGGTACACATGAGCTTAAGTCCGATCGCAATCGACCAGGGGACCACCAGAAAGCAGTTTTTGAACCGAAACAGCCCCGAAATGGATAAGCACCAAGTAAAATTCATCCCGGAGCCTATTTCCGGCGATTTTGAGCTTATAAAAGGGGTTGAAACCCTCATTTCTCCCTTCCATCCGAAAATCACAAACCCTAGAGAAAAGGAGAGAGAGTTTGAGAGAAAGAGAAGAAGAGATTCTTCCCGCTTCCGAGCCGCCGACTGCTAGTGCATCAGCACTTCTTCCCAATCACCTGGCTGGTGATTCCTCCCCTTTTTCAGGTATAAAATAACCCCAAAAACTTGCTGATTTAGGGTTTACCTAGATTCATAGCACGTTAGCTAACGTATTCCATAAATCAGGTTCTCCTACTGCCGTAGACGAAGCGTACACGCTCCGTTCAAATTCCCGCAACCGTAAGAGACTAGGTGAGGATTTTAGACGCTTTGATTGACGGTTTATAACGCTTTCAATGTCGTTTAATAGTAGATTATCGACGGCATCGCCGTTTGACATGTACAAAATGCTCTCCGTTTCCTGTTTCGTAAATTAACGAAGAATATGAGATTTAGGGCATTTTAGTCATTTGTAGGAAGTACGGTCTACATGCATATTTTGCTGACGTGATTGACATGGTTTGTCGCCAAATTAGGGAGTTAGGAATGCTTGCATAATCAGTTTGGCGAAGAGATTCGCCTAGTTGCGCACTTTGGGTCGACATACTATATGTAGACTTAAGTGTGTAGTGTATGTGTTTGTATAAATGCTTGTATTAGTATGTATTGAATTAAATGATGTTATGTAGTAGTTTGAGATTGATTTCTTGATTAATATGCTGACCTAAATGATTTCCTACATGTTGACCTTATGCATGATTGCATTACATGCATGGAATGTATGTGGTTGAAGATTTGCTTAAGTTGAATATTATAACATGTGTTAACATGCTCACATGATCCTGTTTCAATTCCAATACCTTTGCATATGTTGCTAAAGTGATTCCATAGATGTGTGGGACTTGACTTAGTCCAGGCAGTCGGTAACCGAGCGAATTCGTGGCTGACTGGTCATAGCCACGAACGACGCGTCGATGAACGTGATTCGTGTTTAGAGTTGGCGGCAGTGGTTAGGCCACACGAAGTGTTTTACGCACTTCATGTCGTTCGACTTGAGATGCGATCGCACTAGTCGAGCCCGTCAAGTAACCCGACTGGCCGATGTATGTTCACCTTGTATGTGTCATAACTGCTTGAACCTAGGGTACTGAACTTACCACTGAAAACCCTGTTAACCGTGGTACCTTGATCCACGAAGACTCATGAGCCGGGCATGGTGGTATGGGACACCGTGGTCGAGCTGTCGGCCTACGCTGGGGCCACAAACCTCCCCGTAGTGACCAGTGAGCACCTTGACTCGTGAGCAGATTATGGTGGTATGGGACACTATATTCTAGCTGTCGGCCTACACTGATCAGGCGACGAGCCCTTTGTAGTGACCGCGAGCGTATTCTGAGTCCACGGGAGGCGACGACCCTTCTGTTGCAGTAGAGTACGGTAGGCCCGTATTGATAAGGTGATGGGGGAGCGGTGCAACGAGTGCGAGCAACAGCCCTGGCAGCCCTTGCAGTGACCTACGAAACATACATCGTATGAGATTTCTAGGAGTGACGACCCTAGACAGGATCTGTGTTGGGATTGATACAAGGGAAGTACCTTAGTTTCCCAATCCTGCTGTTTGAATGGACTAATAACAACTTGGAAATCATATCACCATAGCATTGCATGTGCCTGGAAGATGTGGAGCACTCTAGGGAGTGTGGCATGCCGCGGTCGTAAGATGTTGCCGCATGAGGGTGATCGTCGGTGAGGGCATACATCACGTCATATCATCTTGCATTAACAACAGTATTAGGATTGTCTGATTTACTGCTTTACTATTATCGCGTGATTGAATTGTGAACATGCTAATCTTTGCTCTATGATTCCACTGAGTTGATCACTCATTCCCACGTTACGGGATGGTATTTGCAACACCCACCAGACCCTGTTGTAGATGCAAGCGAGGACGAGATCCAGGAGGTGGAGCCAGAGATTGACGAGGACCAGGATGAGTTCTCGTATATGCAGTATCACGACGGCTTCCCGTAGGCGACCTGGATCGAGGGGACATCAGTGGGACTTTATTTTGAACATTATTTTTGTTTATGCACATGTATATGAGACTCAGAGATGTAGTCATACTTTGGAGACAGATGAGATTTACTTTGTTTTTCCATACAGTGATATATACATTGTTTAGTCTTCTGCTTGCTTTTATCACTGGATCTGAAGTATGAATTACAGTTTTGGTATACTTTTACTCATGTGAATGCCTTAAATCAGACAACATTGAATCATAACCATTTTTGTTGCATAAGTGACGGTCTGGAACTCCGGAGTTGAGTTTATACACGACCCCCGATTTTCAGGGTGTTACAAGTTGGTATCAGAGCATGAATGAGAGTATACTGGGCCTGGGTTATGGTCATGCGACGTACGCTGTCGCTTCCTTTGACTTAGGTGGGTGCGAGAAGGGTCTAGAAACACTTCTACGATCGCAGATTCGCCGATAGGCGAAGTCTATTAGGATCGATCGTAAGATCGAGTCTGTAACGTATCTCGGGTCGCGTAAAGCAACCCGAATCACTTCTAAGTTGTAGGAAGTCGGGTTGAGACGTCCTATGAGCGGTTTTAAACTGCAAAAGTGAATCCTTGGGCAGTGGGATGACCACGACTCCTGTAATTAATCGTCAGGGCTTAAAAACCCCGTTTCGCCAAAAATTCTCAAAATTCCTCCTCTAAACACTTCGACCTTCAGTTCTTTATTATCCATTTCATGTTAGGCATCAAACCTAATATGAAAATAACATAAATTAGTACTTTCACAAAATTTTACAGTGAATAGTAAAATTTTATGAAAAATGGCCATAATTACATTCTAACTTCACTTTCTTTAGCAACTAAGGGTTTATATAGATGTACTGGCTCCTTCTACCCCAAATTCATGTGCTGCATCATATGGTTTGGTATTCGGGATTGTGATGTGGACCTAGAAAACCCTGAACACATGTTTGGGCTCATATAGACCAAAGTACAATGAACTAGGGGGTGGGACTTAACTTTTTGGAACCCTGGGACCATGGGGGACCAGACACATGGGGTCCCACCGGCCAACGTGGAAGTTGGCCGGCGATGCCATCGCCGGTCGGGCGATGCATCGCCGACCGGCGGTGTCCAATGGGGCTGTTTTTCGGGCGCACGCCCTTAAATGGGGTCCACACCCTCCCTATGCATCTCCCATCTCACGAAAACCCCCAAATCTTACCCCTCCTTCACAAACAGCCCTCTCCATAGCCCTATTTTCGATTTTCAGCAACCCACTCCAAACTCCGGCATCCTAAAACACTTCTAGGACCCTCCTTGGCCAAAACCGACCACCACCCATCACTTATTGGGTGTTGGCAGCCTCTCTTCTTGAAGATCTCACCATTTGGAGCTCCAAAATCCCCCAAATAGAGCTGAAATCGTGAGGTGCTCCATTCTATCTTTTTGTTTGTATTTTTCCCTGAAAGTACAGCCTTGGGAAGCTTGAAGCATCCCTCTACGACGCCTAGATTTCCTTTTCTCAGATTGGGCAGCCATTTCTCCGCATTTTCGGCGTTTTCCATGGCTTTTGTGGAAGCCATTTTGGGCCTTTTGTCACTCTCATCCATCATATCTTTGATGGGTAAGAGGAAAATCGCGACAGACGAGGCTGGTCCGAGCCACCCTGCTCGATCGAGAAGATCGCGGGGTGGTGCCGCGAGTTCAAGCACCGTCGCAGGTCCAGCTATAGTCCTGGAGTGCCGTACAAAGCGAGATTTGGATCCCCATGCACACCTTGGACGAACAATTCTTTTGGAGATGCCTCATGGCCAATACACTGATCGCAAAGTGTTATTTGAGGCGGACGTAGATGGACGGTTGTTCTGCGAGTATCTGTTGTTCGAACGCATTGAAGCTGCGCACTGGGGTCTGATCTTTGAAGCTCGCGCTCGTGCTAATGTGAGCACCGTTCGTGCCTTCTATGCTAGCATCCAGAATCCTACGTTGGAGCCTTTGCAGTTCAAAATCCCTTTTGGTAGAGATCGGATGGCTACGATCGACGTTCGGTTGATTGCGCGACTTCTCAACGTGCCTCTAGGTGATGTTCATCCTAGTGAGAAGAATTTGAGGACTAGACGTGAACGAGATCGCCGCACCAGGTTTCTGTGCGGTAAGTTGGTTCCATGGCAGCCTAATAATAGCCTCAAGGCGACGTACATGTCTGAGGATTTGCGCCTGCTGTACCATATTTGCACGTTTAATGTTTATCCCAGGTCGACGAACCGCATTGAATGTACACGTCTTATGGTCGATTTCTTATTTCTGGTGGCCTAGGGAGAGAACGTATGTATGGCCACTTTCATCTTACGGCAGATAGTTCTCATAGCCAGGTCGAGAAGAACATCCGAATCGCTTCCCTTTGGCCGACTTATTTGTAAGATTGCGCTTGAGTTTGCCTATAGACTTGGGCCCGAATTGCCGGTATCGATTCACACCATCGATGAGTCGACAATGGTTAAGATGAAGATTGGGTCGCAATACCGTGAAAATCAACTTGAAAGGGATAGTGGGGATGACTTTGATGAAGAGGAAGATCAAAGCGAAGAAGAACCTAGAGCAGAGGTTCAGGAAGAAGCTCAGGAAGAAGCAGAAGAGGAGGCTCAGGATACTGATGAGAGCCCTCCTCCTTCTGCGCAGGTTACTATCGACGATCGCATTGCTCGGATGGAGGAAAGTCAGACCGCGTTACGAAGGGAAGTCCAAGAACTTCGAGCAGAAGTCGCTGATGCCAAGGCCGTTACGAAGAAGAAATTTGGCAAGGTGACTCGCACCTTGAAGGCAATCCTGTGTTGCTTACAGGATAAGGGTGCTCCTCCTCCGTCACCAGACTCCGACTAGCGATGCGATTTTTGATGTTGTTATCAGTAGTTAGTCATTTCCTGTTTTATGTGTGTAAGCCTGTTAGGGCTAGTGCTTTACTTATGTTGCTGTTGCTTAACTGTCTTAATTTCCATGTAATTCTAGTCATGATGCTTGTAAGGATATATCCCTTGTATTGTGACAATTTTGATTAATTGAAATACATGGAATGCCTTTGACTCTTTAAGTAAATGATTGCGGTGTAATTGTGCAATTGAGACTGACAAGGTTGCACCCTATTTTGAATATAGGGAATGCCACCTAAGACTACGAGGAGCGCGGTTCGGCTTGCATTGTCAGAGTATATGGATCAGACTCCCTCTCAGTCTGGCACTCGTCCGGACCCTGCTGTGGGGCCGATTCCTGAGGCGGTTTGGTCGTCTCAGCCTGCTGTTGGTCCTACAGATGGACCACCGCCATTTACACCATCTGTTAGAGAGCCACATCGCGCATCTACTTCCACACCGCATCCGCCACAGCCTGCTCCACCCCCTGACAGATTCGAGCAGATGATGGCTATGATGCTACAGCAGCAGCAGCTTCTGACCACCATAGTGGGGACTTTAGCCCAGGGTGGGGGTGCGACTACATCTACTCCACCTGCAGCACCTGCGCATCCAGCTGAGGATGCCTATACTTACGCCCAGGATGAGGGCATAGCTCATCCTGCGCCGCCTGCTTTCCCTGCGGGGAATCCTGCCGACACACGGGGCCTTTTGGAGCGATTTCAGCACTTGCGGCCTCCTACTTTCACGGGTTCTCACAGACCCGAGGAGGCTGAGTACTGGCTCGACCTAGTGTCGAAGATTCTACGGATGTTGCACTACACCGAGGCTAAGCAGGTAGAGCTGGCTACCTTCCTGTTTGAGAGAGAGGCCAGTATGTGGTGGGATAACGTACTGCGGACCATTGCCGCAGACTTTGTATGGACATGGGCAGCATTTGAGTTCCGCTTCCATGAGAAGTATTATCCCCAGACCTACAGGCACGACAGGGAGAATGAGTTTCTCCGTCTCAGACAGGCAGCGATGACAGTTACCGAATACGAGCATCGGTTCACAGAGTTGGGCAGGTACGTCCCAACGATCCTAGCTGATGAGCAGATGCGCATACGGCGCTTTTTAGAGGGCTTGCGACCGGATATTCGGTCGAAGATGTGCTGTGTCAGTTTTTCCTCCTATGCGGAGTTGGTTCACATGTCCATGCGGGCAGAGCAGGACGTGGATTGACTTGCGTGATCTCGAGGCTCGGCTGCTTCTAGGCCGCGACCGGATTTGCCAGACAGGCCCTTCGTGGGCAAGAGGCCTCGCATTGATCCTCCTACCAGGACCACGGCGCTTGTACCACCGTTTCGGCGTCCTGATTTGTCATGTACATACTGTGGGAGGACGGGCCACTTGGCGCAGAGTTGTTTTTCGAGGATGCGGGACAGTGGGTTCTCGCCGCCGTAGAAGATTGATCGTGTACGTCCACAGGCGATATCAGCACCGCCTATACGGTCAGCTCCTGCGCATCCTTCTTTCAGACCTACGGTATCGCAGATTCGACAGCCTCCACGGCCCTTGACACAGCGGCCGAACCGGCCACAGCAGGTTCGAGTTCATGCATTGACTGCTGAGGCAGCTACGACGCTAACTTTTCAGCATTCAGCCTTCGAGGTCACGGCCCATATCGGAGGTACTCCCGTTCTTGTCATGGTGGACACTGGTTCCACGATTTCTTTGATATCGCGTGTCGTAGTCAGACGTCTTGGGTTACAGACTATCACTATGGATAGCGTGCGAGTCTTTGCAGCTCATGGGTCCTTTACAGATGCCACCCAGATGTGTGAGGCTTGTTTGGTGGATCTGGGGGGCAAGACGATGGTTCTAGATCTCGTCGTCGATCCCTCGCTCGTTTATCTCGACGTCATTCTTGGCATGGACTGGTTGACTGTAGCGAGAGCCGAGATTGACTGCGAGACTCGTATAGTCACAGCGTACGAGCCTGAGGGTGCACCCTTCACATTTCCAGTGCGGGTAAATCTTCCTTTCCGCATTCTTAGCTACACCACTCTATTGCGCGACGCTGGTGCCCAGGTACTTGAGCAGACGCCAGTTGTTTCTGAGTTCGGGGATCTGTTCAGGAAGATCCCTGGTTTGTCGCCCCGACATGAGATCGATTTCACTATCGATCTGGTTCCTGGTTCTACACCCATCTCACTGCCGACGTATCGCATGGCACCATGTGAGATGGAGGAGTTGAGGACGCAGATTGATGGTCTGCTAGAGCTTGGCTTTATACGGCCTAGCGTGTCTCCTTGGGGAGCACCGGTCTTGTTCGTGAAGAAGAAGGATGGTTCGCTGCGATTGTGTATTGATTATCGCAGGCTGAACCAGCTCACGGTGAAGAACAAGTACCCTTTGCCCAGGATTGATGACTTGTTCGATCAGTTGAGAGGAGCGCAGTACTTCTTGAAGATTGATCTTCAGTCAGGATATCATCAGCTGCGCGTCAGGGATGAGGACGTGTAGAAGACAGCATTCAGGACCAGTTTTGGCCACTACGAGTTCCTCGTGATGTCGTTCGGTCTCACGAACGCACCGGCCGTGTTCATGGATCTGATGAACCGGGTATTTCGGCCTTTCCTCTATCGATTCGTCGTTGTCTTCATCGACGACATTTTGGTATACTCTAGGAGTCGAGAGGAGCATGAGGAGCACTTACGTTTGGTCCTTGATATGCTCAGACAGCATCAGTTGTTCGCACAGTACAAGAAGTGCGACTTCTGGAAGCAGGAGGTGAAGTTTCTGGGACACGTGGTGTCCAAGGATGGCATGGCAGTTGACCTGTCTAAGGTAGCTGCGGTGCAGGACTGGGAGCAGCCTGGTTCTGTCACTGAGGTGAGGAGTTTCTTGGGTCTCGCTGGCTACTATCGGCGCTTCATTCAGGACTTCTCGAAGATCGCGAGACCCTTATCTCAGTTGACACGGAAGGACATGAAGTTCGCCTGGAATGATAAGGCGGAGTCAGCTTTTCAGGAGCAGAAGGACCGACTTACGTCCGCCCCTGTGCTAGTATTGCCAGAGCAAGGGGTTAGATACACTATATACACTGACGCGTCTAGCGTTGGTTTGGGTTGTGTCCTTATGCAGAGGGACAGGGTAATTTCGTATGCCTCGAGACAATTAAGGAAGCACGAGGAGAATTACCCTTCACACGACCTAGAGTTGACAGCCGTTATATTCGCACTGAGACTCTGGAGACATTACCTCTACGGAGAGGAGTTCGAGCTCTTTTGCGACCACAAGAGCCTCAAGTACATATTCACGCAGCGAGACTTGAATATGAGGCAGCGGCGATGGATGGAGACGTTGAAGGACTTCAAGTTTGAAGTCTCTTACCATCCTGGGAAGGCGAACCTTGTGGCTGATGCGTTGAGCCGCAAGAAGGCGATAGAGTTTGCGGCTCCGCTGATGGTTGCCGAGTGGGATATGGTTGAGTTTTTGCGAGACTTTGAGCAGAAACTCACCGTAGAGGAGCCATTGGAGTTCATCGCACATGTACAGGTGCGATCTCAGATCGATGACCGAGTCATCGAGGCGCAGAGGGACGACGCGCATCTTACTGAGCTTCGAGAGCAGGCCAGTGATGATACTGATGCCGACTGGCGAGTTGGTATGGATGGGGGCTTACGTTACCGTAGCCGCCTATGCGTCCCAGATGTCCCTGACTTGAGACGAGAGATTCTCGAGGCTGCGCATTCTACTAGACTCGCAATGCATCCAAGCAGTACGAAGATGTATCGTGACGTGAAGAGGACGTATTGGTGGGAAGGTATGAAGTCCCACATAGCTGAGTTCGTGTCCCGTTGTCTCACTTGTCAGCAGGTGAAGGCAGAGCATCGCCGACCACCTGAACTTTTGCAGCCTATGCCGATTGCAGAGTGGAAGTGGGATTTCATTTCCATGGACTTCATTTCTGGGTTGCCGAAGACGAGGAAGGGACATGATTCCATTTGGGTGATCGTCGACCGATTGACGAAGTCGGCGCACTTCCTACCGATCAGAGTTACGAACTCTGCAGACGAGCTGGCTAGATTGTATATCAGAGAGATTGTGCGTCTGCATGGAGTTCCGTTGGAGATCGTGTCGGACAGAGACACGCGGTTCACTTCTATTTTCTGGACTCGCATTCAGGAGGCTATGGGTGTGAAGTTGAAATTCAGTACTGCCTTCCACCCACAGACGGACGGACAGACGGAGCGAGTGAACCAGATCCTGGAGGACATGTTGCGAGCTTGCGCATTGGACTTCAAGGACAGTTGGGATGACTGTCTTGCATATGCGGAGTTTGCGTACAACAATTGCTTCCAGGCGAGTATCGGCATGACACCTTATGAGGCGCTGTATGGGCGACCTTGTCGCGCACCGCATTGCTGGTTAGAGGTCGGTGAGCGTAGCTTGATCGGCCCAGAGTTGGTGCAGGCGACGTCAGAGAAGATCGATATTATTCGACGTCGGCTTCTTACAGCGCAGAGCAGACAGAAGAGCTACGCCGATACGAGACGGAGACCACTTGAGTTCACAGTCGGGGATCACGTGTTTTTGCGAGTTTCCCCTATGAAGGGAGTCCTTCGGTTCGGGAAGAAGGGGAAGCTGGCACCGCGATTCATTGGTCCATTCCAGATCCTTGATCGTGTGGGAGCAGTGGCTTACCGATTGGCTTTACCCACGCCCCTCGCGAGCGTCCACAACGTATTTCATGTTTCTATGCTGAAGAAGTACGTTGCTGATCCTTCTCATATCATTAGATGGGAGCAGGTGCAGTTAGGAGAGAATGTTACTTATATCCTGCGACCGACACGCATCTTAGACAGGAAGGAGCAGGTACTGCGTAGCAAGGTGATTCCCCTTGTGAAGGTACTATGGATGCATCACTCTGAGGAGGAGGCTACTTGGGAGACAGAAGCCGAGATCAGAAAGAACTATCCACAACTTCTCGAGGAGTACAAACAGGTACAAATTTCGAGGATGAAATTATTTGTTAAGGGGGGTAGATTGTAACGCCCGTGAAAAATCCGTACTTGGGCTCGAGTACCAATTCGATCCGAAATTGCGTAGAAATAATTTCCATGGAAATTAAGCGTAAGTTAGCTAGCGCAACGCTAGAGTAGCTGGGAAATAGTCCCTGATCACTTTAAATACGTTCTGCAAGACCCGAATCGAGTAGAACAAACAACTCTACAATACTCTATAACCTCGGATCAAACGCTAAGCGGGTTTGTCCTCTGGACCACGTTGAACTTTTGTATTGGATTTAGACCGCGCGTCGAAGGTCCGATACCTCCTATCTTAGACCGTTAGAACCGCCCAGCTGGACTTGACAATCATCTCGAAAATCAAGTCAAACCGATAATCACAGACGATTTCGTTGAACCCGGACTGAAGCGACCGCGAATAGGGACGGATTTGGAATTTCAAATTCAAATCTGGCACACGACTTGACGCGTCAGTATTGAGCGTTCTGACCGTCAGAATTCATCCAGATTACACCCTCGGATCAGAAAAAATTTCTATTTATTATCATGAGACTTTCAGCCCTGATCTATGTGCGGTGACCGCTGAACTGAAACTGGTCCGCCACGTGCGATCTGCGAACCCTGCCAGACTGAAAACTTAATACGAACTACATCTGGTACACATGAGCTTAAGTCCGATCGCAATCGACCAGGGGACCACCAGAAAGCAGTTTTTGAACCGAAACAGCCCCGAAATGGATAAGCACCAAGTAAAATTCATCCCGGAGCCTATTTCCGGCGATTTTGAGCTTATAAAAGGGGTTGAAACCCTCATTTCTCCCTTCCATCCGAAAATCACAAACCCTAGAGAAAAGGAGAGAGAGTTTGAGAGAAAGAGAAGAAGAGATTCTTCCCGCTTCCGAGCCGCCGACTGCTAGTGCATCAGCACTTCTTCCCAATCACCTGGCTGGTGATTCCTCCCCTTTTTCAGGTATAAAATAATCCCAAAAACTTGCTGATTTAGGGTTTACCTAGATTCATAGCACGTTAGCTAACGTATTCCATAAATCAGGTTCTCCTACTGCCGTAGACGAAGCGTACACGCTCCGTTCAAATTCCCGCAACCGTAAGAGACTAGGTGAGGATTTTAGACGCTTTGATTGACGGTTTACAACGCTTTCAATGTCGTTTAATAGTAGATTATCGACGGCATCGCCGTTTGACATGTACAACATGCTCTCCGTTTCCTGTTTCGTAAATTAACGAAGAATATGAGATTTAGGGCATTTTAGTCATTTGTAGGAAGTACGGTCTACATGCATATTTTGCTGACGTGATTGACATGGTTTGTCGCCGCATTAGGGAGTTAGGAATGCTTGCATAATCAGTTTGGCGAAGAGATTCGCCTAGTTGCGCACTTTGGGTCGACATACTATATGTAGACTTAAGTGTGTAGTGTGTGTTTGTATAAATGCTTGTATTAGTATGTATTGAATTAAATGATGTTATGTAGTAGTTTGAGATTGATTTCTTGATTAATATGCTGACCTAAATGATTTCCTACATGTTGACCTTATGCATGATTGCATTACATGCATGGAATGTATGTGGTTGAAGATTTTCTTAAGTTGAATATTATAACATGTGTTAACATGCTCACATGATCCTGTTTCAATTCCAATACCTTTGCATATGTTGCTAAAGTGATTCCATAGATGTGTGGGACTTGACTTAGTCCAGGCAGTCGGTAACCGAGCGAATTCGTGGCTGACTGGTCATAGCCACGAACGACGCGTCGATGAACGTGATTCGTGTTTAGAGTTGGCGGCAGTGGTTAGGCCACACGAAGTGTTTTACGCACTTCATGTCGTTCGACTTGAGATGCGATCGCGCTAGTCGAGCCCGTCAAGTAACCCGACTGGCCGATGTATGTTCACCTTATATGTGTCATAACTGCTTGAACCTAGGGTACTGAACTTACCACTGAAAACCCTGTTAACCGTGGTACCTTGATCCACGAAGACTCATGAGCCGGGCATGGTGGTATGGGACACCGTGGTCCAGCTGTCGGCCTACGCTGGGGCCACAAACCTCCCCGTAGTGACCAGTGAGCACCTTGACTCGTGAGCAGATTATGGTGGTATGGGACACTATATTCTAGCTGTCGGCCTACACTGATCAGGCGACGAGCCCTTTGTAGTGACCGCGAGCGTATTCTGAGTCCACGGGAGGCGACGACCCTTCTGTTGCAGTAGAGTACGGTAGGCCCGTATTGATAAGGTGATGGGGGAGCGGTGCAACGAGTGCGAGCAACAGCCCTGGCAGCCCTTGCAGTGACCTACGAAACATACATCGTATGAGATTTCTAGGAGTGACGACCCTAGACAGGATCTGTGTTGGGATTGATACAAGGGAAGTACCTTAGTTTCCCAATCCTGCTGTTTGAATGGACTAATAACAACTTGGAAATCATATCACCATAGCATTGCATGTGCCTGGAAGATGTGGAGCACTCTAGGGAGTGTGGCATGCCGCGGTCGTAAGATGTTGCCGCATGAGGGTGATCGTCGGTGAGGGCATACATCACGTCATATCATCTTGCATTAACAACAGTATTAGGATTGTCTGATTTACTGCTTTACTATTATCGCGTGATTGAATTGTGAACATGCTAATCTTTGCTCTATGATTCCACTGAGTTGATCACTCATTCCCACGTTAAGGGATGGTATTTGCAACACCCACCAGACCCTGTTGTAGATGCAGGTGAGGACGAGATCCAGGAGGTGGAGCCAGAGCTTGACGAGGACCAGGATGAGTTCTCGTATATGCAGTATCACGACGGCTTCCCGTAGGCGACCTGGATCGAGGGGACATCAGTGGGACTTTATTTTGAACATTATTTTTATTTATGCACATGTATATGAGACTCAGAGATGTAGTCATACTTTGGAGACAGATGAGATTTACTTTGTTTTTCCATACAGTGATATATACATTGTTTAGTCTTCCGCTTGCTTTTATCACTGGATCTGAAGTATGAATTGCAGTTTTGGTATACTTTTACTCATGTGAATGCTTTAAATCAGACAACATTGAATCATAACCATTTTTGTTGCATAAGTGACGGTCTGGAACTCGGGAGTTGAGTTTATACACGACCCCCGATTTTCAGGGTGTTACAGGAGACCTACAACAGTTTATATATTTTATATATCTATCATAGTCTCCCGCTTGCAAAATTTAACTGTCTCTGGAGTCTGATATATTGTTTTGGTCTAATCCCACTCATGTTTACTGCACTAATATGAACAACATTTAATCATCATTATCTATGTTGCATAAGTGATTTGTTGGAACTCGAGAGCTGAGCTTCTACTCGACCCCCGATTTTCAAGGCGTTACAAGATGGTATAAGAGCATGATTTGGATTAAACTGGACCTGGGTTATAGTCACACGATGCATACTAATGCACTCTGACTTAGGAAGGGGGGATGAAATTTAGAAACCACATTAGAATCCCAATTGTCACCGACGAGCGAGATTAACTACCGTAGGATAGTCCATACGTAACCGAGACCGTGTAAAATGATCTCATATCCCCACTTCTATTCACTCAAGTTTCCATCTTCTTCTACATCTTACACCCATCCACCACTATTCTTTACAACTCTTCACCTTCCTTATACCCCCCTAATTTGGGCACAAAACCCACATTTTTGTGTCTCATAACCTGCAAAACCTCCAAATGATGGGATATTTAGGGCCCGTTTGACCAACTGCATTAGGTAAGATTAGGGCGGATGGAATTGTAAAAGTAACAATAAATGCATGTGTAAGGTATTGTCCCTAGATTGGGTGTATCCTATGGTTTCCAATACCATGTTTGGAATGTATGTAATTAACAGTAAATCCTGGGATTTCCTTTCAAATTATACTTGGAATTTCATCATCATGGGATTTGGAAATCCCATCTCACACTTTTCAACACAAGGATCATTTTCCAAAGCCTATAAAATTAAATTTTAATCCCATCCCACCCTCCTTCCAAACATGTCATTTCCAAATCCCGAGGTGGGATTAGCAACGTAATTTACAGGTATGGTCCTATGTGAAGTACTCGAGTGCAATTAAATTCAAGTTCGAGCAACTCAATCCTAACCAGAGAACTTTTGACCCTAAACGATAGAACAATTCCCTGTATTAGAAATGGTACGAAACTATCTAGCGAATAAACATAGACTTTGGATTACAACTAGTGAATTACAGACTAGGCTACTAGTTATGTCAAGTAATGTAAAAGACTGAATATGCTAAGATAATTGAAAGACAACTGAATATACTAAGGAATATTAGGTTTGATTAGGTTGGAGTGGGACTTCATTCCTTCGTTGGATCCCTTAATACTTAAAGGCTCCTTTAGTAACTCTCGGGAAGCTTGCTTGACTTAGAACTAGTCACGTTCAGGAAAAACTTATATATCCCTCGGATTGAACGTTAGGTCAAATTAACAAATCCCTTAGACTTACCTTCTTAAGGACTTGTTACAATCGGGAACACGGAATAGTGAAACTATATATAAGCGATGTATTCACGGTTTGAATCGCATTCTCAATCCTGGTAGATTACCAATGAACTTTATGCTCTGATCAAGCAGAAGATCGGGATCCACTAGGATTAAGAACCGATATGACAAATTTTCTGTCCTAGCTAGGCAGAAGGTCTATGTATCCAGCTCAGACCCACTACAAAACTTTCCTTCCGTGTTGGCCCGACCACTTACAACGAAAAGTTTATTACTTCGTTTTTGAGAAGTGTTAAGAACCTATAACCAATAGAGATTTTTCTTTTTAGGCCCAAGAAATGTCTCAAATGGGCAATAGATAGTTAGGAATTAGATCCCGAATCACAGACTATTTTGGCATTCACATTGTGCATATGAACTTAGAGAGATAGTACTAATAATGTATAGATTATATTACGGTATTAAACTGGACATGATTAAAGAGGGTAAGTCAGGACCATATTAAGAGTCCTTCTTTGGTAGAATTAGGCACCTTGCCACCAACTCACACCCATCCCTGGAATTAACCATAATAGAGATGAGGCTCATTTTTATAACCATAGGTATCAATGCCATAGTACACATCATCAATGAAAGGAAGACCAATGTATTGGGAGATCATATCCCATTCCATGTCAAGGATAGGTCCTAAATCATACCTTGTTCCGACATACGGATCAGGACATAGATTCTTGAGCCTTAAGCGTAGAAATAAATTTTAAGGGGGGTAGAACATTAAGAGCCCAATCTAGTTAGGTCAGCTAATACAACCATTAGATCAGAGTGGCACAGCGGAAGCGTGGTTGGCCCCTTCCCCACTGGCCTAGGATCGAAGGAAATTGATTCAGGTTATATGTAAGGTTAGGTCATTAAATAGGATCTGAATCTTCTTTAGAATGTCAATAATGAAGTCTTTAAAGGGAAACAATTAGGGCTTAAGTGTTGAACTCATTCATATTAAATCATAGGCCTAACAATGGAAACGAGCGGAGGTCAATGTATCCACAAATCTGCTCATTAAATACGAACATAATAAAAGCCTTGGCCAACTCTATGAAAGGGCCTAGCTATATGCCCTAGAGGGGGGGTGAATAGGGCAATGCCAAATAAAACTAATAAAAGTGGAATAATAAAAGATATAAAGCAAAATGTTGAATATAAAACAATCACAATAGCCTAAAATAAAGAGATTGATACTTTATCAGTTCTAAGGACAACCTTACACCAAAAACCAGAGGTTTAAAGTAGGACAACCTTATTTCTAGAACGTCCTTTGTATCACAAACCAAAGAGGAATAATAAGTAATGAAATCAAAATAACTTGCGGAAAATAAATCCTAAGTTATTACAACATTCATCTACACTTGCTTGAAGTGATTACAACATTCATCCACAAACACAAACCACAAAACTGAATGAATAAAGGAATGAAAGAATGAAGCATATCCACAACACAACGATATATAGTGGTTCGCCTATGTGTACACCAACTGTTATCCAACAGCCACACAGATTGCTACTCCACTCCTAATATCCTCACACAGGGGATATTAGCATGCACTATCAAAATAGGTTTCACAGGTTCACCTAAAACCTTTACAATTGTGTCTTTGATCTCGGGCTTACACAATCCAAAAACCCCACAATCTGAGTTTTCTGGCTCTCCTCAGATAACCACTACAATGAGATTTTTCTGGCGAATCTCAAACAAAAACTAGAGAAAGTAAATTACAAAACATGTAAAATACCTGAATCACCTTTTGAAGAAGCCCGGTAGAACCAATCGGAGTAAAAGTTCAATTCGACGTTCAAAGTCCAATACTCACTTTAAGAATGGTTCTAAGTCTAATTGATTTTAGATCAAACGGGCTAGATCTATTTGATTTTGAAACCAAGAAGAAGGATTATCAGAAATTCTCCTTTTCTAATAAGATTGGAATGTAGATCAAAATCAAATAAAAATAATCTAGCAAAAGGAATATTAAATAAGCATAATGTAGCTTAAAATAAACACAAACTTATCTCAGAGAATAGCCTAAAGAATGTTTGAATAGAATTGATTTGAAGTGCTAAAACTCTAAAGTTCGTGCTCTATTTATAGCCTGAAAAATTTCGTCTACGACTGGTCTTAGGATCATAGGACTGGTCGTAGCATCAAAGATTTTCGAAAGATTTTCGCGAGATAAGATTTTCAGTTCCACGACCGGTCCTGGGTGGTCTACGACCGGTCGTGGATCACCTACGACTGGTCGTAGGACCCCAAAAATGGTTGCTGGAGTTTAAGTCGTAGGGCTACGACCGGTCGAAGGATGAGTCGTAGAACACACAAGACTGGTCGTAGGAATCCAGGACTGGTCGTAGGACAGCCAGAAAGATCCAAAAATCTTCAACTACCTAGGACTGGTCCTGAAAAACTTAAGACTAGTCGTAACAAAGCTAAGACTGGTCTTGAAGTCCCTAGGACTGGTCTTAGAACACTCCAAACAAGCATATTAAAATATGTGAGTTATGTATCCGGAATGACGTGCAATAAAGCCCATCCTAAGGTCAATCTAAGGTCAAATGAACCTTAAAAGTGAGATGGACATTGAAAGTCTGTTCTCTCAGATGACCCTTAAGAGAAGCTTGTGAATATACAAAACTTGTAGTAGGCCTTCATGAGCTTGATCTTGACTTGACAAAGTCTTCTAGTAAACTTGAACTTGATCAAATCTTGAACATGCAACCTTGAAAACTTCTATTCTTGATTTCTTCATCCAAGACTTGAAAACTTTCTTCATTTAAGATCTTGTCTTGAAATGCGATGTCTTGATATGTCTTGATTGCAATGAATAGACTTTAAACATAAAACACAAGATATACAAGACATAAATATAGGTTTTGGCACCACAAAATTTGACAACTAAAGGGATATGAAATCATAGCACTTACACTCTATACGATTAGAAACCATTTTAGGATGACTTGTAAGATGTTTATTAACTCCCACCATGGACATAAATTAAGACGAGGACTCTTTTAGACCAAGACCCAAATAGGAAATTGAAACCTTTCAGTTATGGGCATTCCCTAAGCTTTTGGAGTGATCGGACTATACGGAGTTACTGAAATGTACAATTGCGAAGCATTCGCGGCTTGACCTAATTCTCAATCCTGGGCGACTACCAATGGACTCACTGCTTTGACCGAGCTGAAGACCAGGATCTACCTGGACTAGGAAGGGATACGATGAGCCTTCTATCCTGGTTAGGTAGGTGATCGATGTATCAGGATCAAGCCCACTACAACCGTCTCTCTGTATTGGTTGACCATTGAAAACATATATCTTACTCTAAGTAGATGAGAATCGTCATCAAGACTCCAAACAGATAAAGAAATCAATTGATGCCAACCATCAGGGTATAAGCAGAGATAAAGCATAAACTTTTAAGGATGATAGATAAAAATGCTCCAGACTAGTATAGATGTATATACCCCACCACGCATATAAACTTGAATCAATAAAGTTTAGGAAAAAGGAATAATAGAATCTTTACTCTTTACCCTTAGCCAATTTCGGGGATAAAATTATTTTTAAGGGGGGTAGATTGTAACACCCAGGATTTTTGTCAATCTGGAGTTAGACATACTTAGGCAATGGGTCAGTCATAACACTCTCAAAGCTCAATCCCAAAGTCTAAAAAAAATTACTTTTCAACCCGTTTCCTTCGAAATCTCACCTTTAACCACCTCATTCTTCAAATTTCACCAAGTACTTTCATATTAGACACAAATCCTAAAGTTTAAAGGGTGAAGAACTATACTTAAACTAAAATTTAGTATAAATGGTACATATATGAATAAAATGGGATGTTGACTATTGAATTTTTGGAATCTCATGATGTAGGTAGCTAATTTGGATAGATTAGCTTCTCTTACACCAAAATCATATATTGTACATCACGTAACTCATTCTAGTTTTCAAATGAGACCCGATAAATGTCTCGACGGACTCGTGGGCCCAAACGACTCAATTTGGAGGGACTCGGGGTGGGTCCCACATGTTTCCGACATCCATGGGGGGTGAGGACATCGCCCCTGGGGTGAGCCCTCACCCAAATTTCCAGTGATCGGTGAAGGGCTCACCGGTTTGGCGAGGCCTCGTCCGTACAGCGGTCAGGCGGCCCGGTTTCTGCATTTTTTCTACGCGTTTCGTCCAACTTTAAAAAATCATATCTCCCTTATTATAACTCTGATCTAGGTAATTCAAAAACTAGATTGAAGATAAATGAGTCTATTTTTATATAAAAATATGCGAAGTTTAAAGTAGGACGTTATGACAACTATTCAAAAATTACTTTTTGGACAACTGCTGCTTCGAAAATTTTTAGAATTTTTCTACAATACGAAATCTCATGAAATTTAGTGGAGATAGGGTAAACTTGATGATGAACTACTAGAAAAATAATTAAAATAATATAACAACTATAAGTGCCAAAATTGGAGCATAGAATGGCCCTAGAACCGTATTCTGTCATAATTAGGGTAGAATTTGGTTAAGTACTAAACTGAATACTCAAAAGAATTAGCTTGAACCACTTTAAATATGAACTACAAGACTTAAAATGAGTAGGACTGCTAATGCTACGTTACCTAAAAACTTAGGATCAATCACTAAACCCAGTTGCTCTTGGGAGCATCGTGAAACTCGTATCGGACCTGGACCGCACGTCGAAAGTCCGATAGCGATGAACTTACACAATTATGACCGCCTGGTTGGACTTGACAATCACCTCAAAAATCAAGTCCAGATGATGTCTTGGGACTATTTTCTTGAGTTCGGAGCGAAGAGTGTGAGAAAAGTGAATATATTTAGAAATTAAATATAAATTTAAGTAATCTGAGTCGTGTCGCTTGCGAGACGATTATAAGCATTCTGACCGTTAGAATCTGACCCAAATTCACCCTCGGATCAGGAAAGATGGCCCACACATGTCAATCTACTTGTGGTCCTGATTGAGTTTCAATGACCGTTGAACAGAAACTGGTCCGCCATGGTCAATCTGGAAACCCGATCAGACTGAAAAGTTAACTTGATCAAGATCCTATATTAGTGAGCTTAAGTTCGACCGTATTTAGTAAGAGGACCTCTAAAAATGCTCCGTTGGATCGGAACAAACCCGATTTGGACGTAACCTAAGTATACCTTGGCCATGGGGCCATTCCCATCAGTTTTGAGCCTATATAAGGGCCTTAAACCCTCTCTCATAAATTTTATACAAATTTTTAAACTCTAGCTAAGATAAGAGAGAGAAAAGAGAGAGAAAGTGAGAGAGAAGTTGGTGTTTCATCTTGGGATTCTTCCCAGTTTTTCTACGCACCAAATCCACCTATCTAAATCGTTATTCCGGCGATTCTGATTCCATATTTGGGTAAGTCAATCAAACCCTAACCTATTTTGGAGCTTAGAATAGCCTAAGTATTGATGTAGCTAACCTAATTCATGCCTTAGGTTGCCAATCCACCGTTGACGAAGACATATCGTCTAAATCATATCCATTACGCATTTTTCGATTTAAGGTACGGATTATAAATGTTTAGGTTATGGTTTTCAAGGCTTTCAATGTTAGGAATGATTTATGTCTGACTTGATTGCTATTACACATGCTAAATACGATGTCTTCCGTATATTACATGAATATATATACTCTGTTGATTTTTAAATGCATTCCATGTGTTTGTTGAATTACCTGAATAAATATGGAATTATGGTTTGTACTTGTTATGATTGATGCTTAGAAATACATGATTAGTGTATGTGTGGCAACTCTTATGTGGAAGGAATTGCTATAATATGTGTTTAACTAACCTATTACATGTATGTGAATATGTATAGCCTAGGTGTTTGATAAAATTCCTGAATGAGAAAATGCACGTTGTAGTGTATTTAATGAGGATGTTGAGATGCGATCCTCAATCCCCTCATGCATAGTTACAGTTTCCTCTATGTAACCTATCTTACTATTATGTGATTTATGGGAAAATTACCTATATATGATAACATGTTTAATACGTGTTTGTTGAAATGTTTGTATGCATTTGGAATCTGGATTTCTGATTGCCATGATTAATTGTCGTAGGTACATACTAGTTATATATGCGACAACTCCTTGGTAAGAGGATTTGCCCTAATACGTAATATAACCAACATACGTGATGTATGTTGAAAAGTGTAGTCTAAGTCTTTGTAAAATAGTCTGAATGAGTTAGTAGTTAGTAAAGTGTGATTTATAAGGGAGTTGAGATATGAATCCCAACTACCTTAGCTATGTGTATGATTTCCTCCACGTACTGTATAGCCTACTTATTCATGTTTAACTGTGTATGATTTCCTCCATGTACTGTATATTCATGTTTAAGTTATATTTCATAACATGCTCAAATGATTGTAGGATGGACTTATTTATTCATTATTGCTTTGACAATCTCATATGCTTACTTATTGTAAATGCCCATGATTGGGACTATATTATAGTCCAGGCATTCTGTAATAGGCCTCGAACTGGTGGCAGATGTTGTTTTGCCATACAGGATATGTTCGATGAATTCGAGCCGTACTTGGGATGTCGGCAGTGGTTAGGCTATATGGAGTGCTTATGCACTTTATGTTGATCAACTCAACGTGCGCTCATCCTAGTTGAGTTCATCAATTAACCCGATTGACCTGATGTATGTTTACCATGTTTGGATACTACTGTTTGAATCTAAGGTACCAAACTCACCAATGAAACCCTATTAACCATGATACCTCGATCCGCTAAGACTCATGAGCCGGGCATGGTGGTATGGGACACCGTGGTCAAGCTGTCGGCCTACGCTAGGGCGACGAGCCTCCCCGTAGAGATCAGTGAGCAACCTAGACTCCTGAGCTGATTATGGTGGTATGGGACACTATTTGAGCTATCGGCCTACTCTAATTGGTGACGAGCCCTTTGTAGTGACCTCGAGCATACCTTGATACTGCATTGAGGTGACGAGCCTTATTATAGTTATTAGGGTATAACTAGACATGCATTGATTGGTGACGAGCCCTTTGCAGCGATCTAGAACCATAACATCGTATGAGATTGTCTAGGACTGACGACCCTAGATTGGATCATTATTTGGGTATCGATATAAGGGAGGTACCTTAGCTTCCTAATCCTGTTGTATGAAAAGGACTAATAAGAACTTAGTAATCATGCTCATAACATCGTACTGCATGTGCCATTGGCATTGGTGTAGAGCACAGTGGTAGTGATTCATGCCGCGATTATTAGATGATGTCGCAAGGGGGAGTTCGTGGTGAGGGCATGCATCATTTCGTCATACCATTCTTGCATTAACAAGAGTATTAGGACATGTTTGATTGTAGTGCTTTATCATTACCTCTTAATTGGATTGATAATATGTTAACCTTTGCTGTATAGTTCTACTGAGTTGATCACTCACTCCTACGTTATGGGACGGTGTTTGCAACACCAACCAGTCCCTATTTTAGTTTCAGATGATGGCGATGCTTACAAAGCGGAGCCAGACTTTTATGATGAGGAGGAGGGTTTCTCCTATATGCAGCTATCAGGCGGGTCTTTGTAGACCATGTTCTGATCGACGGGGTTACAGGGATGTTGATTAGACGCCATTACACTTGTTATTTTGTACTGTTGGGAACACCCATGTATATTCATTTTGTTCATTTTGGAGTATACATGTATATATTTAACCTTGTAACATGTTCACACTCTAAAGACCTATAACAGTTTATATAATTTATATATCTATAACAGTCTTCCGCTTGTAAAATTTAACTGTATTTGGAGTATGATATGCTATTTTTGTCTAATCCCACTCATGTTTACTGCACTTATATGAACAACATTCAATTATCATTATCTATGTTGCATAAGTGATGCGTTGGAACTCGGGAGCTGAGCTTCTACTCGACTCCCGATTTTTAGGGCGTTACATAGGTTATAGGTTTTGGTTTAGGTTAAGGTTATAAGATTTGGTTTTGGTTTAGGTTTAGGTTTAGGTTTAGGTTTTAGGTTTAGGTTAAGGTTATAGGTTTAGGTTAGGTTTAGGTTTTTGGTTTAGGTTAAGGTTAGGTTTAGGTATAGGTTATAGGTTATAGGTTATTGCTTTAGGGAATTGAGAATAGGTTAACGTTTAGGTTTAAGAAATCGGGTTCAGGATCGAGTTTAGGTTTGGGTTTTCAAGTTTTGGTAGTTGAGATTAGGATTAGGTGTCGGTTTAGGTTTAGGGATTTGAGAATACATTTTGGTTTTTGTTTTAGTTTATAGGTTTAGGTTTAGGTTTTAGGTTTAGGTTAAGGTTAGGTTATAGGTTATAAGTTTAGGTTATAGGTTTATGGTATAGTTTAGGTTAAGGGTGTGGTCCCTGTAAATACAAATATAAACACGGCTTGTCTAAATGACTAGGCCACTTCAATGTTGTCCATAGGAAATAGACAGCTTCATCATGGTCATAACAGTGGTTCCTACCTTCCAGGGACCCCCACTTAACATCCAGATAGCTCCGATGCACATCCGGTCCTGAAATCATTATATCAGCAATGGAACAATATACCCTTGCCCTCTCTAGCCATAAACACGTAGTTGTGTAGGTGAGCCCACCTTGATGTATATATTTCTTCATGCCATTTATCACTTCTCTTAAATCATTTTAAGGTATGTGCATAAAAATGAAGTATATCCATAGAACTACCCGTTTGAGGCTAGTGATTAGCAGGGGAAGGGCAGTCCATGTCCATTTTTGAGGGGTGAAATCACAAAAGACTGCCTTCATTTTTTAAATTTAAAAGAATCGTGTTTCATCTAATTTAGAATCGTTTGCGTATATTCATGCATTCTTCAATATTTCAAACATATCCTAAGAATGTCTTCATTAAAAAAAAATCTTATTTTTCTTTGAAAAGAAAATTTAACCAATTTTTTTCCTAACTTATAGAGAACCAGGAGTGCCACACCACGCCACAAGGATCGATGTAAATTGTATCTACTCCCTCTAAATTCAGATGATGTGTCCCACTTGATTTATGGAATGGCCTACTTTTTGACATCCCTTAATCCGTCTAATAAATTGATTGGTTGGGATACACAACATGTTGGCCCCTCCGAAAATCTGGAAGTTCCTATGATGGGTGCCCCTCTTCCCAAAGCTCCCTATGGTGTGGCCAACCTGAGTTATGGGGCTAGGTTTTTTTCCTAAAAATGAGGGATTTGATCTGATGGACAGTTTGGATAAATACACATCATGGTTGGATTTGGAACAAAACCGACCATTAAAACGGACAAGTTGACTACATCCATCAAAGTTCAAGCTATAACTTCTACTTGCAACCTAAATAATCCAATCACTTAGCATCCTTGATTCCTAAAATTTCCAAACCCCCAATTTGTAAAATCAGAAAATCCCCAATTTCAAAAGTCGTCAAATTGGAATTAATATATTGAGAGAGATTGAGAGAGAGAGAGAGAGAGAGAGAGAGAGAGAGAGAGAGAGAGAGAGAGAGAGAGATACCTCACTGTTGTGAATGACCTTCAACCGAGCTTCAGAGAAAGAGAGAGAGAGAGAGGGCGTGCATGGGCAGGGCATTCGGCAATGGTCCGCAAGAGAGATCAAAGAGAGAGGAAGAGAGAGACAGAGAAAGAGGAGGGAGAGGAGGCGAGAGAGATAGAGAGAGGACAAGGTGTAGAGATCAGAGAGAGAGGAAGAGAGAGAGAGAGAGAGAGAGAGAGTGTACGAGCGAGCGAGAGAGAGAGAGAGAGAGAGAGAGAGAGAGGAGACTGCTACAGATTAGGGTAGTCTCTCTCACAGACGCGGGTTATGTTACAGGTTGAGTAGCGAGTTAGCTACTGAAGTGACGTCACCAAGTTCTGTGGGCCCCATTATGATGTAGGTGTTATATCCACACCGTCCATCCATTTTAAGATATTATTTTAGGATATGAGCCAAGAATGAGGTAGATAAAAAGATGTAGTGGACCTCACCACAGAAAATAGTGGAGAGAGTGATCGCCACCGTTGAAACTATACTAAGGCCCACCATAATTTTTATTTGAAATCCAACCTGTTCAAAAGCTAAAAAAAGACATGAAATAAGGTTAAACATGAATATCAGCTTGATCTAAAACTTTGTGGCCTTTAAAAGTTTTTAATGGTGGGTATCACTGTTCCCACTGTTTTCTGTGCTGGGGTCCACTGGAGCTTTGGATTTATCTTTGGATATTTCCCTAAAATGATCTCTCTAAATGGATGGAAGGTGTGGATATAAAACATACATCATGGTGGGGCCCAAAAATGAGAGGAATATAAATATCAGGTGGACCACACCACATGAAAACAATAGTGATTGGATATCCATCATTAAAATCCTCGTAAGGCCCACTGTACTATTTATTTGACATCCAATCTATTAGGTCATACACGCCTAGATGAAGGGGAAAAACAAAAATCATCTTGATCCAAGACTTTTATGTCCCCCAGAATGTTTTAAATGTTTGAAGCTCATTCAACACTATTTCTTATAATGTGGTCCATTTCAAATTAGGATATGCCTCATTTTTTGTCTCATGCCATAAGATGATCTTTAAAAATAGATAGACGGCATGGATTAAACACATACATCATGGTGGGGCCCACACAACACCAACCACCAGCCATTGGATGGTGTAGGGGGAGGAGCCAATCTGTTCCCCTTATTTGTCGTTTGGCCTATTTAATCTTTAAATATGATTCATTTTTTGGATAATTCTATAAAATGATTTAAAAAAATGGATGAACGGTGTGGGTTTATCCCAAATTTTTGGTAAATCCAAAACTCAAGTGGACCATGCCACACAGAACAATGTGGAATAATGATTTCCACTGTTGATACCTTCCTTGGGCCCACAGTAATGTTTATTTGTCATCCAACATGTTCATAATATTAAAAAGATATGAATGAAGGGAAAACACAAACATCAGCTCAATCTAAAACTACTATGTCGATTAAATGTCACAAAAACATTATGGTGGGCCACACATGTCGATTTGTATGTTAAGGTTAAAGTAGAAGCGATTATATTGGTTGCAACCGCATATTAAATATTTTAAAATTGTATCACTACTATGTTGCAGTATCTATTCAATTTGATGAAAGCTATGAATGCTCTAAAATGCGGGCATCCAATGTACATGGAATGTATTCATGTGATGGGGAAGCACGGGCGGTACACGCCTTGATTTTCCTCTTTTTTCCCATTATTTTGTTCCTATAGCACTTGGGACAAAGAGCTTAGTATAAATTTCTTGTGTTTTTCCCAATAGATATTCATATCCAGTATGCCAAGTCCAAGTATTAGAAGAGAATAGAAGATGAGGTAATGTAACACCCCGGATTTTGGCTAATTTGGGATTAGACGTCCTTAGGCAATGGGTTAACTAAAACACCTGAGAAATCGCTTAGAACCCAATTCCATAGCCAAAGAAATCACGTAGGGTTAATTCTTTGAAAAATAAGTGTAAGTTAGCTAGCGTGACGCTGGAGTAGTTGGGAAATAGTCCCTGATCACTTTAAATACGTTCTACAAGACCCAAATAGAGTAGAACCAACGACTCTATAATACTTTATAACCTCAGACCAAACTCTAAGCAGGTTTGTTCTCTGGACCACTTTGAATCTTTGTATTGGATCTAGACCGCTCGTCGAAAGTCCGATACCTCCTATCTTAGACCGTTAGAACCGCCTAGCTGGACTTGACACTCATTCCGAAAATCAAGTCAAATCGATAATCATAGGCTATTTCATTGAGCCCGGACCGAAGAGAGTGCGAATAGGGACATAATTGGAATTTTAAATTCAAATCTGGCACATGACTTGACGCGTCAGTATTGAGCGTTCTGGCCGTCAGAATTCATCCAGATTACACCCTCGGATCAGGAGAAATTTCTATTTTATATCATGAGACTTTCAGCCCTGATCTACGTGCGGTGACCGCTGAACTGAAACTGGTCCGCCGCGTGCGATCTGCGGACCCAGCCGGACTGAAAACTTAATACATGCTAGATCTGGTATGCGTGAGCTTAAGTTCGATCGCATTCGGTCAGGGGACCACCAGAAAGCATCTTTTGGACCGAAACAGCCTCGAATTAGATATGCACTAAGTAGACTTCGTTCCCGAGCCTGTTTTTGGCATTTTTAAGCTTATAAAAGGGGTTGAAACCCTCATTCCTCTCTCCCATCCGAAATTGCAAAAATCCCTAGATTGGGAGAGAGAAAAGGTGAGAGTTTGTGAGAGAGAGTAGGAGAGAATTTCTTGCTGCTCGTGCCACCTGCTGCAAGTGCCTAAGCAACGCGCTCCAATCACTTTCCCGACGATTCCAACGCACTTCTAGGTGAGGAAAACCTTCAACACTTGCTGATTTAAGCTTCCGTCAATTCCATTAGCGATGTAGCTTATGTAGCTTGTGTATTAGGTTCTCTATTCGCCGTAGACGAAGCGTATACGCTCCGTTCGAATTTGCACATCCATAAGAGAAAAGGTGCGGATTTTAGACGCTTTGATTGACTGTTTCCAAAGCTTTCAATGTCGTTTAATAGTAGATTCTCGACGGTAACGCCGTTTGACATGTACAATATGCTGTCCGTTTCCTGTTTCGTAAACCAACGGAGAATATGAGATTTAGGGCATTTTAGTCATTCGTAGGAAGTACTGTTTTTATTCATATTTTGCTGATGTAATTGACATGGTTTATTGTCGCATTAGAATGTTAGGAATACGTGCATAATTAGTTTGGCGAAGAGATTCGCCTAAATGCGCACTTCGGGTCGACATGCTGTATGTAGACTTAAGTGTGTAGTGTAAGTGTTTGTATAAATGTTTGTATTAGTATGTATTGAGTTAAATGGTGTTATGAATTAGTTTGAGACTGATTTCTCGATTAATATGCTGATGAAAATGATTTCCTACATGCTAGCCATATGTACGATTTCATTATATGTATGAAATGCATATGCTTGATGTTGTACTCAAGTGGTATGCTATAACATGTACTTGATGATTTCCTTATGATTTAGTTTGAGATTGAATTCTCAATTAATATGTTGATGGAGAGGATTTCCTATATGTTGGCGACATGCGTAATTTCATCATATGTGTGAAAGACATGTGTAAGATGATTTGCTTAAGTTGTATGTAATAACATGTGTTAACATGCTCACATGGTTGTATTTCATTTCCATTACCCTTACACAACTGCTGATGTGATTCTATGATTGTTTGGGACTATGCTTAGTCCAGGCAGTCGGTAACCGAGCGAATTCGTGGTTAGCTTATCTTCGCCACGAACGACGCGTCGATGAACGCGAGCCGTGTTCTGGAGTTGGCGGCAGTGGTTAGGCCACACGAAGTGTTTTACGCACTTCATGTCGTCAACTTGAGATGCGATCGCGCTAGTCGAGCCCGTCAAGTAACCCGACTGGCCATTGTATGTTCACCCTGCATGAGTCATAACTGCTTGAACCTAGGGTACTGAACTTATCATTGTAAACCCTTTCAACCATGGTACCTTGATCCACAAAGACTCATGAGTCGGGCATGGTGGTATGGGACACCGTGGTCGAGCTGTCGGCCTACGCTGGGGCCACAAACCTCCCCGTAGTGACCAGTGAGCACCTAGACTCGTGAGCAGATTATGGTGGTATGGGACACTATATTCTTGTTGTCGGCCTACATTGATAAGGTGATGGGGGAGCGGTGCAACGAGTGTGAGCAACAGCCCTGACAGCCCTTTGTAGTGACCGCGAGCGTATTCTGAGTCTACGGGAGGCGACGACCCTTCAGTAGCAGTAGAGTACAGTAGGCCTGTATTGATAAGGTGATGGAGGAGTGGAGCAATGAGTGCGTGCAACAGCCCTGGCAGCCCTTGCAGCGACCTACAAAATATACATCGTATGAGATTACTAGGAGTGACGACCCTAGACAGGATCTGTGTTGGGATTGATATAAGGGAGGTACCTTAGTTTCCCAATCCTGCTGTTTGAATGGACTAATAACAACTTGGAAATCATATCACCATAACATTGCATGTGCCTGGAAGATGTGGAGCACTCTAGGGAGTGTGGCATGTCGCGATCGTAAGATGTTGCCGTATGAGGGAGATCGTCGGTGAGGGCATACATCACGTCATGTCATATTGCATTAACAACAGTATTAGGATTGTTTGATTTACTGCTTTACTATTATCGCATGATTGATTTGATAACATGCTAATCTCTGCTCTCTTATCCCACTGAGTTGATCACTCACTCCCACATTACGGGATGGTGTTTCCGGACACCCACCAGTCCCTATTGTGATTGCAGATGATGGCGCGGCCTGCGAGGCGGAGCTGGATTTGATGATAATGAGGAGGATCTCTCCTTTATTCGTGATCTGATTGACGGGATTATAGGGAGGTTGATTAGATACATTGACACTTGTCATTTTATATTTTTAGCGCCCTCATGTATATTCATTTTGTTTACTTTTGAAGTATACATGTATGTGTATAACCTGGTAATATATTCACACTCTGGAGACATACAACAGTTTATATATGTTATACATACTATTACAGTCTTCCGCTTGCAAATTTAACTGTCTCTGGAGTATGATATGCTGTTCTGGCTTAATCTCACTCATGTTTAATACATTATCACAGACAACATTCAATCATACATATCTATGTTGCATAAATTACATTTTGGAACTCGGGAGTCGGGTTTTTGCTCGACCCCCTGATTTTTGGGATGTTACAGTTAAGTACTTAGTACTTAGAAGTCATGCACCCCTTCGTAAGACCTATGGTTATTTAAGGATACAAAGAAAATTATTAAATTAAAAATTTTCAAACCTTTAATCATTTAACTCTTTTTCTTAAAGGGGCAGCTAGGATACTTGGCCGGGTTCAACTCATTACCACCCTTATTCGAAGATCATTTTACCCTTTTTTTGTCAATCAAGATCAATATATGTTTCTTTACTAAGGTGTGAGACTAAAACTTTTTATTGGGCCAACATATCCCGGCTTGGAAATGGATAAACTCCTATTTCCAACTCGAATGCTCCTAATCCATCCATCAATCAAGTGGGCCACACATCTACAAAGAAACAGACACTTAAGACAATGGTTTGCATCTAAGATGTATCGGTTGATAAATTTAAGGGTTAAAATGAAATATTTTTAGGATACAAGACATGTACATGCAAAATGACTTGAGCCCTGACCCTGCCCAAAAATTGACCAGCGTATGCATGCCAACCCTAGATCAGGCTCGTTGACCCTTAACCAAATCATATTTACAGCATAAGCACATGCCAAAGTGTAGGTCGCTCTCATACGAAACTTAGGTGGGCCATACCATCTAAAACTATGTGAAGACATTTAAAAAAAATATAAAAGCACTTGGTGGGGCCCACATGAGTTTTGAATGCGACTGAAACTGGGTCCGATCCCTCATCCAAGTGGGACACACATAATGAGTGGGTTAGATATGTGAATCACATTTAGGCAGGCCCAGTATATGATTATGAAAGTTTTAAGGAAACCCCTCTCCACTATATTATGCGGTGTGGCCCACCCAAGTCATGGATTGAACATGGGGTGGGTCCAAGGCTTAAGTGGACTACAAACTGGGGATTGAACATCCACCATTAAAAATAACATTCATAGAAGTTTTGGATCAAGCTGATGTTTGTGGTTTCCCTTCATTTATATCTTTTTTATTTTATGAACATGTTGTATGACAAATAAACATTACTATGGGCCCAAGGAAGGTATCAACAGTGGAAATCATTATTTTACACTGTTTTGTGTGGCACGGTCCACTTGAGTTTTGGATTTATCGAAAATTTGGAATAAACCCACACCATTCATCCATTTTTCGAGAAAATTTTATTGAATTATCCCAAAAATGAATCATATCCAAAGATTAAATTGACCACACCACAAATAAGGGGAATAGATTGTCTACTCCCCCTACGCCATCCAGTGGGTGGTGGTTGGTGTTGCGTGGGCCCCACCATGATGTATGTGTTTAATCCATGTCGTTCCCATGAGGTCAAGTTGTGTGGGCCCCACCATGACGTGTGTCAAACATCAACACCGTGCATTTGATGGGTCCCCTTTAAATTATGGGTTATCTGAAAAATCAGCTGTATACAGAACTCCGGTGGGCCATAGCATCTAAAATCATGTGAAGACATGCCTAAAACATATAAAAGCACTTGGTGGGCCCCACCTAAAATTTGGATGCGTCTGAAACTTGGTATGACCCCTCATCCAAGTGGCACACACATAATGGATGGGTTGGATTTGTGTACCACATCTCGGTGGGCCCAAAAAATAATCATGAACGTTTTAATGGAGGGTAACCCCTCTCAACTTTTGTATGTAGTGTGGCCCACACAAGTCACAGATTGACTTGATTTTTAATCCCTGGTTCCACCATGGAATGTTGCATCTGACTGATGGGGTAGATGTTTGACATGCATCATGATGGGGCCCACAAAACTCTCCCCGCTGTGAGGATTTCAAATAAACATTACGATGGCCATTAGGATAGTTTCAACGGTGGGAATCACTCTCCCTACTATTTTCTCTGGTGGAATTGAGAACATTTTTTTATCTCCATCGTTCTTTGGTTCATGACTTAAAATGATATCTCAAAATGGATGGACGGCTCATGACTTAAAATGATATCTCAAAATGGATGGACGGTGATCTCCACTCTGCTTACGACTTCGATATGACTCCTTTTTTTTTGGATCAACACTTAAAATGATCCGTTAAAATGAATGGATGGAGTGGATCAGTAACATACATCACGGTGGGCCCCACAAATCATAGCACTTTCCATCCGTCACCGGCGCCCAAAACCAAATCCATTCTAATCCTCCCGTGCGCGCACCCGCATATCCAAAAATCCCCTTTTCTCTCTCACGCCAGCTCCCATCTTCCCAAAACCCAAACCCCCCCCCCCCCCCCTCTCTCTCTCTCACTTAGCCTCTCCCATTCCCTTGCCCTTTTTCGATCTCCTGCGCTCCCTCACCCACTCTTTGTCTCTTGGCCCTATTCCTCTCTCTCTGTTTCCCAACCTCTCTCTCTCACTCTCTCGCTAGGATTTTCAAAACCCCCTTTCGCCCAAACCCACCATTGATCCGTGAGAGAGACTTGGAGAGCACTCGAAAGAAGGAGAAGAAGAAGAAAAAGAAAAAAGAGAAGAAGGAGAGGAAATCCAGACATCGGTTAGTCTCTCTCTCTCTCTCTCTCTCTCTCTCTCTCTCTCTCTCTCTCTCTCTCTCTCTCTCTCTCTGTTTCTGAAATCTATGGAGTGGGTTTTGAATATTGAAAGGATTTCCCACTATGTTTTGTGAGGGTCATCCAAGCTACCCATTAGATCTGCACCCCATGTTAGGAATACATCTCAAAATCTAGGCTAATGCATGGCTCAAAATCTAGGCTAAAGCACCCTAGTTACCTGTTTGAGAAACAGGTAACTTCCGGACCCATAAAGGCTAGCTGACGGTCTCTAAATGTGGTGGGGAATGAAATTCCTGCCATTAGTTTTGTGTAGGACCCAATGTATCTTTTATATGTCATCATATCCATTCAAATGATGTAACCCATCCGGATGAAAATTATGAATAAGTAGTGAAACTGGAGATTTGTAGGGACCATGTAAATATGTGTATAACATCCAACGCATCTAACATATGTACCATACCACACTGATAAAATGACTAACAATATTAAGTTAATCAAATCATTAAATGGGCTGCAGTTAATTAGGGATATTTTGAATGGTATATATTATCATTTTATGGATTGGTTCATCTTATGATTGGACCTACCATATCTTGGTTTGTCTAATAATAATGATGAGTTGGATGTGAGATAATGTCGGTGTGAATATATATGTTGGACGAGCTGGATGTGAGGGAAGTACCACTTTGAGAAATTTTGCTGGAAAAATCCTTGGAAAATGTGGGTGGTACCATCCAACTGGTAACAGGTGATGAGTTATATATAATGGAGAAGATAGCATGATTCAACAACTCTAGGAAGCACAAGGTACAGTTCCTCCCTCCCATTTGTGTGTGATATCATGTTTATGTTGATAACATGTAGATCCAAATCTGGTGGGTCCAGCATTGATTGAAAAATTCTAACTAACTAATGAACCCTTTTTCTTATCATGGAATGCTATCCTTTTTGCTAATATGTGTTTTTGTGGGCCATTTCTATGCCACTGGTTTGCTAGTTAAGGAGAGTGATTTTGGTTTATGGTCCATGCACAGTTGCATGTACTGAATGAATGGTCTAGATCTTGTGCACACGTTGATGCATGGGTTTAGATATCCCACATGCGCGACATCCACATCTTAGGAGGTAGATGAAAAGGCCCACTAAGCTAAATTATGAGAAGGCTGACCTAACATGGACATGTGAGAATGAGAGCTAGGAATTTTCATGATAATATGCTTATAGCTACCATGCTACTATTGTAGGTAGATTGAGGCTAATTTGAATGGCCATGTGCAAAACAACTCACTAAAAAATAGTTTAGTTGGTTCTATATTTTATTATTGCAAACTTATTGTTGGTTGATAGGCCCAAGAGGCAACTACAAACTTACTACACATCTATCCCAATATTTATTTTGTCTATCAAGTAGTAGGTATCACTTGGGTTATAGTAAAAAATCATGCTCTTTGAAACCTAAAAAGGAATTGGGTATAAGCTAGTAAAACATAAGGTTTGCAACTTAAATGAGAATTAGTGTGTTTTGTTGTAAGTATATGGTTGATCTAGCATATAAAAACCGTAATAACTTTTAGGTTAGCCTTCACCATGCTCAAACACTCATCTTCAGCCACTAGAGGAAGAAATAGGCAGGTCAAAACCCAAAGAAACTGATTAGCTGGAATATGAAGCATGCAACCTCCAAAGCTAATGGGTGGTTCCTTCATTTTCTGCATGTTCTAAAGAAAAATTCATCAAGACTAGCTTTGACCATTGTTGTGCTCTAGATTTCAAGTTCTTTGTGTTCATTTCCCACAACTATTATTTTAATACAAGCAGTTAGCACCTGAACCTCTCACTTAATATTTTATTCTTTTGCAATGACAACAAATTTGTGAAACATTAAAAACAGTGGAAAATCCATCCATACTACATGTTTCAAAGTGAAGAAGAACAACTTGAATACTTCAAAATCTAGCATATAATGTTGAACTATTTTTGCGATAATCCCACTATCTTTTTTTATCAATAAAAATATCTCATAAGAACCATTCAAACCAGGCCCAGAACAAAGTGGGAACTTTAATGAAATAGTAGTAAAATATACACCGAAATCTTTGTCAGCTAGATGATGAATATTATTTTCTGAGATGCATCTATTGTAAAGAGGTGTCCATAATATAAACGTGTGTGTAACCAACTCTGAAGAAGCATGCATGCCATTGAAATGTGAACAATTCACCTACAAATCAGCTTTGCCATGCTTTCTTCTACTCCCATAAAAATCTATTACACAAACTCGTTGATACAAATGAAATACAAATCATCATTTAAGCCATATCCTAACTAATTGGGGTGAGCCTGACAATGTCCCAACTTAAAAGCCTAGATCCAATGATTCGATAAGTGCACCTGGACCTGACAATATCAGGTCTTCTCTCTAGTTTTGTATAGTAGAGATTTGGCGGAAAACCCATTGGTGAAAAGCTTTTTACATCTTAACATGCTCACCTACTAACATGATGAAACTTTCTCATCTATTGGCGATGGGCATCCCTGTCTTCATTTTACATTTACATTTATCATTCGCATATGAATTAAATCTCTTGTTTTAAGTAGCTAACAGTAGCATTATACATGAGGACATTCTCATCTTCTAGAGCTTTTCTTTCACGTAAAAGTTTATTAGAATGTTTGTTTACTTAGCATTGTATTTCTGTTCTCAGTATGAAGATAAAATGTGTATTTCTGTGCTTGTAAACCTTAATGAGCTTGTATATTACATTTTTTTGCCTTAAATTATTATTGTGATTAGTTAGCTTATAATTGTGACTCGTAATTTATAGATTTGTAAGTTAGATAATTAGTTACCCATTTGATGATTTCTATGGGGCCATACATAAATATGGTGTGTTTTTGGTGGCATAGAAATCGTTCAAATTGTCCCATTTTGGACAGTTTAAGGTTAGATGGATAGTATGCTTTCATATAATTTATTTAAATGTTCATGCATGATCCTTGGTCCATCTCCCTGTTCCTCTCTGGATATGTTTCTTCCATTTCTGTAACATCTCGAAAATCGGGGGGTCGAGCAAAAACCCGACTCCCGAGTTCCAAAATGTTATTTATGCAACATGGATATGTATGATTGAATGTTGTCTATGATAATGTATTAAACATGAGTGAGATTAAGCCAGAACAGCATATCATACTCCAGAGACAGTGAAATTTGCAAGCGGAAGACTGTAATAGTATGTATAACGTACATAAACTGTTGTATGTCTCCAGAGTGTGAATATATTACCAGGTTATACACATACATGTATACTTCAAAAGTAAACAAAAAGAATATACATGAGGGCGCTAAAAATTCAAAATGACAAATGTCAAGGTATCTAATCAACCTCCCTGCAATCCCGTCAATCAGAACACGCATAAAGGAGGAATCCTCCTTCTCATCATCAAGTCCAGCTCCGCCTCACAGGCCGCGCCACCATCTGCAATCACAAAAGGGACTGGTGGGTGTCCGGAAACACCATCCCGTAACGTGGGAGTGAGTGATCAACTCAGTGGCATAAGAGAGCAGGGATTAGCATGTTCACAATTCAATCACGCGATAATAGTAAAGCAGTAAATCAGACAATCCTAATACTGTTGTTAATGCAAGATGACATGACGTGATGTATGCCCTCACCGACGATCACCCTCATGCGGCAACATCTTACGACCGCGGCATGCCGCACTCCCTCAAGTGCTCCACATCTTCCAGGCACATGCAATGTCATGGTGATATGATTACCTAGTTGTTATTAGTCCATTCAAACAGCAGGATTGGGAAACTAAGGTACTTCCCTTGTATCAATCCCAACACAGATCCTGTCTAGGGTCGTCACTCCTAGTAATCTCATACGATGTATATTTCGTAGGTCACTGCAAGGGCTGTCAGGGCTGTTGCTCGCACTCGTTGCACCGCTCCCCCATCACCTTATCAATACAGGCCTACTGTACTCTACTGCACGGAAGGGTCGTCGCCTCCCGTGGACTCAGAATACGCTCGCGGTCACTACAAAGGGCTCGTCGCCTGATCAGTGTAGGCCGACAGCTGGAATATAGTGTCCCATACCACCATAATCTGCTCACGAGTCAAGGTGCTCACTGGTCACTACGGGGAGGTTTGTGGCCCCAGCGTAGGCCGACAGCTCGACCACGGTGTCCCATACCACCATGCCCGGCTCATGAGTCTTCGTGGATCAAGGTACCACGGTTAATAGGGTTTACAATGGTAAGTTCAGTACCCTAGGTTCAAGCAGTTATGATACATACAAGGTGAACAAACATCGGCCAGTCGGGTTACTTGACGGGCTCGACTAGCGCGATCGCATCTCAAGTTGAACGACATGAAGTGCGTAAAACACTTCGCGTGGCCTAACCACTACCGCCAACTCTCAACACGAATCACGTTCATCTACGCGTCGTTCGTGGCTATGACCAGTCAGCCACGAATTCGCTCGGTTACCGACTGCCTGGACTAAGTCAAGTCCCACACATCTATGGAATTTCATTAACACTATATACAAGGTATTGGAATTGGAACAGGATCATGCGAGCATGTTAGCACATGTTATAACATTCAACTTAAGCAAATCTTCAAGGCATACTTTCCATGCATATTCAACTTAAGCAAATCTTCAAGGCATACTTTCTATGCATGTAGTGCAATCATGCATAAGGTAAGCATGTAGGAAATCATTTAGGTCAGCATTTTAATCATGAAATCAATCTCAAACTACTACATAACATTATTCAATACAATACATACTAATACAAGCATTTCTACAAACACATACACTACACACTTAAGTCCACATATAGTATGTCGACCCAAAGTGCGCAACTTGGCGAATCTCTTCGCCAAACTGATTATGCAAGCATTCCTAACTCTCTAATGCGGCGACAAACCATGTCAATCACGTCAGCAAAATATGCATGTAGACCGTACTTCCTACAAATGACTAAAATGCCCTAAATCTCATATTCTTCGTTAATTTACGAAACAGGAAACGGAGAGCATGTTGTACATGTCAAACGGCGATGCCGTCGATAATCTACTATTAAATGACATTGAAAGCGTTGTAAACCGTCAATCAAAGCGTCTAAAATCCTCACCTTATGTCTTGTAGACTCGGAAATTGAAACGGAGCGTATACGCTTCGTCTACGGCGAATAAGGAACCTAATACACGAGATCCATAAGCTACATCGCTATGGAAACAAGGGAAACTCAAATCAACAACTATTTAGGGTATTTACTTACCTAGAATCGCGGTGAAATCGCCGGAAAAGTGGTAGAGGTGTGTTGCTTAAGCACGTGCAACACGTAGCACAAGTGGCAGGAAGAACTCCCCCACTCTCTCACAATCTCTCACTTTTTTTTCTCTCTCCCAAGCTAGGGCTTCTCTCAAATTCGGATGGGAGAGAGGAGTGAGGGTTTCAACCCCTTTTATAGCCTACAACATGCCCAAAATAGGCTTGGGAACAATGTTTACTTGGTGCCTAACCAAATCGGGGCCGTTTCGGTCCAAAAGGGCATTTCTGAAGGTCCCCTGGCCAAATGCGGTCGGACTTAATCTCATGCATACTGGATCTAGCACACATCCAGTTTTCAGACCGGTAGGGTTCCCAGATCGCACGTGGCGGTCCAGTTTCAGTTTAACGGTCATCGCACCAAGATCAGGCCTATAAGTCTCGTGATATATAATAGATATTTTTCCTGATCCAAGGGTGTAATTTGGTTGTATTCTGACGGTCAGAACGCTCAATACTGATGCGTCAAATTGTGTGCCAGATTTGAATTTCAAATTCCAATTCTAACCCTATTCTCACTCTCTTCGGTCTGGGCTCAATGAAATAGCCTGTGATTATCGGTTTGACTTGATTTTTGGAATGAGTGTCAAGTCCAGCTAGACGGTTCTAACGGTCTAAGATAGGAGGTATCGGACTTTCGACGTGCGGTCTAGATCCAATACAAAGATTCAAAGTGGTCCAGAGAACAAACCTGCTTAGAGTTTGGTCTGAGGTTTTAGAGCATTATAGCACCATTGGTTCCACTCGCTTTGGGCCTTGTAGAACGTATTTAAAGTAATCAGGGACTGTTTCCCAGCCACTCCAACGTTGCGCTAGCTAACTTATGCTTAGTTTCTAAAGAAATTTATCCTAAGTGGTTTCTTTGGCTATGGAATTGGGTTCTGAACGATTTTTCAGGTGTTTTAATTGACTCACTGTCTAAGGACGTCAAATCCCAGATTGGCCAAAATCCGGGGTGTTATAATTTCGTATCTAATGCTAAATATCTTTACACTGCTTAAGATATTTAGCATCAGAATATAATGTAAGATCAACTTATCTGGAGAGGTATGGGAAGATGCTGTCGAATTTTTGATGTGGATGTTTAAATGGGAATATGAAAGTATTACAATCTATCTGACCTGGGATGGGTAACTAATTTAGGATTTAATTATATTAGCTTAGAATTGATGGAGCAGACCCAGATGTTGAACGGGGTCCTTGGAAGGTAGGTTGTTATGACCATGATGAAGATGTCCATTTCCTATAGACAGCATTGGAGTGGCCTGACCATTTGGATAGACCGTGTTTATATATGTATTTGCTCGAAATTGATGGAACAGACCCGATGTGCGTCGGAGCTATATGGATGTTGACCGGGGGTACATGGAAGGTGGGAACCGCTGTTATGACCATGATGAAACTGTCCATTTTCTATGGACAACATTGGAGTGGTCGGGCCATTTGGATAGGTTATGTTTATGTATTTGCTCGAAATTGATGGAGCAGACCCAGATGTGCGTCGGATCTATCTGGATGTTGAGCGGTGGTCCTTGTAAGGTGGGAACCACTGTTATGACCATGATGAAGCTGTTTATTTCTTATGAACAGCATTGGAGTGGCTTGGCCATTTGGATAGGACGTGTTTATATCTGTATTTGCAGGGACCATACCCTTGACCTGAACCCATAACCTAAACTCAATTCCCTAAACCTTAAACTACAACCTAACCTAAACCTTATCCTATAACCTAAACCTATTCTTAAATCCTAAAACCTATAACCTAAACCTAAACCTTAACCTAGGCCTATAACCTATAACCTAAACCGAAACTTATAACCAAACCCCGAACATAAACCCGAACTCAAACCCGAATTCCTAAACCTAAACCTATACTTATAACCTAAATGTTTCGAATAGAAACAAATCCATTTGATTTGGGAAATTATCTCATTTAAACATAACAGAAAGAGTATTTGGAACAATCATCATATTTCATTGATACTGAGTTCATTTACATCCTTATAACATCCTTTGATTCTAAAATGGATCATTTAGAAAGAACAAATCATTATTAGTGAAGCTTTATATATTGAATCTTGAATTCGACAGCCTCTCGGCAGCTACTTTGATCATCTCTTAGGACCTAGGAGGAATGTTGACTTGACCAACTTGGCTTCACTTTTGAACTCATCCTTTAGGCAGAGGAGAGGGCCTGAAGTGATGAAGAGTGAACTTGAATACTTTCGGGAGATCCAGCAGCATTCCGTCCTCCATTCAAGACAAGCCACCTAGTGACTTGGTTATGCGACCTGCGCAACCTGCAGACTGGTTACGCGACCCCGCGTAACGGAGAACTAAGCAACGTGACCCCGCTCAATGGGGAATTAGACTGCGCTACCCACACAACAGGGAATTGGACTGTGCGTCCCTGCTCAACGGGGAATTGGACTACTCGCAACGGAGGCTTCGCTCCTCACCTTTCGAGGCTCTGCTCTTTCAAAAATCTTCAACCACTCAAATGAAGGGAGGGAGGGGGTATTTATAGGACCCCCACATGTGTAACGCCCTGGAAAAAATTTGTACTTGGACTCGAGTACCAACTCGACCAGAAATCGCGTAGGATTAATTCCTTTGGAAAATATGTGTAAGTTAGCTAGTGCAACTGTAACATCCCGAAAATCGGGGGGTCGAGCAAAAACCCAACTCCCGAGTTCCAAAATATTATTTATGCAACATAGATATGTATGATTGAATGTTATCTGTGATAACGCATTAAACATGAGTGAGATTAAGCTAGAACAGCATATCATACTCCAGAGACGGTTAAATTAACAAGCGGAAGACTGTGATAGTATGTATAACATATATAAACTGTTGTATGCCTCCAGAGTGTGGATATGTTACCAGGTTATATACATACATGTATACTCCAAAAGTAGACAAAACGAATATACATGAGTGCGCTAAAAATATAAAATGACAAGTGTCAAAGTATCTAATCAACCTCCCTGTAATCCCGTCAATCAGAACACGCATAAAGGAGGAATTCTCCTCATCATCATCAAGTCCAGCTCCGCCTCACAGGCCGCGCCATCATCTGCAATCACAAAAGGTCTGGTGGGTGTCCAGGAACACCGTCCCGTAACGTGGGAGTGAGTAGCTAACTCAGTGGAATAATAGAGCAAGGATTAACATGTTCTCAAATCAATCATGCGATAATAGTAAAGCAATAAATCAAACATTCCTAATACTGTTGCTAATACAATTATGACATGACGTGATGTATGCCCTCACCGACGATCTCCCTCATACGGCAACATCTTACGACCGCGGCATGCCACACTCCCCAGAGTGCTCCACATCTTCCAGGCACATGCAATGCTATGGTGATATGATTTTCGAGTTATTATTAGTCCATTCAAACAGCAGGATTGGGAAACTAAGGTACTTCCCTTATATCAATCCCAACACAGATCCTGTCTAGGGTCGTCACTCCTAGTAATCTCATACGATGTATATTTCGTAGGTCGCTGCAAGGGCTGCCAGGGCTGTTTCTCGCACTCGTTGCTCCGCTCCCCCATCACCTTATCAATACAGGCCTACTGTACTCTACTGCTACTGAAGGGTCGTCGCCTCCCGTAGACTCAGAATACGCTCGCGGTCACTACAAAGGACTCGTCGCCTTATCAGTGTAGGCCGACAGCTAGAATATAGTGTCCCATACCACCATAATCTGCTCACGAGACTAGGTGCTCACTGGTCACTACGGGGAGGTTTATGGCCCCAGCGTAGGCCGATAGCTCGACCACGGTGTCCCATACCACCATGCCCGGCTCATGAGTCTTTATGGATCAAGGTACCATGGTTAACAGGGTTTACAATGGTAAGTTCAGTACCCTAGGTTCAAGCAGTTATGACTTATACAAGGTGAACATACATCGGCCAATCGGATTACTTGATGGGCTCGACTAGCGCGATCGCATCTCAAGTCGAACGACATGAAGTGCGTAAAACACTTCGCGTGGCCTAACCACTTCCGTCAACTCCAAACACGACTCGCGTTCATCTACGCGTCGTTCGTGGTGAAGATAAGCTAACCACGAATTCGCTCGGTTACCGACTGCTTGGACTAGGCATAGTCTCAAACAATCATAGAATCACATCAGCAGTTGTGTAAGGGTAATGGAAATGAAATACAACCATGAGAGCATGTTAACACATGTTATTACATACAACTTAAGCAAATCATCGTACACATGTCTTTCACACATATAATGAAATTAAGCATGTCGCCAACATATAGGAAATCCTCTCCATCAACATATTAATTGAGAATTCAATCTCAAAGTAACTCATAAGCAAATCATCAAGCACATGTTATAACATACAGCTTAAGCGAATCGTCAAGCACATGCATTTCATTCATATCATGAAATCATGCATATGGCTAACATGTAGGAAACCATTCACACCAGCATATTAATTGAGAAATCAATCTCAAACTAATTCATAACACCATTTAATTCAATACATACTAATACAAGCATTTATACAAACACATACACTACACACTTAAGTCTACATATAGTATGTCGACCCGAAGTGCGCATTTAGGCGAATCTCTTCGCCAAACTAATTATGCACGTATTCCTAACATCCTAATGCGACAACATATCATGTCAATCACATCAGCAAAATATGAATGAAATCTATACTTCCTACAAATGACTAAAATGCCCTAAATCTCATATTATTCGTTAGTTTACGAAACAGGAAACGGACAGCATGTTATACATGTCAAACGGTGTTGCCGTCAAGAATCTACTATTAAACGACATTGAAAGCTTTGGAAACAGTCAATCAAAGCGTCTAAAATCTGCACCTTTTCCCCTATAGGTGAAGTGATTCGAACGGAGCGTATACGCTTCGTCTACGGCGAATAGAGAACCTAATTTACGAGTTATATCAGTTTACATGCTATGGAACGGAACGAATGCCAAATCAGCAACTTCTAGGGCTATTTCTTACCTGAAAACGTGGAGGAATCGCCGGGAAAGTGCTTGGATCGCGTGGCTTAAACACGTGTAGCAGGTAGCACCAGCAACAGGAAATTCTCTCCCACCTCTCTCACAATCTCTCACCTTTTCTCTCCCTCAATCTATGGCTTTTCCCAAATTCGGATGGGAGAGATATGAGAGGGTTTCAACCCCTTTTATAAGCTTAAAAATGCCCGGAATAGGCTCGGGAACAAAGTTCACTTGATGCTTAACCAAAGCGGGGCTGTTTCGGTCCAAAAGATGATTTCTGGTGGTCCCCTGGTCGAATGCGATCGGACTTAAGCTCATGCGTACCAGATATAGCACGTATTAAGTTTTCAGTCCGGCAGGGTTCGCAGATCGCACGTGGCGGACCAGTTTCAGTTCAGCGGTCACCGCACGTAGATCAGGGCTGAAAGTCTCATGATAATAAATAGAAATTTTTCCTGATCTGAGGGTGTAATCTGGATGAATTCTGACGGTCAGAACGCTTAATACTGACGCGTCAAGTCGTGTGCCAGATTTGAATTTAAAATTCCAAATCTGTCCCTATTCGCGGTCTCTTCAGTCCGGGTTCAACGAAATAGTCTGTGATTATCGGTTTGACTTGATTTTCGAGATGATTGTCAAGTCCAGCTGGGCGGTTCTAACGGTCTAAGATAGGAAGTAACGGACTTTCGACGCGCGGTCTAAATCCAATACAAGAATTCAAAGTGGTCTAGAGAACAAACCCGCTTAGAGTTTGATCCGAGGTTATAGAGTATTATGGAGTCATACGTTCTACTCGATTTGGGTCTTGTAGAACGTATTTAAAGTGATCAGGGACTGTTTCCCAGCTACTCCAGCGATGCGCTAGCTAACTTACGCTGAATTTCCACAGGAATTAATCCTAAGTGGTTTCTTTGGCTATGAAATTGGGTTCTGAGCGATTTTCCAGGTGTTTTAGTTGACCCATTGCCTAAGGACGTCAAATCCCAGATTGACCAAAATCCGGGGTGTTACAGCAACGCTAGAGTAGCTGGGAAATAGTCCCTGATCACTTTAAATACATTCCACAAGACCCAAAGCGAGTAAAACCAATGACGCTATAATACTCTAAAACCTCGGATCAAACTCTAAACCGGTTTGTTCTCAGGACCTCTTTGAAACTTTGTATTGGATCTAGACCGCGCGTCGAAAGTCCGATACCTACAATCTTAGACCGTTATAACCTCCTAGCTGGACTTGACAATCATTTCAAAAATCAAGTCCAACCGACATTCAGAGGCTATTTCATTGAGCCTGGAGTGAAGAGGGTGAGAATAGGGTTAGATTTGGAATTTGAAATTCAAATCTGGCACACGACTTGACGCGTCAGTATTAAGCATTCTGACCATCAGAATTCAGCCAAATTACACCCTTGGATCAGGAAAAATTTCTATTTCATATCATGAGACTTGTAGACCTGATCTACGTGCGGTGACCGCTGAACTGAAACTGGACCGCCACGTGAGATCTGCGAACACTACTAGTGTGAAAATGGGATGTGAGCGACATCCGACGTGCATGAACTTAAGTCCGATCGCGTTCGGCCAGAGGACCTCCAGAAATGTCTTTTTGGACCAAAACAGCCTCGATTTGGTTAGGCATCAAGTGAACATTGTTCCCAAGTCTGTTTTGGGCAAGTTTTAGGTTATAAAAGGGGCTTAAACCCTCACTTCTCTAACCCATCCGAATTTGCTAGAAACCCTAGCTGGTGAGAGATTGTGAGAGAGAGTGGGAGAGATCTTCCTGCTGCTTGCACTACCGGTTGCACGTGCTTAAGCAACCCACCTCAATCACTTTCCCGATAATTTTGCCGCGTTTCTAGGTAAGAAAAGACCCTAAATACTTGCTGATTTGAGGTTCCGTCATTTCCATAGTGAAGTAGCTTACAGATCTTGTGTATTAGGTTCCCGGTTTGCCGTAGACGAAGCGTATATGCTCCGTTCGAATCAATACACTTCTAGGATAAAAGGTGCAGATTTTAGACGCTTTGATTGACTATTTTCAACGCTTTCAATGTCGTTTAATAGTAGATTATCGACGGCAATGCCGTTTGACATGTACAACATGCTGTCCGTTTCCTGTTTCGTAAGCAGACGAAAAATATGAGATTTAGGGCATTTTAGTCATTTGTAGGAAATACTGTTTTCATCCATATTTTGCTGATGTGATTGACATGGCTTCTTGTCGCATTAGGATATTAGGAATGCGTGCATAATTAGTTTGGCGAAGAGATTCGCCTAAATACGCACTTTGAGTCGACATACTATATGTAGACTTAAGTGTGTAGTTTAAGTGTTTGTATAAATGTTTGTATTAGTATGTATTGAATTAAATGGTGTTATGAACTAGTTTGAGATTGAATTCTCAAATGCTATGCTGATGTAAATGATTTCCTACATGTTGGCTATATGCATGATTTCATTATATGTATGAAATGCATGTGTTAGATGATTTACTTAAGTTGTATGTTATAACATGTGTTAACATGCTCACATTGTTGTATTTCATTTCCATTACTCTTATATGATTGTTGATGTGGATTCATAATTATTTGGGACTATACCTAGTCCAGGCAGTCGGCAACCGAGTAAATCTGTGGTTGGCTTATCTTTGCCACGAGCGACGCGTCGATGAATGCGAGTCGTGTTTTGGAGTTGGCGGCAGTGGTTAGGCCACGCGAGGTGTTTTATGCACTTCATGTCATTCGACTTTAGATGTGCTCGTGCTAGTCGAGCCCGTCAAGTAACCCGACTAGCCATTATATGTTCACCCTGTATGAGTCATAACTGCTTGAACCTAGGGTACTGAACTCACCATTATAAACCCTGTCAACCATGGTACCTTGATCCACAAAGACTCATGAGCCGGGCATGGTGGTATGGGACACCGTTGTCAAGTTGTTGGCCTACGCTGGGGCCACAAACCTTCCCGTAGTGACCAGTGAGCACCTATGACTCGTGAGCAGATTATGGTGGTATGAGAGACTATATTCTTGCTGTCGACCTACACTGATTAGGCGACGAGTCCTTTGTAGTGACCGCGAGCGTATTCTGAGTCTACGGGAGGCGACAACCCTTTCGTAGCGATGAGAGTACAAGTAGGCCTGTATTGATAAGGTGATGGGGGAGCGGTGCAACGAGTGCGAGCAACAGCCCTGGCAGCCCTTGCAGCGACCTACAAAATATACATCGTATGAGATTACTAGGAGTGACGACCCTAGATAGGATCTGTGTTGGGATTGATATAATTGAAGTACCTTAGTTTCCCAATCCTACTGTTTGAAGGGACTAATAATAACCCAGTAATCATATTACCATCACATTGCATGTGCCTGGAAGATGTGGAGCACTGAGCGGTACGCAAGCATGCTGCGGACGCAGATGGTGCTGTATGAGGGAGAATGTCGGTGAGGGCATCCATCATGTCATGTCATATTGTATTAACAACAGTATTAGGAATGTTTGATTTACTGCTTTACTATTACGCATGATTGATTTGAGAACATGCTAATCTTTGCTCTATTATTCCACTGAGTTAGCTACTCATTCCCACGTTACGGGATGGTGTTTGCAACACCCACCAGACCTTGTCTTAGATGCAGGTGAGGCAGCGATTCAGGAGGCAGAGCCGGATTATGATGAGGACCAGGACGAGTTCTCATATATGCAGTACCACGACGGCTTTGCTTAGGTGGCCTGGATTGACGGGACTTCTCAGTGGGATTATTTTGACATTTGATTTCTGTTTATTTACATGTATATGAGACTCAGAGATGTATTCATACTTTGGAGACAGTTGAGATCTATTTTGTTTTCCATACAGTGATATGTATATCCTTTAGTCTTCCGCTTGCTTTTATCACTGAATCTGGAGTATGAATTATAATTTTGGTATAATTTTACTCATGTGAATGCTTTAACTCAGAAAACATTGAATCATAATTATTTTTATTGCATAAGTGACGGTCTAGAACTCGGGAGCTGGGTTTATACATGACCCCCGATTTTCAGGGTGTTATAAGTTGGTATCAGAGCATGAATGAGATTATACCGGGCCTGGGTTATGGTCACGCGATGTACACTGTCGCTTCCTTTGACTTAGGTGGGTGCGAGAAAGGTCTAGAAACACTTATAGGATCGCAGATTCGCCAATATGCGAAGTCTATTCGTATCGATCGCGCGATTGAGTCCGTAACGCATCTAGGGTCGCATGAAGCGACCTAAGTAGCTCCTAGGTTGTAAGTAGGGGGGTTGAGACATTCTTTGAGCGGTTCTAAACCCATGAATATGAATCCTTGGGCTGTAGGGCAACCACAACCCTTACATTCAATTGCTAGGGCTTAAAAATCCCGTTTCACCTAATTTCTTCAAAATTCTTCCTCTTACCACTCCATTATTCAATTCTTTCTCTGATTTTTCATGTTAGGCATTAATATTAATGTGAAAATGATATAAAATCATACTTTGACAAAATTTTATAGTGCATAGTAAAATTTCATGAAAACTGGCCATTAGGCCATTCTAAGTTTGTAATCTTTAGCAACTAATAGGCTAGATGGATGTATTAGCTCCTTCTACCCTAAAATCATATGCTTCATGATAGGGGATTGCATTCAGGTTTTCAGATTGGCCCCGAAAAGTCCTGAATGGAAGTTTGGGCCTCCCTAGGCCAATATAGAATGAACTAAGGTGGGGCCCATACATATTTGGGGTCTCTGAGGCAGGGAGGACCCAACCCATGTGGTCCCACCAGCCCGAGTGGTGACCGGCCGGCGATGCATCACGGACGAGTGGGCCCCACTTGCGCTGAAATTTGGGCACGAGTGGTTTTAGGGGTAGGGCACCCCTCCCATGTGTGGTCCGTCCGTCGAAACCCCTTAGAAAGGATACCTCCTTCATAAAAATGCCCCTCCCAAGCTCCATTTTTGATTTTCTTGCTGCCCTATCTCAAATCGATGCTCCAAACCCCTCCCAAACCCATTTCTTGTTGAAACCGAACCCATTCCATCTCTCCATTACTGTTTGCAACTCCTCCTCTTGCAAAACTTGTCCGTTGGAGCTCCTACAACCTCCATTGGTGGCTGAAATCGGGTGGAGCTCCATTCTCCTTTATTCTTCTCTTTTCTTTTTAAAAATCCAGCCCAAGGGAGCTTGAAGCATCCCTCTACAATGCCTAGATTTCATTCTGTCCTTTTGGGCAGCCATTTCTCCCCATTTTCCTCACTTTCCATGGCTATAGTTGAAGCCATTTTGGGTCTTTTATCTTTCTCCACCATCCTCTCTTTGATGGGAAAGAGAAAGACCGCAGTGGATGAGGCTGGGCCTAGTCACCCTGCGTAATCCAAAAGACCGAGGGGTGGCGCCACTAGCTCAAGCGCCGCCACAAGTCCAAGCACAGCCCGGGAGTTTCATACAAAGTGAGATTTAGATCCCCATGCTCAAATTGGGTGAGTGATATTAGCAGAGATGCCTCACAGCGAATATACTGACCGTAAGGTGTTGTTTGAGGCGGACGTGGAAGGGCGACTCTTCGGTGAATTCCTGTTATTCGAGCGTATTGAAGCTGCACATTGGGGTCCGCTCTTTGAAGGCCGTTCTCGTGCTAATGTGAGCACCGTTCGTGCCTTTTACGCTCATATTCAGAATCCTACATTGGAGCTATTACAGTTCAAGATTCCTTTTGGTAGAGACCGGATGGCTACGGTCGATGTTCGGTTGATAGCGTGACTTCTAAACGTGCCCCTTGGTGATGTTCATCCCAGTGCAAAGAATTTGAGGAGTAGGCGTGAGCGAGATCGCCTTACCAGGTTCCTATGCGGTAGTCTGGTTCCATGGCAGTCTAACAATAGCCTCAAGGCGTCTCATATGTCCAATGATTTGTGCCTACTGCACCATATTTGCACGTTCAATGTGTATCCCAGGTCGACAAATTGCATTGAATGTACGCGCCTTATGGTTGATTTCCTATATCAGGTGGCCCAGGGAGAAAATGTGTGTATGGCCACTTTCGTGTTGCGACAGATTATCCTCATAGCGAAATCAAGGAGAACGTCTGAGTCACTTCCTTTTGGTCAGCTTATATGCAAGATCGCGCTTGAGTTTGCTTATAGACTTGGGCCGAAGTTTTCAGTTTCGATTCACTGCATTGATGAGTCTACCATGGTTAAGATGAAGATTGGGTCTCAGTATCGTGAGACTCAGCTAGATGAGGATAGCGAGGGCAATTTTGATGACGAAGAGTATCCAAGTGAGGGAGAACCTGGAGCGGAATAAGAGGAAGAAGTCCAGGAAGAGATGGAAGAGGAGGCTCAGGATACTGATGAGAGCCCTCCTCCTTTTGCTCAGGCTACTAGTGATAATCGCATTGCCCGAATTGAGGAGAGCCAGGTCACCTTGAGAAGGGAAGTTCAGAAACTTCGGGCTGAGGTCGAGGATACCAAGGCCGTTATGAAGAGAAAATTCGGCAAGGTGACTCGCACCTTGAAGGCGATCCTTTGCTGCTTACTGGATAAGGGTGCTCCTCCTCCATCACCCGACTCAGACTAGCGATGAGATTTTAGTTGTTGTTGTTAGTAGTTAGTCGTTTCCTTCTTTATGTTTTGTAAGCCTGTTAAGGCTAATAGTTTACTTATGCTGCTGTTGTAGCTTTAACTGTCTTGTTCCCATGTACTTCTTGTCATGATGCCTGTAAGGAGATATCCCTTGTATTGTGACAATTTTGATTAAATGAAATGCATGGAATGCCTTGGACTCTTCATGTGAATGATTGCGGTGTGTTTGTGCTATTGAGACTGACAAGGTTGCGCCCTATTTTGAATATAGGGAATGCCACCGAAGGCTACCCGGAGCACAGCTCGGCTTACATTGGGTGAGCCTATGGATCAGGTTCCCTTTCAGTCTGCTGCTCATGTGGACCCTGCTGTGGGTCCGATTCCTGAGACAGCACGTGAGTCTCAGCCTCCTACTGGTCCTGCAGCTGGACCACCGCCTTTCACACCGCCCATCAGAGAGTAGTACCGTGCATCTTCTTCGATGCAGTACATGCCGCAGCCTGCTTGTAACACCCTGAAAATCGGGGGTCGTGTATAAACTCAACTCCCGAGTTCCAGACCGTCACTTATGCAACAAAAATGATTATGATTCAATGTTGTCTGATTTAAAGCATTCACATGAGTAAAAGTATACCAAAACTGCAATTCATACTTCAGATCCAGTGATAAAAGCAAGCGGAAGACTAAACAATATATATATCACTGTATGAAAAAATAAAGTAAATCTCATCTGTCTCCAAAGTATGACTACATCTTTGAGTCTCATATAATATACATGAACAAAATAAATATCCAAAACGGTCCCACTGAAATCCCATCGATCCAGGTCGCCTACACAAAGCCGTCGTGATACTGCATGTACGAGAACTCGTCCTGGTCCTCGTCAAAGTCTGGATCTGCCTCCTGGATCTCGGCCTCACCTGCATCTACAACAGGGTCTGGTGGGTGTTGCAAACACCATCCCGTAACGTGGGAGTGAGTGATCAACTCAGTGGAATCATAGAGCAAAGATTAGCATGTTCACAAATCAATCATGCGATAATAGTAAAGCAGTAAATCAGACAATCCTAGTACTGTTGTTAATGCAAGATGATATGACGTGATGTATGCCCTCACCGACGATCTCCCTCATACGGCAACATCTTACGACCGCGGCATACCACACTCCCTAGAGTGCTCCACATCTTCCAGGCACTTGCAATGCTATGGTGATATGATTTCCAAGTTGTTATTAGTCCATTCAAACAGCCGGATTGGGAAACTAAGGTACTTCCCTTATATCAATCCCAACACAGATCCCGTCTAGGGTCGTCACTCCTAGTAATCTCATACGAGGTATATATATGTAGGTCGCTGCAAGGGCTGCCAGGGCTGTTTCTCGCACTCGTTGCATCGCTCCCCCATCACCTTATCAATACAGGCCTACTGTACTCTACTGCAACGGAAGGGTCGTCGCCTCCCGTGGACTCAGAATACGCTCGCAGTCACTACAAAGGACTCGTCGCCTGATCAGTGTAGGCCGACAGCTAGAATATAGTGTCCCATACCACCATAATCTGCTCACGAGTCAAGGTGCTCACTGGTCACTGCGGGGAGATTTGTGGCCCCAGCGTAGGCCGACAGCTCGACCACGGTGTCCCATACCACCATGCCCGGCTCATGAATCTTCGTGGATCAAGGTACCATGGTTAACAGGCTTTACAATGGTAAGTTCAGTACCCTAGGTTCAAGCAGTTATGACTCATAGAAGGTGAACATACATCGGCCAGTCGGGTTGCTTGACGGGCTCGACTAGTGCGATCGCATCTCAAGTCGAACGACATGAAGTGCGTAAAACACTTCAATGGCCTAACCACTGCCGCCAACTCTAAACACGAATCACGTTCATCGACGCGTCGTTCGTGGCTATGACCAGTCAGCCACGAATTCGCTCGGTTACCGACTACCTGGACTAAGTCTAGTCCCAAACACTTATGGAATCACATCAGCAATATATGTAAAAGTATTGGAATTGAAATACAATCATATGAGCATGTTAACACATGTTATAACATTCAACTTAAGCAAATCTTCAAGCACATATATTCCATGCACGTAATGAAATCATGCATTTAGTCAACATGTAGAAAATCATTTAGGTCAGCATATTAATTGAGAAATCCATCTCAAACTAATTCATAATATCATTTAGTTCAATACATACCAATACAATCATTTATACAAACACATACACTACACACTTAAGTCTACATATAGCATGTCGACCCGAAGTGTGCAATTAGGCAAATCTCTTCGCCAAACTAATTATGCACGTATTCCTAACTTCCTAATGCGAAAACAAACCATGTCAATCACATCGACAAAATATGAATGTAAACAGTACTTCCTACAAATGACTAAAATGCCCTAAATCTCATATTCTTCGTTAATTTACGAAACGGGAAACGGAGAGCATTTTGTACATGTTAAACGGTGATACTGTCAAGAATCTACTATTAAACGACATTGAAAGCATTGGGAACCGTCAATCAAAGCATCTAAATCCTCACCTTATGTCTTGTAGACTCGTGAATTGAAATGGAGCGTATACGCTTCGTCTACGGCGAATAAGGAACCTAATACACGAGATCCATAAGCTACATCGCTATGGAAACAAAGGAAACTCAAATCAGCAACTATTTGGGGTATTTACTTACCTAGAATCGCGGTGAAATCACCGAGAAAACGGTAGAGGTGTGTTGCTTGAGCATGTGCAACACGTAGCACAAGTGGCAGGAAGAACTCTCCTACTCTCTCACAATCCCTCACCTTTTTCTCTCTCTCAAGTTAGGGTTTCTCTCAAATTCGGATGGGAGAGAGGAGTGAGGGTTTCAACCCCTTTTATAGCCTAAAACATGCCTAAAATAGGCTTGGGAACAATGTTTACTTGGTGCCTAACCAAATCAGGGCCGTTTCGGTCCAAAAGAGCATTTCTGATGGTCCCCTAGCCAAATGCGGTCGGACTTAAGCTCATGCATACTGGATCTAGCACACATCCAGTTTTCGAACCGGTAGGGTTCCCAGATCGCACGTGGCGGTCCAGTTTCAGTTTAACGGTCACCGCACCAAGATCAGGCCCATAAGTCTCGTGATATGTAATAGAATTTTTTCATGATCCGTATTTGGCTGTATTCTGACGGTCAGAACGCTTAATACTGATGCGTCAAATTTGTGTGCCAGATTTGAATTTCAAATTCCAATTCTAACCCTATTCTCACTCTCTTCACTCCAAGCTCAATGAAATAGCCTTTGAACGTCAGTTGGACTCGATTTTCGAAACGATTGCCAAGCCCAGCTAAGTGGTCATAACGGTCTAAGATGGTAGGTATCTGACTTACGACGCGCGGTCTAGATCCAATACAAAGTTTCAAGGAGGTCCCAAGAATAAACCGGCTTAGAGTTTGATCCGAGGCTTTAGAGCATTATAGCACCATTGGTTCCACTCGCTTTGGGCCTTGTAGAACATATTTAAAGTGATCAGGGACCATTTCCCAGCTATTCTAACGTTGCACTAGCTAACCTAGTCATATTTTCTAAAGGAATGAATTCTACGCAAATTTCGGGTCGAGTTGGTACTCGAGCCCAAGTATGGATTTTTCACGGGCATTACACTGCTCCACCTCCAGATAGATTTGAGCAGATGATGGCCATGATGCAGCAGCAGCAGCAGCTCCTGACTACTTTAGCGGGGGCTCTAGCTCAGGGTGGGAGTGTGACTCCACCTGCGCATCCAGCTGAGGATGCCTATACATATGCTCAGGATGAGGGCATGGCTCATCCTACACCACCTGCTTACCCTGTGGGGAATGCCGCTGACACACGGAGCTTATTAGAGCAATTTCAGCGCTTACGGCCTTCCACTTTTACGGGTTCTCATAGACCCGAGGAGGCCGAGTATTGGCTCGACCGTGTGTCGAAGATACTACGGATGCTGCATTATTCAGAGACTGAGCAAGTCGAGTTGGCTACGTTCTTGTTCGAGCGGGAGGCCAGCTTATGGTGGGACAGTGTGTTGCGGACCGTTACCGCTGACTACATATGGACCTGGGCAGCGTTCGAGTTCCGCTTCCACGAGAAATACTATCCCCAGACGTATAGACATGACCGGGAGAACGAGTTTCTGCGCCTCAGACAGGGGGGCATGGAAGTGATTGAGTATGAGCATAGGTTCACTGAGTTGGACAGATACGTCCCGACTATACTGGCAGATGAGCATATGCGCATACGGTACTTTTTTGAGGGTTTGCGACTGGATATTCGGTCGAAGATGTGTTGCGTGAGCATTCCCTCCTACGCAGAGCTGACTCACATGTCCATGCGGGCAGAGCAGGATGTGGATCGACTTACGCGATCTCGTGGCCCTATTTCTCCTAGGCCATGACCAGAGTTGCAGGACAGGCCCTTTATGGGTAAGAGGCCTCGCGTTGACCCTCCTTTTAGGGCTACAGCGCCAGTACCCCCGATGCGGCGCCCCGATTTATCATGTACTTATTGTGGAAGATCGGGCCATTCGGCACAGAATTGTTTCGCTCGGATGCGGGACAGTGGGTTCTTGCCGCCGCAGAAGATCGACCGTACACGCCCACATGCTATATCAGTACCGCCTTTACGGTTGGCTCCTGTGCACCCTTCCTTTAGACCTCCGGTATCTCAGTTCAGGCCACCTCTACGGCCCGTGGCACAGCTGCTGAACCGCCCACAGCAGGCGCAGGTGCATGCCTTGACAGCTGAGGCAGTCGAGACAGAGACTTCTCAGCATACGGCCTTTGAGGTCACTGTCCACATCGGAGGTATTCCTATTCTCGTGATGATGGATACTGGATCCACACTTTCTTTGATATCGCATTCCATTATCAGGCGTCTTGGACTGCCGACCATTCGCATGGATGGAGTGCGAGTTCTTTCAGCTCATGGAGATTTTTCTGATGCCACCTTGATGTGTGAGGGTTGCCTGGTGGATCTGGGAGGCAGGACGATGGCTCTTGATTTTATCGTCGACCCCTCTCTTGTTTATCTCGATGTCATTCTTGGCATGGACTGGTTGACTGCTGGGAGGGCCGAGATTGACTGCGAGACTTGTAATACCCCGGATTTTGGCTAACCTGGGATTAGACGTCCTTAGGCAATGTGTCAACTAAAACACCTGGGAAATCACTTAGAACCCAATTCCATAGCTAAAGAAACCACTTAGGATTAATTCCTTTAGAAAATAAGTGTAAGTTAGCTAGCGCTACGCTAGAGTAGCTGGGAAATAGTCCCTGATCGCTTTAAATACGTTCTACAAGACCCAAATCGAGTAAAATCATTGACACTATAATACTCTAAAACCTCGGATCAAACTCTAAGCAGGTTTGTTCTCTGGACCACTTTGAAAATCTGTATTGGATCTAGAACGCGCGTCGAAAGTCCGATACCTACTATCTTAGACCGTTAGAACCGCCTAGCTGGACTTGACAATCATTTCAAAAATCAAGTCCAACCGACATTCGCAGGCTATTTCATTGAGCCTGGACTGAAGAGAGTAAGAATAGGGACAGAATTGGAATTTGAAATTCAAATCTGGCACACGACTTGACGTGTCAGTATTATGTCTTCTGACCGTCAGTATTCAACCAAATTACACCCTCAGATCAGGAAAAATTTCTATTTCATATCATGAGACTTGCAGCCCTGATCTACGTGCGGTGACCACTGAACTGAAACTGGACCTCTACTTGAGATCCATGAACACTGATGGTCTGAAAACAGATGAGAGCAACATCCGACGAGCGTGAACTTAAGTTCGATCGCTGTAACATCTCGAAAATCGGGGGGTCGAGCAAAAACCCAACTCCCGAGTTCCAAAATGTTATTTATGCAACATGGATATGTATGATTGAATGTTGTCTGTGATAATGTATTAGACATGAGTGAGATTAAGCCAGAACAGCATATCATACTCCAGAGACAGTTAAATTTGCAAGCGGAAGACTGTAATAGTATGTATAACGTATATAAACTGTTGTATGTCTCCAGAGTGTGAATATATTACCAGGTTATACACATACATGTATACTTTAAAAATAAACAAAATGAATATACATGAGGGCGCTAAAACTACAAAATGACAATGTCAAAGTATCTAATCAACCTCCCTGCAATCCCGTCAATCAGAACACGCATAAAGGAGGAATCCTCCTCCTCATCATCAAGTCCAGCTCCGCCTCACAGGCCGCGCCATCATCTGCAATCACAAAAGGGACTGGTGGGTGTCCGGAAACACCATCCCGTAACGTGGGAGTGAGTGATCAACTCAGTGGGATAAGAGAGCAGAGATTAGCATGTTCACAATTCAATCACGCGATAATAGTAAAGCAGTAAATCAGACAATCCTAATACTGTTGTTAATGCAAGATGATATGACGTGATGTATGCCCTCACCGACGATCTCCCTCATGCGGCAACATCTTACGACCGCGGCATGCCACACTCCCTAGAGTGCTCCACATCTTCCAGGCACATGCAATGCTATGGTGATATGATTTCCAAGTTGTTATTAAGTCCATTCAAACAGCAGGATTGGGAAACTAAGGTACTTCCCTTGTATCAATCCCAACACGGATCCTGTCTAGGGTCGTCACTCCTAGTAATCTCATACGATGTACATTTCGTAGGTCACTGCAAGGGCTGCCAGGGCTGTTGCTCGCACTCGTTGCACCGCTCCCCCATCACCTTATCAATACAGGCCTACTGTACTCTACTGCACGGAAGGGTCGTCGCCTCCCGTGAACTCAGAATACGCTCGCGGTCACTACAAAGGGCTCGTCGCCTGATCAGTGTAGGCCGACAGCTAGAATATAGTGTCCCATACCACCATAATCTGCTCACGAGTCAAGGTGCTCACTGGTCACTACGGGGAGGTTTGTGGCCCCAGCGTAGGCCGACAGCTCGACCACGGTGTCCCATACCACCATGCCCGGCTCATGAGTCTTCGTGGATCAAGGTACCACGGTTAATAGGGTTTACAATGGTAAGTTCAGTACCCTAGGTTCAAGCAGTTATGATACATACAAGGTGAACAAACATCGGCCAGTCGGGTTACTTGACGGGCTCGACTAGCGCGATCACATCTCGAATTGAACGACATGAAGTGCGTAAAACACTTCGCGTGGCCTAACCACTGCCGCCAACTCTCAACACGAATCACGTTCATCGACGCGTCGTTCGTGGCTATGACCAGTCAGCCACGAATTCGCTCGGTTACCGACTGCCTGGACTAGGTCAAGTCCCACACATCTATGGAATTTCATTAACACTATATACCAAGGTATTGGAATTGAAATACATTATGTGAGCATGTTAGCACATGTTAAACATTCAACTTAAGCAAATCTTCAAGGCATACTTCCCATGTATATTCAACTTAAGCAAATCTTCAAGGCGTACTTTCTATGCATGTAGTGTAATCATGCATAAGGTAAGCATGTAGGAAATCCTTCAGGTCAGCATATTAATCATGAAATCAATCTCAATCTACTACATAACATCATTTAATTCAATATATAATAATACAAGCATTTATACAAACACATACACTACACACATAAGTCCACATATAGTATGTCGACCCAACGTGCACAACTTGGCGAATCTCTTCGCCAAACTAATTATGCAAGCATTCCTAACTCTCTAATGCGGCGACAAATCATGTCAATCACGTCAGCAAATTATGCATGGAGACCGTACTTCCTACAAATGACTAAAATGCCCTAAATCTCATATTCTTCGTTAATTTACGAAACAGGAAACGAAGAGCATGTTGTACATGTCAAACGGTGATGCCGTCAATAATCTACTATTAAACGACATTGAAAGCGTTGTAAACCGTCAATCAAAGCGTCTAAAATCCTCACCTAGTCTCTTACGGTCGCGGGAATTTGAACGGAGCGTGTACGCTTCGTCTACGGCTGTAGGAGAACCTGATTTATGGAATACGTTAACTAACACGTTCAGAATCTACGTGAACCCTAAATCAGCAAGTTTTTGGGGTTTTTCTATACCTGAAAAAGTGTAGAAATCACCAGCCAGGTGATTGGAAGGAAGTGTTGATGCAGCTGCCGTTGGTAGCTCGGAAGCTGGAAAACTCTCCTCTTCCCTTTCTCTCAAACTCTCTCTCTCTTTTCTAGGGTTTAGGGAAATTCGTATGCAAGGAAGGAATGAGGGTTTCAACCCCTTTTTTAAGCTTGAAAACGCCGGAATTAGGCTCCGGGACGAAGTTTACTTATTGCCTATCCATTTCGGGGCTGTTTCGGGCCAAAAACTGATTTCTGGTGGTCCCCTGGTCGATTGCGATCAGACTTAAGTTCATGGGTACCAGATGTACCTCGTATTAAGTTTTCAGTCTGGCAGGGTTCGCAGATCGCACGTAGCGGACCAGTTTCAGTTCAGCGGTCACCGCACATAGATCAGGGCTGAAAGTCCCATGATAATAAATAGAAATTTTTCCTGATCCGAGGGTGTAATCTGGATGAATTCTGACGGTCAGAACGCTCAATACTGACGCGTCAAGTCGTGTGCCAGATTTGAATTTGAAATTCCAAATTTGTCCCTCTTCGCGGTCGCTTCAGTCCGGGTTCAACGAAATAGGCTGTGATTATCGGTTTGACTTGATTTTCGAGATGATTGTCAAGTCCAGCTGGGCGGTTCTAACGGTCTAAGATAGGAGGTATCGGACCTTCGACGCGCGGTCTAAATCCAATACAAAAATTCAATATGGTCCAGAGGACAAACCTGCTTAGAGTTTGATCCAAGGTTATAGAGTATTGTAGAGTTGTCTGTTCTACTCGATTTGGGTCTTGTAGAACGTCTTTAAAGTGATCAGGGACTATTTCCCAGCTATTCTAACGTTGCACTAGTTAACCTAGTCATATTTCCTAAAGGAATTAATCCTAAGTGATTCCTTTGGCTATGGAATTGGGTTCTAAGCGAATTTTCAGGTGTTTTAATTGACCCATTGCCTAAGGACGTCAAATCCCAGATTGGCCAAAATCCGGGGTGTTACAATCTACCCCCCTTAAAACACAATGTCGTCCCCGACATTGGCGAAGGGTAAGGAGTACTTTCTCTAAGGAAGGTTCAAATCCTATTTAATAACCTAATCGTACATATAACCTAAATCAAATGTTTCGATCCTGGGCCAGTGGGAAAGAGGCCAACCACTCTTCCGCTGCGCCACACTGATCGAACGACAGTGTTGACTAATCCTAACTGGATTGGACTTAATACGTTCTACCCCCCTTAAAACTTGGTTTTTTTCTTAAATTCAAGAATCTATGCATCGCTCTATATATCGGAACAAGGTGCAACTTAGGGGCGATCTTTGACATGAATTAGGGAACAACCTCTCATTACAGTGGCTTTCCATGATAAGGATGCGTTCTATGGCATTGGTATCTATGGCGATAGAGATGAGCCTAAGCTCTATTGTGGATAGGTTCAGGGGCAGGTATGAGTTGGTGGCAAGATGCCTAATTCTCTACTGGCTTTAAGTCCTCGCCATTTCCCAAAGACACTATGATCCTGTTTAGTTGTAGATGGTCGAGCCAACACGGAAGAAAGGTTGTGTAATGGGTCTGAGCCGGATACATAGACTTTCTGTCTAGCTAGGACAGAAGATTTATTGTATCAATTCTTAATCCGAGTCGATTCCGATCTTCTGCTTGATCAGAGCATTGGATTTATTGGTACACTAGGATTAAGAAGTCGATTCAGACCGCGAATACATCGCTTACATGTAGTTCCTTTATTCCGCATTCTCGAATGCAATAAGCCCTTGGGGAAGGCAATTCTAGGGGGCGTGCTAGTACATTCTAAGTTCAATCTGAGGGAGTTATAAATGTTCCCTGAGAGTGTATGGTTCCTTCCTATGGGCAACAACAGGAGTCTATAAGTCATAAGGGGATCTATCCAAGGAAGGGAGTCTCATTCCAATCAAATCTAATCTATCATTCCTTAACATATACAGGCTTTACCCTACTCTAGGTAACTAGTAGGCTAGTCTGTAACCCAGTAGCTATAATCTATAGCTAAAGATTATACGGTAAATGGCTTTCCATACCATTTCTACTACAGAGAGTTGTTCTATCGCTTAGGGTCAAGATTGTCTAAATGGAATTGGATTCCTTATGTCGTCAGACTCTTCAAATATAGGAGTGCTAACTTTAGGACCAAAACGCCAAGGGCCTATGTGGCCAGTAGCATTTAGTTGTATTAAATGGAACTGCATTCCTAGTCCCATAGCGGGATCGGAAGTGGCATGCTTGGTAGGAGGGTGGGGTGGGATAAAAACTAATTTGTAGGCTGAATCCCGGGAGTTATAATACTCCCAATCTAGGGACAATACCTCACAACAAAATAAATCGGCATGATAAGGCCAAACCACAACACAAATACAGTTTCTACCTGTAACTTCACTAAACCTAACAACAACAAACACAGAAATCCTTAAAATAAAAATCAAACAATCTACAGGGCAAAGGCATGGATGCCTAACTCTACCAAAGGACTTTACCACAGTCCCGACTTACCTTCTTTATCCCTGTCGAGTCTAATACTGTCTGTTGCTCACTAGAGCTCTCTCGGCCATATATTTTCAGTATTCCTTAAGCAAAGAAAATGGATAAATAGGATTGAGAGGGAGGATGGTGAAAAGAGAGAAAAAGGCTAAAACAGCTTAACAATAGCCATGGAAAATGGGAGAATTGCAAGAAAATGGTTAACCAAACTAGAAAAGGGAGATCTAGGCATTGTAGAGGGATGCTTCAAGCTCCCCTAGGATGCATTTTCAGAGAGAAATGGAAACGAAAAAGGGGAATGGAGCACCTCACGAATTCAGCTCGATTTGGGGGTTTTTGAAGCTCCAAATGATGAAATCTCCAAGAGGAAGGGCTGCAAACTCCAAAGAAGTGATAGATGATGGTCGGTTTTGGCCAAGGATGGGTCTAGGGTGGTTTGGAATCACGGATTTTTGGAGATAGTTGCTGAAAAACGAAAATGGGGCTAGGGAAGGGGCTGTTTGTGAAGGAAGTACCCCTATTTAGGGTTTTCTTGGGGTGGGAGGTACATAGGGGTGATGTGGACCCTGTTTAAGGGGGTGCGCCCGAAGGACGGCCCCATCAGAGCTCGCCGGCCGGCGATGCATCGCCGAACCGGCGATGGCATCGCCGGTGAAGTTGCAAACTGGCCTCTGAGGCCATATGGGATGGATTCCTCTTGCCCTAGGGATTCCAAAAAGGTATGGTGCACACTCTAGTTCATTGTAGATTGCCCTAGGGAGGCCAATACATTTTTAACATCCATTCGAGGATTTTTGGGTCCAATCTTCAATCCCGAATACAAAACCCTATCATGCAGCATATGATTTTGGGGTAGAAGGATCTAGTACATCCATCTAAACTATTATTTGCTAAAGAAAGTGAAGTTAGAATGGCCTTATGGAAATTTTTCATGAAATTTTACTATTCACTGTAAAATTTTGTGAAAGTACTAATTTGTGTTATTTTCATATTATGTTTGATGCCTAATATGAAATGGATAAGAAATAATTGAAGATTGGGGTGGTGAGAGGAAGAATTTCGAAGATTTTCGGTGAAACGGGATTTTTAAGCCCTGGCGATTGAATACAGGAGTCGTGGTTGTCCCACGGCCCAAGGATTCACATTAACGGTTTAGAATTGTTCAAAGAATAGCTCAACCCACTTACCTACAACCTAGGAGCTATTCGGGTTGCTCTACGCATCCCTAGATGCGATACGGACTCGATCACGCGATTGAAATGAATAGGCTTCGCCTATTGACGAACCTGGGATCCTAAAAGTGTTTCTAGACCCTTCTCGCACCCACCTATGTCAAAGGAAGCGACAACGTGCGTCGCGTGACCATAACCCAGGCCCGGTTTAATCCAAATCATGCTCTGATACCAACTGTAACATCCCGAAAATCGGGGGGTCGAGCAAAAACCCAACTCCCGAGTTCCAAAATGTTATTTATGCAACATGGATATGTATGATTGAATGTTGTCTGTGATAATGTATTAGACATGAGTGAGATTAAGCCAGAACAGCATATCATACTCCAGAGACAGTTAAATTTGCAAGCGGAAGACTGTAATAGTATGTATAACGTATATAAACTGTTGTATGTCTCCAGAGTGTGAATATATTACCAGGTTATACACATACATGTATACTTTAAAAATAAACAAAATGAATATACATGAGGGCGCTAAAACTACAAAATGACAATGTCAAAGTATCTAATCAACCTCCCTGCAATCCCGTCAATCAGAACACGCATAAAGGAGGAATCCTCCTCCTCATCATCAAGTCCAGCTCCGCCTCACAGGCCGCGCCATCATCTGCAATCACAAAAGGGACTGGTGGGTGTCCGGAAACACCATCCCGTAACGTGGGAGTGAGTGATCAACTCAGTGGGATAAGAGAGCAGAGATTAGCATGTTCACAATTCAATCACGCGATAATAGTAAAGCAGTAAATCAGACAATCCTAATACTGTTGTTAATGCAAGATGATATGACGTGATGTATGCCCTCACCGACGATCTCCCTCATGCGGCAACATCTTACGACCGCGGCATGCCACACTCCCTAGAGTGCTCCACATCTTCCAGGCACATGCAATGCTATGGTGATATGATTTCCAAGTTGTTATTAAGTCCATTCAAACAGCAGGATTGGGAAACTAAGGTACTTCCCTTGTATCAATCCCAACACGGATCCTGTCTAGGGTCGTCACTCCTAGTAATCTCATACGATGTACATTTCGTAGGTCACTGCAAGGGCTGCCAGGGCTGTTGCTCGCACTCGTTGCACCGCTCCCCCATCACCTTATCAATACAGGCCTACTGTACTCTACTGCACGGAAGGGTCGTCGCCTCCCGTGAACTCAGAATACGCTCGCGGTCACTACAAAGGGCTCGTCGCCTGATCAGTGTAGGCCGACAGCTAGAATATAGTGTCCCATACCACCATAATCTGCTCACGAGTCAAGGTGCTCACTGGTCACTACGGGGAGGTTTGTGGCCCCAGCGTAGGCCGACAGCTCGACCACGGTGTCCCATACCACCATGCCCGGCTCATGAGTCTTCGTGGATCAAGGTACCACGGTTAATAGGGTTTACAATGGTAAGTTCAGTACCCTAGGTTCAAGCAGTTATGATACATACAAGGTGAACAAACATCGGCCAGTCGGGTTACTTGACGGGCTCGACTAGCGCGATCACATCTCGAATTGAACGACATGAAGTGCGTAAAACACTTCGCGTGGCCTAACCACTGCCGCCAACTCTCAACACGAATCACGTTCATCGACGCGTCGTTCGTGGCTATGACCAGTCAGCCACGAATTCGCTCGGTTACCGACTGCCTGGACTAGGTCAAGTCCCACACATCTATGGAATTTCATTAACACTATATACCAAGGTATTGGAATTGAAATACATTATGTGAGCATGTTAGCACATGTTAAACATTCAACTTAAGCAAATCTTCAAGGCATACTTCCCATGTATATTCAACTTAAGCAAATCTTCAAGGCGTACTTTCTATGCATGTAGTGTAATCATGCATAAGGTAAGCATGTAGGAAATCCTTCAGGTCAGCATATTAATCATGAAATCAATCTCAATCTACTACATAACATCATTTAATTCAATATATAATAATACAAGCATTTATACAAACACATACACTACACACATAAGTCCACATATAGTATGTCGACCCAACGTGCACAACTTGGCGAATCTCTTCGCCAAACTGATTATGCAAGCATTCCTAACTCTCTAATGCGGCGACAAATCATGTCAATCACGTCAGCAAATTATGCATGGAGACCGTACTTCCTACAAATGACTAAAATGCCCTAAATCTCATATTCTTCGTTAATTTACGAAACAGGAAACGAAGAGCATGTTGTACATGTCAAACGGTGATGCCGTCAATAATCTACTATTAAACGACATTGAAAGCGTTGTAAACCGTCAATCAAAGCGTCTAAAATCCTCACCTAGTCTCTTACGGTCGCGGGAATTTGAACGGAGCGTGTACGCTTCGTCTACGGCTGTAGGAGAACCTGATTTATGGAATACGTTAACTAACACGTTCAGAATCTACGTGAACCCTAAATCAGCAAGTTTTTGGGGTTTTTCTATACCTGAAAAAGTGTAGAAATCACCAGCCAGGTGATTGGAAGGAAGTGTTGATGCAGCTGCCGTTGGTAGCTCGGAAGCTGGAAAACTCTCCTCTTCCCTTTCTCTCAAACTCTCTCTCTCTTTTCTAGGGTTTAGGGAAATTCGAATGCAAGGAAGGAATGAGGGTTTCAACCCCTTTTTTAAGCTTGAAAACGCCGGAATTAGGCTCCGGGACGAAGTTTACTTATTGCCTATCCATTTCGGGGCTGTTTCGGGCCAAAAACTGATTTCTGGTGGTCCCCTGGTCGATTGCGATCAGACTTAAGTTCATGGGTACCAGATGTACCTCGTATTAAGTTTTCAGTCTGGCAGGGTTCGCAGATCGCACGTAGCGGACCAGTTTCAGTTCAGCGGTCACCGCACATAGATCAGGGCTGAAAGTCCCATGATAATAAATAGAAATTTTTCCTGATCCGAGGGTGTAATCTGGATGAATTCTGACGGTCAGAACGCTCAATACTGACGCGTCAAGTCGTGTGCCAGATTTGAATTTAAAATTCCAAATTTGTCCCTCTTCGCGGTCGCTTCAGTCCGGGTTCAACGAAATAGGCTGTGATTATCGGTTTGACTTGATTTTCGAGATGATTGTCAAGTCCAGCTGGGCGGTTCTAACGGTCTAAGATAGGAGGTATCGGACCTTCGACGCGCGGTCTAAATCCAATACAAAAATTCAATATGGTCCAGAGGACAAACCTGCTTAGAGTTTGATCCAAGGTTATAGAGTATTGTAGAGTTGTCTGTTCTACTCGATTTGGGTCTTGTAGAACGTCTTTAAAGTGATCAGGGACTATTTCCCAGCTATTCTAACGTTGCACTAGTTAACCTAGTCATATTTCCTAAAGGAATTAATCCTAAGTGATTCCTTTGGCTATGGAATTGGGTTCTAAGCGAATTTTCAGGTGTTTTAATTGACCCATTGCCTAAGGACGTCAAATCCCAGATTGGCCAAAATCCGGGGTGTTACAATCGCGTTCGGCCAGGGGACCACCAGAAATGGTCTTTTGGACCGAAACAGTCCCGATTTGGACATATCTCAAGTAAACTTTGTTCCCGAGCCTATTCCAGGAATTTTTGAGCTTATAAAAGGGGTTGAAACCCTCATTCCTCTCTCCCATCCGAAATTGCAAAAAATCCTTAGATTGAGAGAGAGAAAAGGTGAGAGTTTGTGAGAGAGAGTAGGAGAGAATTTTCCTGCTGTCGTGCCACCTGTTGTACGTGCTTTAGCAACATGCTCCGATCACCTGGCTGGTGATTCCTCCACGTTTTCAGGTAAGAAAATACCCTAGAAGTTGTTGATTTGGTGTTCCTTCATTTCCGTAGAGAGTTAGCTGATAGATCTTGTTAATCAAGTCTCTAGTCGCCGTAGACGAAGCGTATACGCTCCGTTCGAAACGATACGTTTATAAGAGATAAGGTACGGATTTTAGATGCTTTGATTGACTGTTTCCAACTCTTTCAATGTCGTTTAATAGTAGATTATCGACAGCAACGCCGTTTGACATGTACAACATGCTGTCCGTTTCCTGTTTCGTAAATAGACGAAGAATATGAGATTTAGGGCATTTTAGTCATTTGTAGGAAGTACTGTTTTCATTCATATTTTGCTGATGTGATTGACATGGTTTGTTGTCACATTAGAATGTTAGGAATACGTGCATAATTAGTTTGGCGAAGAGATTCGCCTAAATGCGCACTTCGAGTCGACATATTATATGTAGACTTAAGTGTGTAGTGTAAGTGTTTGTATAAATGCTTGTATTAGTATGTATTGAATTAAATGGTGTTATGGATTAGTTTGAGATTGTTTTCTCAATTAATATGCTGATGTGAATGATTTCCTACATATTAGTTATATGCATGATTTCATTGTATGTATGAAATGCATGTGCTTGATGATTTATTTAAGTTGTATGTTATAACATGTGTCAACATGCTCACCTGGTGGTACTTCAATTCCAATACTCTTACATGAATTGCTGATATGAATTCATATGTGTTTGGGACTATACCTAGTCCAGGGAGTCGGTAACTGAACAAATTCATGGTTGGCTTATCTTTGCCACGAACGACGCGTCGATGAACGCGAGCCGTGTTCTGGAGTTGGCGGCAGTGGTTAGGCCACACGAAGTGTTTTATGCACTTCATGTCGTTCGACTTGAGATGCGATCGTGCTAGTCGAGCCCGTCAAGTAACCCGACTAGCCGTTGTATGTTCGCCCTGCATGAGTCATAACTGCTTGAACCTAGGGTACTGAACTTACCATTGTAAACCCTATTAACCATGGTACCTTGATCCACTAAGACTCATGAGCCAGGCATGGTGGTATGGGACACTGTGATCGACCTGTCGACCTACGCTGGGGCCACAAACCTCCCCGTAGTGACCAGTGAGCACCTATGACTCGTGAGCAGATTATGGTGGTATGGGACACTATATTCTTGCTGTCGGCCTACATTGATAAGGTGATGGGGGAGCGGTGCAATGAGTGCGAGCAACAGCCCTGACAGCCCTTTGTAGTGACCGCGAGCGTATTCTGAGTCTACGGGAGGCGATGACCCTTCCGTAGCAGTGAGAGTACAGTAGGCCTGTATTGATAAGGTGATGGGGGAGCGGTGCAACGAGTGCGAGCAACAGCCCTTGCAGCGACCTACAAAATATACATCGTATGAGATTACTAGGAGTGACGACCCTAGACAGGATCTGTGTTGGGATTGATATAAGGGAAGTACCTTAGTTTCCCAATCCTGCTGTTTGAATGGACTAATAACAACTCGAAAATCATATCACCATACCATTGCATGTGCTTAAAAGATGTGGAGCACTTGAGGGTCGATTGCATGCCGCGGTCGTAAGATGGTGCCGTATGAGGGAGATCGTCGGTGAGGGCATACATCACGTCATGTCATAATTGCGTTAACAACAGTATTAGGAATGTTTGATTTACTGCTTTACTATTATCGCATGATTGATTTGATAACATGCTAATCTCTGCTCTCTTATCCCACTGAGTTGATCACTCACTCCCATGTTATGGGATGGTGTTTCCGGACACCCACCAATCCCTATTGTGATTGTAGATGATGGCGCGGCCTGCGAGGTAGAGCTGGATTTGATGATGACGAGGAGGATCTCTCCTTTATGTGTGTTCTGATTGACGGTATTATAGGGAGGTTGATTAGATGCCTTGACACTTGTCATTTTATAATTTTTTGTGCACTCATGTATATTCGTTTTGTTTACTTTTAGAATATACATGTATGCATATAACCTGGTAACATGTTCACACTCTGGAGATATACAATAGTTTATATATGTTATACATACTATCACTATCTTCCGCTTGCTAATTTAACTGTCTCTAGAGTAGAATATGCTGTTCTGGCTTAATGTCACTCATTTTTAATACATTAACACAGACAAAATTCAATCATACATATCTATGTTTCATAAATAACATTTTGGAACTCGGGAGTTGTTTTACTCGACCCTCCGATTTTTGGGATGTTACAGATAGTATCAGAGCATGATTTGGATTAAACCGGGCCTGGGTTATGGTCACGCGACGTACGCTATCGCTTCCTTTGACTTAAGTGGGTGCGAGAAGGGTCTAGAAACACTTATAGGATCGCAGATTCGCCAATAGGCGAAGTCTATTGGTATTGATCGCGCAATCAAGTTCGTAATGGATCTAGGGTCGCGTGAAGCGACCTGAGTAGCTCCTAGGTTGTAAGTAAGTGGGTTGAGACATTCTTTGAAGGATTTTAAACCTGTAAATGTGAATCATTGGGCTGTGGGACAACCACAACCCCTGCATTCAATCGCCAGGGCTTAAAAACCCCGTTTCACTTAAATCCTTCGAGATTCTTCCTCTCACCACTCCAATCTTCAATTATTTCTTATCCTTTTCATGTTAGGCATCAATCCTAATGTGAAAATGACATAAAATCATACTTTGATAAAATTTTACAGTGAATAGTAAAATGTCATGAAAAAGGGCCATAAGGCCATTCTAACTTTGCTTTCTTTAGTAACTAATGGGCTAGATGGATGTATTAGCTCCTTCTACCCCAAAATCATATGCTGCATGATAGGGGATTGTATTCAGGTTTGCAGAATGGCCCTAAAAATCCCTGAACACATGTTTGGACCTATATAGGGCAATTTAGAATGAACCAAGGTGAGGACCATACATTTTTGGAGTCCCTGGACCATGGGGGACCAGACCCATGTGGTTCCACCAACCGACCAGAGGAACGGTCGGCGATGGCATCGCCGTCCACCATGGCCCATTTGATCTAAAGTTTGGGATCTGGGGGTATTTTGGGTAGTGTACACCCCTCATGTGCGGTTCGACCATAGAAAACCCCAAAAAGGGGTACTCCCTTCACAAACAGTCCCTCCCCTAGCCCCATTTTCATTTTCTTGTTGCCCTAACCCAAAACCATGATTCCAAACCACTCCTAAACCCATACTTGGTTGAAAACGACCACACTCCATCACTCTATTGAAGTTTTCAGCCCTCCCTCTTGCAAATATCGTCGTTTGGAGCTCTTACAATCTCCAAAACGAGCTGAAATCGTGAGGTGCTCCATTTCCCTTTTTCATTCTCTTTTCTTTCTGAAAATCCATCCTAAGGGAGCTTGATGCATCCCTCTACAATGCCTAGATTTCATTCTATCCATTTGGGCAACCATTTCTCCATATTTCCTCTGCTTCCCATGGCTATTGTTAAGGCTGTTTCAGCCTTTTCCTCCCTTTCCATCGTCCTCTCTCTCATGTCCCTTTTATTTGATCCTCAGACTCGTGGAAACCTGCTTACCCATCCCATTCCTCCACGTTCTTTGCTTGTTTGATTACTGTTTTAAGGATTTTTGTGTTTTGTTGTTGTTAGGTTTAGTGAAGTCAGAGGTAGAAAATGTGTTTGTGTTAGTGGTTGGGCCTTAGCATAGCCAAAAGTGTTCCTGTCATAATTCATGTGGAACTTTATTCCATGTAGTGTGGCAAATTTTGTTGAATGGAATGCATGCCGTTTCGTTCGCTGTAAGGTATTGTCCCTAGATTGGGAGTATTGTAACTCCCAGGATTCAGCCTACAAATTAATTTTTATCCCAACCCACCCTCCTACCAAGCATGCCACTTCCAATCCCGCCATGGGACTAGGAATGCCGTTCCATTTAATACAACTAAACGCTACTGGCCACATAGGCCCTTGGCATTTTGGATCTAGTGTTAGCACTCCTAGATTTGAAGGATTTGACTATATAGAAAAGCCATCTACTGTATAATCTTAGGCTTTGGATTATAACTACTGAGTTACAGACTAGGCTACTAGTTGTCTTAGGCAGTGTAAGGCCTATATATGCTAAGGGATAGTAGGTTAGATTTGTTTGGAATGAGACTCCCTTCCTTCGATAGATCCCCTGATGACTTATAAACTTCTGTTGTTGCCCATAGGAAGGAACAATTCACTCTCAGGGAACCTTTATGAATCCCTCAGATTAAATTTAGAATGAACCAACACACCCCTTAGAATTGCCTTCCCCAAGGGCTTATTGCATTCGGGAGCGCGGAGTAAAGGAACTGCATGTGAGCGATGTATTCGCGGTTTGAATCGACTTCTTAATCCTAGTGTTGCCAATGAATCCAATGCTCTGATCAAGCAGAAGATCGGCATCGACTCAGATTAAGAACTGATGCAACGCATTTTCTGTCTTGATTAGACAGAAGGTCAATGTATCCGGCTCAGATCCACTACACAACCTTTCTTCTGTGATGGCCCAACCACCTACAACCAAATGGGATCACATTGTCTTTGGAAAATGGCGAGGACTTAAAGCCAATAGAGAATTAGACATCTTGCCACCAACTCATACCTGCCCCTAAACTCAACCACTATAGAGATTAGGCATATCTCTATCACCATAGATACCAATGCCATAGAACGCATCATTAGCAAGGAAAACCATGTAGAGAAAGGTTGTTTCTATTTTAGGTTAAGGATAGCCCCTAAGTTGCGCCTCGTTCTGATATACGGAGTGATACATAGGTTCTTGAACTTTAAGTAGAACCAAGTTTTAAGGGGGGTAGAACGTATTAAGTCCAATCCAGTTAGGTCAGCCCACGCTACCGTTCCATCAGAGTGGCGCAGAGGAAGCATGGTTGGCCTATTCCCCACTGGCCTAAGATCGAAACAATTGATTTAGGTTATACGTACGGTTAGGTTATTAAATAGGATTTGAACCTTCCTTAGAAAAAGTACTCCTTGCCCTTTGCCAATTTCGGGGACGAAATTGTGTTTTAAGGGGGGTAGATTGTAACACCCTGGATTTTGGCCAACCTGGGATTAGATGTCCTTAGGCAATGGGTCAACTAAAACACTTGGAAAATCGCTTAGAACCTAATTCCATAGCCAAAGAAATCACTTAGGATTAATTCCTTTAGAAAATAAGTGTAAGTTAGCTAGCGCTATGCTAGAGTAGCTGGGAAATAGTCCCTGATCGCTTTAAATATGTTCTACAAGATCCAAATCGAGTAGAACCAATGACTCTATAATACTCTAAAACCTCGGATCAAACTCTAAGCAGGTTTGTTCTCTGGACCACTTTGAAAATCTATATTGGATCTAGACCGCGCGTCGAAAGTCCGATACCTACTATCTTTACCGTTAGAACCGCCTAGCTGGACTTGACAATCATTTCGAAAATCAAGTCCAACCGACATTCGCAGGCTATTTCATTGAGCCTGGACTGAAGAGAGTAAGAATAGGGACAGAATTGGAATTTGAAATTCAAATCTGGCACACGACTTGACGTGTCAGTATTAAGCCGTCTGACCGTCAGTATTCAACCCAATTACACCCTCGGATCAGGAAAAATTTCTATTTCATATCATGAGACTTGCAGCCCTGATCTACGTGCGGTGACCACTGAACTGGAACTGGACCTCTACTTGCGATCTACAAACACTGATGGTCTGAAAACAGATGAGAGCAACATCCGACGAGTGTGAACTTAAGTTCGATCGCGTTCGGCCAGGGGACCACCAGAAATGGTCTTTTAGACCGAAACAGCCCCGATTTGGATATATCTCAAGTAAACTTTGTTCCCGAGCCTATTCCAGGCATTTTTGAGCTTATAAAAGGGGTTGAAACCCTCATTCCTCTCTCCCATCCGAAGTTGCAAAAAATCCCTAGATTGAGAGAGAGAAAAGGTGAGAGTTTGTGAGAGAGAGTAGGAGAGAATTTTCCTGCTGTCGTGCCACCTGTTGCACGTGCTTTAGCAACACGCTCCGATCACCTGGCTGGTGATTCCTCCGTGTTTTCAGGTAAGAAAATACCCTAGAAGTTGTTGATTTAGTGTTCCTTCGTTTCCGTAGAGAGTTAGCTGAAAGATCTTGTTAATCAGGTCTCTAGTCGCCGTAGACGAAGCGTATACGCTCCGTTCGAAACGATACGTTTATAAGAGATAAGGTACGGATTTTAGATGCTTTGATTGACTGTTTCCAACGCTTTCAATGTCGTTTAATAGTAGATTATCGACAGCAACGCCGTTTGACATGTACAACATGCTGTCCGTTTCCTGTTTCATAAATAGACGAAGAATATGAGATTTAGGGCATTTTAGTCATTTGTAGGAAGTACTGTTTTCATTCATATTTTGCTGATGTGATTGACATGGTTTGTTGTCACATTAGAATGTTAGGAATACGTGCATAATTAGTTTGGCGAAGAGATTCGCCTAAATGCGCACTTCGAGTCGACATATTATATGTAGACTTAAGTGTGTAGTGTAAGTGTTTGTATAAATGCTTGTATTAGTATGTATTGAATTAAATGGTGTTATGGATTAGTTTAAGATTGATTTCTCAATTAATATGCTGATGTGAATGATTTCCTACATATTAGTTATATGCATGATTTCATTGTATGTATGAAATGCATGTGCTTGATGATTTACTTAAGTTGTATGTTATAACATGTGTCAACATGCTCACCTGGTGGTACTTCAATTCCAATACTCTTACATGAATTGCTGATGTGAATTCATATGTGTTTGGGACTATACCTAGTCCAGGCAGTCGGTAACTGAGCAAATTCGTGGTTGGCTTATCTTTGCCACGAACGACGCGTCGATGAACGTGAGCCGTGTTCTGGAGTTGGCGGCAGTGGTTAGGCCACACAAAGTGTTTTATGCACTTCATGTCGTTCGACTTGAGATGCGATCGTGCTAGTCGAGCCCGTCAAGTAACCCGACTGGCCATTATATGTTCGCCCTGCATGAGTCATAACTGCTTGAACCTAGGGTACTGAACTTACCATTGTAAACCCTATTAACCATGGTACCTTGATCCACTAAGACTCATGAGCTGGGCATGGTGGTATGGGACACCGTGGTCGAGCTGTCGGCCTACACTGGGGCCACAAACCTCCCCGTAGTGACCAGTGAGCACCTATGACTGGTGAGCAGATTATGGTGGTATGGGACACTATATTCTTGCTGTCGGCCTACATTGATAAGGTGATGGGGGAGCGGTGCAACGAGTGCGAGCAACAGCCCTGGCAGCCCTTTGTAGTGACCGTGAACGTATTCTGAGTCTACGGGAGGCGACGACCCTTCCGTAGCAGTGAGAGTACAGTAGGCCTGTATTGATAAGGTGATGGGGGAGCGGTGCAACGAGTGCGAGCAACAGCCCTGGCAACCCTTGCAGCGACCTACAAAATATACATCGTATGAGATTACTAGGAGTGACGACCCTAGACAGGATCTGTGTTGGGATTGATATAAGGGAAGTACCTTAGTTTTCCAATCCTGCTATTTGAATGGACTAATAACAACTCAGAAATCATATCACCATACCATTGCATGTGCCTGGAAGATGTGGAGCACTTGAGGGTCGATTGCATGCCGCGGTCGTAAGATGGTGCCGTATGAGGGAGATCGTCGGTGAGGGCATACATCACGTCATGTCATAATTGCATTAACAACAGTATTAGGAATGTTTGATTTACTGCTTTACTATTATCGCATGATTGATTTGATAACATGCTCATCTCTGCTCTCTTATCCCACTGAGTTGATCACTCACTCCCACGTTACGGGATGGTGTTTCCGGACACCCACCAGTCCCTATTGTGATTGCAGATGATTGCGCGGCCTGCGAGGCGTAGCTGGATTTGATGATGACGAGGAGGATCTCTCCTTTATGCGTGTTCTAATTGAAGGGATTATAGGGAGGTTGATTAGATGTCTTGACACTTGTCATTTTATAATTTTTTGTGCACTCATGTATATTCATTTTGTTTACTTTTGGAATATACATGTATGCATATAACCTGGTAACATGTTCACACTCTGGAGACATACAGCAGTTTATATATGTTATACATACTATCACGGTCTTTCGCTTGCTAATTTAACTGTCTCTGGAGTAGGATATGCTGTTCTGGCTTAATCTCACTCATGTTTAATACATTAACACAGAAAACATTCAATCAGACATATCTATGTTGCATAAATAACATTTTGGAGTTCGAAAGTTGGGTTTTTACTCGACCCCCCGATTTTCTGGATGTGACAAGACTCATATGGTGACGGTGTATGAGCCAGAGGGCACGCCTTTTACATTTTCAGTTCGGATAAATCTCCTCTTCCGCATACTTAGCTACGCTTCTTTACTTCGGGACGCTGATGCCCCGATGCTTGAGCATACGCCAGTCGTTTGTGATTTTGGGGATCTGTTCAGGAAGATCCCTGGTTTGCCACCTCGACGAGAGATCGATTTCACTATCAATCTGGTGCCTGGTTCCACGCCCGTCTCACTGCCGACCTATCGCATGGCACCGTGTGAGATGGAGGAGTTGAGGACGCAGATTGATGGTCTGTTGGAGCATGGCCTTATTCGACCTAGTGTGTCTCCCTAGGGAGCACCAGTCCTGTTCGTAAGGAAGAAGGATGGTTCGATGCGATTGTGTATTGATTATCGCAGACTGAACCAGATCACGGTGAAGAACAAGTACCCTTTACCCAGGATCAATGACTTGTTTGATCAGTTGAGAGGAGTGCAGTACTTTTCGAAGATTGATCTTCAGTCAGGATATCATCAGTTGCGTGTCAGGGATGAGGACGTGCAGACGACCGCATTCAGGACCAGCTTTGGCCACTACAAGTTCCTTGTGATGTCGTTCGGTCTCACGAACGCACCAGCCGTGTTCATGGATCTGATGAACCGGATATTTCGGCCTTTCCTCTATCGATTCATCGTTGTGTTCATTGACGACATTTTGATATACTCCAGGAGTCGAGAGGAGCATGAGGAGCACTTGCACTTGGTCCTGGATACACTCAGACAGCATCAGTTGTTCGCACAGTACAAGAAGTGTGACTTCTGGAAGCAGGAAGTGAAGTTCCTGGGACACGTGGTGTCCAAGGATGGGATGGCAGTTGACCTGTCTAAGGTAGCTGCAGTTCAGGACTGGGAGCAGCGTGGTTCAGTCACTAAGGTGAGGAGTTTCTTGGGTCTCGTTGGCTATTATCGATGCTTCATTCGGGATTTCTCAAAGATCGCGAGACCTTTATCTCAGTTGACACGGAAGGACGTGAAGTTCGCCTGGAATGACAAGGCGGAGTCAGCTTTTCAGGAGCTGAAGGACAGACTTACGTCTGCCCCTGTGCTAGTATTGCCAGAGCAAGGGGTTAGATACATTATATACACTGACGCGTCTAGCGTTGGTCTGGGTTGTGTCCTTATCCAGAGGGATAGGGTAATTTTGTATGCCTCGAGACAATTAAGGAAGCACGAGGAGAATTACCCTACACATGACCTAGAGTTGGCAGCCGTCATATTCGCACTGAGACTCTGGAGACATTACCTCTATGGAGAGGAGTTCGAGTTCTTTTGTGACCACAAGAGCCTCAAGTACATATTCACGCAGTGAGACTTGAATATGAGGCAGTGGCGATGGATTGAGACTTTGAAGGACTTCAAGTTCAAAGTCTCTTACCATCCTGGGAAGGCGAACCTTGTGGCTGACGCGTTGAGCCGCAAGAAGGCGATAGAGTTTGCGGCTCCACTGATGGTTGCTGAGTGGAATATGGTTGAGTTTTTATGAGACTTTGAGCAGAAACTCACTGTAGAGGAGCCGTATGAGTTCATCGCACATGTGCAGGTGCGATCTCAGATCGATGACCGGGTCATCGAGGCGCAGAGGGATGATGCGCATCTGACTGAGCTTCGAGAGCAGGCCAGTGATGATGCAGACGCCGAGTGGCGAGTTGGCAGGGATGGGGGCTTACGTTATCGTGGCCGCCTGTGCGTCCCAGATATCCCTGACTTGAGACGAGAGATTCTCGAGGCTGCGCATTGTACCAGACTCGCGATGCATCCAGGCAGTACGAAGATGTATCGCTACGTGAAGAGGACCTATTGGTGGGAAGGTATGAATACCCACATAGCAGAGTTCGTGTCCCGTTGTCTTACTTGCCAGCAGGTGAAGGCAGAGCATCGCCGACCACCTGGACTCTTGTAGCCTATGCCGATCACAGTGTGGAAGTGGGACTTCATTTCCATGGATTTCGTTTCAGGGCTGCCGAAGACAAGGAAGGGACATGATTCCATATGGGTGATCGTCGACCGTCTGACGAAGTCGGCGCACTTCCTACCAATCAGAGTTACGAACTCTGCAGACGAGATGGCTAGACTATACATCAGAGAGATCGTGCGTCTGCATGGAGTTTCGTTGGAGATCGTGTCGGACAGAGACACGTGGTTCACTTCTATTTTCTGGACTCGCATTCAGGAGGCTATGGGTGTGAAGTTGAAGTTTAGTACTTCCTTCCACCCACAAACAGACGGACAGACAGAGAGGGTGAACCAGATCTTATAGGACATGTTGCGAGCTTTCGCATTGGACTTCAAGGACAGTTGGGATGATTGTCTTGCATATGCGGAGTTCGCGTACAACAATAGCTTCCAGGCAAGTATCGATATGGCACCTTACGAGGCGCTGTATGGGCGGCCTTGTCGAGCACTGCATTGTTGGGCAGAGGTCGGTGAGCGCAGATTGATTGGCCCAGAGTTAGTGCAGGCGACGTCGGAGAAGATTGATATTATTAGACGTTGGCTTCTCACAGCGCAGAGCAGACAGAAGAGTTATGCCGATACGAGACGGCGGCCGCTAGAGTTCACGGTTGGGGATCATGTATTTTTACGAGTTTCCCCTATGAAGGGAGTCCTTCGGTTCGGGAAGAAGGGGAAGCTGGCACAGCGATTCATTGGTCCATGCCAGATCCTCGATCGTGTGGGAGCAGTGGTGTACCGTTTGGCTTTACCCACGCCTCTCGCGAGCGTTCACAACGTATTTCATGTTTCTATGCTGAAGAAATACGTTTCTGATCCTTCCCATATCATCAGATGGGAGCAAGTGCAGTTAGGAAAGGATGTTACATATATCCTGCGACCGACGCATATCCTAGACAGGAAGGAGCAGGTACCGTGTAGCAAGGTGATTCCCCTTGTGAAGTATTGTGGACGCATCACTCTGAGGAAGAGGCTACCTGGGAGACAGAAGCTGAGATCAGAAAGAACTACCCACAGCTTCTCGAGGAGTACGGAAAGGAACAAATTTTGAGGATGAAATTTTTTGTTAAGGGGGGTAGATTGTAACGCCCTGACCCTTAGAATTTTCTTTGCTTTTCTTGATCAACCCCAAGAGGGATTTGAATTCCTCTCCCATGATTTAGCCCCATGGGTTCTTCGCAATCAAAACCCATGCTTCTCATGATTTTCTTACTTATCGAACTGTATCTTTCTAGATTTTATGGAGTCAACTTACCGTAGTGTACGTTACTTTCGACTTCTTCTCTTGCCCTGGTTTCTACTGTGGTGTAAAATTCTATCGGCTCGGGGTATCTTGTGCTAGCTTTGACTTGAAATCTTCCTAGAGCGGCTGAAAATGGCTTACACCTTTCAACGCTAGGTAGCGGCACTTTATAATTAGACTACAAGATTTTTAACTGCTCTAGTGATAATAAGGTTAGTGGCGGCTGTCCTGGTTGTCTCAGACGCTTTGGTACGAAATAGAATTTTTTCTTTGTATCTGCAGTCTTAGAGGATTCCGCCCTTTCTCCCCTGACATCATTTGCTTGAATGTCTTCTAGCACTCTATTCTCATCATTATTTCTCACTTCTTTGGTGAACCCTTTATAGTAACTAGCATCTGCAAATAAAGACTGTGCTTCTTATTTGGTCTCGCATTAATGATTACCTTATACTATCTCCCATCCTCATAGTACTTGAAGCATTGATGCAAAGTAGAGGGTACAATGTTGTACTGATGTATCCATGGCCTTCCTAGGAGAAGGTTGTACGTTCTCACGGCATTTATAACGTGACATACGACATTGGTAGTCAGTTCTCCTATTTCTAGTATCAGTGTAATCTTACCAGGCGCTTGTTACCCATCTTGATTGAAGCCTTGTATCATCATTCCACTAGGGCGTAGATCAGAGCGGCGATAGCCAGCTTATATATCATCGAGAGCGGTAAGAGATTCACTGCAGATCCATTATCTATCATAATCCATTTAACCTTCTTCCCACCGATATGGCCTTCTATCATTAGTGGCCTGTTATGCTCCGTCTCGCAGATCAAATCCTCATTAGAGAATGAGATGACTAGTAGGCAATTTTCTTGTTCGCCGTACTCTTTGTATCTCATTTCTATTAGTAAAGTTTTTCTAACATTATGGTCAAGCAATGCTTGGACCAAACTCTGTCGAAGTTCTTCTGACAATCGGTATACCCTTCAAATGATTAACGACATCGTAAGTCACTTTCGCTATTTCACCCCTCTTCATTTCTATCACCAATGGTCTGCTTTTCAGCAGCTTCTTTTCTTTTGACCCCTACCTTCTGCTTCATCAGGCTCAACATCTTCTTTCCTGATCATAACGTAATTACTGCTACTTTCTTTATCACCTTTCGGCCTCCTTCCTCTTTTACCTTTTGGGCTCCTTCCCAGGTGGTGAACATGTTTACTATGGCCCTCATGCTCTTTTCTTTTCCCTTTCCAGTCACTATCTCACCCTTATCTATCAATCGTTGTATTATACATTTTATTGTGTAGCAATTCTCCGTCGGATGACCCACTAGGTGATGGTAACGATAAAAATCTCTTTCTTTGGTCTTTGTCACATTTTCGGGGCGCTTGGGTTCTGGTAATTCTATCGTGTTAGCTTTTAACAGCTACTTCATCATAGGAATGACATCTTCTTTATCAAAATCGAACCCTTCATGTGAATTAAGCATTCGAGGTCTTTTCCCATTATATCTACTCCTTGACTGGCTCTATCCTTCCCTCCGTTCTGGCCTCCTGTCCCTTGAGTCCTTTGCATTTTTACTCTTATTATCACAATCAATAGTATTCACATTCATCTTGCTAGGTGCTCTTCTAGTTGTCTCGTGGTAAAATGCTGGCATTTTACTAGTCATTAATTTTAAGGCATGGACTTTAGTGGCTACATCACAAAATATTCTGATATCGACAGTGGTGAGTCCAAACACAATTCCTGTTTCCATAGAATTCAGACACATTTTTACATGTTCCTTTTCCTTCGACAGCTGTCTACACAAAGCTCCTAATATTTTCCATCTGTCTTTGAACTTCCCTACTGGTTCTCCTTCTCTCTACTGTATGGAGGCCAATTTTGGAATACTAACATCACGTTCTGAGGAGAAGAAGTTCGACATAAAGGCGTCCTGCATTTGTTCCCAAGTTCTCATAGACCGCGGAGCCAGGCTAGAATACCACTGGAACACTTTGTGCGTCAGCGATGATCCGAACAACCTTAAGTAATACTGTGGTGTCGTAGAGAAATTTCCCATGCTAGTAATGAAGTGCATCAAATGCTCTTCTAGCAATCCTTCTCCATTTAACTTTTAAAAATATGGATGCTTAAAGTTGGCCGGGAATGGAACATCCTCTACCTCCCTTGAGTATGGTGTCCGGTATCGGAAGCGGCCAATACTTTCATGCTCTCTCTCTACTCTCACTGCTTCTTCGATGACTTGTCTTATATCATCTTGTGTTATGGTTCTCGCGATTGGAATAGACCCTCGTGATCTTACCCCTTGCGGATGAGAGCCTTCAGGCATATTTTCTTATCCATTCATCGTACCCATCATTGGTGGGGCCGCCATCTGAGCTGCATTATGTGCAAGGGTTGTCAGGGCCTCTCTAAGGTGTCCGCACTCTTCCATCAGTGCTCTTTGGGCTTCTGCCATATCATTGATACGATCTTCCGTGGTTGGCATATTGTCTTGATTGGTCTCAGTCACATGTACCACAGCATCTCCACTCGTAGATGAAACTGTAGCTGGGGTGAGGTGAGAGTATATAGATGTAACAGGACTCACGAAGAGAGGAGAAGATGGAGTCCCGTTCGACTTCTTTGCGCCTCTGGTGCTATCAATTGATTGGGGCGATACGAATGTTGGCGAATTTATCTGAGGGGACACGAATACTGGTGAACTTGCCATTAAGGCTTTGCCTTTCTGCTCTTTCGTCCATCTTACCCTTGGGGTGACCAAAGCCGAAAAGTCATGCAAGACCAATTGCGAAACCATTCGCTCTGGATATATCTCAGGAGGAGCAAGCTCGGGATACTTCTTAGCTGCGTTATCAGTAACCGACCCTCTAACTCTTGACGAATTCGAATTTATCCGAGAGTTTCTTGCATTTCGTACTCTCATTTTATGGGACATCACAACAGTCTAGCCGTTATCGCCGTCCATTGATTGGGTCAAAGTAGAAAAAACCCCAGCTGTTGTTCGAGTCATGTTATTCTTGCTCACGGGAAGTTGAGTCATACACGCGGAGGCTTAGTTCGGCACATACTCTATCATAAATCCAGTTGAAGTGAAACGAAAGCTCACTTCTCTTGCAGGAATTGCCATTGATTGTAGCTTGCAGTTGAATTTGGATACCTTTTGTCATGAAATACATTTATAATCAGTATTTGAAGAATAAGATGATCTATCTTAGAGATGAAGGGGAGGATGTTCCCATCTAGAGTCACCATTTTGGCGTCAAAAAGACGCCAAACTATGATGAAAGTTCCATAACTATCTTAATGTTAATATTAAATAAGATAATAAGAACCAAAGATTCTGGGTTCAATCCCCAGTGGACTCACCATTTTGTTTCGAATAGAAACAAATGCATTTGATTTGGGAAATTATCTCATTTAAACATAATAGAAAGAGTATTTGGAACAATCATCATATTTCATTGATACTGAGTTCATTTACATCCTCATAGCATCCCTTGATTCTAAAATGGATCATTTGGAAAGAACAAATCATTATTAGCGAAGCTTTATATATCGAATCTTGAATCCGGCAGCCTCTCGACAACTACTTTGATCATCTCCTAGGACTTAGGAGGAATGTTGATCTGACCAACTTGGCTTCACTTTTGAACTCATCCTTTGGGCAGAGGAGAGGGCCTGAAGTGATGAAGAGTGAACTTGAATACTTTCGAGAGATCCGGCAGCATTTCGACCTCCATTCAGGACAAGCCACCTAGTAGACTTGGTTGCGTGACCTGCGTAACCTGCAGACTGGTTGCGCGACCCCCCGCAATAGAGAACTAAGCAACGCGACCCTGTGCAACTGGGAATTAGACTACGCATCCCCGCGCAATGGGGAATTGGACTACGGTAACATAGGTTTCACTCCTCACCTTTCGAGGCTCTGCTCTTCCAAAAATCTTCAACCACCAAAATGAAGGGAGGGAGGGGGTATTTATAGGACCCCCACACGTGCAGACTCTCAATCTTTGTGCCATAGCCCACTTTTGCATCTGATCTGGACCATTCATCTTAAACATCTGCTCCTGATTGCGCGTCCACGTGTATATTCGAATTCGTTGTGCATCCCTGCACAATGCAGAATCTCATTGCGCATACCCGCGCAATGCAAAACCTCATCTTGCGCATCTCTGCGCAATGCTCAAGATTGTCTGTGTGCCCTCGCGCAATAAGAAGTTTATCTATTTGCAATCTTAAACTTGTTGTGCATCACCGTGCAACGAATGATTGTTGCGCGACCTCGTTTAACTACCATCTTTCTTCTCCATTCCTTCTCTTTATACTTGATTCTTATTCTTTCTTCTTCATGATAAATTTTTTTGCTCCAACACTAAACCTATTCTCAAATCCCAAAACCTATAAGTACAACCTAAACCTATAACCTGTAACCTAAACATATTCTCAAATTCCAAAACCTATAACGTAAACCTAAACCTAAACCTTAACCTAGACTTATAACCTATAACCTAAACCAATAATCTAAACTCAATTCCCTAAACCTTGACCTATAACCTAACCTAAACCTAAACCTATTCTCAAATCCCAAAACCTATAACCTAAGGCTATAACCTATAACTTAAACTGAAACCTATAACCTAAACTCGAATTTAAACTCGAACCTGAACCCGAATTCCTAAACCTAAACCTATACTAATAACCTAAATCTATTCTCCAATCCCAAAACATATAACCTAAACCTAAACCTTAACCTAAACCTATAACCTAAACCTAAAACTAAACCCAAACCCGAACCCGAACCCGAATTCATAAACCTAAACCTAAACATATAACCTATAACCTAAGCCTATACCTAAACCTAAAACCTAAACTTAAACCTAAACCTTAACCTAAACCTATAACCTAAGCCTATACCTAAACCTAAAACCTAAACTTAAACCTAAACCTTAACCTAAACCTATAACCTAAACTTAATTCCCTAAACCTAAACCTTATCATGTAACCTAAACCTATTCTCAAATCACAAAACCTATAACCTAAACCTAAACATAAACCTAACCCTTAACCTAAACCTATAACCTATAACCTAAACTTAATTACCTATAACCTAACCTAAACCTATTCTCAAATGCCTAAACTCAATTCCTTAAACTTAAACCTCAACCTAAACCTATAACCTATAACCTAAACCTATAACTATAATTAAACCTATAACCTATACTAATAACCTAAACTTGTAACATACACTTATAACCCTAAACCTATAACCTATAACCTAAACTCAATTCCCTAAACCTTAACCTAAACTTAAACCTATAACCTACACTTATAACCTATACCTATAACCTAAACTTAGTTCCCTAAACCTTAACCTATAACCTAACCTAAACCTAAATCTATAACCTACACCTAAACCTATAACCTTAACCTAAATATAAAACCTAAACCTAAACCTAAAACATAAATGTATTCTCAATTTCTTGTTATAACCTAGAACATTAACCTAAACCTATACTTATAACGTAAACCTATTCTCAAATCCTAAAACCTATAACTACAACCTAAACCTTAACCTTAACCTAAACCTAAACATATAACCTATAACCTATAACCTAAACCTAAACTCAAAACCCAAACGTAAACCCGATCTCAAACCCAAACCCGATTTCCTAAACCTAAACTTGTAACCGTAACCTAAACCTATTCTTAAATTCCAAAAACTATAACCTTAAACCTAAACCTTAACCTAAACTTAAACTCATAACCTAAACCTAAACCTTAACCCTAAACATATAACCTATAACCTATAACCTAAACTCAATTTCATAAACCTTAACCTAAACTCAAACCTATAACCTACACTTATAACCTAAACCTACCTAAACCTAAACCTAAACCTAGCCTAATCTTAAATGTACACATGATTTACAATGAAATATGTGTATTTAATATAGAATGACAATGTGTAATGGAATTTTCTAGGGTTATAAATTAAAGTTTACAGTTTTATTATATTCTGCTTGCATTATAGTGAAATGGCCTAATCATATTTTAATCATCTCTCTAAGCATAAGTACAAATGCATTGTACCATCAACACTACTTGTATAATGTTTTAGTATATTCCACTTGTATTGACATTGTTTAAATTTATAAGTACGTAGCTCACACATATTTAGTGATAGCACCAAGTGGGAGAGCACGTCATTCGCGCATTGGATCTACCCCTTCTAGTCGTGATGCGACGGAGACAGCATTTCTGTCACATGTTGCATCGCAGGCATCTGATCCCTCAGTCACGCATACACTGGGCACTGCATGTAAGTCTAGACATATATTTCTTTTAATGATTTTTTTTTTATGTTTAGACTTACATATTTCTTTTGTAGCAGCATCGTCGACCAGTTGATGAGGACGTGGACCCACACATGGGTTGCTTTTAGAGCGACTTACGCGTGAAGGTAGGGTGACGGTAGAGTTCCCACAGGACTACATTAGACCTGTTGGGAACAATGCCAGACTGTTTATGTCAGAGGTTGGTGTCTTATGCCGATCTCTGATCCCCCCCACCACCCCCGTTGGGCAGACGTGATAGATGATGCGTGGAAGCTCATCTGTCAACGCCTTCAATTAAATTTTAGTAAATTAAAAATTATTTTATAAAAGTTCATTTACTATTAATTTATTTTCTTAATAAGTTTATTGCCTTAATCTATTATTTACGAAATAGTAGGATAAATTTGACTTGGATTTGAGCGTTCTGCACATCTCCCATGTCGTCAACGACATGATAAAGGAGCGGTTCAAGGATTACCGCGGTAAGTTACACCAGCGGTACAAGTGGTGTATGAGCCATAAGGAGGGCGCACTGTTCACACCGCTGCACGTGACCCATGAGGATTAACAGATACTCTGCTATAGGTTTTCGTCTGATTCTTTTCAAGTAATATTTACATATTTACGATATCTTAATATAATAATTAAATTCGTAATTAATAACAATGCACTATGAATAATGTATTCAGAAGAGGAACAAAATAAATTCTGACAACAGGAGAAAGTTAGAAGTGAACCACGTAGTTGGTTCAAAGTCATTTGTACAACTTCGTCCCAACATGGTAATTATTATGTTTATATATTCTTTCCATACATTTATACTAACTCTATTGTCCTTTCGATTACGCAGCGAGATTCCATCACTGGCCAGGAGCCCGGACCAGTAGACTTCTATAGAGGGACTCACTGTTGGCAGGTGACGGGATTTTGAATACATCCTAGAACCAATGAGATTTGGGTAAAAATCATCACATTGTAAAGTTTAATTTCGTTAAATTATAATAATGCCATTTATTATGAAAATTCATATGTTTTCATTACAGGGGGAGATGGACACCTTACGCAGTCAGTCCACTCCCAATGGTACTCAGTAGAGTGAGCCAGAGATCCTAAGTCAGGTGTTTGGCACCTGTTCTGGATGTGTGCGTGGGCTTGGCCATGGTGTCAAGCTCATGGCACCTGTTGGAGCTTCCTCTAGCCAATCTATTATCGTTGACGACACCGCTGTATGTTGAGCTGATATCAGAGAGAGAGAGAGGTTCAGCAGCCACAGGTCGTGGTCCATGACATCAGAGAGCAGTTGGACATGCAAAGGGAAGAGCAGGAGAGGAAGATGATGGAGGAGCTGGCGAGGTAGAGGAAGGAGAAGGAGAGGGGATGGAGGAGATGAGGGTGGAGCATGAGCAATGGATGATGGAGATGTTTCAGGCTCTCGCTTCACGCTTATCCACCGATGCCCCACCAGCTCCGCCTTCATCTTTGTGATTTTTTATATTTTTGTTTATGATGTTAAACTTATATGTATTTATGCGTGAATGAATGTGATGTGGATAAGATTGTTTATGTTTGGATGAATGTAGTTTATGTTTAGATGGATTTACTAGTTTAGGTTTAGATGGATGTGAATGTGAATATGATGAAATATATTATATAACAGGTGTATATCAGGATGAATATGATGAAATATATTGTAACAGGTGTATATCAGGAATTTTGTACAGAATTTTGTGCTGGAATATATTTTTTTTAAAAAAGAGACTTTTACTTATGAAAATTTTTGTAGGTAAAAGTTTTGTAAATATTTTTACCTATGAAAATTTTTATTGGTAAAATTTTTTTTACCTATTTTTTAGCGACAAAAATGTTTGTCACTAAAAGTTTTATAATTATTTTTAGCGACGAAAAATATCGTCGCTAAAAGTTTAACATTTATTTTTTAGTGACGAAAATATTTGCAGCTAAAAGTTTCGTGATTATTTTTAGCGATGAAAACTTTCGTTGCTAAAAGTTTAACATTTATTTTTTAGTGATGAAAATATTCGTCGCTAAAAGTTTTGTGCTTATTTTTAGCGATGAGATCTATCATTGCTAAAAGTTTAACATTTATTTTTTAGCGACTAAAATATTCGTCGCTAAAAGTTTTGTGATTATTTTTAGTGACAAAAGTTATCGTCAATAAAAGTTTAACATTTATTTTTTAGCGACGAAAATGTTCGCCGCTAAAAGTTTTGTAATTACTTTTAGCAACGAAAACTGTCATCGCTAAAAGTTCCAAAAGTTTTGTAAAAGTTTTTTAGCAATGAAATAATTCGTCGGTAAAAGTCACTAAAAAACTTGCCTTTGCCAACGATTAAAATGTTTTGTTGATAAAAACCTTTTGCGTCGGTCTTTTAACGATGAATTTAGCGACAAAAATTTTCGTCACAAAAACTTTTTAGCTACGAAAATTTGTCTTTTAATGACGAAAATTTTCGTCGTAAAGGTGGGATTTCTTGTAGTGTTTCCATTTTAATGCCAATGCATATTTCAAGCATATATAATTATCAACATTCATATTATGCATCAACATTTCAACATTCATTCTACCCCAATAATAATCAATCATCTCCCTCTTTTTATCACATTATGACAAAGGAAAGAATAATCATTCAACTAACCATATCAAAATTAGTAGAATAAAAAGAAGAAAAAGCATATAAACATGTCAATTAAAGGGAGTTATCAAATACTCATCGATAAGCATCAAAAGATAGTAGAGGATGAGAGTGATCATCGAGCACACACAAAGTTAAAGTTATACAAACCAAATGTTTTAAAACATGTAAAGCAGCCAATTGGATCTAGAGGAAGATGGAGGAGGTATGGAAGGATCAATCTGGCATAGTCCCTTAGTAATGCGATGAAAGTACTTTCGCATGTATTTCATATAAGATTTGTGCCTTTCTACAAGATTATCTTGGGATACCTTCAACTCCACAACTTTTTCCTCCAATGACTTGAGCCCCTCATCAACCTGGAAAGGTTGATAGTCTGGATCAGCTTCATCGTCCAACTCATCAAGCTCGGAAAAAATGTCATCCATGGATGTGTCATCTGGTAAAGGTGCATCTTCTTCTTCTTCTTCTCATTCTTCTCACTGGCTGGTAAGGAACTTCAGGTTCATTTTGATTATATTTGAATTATCAAATGGTAGTTTTGACTGAGGTGCCTTGGTTGTAGGAATGATAACATTGCAATAAAAAGCAATGTTTGTTATGAGATAGGCAAAAGGTATCGACCCATGACTAGGATGGATACGGAATTGGATAATCAATTAACACATCAAAGAAGGAAGAAAAATAGGAATACCAGACATAACAGAGTGAAGGACATGGGTCATGCAGGGAGTAAGTTCAGACTTATTCCCAAATTATGGATACACATTAGACGTAAATATGCGATGTAAGACTTTGTATTTAAGAAGCATCTAGTTAGCATGGAGGGCATTTCCATAACTCTATTCAGTGTCAAAGCAACATAATTTGCGTATGTGAAATAACGGTGAAGACAGCTTGAAGTTGAAGTAGGAATATGCCAATATGTCCTAGAGGGGGATGAATAGGACTTTTTAAAGTGTTTATAATTTATTTAAAAATCCCTATAACACTAATCTTATTAATTATGCATTTATCAGGATTACTCAGAAATAACTCTACTGGCTTCCAAGCCCAGTAAAGGATCTAATCACAAAATATTCAAGAGATGACATTATATAACCTAGTTTATGATGGATATGACTGTGTATATGTGTAAGGTGTGATCTCAGATAAAATGATGTGAAGGCATCGAAATAATTCACACACACAAAAGGATAGAAATCGCAAATACATACATTTTTATAGTGGTTCGACTACTTGTCTACTCCACTCTCAGTAACCACACTCAACCCTTGAGTGTATCGAATTTCACTAAGGATGTTTCACATGGTTCACCTCTAATATAAGGTTTTAAATCAAGTTCACCTTTAACCTTTACAACCTACACTAAGGCTGACTGTTTATGCTCTCACGAGCAAGGGTCAACACGACGCACCTACATATAGGCACACTGGCCAAAGATCTTCCCCAAGACCTTAACGGAGGTTTCACACGGTTCACCTCAAACCCAAGGTTTTACACGGTTCACCTTAAACCCAAGGTTTTACTGGTTCACCCCTAATTAGATGTTTATGCTCTCCATAGAATAAGGGTCCACACAACGCACCCACCACGTACACTCCCGCCGGAGGCCTCCTTGAGGACTTCAAAGGGTGAAAAATACCTTAGACCCAAACCTAAAAAGGAATGATCAAAGGGTCCTCAGGACTCTAGATACTTACAGATAGGTTCATGAGTCCCATTAAGCACGATGGCGAAGATCTCCTCCTTGTTGACGAAGAGTCTTCAGCTCCCTTGATCCGCAACAAAAATGATGTACTAATATATGGCTAAGGGTTAGGTCAAGGTTATGATGGAATCCTACTCTTTAAATTTTTTCTTATTAGGAATGTAGAGCGATTCCAATCATCTATGCATATAAGGCATCTCAATTTAAAGATTTGTCATTAAAGTAGTAGCTGGGGGATCCTTAAAAGCGAAAGTTCATTCCCCAATCCACTCTATTGAATATCAATGATGAGGGTGGATTGGAGGATGAAATCCCATGAGAGAAAGGGCTTAGGGTATATGATCTAAGGTTAAACACACAAAAGCACTCTCTTCTTTGTCTACAAGCAACTAAGGACAAGTTCTCTTTATATAGGCAAAATGTTCCAATGGATATAAAATGGTCACATCCATGACAAAGTTTGATATCATCGAGCGGGTTCAATATCATCAAGCGTATACTCTCGATCTTATTGATGGTCCGCTCGATGGCATAAACTCAATGTCATACGCTATTGAAAACCTTCTTCCAGCTAGTCGAGGGAATCAAGACTCGTGTCAATGCAATCGGATTTCGAACTCTGATATTATCGATACAAGGATCGAGTCCTTAACATTTAAAAAATGAGAGAAACTTGCATGAAAATTTTTTAAGTCATTAGATATGATCGGGGGATGCTCGAGATCATCAGAATTTGAATACCAATGATATCGAAGGTTGTGTCGATGCATCGATAAATACAAGGATTTTATTGTTGATCTTGCTAGACAGTTAATGTCCAATCTCGATGCAATCGATCCTGCCTCGATACCATCGATATTTGAATATCGATTCTATCGAGTGACCCCCAATCAGAGTTGAAAAACCACCTAAAAAATGTTGCTGGAAGACTATGCATCCATGCCCGATATCATTGAGAGATTTTCAATATCATCGAGTTTTGAACACTGATGGTATCGAGCAAAGCTCTGATATATCGAAGAATATATGATTTTCTTAAGTAAAAATAGGGGCACCGCATCTACCTATCAATATTATTGAGCCACCTTCGATGGGCTCGAGATTCAAATATCGATGATATCAATACATGTGTCGATACATTGATAATTCTGTCTCGATATGTATGTGGTTGCTGGACACATTAAGTTCTCATTCGATTTTATCGATTGGTCTTCCGAGGACATCGACTGCGCAGGTCGATTATATCGAGATGTGTATCGATACAATCGACAGAGCAAGAAAACTTAGTGATTTTTCTGATTGTTGAAAGAAGTTTTCTCACTAAAAAACCCTATGATGTCTATCTTTTTTTAAGGGTTTTATTCACCTAGTGTTTTGGGACAAGGGATGTGAGGCTTAGGTTTACCTACGGTGAGCTTCCACGCATCCGATAGAGTCAGATGCTTGATTAGATCTTCCTATGAGGCTTTGTAGTCTTACTGACTCAACACACACGCTAATTGACAGACCAGGGCACTAGTATGGGCACTTTCAATCTCCCCCTTTGTCAATTATGTGACAAAATACCCAAATCACCCCAGGACCATATCTTAGACCGACACAATGTACATGCATTTTACACAATTTTACAATTTCTAAAAGCACCCATGTATACAACCTAGTATCTATCCCTCATTCTTGGTGCAGCTACTCCCCCTAGCACCTGCAACACCATTCTAACAGATATACAATTTTCGTTTGGGGTCTTTAAACCTTTTCTCCCCCTTTTTTCAGTCATTGACAAGATATAGTAATTGATATTGATTGAAGTAGATGACATATGAGAGAACCAGCAGATAAAGATGTAGAAAGCTAAGATCAGGTGAAAGCATACATCAATAGTTGGCAGTATGGATGCATATTGAAGAAGGCATTTGGCATAATTAGATAAGATAATCGATAAAAGCACATTCATTGCATAGAAGATAGTGAATATCAGAAACCAGGGGTCATATATATAGCAGAGTGACCATAAGAATAAAATTATGTGCAACTACAATCAACAAACTATCCAACAACACACTGCCCCTCAGGTTGGCAGATGTGTAACATCCATCCCAACCAAACCTTCTAACAAAAAAACGTACTTCCTCAGACAGCAGTAGATTAATAGATATCCAAAAAGAAAATCCTCAAGCCCATTCATGGGCAATCACAATCAAACATCAGTTTGTTTAACCCATCCATGGGCAACTAGAAACAACTAGCAAAAGCAACTTCCTAAAAAAAAAAAAAAAAAAAAACTGGCGAAGGACTTATCACATTTGCTCATGAGAGCGTAGAGCACCAAAAAGATACTTATACTCATACGCTGAATTAAGTGCGTGCAAATGTGATAGCATTCAGGGACTCACATTACGACGGAGGAGCAAAGGTTGATGGTGTCATATCATCTTGAAGATAGGTGATTATCTCGACTAATTATTGTACTGTCTACTGCACCCCCTGGACCAGTCGTTCCAGAATGGTAAGCCTCTCATGTACCGAATGGACATCCCTCTGAATTGCACCAATCCAATCCTGGTGGAACTTAAAATGTTTAGCACGACCAGGAGCCGATGTCGATGGTGCTTGATAAGGTCTAGAAGTGTAACGCCCTGGAAAAATCCGCACTTGGACTCGAGTACCAACTCGACCAGAAATCACGTAGGATTAATTCCTTTAGAAAATAAGTGTAAGTTAGCTAGCGCAACGCTAGAGTAGCTGGGAAATAGTCCCTGATCACTTTAAATATGTTCTACAAGATCCAAATCGAGTAGAACCAATGACTCTATAATACTCTAAAACCTCGGATCAAACTCTAAGCAGGTTTGTTCCCTGGACCACTTTGAAACTTTGTATTGGATCTAGACCGCGCGTTGAAAGTCCGATACCTACTATCTTAGACCGTTAGAACCGCCTAGCTGGACTTGACAATCATTTCAAAAATCAAGTCCAACCGACATTCGTAGGCTATTTCATTGAGCCTGGACTGAAGAGAGTAAGAATAGGGACAGATTTGGAATTTAAAATTCAAATCTGGCACACGACTTGACGTGTTAGTATTAAGCGTTCTGACCGTCAGAATTCAGCCAGATTACACCCTCGGATTAAGAAAAATTTCTATTTCATATCATGAGACTTGCAGCACTGATCTACATGCGGTGACCGCTGAAATGAAACTGGACCGCCACGGGCGATCTACGAACACTGATGGACTGAAAACGGGATGAAAGAAACATCCGACGAGCGTGAACTTAAGTCCGATCGCGTTCGGCCAGGGGACCACCAGAAATGATCTTTTGGACCGAAACAGCCTCGATTTGGATATGCCCTAAGTAAACTTTGTTCCCGAGCCTATTTCGGGCATTTTTAGGCTTATAAAAGGGGTTGAAACCCTCATTCCTCTCTCCCATCCGAAATTGCAAAAAGCCCTAGATTGAGAGAGAGAAAAGGTGAGAGTTTGTGAGAGAGAGTAGGAGAGAATTTTCCTGCTGTCGTGCCACCTGTTGCACGTGCTTTAGCAACACGCTCCGATCAGCTGGCCGGTGATTCCTCCACATTTTCAGGTAAGAAAATACCCTAGAAGTTGCTGATTTAGTATTCCTTCATTTCCGTAGAGAGTTAGCTGATAGATCTTGTTAATCAGGTTCACTAGTCGCCGTAGACGAAGCGTATACGCTCCGTTCGAAACGACACACCTAAAAGAGAAAAGGTGTAGATTTTAGATGCTTTGATTGACTGTTTCCAACGCTTTCAATGTCGTTTAATAGTAGATTATCGACGGCATCGCCGTTTGACATGTGCAACATGCTATCCGTTTCCTATTTCGTAAATAGGCGAAGGATATGAGATTCAGGGCATTTTAGTCATTTATAGGAAGTGCTGATTTCATTCATATTTTGCTGATGTGATTGACATGGTTTATTATCACATTAGATGTTAGGAATATGTGCATAATTAACTTGGCTAAGAGATTCGCCTAAATGCGCACCTCGGGTTGACATAATATGTGTAGACTTAAGTGTGTAGTGTAAGTGTTTGTATAAATGCTTGTATTAGTATGTATTGAATTAAATGGTGTTATGAATTAGTTTGAGATTGATTTCTCGATTAATATACTGATGTAAATGATTTCCTACATGTTAGCCATATGCATGATTTCATTATACGTATGAAATGCATGTGCTTGAAGATTTGTTTAAGTTGTAGGTTATAACATGTGTTAACATGCCCACATGGTTGTATTTCATTTCCAATACTCTCATATAATCGCTTATGTGATTCCATAATTGTTTGGGACTACACTTAGTCCAGGCAGTCGGTAACCGAGCGAATTCGTGGTTGGCTTATCTTGGCCACGAACGACGCGTCGATGAACGCGAGCCGTGTTTTGGAGTTGGCGGCAGTGGTTAGGCCACACGAAGTGTTTTACGCACTTCATGTCGTTCGACTTCAGATGCGATCATGCTAGTCGAGCCCGTCAAGTAACCCGACTGGCCGTTGTATGTTCACCCTGCATGAGTCATAACTGCTTGAACCTAGGGTACTAAACTTACCATTATAAACCCTGTTAACCATGGTACCTTGATCCACGAAGACTCATGAGCCGGGCATGGTGGTATGGGACACCGTGGTCGAGCTGCCGGCCTACGTTGGGGCCACAAACCTCCCCGTAGTGACCAGTGAGCACCTAGTCTTTTGAGCAGATTATGGTGGTATGGGACACTATATTCTTGCTGTCGACCTACACTGATCAGGCGACGAGTCCTTTGTAGTGACCGCGAGTGTATTCTGAGTCTACGGGAGGTGATGACCCTTCAATAGCAGTGAGACTACAGTAGGCTTGTATTGATAAGGTGATGGGGGAACGGTGCAACGAGTGCGAGCAACAGCCCTGACAGCCCTTGCAGTGACCTACAAAATATACATCGTATGAGATTACTAGAAGTGACGACCCTAGACAGGATCTGTGTTGGGATTGATATAAGGGAAGTACCTTAGTTTCCCAATCCTGCTGTTTGAATGGATTAATAACAACTCGGCAATCATATCACCATTACATTGGATGTGCCTGGAAGATGTGGAGCACTGAGCGGGATGCACGCATGACGCGGACGAAGATGGTGCCGTATGAGAGAGAACGTCGGTGAGGGCATCCATCATGTCACGTCATATTGCATTAACAACTGTATTAGGATTGTTTGATTTACTGCTTTACTGTTATCGTATGATTGATTTGAGAACATGCTAATCTTTGCTCTATGATTCCACTGAGTTGATCACTCACTCCCACGTTACGGGATGGTGTTTGCAACACCCACCAGACCCTGTTTTAGATGCAGGTGATGCTGAGATCCAGGAGGTAGAGCCGGACTACGATGAGGACCAGGACGAGTTCTCATACATGCAGTATCACGACGGCTTTGCGTAGGTGGCTTGGATCGACGGGACTCCTCAGTGGGACTATTTTGGACATTTGATTTTATTTCTTTACATGTATATGAGACTCAGTGATGTATTCATACTTTAATGACAGTCGAGATCTATTTTGTTTTTCTATACAGTGATATATATATATATTGTTTAGTCTTCCGCTTGCTTTTATCGCTGGATTTGGAGTATGAATTGCAGTTTTGGTATATGTTTACCCATGTGAATGCTTTAACTCAGACAACATTGAATCATAATCATTTTTGTTGTATAAGTGACGGTCTGGAACTCGGGAGTTGAGTTTATACACGACCCCCGATTTTCAGGGTGTTACAAGTTGGTAACAGAGCATGAATAAGAGTATAGTGGGCCTGGGTTATGGTCACGCGACGTACGCTGTCCCTTCCTTTGACTTAGGTGGGTGCGAGAAGGGTCTAGAAACACTTATAGGATCGCAGATTCGCCAATAAGCGAAGACTATTCATATCGATCGCGTGATCGAGTCCGTAACTCATTTAGGGTCGCGTAAAGTGATCTGAATAGCTCCTACGTTATAGGTAAGTGGGTTGAGACATTCTTTGAATTATTCTAAACCCATAAATGTGAATCCTTGGGCTGTGAGACAACCACAACCCCTACATTTAATCGTCAGGGCTTAAAAACCCCGTTTCACCTAAATTCTTCAAAATTCTTCCTTTCACCACTCCAATCTTCAATTATTTCTTATCCTTTTCATGTTAGGCATCAATCCTAATGTGAAAATGACATAAAATCATACTTCGACAAAATTTTTCAGTGAATAGTAAAATTTTATGAAAAATGGCCATGAGGCCATTCTAACTTCACTTTCTTTAGTAACTAATGGGCTAGATGGATGTACTAGCTCCTTCTACTTAAAAATCATATGCTGTATGATAGGAGATTGTATTCAGGTTTGCAGATTGGCCCTGAAAACCCCCGAACGCATGTTTGGGCCTCCATAGGTCAATATACAATGAACCAAGGTTGGGACCATACATTTTTAGGGTCCTTGGACCATGGGGGACCAAACTCATGTGGTCCTACCGACCAACCAGAGGGATGGTCGACGATGCCATCGCCGGACACTGTGGCCCACTTGATGTGAGCTTTGGGATCTGGGGGTATTTTGGGTAATACACCCCCCAGGTGCGGTTCATCCATAGAAAATCCCAAATAGGGGTACTTCCTTCACAAAAGTTCCCATTCTAAGCTCCATTTTTTTTTCAGCTGCCCTAACCCAAATCCGTGGTTCCAAACCACTCCCAAATCCATTCCTGGCCAAAAAAGACCACACTCCATCATTCCATTGAAGTTTGAAGCCCTCCCTCTTGAAGATTTCATCGTTTGGAGATCTTAAAACCCCCAAATCGAGCTGAAATCGTGAGGTGCTCCATTCCCCTTTTTCATTCTCTTTTCTTTTTAAAAATACATCCTAGGGGAGCTTGAAGCATCCCTCTACAATGTCTAGATCTCCCTTTTCTAGTTTGGATAGCCATTTCTTGGCATTTTCTCCATTTTCCATGACTTTTGTTGAAGCTATTTTGGGTCTTTTGTTACTCTCCACCATCCTCTCTTTGATGGGTAAAAGAAAGATCGCAGCAGATGAGGCTGGACCTAGTTGCCCTGCTCAATCAAGAAGACCGCGGGGTGGCGCCGCTAGCTCAAGCGCCGCCGCAAGTCCAACCACAGCCTGAGAGTTTCATACAAAGCGGGATTTGGATCCCCATACTCAACTTGGGCGAGTGATTTTAGCAGAGATGCCTCATGGCCAATACACTGACCGCAAAGTGTTGTTTGAGGCGGACGTGGAAGGATGACTATTCGGTGAATTTCTGTTGTTCGAGCGCATTGAAGCTGCGCATTGGGGTCTGATCTTTAAAGCTCGTGCTCATGCCAATGTGAGCACCGTTCATGCCTTCTACGCTCGTATCCAGAATCCTACACTAGAGCCATTACAGTTCAAAATTCCTTTTGGTAGAGACCGGATGGTTACGATCGATGTTCAGTTGATTGCGCGACTTCTAAACGTGCCTCTTGGTGATGTTCATCCCAGTGAGAAGAATTTAAGGAGTAGGTGCGAGCGAGATCACCGTACCAGATTTTTATGCGGTAAACTGGTTCCATGGCAGCCTAATAATAGCCTCAAGGCGTCTTATATGTCTGATGATTTGCGCCTGCTGCACCACATTTGCACGTTCAACGTGTATCACAGGTCGACAAATCGCATTGAGTGTACGCGCCTTATGGTTGACTTCTTGTATCTGGTGGCCCAGGGAGAGAATGTGTGTATGGCCACTTTCATCTTGCGACAGATAATCCTCATAGCAAAATCAAGAAGAACGTCAGAATTGCTTCCTTTTGGCCGACTGATATGCAAGATCGCGCTTGAGTTTGCTTACAGAATTGGGCCGGAGTTGCCAGTTTCGATTCACAGCATTGATGAGTCTACCATGGTCAAGATGAAGATCGGGTCTCAATACCATGAGATTCAGCTTGAGGAGGATAGCGAAGACGATTTTGATGATGAAGAGGATCCAAGTGAGGGAGAACCTGGAGCAGAAGTTGAGGAAGAAGTCCAGGAAGAAGTAGAAGAGGAGGCTCAGGATACAGATGAGAGCCCTCCTCCTTCTGCTCAGGCTACTGGCGATGATCGCATTGCCCAAATTGAGGAGAGTCATGTCACCTTACGAAGGGAAGTTCAGGAACTTCGTGCTGAAGTCGAGGATGCCAAGGCCGTTACGAAGAGGAAACTCGATAAGGTTACTCGCACCTTGAAGGTGATCCTGTGCTGCTTGCAGGATAAGGGTGCTCCTCCTCCGTCACCCTACTCAGACTAGCGATGATTTTAGATGTTGTTGTTAGTAGTTAGTCGTTTCCTGCTTTTGTTGTGTAAGCCTGTTAAGGCTAGTGCTTTGCTTATGTTGCTGTTGTAATTTTAACTGTCTTAGTTCCCATGTACTTCTTGTCATGATGCTTATAAGGAGATATCCCTTGTATTGTAATAATTTTAATTAAATGAAATGCATGGAATGCCTTTGACTCTTTATGTGAATGATTACGGTGTGTTGTGCTATTGAGACTGACAAGGTTGCGCCCTATTTTGAATATAGGGAATACCGCCGAAGACTACCCAGAGCACAGCTCGACTTGTATTGGGTGAGCCTATGGATCAGGCTCCTTCACAGTCGGATACTCATGCAGACCCTACTATGGGCCCGATTCCTGAGACAGTGCGTGCGTCTCAGCCTACTGCTGGTCCTGCAGCTGGACCACCGCCTTTCACACCGCCCGTCAGAGAGCCTTACCGCGCGTCTTCTTCGACGAAGTACATGCCACAGCCTTCTCCACCTCCAGATAGATCTGAGCAGATGATGGCCATGATGCTACAGCAGCAGAAGCTCCTGACTACTATTGTGGGGATACTAGCTCAGGGTGGGAGTGTACCTCCACCTGCACCACCTATGCATCCAGCTGAGGATGCTGATACATATGCCTAGGATGAGGGCATGGCTCATCCTGTACCACCTTCTTACCCTGCGGAGAATGCCGTAGATACACGGGGCCTGTTAGAACGATTCCAGCGCTTACGGCCTCCCACTTTTACGGGTTCTCATAGACACGAGGAGGCCGAGTATTCGCTCGACCGTGTGTCGAAGATACTGCGGATTCTACATTGTACAGAGGCTGAGCAGGTTGAGTTGGCTACGTTCCTGTTCGAGCGAGAGGCCAGCTTGTGGTGGGACAGTGTATTACAGACCGTTGCTGCTGACTTTATATGGACCTGGGTAGCGTTCGAGTTCCGCTTCCACGAGAAATACTACCCCCAGACGTACAAGCATGATCGGGAGAATGAGTTTCTCCACCTCAGACAGGGAGGCATGACAGTCACGGAGTATGAGCATCGGTTCACAGAGTTGGACAGACACGTCCCGACTATTTTGACAGATGAGCAGATGCGCATAAGGTGCTTTTCAGAGGGTTTATGACCAGATATTCGGTCGAAGATGTGCTGCATGAGCATTCCCTCTTATGCGGAGCTGATTCACATGTCCATGCGGGCAGAGCAGGATGTGGATCGACTTGCTCGATCTCGTGGCCCTATTGCTCCTAGGCCACGACCAGAGTTGCCGGACAGGCCCTTTGCGGGCAAGAGGCCTCGCGTCAACCCTCCTACTCGGGCTACAGCGCCAGCACCACCGTTTCGACGCCCCGAGTTATCATGTACATACTGTGGGAGGTCAGGCCATTCGGCGCAGAGTTGTTTTGCTCGGATGCGGGATAGTGGGTTCTCGCCGCTGCAGAAGATCGACTGTACACGTCCACGAGCGATATCAGCCCCACCTATATGGTTGGCTCCTGCCCACCCTTCCTTCAGACCTCCAGTATCGCAGATCAAGCAGCCTCTACGGCCCACGGCGCAGCTGCCGAACCGGCCACAGCAGGCACGGGTGCATTCATTGACAGCTGAGGCAGCTGCGATGGAGACTTCTCAGCATTCGGCCTTTGAGGTCACTGCCCACATTGGAGGTATTCCTATTCTCGTGATGGTGGATACATGATCCACGATTTCTTTGATATCACGTGCTATAGTCAGACGCATTGGCTTACAGACTATTACTATGGATGGGGTGTGAGTTTATACAGCTCATGGGTCCTTTACAGATGCCATCCAGATGTGTGAGGGCTGTTTGGTGGATCTGGGGGGCAAGACGATGACTCTAGATCTCGTCGTCGACCCCTCTCTTGTTTATCTCGACGTCATTCTTGGCATGGACTGGTTGACTGCAGCGAGGGCCGAGATTGACTGCGAGACTCGTATAGTGACTGCATACGAGCCAGATGGCGCATCCTTCACGTTCCCAGTGCGGGTAAATCTTCCATTCCGCATACTTAGCTACGCTACTATACTACGGGACGCTGGTGCCCAGATACTTGAGCATACGCCAGTCATTTGCGAGTTTGGGGATCTGTTCAGGAAGATCCCTGGTTTGCCGCCTAGATGAGAGATTGATTTCACTATCGATCTGGTTCCTGGTTCCGCGCCCGTCTCACTGCCGACGTATCGCATGACACCGTGTGAGGTGGAGGAGTTGAGGACGCAGATTAATGGTCTGTTGGAGCTTGGCCTTATACGGCCTAGTGTGTCTCCTTGGAGAGCACCAGTTCTGTTTGTAAGGAAGAAGGACGGTTAGATGCCATTGTGTATTGATTATCGCAGATTGAACCAGATCCCGGTGAAGAATAAGTACCATTTACCCAGGATCGATGACTTATTTGATCAGTTGAGAGGAGCGCAGTACTTCTCGAAGATTGATCTTCAGTTAGGATATCATCAGTTGCGCGTCAGGGATGAGGACGTGCAGAAGACAGCATTTAGGACCAGCTTTGGCCACTACGAGTTCCTTGTGATGTCGTTCGGTCTCACGAACGCACCAGCTGTGTTCATGGATCTGATGAACCGGGTATTTCGGCCTTTCCTCTATTGATTCGTTGTTGTATTCATTGACGACATTTTAGTGTACTCCAGGAGTCGAGAGGAGCATGAGAAGCACTTGCGTTTGGTCCTGGATACGCTTAGACAGCATCAGTTGTTCGCACAATACAAGAAGTGCTACTTCTGGAAGCAGGAAGTGAAGTTCCTGGGACACGTGGTGTCCAAGGATGGCATGGCAGTAGACCGGTCTAAGGTAGGTGTGGTACAGGACTGGCAGCAGCCTGGTTCTGTCACTGAGGTGAGGAGTTTCTTGGGTCTTGCTGGCTACTATCGACGCTTCATTCAGGATTTCTCGAAGATCGCGAGACCTTTATCTCAGTTGACATGGAAGGACGTGAAGTTCGCCTAGAATGACAAGGCAGAGTCAGCTTTTCAGGAGCTAAAGGATAGACTTATGTCTGCCCCTGTGCTAGTATTGCCAGAGCAAGGGGTTAGATACACTATATATACTGACGCGTCTAGCATTGGTCTGGGTTGTGTCCTTAAGCAGAGGGACAGGGTAATTTCGTATGCCTCGAGACAATTAAGGAAGCACAAGGAGAATTACCCTACACACGACCTAGAGTTAGCAGCCGTCATATTCACACTGAGACTCTGGAGACATTACCTCTATGGAGAGGAGTTTGAGATCTTTTGCGACCACAAGAGCCTCAAGTACATATTCACGCAACGAGACTTGAATATGAGGCAGCGGCGATGGATGGAGACGTTGAAGGACTTCAAGTTCGAAGTCTCTTACCATCCTGGGAAGGCGAACCTTATGGCTGACGCGTTGAGCCGTAAGAAGGCGATAGAGTTTGCAGCTCTGCTGATGGTTGCTGAGTGGGATATGGTTGAGTTTTTGCGAGACTTTAAGCAGAAACTCACCGTAGAGGAGCCATATGAGTTCATCGCACATGTGCAGGTGCGATCTCAGATCGATGACCAGGTCATCGAGGCGCAATGGGACGATGTGCATCTGACTGAGCTTCGAGAGCAGGCCAGTGATGATGCTGATGCCGAGTGGCGAGTTGGCATGGATGGGGGCTTACGTTATCGTGGCCGCCTATGCGTCCCAGATGTCCCTGACTTGAGAAGAGAGATTCTCGAGGTTGCGCATTATACCAGACTCGCGATGCATCCAGGCAATACGAAGATGTATCACGATGTGAGGAGGACTTATTAGTGGGAAGGTATGAAGACCCACATAGCAGAGTTCGTGTCCCGTTGCCTCACTTGTCAGCAGGTGAAGGCAGAGCATCGCCGACCACCTGGACTTTTGCAGCCTATGCCGATCGCAGAGTGAAAGTGGGATTTCATTTCCATGGACTTCATTTCAGGGCTGTCGAAGACGAGGAAGGGACATGATTCCATTTGGGGGATCGTCGATCGTCTGACAAAGTCGGCGCACTTCCTACCTATCAAAGTTACGAACTCTGCAGACGAGCTGGCTAGACTGTACATCAGAGAGATCATGCGTCTGCATGGAGTTCCGTTGGAGATCGTGTCGGACAGAGACACGCAGTTCACTTCTATTTTATGGACTCGCATTCAGGAGGCTATGGGTGTGAAGTTGAAGTTCAGTACTTCCTTCTACCCACAGACAGATGGACAGACAGAGCGGGTGAACTAGATCTTAGAGGACATGACTTCAAGGACAGTTGGGATGATTGTCTTGCATATGCGGAGTTTGCGTACAACAATAGCTTCCAGGCGAGTATCGGTATGGCACCATACGAGGCGCTGTATGGGCGACCTTATCGCGCACCGCATTGCTGGGCAGAGGTCGGTGAGCGTAACTTGATTGGCCCAGAGTTAGTGCAGGCGACATCAGAGAAGATTGATATCATTAGACGTCGGCTTCTCACAGCGCGGAGCAGACAGAAGAGTTATGCCGATACGAGACGGCGACCGCTGGAGTTCACAGTTGGGGATCATGTATTTTTGTGAGTTTCCCCTATGAAGGGAGTCCTTCGGTTCGGGAAGAAGGGGAAGCTAGCACCGTGATTCATTGGTCCATTCCAGATCCTCGATCGTGTGGAAGCAGTGGCTTACCGATTGGCTTTACCCACGCCTCTCGCGAACGTTCACAACGTATTTCATGTTTTTATGCAGAAGAAGTACGTTTCTGATCCTTTCCATATCATTAGATGGGAGCAGGTGTAGTTATGAGAGGATGTTACATATATCCTACCACCGACACGTATCCTAGACAGGAAGGAGCAGGTACTGCGTAGGAAGGTGATTCCCCTTGTAAAGGTATTGTGGACGCATCACTCTGAGGAAGAGGCTACCTGGGAGACAGAAACCGAGATCAGAAAGAACTACCCACAGCTTCTCGAGGAGTACGAAAAGGTACAAATTTTGAGGATGAAATTATTTGTTAAGGGGGGTAGATTGTAACGCCCTGAAAAAATCCGCACTTGGACTCGAGTACCAACTCGATCAGAAATCACGTAGGATTAATTCCTTTAGAAAATAAGTGTAAGTTAGATAGCGCAACGCTAGAGTAGATGGAAAATAGTCCCTGATCACTTTAAATACGTTCTACAAGACCCAAATCGAGTAGAACCAATGACTCTATAATACTCTAAAACCTCGGATCAAACTCTAAGCAGGTTTGTTCCCTGGACCACTTTAAAACTTTGTATTGGATCTAGACCGCGCGTCGAAAGTCCGATACCTACTATCTTAGACCGTTAGAACCGCCTAGCTGGACTTGACAATCATTTCAAAAATCAAGTCCAACCGACATTCGCAGGCTATTTCATTGAGCCTGGACTGAAGAGAGTAAGAATAGGGACAGATTTGGAATTTAAAATTCAAATCTGGCACACGACTTGATGTGTCAGTATTAAGCGTTCTGACCGTCAGAATTCAGCCAGATTACACCCTCGGATCAGGAAAAATTTCTATTTCATATCAAGAGACTTGCAGCCCTGATCTACATGCGGTGACCGCTGAAATGAAACTGGACCGCCATGGGTGATTTACAAACACTGATGGACTGAAAACGGGATGAGAGAAACATCCGACGAGCGCGAACTTAAGTCCGATCGCGTTCGGCCAGGGGACCACCAGAAATGATCTTTTGGATCGAAACAGCCCCGATTTGGATATGCCCTAAGTAAACTTTGTTCCTGAGCCTATTTCGGACATTTTTAGGCTTATAAAAGGGGTTGAAACCCTCATTCCTCTCTCCCATCCGAAATTGCAAAAAAGCCCTAGATTGAGAGAGAGAAAAGGTGAGAGTTTGTGAGAGAGAGTAGGAGAGAATTTTCCTACTGTCGTGCCACCTGTTGCACGTGCTTTAGCAACACGCTCCGATCACCTGGCCAGTGATTCCTCCGCATTTTCAGGTAAGAAAATACCCTAGAAGTTGCTAATTTAGTGTTCCTTCGTTTCCGTAGAGAGTTAGCTGATAGATCTTGTTAATCAGGTTCTCTAGTCGCCGTAGACGAAGCGTATACGCTCCGTTCGAAACGACACACCTATAAGAGAAAAGGTGCGGATTTTAGACGCTTTGATTGACTGTTTCCAACGCTTTCAATGTCGTTTAATAGTAGATTATCGACGACATCGCCGTTTGACATGTACAACATGCTATCCGTTTCCTATTTCGTAAATTGGCGAAGGATATGAGATTTAGGGCATTTTAGTCATTTGTAGGAAGTGCTGATTTCATTCATATTTTGCTGATGTGATTGACATGGTTTATTGTCGCATTAGAATGTTAGGAATATGTGCATAATTAGTTTGGCGAAGAGATTCGCCTAAATGCGCACTTCGGGTCGATATACTATATGTAGACTTAAGTGTGTAGTGTAAGTGTTTGTATAAATGCTTGTATTAGTATGTATTGAATTAAATGGTGTTATGAATTAGTTTGAGATTGATTTCTCGATTAATATACTGATGTAAATGATTTTCTACATGTTAACCATATGCATGATTTCATTATACGTATGAAATGCATGTGCTTGAAGATTTGTTTAAGTTGTAGGTTATAACATGTGTTAAGATGCCCACATGGTTGTATTTCATTTCCAATACTCTCATATAATCGCTGATGTGATTCCATAATTGTTTGGGACTATACTTAGTCCAGGCAGTTGGTAACCAAGCGAATTCGTGGTTGGCTTATCTTGGCCACGAACGACGCGTCGATGAACGCGAGCCGTGTTTTGGAGTTGGCGGCAGTGGTTAGGCCACACGAAGTATTTTACGCACTTTATGTCGTTCGACTTGAGATGCGATCATGCTAGTCGAGCCCGTCAAGTAACCCAACTGGCCGTTGTATGTTCACCCTGCATGAGTCATAACTGCTTGAACCTAGGGTACTGAACTTACCATTGTAAACCCTGTTAACTATGGTACCTTGATCCACGAAGACTCATGAGCCGGGCATGGTGGTATGGGACACCGTGGTCGAGCTGTCGGCCTACGCTGGGGCCACAAACCTCCCCGTAGTGACCAGTGAGCACCTAGTCTCGTGAGCAGATTATGGTGGTATGGGACACTATATTCTTGCTGTCGGCCTACACTGATCAGGAGAAGAGTCCTTTGTAGTGACCGTAAGTGTATTTTGAGTCTACGGGAAGCGACGACCCTTCAGTAGCAGTGAGACTACAGTAGGCCTGTATTGAAAAGGTGATGGGGGAGCGGTGCAACGAGTGCGAGCAACAGCCCTGGCAGCCCTTGCAACGACCTATAAAAATATACATCGTATGAGATTACTAGGAGTGACGACCCTAGACAAGATCTGTGTTGGGATTGATATAAGGGAGGTACCTTAGTTTCCCAATCCTGCTGTTTGAATGGACTAATAACAACTTGAAAATCATATCACCATAACATTGCATGTGCCTGGAAGATGTGGAGCACTGAGCGGGATGCACGCATGCAACAGACGAAGATGGTGCCGTATGAGGGAGAACGTCGGTGAGGGCATCCATCATATCATGTCATATTGCATTAACAACAGTATTAGGATTGTTTGATTTACTGCTTTACTGTTATCGCATGATTGATTTGAGAACATGCTAATCTTTCCTCTATGATTCCATTGAGTTGATCACTCACTCCCACGTTACGGGATGGTGTTTGCAACACCCACCAGACCCTGTTTTAGATGCAGGTGATGCTGAGATCCAGGAGGTAGAGCCGGACTACGATGAGGACCAGGACGAGTTCTCATACATGCAGTATCACGACGGCTTTGCGTAGGTGGCTTGGATCGACGGGACTCCTAAGTGGGACTATTTTGGACATTTGATTTTATTTCTTTACATGTATATGAGACTCAGTAATGTATTCATACTTTAGTGACAGTCGAGATCTACTTTGTTTTTCCATACAGTGATATATATATTATTTAGTCTTCTGCTTGCTTTTATCACTGGATCTGGAGTATGAATTGCAGTTTTGGTATATTTTTACTCATGTGAATGCTTTAACTCAGACAACATTGAATCATAATCATTTTTATTGCATAAGTGACGGTCTGGAACTCGGGAGTTGAGTTTATACACGACCCCCAATTTTCAGGGTGTTACAAGAAGCTTCTTCTCCAGCCATCTCAGTCCCTTCCATGGGAGCGTTACCTGCCTCACCTTCCCTCTCTGCTTGAATGTATTTTTCTGTTGGATCCTCAGGATATTTATGAAACCGTAAGTCCATCCTTCGAATGTTACTTTTATTGAAGGTTTGGAGAGGAAGTGTGGATCACTTGTGGTTGGGAATCCTATGAAATTGCAAATCATACTTATGATCCATGGATATGGTAGTAGAATATCCCTGGCCTTATGAAAAGCATACACCAACTGATACACAATGAGAGTAGGCAGAAAAATCTTGATTCCAGAGGTAATTGAAAAAATGATCATTGTCATGAAGCCTATGAGATTTTCCCTGTTTTTTCCCCTTGAGTAAATGTTCAAAGCAAGTATACCATGCAAGACCTGATAGCGTGGTTCCATGAATATGACTTTTCGGACATTCCCTTAGTACCACTGGACATCACGATCATGACAGAGAAATTTGGTGACCTTGGATTGAACCTCAAGATTTTCCATGTCCATATCTGGAATCCCTTCAGGAGATAAGGTAAGATTGAATATTCCTGCGACAGATTCTGGAGTAATTAGCACATCATCACCATCTATGGATACGGTGATGGATGGTGGATCAGATACCGGAGATTGACATGCGACAAAGAAGTTATATGTCCGTTTGAGTTGATATGGTCCCCCGAAGTCGAGCACTGGTAACCAATCTATTGTGACAAATAGAGGTTCCAGATTATATGGATTTAGATAGCTTCGGTCGACTTTTCTCTCAGGAATAACCTTCCTTCCAGCAAACTTTTTCAAGACCGGTTTCACCTGCACTGGAAGTCTAGGACCCACCTGGTCTCGTGCGTTGCCTCGTGGGAGTCCCACGTTCCGGGGCTCGTGTGCTTCCTCTTAAAGTAACCAACTTTTGTCAGGTGGATCTCGATGACTCACCCGGTCCCAATACTTGTCCCTTGTCTTTTCCCATGACGACAAAGAGAGTTTTGAAGGATTTTGGGGAAATGGACATAGCCCAATTGAAAAGGAAATACCCAAAATAGAATGAATGTTGATGATTAGAAGGGTATTACCGTATTTTGGACCCTTTGGGGTTGTCTAACAACATTCAGACCCGTCCGATTGCAAGGAGCAAGAAAGGGAAAAAAACGTAAACCCTAGAATAAAACTCCCTTTTCGCATTCCACCCTTTTATATCGGACAGCATCTATCGATATCATCGATACTTATTTCGACTATATCGATGAACTCCGGATCAATTTCATCGATTCTCTTTTTGTTATCATCCTCGATCATATGTCCTTTCACATTCTAAAGAGTTGTCGATTATATCGACCTTTGATCGATTAATCGAGAATAACATATCGATAGTCATATCGAGGGTAAATGATTTTATATTGTCTAGCATTCAGACTACCCAACAAGTATACTTTTAGAATTTCTATGAATCAGGTATACTCAACCAAACTTATGTACAGTCACTGTACATAACAAAAGTATAAACATTTAAATGTTTATATACAGAGGATAGAGGTATGGAACCTCAGATATATCATTTGAAGCTCAGCAAAATTTATATCATTGCAATAATTATCCAGATCTAGATGCATGACCTGGACTTGTCTTTTCTATGCTCAGTACTTCAAGGCATCAGTCCCTTCTTTGCCTCTGATAATGTAGCAGTGGTTGTTTGTGCGATGACCCTTCATTACTGATTTTCATGATTGATCTAGGATTTTGCATCCTTGTTTGTGGAATTTGACCACATGCCCATTATGACAGATTTGAGATATGCATAGGAGATTATGAGCCAAACCTTTTATGCAGAAAACATTCTCATTTTTAAGTGAATTAATCCCTTTTATGATTCCCTATCCAATTACTTTAGTAGTGGTTCCATCTCCATAGGTGACTATTCCATTGTATAGATTTTGATAGTTTGATAGAAGGGACTTATCACCTGTGACATGTCTTGAGCAACCACTGTCTAAGTACCACTTGGTGTCATTGCCTGATAAATGATTTGAGTGAGTAGCAAGATAATTTTTCTTTTCTTTAATTACCCACTTTGTGACAGGACTCTTACTTGGAGTAGATTTATTTTTCTTATTTGATTCAACTATTTGACTTGTTCCTATGTTACTACAGGAGGCATCAGATTTTTTAAATGTTTGTGTTCCATATTCGGCTCTAACTTTCTCATATCCTAAGACATTTTTGTTATTTTCAGATTTTCCCATACCTAAGAGTTTTTCTAACTTCTCACCACTCTTGGAAAACTTACAGTTTAGTTTGGCAGCTTTTCTGGACTTTTCAAGATCAAACAGGAGTGTATGTTTCTCATTTTGAAGGAGCATAATTTTATCTTTTAATTGCTCAACCTGTTTGTTTAGTTTTTTAGATTTATATTTAAGGAGGGAGTTAATTCTCTTAAGTCTATCATTATCTGAGTAATGTTGATGCAAATCATTGATTAGATGTGTATTAATTTCTAGAGTTTTATCCAAATCTTTTTGCAGCAATTCCTTTTTGGTCTCAGATATTTCAAGTCTTTTAACCACTTAAATGTTATGGATGTAAAGTTGATTTAAGCATCTTGCAGTTTGTCCTTCTCTACCTCTTCCTCTTCTTCTTTAGTCTCTTCATGATTAGATGGAAATGATTCAGTGGCTTGCTATTCTTTCACATTCTCAGATTCACAGGGAATGATTGGAGTAGTGGAGACCATAAGGATTTTCAATGATTTCTGATCTCCATCACTCTCTGAGTCATTGGATTCTGAATTTGACTCTTTTGTATCATCTCACGTGGTAGCCATTGCCTTGTCTTTAGTTTTTCTGTTCGGGCATTCAGTTGACAGGTGTCTATACTCATGATAGACATAACATTGTGGTTCTTTGGTCCATTTACCAAATTTTCTTGTAGAGAGTTTGTTGTTCACCTTTCTTCCTCTGGAGGGACGACCGCGATTCTTCTGAAAGAATATTCTGAATTTTTGAGCCAAAAAGGTCACTTCCTCATCTTTATCTTCTTTTTCACTCTCACCGACCTCATGTGAAGATTTTAGGATAGTGTTTTTGAATTTTTGGGATTATGTGAAGTGTAGTTCGAAAGTTTGTAGGGAACCTATCAGTTCTTCTACTTTTATCTCGTCAATATTTCTACACTCCTCCATTGTTGTTACTCTGGGATTAAACAGTTCTGGTAGGGATCTTAGAATTTTCCTATAAATTTTCAGTACCGGAACTTTCTCTCCCAATCCACCCATGGAGTTGCAAATGATATTCAACTTAGTGAAAACTCCATAAATGTCTTATGCTCTTCCATTCTGAGACTTTCAAACTGTGAAGTCAATAGTTGGTTTTTTTACCTCTTCACAGTGCTTGTGCCTTCAAGGGTTGTTTCCAATAAATCCCATGCTTCCTTAGATGTCCCACACATGCTTATTTGATTGAATATATCTTGGGACACGACACAGTAGATGGCGTTCATAGCTTTTTCTTCAACAGTTTTTTTTTCTTTATCGAACGTCGTCCACTTCTCTTTGGGTTTGGGTTTTGTGACGGTTGTGCCACTCGCAAGTGCGATTTGTTCAAATGGTGGCACTCTTTCAACTATATCCCAAACATCATGATCCAGAGATCTCAGTAAGTAGTGCATCCTAGCCTTTTAGTATGCATAATTTGAACCATCAAATACTGGAGGCCTAGAGACTGATGAGCCCTTTCCTTTGGCCATATTTCAAACTTTAGTCAAGAAACCCTTAAAGAGAGACCCGCTTGTTACCAATTGAAATAACGTTGAAGACTGCTTGAAGTTGAAGTAGGAATATGCCAATATGTCCTAGAGGGGAGTGAATAAGACTTTTTAAAGTTTTTATAATTTATTTAAAAAATCCTATAACACTAATCCTATCAATTATGCATTTATCAGGATTACTAAGAAATAACTCTACTGGCTTCCAAGCCTAGTAAAGGATCCAATCACAAACTATTCACGAGATGACATTATACAACCAAGTTTATGATGGATATGACTGTGTATGTGTGTAAGGTGTGATCTCAGATAAAATAATGTGAAGGCATTGAAATAAATCACACATACAAAAGGATAACAATTGCAAACATAGTCAATTTGTAGTGGTTTGACTACTTGTCTACTGCAATAGTGGTAACCACACTGAACCCTTGAGTGTACCGGTAACACCACAGATTTTTGCTAACCTGGAGTTAGACGTCCTTGGGCCATGGGTCAACCATAACACCTTGGTAACCTCTCAGAACCCAATTCCAAAGCCAGATAAATCATTTAGAACCTAATTCTTTAGAAATTTAACGTGAATTAGCGAGCGCTACACTAGATTTCCTGCAAAATTAGCACCAACCACTTTAAATACGATCTGTAAGACCCAAAACCTATAGAATCATTGACTCTACGTTACCCTAAAACCTAGGATCAAACTCTAAACCGGTTTTCTCTCAGGAACCCTTTAAAACTTTTTATTGGATCTAGACCGCGCGTCGAAAGTACGATAGCGATAATCTTAGAAAATTACGACCGCCTTGTTGGACCTGACAATCATTTCAAAAATCAAACCCAACCGATATCCTGAGACCATTTTACTGAATCCGGAGTGAAGAGAGTGAGAAAAGGAAAATATTTAGAAAATTAATTCAATTTAAATAAATCTGGCACATGTCGCTTGGGTGACATTTTTTAAGCGTTCTGACCGTTAGGATTCGATCAAATTTCACCCTCGGATCAGGATAGGTGGCCCTTACATGTCATATCACATGTGGCCCTGATCGAGTTTAGGTGACCGCTGAACTGAAACTGGTTCGCCACGTGCGATCTGGGAACTCTATCGAAACTGAAAATTGAAAACTTAATGTGATCAGGATCCAATATCCATGAGCTTAAGTCTGACCGCATTTGGTCAACGGAACTCCAGAAACGCTCTTTTGGATCGGGAAAGACCCGATTTGGTTATAACCCAAGTATACTCTGGTATAAAGTCTAAATAGGTGACTTTATTTAAAGTCCTTAAAGCCTCTCATAACCCTCCCATACAAATTTGCTAAAACCATAGAAAAGAGAAGAGAGAAAAGAGAGAGATTCGGTGAGGGTTGTGAGGGAAACTTCCTGCCACTCGATCCGGCTTCTACACGCACTTAATCGCCACGTTCTAATCACTCTTTCGGTGATTTCGACTTCATTCTAGGTGAGAAAACCCTTACCTCAACCTGTTTTAGGGATTCCTTCGATACAAGTAGCGAAGTAGCTGATGTAGCTTGTGCTATAGGTCGTCATACAGGCGTTGACGAAGCCTACAATTTCTGTTCGATTCGTTATACTTCTATGGTGAAAGGTGAGGATTCTAGATGCTTAGGTTAACTATTTTCAAAGCTTTCAATGTCGTTTAATAGTAGATTATCGACAAGAATGTCGTTTGACATGTAGAACATGCTGTCTATTTTCCATTCCGAGTACGTACGGAGAATAAGAGATTTAGAGTATTTTAGGCATTTGTAGGAAATACTGTATACATCTGTATTTTGCTGAAATGATTTCCATGTGTATTTATCACGTTATGATATTAGTTAGGCGTGCATGATCTGTTTGGCGAAGAGATTCGCCCTAATGCGCACTTTGGGTCGACATACGCCATGTAGACTAAAGTGTGTAGACTAAGTGTTTGTATAAATGTTTGTATTAGTATGTATTGAGTAAATGTTGTTGTAGATTCATCTTGAGATTGAATTCTCAATTAATATGATGATGTACATGATTTTTCTCCATGTTGTTATTGAATTGATTTCCTTATATGTATGGAATACATGTGTTTGGTTGATTTGCTTACATTGTATGTTATAACATGTTGTTAACATGCTTGGATTGTTTGTATTTCATTTATTTTACTCTCATATGATCACTGATGTGGATAACAAGTGCTTGGGGCTATACTCTAGTCCAGGCAGTCGGTAATAGTTTAGAATTTGTGGTTGGATTCTATTCGCCACCAAGGATGTATATGACGAACCCGAGTCGTACTAGAGTCGTCGGCAGTGGTTAGGCCACACGAAGTGCCTGTGCACTTCATGTCGGTCGGTTCGACGTGCGCTCATGCTAGTCGGACTCATCAAGTAACCCGACTGACCATTGTATGTTCACCTTATATTTGTCATAACTGCTTGAACCTAGGGTACTAAACTTACCAGTGATAATCCTGATAACCGTGGTACCTTGATCCACTAAGACTCATGAGCTGGGCATGGTTGTATGGGACACCGTGGTCGAGCTGTCGACCTACGCTGGGGCCACAAACCTCCCCGTAGTGACCGGTGAGCACCCTACTCTGAGCAGATTATACTAGTATGGGACACTATATTCTTGCTGTTGACCTACACTGATTGGTGACGAGCCCTCTGTAGTAACCTTGAGTTTATCCTGACACTGCATAGGGGCGATGAGTCCTGTTATAGTCTTAAGGATATAAATAGGCCTGTATTGATAAGGTGATGGGGCAGAGGAGCAACGAGTGCGTGCACCAGCCCAGGCAGCCCTTGCAGCGACCTAGAAATATATCATCGTATGAGAATACTAGGAGTGACGACCCTAGACAGGATCCTTGTTGGGAATGATATAAGGGAGGTACCCTAGTTTCCCAATCCTGCTGTATGAAAAGGACTAATAATAACTCGGTAATCATATTCATATCACACTGCATGTGCCTGGAAGATGTGGAGCACTGAGGGAAGAAAGCATGTCGCGGACGTAAGATGGTGTCGCATGAGGGAGTATGTCGGAGAGCGCATCCATCATGTCATTTCATGCTTGCATTAATCACAGTATTTAGGAATGTTTGATTTGCTTGATTTACCATTATCACGTGATTGATTTGATAACATGTTAACCTTTTCTCTATGATTCCACTCAGTTAGCTACTCACTCCCACGTTACGAGATGGTGTTGTGCACACCAACCAGTCTCTATTTTAGTTTCAGATGATGGCGATGCTTGCGAAGCAGAGCCGGACTTGATGATGATGAGGAGGATCCCTCCTATATGCAGGTTCTGATCGACGGGTTTACCGGATTACTGATTAGATGCCAATACACTTGGCGGTTTGCCTTTTATTTTCACACCCAAATATATTCTTTTCTTTCTATTTTGGAGTATACATGTAATTAGTTAACCTGGTAACATGTTCACACTCTGGAGACTTACAATCATTTATATATTTTATATATTTATCACAATCTTTCGCTTGCTAATTTAACTGTCTCTGGAGTATGATATGCTGTTTTGGCTTAGTCCCAATCTTTTTTAATGCCATTCTACAGACAACATGCATTCATTATTATCTATGTTGCATAAGTGACGTTTTGGAACTCGGGAGTTAGGTTTCTACCCGTCCCCCGATTTTCGGGATGTCACAGGTGGTGTCAGAGCATGATTTAGATTAAACTGGACCTGGGTTATGGTAACACGATACACACTGATGCACTTTGACTTAGGAAGGGGGCGATGGAACTTAAAAATCACATTAAAATCCCAAGTTTTGCCGATAGGTGAGACTATACGGTAATTTAGGCCATAACGTATCTTTGGTCGCGTGAAGTGACCTAAGTCGACTATAGGCCGTCAGTCGATGGGTTTGAGTCATTTCCTGAAGAATTACAAACCTAGAAATGAATGTCCTTAGGTTGTGGGTCGACCACAACACTTTACACTCAATCTCAAGGCCTAAAACCCCTTTTTTACCCATTTCCTTCAAAATCTCTCCTTTCACCACCTCATTCGTCAACTTTTTCTAAGTCTGTAACACCCCGGATTTTGGCCAATCTGGGATTTGACGTCCTTAGGCAGTGGGTTAATCAAAACACCTGAAAAATCGCTCAGAACCCAATTCCATATCCAAAGAAACCACTTAGGATTAATTCCTTTAGAAACTAAGCATAAGTTAGCTAGCGCAACGCTGGAGTAGCTGGGAAATAGTCCCTGATCACTTTAAATACGTTCTACAAGACCCAAATCGAGTAGAACAAACGACTCTATAATACTCTATAACCTCGGATCAAACTCTAAGCAGGTTTGGTCTCTGGACCGCTTTGAACTTTTGTATTGGATCTAGACCACACGTCGAAAGTCTGATACTTCCTATCTTAGACCGTTAGGACCGCCTTGTTGGACTTGATACTCATTTCGAAAATCAAGTCCAACCGAAAATCGCAGACTATTTCATTGAGTCCGGACTGAAGAGACCGCGAATAGGGACAAAATTGGAATTTTAAATTCAAATCTGGCATACGACTTGATGCGTCAGTATTAAGCATTCCCGTCAGAATTCAGTCAGATTACACCCTCGGATCAGGAAAAATTTCTATTTATTATCATGAGACTTTCAGCCCTGATCTACGTGCGATGACCGCTGAACTGAAACTGGTCCGCTACGTGCGATCTGCGAACCCTGCCGGACTGAAAACTTAATACGTGCTATATCTGGTACGCATGAGCTTAAGTCCGATCGCAATCCACCAGGGGACCACCAGAAATCATCTTTTGGATCGAAACAGCCCCGAAATGGATAGGCACTAAGTAAACTTCGTCCTTGAGCCTGTTTCCGACATTTTTAAGCTTATAAAAGGGGTTGAAACCCTCATTCCTCTCTCCCATCCGAAAATTGCAAAAACCTAGATTTGGGAGAGAGAAAAGGAGAGAGTTTGAGAGAGGAAGTGGGAGGATTTTTTTCGCCTTCGTGCCGCTACTTCCACGTGCTACAGCAACTCTTCCCAATCACCTGGCCGGTGATTTCTCCGCTTTATCAGGTATGAAACAACCCTAGAACTTGCTGATTTAGGGGTTACTTAGATTCATAGCGTGTTAGCTAACGTACTTCATAAATCAGGTCCTCCTACTGCCGTAGACGAAGCGTATACGCTCAGTTCGAAATCACGCATCCGTAAGAGACTAGGTGCGGATTTTAGACGCTTTGATTGACTGTTTCCAAAGCTTTCAATGTAGTTTAATAGTAGATTCTTGACGGCAACGCCGTTTGACATGTACAACATGCTGTCCGTTTCCTGTTTCGTAAACTAACGAAGAATATGAGATTTAGGGCATTTTAGTCATTTGTAGGAAGTACTGTTTTCATTCATATTTTGCTGACGTGATTGACATGGCTTCTTGTCGCATTAGGATATTAGGAATGCATGCATAATTAGTTTGGCGAAGAGATTCGCCTAATTGCGCACTTCGGGTCGACATACTATATGTAGACTTAAGTGTATAGTGTATGTGTTTGTATAAATGCTTGTATTAGTATGTATTGAATTAAATGGTGTTATGAATTAGTTTGAGGTTGATTTCTCAATTAATATGCTGGTGTAAATGGTTTCCTACATGTTAGCCATATGCATGATTTCATGATATGAATGAAATGCATGTGCTTGACAATTCGCTTAAGCTGTATGTTATAACATGTGCTTGATGATTTCATTTTGATTTAGTTTAAGATTGAATTCTCAATTAATATGCTGATGGAAATGATTTCCTATATGTTGGCGATATGCATAAGTGCATTATATGTACGAAAGACATGTGTAAGATGATTTGCTTAAGTTGTATATAATAACATGTGTTAACATGCTCACATGGTTGTATTTCATTTTCATTACCCTTACACAACTGCTGATGTGATTCTATGATTGTTTGGGACTATGCTTAGTCCAGGCAGTCGGTAACAGAGCAAATTCGTGGTTAGCTTATCTTCGCCACGAACGACGAGTCGATGAACGCGAGCCGTGTTCTGGAGTTGGCGGCAGTGGTTAGGCCACACGAGGTGTTTTACGCACTTCATGTCGTCAACTTGAGATGCGATCGCGCTAGTCGAGCCCGTCAAGTAACCCGACTGGCCATTGTATGTTCACCCTGCATGAGTCATAACTGCTTGAACCTAGGGTACTGAACTTACCATTGTAAACCCTGTTAACCATGGTACCTTGATCCACGAAGACTCATGAGCCGGGCATGGTGGTATGGGACACCGTGGTCGAGCTGTCGGCCTACGCTGGGGCCACAAACCTCCCCGTAGTGACCAGTGAGCACCTAGTCTCGTGAGCGGATTATGGTGGTATGGGACACTATATTCTAGCTGTCGGCCTACACTGATCAGGCGACGAGTCCTTTGTAGTGACCGCGAGCGTATTCTGAGTCTACGGGAGGCGACGACCCTTCAGTAGCAGTAGAGTACAGTAGGCCTGTATTGATAAGGTGATGGGGGAGCGGTGTAACGAGTGCGAGCAATAGCCCTGGCAACCCTTGCAGCGACCTACAAAAATATACATCGTATGAGATTACTAGGAGTGACGACCCTAGACAGGATCTGTGTTGGGATTGATATAAGGGAGGTACCTTAGTTTCCCAATCCTGCTGTTTGAATGGACTAATAACAACTTGGAAATCATATCACCATAACATTGCATGTGCCTGGAAGATGTGGAGCACTCTAGGGAGTGTGGCATGCCGCGGTCGTAAGATGTTGCCGTATGAGGGAGATCATCGGTGAGGGTATATATCACGTCATGTCATATTGCATTAACAACAGTATTAGGATTGTTTGATTTACTGCTTTACTATTATCGCATGATTGATTTGATAACATGTTAATCTCTGCTCTCTTATCCCACTGAGTTGATCACTCACTCCCACGTTACGGGATGGTGTTTTCGGACACCCACTAGTCCCTATTGTGATTGCAGATGATGGCGCGGCCTGCGAGGCGGAGCTGGATTTAATGATGATGAGGAGGATCTCTCCTTTATGTGTGATCTGATTGACGGGATTTCAGGGAGGTTGATTAGAAACCTTGACACTTGTCATTTTACATTTTCAGAACACTCATGTATATTCTTTTGTTACTTTTGAAGTATACATGAATGTATGTAACCTGGTAACATGTTCACACTCTGGAGACATACAACAGTTTATATATGTTATACATACTATCACAGTCTTCCGCTTGTAAATTTAACTGTCTCTGGAGTATGATATGCTGTTCTAGCTTAATCTCACTCATGTTTAATGCATTATCACAGACAACATTCAATCATACATATCTATGTTGCATAAATAACATTTTGGAACTCGGGAGTCGGGTTTTTGCTCGACCCCCCGATTTTCGAGATGTTACAGATATTATCATAGCATGATTTGGATTAAACCGGGCCTGGGTTATGGTCACGTGATGTACGATGTCACTTCCTTTGATTTAGGTGGGTGCGAGAAGGGTCTAAAAACACTTCTAGGATCGCAGATTCGTCGATAGGCGAAGTCTATTTGAATCGATCGCACGATCAAGTCTGTAACGTAACTCGGGTCACGTAAAGCAACCTAAATAGCTCCTAGGTCGTAGGAAGTCAGGTTAAGACGTTCTTTGAACGATTTTAAACCCGTAAATGTGAATCCTTGGGCCGTGGGACAACCACGACCCCTGTATTCAATCGTCAGGGCTTAAAAACCCCGTTTCACTGAAAATCTTCGAAATTCTTCCTCTCACCACCCCAATCTTCAATTCTTTCTTATCCATTTCATGTTAGGCATCAATATTAATGTGAAAATAACATAAAATCCTACTTTCACAAAATTTTACAGTGAATAGTAAAATTTCATGAAAAATTTCCATAAGGCCATTCTAACTTCACTTTATTTAACAAATAATAGGCTAGATGGATGTACTAGCTCCTTCTACCCCAAAATCATATGCTGCATGATAGGGTTTTGTATTCGGGATTGAAGATTGGCCCCAAAAATCCTCGAGTGGATGTTACAAATGTTTTGGCCTCCCTAGGGCAATCTACAATGAAGCAAGTTGGGAACCATACCTTTTTGGAATCCCTAGGGAAAGGGGAACCCATCCCATATGGCCTCATTGGCCAATTTGAAAGTTTACCGGCGATGCCATCGCCGATTCGGCGATGCATCGCCGGTCAAACTTGTCAGATGGGTCTGACCTTTGGGCTGGAGGAGTTTGGGGGCTAGGGTAGCCCCCTAGTATGCGGTTCGTACCTTGAAACCCCCTAAAAGATGTACTTCCTTCACAAATGGCCCCCATTTCAAGCTCCATTTTCATTTTTGCTGCCCTATTCCAAAAACTGTGATTTTAAATCACCCCCAAATCCATTCCTGGCCTAAAAAGACCACACTCCATCATTCCATTGAAGTTTTTAGCCTTCCCTCTTGAAGATCTCGTTGTTTAGAGCTCTTACAACCCCCGAATCGAGCTGAAATCGTGAGGTGCTCCATTCCTCTTTTTCATTCTCTTTTCTTTCTGAAAATACATCCTAGGAGAGCTTGAAGCATCCCTCTACAACACCTAGATCTCCCTTTTCTAGTTTGGTTAGCCATTTCCTTGCATTTCTCCCATTTTCCATGGCTATTGTTAAGCTGTTTTAGCCTTTTTCTCTCTTTTCACCATCCTCCCTCTCAATCCTATTTCTCCATTTTCTTTGCTTAAGGGATACTGAAAATATATGGCCGAGAGATCTCTAGTGAGCAACAGATAGTATTAGACTCGACAGGGATAAAGAAGGTAAGTCGGGACTGTGGTAAAGTCCTTTGGTAGAGTTAGGCATCTATGCCTTTGCCCTGTAGATTGTTTGATTTTTGTTTTAAGAATTTCTGTGTTTTGTTGTTATTGGGTCTAGTGATGTCACTGGTAGACAATGTGTTGCGTCAGTGGTTTGGGCTTAGCATAGCCGAATGCATCTCTGTCATAATCCATGTGGAACTCTATTCCATATATTGTGACGAAATTTGGTTAGATGGAATACATACCATTTCATTTTGCTGACAGGTATGGTCCCTAGATTGGGAGTATTGTAACTCTCGGGATTCAACCTGCAAATTAATTTTTTCCCAACCCACCCTCCTACCAAGCATGCCACCTCCGATCCCGCTATGGGACTAGAAATGCAGTTCCATTTGATACAACTAAACGCTGCTGGCCACATAGGCCCTTGGCGTTTTGGTCCTAGAGTTAGCACTTCTAGATTTGAAGGGTCTGACGACATGAGAAATCCAATTCCATTTAGACAATCTTGACCCTAATCAATAGAAGAGTTCCCTGTAGTAGAAATGGTATGGAAAGCCATTTACCGTATAATCTTAGGCTTTAGATTATAGCTACTGAGTTACAGACTAGCCTACTAGTTACCTTGAGTAGGGTAAAGCCTGTATATGTTAAGGAATGATAGATTAGATTTGATTGGAATGGGACTCCCTTCCTTGGATAGATCCCCTTATGACTTATAGACTGCTGTTGTTGCCCATAGGAAGGAACCATTCACTCTCAGGGAACATTTAGAAATCCCTCAGATTGAACTTAGAATGTACTAGCACGCCCCTTAGAATTGCCTTCCCCAAGGGCTTATTGCATTCGGGAATGCGGAATAAAGGAACTACATGTAAGCGATGTATTCGCGGTTTGAGTCGATTTCTTACTCCTAGTGGTTACCAATGAATCCAATGCTCTGATCAAGCAGAGGATCGGCATCGACTCGGATTAAGAACTGATACAACGCATTTTCTGTCCTGATTAGATAGAAGGTTCAACGTATCCGGCTTAGACCCACTACACAACCTTTCTTCTGTGATGGCCTAACCACCTACAACCAAACGGGATCACATTGCCTTTGGGAAATGGCGAGGACTTGAAGCCAGTAGAGAATTCGACATCTTACCACCAACTCATACCTGCCCCTGAACTCAATCACAATAGAGATTAGGCTCATCTCTATGATCATAGGTACCAATGCCATAGAACGCATCATTAGCAAGGAAAACCATGTAGAGAAAGGTTGTTTCCATTTTAGGTTAAGGATAGCCCCTAAGTTGCGCCTCGTTCCGATGTACGGAGTGACGTATAGACTCTTGAACTTTAAGTAAAACCAAGTTTTAAGGGGGGTAGAACAAATTAAGTTCAATCCGGTTAGGTTAGTCAACGCTCCCGTTCGATCAGAGTGGCGCAGCGGAAGCGTGGTCGGCCTCTTCCCCACTGGCCCAAGATCGAAAGCTTTGAGTTAGGATATACGTACGATTAGGTTATTAAGTAGGATTGAACCTTCCTTAGAACAAGTATTCCTTGCTCTTCGCCAATTTCGGGGACGAAATTTTATTTTAAGGGGGGTAGATTATAACACCCCGGATTTTGGCCAATCTGGGATTTGACGTCCTTAGGCAGTGGGTTAATCAAAACACCTGAAAAATCGCTCAGAACCCAATTCCATAGCCAAAGAAACCACTTAGGATTAATTCCTTTAGAAACTAAGCATAAGTTAGCTAGCGCAACGCTGGAGTAGCTGGGAAATAGTCCCTGATCACTTTAAATACGTTCTACAAGACCCAAATCGAGTAGAACAAACGACTCTATAATACTCTATAACCTCGGATCAAACTCTAAGTAGGTTTGGTCTCTGGACCGCTTTGAACTTTTGTATTGGATCTAGACCGCACATCGAAAGTCCGATACTTCCTATCTTAGACCGTTAGGACCGCCTTGTTGGACTTGATACTCATTTCGAAAATCAAGTCCAACTGACAATCGCAGACTATTTCATTGAGTCCGGACTGAAGAGACCGCGAATAGGGACAGAATTGGAATTTCAAATTCAAATCTGGCATACGACTTGACGCGTCAGTATTAAGCATTCTGACCGTCAGAATTCAGCCAGATTACACCCTCGGATCAGGAAAAATTTCTATTTATTATCATGAGACTTTCAGCCCTGATCTACGTGCGATGACCGCTGAACTGAAACTGGTCCGCTACGTGCGATCTGTGAACCCTGCCGGACTGAAAACTTAATACGTGCTATATCTGGTACGCATGAGCTTAAGTCCGATCGCAATCGACCAGGGGACCACCAGAAATCATCTTTTGGATCGAAACAGCCCCGAAATGGATAGGCACTAAGTAAACTTCGTCCCGGAGCCTGTTTCCGGCATTTTTAAGCTTATGAAAGGGGTTGAAACCCTCATTCCTCTCTCCCATCCGAAAATTGCAAAAACCTAGATTTGGGAGAGAGAAAAGGAGAGAGTTTGAGAGAGGAAGTGGGAGGATTTTTTCCGCCTTCGTGCCGCTACTTCCACGTGCTACAGCAACTCTTCCCAATCACCTGGCCGGTGATTTCTCCGCTTTATCAGGTATGAAACAACCCTAGAACTTGCTGATTTAGGGGTTACTTAGATTCATAGCGTGTTAGCTAACGTACTTCATAAATCAGGTCCTCCTACTGCCGTAGACGAAGCGTATACGCTCCGTTCGAAATCACGCATCCGTAAGAGACTTGGTGCGGATTTTAGACACTTTGATTGACTGTTTCCAAAGCTTCCAATGTCGTTTAATAGTAGATTCTTGACGGCAATGTCGTTTGACATGTACAACATGCTGTCCGTTTCCGGTTTCGTAAACTAACGAAGAATATGAGATTTAGGGCATTTTAGTCATTTGTAGGAAGTACTGTTTTCATTCATATTTTGCTGACGTGATTGACATGGCTTCTTGTCACATTAGGATATTAGGAATGCGTGCATAATTAGTTTGGCGAAGAGATTCGCCTAATTGCGCACTTCGGGTCGACATACTATATGTAGACTTAAGTGTATAGTGTATGTGTTTGTATAAATGCTTGTATTAGTATGTATTGAATTAAATGGTGTTATGAATTAGTTTGAGGTTGATTTCTCAATTAATATGCTGGTGTAAATGGTTTCCTACATGTTAGCCATATGCATGATTTCATGATATGAATGAAATGCATGTGCTTGACAATTTGCTTAAGCTGTATGTTATAACATGTGCTTGATGATTTCATTTTGATTTAGTTTAAGATTGAATTCTCAATTAATATGCTGATGGAAATGATTTCCTATATGTTGGCGATATGCATAAGTGCATTATATGTACGAAAGACATGTGTAAGATGATTTTCTTAAGTTGTATGTAATAACATGTGTTAACATGCTCACATGGTTGTATTTCATTTTCATTACCCTTACACAACTGCTAATGTGATTCTATGATTGTTTGGGACTATGCTTAGTCCAGGCAGTCGATAACCGAGCAAATTCGTGGTTAGCTTATCTTCGCCACAAACGACGCGTCGATGAACGCGAGCCGTGTTCTGGAGTTGGCGGCAGTGGTTAGGCCACACGAGGTGTTTTACGCACTTCATGTCGTCAACTTGAGATGCGATCGCGCTAGTCGAGCCCGTCAAGTAACCCGACTGGCCATTGTATGTTCACCCTGCATGAGTCATAACTGCTTGAACCTAGGGTACTGAACTTATCATTGTAAACCCTGTTAACCATGGTACCTTGATCCACGAAGACTCATGAGCCGGGCATGGTGGTATGGGACACCGTGGTCGAGCTGTCGGCCTACGCTGGGGCCACAAACCTCCCCGTAGTGACCAGTGAGCACCTAGTCTCATGAGAAGATTATGGTGGTATGAGACACTATATTCTAGCTGTCGGCCTACACTGATCAGGCGACGAGTCCTTTGTAGTGACCGCGAGCGTATTCTGAGTCTACAGGAGGCGACGACCCTTCAGTAGCAGTAGAGTACAGTAGGCCTGTATTGATAAGGTGATGGGGGAGCGGTGCAACGAGTGCGAGCAACAGCCCTGGCAGCCCTTGCAGCGACCTATAAAAATATACATCGTATGAGATTACTAGGAGTGACGACCCTAGACAGGATCTGTGTTGGGATTGATATAAGGGAGGTACCTTAGTTTCTCAATCCTGCTGTTTGAATGGACTAATAACAACTTGAAAATCATATCACCATAACATTGCATGTGCCTGGAAGATGTGGAGCACTCTAGGGAGTGTGGCATGCCGCGGTCGTAAGATGTTGCCGTATGAGGGAGATCGTCGGTGAGGGCATACATCACGTCATGTCATATTGCATTAACAACGGTATTAGGATTGTTTGATTTACTGCTTTACTATTATCGCATGATTGATTTGATAACATGCTAATCTCTGCTCTCTTATCCCACTGAGTTGATCACTCACTCCCACGTTACGGGATGGTGTTTCCAGACACCCACTAGTCCCTATTGTGATTGCAGATGATGGCGCGGCCTGCGAGGTGGAGCTGGATTTGATGATGAGGAGGAGGATCTCTCCTTTATGTGTGATCTGATTGACGGGATTTCAGGGAGGTTGATTAGAAACCTTGACACTTGTCATTTTACATTTTCAGAACACTCATGTATATTCTTTTGTTACTTTTGAAGTATACATGAATGTATGTAACCTGGTAACATGTTCACACTCTGGAGACATACAACAGTTTATATATGTTATACATACTATCACAGTCTTCCGCTTGTAAATTTAACTGTCTCTAGAGTATGATATGCTGTTCTAGCTTAATCTCACTCATGTTTAATACATTATCACAGACAACATTCAATGATACATATCTATGTTGCATAAATAACATTTTGGAACTCGGGAGTCGGGTTTTTGCTCGACCCCCCGATTTTCGGGATGTTACAAAGTCCTTTCATACTAGACACAAATCCTAATGTATAAATGATGGAGGATAATACTTAAACAAAAATTTACTATAAATAGTAAATATATGTATGAATTAGACTTTTGACCATTCTAATTAAGTAATTTCATGTAATAAATAGGTTAGTTGGATTGATTAGCGTCTCCTACCCTAAAATCATATGCTATATGATGTATAAAATCATTTCGGTTTATAAATTGGACCTGAACATGCCTCAAATGGAGGGGGGGCCAAATGATCAACTTCAAGAATGATCCAAGGTGGGAACCACATACATTTGGGACCCTTAGGGCAGGGGGACCTTGGCCAAAGGGTCAGGCATCGCCGAAAAACCAAACGGTCGGCGAGGCCTTGCGGTACAGTGGGCCCCACTCGGGCGGGCCGTCGGGTCGATGTAGTTTGGGGGTTAAGGTAACCCTCCTAGGTGCGGGCCGTCCCTTAAAACCCTCCCAAAATGTGTTCTCCTTCAAAAAATGCACCTCCAAGCTCTCCCTTTCTCACATTTTTACTGTTTTCACTCTCAAATCTCGTTTCCAATCACTCCCATTACCGTTTTCTGCCACAACCGACGCCCCTCCATCATCTGCAGTTGTACACATTCCCCTCTCTCTCCATTCTATAACGTTTGAGCTCTCCCATCCTCCATTTGAAGCTCAACTCGTATGAGCTTCTAACCCAACCCATTTCATCCTTTTCCCTTTGCAATCCTAGCCTTTTGGGGCCTGTTTCCCTCCTCTATCAGACCTAGATTCGTGGCAGCCCATTAGGTCAGCCATTTTTCTTCATTTCCTTCACTTTTCAAGGCTCTTTTAAGCTAGTTATAGCTGTCTTCTCGACCCCTACGCTTCTACCGTCGGGTGAGACCAAACGCAGTAGCTTAGGCCATAAACAGCGACCATCTAATGCTAGGACATCTAGAGTTTTGGACCTAGTGTTACTACTCCTAGATTTGAAAGATCTGGCGATATAGGAAATCCAATTTCAATTAGATAATCTTGACTCTAAGCGATAGAACAATCCCCTGTAGTAGAAATGGTATGAAACCATTTAGCGTATAAGCCTAGACTTTGGATTACAGCTAGTGAGTTACAGACTAGGCTACTAGTTGTATTAGGCAGTGTAAAGCCTGTACATGCTAAGGAATAGTAGATTAGATTTGGTTGAAGTAGAACTTCATTCTTTCGATAGATCCCCGTAACACCCAGAGGCGTCTTTAGTAGCTCTTAGGAAAGTTGTTTCAACTTAGAGACTACTTGTGCATAGTCAAACCAGCACGCCCCTTTGAATTGCCTTCCCAAGGACTTCTTATAAGTGGGGACACGGAGTAGAGAAACTACATATAAGCGAAGTATTCGCGGTTTGAATCGAATTCTCAATCTTAGTGGTTACCAATAAATCCAATGCTCTGATCAAGTAGAAAATTGGCATCGACTCGGATTAAGAACCGATACGACAATTTTTCTGTCCTAGGCAGAAAGTCTATGTATCCGGCTCAGACCCACTACACAACTTTTCTTTCGTGTTGGCCCGACCATATACAACCAAAAGTTATTGCTTTGCCTTTGGGAAATGTTGAGGACATATAGCCAATAGAGATTAGACATCTTATCGCAAGCTCACACCTGCCCCTGAACTCAATCACAATAGAGATTAGGCTTCTTTCTACAACCATAGGTACTAATGCCATAGAACACATCATTAACAAAGCAAGACTAATGTATTGAGAGGTTGTTTTCCATTTCATGTCAAGGATAGACCCTAAGTTACATCTCGTTCCGATATACGGATCGAGAAATAGATTCTTGAACCTTAAGTAGAACTAAGTTTTAAGGGGGGGTAGAACGTACCGAGCCTAATCTAGTTAGCATTAGCTAATAGAACCGTTGGATCAGAGTAGCGCAGCGGAAGTGTGGTTGGCCTCTTCCCCACTGGCCCAGGATCGACGAAGTTGATTTAAGTTATACGTAAGGGTAGGTCATTAAGTAGGATTTGAACTTTCCTTAGGATGTCAATACTAAAGTCTCTCTAGGGACTCATTACCCTTAGCTAATTTCGGGGATGAAATTTTGTTTTAAGGGGGGTAGATTGTAACACCCCGGATTTTTGCCAACCTGGAGTTAGACGTCCTTAGGCCATGGGTCAACCATAACACCTTGATAACCTCTTAGAACCCAATTCCAAAGCCAGATAAATCATTTAGAACCTAATTCTTTAGAAATTTAACGTGAATTAGCCAGCGCTACACTAGATTTCCTGCAAAATTAACACCAACCACTTTAAATACGATCTGTAAAACCCAAAGCCTATAGAATCATTGACGCTACGTTACCCTAAAACCTAGGATCAAACTCTAAACCCGTTTTCTCTCAGGATCCCTTTAAAACTTTATATTAGATCTAGACCGCACGTCAAAAGTCCGATAGCGATAATCTTAGACAATTACGACCGCCTTGTTGGACTTGATAATCATTTCGAAAATCAAGCCCAACCGATATCCCGAGACCATTTTACTGAGTCCGGAGTGAAGAGAGTGAGAAAAGGAAAATATTTAGAAAATTAATTTAATTTAAATAAATCTGGCACATGTCGTGTGTGCGACATTTTTTAAGCATTCTGACCGTTAGGATTTGATCAAATTTCACCCTCGGATCAGGATAGGTGGCCCTTACATGTCATAGCACATATGGCCCTGATCGAGTTTCGGTGACTGCTGAACTGAAACTGGTCCGCCACGTACGATCTGGGAACTCTATCGAACTGAAAACTTAATGTGATCAGGATCCAATATACATGAGCTTAAGTCCGACCGCATTTGGTCAGGGGACCTCCAGAAGCGCTCTTTTGGATCAAGAAAGACCCGATTTGGGTATAACCCAAGTATACTCTGGTTTAAAGTCTAAATAGGTGACTTTCTAACCTATTTAAAGACCTTAAACCCTCTTATAACCCTCCCATATGAATTTTCTAAAACCCTAAAAAAGAGAAGAGAGAAAAGAGAGAGATTCGGTGAGAGTTGTGAGGGAAACTACCTGCCAATCGATCCGGCTTCTACACGCACTTAATCACCATGTTTTAATCACTCTTCCGGTGATTCTGACTTCATTCTAGGTAAGAAAACCCTAATCTCAACTTGTTTTAGGGATTCCTTCGATACAAGTAGCGAAGTAGCTGATGTAGCTTGTGCTATAGGTCGTCATACAGGCGTTGACGAAGCGTACAGTTTCTGTTCGATTCGTTATGCTTCTACGGCGAAAGGTGAGGATTCTAGATGCTTAGGTTAATTTTTTTCAAAGCTTTCAATGTCGTTGAATAGTAGATTATCGATAAGAATGTCGTTTGACATGTAGAACATGCTGTCTATTTTTCATTTCGACTACGTACGGAGAATATGAGATTTAGGGCATTTTAGGCATTTGTAGGAAATACTGTATACATCTATATTTTGCTGAAATGATTGACATGTGTATTTATCATGTTATGATATTAGTTAGGCGTGCATGATCTGTTTGGCGAAGAGATTCGCCCTAATGCGCACTTTGGGTCGACATACGCCATGTAGACTAAAGTGTGTAGACTAAGTGTTTGTATAAATGTTTGTATTAGTATGTATTGAGTAAATGTTGTTGTAGATTCATCTTGAGATTGAATTCTCTATTAATATGATGATGTACAAGATTTTCCTCCATGTTGTTATTGAATTGATTTCCTTATATGTATGGAATACATGTGTTTGGTTGATTTGCTTACGTTGTATGTTATAACATGTTGTTAACATGCTTGAATTGTTTGTATTTCATTTATGTTACTCTCATATGATCACTGATGTGGATTATAAGTGCTTGGGGCTATACTCTAGTCCAGGCAGTCGGTAATAGTTTAGAATTCGTGGTTGGATTCTATTCGCCACCAAGGATGTGTATGACGAACCTGAGTCGTACTAGAGTCGTCGGCAGTGGTTAGGCCACACGAAGTGCTTGTGCACTTCATGTCGGTCGGTTCAACGTGCGCTCATGCTAGTCGGACTCATCAAGTAACCAGACTTACCATTGTATGTTCACCTTGTATTTGTCATAACTGCTTGAACCTAGGGTACTGAACTTATCAGTGATAATCCTGATAACCGTGGTACCTTGATCCACTAAGACTCATGAGCCGGGCATGGTGGTATAGGACACCGTGGTCGAGCTGTCGGCCTACGCTGGGGCCACAAACCTCCCCGTAGTGACTGGTGAGCACCCTACTCTGAGCAGATTATGCTGGTATGGGACACTATATTCTTGCTGTTGACCTACACTGATTGGTGACGAGCCCTCTGTAGTAACCTTGAGTTTATCCTGACACTCCATAGGGGCGATGAGTCCTGTTGTAGTCTTAAGGATATAAATAGGCCTGTATTGATAAGGTGATGGGGGAGAGGAGCAACGAGTGCGTGCACCAGCCCAGGCAGCCCTTGCAGTGACCTAGAAATATATCATCGTATGAGAATACTAGGAGTGACGACCCTAGACAGGATCCTTGTTGAGAATGATATAAGGGAGGTACCCTAGTTTCCCAATCCTGCTGTATGAAAAAGACTAATAACAACTCGATAATTATATTCATATCGCACTGCATGTGCCTGGAAGATGTGGAGCACTGAGGGAAGAAAGCATGTCGCGGACGTAAGATGGTGTCACATGAGGGAGTATGTCGGTGAGGGCATCCATCATTTCATTTCATGCTTGCATTAATCACAGTATTTAGGAATGTTTGATTTGCTTGCTTTACCATTATCGCGTGATTGATTTGATAACATGTTAACCTTTGCTCTATGATTCCGCTGAGTTAGCTACTCACTCCCACGTTACTGGACGGTGTTGCGCACACCAACCAGTCCCTATTTTAGTTTCAGATGATGACGATGTTGCGAAGCAGAGCCAGAGTTGATGATGATGAGGAGGATCCCTCCTTTATGCAGGTTCTGATCGATGGGTTTACAGGGTTACTGATTAGATGCCAATACACTTAGCGGTTTGCCTTTTATTTTCACACCCATGTATATTGTTTTCTTTCTATTTTGGAGTATACATATAATTAGTTAACCTGGTAACATGTTCATACTCTGGAGACTTACAATCATTTATATATTTTATATATTTATTACAGTCTTTCGCTTGCTAATTTAAATGTCTCTGGAGTATGATATGCTATTTTGGCTTAGTCCCAATCTTGTTTAATGCCATTCTACACACAACATGCATTCATCATTATCTATGTTGCATAAGTGACGTTTTGGAACTCGGGAGTTGGGTTTCTACCCGACCCCCGATTTTTAAGATGTCACAGTACCGGATTTCACTAAGGAGGTCTCACATGGTTCACCTCTAATATAAGGTTTTAAATCAGGTTCACTTTTAACCTTTACAACCTGCATTGAGGCTGACTGTTTATGCTCTCACGAGTAAGGGTCAACACGACACACCCACATTTAGGCACACTGGCCAAGGATCTTCCCTAAGACCCTAACGGATGTTTCACATGGTTCACCTCATACCCAAGGTTTTACACGGTTCACCTCAAACCCGAGGTTTTACTGGTTCATCCCTAATCAGATGTTTATGCTCTCCATAAAGCAAGGGTCCACACAACGCACCCACCACGTACACTCCCATCGAAAGCCTCCTTGAGGACTTTAAAGGGTGAGAAACACCTTAGACCCAAACCTAAAAAAGAATGATCAAAGAGTCCTCTAAACTCTAGATACTTACAAATAAGTTGATGAGTCTCATTAAGCACGATGGTGAAGATCTCTTCCTTGTTGATGAAGAGTCTTCAGATCCCTTGATTCGCAACACAAATGATGTACCAATATATGGCTAAGGGTTGGGTTGAGGTTATAATGGAATCCTACTCTCTAAATGTTTTCCTATTAGAAAGGTAGAGCGATTCCAATCATCTATGCATTCAAGACATCCCAGCTTAAAGATTTTCCATTAAAGTAGTAGATGGAGGATCCTTGAATGTGGAAGTTCATTCCCCAATCCACTCTATTGAATATCAATGATGAGGGTGGATTGGAGGATGAACTCCCATGAGAGAAAGGGCTTAGGGTATATGTTATAAGGTTAAACACACAAAAGCACTCTCTTCTTTCTCTACCAGTGACTAAAGACAAGTTCTCTTTATATAAGCAAAAGGCTCCAACGGATATAAAATGATCACATTTATGACAAAGTTTGATATCATCGAGTGGGTTCAATATCATCGAGTGTATACTCTCGATCATATCGATGGTCTGCTCGATGGCACAAACTCAATGTCATACACTATTGAAAACCTTCTGCCAGTTGGTCGAGGGAATCAAGACTCGTGTTGTTGTAATCGGATTTCAAACTCTGATATTATCTATACAAGGATCGAGTCGTCAACATTTGAAAAATGAGAGAAACTTACATGAAAATTTTCAAGTCATTAGATATGATCGGGGGATGCTCGATATCATTAGAATTTGAATACCGATGATATCAAAGGTCATGTCGATGCATCACTAAATCCAAGGATTTTATCGTTGAGCTTGCTGGACAGTTTATGTCTAATCTCGATGCAATCGATCCGGCCAGGATACCATCGATATTTGAATATTGAATCTATAGACTGACCCCTGATCAGAGTTAAAAAATCACCTGAAAAATATTGTTGGAAGACTTCGTGTCCATGCCTGATATCATCGAGAGATTTTTGATATCATTGAGTTTTGAACACCGATGGTATCGAGTGAAGCTCCGATATATCGAAGCATATATGATTTTCTTAAGTAAAAACAGGGGCACTGGATCTGCCTGTCGATATTATCGAGCCACCTTCGATGGGCTCGAGATTCAAATATCGATGATATCGATACGTGTATTGATACATCGATAATTCCATCCAGATATCTATGTGGTTGCTGGACACATTAAGTCCTCATTCGATTTTATTGATTAGTCTTCCAAGGACATCGACAGTGCAAGTCGATTATATCAGATGTGTATCGATACAATCGACAGAGCAATAAAATTAGAGATTTTTTTGATTGTTGAAAGAAGTTTTCTCACTAAAAAATCCTATGATGTCTATCTTGTTTTAAGGGTTTTATTCACCTGGTGTTTTGAGACAAGGGGTGTGATGCTTAGGTTTACGTATGGCGAGCTTCCACACATCCGGTAGAGGTAGACTCTTGATTAGATCTTCTTGTGAGGCTCTGTAGTCCGACTGACTTAACACATGCGCCAATTGACAAATCAGGGCACTAGTAATGGCACTTTCAGTATGATCACCCATCGCTTAGTATGTGTCATTGTCTCAGCTAGAGTGGCAATAAGAATGCCATCATCATTGATGTTTATGTCAAGAAAACCTAAAATCAAGTGACGATCAATAAGGACTGTCCCTTCTAAAAAATTAATTGTAAGTGAAAGATTTTCAAGGGACAATTCGTTTATACACGCATACATGCCTTGTGATATGGAGAGGTAAGCTGAAATAGCGGTGAAGATCGCTTGAGTTGAAGTTGGAATATGCCAATACATCCTAGAGGGGGGTGAATAGGACTTCTTAAGGTTTTTACAATGTATTTAAAAATCCTATTACACTAATCCTTACAGATAGGCAATTATCAGGATTACTCAAATGTAACTCTACTGGCTTCCAAGCCTGGTAGAGGATCCAATCACAAATTTTTTAAGAGACAATAGTATATAGCTTAGTTCATGATGGAATTGACTTGTGTAATTGTGTGAGGTGTGATCAAATAGATAGAGATGGAAAAATATAAATAAATCACACACACATAACCATAACAATCACAAATATAGTCATTTTTATAGTGGTTTGGCTACTTGTCTACACGACTCCGGTAACCACACTCAACCCTTGTGTGTACCGGATTTCACTAAGGAGGTTTCACGTGGTTCAACTCTAACCTAAGGTTTTAAATCAGGTTCACCTTCAAACTTTACAACCTACACTGAGGCTAACTATTTATTCTCTCACGAGCAAGGGTGAACACATTGCACCCACATTTAGGCACACTGGCCAAGGATATTTCCTAAGACCCTAACAGAGGTTTCACTCGGTTCACCTCAAACATAAGGTTTATATAGGGTTCACCTCTAACCAAAAGTTTTACTGGTTCACCCCTAACTAGATGTTTATGCTCTCCATAAAGTAAGGGTCCGTACAATGCACCCACCATGTACACTCCCACTGGATGCCTTCTTGAGGACATCAAGGGTGAGAAACACCTTAGACCCAATCCTACAGAGGAATGATGAAAGGGTTCACTAGACTCTAGATACTTACAGATAAGTTAATGAGTCTCATTCAGCACATGATGAAAATCTCCTCCTTGTTGATGAAGAGTCTTCTGCTCCCTTGATATGCAACAAATGATATAACAATATAATGTAACGAGTTGGGCCAAGGTTATGATGGAATCCTACTCTTTAAAGGTTTTCTTATTAGGAAGGTAGAGCGATTCCAATCGTCTAAGCATTCAAGGCATCCCAGCTTAATGATTTGTCATTAAGGTAGTATCTGGAGGATCCTTGAATGGGGAAGTTCATTCCTTGATCCACTCTATTGAATATCAATGATGAGGGTGGATTGGAGGATGAACTCCCTTGAGAGAAAGGGCTTTGGGTATATGATATAAGGTTAAACACACAAAAGCGCTCTCTTATTTCTCTCACAGCAACTGGAGGCAAGTTCTCTTTAAATAGGCAAAAGGTTCCAACGGATAAAAACGGTCACATTTATGACAGAGTTTGATATCATCGAGTAGGTTCGATATCATCAAGCGTATACTCCCGATCGTATCGATTGTTTGCTCGATGACAAAAACTCAATGTCATACGCTTTTGAAAAATATTCTCCCAATTGATCAAGGGAATCGAGACTCGTGTCGATGCCATTGGATTTTGAACTCCGATGTTATCGATACAAGGGTCGATTCCTCGACATTTGAAAAATGAGAGAAACTTGCATGAGATTTTTCAAGTAAATAGATATGATCGGGGGATACTCGATATCATCGGAATTCGAATGTCGATGATATCATAGGTCATGTCGATGCATCGATAAATCCAAAGATTTTATCAGTGAGCTTGCTGGATAAGTTTATCCATTCTCAATGCAATCAATACGGCCCTGATATCTTTGATATTTAGAATATCGATTCTATCGAGTGACCCCCGATCTGAGATAAAAACCACCTGAAAAATGTTGCTAGAGAACTTCGCGCCCATGATCAATAATATCGAGAGCCTCCCGATATCATCGAGATTTAAACTTCGTTGGTATCGAGGAGGGCTCCAATATATCGAAGCATATATGATTTTCCTTAGTAAAAATGAGGGCGCCGGATCTGCCTATCTATATTATCGAGCTGCCTTCGATGGGCTTGAGATTCAAATATCGATGATATGGATACGTTTGTCGATACATCGATAATTCTATCCATATTTGTATTTGTTTGCTAAACATATTAAGTCCTCATTTAATTCTATCAATTGGTCTTTTGAGGACTTCAACAATGCAGGTCGATTATATCGAGTTGTACATCGATACAATCGATAGGGCAAGAAAGCTTGGAGATTTTCTGATTTTTGAAAAAGTTTTCTTACCCAAAAATCCTAATATGTTTTAACTTATTTTTAAGGGTTTTAATTCTCTGGTGTTTTAGGACATGGGATGTGAGGCTTAGATTTACCTATGGTGAGCTTCCACACATTCGGTTGAGCCAGCCACTTGAATTGATCTTCCTGTGACGCTCTGCAGTCCGACTGACTCAACACACGCTAATTGACAAACTAGGGCACTAGTAAGGGCACTTTCAATCTCCCCCTTTGTCAATTACATGATAAAATATCCAAAACACCCTAGGACAATATCTAGATAGACACATCCTAAATTGTATGTACATGCATTTTACACAATTTTACAATTTCTAATTCACCCATGTACACAACCAGTATTTTCTCCCCCTTACTTAGTGCAACTGCTCCCCCTAACACCTGCAACACCATTCAAACATATACAATTTCCAATAGGGGTGTTTTTACTTTTCTCCCCCTTTTTATCAGTCTTTGACAAAGATATAGCAGTTGATATTGACTGAAGTGTAAAGAAGCATATGAGAGAACCAATTAGACATAGATGTAGAAAGATGAGATCATGTGAAGACATACATCATTTGACAAATACTATGGATGCAGAGTAAGGCACAGAAGGCAGCTATTAACCAGATAAAGTATTCAATGAAATAATATGCATCACGTAGAAGAGTGAATGTTAGAAATAGGGGTCATATTTTAATATATCAGAGTGGCCATAAGAGTAGAATTATATGCAGCCACATTCAATAAAATATTCACTATCCAAAATACTTACGGCCACAGACATAATCATCATCCAAAAAGATAACACAACCCTAGACGCATTTGATAGTCAGAGAATTACGGCACTTTCTTACTGTCCACGAGGATTGTTATGTGTGAGCAAATCCACCACTTGCTGAGTTGTTTGCTGGAGAACGTCGACTTTTTCTTCAATCGTAGTAAGGCACCATTCACAATTGTGCAGTTGGTCCTCCATCCCTACCATTTCGTTCAGCAGATGGCATTCGAGGTGATGAGATTGACAATTTGTAATCGACTCTAAGCTTAGCATTGGCATGGGATTTGACTCTGCATGTGTAGGGCGAGGTGATGGTGAAGCATGTTGGATGGCCCTAGGTATGGGAGCACTTGGCCAGGTGAGGGATACTGAAGGACACAACTGTTGTGCCACCTGTGCTGCATCACTGTCAAACCATTCTTCAAGATATATTACATCGGATGTGGCAGGAAGGCCCGTATAGTGTGCTAGTTTTCATATGAGCATAGGGAAGGATAGGGTCACCCTATAATTGCCTTGGATTACACGAATGATTTTCTTGAGGAGAAGAGTTGGCAGGCAGACTTGATTTTCTTGATATATATCATAAAGTACATTGATCATGAATGGAGGAAGATGATCTCCTTTGATATCGCAGGGATATACATTAGACCCAAAAATGCTATGAAGAATTTTAAAGGTGGGTCCAAGATAGTTGATATGAAGGAGATTTTCATCATTTCGCAGAACGGTCATGTTGTGGCAGAGCACACGAGTTATTTCTCCCCATACACCCAAACCGTTTAGATTCCTATTCGTCACTAGAATCTGATTGACCTCCAAATCAAGAAGATGAGCCAAGGTGATTGGAGTGATCAGTTTTGAGTAGTGTGCGAGGTTAATCCGTATGCTAGGAGGATCATCACTAATGATATGACAGTGATTGAAGAATTCGCGAATCACCCCTAGCTGATATGATCCTCCAAGATTGAGGATATCTTGCCAACCGATTACTTCTAGTAGTAGGTCCACACCAAATGGTTCTATGGCACTATTGAGCACAAGACGTTCAACAATGGTCAATGGACGTCCTTCCATAGGTTGATGCCTACTGGATTCTACTTGTATGTTCTTTGATTGTAGAGGATAAAGAGATGACGTACCTTTACCTTTGAGCATGATTTGAAGTTCTGAGCAAGGCTTAGAAAATAGAGGAAATGAGTATGAATTCAAGTGCATTCTTCTCTCAATATAGCAGGCTTATTGATCATATCGATCAACTATCGATAGCATCGTCATGACTTTCATCAAGAATCATACGCACAGTCATTGGAAAGTAGTAATCCTATTAAATGCAACCCAACTGTTGGGAGGAACCAGTAGTTAAGGCATTGTATTTCCAAGACCTGTCGATTACATCGATACACTTTCTCGATGGGATAGATGTTTAAATCACGATGGTATCGAATCGATCTTCGATATTATCGATACTGTGAAATCTTATAATTCTTTTTTATCAGTAGGTCTACCATAAGTATCTCAGTTTTAAGATTTTATTCCCTTGTTCCTGAGACATTTATCAATGAGAACATATGCCAATTGATTTCTGAAGATCACATAACCTGTTTGTGTCAAGAGGCTTTGTGAGGATATCAGCGAGTTATTTTTCAGTAGTTCCATAATCCAAGACAATGATCTTTTCTTCAACAAGTTCTCGGATAAAATGATGACGAATGTCAATATGCTTAGTTCGAGAATGCTGAACTGGGTTCTTTAAGTATTTATAGCACTTGTATTGTCACAAAAAAGACTCATTGTAGGTTGCGCAATCCCATAGTCCAATAACATCTCTTTTATCTAAAGGAGTTGAGCACAACAGCTACCTACAACTATATATTCAGCCTCCGCAGTGGATAATGAGATCGAGTTCTGTTTCTTGCTTTATCAGGAGACCAGACAATTTTCAATGTAAAAACATCCTCCACCTGTTGATTTTCTATCATCCAATTTTCTAGCCCAATCTGCATCAGAATAACCAGCAATGATGGTGGATGTTTCATACGGATTCCAAGGATCAAAGGTGGTTGTCCCTGCTACGTATTTAATTATCCTTTTAACAGCCATTAGGTGAGATTCCTTAGGATCTGCCTGATATCGAGCACACACTCCCACACTAAAAGATATATCTAGGCAACTAGTTGTAAGGTATAGTAAGCTTCCAATCATACTTCGATAGAGATGTTGGTTCACATTTTTTCCATTAATATCTTTAGAGAGTTTAAGCGTTTTACTCATCGGCATGTGATAGTTACGAACAGACTCAAGCCCAAATCTTTTCACCAGGTCTCTTGCATACTTGGTCTAGTGTATGAAAATTCCATCATTTAGTTGCTTGACCTGTAGTCCTAAAAAGAAATTCAATTCGCCAACCATACTCATTTCAAATTATGATTTCATGAGGTTGGCAAATTTATGTGCCTTATCTCCACATGTTGACCCAAACACTATATCATCCACATAGATTTGTGCAATAAGCAAAGAGTTCTTTATTCTTTGAGTAAACAGTGTCTTGTCTACACTTCCTCTGCAGAATTCATAGTCTAACAGGAATTTTTTTAATCGCTCATACCATGTACGTGGTGCTTGTTTGAGACCATACAGAGCTTTATCCAGACGATAAATATAATGGGGGAACTTAAGATCTGAAAATCTTTTTGGTTATTCTACATAAACTTCTTTAGTAAGATCCCGATTAAGAAATGCACTTTTTATATCCATTTGAAACAGTTTAAATTTTAGTGCGCATGCAATGGACATAAGGATTCTAATAGATTCGAGACGAGCAACAGGTACAAATGTCTCATCAAAATCAATCCCTTCCATCTGTGAGTATCCTTGGGCAACTAACCTTACTTTATTTCTAATCACATTTCATGACTCATCGGATTTATTCTTGAAGACCCATTTAGTTCCAATGACATTTGTATCAGTTGCTTTAGGGACCAATTTCCACACCTCATTTCTCAAGAATTTTTGAAGTTCTTCTTTGTTGGGGCATAAAAAATCATGAATCATGAAGAAAGAAACATAAGTTGGAAATAACTAAAAGATGAGTGAGTAATGAAAAAAGGAGGAAAGAAACTTGTTGCGCAGGTCGCGCAACTGGTTGCGATAGAGGAATAGCAACGCAGAGGGTTGTGCGAGTTACAATGTTGAATTTGACTCGTTTAGAGTGTTGCGCGGATAACGAAGTCTATTTGGGTGAACACGGGCCACGTAACTGGGTGCGTGGGAAAGATAGGTAAGACCACCATTGCCCGGACCATGCAACCCAAGACAAAGATAGATTAAAATGAACGGTTGAGATTAATGTAAATTGGGGCCCATGGCACAAAAATTGAGGTGTCACACGTGCGAAGGCCTATAAATACCCCACTCCCCTCTTCATTTGGGACGAAAGGTTTTCTAGAGGAAGGCAGAGCTCTAAAGATAGATTGAAGGTGCACGGAAAAGTTGGTTGTGCGGGTCGCGCAACCAACATGCTTGGTTGCGCCGACCTCGTAATAGGTTGCACGATTCTTGTCCTCAGGCATTTCATTGCGCTGACCGCACAACATGTATTCCAGTTGCGCGGGTCGCGCAACCGAGTCATCATGTGACCAAGGCAAAAAGGGGGTGAAATGCTACTGGAATCACGAAAGTGCAATCTTCACTGCTTCAAAACTCTCTCCTTTGCACAATGGACGAGTTCAAAAGAGAGATGAGTCGAATAGCTTCAACATTCCTCCTAAGTCTTGGGAGATGACCAAAGCTGCTATCGAAATGCTGCCGAATTCAAGATTTGACATACAAGCTTCATTGATTACAATATTTATTTATTTATAAGTATTTTATCTTAGAATCAAGGGATTTGAAAGGGATGTATATAAACTCAGAATTAATAAGTGCCATGGTTATTGTATGAAATCTCTTTGTTATATTTAAATAAAGTAATTTCCCCGAATTGAAACACATTTGTTTCTTGTTCGAAACAAAATGACGACTCTAATGGGGACTTTATTTTATTTCAATGATAGCATTGAGTGTATCATAGAATTCTCATGGAATTCTTGGTGTCTTCTGAAGCTAAAATGGCGACTCTCAGCGGGAACATCCCCCCCTTTATCTATAAGATAAAATATTTACTCTATAAATACTAATTATAAACGTACTTTGTTATTAAAGCTTTCGAATCCTACTGCCAATCACGATCAATGACGACTCCTGCAAGAAAAGTGAAGTTCTGTTTTACTCCTACGGGGTTCACCATAGAGTGCGTGCCAGATCCACCTCAAGAACATGTGACTCAATAGCCTACAAACAAGAATAGTCTAAATCAAGTTATAGTCGGGGTTATATCTGCTTCACCTCCACTTTTGGAAGGAGATAAGGAATGGACCCTAGTGATGACTCGTCGGATGAGAGCACGAAGTGCAAAGAACCCCCGAACGAACCTGCCTTCACCAAGAGTTAGAGGCCCTGTGACGCGCAACGCCGCTAGAAGAAATCCTGAACTTGCTCCCCTAGCGATTTACCCTGAACGAACAGTTCCGCAGTTAACAGTGCATGACTTTCCAACTTTAATCGCTTCGAGGACTCGATGCACGAAGGAGCAAAAAGGTAAAATGATAGTGACTGACTCACCAATGTTTGTGTCTCCACAAGCAAGGTCGCCGACCATCGTATCGCCTCAATCGACCGATCGCACAGGGAGTACACAAGAATCGAATGATACCCCACCTTCTCCTCTCTTTGTGAGCCCTGTGATGTCAACATATCCATGCTCTATTCCAGCTATGACTTCGTCAAAAGGCATGGCTTCGTAAAAAAGTAGAGAAGCCATAGTACATATGGCCGAAACGAACTAGGAAAATGGGCCATCCGCTGAAGATCGTATTAATGAGATGGCAGAAGCACAAAGGGCGCTGATGGATGAATGTAGAAGCCTCAGGGAAGCACTAGCGACTCTCGCCCATAATGTGGCCTAGATTGCGGCTCCTCCAATGACAGGTGCAGCGAATGGACATGAAAATCATCCTGAACGCTCCCATCAAAAGGGGCACGATCAAGAGGATCCGTCCCAGTTGTAAGAACTGTGACACAAGATGATGTAAGAAAAATCGTCGAAGAAGCTGTCAGAATAGAAAGAGAGCATGCAAGTACTGGCCATTTCAGGTACTGGACGCCATACTCAAGGGAAGTAGAAGATATCCCCTTTCCAGCCAACTTCAAGCATTCGGACTTTCAGAAGTTTAACGGAGAGGGGTCACCGGAAGAACACTTAATGCACTTCATCACCAGCATGGGAAATTTCTCTACAATACCTCAGTATTGCTTGCGGTTATTTGGATCATCATTGACGAGGCATTCCAATGGTATTCTAATTTAGCTACAGGGTCTATACGTACATGGGAAGAGATGTAAGACGCCTTCATGTCAAACTTCTTTTCTTCTGAACGTGATGTTAGCATCACAGAATTGGCTTGCGTCCATCAGAGAGAAGGAGAACCAGTGGAAAAGTTTATAGACAAGTGGAAGACACTAGGGGCTTTGTGCAGGAAATTGTCAGAAGAAAAGGAATAAGTTAAGATGTGCCTGAATTCTATGAAAACGGGCATCAGATTTGGACTCACCAGCGCTGACATCCAAACTTTTCGTGACCTGGCCACCAAAGCTCACGCCTTAGAATTGATGACCTGTAAAATGCCAGCTTTTCACCATGAAGCAAGTAAAAGAATACCCAGTAGGATGGCTGCAAATACCGTTAAGCATGAAAAAAGAAGGAAAGATGCAAGGGATTCAAGAGAAAAGAGGCAAGAACGTAAAGAAGAATGGCAACAGCCAAGAAATAGATACAACAGAAAAAGGATTAAGATGCTTAACTCTCACGAAGGGTTCGATTTTGACAAAGAAGAGGTCATTCCTATGATGAATCAATTGCTGAAAGCCGGCACAATATCATTTCCAGAACCCAAACTTCCTGAAGAGGTGACAAGAACCAGAGAAAGGGATTTCTACCGTTATCATCGTCTGGTAGGGCACCCGACGGAGAATTGCTACACACTAAAGTGTATAATACAACGAATGATAAACAAGGGAGAAATAGTGATTGGTGAAGGATAAGAAAAGGGTACCATGGCAACTGTGAATGTGCTCACAATTCAGGAAAGGTCCCAAGATGAAAAGGAGAAAAGACATCACAATGCCATAAAGAAGGTAGCGACGATCACACTGAGATCAAGAAAGAAGATAATGAGTCTTACAAAACAGAAAGCAGGGGCATAAGAAAAGAAGCCACTGAAAGCAAACACAATGATAACTAAAATGAAAAGAAGAATGAGATTATGAGTGTGACTTATGATATGGTGAGTCATTTGAAAGGCATCCCGGCCCGATTAGGCGTCTATGCTGCACTTAAGTTATCAGAAGAATTTCGAAAAAGCTTGGTCCAAGTATTGTCTGACTATAATGTCAGAGAGACTTTACTGGCAGAGATGGAACACGCCGAGGATAATAAGCGAGAAGATTTTTTACCAATCATTTCCTTCTATGATGATGATTTGATTTGTGAGGAGCATAACAGACCACTGATGATAGAAGGTCATATTCGTGGGAGGAAAGTTAAACGAATTATGATAGATAATGGATCCACAGTGAATCTCCTACCACTGTCAATGTTGAGTAAGTTAGGTTACCGCCGGACAGATCTGCGCCCTAGTGGAATGATGATACAAGGTTTCAATCAAGATGGGCAATGCGCACTTGGCAAGATTACAGTGACGTTAGAAATAGGAGAGCTGACTACTGACGTCATATGCCACGTTATAAATGCTACAACGATGTATAATCTTCTCCTGGGGAAGCCATGGATACATCAGTATAGCATCGTACCCTCCACGCTACATCAGTGTTTCAAATACTGTAAAGGCGGAATACAGTACAAAGTAATGGCTGACGCTAAGCCGTATACAGAAGCTGAATCCTTCTTCGCAGATGCCAGCAATTATAAAGGGTTCGCTAAAGAAGGAAGAGAGAACGATGAAAACAGAGCTCCAAACAATACCCAGATATGTGCAATAAAAGAAGAAACAAATGAAACAGGACTGGCCAGAACTACTGAAACAAGGAAGAAATTTTATTTCGTGTCGAAGCATTTAAGACAACCGGGATAATTTTCGCTGACCCTAGTATCACCCGAGCAGTTAAAGATATTACAATCTAATTACACGATGCCATTGCCACTTGTTGAAAAGAATAAGCCATTCCTGACTGCTCCTGGGAGATTTCAGGTCAAAGCCAGCGCAAAGCATCAATAACCGATAGAATTTTACACTGTAGTAGAATTAAAGGCCGAAGAAGAGAAAGAAGAAAATGTGTATCACGGCAAGTTAACACCACAAGATCTTAAAAAATATAGTCCAGAGAGTTGAGAAATGATGAGAAACATGGGCTTTGATTGTGAAGATCCCACTAGCTTGAATCATGGGAAAGGGATCCAAATTCCTATTGGCGTTGGTCAAGAAAAGTGAAGAAAGTTCCAAGGATTAGGAGCAGTAAATACGGTTACAGTGGGACAGTCATCAGAAGAGAGCCTCAAAATGATAGAACATCCTGAACTGGCATCGAAACAGATAGAAGACGGGGGGCAGCCGACAATAGATAGCTTGCAGGAAGTAAACCTGGGTATGGAAGAAGAGCCAAGAAATACATTCATCAGTGCCGGCCTTTCCAAACAGGAGTCAAAGAAATATGTCTGACTTCTCAAGAAAAATAAAGACGTCTTCGCATGAACATATGCAGAGATGTCAAGCTTGAAACCCTCTGTAGTAATGCACCGATTAAATATATCCAAAGAAAAGAAGCCCGTTAAACAAGCACAGAGGCGATTTCATCCAGACTTGGTTCCCTTGGTAGAAGAAGAGTGAATAAGTTGATAAAAGTTGAGTTTATCAGGGAAGTCAAATATCGTAAATGGATATTGAACATTGTCCCAGTGAAAAAGAAAAATGGGCAAGTCAGAGTTTGTGTAGACTTTAGAGACCTAAACGAGGCCTGTCCGAAAGATGATTTTTCCCTTCCAATAACGGAGCTACTAATTAATAGCACCACTCAGTATGCTATCATGTCCTTCATGGACGATTAAGCAGGGTATAATCAGATTAGAATGGCACCTAAAGATGAAGAAGCGACAACATTCAGAACGTCATTAGGAATCTATTGTTACAAAGTTATGTCGTTCGGTCTTAAGAATGCGGGAGCAACATATCAGAGAGCAATGCAAAATATTTTTCAAGACATGATGCACAAGCATGTTGAATGTTATGTCGATGACTTGGTGGTCAGGTCAAGAGATCATCAAGAGCATCACGAACATTTGACATCTGTTTTTTGTCGTCTTAGAAGAAAGCAGTTAAAAATGAACCCAGCTAAATGGACATTTAGAATATCTTCAGGCAAGTTCCTCAATTTCGTTATCCGGCATAGAGGCATCGAGATTGATCCAGGAAAGATCCAACCTATTCAAAATATGTCACCACCGAAGACATTAAAAGAATTAAAAAGTTTGCAAGGAAAATTAGCCTATATCTGCCATTTCATTTCAAATCTGGCAGGGAGATGTCAACCGTTTTCCCACCTGATGAAGAAAGGTACAGAATTTGTATGGCACCAAGCCCGCCAAAATGTGTTTGACTCAATCAAAGATTTGTTAAAACTGCCGCCAGTACTGACTGCTCTAATAAAAGGGAAACCATTGATTTTGTACATATCTGCGGCTGAAAGTTCTTTAGGAGCATTGTTGGCTCAGGTGAATAAAGTCAGAAAAGAAAATGCTCTTTATTATTTAAGCAGAACTCTGATGGGTGTGGAATGTAACTACACGCCGATCGAGAAGGAGTGTCTAGCATTGATATTCACAGTTCAGAAGTTAAGATACTATTGTCTCTCTCACGACATAACTTTGATCTCGAGGGCAGATCCCATAAATTTTTTGATGACAAGGCCAATGCTAAGTGGAAGATTGGCTAAATGCATGTCGCTTTCAGAATATACTATTACTTATGAACCGACAAAGGTAGTAAAAGGTCAAGCAGTGGCAGATTTCCTCGCAGCACTTCCCACAGCGGAACATGAAGCTATCAATGAGGACTTCCCAGATGAACAGATAATGTTGGCTGAGTCGCAAAGCCTGTGGTAGATGTATTTTGATGGCGTCGCTCGATCATCAGGAGCAGGGGCAGGAGTGATATTCATTACTCCTCGAGGCGACTTGTTACCTTACTCCTTTACGTTGGGTACTACATGCACGAATAATGAAGCGGAGTATAGAGCCCTCATCATTGGAATGGAAATGGCTCGAGAAATGAAGATAAAAATGCTGCATATCTTCAGAGATTCTAAGTTGATTAGAAATCAATTAACAACTGATTTTGAAGTGAGGAAACAAGAGCTTTTGCAGTACTGTCGAAAGGTGCAGTAGTTGCTAGATCAGTTCTATCATGTCGAGATTACACATGTGCCGCGTCTGAAAATGCAAAGGCAGACGCTTTAGCCAGCCTAGCCACATCCCTAGCCTGCTTAAATCGAAATCCTCTTCAAGTAACAATAGAAGAGAGAAGGTTTTTGCCATCTGCAGAGATCATCGAAGAGGCCGCTGAGATGCTTCTTGTATCATGTTTGGAGATAATGACAAATGATTGGCGCCAACCTTTCATCGATTATCTCAAATATGACATCTTACCAGAAGAATTAGCAGAGAAACAACAAATTAAGCAATGGTAAAAAAGGTTCATTATATGCAGTGAAGTATTATACAGAAGATCGTACAATGGGATGATGTTGCATTACTTAGCCGAATAGGAGGCAAATCGAATAATACAAGAAGCGCATTATGGGAAATGTGGGGCACATCAAGCTAGTCGAAATCTGTTCCATAGAGTACATCGAATGAGATATTATTAGCCCTCCATGTTCAAAGACGCGATTGATTATGTAAAGTGGTGCCATGAATGTCAAATTCATGGGGATGTCATACACGTTCCTCTAGAAGATCTGCATCAGTCGGTCACCTCTTAGCCCTTCTCGGCTTGGGGACTAGACGTTATTGGTCCTATAAATCTGCCCTCGTCCAAAGGAAAGCAATACATATTGGCAACAATGGATTATTTCTCCAAATGGACAGAAGCAATTACTTTACGCAATGTTAAAGAAGGGGATGTCGTTGATTTCATTCCTCACGCAATCATATACAGCCATGGTATCCCAAAGAAGATTGTTACAGATAATGGCACCCCTTTCAAGAACAGGGGCATGGAAAAACTCTGTCAGAAATATAGCATTCATCATTTGTTTTCAACACCTTACTATCCACCGGCTAATGGGTTAGCAGGGGCATTTAATAAGACGATAGTCAAGATACTGAATAAAACGGTGATCGGGAATAAAAGTGACTGGGACGATAAATTATAGGAGGCTTTGTGGCATATCGCACTACTCACTGGACATTGATGAATGCAACAGCGTATTCCCTGGTATATGGCGTGGAAGCGGTAATCCCAATTGAAATATAAGTATCATCACTCAGAGTGGCTGTATACCAGTCCATAACAGATGATGCCAATGCAAAGGTGCGGCTGAAAGAATTGGATTTTCCTGATGAAAAATGGCTGGCAGCCCAACAATGATTGTAATCATATCAAGCCTTAATATCGACCGCCTTCGATAAACATGTTAAATATCGTTCCTTCAAGAAAGGGGATATGGTATTGATGCTTAAAAGGCCTATAGTGGCACCCATCAAATAGGGGACAAGTTCAAACATAAATGGGATGGGTCCTATATAATAAAAGAAGTATACTCCAATGGCGCATACAGAGTTGTAGATCAAAATGGACAGGGTATCAGTATACCGGTCAACGTTCGCTTCATAAAGAGATACCATCCCTGAAGATGTTACTAGTTTTGATTCAGAACATCACCAGCATAATGATTCTGAATCAAAAGGGGCCAAGAATGAGCAAGACTATGTTTATATGTCATCTAGAGAATGAATAAAGAAGAAGTTTGCAAGCATATCAAGACTAGATATCAAAGAAACAGTATGAAAAGAAAATGACCAGAAAAGAAAGTGACCATCGTTATTATCAAGAGAGCTCTGAAAAATCCTGTTAGATTTGGTATTGTCACCATGTTGAAATATTATAAGAAGCATAGAAGGGTTCTCCTAAAAATATTAGTGAGAGTGGTGACATATCAACCTCAGTCAGGGAAGTTTATCATTCTCGCAGCACAACAACGATGATCACTCCCAATCAGAGAGCAAGGACGATCACCCTTAGTCAGGGAAGTTTATCATCCTCGCAGTACAACGACGAGGATCATACCCGTTGTTGTCTTTATAAGGCATTTTAAGGTAGCCTATCCAAGCCTATATGGCCAGCTATGTATAAGACCTATAATAATTCAAGGCAATTTAGCAAGTCCTGAGAAGGCCAGGTCCTAAAAGGACCAAGTCTCCAAGAGCTAAAAAAGCCAAGTCCTAAAAGGGCCAAATCTTAAAAGGGACCAGTTATGCATAAGACCAATCATTTTCACCATTCGGGCACCAACGAGAAGCCAGTGGCCTTAAAAATCCCTAGAAGGCAATCGTACGCATACCCATGCGGGTAGCTGATGAAGCCAAGGACACCAAAAGTTCGTGAAGACTAGTCATGCATGTACGTCCAATACTGTCTGTATAGCTTTTCGGTAGCGTCACGGGGAACAGAGGTCAATGCCCTCCCGTGAATGGGCCTGACCTTGCAGACGAAGAAAAAGCGGGTCGCAGTGTGTGCTCTTTGGACCATGTCCATAAATAGGCCAACCATGCATAAGATCCCCCAGATTTAGGGAATCGATTCCAGTAGTAACTCATGAGGAAGGGCTTAAACCTACTCATTGATGGACTGGCGGCCCTGAATTTGCTACCCCAAAGGTCACCTTGTGAGCTCTGTGAACTCTAGAGAGTTACCGCGGCCAACCTGTGTATAAATCCAACCCGAGCTCATGGCCCCGGTAGCTTCACTGGGACCCTCTGATGGATCGTGGTTTGTGAACTCACCAGGCAGTGAAGAGTCTACCGAACTCATGAGAGTTACAGAGACCATCACGTAAGACCCGACTCTCGCAAGAGTCTAATAAGTTTGCTCTAACTACTTAAGAGCATAAACTACGTGTGCTCCACTACTCAAGAGCATAAACTATGTGTGATTGACTAAATTGAAATTTAGTACCGCCAACTAGGACAAGGATCATTTAGGAAATCCCTTGCTAACAAAGCATAAAAGGATATAAAAGTATATATGATGCATCAATAATATAGCAAGTAATCAAAACATGAATTGCGTAAATAAAGTAAGAGCATTATTACATAATTATCAAAATAGCATGTAAAACTTGTTTCATTTATAGTTCTGAAAATAGTTATAATGGAAAAACAAAATAAAAACATTTTACAATTCTCCTGTGATGCTTAATGCTGCTAAGTACTGTTGTAAATTTTCTTGGAAATTAACTTGGGCAGGAACGTGTTAGAAACGAGCAGTTGAGATCATTCACGCAGGATCAGGGACGCCAGCCAATTTCTCTTCCAATGAGACTATGAGTTCTTTATTCTTTATCAATTCAGACCTTTCAGAGTCTACTGAATGAAAACTGCAGTCTATCTTTTCTTGTACCCTCTCGATATTTAGTCTCTTCTCTAAACTTTACTTTTCTAGCTGTGCAATCTCTTGCTTCAAAGAGAAATATGATCCTGGATGGTTGCTTTATTATTAGTAAAAGTCTTCAGTTGTTCTCGCAAAGATGATTGTTCTTGATCGTGGTGAGACATAATCGGAGCAAGCTGAGAGACCTTCTCTTTAGAGTATATAAGTTGCTTCTTATACTCCAAGGTTTCAGGTGGGGTAGTCAGGGTCTCAGTCGAGGACAAAGCAGTTATTGAATTATGAAACCTTAAGAGGGCATTACGCACAATAAAAATGTCAACTTTGACCATTCACGTGGTGCTATCCAGTACTTCCAAAGTGGCAATTAGATCAGGCCATTGATAAGGATCTTTAAACATTTTGATGATTGCTAACATGAAATTCTTGATCAATGCGAATTTATATGAGGAAACTTTCTCAAAAGACAACACATTTACTGAAGTTCCCATGGAGCAAGAGCTTGGTGCACCACCTTGAGGTATATTCCCTGTCAAGACATAAAAAATATGAAATTATAATAAAATTTCATGTGCAGGCAATATAAAGGAATGAAGATAGGAGAAAGAAGTACCTCCTGCTAATGTGGGAATAACAAGCGGTTCAGTCTCTCTAGTTAAAGGAGACCTAGGAACCACCATTTCAGCAAAAGAAGGGGCCATAGCTTCGGTGCTTGAAACAACAACGGTAGAAATAAGCGGCACAGTTGACTCCATTGGAGAAGCCATTTCACGTTCGGTGCTTGAAGTAACCGTGACCGGACTAGGTAGATCAGCGGGCTACATTGGGAAAGCAATTTCGCGTATCACTAAGAGTGGAGGAATTGAAAACCTTAGCGAAGCTTTTGGCATGATGGATGGCAAGTTGAAGGAGAGGTGTTGTTTACTCCTGTATTTGTGGCTTGATTGCCTAAGACAAAATGTGTGATATAAGGAAGAAAGAAAGGACGAAGGAAAACAATGATTATAAAACTTTCTTACATGGTGAGTCCTTGTATTCCCGTAATCAAGGAGTTCTCCTTCTTCCACCTCTACGATAGGCGAAATTCTCACAGGTGCGGCTCCAGAAGTCGAGAGTATATACCTCTCATCAGTTGAAGCCTCCCGCACGGCTGTATCATTATTATCGCCGATATCAACTTCTCCTTCTTCATAATCATCATCTTGATCTTCTTCTTCCGTTACACTTTCATCTGAGGTAGTACGTTCGGATGAAGAAGATGAACTCTCATCGCTGGAATCTTTTTCACTTGATTCTTTAATAATAACTTGTTTCCCTTTAGAGGGAAGAGATTGTTGGCCTTCTGGTACGATCTCTGTAATGGTTACAACTAGAGAAACTTGGGCTGCAGTCTCTTCTTAAGGAGAAGATTGAGCACAGGTCCCACATCTAGTCATCAGGGAAGAAGCTGGTTATTGTGGAGACAAGTGAGTCCTAGAAACAGGCGAAGGCATCGACTGTTGTTGAGGGTGTGCAGAAGAAGAGGGCCAGTCTGGAGGATTTTTGACATTCTCTTACTCAGGGGCGGCCTCTTCTACAACTCCCCTTCGTGGGCACTGGAGAGGGATTTGTTCGAATTCACGGGTGTCGTCGTACGCTATCCAGCCCTCGAGAGTGTTGTCAGGTTTTATTTAACGGATAGGCTTATCTATGGAGATGTATACGCACCAATGTCCAGCCGAGGACGCATGACTTGTCTCAGTAATGAAACGACCCCCACTTCATTAGTACAACCCTTGAATGAAGGAGGAGGAAGCCATACAGGGTTATTCACTGGTTAACTCTTCTTGACTAAATAGGATTGGTGTACCCACCATCTCATATGATTATATGATGCCCTGGGGGTATGATCGTAACCTGGAATGATGAAAGAAGAATTGGCTCGACCCAGTAGCTATTTCCAGATCATTGGCTAGTTAAAAGGGCCAGTACCATAGCTCCGCATCTTTCTAGTTACGAGTCCACAATCTTCTGGCACTCCTTGATCAAAACCAAACTGACGGGCGAAGCGGCTTCGTTAGTACGGCTGACACCAGAATTCATTCCCCTCTCTCAACGGGAGGCTGCATGATTTAATTTCTATAAAGAAAATCCGTTCCTCCATTAAGTGTGAGTCCATATCTATTTTCTCCGTATCCACGGTGCGGTGAGGTAGGCTGAAATGGAAATAGTTGATTTTGTCATCTGAGGCACTGACATTCTTCGCCTAGTCGTAGGATCTTTTCGCCATGGACCTTTTTTGGAAGAAATAGAGAGGAACCCGGGAAGGGTGGACATCGGCCTTCTTGGGTGCTTCAAAAGTCTAAGGGAAGTAAACACCAAGCCAATCAAGAAAATAGTGCCATGGCATATATGTTGAGGTAGAACCGACGGATGGGCTTTTTATGTGGCATGCGATTTCTCCAAAGCCTCTGTAGATCAAACAGAGTACTGGAAGAACAAGAGAAATTTTAGTTCCTTCAGCCATAGCGCCTGCAACGACCAACAGAGACGGGTGGATGTCATCTGCAGACTTAGAACTGGGAAAGACTACCACACTCGACCAATAAGCGATGAATGCCACAAGTTCCTCGTAATTTGAATAGTTGGTGCGGCCTTTTATGCTCTTACGAAGACATTCAATCTCCCGTGAACGGTCACCGTTAAACCTGAAAGACGAACAAATAAAGGGTGGGTTATATACATATCAAGCTGTGAAAAGAAGAGATTGTAGGAAGAGGATTCTCACTTGAAAGCCCGATTGAAATGGGCTAGCCATAGCATGGGATGGATTTTGCGAATGTTTGGGAACTTAGACATTTCCCTAAACAACTTTATGGTTAACTAAGAAATTGAGGGGACTTAATCGGGCGAGGACACAAAGGAAAATTCCTCGTTAGTAGGAACGAATTCATCAAAATATTTTCTTATTATTGCCAATCCAGTGATCCTATAGATATCCCAGAGGGTAATGCTTATTTCCCCTTCTAGGAGATGGAAGGAATTGGTGGATGAACACCAGTAGTTGAGGAACGCCTTCAGGATAGAAGCTTCTTTGCAGAATGGAGATGATGTAGCTTCGATGGCATGAAAGATATGGACCTTTGACAAAGCTCCAGCATACTTTACCAGTATTACGGTGGCCCACTCGGAATAATAGTTGCGTGGAGTAAGGAGACCTCTCGTTCTGAACTCTTCTGGACTCCATATAAACGTACGGTGGCTGAAACGTTGTTTAAGCGTCTCGTAGAAACAAATGGGGTACAAGCTATGTACGTCGTAGGTAAGAACGAGGAAGATCATAGGATGAATGTCTCCTACTTTTTACCTCAGCTTGGGTGGCTGCAAAATGCCCTCCAGTAATCTTGGCTCTTTAAAAGACCAGGACTCTGAATATGCTAGCCTTTCTACGGTAAGGTGGTCTCTAGGCTCACAGACTAGCATAGAATGGTGGCGATGAATGCCAACTGGGATTAAGACAATGCCCTGTCTATAGGGATTGTCGAATCTGATGGTACCCTAAATCTCACGGACAGATTCCTAGGAGTTGTTAAGTTTTTTTCTATTGTGCTCCTTTATTTTCTCCTAGAATTCTTGGGCCTTGTTACAGCGGTGCTTCTTAGGTCTAGAAGGAGGAGTATCCTCTTGAGTAGGTGGCCTCTGGCTGCTCATCTGATAGTGGGCTGTTATTTTCAACCATTTCTCTCAGTCATATTCACGGCCATGCTTGGGAGGCCTCTCGAGATCACCCATGATTATAGCTTGACGAATGGGAGATGGAAGCTATTCGATGTGGGAAGAGAAATTAAAGGTAGGAAGAACAAGCTCTTTTATATAGGCGGGATGCCTAGGTGTGGTCTTGAACCATTTATGAGAAGGTTGAGCAGGAGAAGACGGTGATTCAGTTTCTTGAGGGGTTGTCGAATGATAGGCTTCGGTATTTGGGAGTTCTTGATGAGTAGGTTGCTCAGAAGGAGGGTTTATGGCAACAAAGGTTCTTTTTGTACGAGCCATGGTTTAGTGAAGTTGGAAAAGTTAAAAAAAAGCTAAGTAAGAAAGAACTTGGTTGCTTGGATCGCACAATGAAAAGTTCTTGCATGGGCAGCACAACAACTCAAAGCCTTGCGCAACGAAAAATAGTTGTGCGGGGTGCGCAACTAAGCACAGTTGCGCAGGTGCGAAAAAATTCAAAAATGAAGTTTAGCTCAGGAAGTGGAGAATGAGGAAATGACGAAGGCTGGGCTATTTATAGAGGCAGGGCTCGAGTACCGTACACATATTTTCATTGTGCGGGTCGCGCAACGTCCATGAGTAATGACAGATTTTGGTTGAAGATTGATCCGCATACTTTGATTCAGAGAAACAAAGCAACGGATCAAGGGGGCATCTGTTGGGGCATAAAAAATCATGAATCATGAAGAAAGCTTCATAAGTTGGAAAGAACTAAAAGATGAGTGAGTAATGAAAAAAGGAGGAAAGAAACCCCTTGCGCAGGTTGCACAACTGGTTGCGGTGGATGAACAGCAGCGTAGAGGGTTATGCGGGTTGCAATGTTGAATCCGATTCGTGCAGAGTGTTGCACGGATAACGAAGTCTATTTTGGTGAACACGGACCTCATAACGGGGTGTGCGGGTAGGATACGTAAGACCACTGTTGCACGGACCACGCAACCCAAGACAGAGACAGATTAAAATGAATGGTTGAGATTGATGTAAAGTGGGGCCCATGGCATAAAAATCGAGGTGCCACACGTGCGAAGGCCTATAAATACCCCACTCCACTCTTCGTTTGGGACAGAAGGTTTTCTAGAGGAAGGAGAAGCTCTGAAGATAGATTGAAGGTGCGCGGAAAAGTTAGTTGCGCAACCAACGTACTTGGTTGCGCCGACCTCGTAATAGGTTGCGTGATTCTTGCCCTCAAGAATTTCGTTGCGCTGACCACACAACATGTATTCCAGTTGCGTGGATCGCGCAACCGGGTCATCATGTGACCAAGGCAAAAAGGGGGTGAAATGCTGCCGAAATCATGAAAGTGCAATCTTCACTGCTTCAAAACTCTCTCCTTTGCATAATGGACGAGTTCAAAAGAGAGATGAGTCGAATAGCTTAAACATTCCTCATAAGTCTTAGGAGATGACCAAAGCTGTTGTTGAAATGCTGTCGCATTCAAGATTTGACATAAAAGCTTCATTGATTACAATATCTTTTTTTCTAAGTATTTTATCTTAGAATCAAGGGATTTGAAAGGGATGTATATAAACTCAGAATTAATAAGAACCATAATTATTGTATGAAATCTCTTTGTTATATTTGAATAAAGTAATTTCCCCGAATCGAAAGGCATTTATTTTTTGTTCGAAACATTCTTGCATGACATTTATCTAGTGTTCATCTTGAAGATCTTTCACAACATTTTTAGGTTCAATTTTTGAGGTAAAGCAGAAATGACTGTAAATATTTTCTATCTACCGTCGAGTTCTTACACCATCATTTGGATCTCCAATAATTTGTTCCCGTGGATGATCCTTCACGATGGGTATTTCAGATGACGGTCCGGGTTTATTTGATGCTGAGGGTTTATTCTCCGATTTATCTAGAATACATGAGTCTACATCATCTTTTAATTCATTTTCCGGGTTTTCCTCATCATGAAGATGATCATCAATTACCACATTGACTGTCTCTTGAATAGTGAGGGTTCATAGATTGTATACTCGATATGCATGACTATTCATGGCATACCCCAGAAAAATACCTTCATCACTCTTAGGCTCAAATTTTCCTAGGTGATCTCTATCTCTCAAAATATAACATTTACTCCCAAAGACTCGAAAATATTTCACACTAGGTACCTTTCCACACCATAGTTCATATGGGGTTTTATTCAGACCTGCTCTAGAATATACTTTATTTATGATGTAGCAGGCAGTATTAATAGCTTCTGCCCAGAAACTTTTTGCCGTATCTTTTCCATTTATCATAACTGACCTCATTTCTTATAACACACAATTTTTCCTTTCAACGACTCCATTTTGCTGTGGGGTTTTTGGGGCAGAGAATTCATGATGAATTCATTTCTCATTGCAGTATTTTTTAAATTTATCATTTTTAAATTCCCCACCATGATCACTTCTAATACAATTAATGCCATATCCTCTTTCATTTTGAAGTCGTTTAGCCAAGATTACAAATTCTTCAAAAGCATCCGATTTTTCTTAAAGAAATGCAAACTAAGTAAATCTGGTATAGTCATCTACTATAATAAGGAAGTACCTTTTCCTCCCATGACTTTCCACTTTAGTTGGACCAACAGATCCATATGCAGCAGATCCAAAGGTTTTGTTGTTGCTATGGTGGTTGTCTTTTTGTGTCCAGTTTTTATCTGTTTTTCGTTTAAACATTCTCCACACACAACTTTTTCCTCTTTTCTAATCTTGGGAAGACCTCTAACCAAATTTTTTGAGCTAAGCTTGGCTAAATTTCGGTAGTGAACATGTCCCAACCTATGATGTCATAATTTAGATTCATTTTTCAGAGCCATATTACACTTTGTGGTCATCAAATCCTCATTTGCACTTTCCATGACATAACAGTTATCACTAGTGTGTAATCCGTTTATGAGAGATTTTCCTGTACGATCTAAAAATCTACACACATTTTTTGAGAAAGTGACCAGATGTTCCTTGTCATAAATTTGAGAGATATTAAGGAGATTATGTTTCAAACCTTCTACACAGAGGACATGTTTGATTTTTGGAAGGCCAGGTACAACTATTCTCCCTTCTCCAATAATTTTGGCTGAACTACCATCTCCAAATGTGATCGATCCTCTATCAAAGTTTGAGTACTCACAAAAGTGAGTTTGATCACCAGTCATGTGTCTGGAGCATCCACTATTAAGATACCATTTTGAACTACTGCCAGCTTTTAGAGCAGTATGGATTACAAGGCAATGGTTTTGATCTATCACATCCTCTGAGACCTTCTTGATCATGATTCCTTCTTCAATCAAGATCACTCTCTAGGCGGTGAAGCCCTTAAAGAGAAACTTGGCTTTAATACCAATTGAAATAATGGTGAAGACCGCTTGAGTTGAAGTAGGAATATGCCAATACGTCTTAGAGGGGGGTGAATAGGACTTTTTAAGGTTTTTACAATGTATTTAAAAATTCTATTACACTAATCCTTACAGATGGGCAATTATCAGGATTACTTAAATGTAACTCTACTAGCTTCAAGCTTGGTAGAGGATCCAATCACAAACTATTCAAGAGACAACAATATATAACTTAGTTCATGGTGGAATTGACTTGTGTAAGTGTGTGAGATGTGATCAAATAGATAGAGATGGAAAAAATATAAATAAATCACACACACAGAACGATAACAATTGCAAACACATTCATTTTTATAGTGGTTTGACTACTTGTCTACTCCACTCCCAGTAACCGCACTCAACCCTTAAGTGTACTGGATTTCACTAAGGAGGTTTCACATAGTTCACCTTTAACCTAAGGTTTTAGATTAGGTTCACCTTCAACCTTTACAACCTATACTGAGGCTGATTATTTATTCTCTCACTAACAAGGGTGAACACATAGCACCCACTTTAGGCATACTGGCCAAGGATCTTCCCTAAGACCCTAACAGAGCTTTCACTCAGTTCACCTCAAACCCAAGGTTTTACAGGGTTCACCTCAAACTGAAAACTTTACTGGTTCACCCCTAACTAGATGTTTATGCTCTCCACAGAGCAAGGGTCCACACAATGCACCCACCACGTACACTCCCGCCGGAGGCCTCCTTGAGGACTTTAAGGGTGAGAAACACCTTAGACCCAATCCTACAGAGGAATAATCAAAGGGTTCTCTGGACTCTAAATACTTACAGATAAGTTGATGAGTCCCATTCAACACATGATGAAGATCTCTTCCTTGTTGATGAAGAGTCTTCTGCTCCCTTGATCCGTGACAAATGATGTGACAATATAATGTAACGGGTTGGGTTAAGGTTATGATGGAATCCTACTCTTTACAAGTTTTCCTATTAAGAAGATAGAGTGATTCCAATCATCTAAGCATTTAAGTCATCCCAGCTTAATGATTTTCCATTAAGGTAGTAGCTGGAGGATCCTTGAATGGGGAAGTTCATTCCCCACTCCACTCAATTAAATATCAATTATGAGGGTGGATTAAAGGATGAACTCCTGTAACACCCTGAAAATTGGGGGTCGTGTATAAACCCAACTCCCGAGTTCCAGACCGTCACTTATGCAACAAAAATGATTATGATTCAATGTTGTCTGAGTTAAAGCATTCACATGAGTAAAAGTATACCAAAACTGTAATTCATACTCCAGATTCAGTGATAAAAGCAAGCGAAAGACTAAAGGATATACATCACTATATGGAAAACAAAATAGATCTCAACTGTCTCCAAAGTATGAATACATCTCTGAGTCTCATATACATGTAAATAGATAGAAATCAAATGTCAAAATAGTCCCATTGAGAAGTCTCGTCAATCTAGGCCACCTAAGCAAAGCCGTCGTGGTACTGCATATATTAAAACTCGTCCTGGTCCTCATCATAATCCGGCTCTGCCTCCTGAATCGCTGCCTCACCTGCATCTAAGACAGGGTCTGGTAGGTGTTGTAAACACCATCCCGTAACGTGGGAGTGAGTAGCTAACTCAGTGGAATAATAGAGCAAAGATTAACATGTTCTCAAATCAATCATGCGATAATAGTAAAGCATTAAATCAAACATTCCTAATACTGTTGTTAATGCAATATGACGTGACATGATGGATGCCCTCACCGACGATCTCCCTCATACGACACCATCTTACGCCCGCGACATACTTTCATCCCACAGTGCTCCACATCTTTCAGGCACATGCAATGTGATGGTGATATGATTACCGAGTTATTATTAGTCCATTCATATAGCAGGATTGGGAAACCAAGGTACTTTGCTTATATCAATCCCAACGCAGATCCTGTCTAGGGTCGTCACTCCTAGTAATCTCATACGATGTATATTTTGTAGGTCGCTGCAAGGGCTGCCAGGGCTGTTGCTCGAACGCGTTGCACCGCTCCCCCATCACCTTATCAATACAGGCCTACTGTACTCTCATTGCTACGGAAGGGTCGTCGCCTCCCATAGACTCAGAATACGCTCGCGGTCACTACAAAGGTCTGCCAGGGCTGTTGCTCGCACTCGTTGCACCGCTCCCCCATCACCTTATCAATATAGGCCTACTGTACTCTCATTCCTACGGAAGGGTCGTCGCCTCCCGTAGACATATAATACGCTCGCGGTCACTACAAAGGGCTGTCAGGGCTGTTGCTCGCACTCGTTGCACCGCTCCCCCATCACCTTATCAATGTAGGCCGATAGCAAGAATATAGTGTCCTATACCACCATAATCTGCTCACGATTCTGGGTTGCTAACTGGTCAATACGAGGAGGTTTGTGGCCCCAGCGTAGGCCGACAGCTCGACCACATTGTCCCATACCACCATGTCCGGCTCATGAGTTTTTATGGATCAAGGTACCATGGTTGACAGGGTTTACAATGGTAAGTTCAGTACCCTAGGTTCAAGCAGTTATGACTCATACAAGGTGAACATACAATGGCCAGTCGGGTTACTTGACGGGCTCGACTAGTACGAGCGCATCTCAAGTCGAACGACATGAAGTGCATAAGACACCTCGTGTGGCCTAACCACTGCCGCCATCTCCAAACACAACTCGCGTTCATTGATGCGTCGTTCGTGGCAAAGATAAGACAACCACGAATTTACTCGGTTGCCGACTGCCTGGACTAGGTATAGTCCCAAACATTTATGAATTCACATCAGCAATCATATAAGAGTAATGGAAATGAAATACAACAATGTGAGTATGTTAACACATGTTATAACATACAACTTAAGTAAAACATCTAACACATGCATTTCGTACATGTAATGAAATCATGCATATAGCCAACATGTTGGAAATCATTTATATTAGCATATTAATTGAGAATTCAATCTCAAACTAATTCATAACACCATTTAATTCAATACATACTAATACAAACATTTATACAAACACTTAGTCTACACACTTAAGTCTACATATAGTATGTCGACTCGAAGTGCGCATTTGGACGAATCTCTTCGCCAAACTGATTATGCACGCATTCCTAATATCCTAATGCGACAAGAAGCCATGTCAATCATATCAGCAAAATATGGATGAAAACAGTATTTCCTACAATTGACTAAAATGCCCTAAATCTCATATTTTTCGTCTGCTTACGAAATAGAAAACGGACAGCATGTTGTACATGTCAAATGGCATTGCCATCGATAATCTACTATTAAACGACATTGAAAGCGTTGAAAATAGTCAATCAAAGCGTCTAAAATCTGCACCTTTTATCCTAAAAGTGTATTATTCGAACGGAGCGTGTACACTTCGTCTACGGCGAACCGGGAACCTAATACACAAGATCTTTAAGCTACCATGCTAAGGAACCGAAGGAACCTTAAATCAGCAAGTATTTGAGGTATTTTCTTACCTAGAAACGCGGTGAAATCGCCGGGAAAGTGATTGAGGCGCGTTGCTTAAGCACGTGCAATCGGTAGTGCAAGCAGCAGGAAATTCTCTCACACTCTCTCTCACAATCTCTCACCTTTTCTCTCACACCAGCTAGGGTTTCTAGCAAATTCGGATGGGTGAGAGAAGTGAGGGTTTAAGCCCCTTTTATAACCTAAAACATGCCCAAAACAGGCTTGGGAACAATGTTTACTTGATGCCTAACCAAATCGGGGCTATTTTGGTCCAAAAAGACATTTCTGGAGGTCCCCTGGCCGAACGCGATCGGACTTAAGCTCATGCACGTCGGATGTCGCTCACATCCCATTTTCAGACCAGTAGTGTTCGTAGATCGCATGTGGCGGTCCAGTTTCAGTTCAGCGGTCATCGCACGTAGATCAGGTCTACAAGTCTCATGATATGAAATAAAAATTTTTCCTGATCCGAGGGTGTAATTTGGCTAAATTCTGACGGTCAAAAAGCTTAATAATAATGCGTCAAGTCATGTACCAGATTTAAATTTCAAATTCTAAATCTAACCCTATTCTCACTCTCTTCACTCCAGGCTCAATGAAATAGCCTCTGAATGTCGGTTGGACTTGATTTTTGAAATGATTGTCAAGTCTAGCTAGGCGGTTATAACGGTCTAAGATTGTAGGTATCGAACTTTCGACGCGCGGTCTAGATCTAATATAAAGTTTCAAAGAGGTCCTGAGAACAAACCGGTTTAGAGTTTGATCCGAGGTTTTAGAGTATTATAGCATCATTGGTTCTACTTGCTTTGGGTCTTGTAGAACGTATTTAAAGTGATCAGGGACTATTTCCCAGCTACTCTAGCGTTGCGCTAGCTAACTTACACTTATTTTCCAAAGGAATTAATCCTACGCGATTTCTGGTCGAGTTGGTACTCGAGTCCAAGTATGGATTTTTCCAGGGCATCACAATCTACCCCCCTTAACAAAAAATTTCATCCTCAAAATTTGTACCTTTTCGTACTCCTCGAGAAGCTGTGCGTAGTTCTTTTTGATCTCGGCTTCTTTCTCCCAGGTAGCCTCTTCCTCAGAGTGATGCGTCCACAATACCTTCACAAGGGGAATCACCTTGCTACGCAGTACCTACTCCTTCCTGTCCAGGATACGCGTCGGTCGCAGGATATATGTAACATCCTCTCATAACTGCACCTACTCCCATCTGATGATATGGGAAGGATCAGAAACGTATTTCTTCAGCATAAAAACATGAAATACGTTGTGAACGCTCGCAAGAGGCATGGGTAAAGATAAACGGTATGCCACTGCTCCCACACGATCGAGGATCTTGTTGTACGCAAACTCCGCATATGCAAGACAGTCATCCCAATTGTCCTTGAAGTCCAATGCGCAAGCTCGCAACATGTCCTCTAAGATCTGGTTCACCTGCTCTGTCTGTCCGTTTGTCTGTGGGTGGAAGGCAGTACTGAACTTTAACTTCACACCCATAGCCTCCTGAATGCGAGTCCAGAAAATAGAAGTGAACCGCGTATCTCTGTCCGACACGATCTCCAACGGAACTCCATGCAGACGCACGATCTCTCTGATGTATAGTCTAGCCAGTTCATCTGCAGAGTTCGTAACTCTGATCGGTAGGAAGTGCGCCGACTTCGTCAGACGGTCGAAGATCACCCATATGGAATCATGTCCCTTCCTCATCTTCGGCTGCCCTGAAATGAAATCCATGGAAATGAAGTCCCACTTCCACTCTGCGATCGGCATAGCCTGAAGAAGTCCAGGTGGTCGGCGATGCTCTGCCTTCACCTGCTGGTAAGTAAGACAACGGGACACGAACTCTATTATGTGGGTCTTCATACCTTCCCACCAATAGGTCCTCTTCACTTCGCGATACATCTTCGTAGTGCCTGGTTGCATCGCGAGTCTGGTATAATGTGCAGCCTCGAGAATCTCTCGTCTCAAGTTAGGGATATCTTGGACGCACAGGCGGTCACGATAACGTAAGCCCCCATTCGTGCCAACTCGCCACTCGGTGTCCGCATCATCACTGGCCTGATCTCGAAGCTCAGTCAGACGCGCATCATCCCTCTGCGCCTCGATGACCCGATCATCGATCTGAGATCGCACCTGCACATGTATAATGAACTCATATGACTCCTCTACAGTGAGTTTCTGTTCAAAGTCCTTCAAAAACTCAACCATATCCCACTCAGCAACCATCAGCGGAGCTGCAAACTCTATCACCTTCTTGCGGCTCAACGCGTCAGCCACAAGGTTCACCTTCCCAGGATGGTAAGAGACTTCGAACTTGAAGTCCTTCAAAGTCTCCATCCATCACCGCTGCCTCATATTCAAGTCTCGCTGCGTGAATATGTACTTGAGGCTCTTGTGGTCGCAAAAGAGCCCGAACTCCTCTCCATAGAGGTAATGTCTCCAGAGTCTCAGTGCGAATATGACGGCAGCCAACTCCAGGTCGTGTGTAGGGTAATTCTCCTCGTGCTTCCTTAATTGTCTCAAGGCATATGAAATTACCCTGTCCTTCTGCATAAGGACACAACCCAGACCAACGCTAGACGCGTCAGTATATATAGTGTATCTAACCCCTTGCTCTGACAATACTAACACAGGGGCGGACGTAAGTCTGTCCTTCAGCTCCTGAAAAGATGACTCCGCCTTGTCATTCCAGGCGAACTTCACGTCCTTCCGTGTCAACTGAGATAAAAGTCTCGCGATCTTCGAGAAATCTCGAATGAAGCGTCGATAATAGCCAGCGAGACCCAAGAAACTCCTCACCTCAGTGACAGAACCAGGCTGCTCCCAGTCCTGAACTGCAGCTACCTTAGACATGTCGACTGTCATGCCATCCTTGGACACCACGTGTCCCAGGAACTTTACTTCCTGCTTCCAGAAGTCGTACTTCTTGTACTGTGCGAACAACTGATGCGTCTGAGTGTATCCAGGACCAAGCGCAAGTGCTCCTCATGCTCTTCTCGACTCCTGGAATATACCAAAATGTCGTCAATGAACACCACGAAGAATCGATAGAGGAAAGGCCAAAATACTCTGTTCATCAGATCCATGAACACGGCTGGTGCGTTCGTGAGACCGAACGACATCATAAGGAACTCGTAGTGGCCAAAGCTGGTCCTGAATGCTGTCTTCTGCACGTCCTCATCCCTGACGCACAACTGATGATATCCTGACTGAAGATCAATCTTCAAGAAGTACTGCGCTCCTCTCAACTAATCAAACAAGTCATCGATCCTGGGTAAAGGGTACTTGTTCTTCACCGTGATCTGGTTCAGTCTGCGATAATCAATACAAAATCGCATCGAACCATCCTTCTTCCTTACAAACAGGACTGGTGGTCCCCAAGGAGACACACTGGGTCGAATAAGGTCAAGCTCCAACAGACCATCAATCTGCGTCCTCAACTCCTCCATATCACACGGTGCCATGCGATACATCGGCAGTGAGACGGGCGTGGAACCAGTCACTAGATCGATAGTGAAATCAATCTCTCGTCGAGGCGACAAACCAAAGATCTTTCTGAACAGATCTCCAAAATCACAAACTACTGGCGAATGCTCAAGCATCGGGGCATCAGCGTCCTGAAGTAAAGAAGCGTAACTAAGTATGCGGAAGGGGAGATTTATCCGAACTGAAAATGTAAAAAGTGTGCCCTCTGGCTCGTACACCATCACCATACGAGTCTCGCAGTAAATCTCAGCCCTCCCAGCAGTCAACCAGTCCATGCCAAGAATGACATCGAGATAAACAAGAGAGGGGTCGATGATAAGATCAAGAGCCATCGTCCTGCCTCCCAGATCCACCAGGCAACCCTCACACATCAGGGTGGCATCAGAAAAATCTCCATGAGCTGAAAGAACTCGCACTCCATCCATACGAATGGTCGGCAGTCCAAGACGCCTGACTATGGAATGCGATATCAAAGAAAGTGTGGATCCAGTATCCACCATCACGAGAATAGGTATACCTCCGATGTGGGTAGTGACCTCAAAGGCCGAATGTTGAGAAGTCTCTGTCTCGACTGCCTCAGCTATCAAGGAATGCACCCGCGCCTACTGTGGCCGGTTCGGCCGCTGTGCCATGGGCCGTAGAGGCGGCCTGAACTGCGATACGGGAGGTCTGAAGGAAGGGTACGCAGGAGCCAACCGTAAAGGTGGTGCTGATATAGCCTATGAGCATGTACGGTCGATCTTCTGCTGCGGAGAGAACCCACTGTCCCGCATCCTAGCGAAACAACTCTATGCCAAATGGCCCGATCTCCCACAATAAGTACATGACAAATCGGGGTACCGCATCGGGGGTACTGGCGCTGTAGCCCTATGAGGAGGGTCGACGCGAGGTCTCTTTCCCGTAAAGGGCCTGTCCTGCAACTCTGGTCGTGGCCTAGGAGCAATAGGGCCATGAGATTGTGTAAGTTGATCCACATCCTGCTCTGCCCGCATGGACATGTGAATCAGCTCTGCGTAGGAGGGAATGCTCACGCAACACATCTTCGACCGAATATCAGGTTGTAAACCCTCTGAAAAGCGCCGTATGCGCATCTGCTCATCTACCAGTATAGTCGGGACGTATCTGCCCAACTCAGTGAACCGATGCTCATACTCAGTCCCCATCATGCCTCCCTGTCTGAGGTGCAGAAACTCGTTCTCCCGGTCATGCCTATATGTCTGGGGATAATATTTCTCGTGGAAGCAGAACTCGAACGCTACCCAGGTCCAAATGTAATCAGTGGCAACGATCCGCAACACACTATCCCACCATAAGCTGGCCTCTCGCTCGAACAAGAACATAGCCAACTCAACCTGCTCAATCTCTGAGCAATGCAGCATCCGTAGTATCTTCGACACACGGTCGAGCCAATACTCGGCCTCCTCGGGTCTATGAGAACCCGTAAAAGTGGGAGGCCGTAAGGGCTGAAATCACTCTAGTAAGCCCCATGTGTCTGTGGCATTCCCCGCAGGGTAAGCAGGTGGTGCAGGATGAGCCATGCCCTCATCTGAGCATATGTATCGGCATCCTCAGCTGGATGCACCGGTGGTGCAGGTGGAGTCACACTCCCACCTTGGGCTAGAGCCCTCACTATAGTAGTTAGGAGCTGCTGCTGCTGCTGCATCATGGCCATCATCTGCTCAAATCTATCTGGAGGTGGAGCAGGCTGTGGCATATACTGCGTCGAAGAAGACGCACGGTACTGCTCTCTGACAGGCGGTGTGAAAGGCGGTGGTCCAACTGCAGGACCAGTAGGAGACTGAGACACACGTGATGTCTCAGGAATCGGGCCCACAACAGGGTCCGAATGAGCACCAGACTGAAGGGGAACCTGATCCATAGGCTCACTCAATGTAAGTCGAGCTGTGCTCCGTGTAGCCTTCGGCGGCATTCCCTATATTCAAAATAGGGCACAACCTTGTCAGTCTTAATAACACAAACACACCGCAATCATTCACATAAGGAGTCAAAGGCATTCCATGCATTTCATTTAATCAAAATTATCACAATACAAGGGATATCTCCTTATAGGCATCGTGATAAGAAGTACATGGGAACTAAGACAGTTAAAGCTATAACAACAACATAAGTAAACCACTAGCCTTAACAAGCTTACACAACATAAAGCAGGAAACGACTAACTACTACTAACAACATCAAAAATCTCATCGCTAGTCTGAGTCGGGTGACGGAGGAGGAGCACCCTTATCCTGCAAGCAGCACAGGATCTCCTTCAAGGTGCGAGTCACCTTACCGAATTTCCTCTTCATAACGGCCTTGGTATCCTCGACCTCAGCCCGAAGTTCCTGAACTTCCCTTCGCAAGGTGACCTGGCTCTCCTCAATTTGGGCAATGTGAGCATCACGAGTAGCCTGAGTAGAAGGAGGAGGGCTCTCATCAGTATCCTGAGCCTCCTCTTCTACCTCTTCCTGAACTTCCTCCTCTACTTTCGCTCCAGGTTCTCCTTCACTTGGATACTCTTCGTCATCAAAATCGCCCTCGCTATCCTCATCAAGCTGAGTCTCACGATACTGAGACCCGATCTTCATCTTGACCATGGTAGACTCATCAATACAGTGAATCAGAACTGGCAACTCTGGCCCAAGTCTATAAGCAAACTCAAGCGCGATCTTGCATATAAGCCGGCCAAAAGGTAGCGACTCAGACGTTCTTCTTGATTTCGCTATGAGGATAATCTGTCGCAACACGAAAGTGTCCATACACACATTTCTCCCTGGGCCACCTGATACAAGAAATCAACCATAAGGCGCATACATTCAATGCGATTTTTCGACCTGGGATACACGTTGAATGTGCAAATGTGGTGCAGCAGGTGCAAATCATCAGACATATGAGATGCCTTGAGGCTATTGTTAGACTGCCATGGAACCAGACTACCGGATAGGAACCTGGTACGACGATCTCTCTCACGTCTACTCCTCCAATTCTTTACACTGGGATGAACATCACCAAGGGGCACGTTCAAAAGTCGCGCTATCAACCGAACATCAACTATAGCCATCCGGTCTCTACCAAAGGGAATCTTGAACTGCAATGGCTCCGATGTAGGATTCTGGATACGGGCGTAGAAGGCATGAACGGTGCTCACATTAGCACGAGAACGGGCTTCAAAGAGCGGACCCCAATGTGCAGCTTCAATACGCTCGAATAATAGGAATTCACCGAAGAGTCACCCTTCCACGTCCGCCTCAAACAACACCTTACGGTCAGTATATTTACCGTGAGGCATCTCTGCTAATATCACTCACCCAATTTGAGCATGGGGATCCAAATCCCGCTTTGTATGGAACTCCCGGGCTGTGCTTGGACTTGCGACGGTGCTTGAGCTAGCGGCGCCACCCCTCAGTCTTCTGGATTGCGCAGGGTGACTAGGCACAGCCTCATCCACTACAGTCTTTCTCTTTCCCATCAAAGAGAGGATGGTGGAGAAAGAAAAAAAACCTAAAATGGCTTAAAAATCCAAAATGGCTTCAACAATAGCCATGGAAAGTGAGGGAAATGGGGAGAAATGGCTGCCCAAATGGATAGAATGAAATTTAGGCGTTATAAAGGGATGCTTCAAGCTCCCTAAGGCTGGATTTTCAAAAAGAAAAGAGAAGGAAAAAGGGGAATGGTGCTCCACCCGATTTCAGCCACAAATGGGGGTTGTAGGAGCTCCAACGGATGAGATTTGCAAGAGGAGGAGTTGCAAACTGTAATGGAGTGATGGAATGGATTCGGTTTCAGCAAGAAATGGGTTTGGGAGGGATTTGGAGCATCGATCTGAGAAGGGGCAGCAAGAAAAACATGAAATGAGCTTGGGAAGGGGCTGTTTGTGAAGGTGGTACCTCTTTTATGGGTTTTTGATGGACTGACCACACATGGGAGGGATTCCCTACCCAAAAGAGACCGTGCGCCCGAGTTTCAATGCAAGTGGGGCCCACTCATCAGCGATGCGTCGCCGGATCGGTGATGGCATCGCCGACCAATCACCACTCTGGCCAGTGGGACCACATGGGTTGGGTCCCCCCTGCCTCAGGGACCTCAAATATGTATGGGCCCCACCTTAGTTCATTCTATATTGGCCTAGGGAGGCCCAAACTTCCATTCAGGGATTTTTGGGGCCAATCTATAAACCTGAATAAATTCCCTTATCATGTAGCATATGATTTTGGGGTAGAATGAGCTAACACATCTATATAGCCCATTATTTGCTAAAGATTATGAATTTAGAATGGCCAAATGGCCAGTTTTCATAAAATTTTACTATTCACTATAAAATTTTATCAAAGTATGATTTTATATCATTTTCATATTAAGATCAATTCTTAATATAAAAATTCAAAGAAATAATTGAATAATAGAGTGGTGAGAGGAAGAATTTTGAAGAAATTAGGTGAAACGGGGTTTTTAAGCCCTAACGATTAAATGTAAGGGTTTTGGTTGCCCCACAGCCCAAGGATTCACATATACGAGTTTAGAACCGCTCAAAGAATGTCTCAACCCACCTACTTACAACCTATGAGCTACTTAGGTCGCTTCACGCGACCCTAGATGCGTTACGGACTCGATCAAGCGATCGATACGAGTAGACTTCGCCTATTGGCGAAACTGCGATCCTATAAGTGTTTATAGACCTCCCTCGCACTCATCTAAGTCAAAGGAAGTGACAGCGTACGTCGCGTGACCATAACCCAGGCCCGGTATAATCTCATTCATGCTCTGATACCACTTGTAATACCCTGAAAATCGGGGGTCGTGTATAAACCCAACTCCCGAGTTTCAGACCGTCACTTATGAAAAAAAAATGATTATGATTCAATGTTTTCTGAGTTAAAGCATTCACATGAGTAAAATTATACCAAAACTGCAATTAATACTCCAGATTCAGTGATAAAAGCAATCGAAAGACTAAAGGATATACATCACTGTATGGAAAAAAATAGATCTCAACTGTCTCCAAAGTATGAATACATCTCTGAGTCTCATATACATGTAAATAGACAGAAATCAAATGTCAAAATAGTCCCACTGAGAAGTCCCATCAATCCAGGCCACCTAAGCAAAGCCATCGTGGTACTGCATATATGAGAACTCGTCCTGGTCCTCATCATAATTCGGCTTTACCTCCTGAATTGCTGTCTCACCTGCATCTAAGACAGGGTTTGGTGGGTGTTGCAAATACCATCCCGTAACGTGGGAGTGAGTAGCTAACTCAGTGGAATAATAGAGCAAAGATTAACATGTTCTCAATTCAATCATGCGATAATAGTAAAGTAGTAAATCAAACATTCATAATACCGTTGTTAATGCAATATGACGTGACATGATGGATGCCCTCACCGACGATCTCCCTCATACAGCACCATTTACGCCCGCCGCATACTTTCATCCCACAGTGCTCCACGTCTTCCAGGCACATGCAATCTGATGGTGATATGATTACCGAGTTATTATTAGTCCATTCATACAGCAGGATTGGAAAACTAAGGTACTTTGCTTATATCAATCCCAACACAGATCTTGTCTAGGGTCGTCACTCCTAGTAATCTCATAGGATGTATATTTTGTAGGTCGCTGCAAGGGCTGCCAGGGCTGTTGCTCGCACTCGTTGCACCGCTCCCCCATCACCTTATCAATACAGGCCTACTGTACTCTCATTGCTACGGAAGGGTCGTCGTCTCCCGTAGACTCATAATACGCTCGCGGTCACTACAAAGGGCTGTCAGGGTTGTTGCTCACACTCGTTGTACCGCTCCCCCATCACCTTATCAATCTAGGCCGATAGCAAGAATATAGTGTCCCATACCACCATAATCTGTTCACGACTCTGGGTTGCTTACTGGTCACTACGGGGAGGTTTGTGGCCCCAGCGTAGGCCGACAGCTCGACCACGGTGTCCCATACCACCATGCCTGGCTCATGAGTTTTTATGGATCAAGGTACCATGGTTGACAGGGTTTACAATGGTAAGTTCAGTACCTTAGGTTCAAGCAGTTATGACTCATACAAGGTGAACATACAATGGCCAGTCGGGTTACTTGACGGGCTCGACCAGTACGAGCGCATCTCAAGTCGAACGACATGAAGTGCATAAGACACCTCGTGTGGCCTAACCACTACCGCCAACTCCAAAAACGACTCACGTTCATCGTTGCGTCGTTCGTGACAAAGATAAGCCAACCACGAATTTACTCGGTTGCCGACTTCCTGGACTAGGTATAGTCCCAAATATTTATGAATTCACATTAGCAATCATATAAGAGTAATGGAAATGAAATACAACAATGTGAGCATGTTAACACATGTTATAACATACAACTTAAGTAAAACATCTAACACATGGATTTCGTACATGTAATGAAATCATGCATATAGCCAACATGTAGGAAATCATTTACATCAGCATATTAATTGAGAATTCAATCTCAAACTAATTCATAACACCATTTAATTCAATACATACTAATACAAATATTTATACAAACACTTAGTCTACACACTTAAGTCTACATATAGTATGTCGACTCGAAGTGCGCATTTGGGCGAATCTCTTTGCCAAAATGATTATGCACGCATTCCTAATATCCTAATGTGACAAGAAGCCATGTCAATCATATCAGCAAAATATGGATGAAAACAGTATTTCCTACAATTGACTAAAATGCCCTAAATCTCATATTTTTCGTCTGCTTACGAAACAGGAAACAGACAGCATGTTGTACATGTCAAACGGCATTGCCGTCGATAATCTACTATTAAACGATATTGAAAGCATTGAAAATAGTCAATCAAAGCATCTAAAATCTGCACCTTTTATCCTAGAAGTGTATTGATTCGAACGGAGCGTGTACGCTTCGTATACGGCGAACCGAGAACCTATTTCACAAGATCTATAAGCTATCATGCTAAGGAACCGAAGGAATCTCAAATCAGCAAGTGTTTGGGATACTTTCTTACCTAGAAACGGGGTGAAATCGCTGGGAAAGTGATTGAGGTGCGTTGCTTAAGCACGTGCTACAGGTAGTGCTAGCAGCAGGAAATTCTCTCCCACTCTCTCTCACAATCTCTCACCTTTTCTCTCACACCAGCTAGGGTTTCTAGCAAATTCGGATGGGTGAGAGAAGTGAGGGTTAAATCACCTTTTATAACCCCAAACATGCCCAAAACAGGCTTGGGAACAATGTTTACTTGATGCCTAACCAAATCGGGGCTGTTTCGGTCCAAAAAGACATTTTTGGTGGTCCCCTGGCCGAACGCGATCGGACTTAAGTTCATGCACGTCGGATGTCGCTCACATCCCATTTTCAGACCAGTAGTGTTCGTAGATCACACGTGGCGGTCCAGTTTCAGTTCAGCGGTCATCGGACGTAGATCAGGTCTACAAGTCTCATGATATGAAATAGAAATTTTTCCTGATCCGGGGGTGTAATTTGGCTGAATTCTGACGGTCAGAACGCTTAATAATAACGCGTCAAGTCATGTGCCAGATTTGAATTTTAAATTTCAAATCTAACCCTATTCTCACTCTCTTCACTCCAGGCTCAATGAAATAGCCTCTGAATGTCGGTTGGACTTGATTTTCGAAATGATTGTCAAGTCCAGCTAGGCGGTTATAACGGTCTAAGATTGTAGGTGTCGGACTTTCGACGCGCGGTCTAGATCCAATACAAAGTTTCAAAGAGGTCATGAGAACAAACCGGTTTAGAGTTTGATCCGAGGTTTTAGAGTATTATAGCGTCATTGGTTCTACTCGCTTTGGGTCTTGTAGAACGTATTTAAAGTGATCAGGGACTATTTCCCAGCTACTCTAGCGTTGCGCTAGCTAACTTACACTTATTTTCCAAAGGACTTAATCCTACGTGATTTCTGGTCGAGTTGGTACTCGAGTCTAAGTACGGATTTTTCCAGGGCGTTACAACTCCCTTGAGAGAAAGGGCTTTGGGTATATGATTTAAGGTTAAACACACTAAAGCACTCTCTTCTTTCTATCACAGCAACTAGAGGCATGTTCTTTTTAAATAGGTAAAAGGTTCCAACGGATATAAAATGATTATATTTATGACAGAGTTCGATATGATCGAGCGTATACTCTCGATCGTATTGATGGTCTACTCGTTGACACAAACCTAATTTCATACACTTTTGAAAAACCTTCTACCAATTGATCAAGGGAATTGAGACTCATGTCGATGCCATCGGATTTTGAACTTCGATATTATTGATACAAGGGTCGAGTCCTCGACATTGGAAAAATGAGAGAAACTTGCATGAGTTTTTTCATATCATTGGAATTTGAATGTCGATGATATTGGAGGTCATGTCGATATATCGATAAATCCAAAAAAAAAAATTCTGAGCTTGCTAGACAAGTTTGTCCATTCTTGATGCAATTGATACAGCCCCGATATCATCGATATTTAGAATATTGATTATATCGAGTGACCCCTGATCTGAGATAAAAACCAATTGAAAAATGTTACTAGAGAACTTCGCGCCCATGATCAATAATATCGAGAGCCTCCCGATATCATCAAGATTTGAACTCCGATGGTATCGGGGAGGGCTCCAATATATCGAAGCATATATGATTTTCCTTAGTAAAAACAGGAGCACTGGATCTGCCTGTCGATATTATCGACCTGGCTTTGATGGGTTTGAGATTCAAATATCAATGATATCGATACGTGTGTTGATACATCAATAATTCTGTCCATATATGTATTTGGTTGCTGGACATATTAAGTCCTGATTTAATTCTATCGATTGGTCTTCCGAGGATTTCGACAACGCAGGTCGATTATATTGAGTTGTACATCGATACAATCGACAGGGTAAGAAAGCTTGGAGATTTTCTGATTTTTGAAAACATTTTCTTACCCAAAAATCCTAATATGTTCTAACTTATTTTTAAAGGTTTTAATCACCTGGTGTTTTGGAAAATGGGATGTGAGGCTTAGATTTACCTATGGTGAGCTTCCACACATTCGGTTGAGGCAGACGCTTAAATTGATCTTCATATGACGCTCTGCAGTCCGACTGACTCAACACACACTAATTGACAAACCAGGGCACTAGCAAGGGCACTTTCATAAGCCATTTTTCCCCAACCAGCAATATTTTCCTAACCTATGGCAGTAAGGATAGGCAAAAGATGGAATGGTGCAATGTGGTCTACATTCACAGTCCTTTCAATGATAATTTTCCAAGCACGAAAATCTCTAACATGCTTCGAATCTTCTTCAGGAGATCTTAGGGTTCTCACCCTAACTGGAGTCGACCTGGTGGAGGCGTTGCTAGGTCCCTTGTGAGTATCATTCCTCTTAGTACGGTGCTCCATGTAGAGTTTATAAAAGAGAAGATTAAAGTAAATAGATGGGTTGAGACTAGATCATATTTTTGCTCAAAACCCAATAAAGAAAGGTTGTAGAACACAAATAAACCACAAATGGAAGATAAACTAACAAAGTGGAATCTAAATCTAGAAGGAAAATGGAAATATATCACTTATAATGAAGATTTGGAGATGGGTTTGATGAGTGAAGCCACGGCTAGTTGAGGAAGAAAAGAAAAAAATGAAATAGAAAAGAGCATTTCCCCCTTTTAATGAGCAAGCCCGCACACCTCAATTGGTCGAGTATGGTCCGCGACTCATCAAAGGTCGACTGGTTGAGGATGTACTCAACTCGTCGAGCAGCCCAAAAAAAATTTATATTTAAAATTTTAAATTTATTTACATGTTTTTAACATTAGAAACATATAGTAATAAAAAAATGCATAAACAACATGATTAATTAATTAAAAGTATACAAACCAATATCATGCTTTAATGTGGAATATTTATTCTTGTCGAGCGGTTTAGTCATTATGTTTGCAAGCTGCTTTTTAGTTGGAATACATTCTAATGAAATACTCTTATCCTCAACTAATTCTCGAATATAATGATATCAAATGTCGATATATTTCATACAAGAATGTTGAATAGGATTCTTTGAAATATTAATTGCGCTTGACTTATCATAATATAATATTATTGTATCATGTACAATCCCATAATCAACTAACATCCTTTTCATTCAGATCAGCTGGGTACTAGCATTACCAGCTGTGATATATTCAGCTTTAGCTGTTGAAAGTGATACAGAATTTTGTCTCTTGTTGTTTCGACATGAAAAAAATGCATTTGATTTGGGAGAGTTCATTTACTCAATAGTTAACAAGAGAAGAATAAAGAGAACAATCACACTATTCATTCATTCTAAATCCATTTACATCATTTATCTCCTTTGATTCCAAAGTAGAACATTTATATAGACATAGTACAAATGTTAAATACTCAATATTAATTTTATCATGATCTTCAATGTTGCAGTATTGATGTGATGGAATAGCATATATTCTGATTGATTCCATGCTCTTGAGGAAGTATTTTGATATTTCAATCTGAAATTGGGTTTTCTTTAATCTCTGATTGATCATCTATGAATCCTTGACTCAAATGAAGTTGTTATGCACCCACATGGGAAAATGGTACACCAACAGGAGGTTGTGCGCCCACAACCATTATGCATCAGTGGGGTTGTGCACACATAGTGGTTGTGCGCCTCTAGTGGTTGTGCGCCCTCGGCCGTTATGCTCCAGCACAGTTGTGCACTCCATAAGTCATGTTCTGCACAATGGGTGCAGACGATACCTAGATTTCGTTTGAAGTCTGGATCTCTCTCCTCTGTTTGAATCTTGCTCTAATAATGAATTATAGAGAGGTGATGGGGTATATATAGCCTTTCGCACATGTGAACACATCAACACATCCATTGTGCGTCCATCACTATTGTGTCGTCACCCCTTTGTGCGTAGGCCTCACTTGTGCGGTCATGCCTCTGTGCGTAAACCACCTTTATGCGGACACCTTTGTGCAGACCACTATCTATCTGCTGCGGCACACAACCCTTCATTGCATCCTTTTGTTGTGCGGTGCACAAACCTCTTTTAGGAAGGATTTCTTCTTTCTTCTATCTTGATCCCCCTTTTTTTATGCCTCAACAGATGCCCCCTTAATCATATATTTTCAATTTTTTATCTATATAATAAGAAAATGCAGGATCAACCTTTAATAATTTAATTTGTTTTCATTTTTCCTTATTGTACGTAATTTCAAATTTGTGCACAAGCGTACTTTCACACAACCCAATCTAAAAAGGCCTATATAAACCCAGGGAGCCCCTCATTTCATTCATTCCTACTCCATAGCCTTCCTTCTTTACATGCCATTCTTTCTTGCACACAATGTGTCCTTGCTCACAACATATACTTATGTACAACATATTTTTGCGCACAACACTATCTTACGCACAATACTATCTTGCGTACAACTTTAACTTGCACACGACCACCTGTTGCACACAACTCAGCTTTTGCGCATAAGTACCTGTTCCACACAACTCAACTTTTGCACACAAGAGTACCCCTGTGCACAACTTTGGACTTTGCAGATTTCAAACTTCCTCCAAGTGCTTTGATTTGTCCACTAAATTCTCCTCTTCTAATGGCCCATTCCAAGAGACCTCATACTTCTCCAGATCTTCATACCACTGAATCGTCAGACCCCCAGTCACCCGAAACTCATCCCCAAAAGAAAGTCAAATCTTTTAAAGGCTACTCTTCTCTTTTCAAGGCCCCAACTCCATCAATTATCAACTTCTATGATCTAATCCAGCGCCTATCGAATTCCATCCACATTACTATTCTGATGAGAGAGTTAGAAGGACCACCCATGGAGGGTCAAGAGTCCGATTGGGAGAATTGGTTGAAAACTGCTACTAACTTTCGTACAAGCAATTCCCATCCTACTCCCGTTGAATCCTCCCCTCCTTTTGATTTTGAAGAAGAAGAAATAAAAGAGCAAAGATGAAATCTTCTAAGAGAAAATTCGAGATCATAACAAGAGGCACTACCAAAATGTTTGGGACATGATAAAGTCTTAAGAAGATGCAATCAAGTTCAGAAATCCTTATAAAGACGAGATCATCACCATCCCTCTGCACCTTTAGCATCACCTGTCTACGATCCAGCGTGAACCATTTGATCATATGACACAGAATTGGCTTCTATACGTGGCAAACTAGGTCATAAAAGAGTCGAGAATTCTCGAAGGCTATCTCACAGAAAATTGTCTGGTTCAGAAGACTGGACAAGTATTTGTATCTGCTAAGTTGTACATCGAGCACCCTAAGTTGTCAAATTTTGTTGTGCCAAAACACTACAGTTTGGTTGACTTGTTTTGAATGATGGAAAGTTACCTTCAAATTCAAATCGATGGAAAGTTCACCTTCATTCGAAGATCAACGTGGTGTTATCTACATCAACGTTATATGTGTTATAAGTACGCATGTACACATGTTCAACTACAACAAGTTGAAGTTCAAGCTTATATTAAAGTTCAAGTCACAAGAACAAGCTCAAGTACATATTCTCAAGTATCAGACAAGTTCAAGAATTTAAGGTCAAGCTTTATGTGGTTCAAAGTGTCATATCTACCGAAGCGACCGATGGTTCAATTTCAATTCTCACATTTAAGGCATTCATGACCCTAGAAAGACCTTAGGATTAGGTCATTATCATTGCATAATTAATTTGGGTCATTGTACTTAATTTAGGCTTTACTTCGATTAATCCTAGTCTTGGTTCGACTAGTCTAGGGTTTTTCTTGACCAGTCTAGATTTAAATTCAAATTTTTAAAATTTTTTGGTAGGTCCTCTGCCAGTCGAGTACCCTACTTGACCAGTCGTGGAGACTGGTTCGACTAGTCGATCTGGCCACTCAACCAGTCGAGGGTTTATTTTATCTCATCACGCTAGAAAATTTGAAATGTTGTTTGGCTAGGACCAATCAAGTGAACTGATTTGCAGCCTATAAATAGTGAACATTTCTTAGAATTTTTCATTGATTCTAAGACAATTTAAGCCACTACTCTTAGAGATAAAGCGCCACTATTGTGAAGCTATTGGTCAGTAATTTTAGATTCTTTTATAGCTTTTCTATTTGATTTTATTGATCTCATTCTTCAAATAAATTTTATTAAAAGGGAACTCTACTTTACCTTTTGAGATCTAAAATTAAATTCAAGCTCTCCCTAGGTTGATTTAATTAAAACTTCATCTAGACCTAAAACCCTTCCTCTTGTTAGATTGAACATTGAACATCTACATCTATAAGGAAGCGTTCTACCAGGCTACGTTGAAGAGGAATCTTCAGATAAGTATTATTTCAATTTTCTGTATTTTTAGTTTGTAAGATTCAGCTAGAAAAATCTCATCTCTTGGTTTTGTCTGAGATCAACTAGGAAAATCTTAGAGTGGGGTTTTTATAATTGTGTAAGCCCATTGGAAAAATACAATTGTGAAGGTTTTAAAGTGAACCTTAGAAAACCTTATATCATAGTGAAAGCCAGTATCCCATGGATGTGGATATTGAGAGTGGAGTAGTTGTGTGGTTGTTTTCAAAAAGTTGGTGTACACACACGAACTACTATAATTCTTAGAGTTATAGTGGATGATTGTATTTGTTTATATGTTGTGGTGAATGTTGTAATTTACTTTATGCACTTGTGGTGAATGTTGTAATAACTTAGTTTATCTCCTTTTCCTCTTTATAGTTTGATTTTTTAATACTTACCAACGTTTTAGTAAGGTTGTCCTTCCATAAGCGTTTGGTTTTTGGTGTTTTGTTATCCTTAGGTTTTTGGTGTTATGTTATCCTTAGAACTAAGCTTGTATCAACCTCTCAAGACTATTGCATTTGAGGTTATAATTTATTTTTGCGATCTACATTTACTTTCCGTAATTTTTATTTATTTATTTTGGGATTGTCCTATTCACCCCCCCTCCCCTCTCTCTAGGACTTGGAGCTCGCCCTTTTCAAGTCTTATCAGAGCCTAATAACTCATTCCTTTGGATTAATTTCCCGAACAAAGTGATCTCGAGCTCCTAATATGTCAAATTTTGATAGCCTTTCTATTACTAGGCCACCACCATTTAATGGCTCCAATTATGCCTATTGAAAAGCACCGATGAGAATCTTTCTGAAATTCATTAATGAAAGTGTGTGGTAAGCAACAGTTACCAAATGGAAACCATCAATGACTGAAGTTCTAGGCAATGATGGAACCAAGTCTATGCATGTATCACCTTATTATTTATGTACCGCACCTCAGAAAAATGAGAGTAGTGCCAATGCCAAAGCTTTATATGCAATCACTTGTGCACTATCACTAGGTGAGTTCAAAAGAATTATATCTTGTGATACTGTAAAATAAGCCTGAGATATCTTAGAAATGCCACACGAGGGTACGACTATTGTAAAAAGGTCTAAACTTCAAATCCTCACCATTAGGTTTGAGGAAATATGTATGGAAGAAAGTGAATCATTCATGGACTTCTATACTAAACTGAATTACATAGTCAACTTTATGTGGGGTCTTGGAGATAGCATCATAGAAAGTAAAGTTTGTGCAAAGATATTGCGCTCACTTCTTGCGAGGTTCAATTCTAAGGTAACAGCCATTCAGGAACTTCGAGACACGGATAATATGAGGGTAGAAGAGCTTGTCGGTTCTCTATAAACCTATGAGTTAAATTTTAAGGCTCCTTAAGGTAAGTCAGTAGCCCTTAAATCATCTAAATGTATTTCTCATGATAGTAGTAATAATTCTGATTGTGAAAGCTCAGAGGATGATATGGCCTTATTAGCCAAGAAGTTTTATAAGCTTTTCAAAAATAAAAAAGAGAGTTGATTTTCAAAAACCCTCTGAGAAGAAAACGGGTAGAACTAAAAATTGGAAATCTCTTTAAAGACAGCTAATGCTTCAACTGCCATGAATATGGGCATTTGGCAAATAAGTGCCTTAAAAGGGACAAGCTAAAGAGAAAAGGCATGTTAGGTACATGGGATGAATCGTCCTTCTCTGATTTAGAACCCAAATCTACAAGTGAAGTCATGGCCTTAATGACTCTAACCAGAGTCACTTCCACAGATAGTTGTGATACTTCTTATTTCAAACAAGAAACAAATGCATTCGATTTGGAAATTTCATTCACTCAACAATAGACAAAAGTAATCACATCATTATTTTATTCAAAGTTCTTTTACATCTTTTTCTCTCCTTTGATTCCAAAATAGAATGTTCATGACTTGTAATATAAAATAAATATTTGGTGGCATTGTGCATAAGGGCATCATGCACTAAGACACTATGTGCTAGAAGCGTTGTATGCTAGAGATTATTGCGTGTTGAACACTATTGTGCACTGAGCATTGTTGTGCGCTAGGCTGTTGTGCGCAGGGCTATTATGCACCCAACGTGTTGTGCAGTCGGTAGTGTTGTGTGCTCCCTCTTGTTGTGCGCTAACAGCGATGTGCGCCACACAACACCTGTTCCGCACAATGAGTGTGGATTCTACTTTCTCTCCTTTCGAAATCTTTTCCTTTTTCTTGATTGGATGTTAATGACCACCTACTAAGGGGTAATGGGGTATTTATAGCTCTCTCACATGTGTGAACATGCCATGTAGTCATTGTGCGGTATCCCTTGTGTGCCAATTCCTCTCTTTGTGGATTCCTTTATGAAAATTCCGTTGTACAAACTTCAATGTGCGCCAACTTCACTATGCAGATTCCTTTGTATGAACTCCACTGTGTGGATTAACTCCTTTCTGTGCACAACATCATTTGCACACAATGATCATCTGCACGCAGTGAAATCTTATTGTCTTTCTCTCTCTCTCTTTTTATGCCTCAAAAGATGCCCCCTTAATCCTGTATTTTTTTATTTTTATCTACAAAATAACTAATGTAGGATCAATCTTTCTATTATTCTAACCAATTTTGCTTTCCTTTTCTTTGTTCTGTGCTTCATATAATTTTTTGGCTCATAATGTTCTGGCGCGCAATGAGTTCCGCACAACGGGCGAGATCTAGTCTGTAAATACAGGATCTTCACTCTTTCCCTTCACTTCATTCTCCACCTGTGTAACACCCTGAAAATCGGGGGTCGTGTATAAACTCAACTCCCGAGTTCCAGACCGTCACTTATGCAACAAAAATGGTTATGATTCAATGTTGTCTGATTTAAAGCATTCACATGAGTAAAAGTATACCAAAACTGCAATTCATACTTCAGATCCAGTGATAAAAGCAAGCTAAAGACTAAACAATATATATATCACTGTATGGAAAAACAAAGTAATCTCAACTGTCTCCAAAGTATGACTACATCTCTGAGTCTCATATACATGTAAATAGACAAAAGAATAAGTTCAAAATAGTCCCACTGAAGTCCCCCTCGATCCAGGTCACCTACGGGAAGCCGTCGTGATACTGCATATACGAGAACTCATCCTGGTCCTCGTCAATCTCCGGCTCCACCTCCTGGATCTCGTCGTCACCTGCAACTACAACAGGGTCTGGTGGGTGTTGCAAACACCATCCCGTAACGTGGGAATGAGTGATCAACTCAGTGGAATCATAGAGCAAAGAGTAGCATATTCACAATTCAATCACGCGATAATAGTAAAGCAGTAAATCAGACAAATCCTAATACTGTTGTTAATGCAAGATGATATGACGTGATGTATGCCCTCACCGACGATCACCCTCATACGGCAACATCTTACGACCGCGGCATGCCACACTCCCTAGAGTGCTCCACATCTTCCAGGCACATGCAATGCTATGGTGATATGATTACCAAGTTGTTATTAATCCATTCAAGCAGCAGGATTGGGAAACTAAGGTACTTCCCTTGTATCAATCCCAACACAGATCCTGTCTAGGGTCGTCACTCCTAGTAATCTCATACGATGTACATTTCGTAGGTCACTGCAAGGGCTGCCAGGGCTGTTGCTCGCACTTGTTGCACCGCTCCCCCATCACCTTATCAATACAGGCCTACTGTACTCTACTGCACGGAAGGGTCGTCGCCTCCCGTGAACTCAGAATACGCTCGCGGTCACTACAAAGGGCTCGTCGCCTGATCAGTGTAGGCCGACAGCTAGAATATAGTGTCCCATACCACCATAATCTGCTCACGAGTCAAGGTGCTCATTGGTCACTACGGGGAGGTTTGTGGCCCCAGCGTAGGCCGACAGCTCGACCACGGTGTCCCATACCACCATGCCCGGCTCATGAGTCTTCGTGGATCAAGGTACCACGGTTAATAGGGTTTACAATGGTAAGTTCAGTACCCTAGGTTCAAGCAGTTATGATACATACAAGGTGAACAAACATCGGCCAGTCGGGTTACTTGACGGGCTCGACTAGCGCGATCGCATCTCGAATTGAACGACATGAAGTGCGTAAAACACTTCGCGTGGCCTAACCACTGCCGCCAACTCTCAACACGAATCACATTCATCGACGCGTCGTTCGTGGCTATGACCAGTCAGCCACGAATTCGCTCGGTTACCGACTGCCTGGACTAAGTCAAGTCCCACACATCTATGGAATTACTATAAAAAGGTATTGGAATTGAAATACATCATGTGAGCATGTTAGCACATGTTATAACATTCAACTTAAGCAAATCTTCAAGGCATACTTCCCATGCATATTCAACTTAAGCAAATCCTCAAGCACATACATTCCATGCATGTAATGAAATCATGCATTTTGTCAACATGTAGAAAATCATTTAGGTCAGCATAATAATTGAAAAATCAATCACAAACTATCAAATAACATCATTTAATTCAATACATACTAATATAAGCATTTATACAAACACATACACTACACACTTAAGTCTACATATAGTATGTCGACCCAAAGTGCGCAACTAGGCGAATCTCTTCGCCAAACTAATTATGCACGCATTCCTAACTTCCTAATGCGACAACAAACCATGTCAATCACATCAGCAAAATATGAATGTAAACAGTACTTCCTACAAATGACTAAAATGCCCTAAATCTCATATTCTTCGTTAGCTTACGAAACGGGAAACGGAGAGCATTTTGTACATGTCAAACGGCGATGCCGTCAAGAATCTACTATTAAACGACATTGAAAGCATTGGGAACCGTCAATCAAAGCGTCTAAAATCCTCACCTAGTGTCTTGTAGACTCGGGAATTGAAGTGGAGTGTATATGCTTCGTCTACGGCGAATAAGGAGCCTAATACATAAGATCCATAAGCTACATCGCTATGGAAACAAGGAAAACCCAAATCAACAACTATTTAGGGTTTTTACTTACTTAAAATCGCGGTGGAATCGCCGGGAAAGCGGTAGAGGAGTGTTGCTTAAGCACGTGCAACACGTAGCACAAGTGGCAGGAAGAACTCTCCCACTCTCTCACAATCTCTCACTCTTTTTCTCTCTCCCAAGCTAGGGCTTCTCTCAAATTCGGATGGGAGAGAGGAGTGAGGGTTTCAACCCCTTTTATAGCCTAAAACATGCCCAAAATAGGCTTGGGAACAATGTTTACTTGGTGCCTAACCAAATCGGGGCCGTTTCGGTCCAAAAGGGCATTTCTGGAGGTCCCCTGGCCAAATGCGGTCGGACTTAAGCTCGTGTATACTGGATCTAGCACACATCCAGTTTTCAGACCGGTTGGGTTCCCAGATCGCACGTGGCGGCCCAGTTTCAGTTTAACGGTCACCGCACCAAGATCAGGCCTATAAGTCTCGTGATATATAATAGATATTTTTCCTGATCCAAGGGTGTGATTTGGCTGTATTCTGACGGTCAGAATGCTTAATACTGATGCGTCAAATTTGTGTGCCAGATTTGAATTTGAAATTCCAACTATGTCCCTATTCACACTCTCTTTGGTCCGGGCTCAATGAAATAGCCTGTGATCATCAGTTGGACTTGATATTCGAAACGATTGCCAAGCCCAGCTAAGTGGTCATAACGGTCTAAGATGGTAGGCATCTGACTTACGACGCGCGGTATAGATCCAATACAAAGTTTCAAGGAGGTCTCGAGAACAAACCGGCTTAGAGTTTGATCCGAGGCTTTAGAGCATTATAGCACCCTTGGTTCCACTCGCTTCGGGCCTCGTAGAACGTATTTAAAGTGATCAGGGACCATTTTCCAGCTATTCTAACGTTGCACTAGCTAACCTAGTCATATTTTCTAAAGGAATGAATTCTACGCAATTTCGGGTCGAGTTGGTACTCGAGCCCAAGTATGGATTTTTCACGGGCGTTACAACCTGCTTCGCCCCTTTTCCAGTCAAGCCTTTTTGCATACAACGTACTCTTACACACAAGTTTCTCTGTGCACAACACCTCTCTGCACATAATAGGACTTAGCGCGCAAGGACAGGTAACGCAGGACGATTTGTGCACAATGTAGACTTAAACTTTATTTCAAATTCACTTGCCCTTTTCTCAACAAGCTTTTACACTTCTCCTTTAATTTTCCAGAAACTTAACAAACTTCTTTCCCTGACTTTAGCTTGTTTACCGACTCTTGTGTAGATTTTTGATAGCTAGCTGAAAAAGACCTCTCACTTCCCCAAGTACTACTGGGCCCTTTGACTCACAACCAACTGAAACCTGTAGTTAGAAAAGACCCATGTCTACTGAAGGTTACTCTTCCTTCTTCAAAGAAATAACTCTTACTATTATCAACTTTGTTGATCGCATCCATTGCCTGTCTAGCTACATCCGCACAGCTATGCTAATGAGGGAGATAAAGGGACCCCCTACTGCAGGACAAGAATCTGATTGGGACAACTGGTTGAAGTCCACAGCCAATTTTTGCATGGACGACACTCATCTTTCTACTGCTGAAGCTTCTCTTGCTTCGGTGATTTTGAAGAAAACAAGAGAAAAAAGCAAAGATGAAGCTTTTCAGGAAAAGATTCGGGAACATAACTAAAGGCGTTTCCAGAATGCCTGGGATTCGATCAAGTTAAGTGCTGAGGCAATCAAATTCTGCAACCCTTACAAAGACGAGACTATTACTATCCTTTTGCATCTTCAGTGCCACCAGTCCATAATTCAAAGTGAACCGACCGACTATATGACACAAAACAGGCTCCTGTATGTGTCAAATTGGGTGTTCAAAGAGCCATAATTTCTTGAAGGTTATCTCATAGAGAAAGGCTTAGTCTAAAACTTTGGGCAAATAAGATATATGTGCTTCCTCACGCCATGTTACAACCCTCACTCCTTATACCACAATCACTTCTTTGAAATGATTCAATAGCATTTTCGTGATTGCGACTCCTTGTGGGGTAGAGAAGATTTCAGGACACGAGGTCTTTGGACTGATCATCCGTATTATAACACATGGACTAAGGCAATCTTAAAGAAGTACAAAGATGTTCTTATTGCAGCCAAGATATATCATGCTATAAAAGCCACCTCAAAGTTCTTCTAAAAGGACACAATGATTTATAAGGGATTTCTGAAATACTGGTCCTCCACTACAAATTCTTTCCACCTTTCGGTCGGAGAAGTAAGCATCACCTTGTGGGATCTATATAGGATGGTTGGCCTGCCTATCTCCGGATCTTTCCTTGATGAATATGTTCCAACGAATGAGGAATTTACCTATGTTTCTCCCAACGGAAATCATAAGATTTTAGCAACAATAATTGAACTTTTTCATGAAATGTCTTATTTCAGTGACATCTATAAGAGATCCCCTCTTCAATGGTTTACAGATTTTTCTCGATACTTGATGTAAGTATTCTAACATTTTTTCTTATCTTTCAGACAACATTTGCCTATAGATATAAATTGTTAATCCATCTTTCTTCCCTTTTGTTAAGGTTCCCTGGCAGTCATTGTGCCGACTGGAAGCCAATCGCAAAAAGATAAAGGGCCAGACTGAATTCACCACTGAAACTGAACTAGCCGCTTTCTTAGCTTATTGGTTAAGCTTAGTCGTGCTTCCTAGCTTGAAAAGCTTAGATTCTATTCAACCAACCTTATTTGTGGTGGAAAGCGCAATAGTGGAAGGTATAAAAAAATATTCTCAGGCCTCTCCCATTTTATGTTTGTTATATAGAGCTTTTGGTCATGCTGTGGCGCACTGCTCAAGCCCAGCAACAGGAGTTTCATCTTCTTTCACTCCATGGCACTATTTCCCCGGTTGGCTTTGTGTTTATTTCCCTTGGACTTACAATGACCTAAAGAAGGCTTTTGTCCATCCTGATCATCTACCCTTATAGCATTTCTTGAAGTGAACGATGATAAAGAAGGGGTATGACTAGATAGTGGATAAAATTGACAACATGGAATCCATTGACTTCTTCCCTTTCTATTTGGATTACCAACCTGAAGACAAAGATGTTGAGGATTACAATAACTTGGATCCCATTAAGAGAACCTTCTTTCTTTTTATTCGTTCTTGCAATCTTCCCATGCGAGGAGTAGAGTTCCAGTGAGAATTGTACTATTAGAGTTGATTTTCCAGACAATTTGTATGATCAAGCTATGCCCCAGGCAGGGGAGGAGATCACACGGACAATGAGAAGCTATGGAGTTGGCCCCTATGACCGAGCTTTAATATGGAAGTAGCTCTTAACAAGAAATTTTAGCACTCGATTTCTTCTCCCAGGGTATAATCATCGAGTGACGGCTTCATATTCCTGCATACAGTGGTGGGCGCATCATTACTACTTGGTGCACAACTATTTTTCGGTGGATCAACCTATCGAGGAACTATAGGATGGAGTAAGGGATCGAATATTTTAACAAGAAAGATCAGGCCACTATTCCAGGACAACTTTATCGTAAAATTTTCGTATAAGAGATGCCGAATACTCTAAAAGGATGGATTGCTTTTGGTCTTACTTTGGATTTGATAAAACGGGGAGAAAGACTAGCCACTCCTCGTGATGAATTTGAAACTACAGGCGGTATTCTGCCTTCCCCTAATCCTGAAGGAGGAGATCAGCCTACACACCCTGTTCTCGTCATTCCTCCTACAACAGAGCCCATCACTTCTTCAATTTCTCCCACTAATGAACATACAACCACCATAGTTATCCCTATCATGGGCCATGTAGCAACCACAACAAGTCATGCTACAGTCATAGCTTCTCTTGCAGTAAATCGAATTACTATCGCTACATCTCTTATGACTCGCTCGCGTGCCAAGTCATTGTCTCCTGAGGTTTTGGCACAACAGGTTTGTTCTCCTACTCAAAGTGCATGTAACACCCTGAAAATCGGGGGTCGTGTATAAACTCAACTCCCGAGTTCCAGACCGTCACTTATGCAACAAAAATGGTTATGATTCAATGTTGTCTGATTTAAAGCATTCACATGAGTAAAAGTATACCAAAACTGCAATTCATACTTCAGATCCAGTGATAAAAGCAAGCGGAAGACTAAACAAGATATATATCACTGTATGGAAAAACAAAGTAATCTCAACTGTCTCCAAAGTATGACTACATCTCTGAGTCTCATATACATGTACATAACAAAAGAATAATGTTCAAAAAGAAAAGTCCCACTGATGTCCCCTCGATCCAGGTCACCTACGGGAAGCCGTCATGATACTGCATATACGAGAACTCATCCTGGTCCTCGTCATCATCTAGCTCCACCTCCTGGATCTCATCGTCACCTGCAACTACAACAGGGTCTGGTGGGTGTTGCAAACACCATCCCGTAACGTGGGAATGAGTGATCAACTCAGTGGAATCATAGAGCAAAGATTAGCATGTTCACAATTCAGTCACGCGATAATAGTAAAGCAGTAAATCAGACAAGTCCTAATACTGTTATTAATGCAAGATGATATGACGTGATGTATGCCCTCACCGACGATCACCCTCATACGGCAACATCTTACGACCGCGGCATGCCACACTCCCTAGAGTGCTCCACATCTTCCAGGCACATGCAATGCTATGGTGATATGATTACCAAGTTATTATTAGTCCATTCAAACAGCAGGATTGGGAAACTAAGGTACCTCCCTTGTATCAATCCCAACACGGATCCTGTCTAGGGTCGTCACTCCTAGTAATCTCGTACGATGTACATTTCGTAGGTCACTGCAAGGGCTGCCAGGGCTGTTGCTCGCACTCGTTGCACCGCTCCCCCATCACCTTATCAATACAGGCCTACTGTACTCTACTGCACGGAAGGGTCGTCGCCTCCCGTGAACTCAGAATACGCTCGCGGTCACTACAAAGGGCTCGTCGCCTGATCAGTGTAGGCCGACAGCTAGAATATAGTGTCCCATACCACCATAATCTGCTCACGAGTCAAGGTGCTCATTGGTCACTACGGGGAGGTTTGTGGCCCCAGCGTAGGCCGACAGCTCGACCACGGTGTCCCATACCACCATGCCCGGCTCATGAGTCTTCGTGGATCAAGGTACCACGGTTAATAGGGTTTACAATGGTAAGTTCAGTACCCTAGGTTCAAGCAGTTATGATACATACATGGTGAACAAACATCGGCCAGTCGGGTTACTTGACGGGCTCGACTAGCGCGATCGCATCTCGAACTGAACGACATGAAGTGCGTAAAACACTTCGCGTGGCCTAACCACTGCCGCCAACTCTCAACACGAATCACATTCATCGACGCGTCATTCGTGGCTATGACCAGTCAGCCACGAATTTGCTCGGTTACCGACTGCCTGGACTAAGTCAAGTCCCACACATCTATGGAATTACTATACAAGGTATTGGAATTGAAATGCATCATGTGAGCATGTTAACACATGTTATAACTTTCAACTTAAGCAAATCTTCAAGGCATACTTCCCATGCATATTCAACTTAAGCAAATCCTCAAGCACATACATTCCATGCATGTAATGAAATCATGCATTTTGTCAACATGTAGAAAATCATTTAGGTCGGCATAATAATTGAAAAATCAATCACAAAGTATCAAATAACATCATTTAATTCAATACATACTAATACAAGCATTTATACAAACACATGCACTACACACTTAGGTCTACATATAGCATGTCGACCCAAAGTGTGCAACTAGGCGAATCTCTTCGCCAAACTAATTATGCACGCATTCCTAACTTCCTAATGCGACAACAAACCATGTCAATCACATCAGCGAAATACGAATGCAAACAGTACTTCCTACAAATGACTAAAATGCCCTAAATCTCATATTCTTCGTTAGCTTACGAAACGGGAAACGGAGAGCATTTTGTACATGTCAAACGGCGATGCCGTCAAGAATCTACTATTAAACGACATTGAAAGCATTGGGAACCGTCAATCCAAGCGTCTAAAATCCTCACCTAGTGTCTTGTAGACTCGGGAATTGAAGCGGAGTGTATATGGTTCGTCTACGGCGAGTAAGGAGCCTAATACATAAGATCCATAAGCTACATCGCCATGGAAACAAGAAAAACTCAAATCACCAACTATTTAGGGTTTTTACTTACCTAGGATTGCGGTGGAATCGCCGGGAAAGCGGTAGAGAAGTGTCGCTTAAGCATGTGCAACACGTAGCACAAGTGGCGGGAAGAACTCTCCCACTCTCTCACAATCTCTCACTCTTTTTCTCTCTCCCAAGCTAGGGCTTCTCTCAGATTCGGATGGGAGAGAGGAGTGAGGGTTTCAACCCCTTTTATAGCCTAAAACATTCCCAAAATAGGCTTGGGAACAATGTTTACTTGGTGCCTAACCAAATCGGGGCCGTTTCGGTCCAAAAGGGCATTTCTGGAGGTCCCCAGGCCAAATGCGGTCGGACTTAAGCTCATGCATACTGGATCTAGCACACATCCAGTTTTCAGACCGGTTGGGTTCCCAGATCGCACGTGGCGGCCCAGTTTCAGTTTAACGGTCACCGCACCAAGATCAGGCCTATAAGTCTCGTGATATATAATAGATATTTTTCCTGATCCAAGGGTGTGATTTGGCTGTATTCTGACGGTCAGAATGCTTAATACTGATGCGTCAAATTTGTGTGCCAGATTTGAATTTGAAATTCCAACTATGTCCCTATTCACACTCTCTTCGGTCCGGGCTCAATGAAATAGCCTGTGATCATCGGTTTGACTTGATTTTTGGAATGAGTGTCAAGCCCAGCTAGACGGTCCTAACGGTCTAAGATAGGAGGTATCGGACTTTCAACGTGCGGTCTAGATCCAATACAAAGATTCAAAGTGGTCCAGAGAACAAACCGGCTTAGAGTTTGATCCGAGGCTTTAGAGCATTATAGCACCCTTAGTTCCACTCGCTTCGGGCCTTGTAGAACGTATTTAAAGTGATCAGGGACCATTTCCCAGCTATTCTAACGTTGCACTAGCTAACCTAGTCAAATTTTCCAAAGGAATGAATTCTACGCAAATTTGGGTCGAGTTGGTACTCGAGCCCAAGTATGGATTTTTCACGGGCGTTACAATCTACCCCCCTTAACAAATAATTTCGTCCTCGAAATTTTGTACCTTTTCGTACTCCTCGAGAAGCTGTGGGTAGTTCTTTCTGATCTCGGCTTCTGTCTCCCAAGTAGCCTCCTCCTCAGTATGATGCGTCCATAGTACCTTCACAAGGGGAATCACCTTGCTACGCAGTACCTGCTCCTTCCGGTCTAAGATGCGTGTCGGTCGCAGGATATAAGTAACATCCTCTCCTAACTGCACCTGCTCCCATCTGATGATATGAGAAGGATCAGCAACATACTTCTTCAGCATAGAAACATGAAATACGTTGTGGACGCTCGCGAGGGGCGTGGGTAAAGCCAATCGGTAAGCCACTGCTCCCACACGATCGAGGATCTGAAATGGACCAATGTATCGCGGTGCCAGCTTCCCCTTCTTTCCGAACCGAAGGACTCCCTTCATAGGGGAAACTCGCAAAAACACATGATCCCCGACTGTGAACTCTAGTGGTCTCCGTCTCGTATCGGCGTAGCTCTTCTGTCTGCTCTGCGCTGTACGAAGCCGACATCGAATAATATCAATCTTCTCTGACGTCGCCTGCACCAACTCTGGGCCAATCAAGCTGCGCTCACCGACCTCTAACCAGCAATGCGTTGCGCGACAAGGTCGCCCATACAGCGCCTCATAAGGTGCCATGCCGATACTCGCCTGGAAGCTATTGTTGTATGCAAACTCCGCATATGCAAGACAGTCATCCCAACTGTCCTTGAAGTCCAATGCGCAAGCTCGCAACATGTCCTCCAGGATCTGGTTCACTCGCTCTGTCTGTCCGTACGTCTATGGGTGGAAGGCAGTACTGAACTTCAACTTCACACCCATAGCCTCCTGAATGCGAGTCCAGAAAATAGAAGTGAATCGCGTGTCTCTGTCCGACACGATCTCCAACGGAACTCCATGCAGACGCACGATCTCTCTAATATACAATCTAGCCAGCTCGTCTGCAGAGTTCGTAACTCTGATCGGTAGGAAGTGCGCCGACTTCGTCAATCGGTCGACGATCACCCAAATAGAATCATGCCCCTTCCTCGTCTTCGGCAACCCAGAAATGAAGTCCATGGAAATGAAATCCCACTTCCACTCTGCAATCGGCATAGGCTGCAAAAGTCCAGGTGGTCGGCGATGCTCTGCCTTCACCTGTTGACAAGTGAGACAACGGGACACGAACTCAGCAATGTGGGTCTTCATACCTTCCCACCAGTACGTCCTCTTCACGTCACGATACATCTTCGTGCTGCCAGGATGCATCGCGAGTCTAGTAGAATGCGCAGCCTCGAGAATCTCTCGTCTCAAGTCAGGGACATCAGGAACGCATAGGCGGCCACGGTAACGTAAACCCCCATCCATGCCAACTCGCCAGTCGGCGTCATCATCATCACTGGCCTGCTCTCGAAGCTCAGTAAGATGCGCGTCGTCCCTCTGCGCCTCGATGACACGGTCATCGATCGGGGATCGCACCTGAACATGTGCGATGAACTCAAATGGCTCCTCTACGGTGAGTTTCTGCTCAAAGTCTCGCAAAAACTCAACCATATCCCACTCGGCAACCATCAGCGGAGCCGCAAACTCTATCGCCTTCTTGCGGCTCAACGCATCAGCCACAAGGTTCGCCTTCCCAGGATGGTAAGAGACTTCAAACTTGAAGTCCTTCAGCGTCTCCATCCATCGCCGCTGCCTCATATTCAAGTCCCGCTGTGTGAATATGTACTTGAGGCTCTTGTGGTCGCAAAAGAGCTCGAACTCCTCTCCATAGAGGTAATGTCTCCAGAGTCTCAGTGCGAATATCACGGCTGCCAACTCCAGGTCGTGTGTAGGGTAATTCTCCTCGTGCTTCCTTAATTGTCTCGAGGCATACGAAATTACCCTGTCCCTCTGCATAAGGACACAACCCAAACCAACGCTAGACGCGTCAGTGTATATAGTGTATTTAACCCCTTGCTCTGGCAATACTAGCACAGGGGCGGACGTAAGTCTGTCCTTCAGCTCCTGAAAAGCTGACTCCGCCTTATCATTCCAGGCGAACTTCACGTCCTTCCGTGTCAACTGGGATAAGGGTCTCGCGATCTTCGAGAAATCCTGAATGAAGCGCCGATAGTAGCCAGCGAGACCCAAGAAACTCCTCACCTCAGTGACAGAACCAGGCTGCTCCCAGTCCTGCACCGCAGCTACCTTAGACAGGTCAACTGCCATGCCATCCTTGGACACCACGTGTCCCAGAAACTTCACCTCCTGCTTCCAGAAGTCGCACTTCTTATACTGTGCGAACAACTGGTGCTGTCTGAGCGTATCAAGGACCAAACGCAAGTGCTCCTCATGCTCATCTCGACTCCTAGAGTATACCAAAATGTCGTCGATGAAGACAACGACGAATCGATAGAGGAAAGGCCGCAATACTCGGTTCATCAGATCCATGAACACGGCCGGTGCGTTCGTGAGACCGAACGACATCACGAGGAACTCGTAGTGACCAAAACTGGTCCTGAACGCTGTCTTCTGCACGTCCTCATCTCTGACGCGCAGCTGATGATATCCTGACTGAAGGTCAATCTTCGAGAAGTACTGCGCTCCTCTCAACTGATCAAACAAGTCATCGATCCTGGGCAAAGGGTACTTGTTCTTCACTGTGAGTTGGTTCAGCCTGCGATAATCAATACACAATCGCAGCGAACCATCCTTCTTCTTCACGAACAAGACCGGTGCTCCCCAAGGAGATACGCTAGGCCGTATAAGGCCGAGCTCTAGTAGACCGTCAATCTGCGTCCTCAACTCCTCCATCTCACATGGTGCCATGCGATACGTCGGCAGTGAGACGGGTGTAGAACCAGGAATCAGATCGATAGTGAAATCGATCTCACGTCTGGGCGGCAAACCAGGGATCTTCCTGAACAGATCCCCGAACTCAGAAACAACTGGCGTCTGCTCAAGTACCTGGGCACCAGCGTCGCGCAACAGGGTGGCGTAGCTAAGAATGCGGAAAGGAAGATTTACCCGCACTGAAAATGTGAAAGGCGTGCCCTCAGGCTCGTACACCGTCACCACACGAGCCTCGCAGTCAATCTCGGCTCTCGCTGCAGTCAACCAGTCCATGCCAAGAATGACGTCGAGATATACGAGCGAGGGATCGACGACCAAATCAAGAGTCATCGTCCTGCCTCCCAGATCAAGTAAACAACCCTCACACATCTGGGTGACATCCGAATAATCTCCATGAGCTGCAAGGACTCGCACGCTATCCATAGTAATAGCCTGCAACCCAAGACGTCTGACTACGGCACGCGATATCAAAGAAATCGTGGAACCAGTGTCCACCATGACAAGAACGGGAGTACCTCCGATATGGCCCGTGACCTCGAAGGCTGAATGCTGGAAAGTCGGCGTCGTAGCTGCCTCAGCGGTCAGTGCATGAACTCGAGCCTGCTGTGGCCGGTTCGGCCGCTGTGTCAAGGGCCGTGGGGGCTGTCGAATCTGCGATACTGTGGGTCTGAAAGAGGACTGCGCAGGAGCTGACCGTATAGGCAGTGCTGATATCGCCTGTGGACGTACACGATCAATCTTCTGCGGCGGCGAGAACCCACTGTCCCGCATCCTCGTAAAGCAACTCGGCGCTAGGTGGCCCGTCCTCCCACAGTATGTGCATGATAGATCAGGGCGCCGAAACGGTCCTACTGGCGCCGTGGTCCTGGTAGGAGGATCAATGCGAGGCCTCTTGCCCGCGAAGGGCCTATCTGGCAACTCCGGTCGCGGCCTAGAAGTAGTCGGGCCTCGTGATCGCGCAAGTCGATCCACGTCCTGCTCTGCCCGCATGGACATGTGAACCAACTCCGCATAGGAGGAGAAACTGATACAGCACATCTTCGACCGAATATCCGGTCGCAAGCCCTCCAAAAAGCGCCGTATGCGCATCTGCTCATCAGCTAAAATCGTCGGGACGTACCTGCCCAACTCTGTGAACCGATGCTCATACTCGGTGACCGTCATCGCTGCCTGCCTGAGACGGAGAAACTCATTCTCCCTCTCGTGTCTGTAGGTCTGAGGATAATACTTCTCATGGAAGCGAAACTCGAATGCTGCCCATGTCCATACGAAGTCTGCGGTAACAGTCCGCAATACACTATCCCACCACATACTGGCCTCTCTCTCAAACTGGAAGGTAGCCAGCTCTACCTGCTCTGCCTCAGTACAGTGCAACATGCGCAGAATCTTCGACACTCGGTCGAGCCAAAACTCAGCCTCCTCGGGTCTGTGAGAACCCGTGAAAGTAGGAGGCCGCAAGCGCTGAAATCGCTCCAGAAGGCCCCGTGTGTCGGCAGGGTTCCCCGCAGGGAAAGCAGGCTGCGCAGGAAGTGCTATGCCCTCATCCTGGGCGTAAGCATAGGCATCCTCAGCTGGATGCGCAGGTGGTGCAGGCGGAGTAGATGCAGTCGCACCCCCACCCTGGGCTAAAGTCCCGACTATAGTAGTCAATAGCTGCTGCTGCTGTAGCATCATAGCCATCATCTGCTCGAATCTATCAGGTGGTGGAGCAGGCTGTGGCGGATGAGGTGCGGAAGTAGATGCGCGCTGTGGCTCTCTAACTGATGGTGTAAATGGCGGTGGTCTATCTGTAGGACCAGTAGCAGGCTGAGACGATCGAACAGTCTCAGGAATCGGGCCCACAGCAGGGTCCGGACGAGTGCCAGACTGAGAAGGAGCCTGATCCATCTGCTCTAACAATGAAAGCCGAACCGCGCTCCTCGTAGTCTTAGGTGGCATTCCCTATATTCAAAATAGGGCGCAACCTTGTCAGTCTCAATTGCACAAATACACCACAATCATTCACTAAAGAGTCAAGGCATTCCATGCATTTCAATTAATCAAAATTGTCACAATACAAGGGATATATCCTTACAAGCATCATGACTAGAATGACATGGAAATTAAGACAGTTAAGCAACAGCGACAAAAGCAAAGCACTAGCCCTAATAGGCTTTACACACATGAAACAGAAAATAGCTAACTACTCATAACAACATCAAAGATCGCGTTGCTAGTCGGAGTCTGGCGACGGAGGAGGAGCACCCTTATCCTGTAAGCAACACAGGATTGCCTTCAAGGTGCGAGTCACCTTGCCAAATTTCTTCTTCGTAACGGCCTTGGCATCAGCGACCTCTGCTCGAAGTTCTTGGACTTCCCTTCGCAAAGAGGTCTGACTCTCCTCCATCCGAGCAATGCGATCGTCAATAGTAGTCTGCGCAGAAGGAGGAGGACTCTCATCAGTATCCTGAGCCTCCTCTTCTGCTTCTTCCTGAGTCTCTTCCTGAACTTCTGCACTAGGTTCTCCTTCGCTTTGATCTTCCTCTTCGTCAAAGTCGTCCCCACTATCCCTTTCAAGTTGATTTTCATGATATTGCGACCCAATCTTCATCTTAACCATCGTCGACTCATCGATGGCGTGAATCGATACCGGCAATTCGGGTCCAAGTCTATAGGCAAACTCAAGCGCAATCTTGCAAATGAGTCGGCCAAAGGGAAGGGATTCGGATGTTCTTCTCGACCTGGCTATGAGAACTATCTGCCGTAAGATGAAAGTGGCCATACATACGTTCTCTCCCTGGGCCACCAGAAATAAGAAATCGACCATAAGACGTGTACATTCAATGCGGTTCGTCGACCTAGGATAAACATTGAACGTGCAGATGTGATGCAGCAGACGTAAATCCTCAGACATGTACGTCGCCTTGAGGCTATTATTAGGCTGCCATGGAACCAACTTACCGCACAGAAACCTGGTGCGGCGATCTCGTTCACGTCTAGTCCTCAAATTCTTCTCACTTGGATGTACATCACCTAGAGGCACGTTGAGAAGTCGCGCAACCAACTGGACGTCGATCGTAGCCATCCGATCTCTACCAAAAGGGATTTTGAACTGCAAGGGCTCCAAGGTAGGACTCTGGATGCTAGCATAGAAGGCACGAACAGTGCTCACATTAGCACGAGCGCGAGCTTCAAAGATCGGTCCCCAGTGCGCAGCTTCAATGCGTTCGAACAACAGATATTCGCCGAACAATCGCCCATCTACGTCCGCCTCAAATAACACTCTACGATCAGTGTATTCACCATGAGGCATCTCTGATAGGATGGTTCGTCCAAGGTGTGCATGGGGATCCAAATCCCGCTTCGTACGGCACTCCAGGACTGCAGCTGGACCTGCGGCGGCGCTTGAACTTGCGGCACCACCCCGCGGTCTTCTCGATTGAGCAGGGCGGCTCGGCCCAGCCTCGTCTGTTGCAGTTTTCCTCTTACCCATCAAAGACAGGATGGATGAGAGTGACAAAAGTCCCAAAATAGCTTCCACGAGAGCCATGGAAAACGCCGAAAATGCGGAGAAATGGCTGCCCAATCTGACAAAAGGAAATCTAGGCGTCGTAGAGGGATGCTTCAAGCTTCCCAAGGCTGTACTTTCAGGGAAAAATAAGAACAAAAAGGTGGAATGGAGCTGCTCACGATTTCAGCACTATTTGGGGGATTTTGGAGCTCCAAATGGGAAAATCTTCAAGGAAAGGGGCTGCCAACACCCAATAATCAATGGGTGGTGGTCGGTTTTGGCCAAGGAAGGGTTTAGGAGGGGTTTGGGTCGCCGGGGTTTGGAATGGAGCGCTGAAAATCAAATCTAGGGCATGCAAGGGGGCTGTTTGTGAAGGAGATGGGTGTTTTAGGGGTTTTCGTGGGATGGGAGGTACCTAGGGGTGTTGTGGGAGGCATTTAAGTGGGTGCGCCCAAAGGGCAGCACCATCGGAGATGGCCGGCCGGCGATGCATCGCCCGGCCGGCGATGGCATCGCCGGCCAACCTCCAGGTTGGCCAGCGGGACCCCATGGGTCTGGTCCCCCATGGTCCCAGGGTCCCAAAAAGTCTGGTCCCACCCCTTAGTTCATAGTATTTTGGTCCCTATGAGCCCAAACATGTTTTTGGGGCCTTCCGGGTCCACATCGCAGTCCCGAATACCAAACCATATGATGCAGCATATGGATTTGGGGTAGAAGGATCCAGTACATCTTTCTAGCTCCTTAGTTGCTAAAGAAAGTGAAGTTAGAATGGCTTTATGGCCATTTTTTATGAAATTTTACTATTCACTGTAAAATTTGGTGAATGTACTAATTTGTGTTATTTTCACATTAGGTTTGATGCCTAACATGAAATGGATACAAAAGAACTGAAGGTTGAAGTGTTTAGAGAAGGAATTTTGAGAATTTTTGGCAAAACGGGGTTTTTAAGCCCTGGCGATTGATTACTGGAGTCGTGGTCATTCCACGGCCCAAAGGTTCACCTTTGCGGTTTAAAACCGCTCATAGGACGTCTCCACCCGACTTCCTACAGCTTAGAGGTGATTCGGGTTGCTTAACGCGACCCGAGATACGTTACAGACTCGATCTTGCGATCGATCCTTATAAACTTCGCCTATCGGCGAATCTGTGATCCTAGAAGTGTTTCTAGACCCTTCTCGCACCCACCTAAGTCAAAGGAAGCGACAGCGTACGTCGCAAGACCATAACCCAGGCCCAGTATACTCTCATTCATGCTCTGATACCAACTTGTAACACCCTGAAAATCGGGGGTCGTGTATAAACTCAACTCCCGAGTTCCAGACCGTCACTTATGCAACAAAAATGGTTATGATTCAATGTTGTCTGATTTAAAGCATTCACATGAGTAAAAGTATACCAAAACTGCAATTCATACTTCAGATCCAGTGATAAAAGCAAGCGGAAGACTAAACAAGATATATATCACTGTATGGAAAAACAAAGTAATCTCAACTGTCTCCAAAGTATGACTACATCTCTGAGTCTCATATACATGTACATAACAAAAGAATAATGTTCAAAAAGAAAAGTCCCACTGATGTCCCCTCGATCCAGGTCACCTACGGGAAGCCGTCATGATACTGCATATACGAGAACTCATCCTGGTCCTCGTCATCATCTAGCTCCACCTCCTGGATCTCATCGTCACCTGCAACTACAACAGGGTCTGGTGGGTGTTGCAAACACCATCCCGTAACGTGGGAATGAGTGATCAACTCAGTGGAATCATAGAGCAAAGATTAGCATGTTCACAATTCAGTCACGCGATAATAGTAAAGCAGTAAATCAGACAAGTCCTAATACTGTTATTAATGCAAGATGATATGACGTGATGTATGCCCTCACCGACGATCACCCTCATACGGCAACATCTTACGACCGCGGCATGCCACACTCCCTAGAGTGCTCCACATCTTCCAGGCACATGCAATGCTATGGTGATATGATTACCAAGTTATTATTAGTCCATTCAAACAGCAGGATTGGGAAACTAAGGTACCTCCCTTGTATCAATCCCAACACGGATCCTGTCTAGGGTCGTCACTCCTAGTAATCTCGTACGATGTACATTTCGTAGGTCACTGCAAGGGCTGCCAGGGCTGTTGCTCGCACTCGTTGCACCGCTCCCCCATCACCTTATCAATACAGGCCTACTGTACTCTACTGCACGGAAGGGTCGTCGCCTCCCGTGAACTCAGAATACGCTCGCGGTCACTACAAAGGGCTCGTCGCCTGATCAGTGTAGGCCGACAGCTAGAATATAGTGTCCCATACCACCATAATCTGCTCACGAGTCAAGGTGCTCATTGGTCACTACGGGGAGGTTTGTGGCCCCAGCGTAGGCCGACAGCTCGACCACGGTGTCCCATACCACCATGCCCGGCTCATGAGTCTTCGTGGATCAAGGTACCACGGTTAATAGGGTTTACAATGGTAAGTTCAGTACCCTAGGTTCAAGCAGTTATGATACATACATGGTGAACAAACATCGGCCAGTCGGGTTACTTGACGGGCTCGACTAGCGCGATCGCATCTCGAACTGAACGACATGAAGTGCGTAAAACACTTCGCGTGGCCTAACCACTGCCGCCAACTCTCAACACGAATCACATTCATCGACGCGTCATTCGTGGCTATGACCAGTCAGCCACGAATTTGCTCGGTTACCGACTGCCTGGACTAAGTCAAGTCCCACACATCTATGGAATTACTATACAAGGTATTGGAATTGAAATGCATCATGTGAGCATGTTAACACATGTTATAACTTTCAACTTAAGCAAATCTTCAAGGCATACTTCCCATGCATATTCAACTTAAGCAAATCCTCAAGCACATACATTCCATGCATGTAATGAAATCATGCATTTTGTCAACATGTAGAAAATCATTTAGGTCGGCATAATAATTGAAAAATCAATCACAAAGTATCAAATAACATCATTTAATTCAATACATACTAATACAAGCATTTATACAAACACATGCACTACACACTTAGGTCTACATATAGCATGTCGACCCAAAGTGTGCAACTAGGCGAATCTCTTCGCCAAACTAATTATGCACGCATTCCTAACTTCCTAATGCGACAACAAACCATGTCAATCACATCAGCGAAATACGAATGCAAACAGTACTTCCTACAAATGACTAAAATGCCCTAAATCTCATATTCTTCGTTAGCTTACGAAACGGGAAACGGAGAGCATTTTGTACATGTCAAACGGCGATGCCGTCAAGAATCTACTATTAAACGACATTGAAAGCATTGGGAACCGTCAATCCAAGCGTCTAAAATCCTCACCTAGTGTCTTGTAGACTCGGGAATTGAAGCGGAGTGTATATGGTTCGTCTACGGCGAGTAAGGAGCCTAATACATAAGATCCATAAGCTACATCGCCATGGAAACAAGAAAAACTCAAATCACCAACTATTTAGGGTTTTTACTTACCTAGGATTGCGGTGGAATCGCCGGGAAAGCGGTAGAGAAGTGTCGCTTAAGCATGTGCAACACGTAGCACAAGTGGCGGGAAGAACTCTCCCACTCTCTCACAATCTCTCACTCTTTTTCTCTCTCCCAAGCTAGGGCTTCTCTCAAATTCGGATGGGAGAGAGGAGTGAGGGTTTCAACCCCTTTTATAGCCTAAAACATTCCCAAAATAGGCTTGGGAACAATGTTTACTTGGTGCCTAACCAAATCGGGGCCGTTTCGGTCCAAAAGGGCATTTCTGGAGGTCCCCAGGCCAAATGCGGTCGGACTTAAGCTCATGCATACTGGATCTAGCACACATCCAGTTTTCAGACCGGTTGGGTTCCCAGATCGCACGTGGCGGCCCAGTTTCAGTTTAACGGTCACCGCACCAAGATCAGGCTTATAAGTCTCGTGATATATAATAGATATTTTTCCTGATCCAAGGGTGTGATTTGGCTGTATTCTGACGGTCAGAATGCTTAATACTGATGCGTCAAATTTGTGTGCCAGATTTGAATTTGAAATTCCAACTATGTCCCTATTCACACTCTCTTCGGTCCGGGCTCAATGAAATAGCCTGTGATCATCGGTTTGACTTGATTTTTGGAATGAGTGTCAAGCCCAGCTAGACGGTCCTAACGGTCTAAGATAGGAGGTATCGGACTTTCAACGTGCGGTCTAGATCCAATACAAAGATTCAAAGTGGTCCAGAGAACAAACCGGCTTAGAGTTTGATCCGAGGCTTTAGAGCATTATAGCACCCTTAGTTCCACTCGCTTCGGGCCTTGTAGAACGTATTTAAAGTGATCAGGGACCATTTCCCAGCTATTCTAACGTTGCACTAGCTAACCTAGTCAAATTTTCCAAAGGAATGAATTCTACGCAAATTCGGGTCGAGTTGGTACTCGAGCCCAAGTATGGATTTTTCACGGGCGTTACAGTGCATGTCCTCTCCCCGTGAAGACTACTTTTAAGGGAAAACAAACTATATCAGAGGAAGACAATTCATTAGAATATTCAGCCAATACTACAAGCGATAATACATCTTCTCCCACGAGCTTAACCGATGAGGGAGATGCTTTGTTAAATAAAGATATTGATGCTAAAGTGGATATTGGAGAAGAACGTGATGTTAAAGCCAGGTCTCCGCTTCCTACTGCTCCAATCACTTATCGGGATGCCTCTCATTCGATCGCAGTGACCTCCCTAGAAGAGGAGCAACTCGATTATGAAGAATCTGGTTATTCTCCTGGCGTGAATATCTTCGTTTCTTTTAATGCCTCATATTCTTCATGTATCGTGGACATAGCTGATGCAGTTGCTCGCGAAACATCAACATTAAGGGATACAGAGGCTCAATCATCAAAAATTCCAACAACAATGGGAAATGTACTTCTTCCTCACAGCACAGGAGAAACCTTGCTAATAGTCACCACTGTTTCGAACAATAAACAAATGCGTTTCGATTCAGAGAAATTACTTTATTCAAATATAACAAAGAGATTTCATACAATAATCATGACGCTTATTAATTCTGAGTTTATATACAGCCCTTTCAAATCCCTTGATTCTAAGATAAAATACTTAGAAATAAACAAATATTGTAATCAATGAAGCTTGTATGTCAAATCTTGAATTTGACAACATTTCGATAGCAGCTTTGGTCATCTCTCAAGACTTAGGAGGAATGTTGAAGCTATTCAACTCATCTCTCTTTTAAACTCGTCCATTGTGCAAAGGAGAGAGTTTTGAAGCAGTGAAGATTGCACTTTCGTGATTCCGGCAGCATTTTAACCCCCTTTTTTCCTTGGTCACATGATGACCTGGTTGCGTGACCCGCGCAACTGGAATACATGTTACACGGTCATCGCAACAAAATGCCCGAGGGCAAGAATCATGCAACGTATTACGAGGTCAGAGCAACCAAGTATGTCTCGCAACCAACTTTTTCACACACCTTCAATCTATCTTCAGAGCTCCGCCTTCCTCTAGAAAACCTTCCGTCCCAAATGAAGAGGGGAGTGGGGTATTTATAGGCCTTCGCACGTCTGGCACCTCGATTTTTAAGCCATGGGCCCCACTTTACATCAATCTCAACCGTTCATTTTAATCTGTCTTTCTCTTAGGTTGCGTGGTCCGCACAATGGTGGTCTTACCTATCCTACCCGCACACCCAGTTACGTGGACCGCGTTCACCAAAATAGACTTTGTTATCCGCGCAACACTCTACGTGAGTTGGATTCAACATTGCAACCCGCGCAACCCTCTGTGCTGCTGTTTCTCCACCGCAACCAGTTGCGTGACCCGTGCAATGAGTTTCTTTCCTCCTTTTTTTATTACTCACTCATCTTTTAATGCTTTCCAACTTATGAAGATTTCTTCATGATTCATGATTTTTTATGACCCAACGGATGCCCCCTTGATCCGTTGCTTTGTTTCCCTGAATCAAAGTATGCAGATCAATCTTCAACCAAAATCTGTCATTACTCATGGCTGTTGCGCGACCCGCACAAAGGAAATCCGTGTACGACACTTGAGCCCTGCCTTTATAAATAGCCCAGCCTTCGTCATTTCCTCATTCGCCACTACCAGAGCTAAACTTGTTTTTAAATTTTTTCGCACCCGTGCAACCGTGCTTAGTTGTGCTACCCAAGCAACAATTTTTTGTTGCCCAAGGCTTTAAGTTGTTGCGCTGCCTGCGCAAGAACTTTTCGTTGCGCAATCCGAGCAACCAAGTTCGTTCTGACTTATCTTTTTTCTAACTTTTCCAAGTTCACTAAACCATGGCTCGTGCAGAAAGAACCTTTGTTGCCATAAACCCTCCTTCTAAGTAACCTTCTCATCAAGAACTCCCAAATACCAAAGCCTATTATTCGACAACCCCTCAAGTAACTGAATCACCATCTTCGCCTACTCAATCTTCTCATAAATGGTTCAAGACCACACCTAGGCGTCCCACCTATATAAAAGAGCCTGTTCTTCCTACCTTTAATTTCTCTTCCCGCATCGAATCACTTCCATCTCTCATTCGTCAAGCTATAATCATGGGCGATCTCAACAGGCCTCCTAAGCTTAGCCGCGAATATGACTGGGAGAAATGGTTTAAAACAACAGCCCACTATCAGACGAGCAGCCAGAGGCCACCTGCTCGAGAGGATACTCCTCTTCCTTCCAGACTTAAGAAGCACCACCGCAACAAGGCCCAAGAATTCCTGGAGAAAATAAAGGAGCACAACAGAAAGAAACTTAACAACTCCTGGGAATATGTCCACGAGATTCAGGGTACCATCAGATTTGACAATCCCTATAGATAGGGCATTGTCTCAATCCCAATCGGCATTCATCACCACCACTCTATGCTAGTCTGCGAGCCTAGAGACCACCTTACCACAGAAAGGCTAGCGTATTCAGAGTCCTGGTCTTTCAAAGAGCCAAGATTACTGAAGGGCATTTTGCAGCCACCTAAGACGAGGCAGAAAGTAGGAGACATTCATCCTATGATCTTCCTCGCTCCTACCTACGATGTCCACAACTTGTACCCCACCTGTTTCTACGAGATGCTTAAACAGCGTTTCAGCCACCGTACACTTATATGGAGTCCAGAAGAGTTCAGAACGAGAGGTCTCCTTACTCCATGCAACTATTATTCTGAGTGGGCCACCGCAATACTTGCAAAGTATGCTGGAGCTTTGTCAAAGTTCCATATCTTTCATGTCATTGAAGCTACATCATCCCAATTCTGCAAAGAAGCATCTATCCTGAAGGAGTTCCTTAATTACTAGTGTCCATCCACCAATTCCTTTCATCTCCCAGAAGGGGAAATGAGCATTACCCTCTGGGTTATATATAGGATCACTGGATTGGCAATAATAGGAAAATATTTTGATGAATTCGTTCCTACTAATGAGGAATTTTCCTTTGTGTCCTCGCACGATCGAGTCCCCTCCATTTCTGAGTCAACCACAAAGTTGTTTAGGGAAATATTTAAGTTACCAAACATTCACAAAATCCATCCCATGCTATGGCTAGCCCATTTCAGTCGGGCTTTCAAGTGAGAATCCTCTTCCTACAATCTCTTCTTTTCCAAGCTTGATATGTATATAACCCACCCTTTATTTGTTCATCTTTCAGGTTTAACGGTGACTGTTCACAGGAGATTGAACGTCTTTGCAAGAGCATAAAAGGCCACATCGACTATTCAAGTTATGGGGAACTTGCAGCATTCATCGCTTATTGGTTGAGTGTGGTAGTCTTTCCCAGTTCTAAGTCTGCAGATGCCATCCACCCGTCTCTGTTTGTCTTTGCAGGCGTTATGGCTAAAGGAACCAATTTTTCTCTTGCTCCAGTATTTTGTTCGATCTACAGAGGCTTTGGAGAAATCGCATGCCACACAAAAAGCCCATCCATCAGTTCTGCCTCAACATATATGCCATGGCACTATTTTCTCGGTTGGCTTGGCATTACTTCCCTCGGACCTTTGAAGCACCTGAGAAGGCCTACGTCCATCCTTCTCGGGTTCCTCTCTATTTCTTCCAAAAAAGGTCCATGGTGAAAAGATCCTACAACTAGGCGAAGGATGCCATTGCCTCGGACGATAAAATCAACTATTTCCATTTTAGCCTTGAAAGGGCCTAGCTATATGCCCTAGAGGGGGGGTGAATAGGGCAATGCCAAATAAAACTTAAAACAGCGGAATAATAAAAGAAATAAAGCACAATGCTGAATTAAAAGTAATCTCAAAAGTCTAGAATTAAGAGAATGATACTATATCAGTTCTAAGGATAACCTTACACCAAAAACCAAAGGTTTAAGGTAGGACAACCGTATTTCTAGAACGTCCTTTGTATCTCAAACCAATGACAAATAAAAAGCAAGGAAACCAAAATAACTTGCAGAAATAAATCCTAATTTATTACAACATTCCCCACACTTGCTTGAAATAAAATGATTACAACATTCATCCACAAATACAATCCACAAAATTGAATGAATAAAGGAATGAAAGAATAAAACACATCCACAACACAACGATATATAGTGGTTCGCCTGTGTGTACACCAACTTTTATCCAACAGGCACACAGAATGCTACTCCACTCCTAATATTCTCACACAGGAGATATTAGCATGCACTATTAAAATAGGTTTCAGAGGTTTACCTAAAATCTTCACAATTGTGTCTTTTTATCACGGGCTTAAACAATCCAAAAACCCACACAATCTGAGTTTTTTGGCTCTCCTCAGATAACCAAAATAATTACATTTTTCTAAAAAATCTCAAACAAAACCAAAGAATGTAAATTACACAAACGTAAAATACCTGAATCTCCTTTTGAAGTAGCCAGGTAGAACCAATCGGAGTAAAAGTTCAATTCCACGTTCAAAGTGTAATACTCACTTTAAGAATGGTTCTAAGTCTAATTGATTTTAAATCAAAAGGACTAGTTCTATTTGATTTTGAATCCAAGAAGAAGGAATATCAGAAATTCTCCTTTTCAAATAAGATTGGAATGTAGATCAAAATCAAATAATAAACAAGCTAGCAAAAAGAATATTAAATGAGCATAAAGTAGCTTAAACACAAACACGAACTTATCTTAGAGTATAGCCTAAAGATTACTTGAATTGAGTTCAATTGAATTGAAAAACTCTGAAGTTCGTGCTCTATTTATCGCCTGAAAAATCCCTTCTACGACTGGTCTTAGGATCCTAGGACTGGTCGTAGCTTTAAAGATTTTCAAAGATTTTCGCGGGATAAGGATTAGCTGTTCCACAACTAGTCCTGGGTATCGTACGACTGGTCGTGGACCACCTACGATTGGTCGTGGGTCACCTACGACCAGTCGTAGACCCCCAATTTAGTTGCTGGAGTTTGAGTCATAGGGCTAAGACTGGTCATAGGACAAGTCGTACAGCTTACAGGATTGGTCGAAGGATGTCCAGGACTGGTCATAGGACAACCAAAAAAATTTAAAAATCTTCAACAACCTAGGACTGGTCCTGAAAAACTTAAGACTGGTCGTAGCAGAGTTAGGACTGGTCTTGAAGTCCCTAGGACTGGTCTTAGAATAACTCGAACAAGCATATTAAAATATACGAATTATGCATCCAGAATGACCTACAGTAAAGCCCATCCTAAGGTCAATCTAAGGTCAAATAAACCTTAAAAGTGAGATGGACATTGATAGTTTGTACACTCAGATGACCCTTAAGAGAAGCTTGAGAATTTACGAATTTTGTTGTAAGCCTTCTCGAGCTTGATCCTTTCTTGAGTTGACAAAGTCTTCTTCTATACTTGTATTTGTTTGAATCTTGAACATGCATACTTGGAGACTTTTATTCTTGACTTCTTCATCCATGACTTGAAACTTTCTTCATTTAAGTTCTTATCTTGAAATACGATGTCTTGAAGCAATGAATAGTCATGAAACACAAGATATACAAGACATAGATATAGGTTTTGGCACCACAAAATTTGACAACCAAAGGGATATGAAATCATAGCACTTACAATCTCCCCCTTTATCAAATTTGTGACAAAACACATATCATATAGATAAGAGGAACATCATACAAATTACTCTACTCCCCCTGAGAGATACGAGTACTGCTCATGTAAACAATAAATACGAGTACTGCTCATGTAAGCAATAAGTACGAGTACTGCTCATGTAAACAATAAGCAACATGTAAACATTAAGACTCCATATTCTCAATCCACACATCCTTCTCAATCAATCAATCTAAACAAATTACTCCCCCTTTCCATACTACTCCCCTTTACCATACTACTTCCCCTTTTTATCACAAAATGACAACGAAAAGTCACAATAGGAAAGTCAAAACAACATAGAGAATAATAAAAAGAAGATAATGAGAAAGAAATATGGAAGGATAACATATTTCAAAATATAAACTAGAATCATCAAGCCATAACCAAGTTAATACAATATCCAAAATAAAAGATAAGATAATGTTATACAATCCAAAAGATAATTCGCCTAATCAGATCCAGAGGAGGGAGCAGGGATAGTAGGATCAATCTGGTGTAAGCCCCTATTGATGCGATAAAGATATTTTCACATATATTTAAACTGCATATCATGGGCTACACTCATGTTATCAACCTTCTCCTCCAATGTACGAAGGCGTGCATCATAACTAGATGGATTGTAATCAGGATCATTTAGCGAATCAGTTTCTATCTCATCAAATAACTCATCAATATTAACATCCTGTTGAGGAAGATCGCCAGCTTCCCCTTCATTTCTGGCTTCACCACCAACACCACCTTCATCTACTTGGCCAGGAAGCAAATCCAACTTCATCTTATTAAGATTGGTATTGTTGAAAATAAGATGATGAATTGGTGCCTCATTAATAAGTTTATCGACAAGCATGTGAGTGGCTAAGATAGTCATAAGATAACTAAACGGAATATCACTATGACCCGGATGAAGACGAAACTGTATGATAAAATGACAGATCAATGAAGGAAGGCAGACCATAGTACTAGAAGCAATAGAATGCAACACATGAACCATGAAAGAAGTTAACTTAATTTTATTACTGGACCGAGGATACAGATTTGAAATGAAAAAATGATGTAACACTCTGTATCTAAGTAACAGATACTTTGAAGGGAGCGCATTCCCTTTGTGTGTCCTTTGCGCATTAATTTTGCATAAGTCTCTTGTTAACATGCATTTTTCTGATTCAAATGGTTTATCGTATAGAGTATGAATCGGTATACCTCCATCATTAATGGGTATATCCATAATACCTGATATTAAATGACGGTCTACTTCAAATTTTCCTTCTTTAGTATCAATTAAAAAAGTTAAGTTGTCAAGGAAGAATTCTGAGATACATGCAACCATTGATTGTGCAATAGACTGGTATGTAGGCCCACCCCAAAGAAAAATGTTAGCCCAGCCAACAGATTCAAGGAGAGGGACAATACCATATGAAGCAATGTGTTTGAGATCAGCGGTATACTCAACGATAACATTACGGACATGCAAATCCCGTACATCTTAAGGATCATCTTCGGGTGACCGAAGGTGCCGTTTTGTTATCAATTTAGATCTAGACGAGGATGGACCATGGGATGTTTTCTTCTTCCCTCTAGCATCCATCTTCAACAAGATATACTAAGTGCAAGAGAAATGCACAAAAAGAAGGATGGGTTTTCTCTAGTTCAGTAATTTGAGAAGAAACCATTAAAAGACCAACAAAAGATGAAATCTAGCTACACAATGATCAAATCAAAGCATAGAGAGCATGAGTCTTCATGAAAAATGAAGAAATATGACTAACCTTGAAGAAATACAAGAAATCTTATGACTAGTCAAGCCACGCCTTTCGTAGGTCGGAGTGAAAATGAAGAAGGAGGTTTTCCCCAAATTATATCATGTTCACGAGCTCCACGACCAGTCGAGTACGGTGCAGGACCAGTCATACCATGACTGGTCGTGTACAGCTACGATCGGTCGAGCATCGACCAAAAATACATATTTAATGTAAAAAATTTAAATTTAAATATAAATAATACTAAATATAATACATTATGATACATGAAAGAAAGAATACTCAATGTAAAATGCACATACCAAGATCAAATTTTAATTTATTAAACCTGCTTTTGTTGAGCGGTTTAGTAAATATATCAGCAGGTTGAGTTTCGGTTGGTATATATTCCAAGGAAATAACTTTTTCTACAACCAACTCACAAATGTAATGATACCTAATGTCAATGTGCTTGTACGTGAATGCTGGATTGGATTTTTGGAAATATTTATAGCACTGAAATTATCACAATGTAAGATCATTGAATTTTGATTAATTTCATAATCGCTTAGCATGCGTTTCATCCAAACTAGTTGAGTACATGCATATCCAGCTGCAATATACTCAGCCTCAGCAGTGGAGAGCGATATTGAGCTTTGCTTCTTGCTGAACTAAGAAACTAAGCAATTTCCAATGTAAAAATAATCACCACTATTTGATTTTCTATCATCGATATTACCGGCCTAATCAGCATCTGAGTACCCGGCTAATTGAACACTAGTATCAAGAGGATACCAAAGACCCAGATTTATAATACTTGCGACATAACTAATAATCCGTTTAAGAGTAGTAAGATGTGATTCCTTAGGATTAGACCGATGTCTTGCACAAATACCAACACTCAACGCGATATCAGGTCTACTAGTAGTTACATACAACAAACTACCAATCATATCTTTACCGATGTCTTGCACAAATACCAACACTCAACGCGATATCAGGTCTACTAGTAGTTACATACAACAAACGATATAGTTTAGGATCTATATCTTTACCTGCAGAGTCTTTTGAGAGTCTTAACGTTGTACTCATGGGAGTATCAAAGTTCTTACCATTGTCAAATCCAAACCTTTTAACCAAGTTTGAAGCATATTTGGTTTGGAAAATGAAAATTTCATCAGGTTGTTATTTTACTTGCAACCCTAGGAAATAGTTTAGTTCTCCAACCATGCTCATTTCGAACCTTGATTTCATTAACTCTGCAAACTCAATAGATATGTTAGAGCAAGTTGATCCATAAATAATATCATTAACATAAATTTGAACCATCAAAATATCATTGTTATGTTTCTTAACAAAGAGCGTCTTATCAACACTTCCTACTTGAAAGCTATGACTAAGTAAGAATTTACTCAATTTTTCATACCATGCCCTGGGTGCTTGTTTTAGACCATAGAGAGCCTTTTTGAGACGAAATACATGGTTAGATAACCTGGGGTCTCCAAACCGTGAAAGTTGTTCAACATACACCTCTTCATGTAAATCGGCATTCAAGAAGGCACTCTTTACATCCATATGATAAATCTTAAATTTTCTAAAGCATGCGATGGAAATAAAAAGTCTGATTGATTCAAGGCGAGTGACTGGAGCAAAGGTTTCATCATAATCGATGCTTCAATCTGAGTGTACCCTTGTACAACCAGTGTAGCCTTGTTTCGTATTATATTTCCAAGCTCATCGAACTTATTTTTAAAGATCCATTTTGTTCCAATAATGTGTTTATCTTTAGGTCGAGGAACAAGATACCAGGCATCATTACGAACAAATTGATTAAGTTCATCCTGCATAGCAATTATCCAATTTTCGTCAGAAAGTGCTTCTTTCACATTGACCGGTTCTATTTGGGATGTAAAAGAAACATAATTACATATGTTCTCAAGTTTTTTACGAGTACGAACTCCAGTGAGAGGGTTTTTAAGAATTTGATTGGTTGGATGATCTTTGACAGTCATTGGTTCAGACTCTTTTTGTCTTGATGAGGTATCTTGATTGTCGATAATAAGAGCTTCATCGTCATCAGAACTCGGAGCTGGTGTATTCAAATGATCATCAATGACCACATTGATGGACTCTTGAATCACACCAATTCTATTATTTAGAACCCTATAAGCTCGACTGTTCAAAGAATAACCAAGAAAAATACCTTCATCACTCTTCGTATCAAACTTTCCCAAATTTTCACGATCACGTAAAATATAACACTTACTGCCAAAAACTCAAAAGTATTTGACAGTTGATTTTTTTTCAAACCATAATTCATAAGCAGTCTTATTATCAGATTTACTAGTATAAACCCGATTAATAATATAACATGCGGTATTAATTACTTCAGCCCAAAGATTTCTAGAGAGCTTCATACTATTCAACAAAACATTAGCCATATCCTGAAGCACTTTATTTTTTCTTTCAACTATACCATTTTGTTGTGGTGTTTTGGGCGCAGAGAATTCATGCGATATTCCCTGATCGCCTACTGTTTTCGAATTCGGATCCATGATCACTACGGATCTTACTAACATGACAACCTTTTTCATTTTGTATTCGTTTAATGACCTTTTTCACTTCATCAAGGGTTTCAGTTTTATCTTTTAAGAACAATACCGAAGTGAATCTAGTATAGTCATCTACGATAACCAAGATGTATTTTTTGCCTCCTTGACTCTCCGTTCTGGTTGGTCCAATAAGATCCATGTGGAGAAGCTTGAGTGGTCTAGATGTGGTATTGGAGTTCACTTTCTTGTGAGAGCTCCTAATTTGTTTGCCCAACTGGCATTTACCACATATTTTTTCTACTTTTAGCAATTTGGGTAGACCTCTAATTAGTTCTCTTTTGCTCAATCTAAATAAGTTCCGGTAGTGTACATGTCCAAGGTGTTTATGCCATAATTTAGTCTCATCGGTATGGACCATGTAACACGATTGAGTAGATGAGCTTGCATCACTAACGATGTAGCAGTTTTCAGAAGTTCTGTGACCAGTTAATATAACAGAACCCTTTTTATTAAGTATCTCACAACCTTGATTAGAAAACTTCACACTATGGTTGTTATCGCATATCTGAGAAATGCTTAGTAGGTTGTGTTTCAAGCCCTCAACATATAAAACATTCTTAAATAAGGGAAGGTTATAAAGCTGAACCGTACCTTGGCCAATGATCTTGCATTTTCTTCCATCACCAAATGTGACTGACCCTTCAGTCATATCTTTTAGATCCGTGAATAAAGCCTTGTCGCTTGTCATATGCCTGGAGCAACCACTATCTAGGTACCACTTTGAATGGCTTGTAGTTTTGAAAGAAGTGTGGGCAACCAAGCAGGCAACTTTAGGAACTCATTTCAGAACTGTTTTGGGTTTAGGAGTATAGATTGTCTTTTTCTGTCTGTTGTTATAGGAGAGACCTATAGAGTTAGACTTTAATAGCTCCTTGAGTAGATCAATTATTTTTTCAGCCAATGGATTTCGGTTTTAAAAATCAAAGTTGACATGGTTACCGTTAGGTTTTTGAAAAGTCCTTGAATTTTTGGAAAAACCTTGATAAGTATTATTTTCTTTTGAGGTTGAAGACTCTCCTTTTGCAAATTTAGGTGTAATATTCATTTATTTAGGAGATGTATTCTTATCATAGCCCAACCCGGATCGATCGCCACATTTTCTTGATCCGGACAATAATTTTTCCAATTTAGGATCACCTTGGGCATATCTCCACGTGTCTTTCAAACTCAGAAGAGAAGCTACCTCATTTTTAAGTTTCTCATTTTTCGGATTTCAAATCTTCAATTTTGGAGGTTTTGAAATCTAAATCACATTTGGTCTTTTCAAAAGAATCGGAAATATGAGACTTTTCTAAAACGAGAGACTCATAATCTTCCTTAAGCTTAGAAAATTTTTCTTTTTATAATTTAAGCTTGACGGTAATTTTACAACTCTCCTTATAAATGACATTATAAGCATCCTGAAGATCATCTTCATTATCACAATCACTATTCAGATTTCCTTCACAAGATATATCATCATTATCTGAAAAAGTGATCTTGGCTAGAGTCGTAAGGGCTTTAACATTATCGCCCAACTCGGTTTCAGAATCTTCTGATTTAGAAGAGGATTCAGAATCAGACGATTCATCCCAAGTAGCCATCATACTTTTCCTTTTTGATTTGTCCTTTTTAGGACATTTGTTATCTAAGTGCCCATACTCTTGATAGTTGTAACATTGACTATCTTTCAAAGATTTTCGAGCTCTAGGTTTAAATCGTCTCTTATCATTTGACTTTTGAAAATTAACTTTTTTCTTGCTTTTGAAAATTTTGTAAAACTTTTTTGCTAAAAACGTCATATCATCTTCGGAATTTTCTAAGTCCGAAGTGTTTTCTTGTGAAACATTTGATGATTTGAGAGCAATTGATTTTCCTTTAGGAGCTTTAAAGGACAACTCGTAGGTTTGTAGTGAACCAACTAGTTCCTCAACCCTCATGGTATCCGTATCACGAAGTTCCTGAATCGCGGTCACTTTACAATTGAACCGTTCAGGAAGTGAGCGTAGTATCTTTGCGCACACTTTACTTTTTGGGATTCTATCACCAAGACCCCACATAGAGTTCACAATGTCATTCAATCTAGTGTAGAAGTCCATAAACATCTCATTCTCCTACATATGAATTTCTTCAAATTTAGTTGTGAGAAGTTGGACTTTAGATTTCTTGACAATTGATGTACCCTCGTGTGTCATTTCTAATACATCCCATGCTTGTTTTGCATTTTCACAAGAGATGATTCTTTTGAATTCATCTGGTGATAATGCACAAGTAATTGCATTTAGTCCTTTTGCATTGGCACTACTCTCACTTTTCTGAAGTGTGGTCCAAAGAGAATAAGCTGTTACTTTCATTGATTTTGAACCATCGTCATTAGTTACTTCAGTGATAGGAGGGTTTCATTCATTCATTGTGGCCAGTCACACACTTTCATCCAAGGATTTGAGGAAGATCCACATCCTGGCTTTCCAATAGGCATAGTTTGTGCCATTAAAGGGTGGGGGCCTTGTGACTGATAGGCTATCAAAATTTATCATCTTAATATAGCTTAGATCGTTAGCTCAGGAAATAAATCCAATAAATAAACAATAAGCACGAGCTATTAGGCTCTGATACCACTTGAAAGGGCCTAGCTATATGCCCTAGAGGGGGGGTGAATAGGGCAATGCCAAATAAAACTTAAAACAGTGGAATAATAAAAGAAATAAAGCACAATGCTGAATTAAAAGTAATCTCAAAAGTCTAGAATTAAGAGAATGATACTATATCAGTTCTAAGGACAACCTTACACCAAAAACCAAAGGTTTAAAGTTGGACAACCTTATTTCTAGAACGTCCTTTGTATCTCAAACCAATGACAAATAAAAAGCAAGGAAACCAAAATAACTTGCAGAAATAAATCCTAAGTTATTACAATATTCCCCACACTTGCTTGAAATAAAATGATTACAACATTCATCCACAAATACAATCCACAAAACTAAATGAATAAAGGAATGAAAGAATAAAGCACATCCACAACACAACGATATATAGTGGTTCGCCTGTATGTACACCAACTGTTATCTAACAACCACACAGAATGCTACTCCACTCCTAATATCCTCACACAGGGGATATTAGCATGCACTATTAAAATAGGTTTCACAAGTTTACCTAAAACCTTCATAATTGTGTCTTTTTATCACGGGCTTACACAATCCAAAAACCCACACAATCTGAGTTTTCTGGCTCTCCTCAGATAGCCAAAACAATGAGATTTTTCTGGCAAATCTCAAATAAAACCAAAGAATGTAAATTATACAAATGTAAAATACCTGAATCTCCTTTTGAAGTAGCCTGGTAGAACCAATCGGAGTAGAGGTTCGATTTAACATTCAAAGTCTAATACTCACTTGAAGAATGGTTCTAAGTCTAATTGATTTTAAATCAAAAGGGCTAGTTCTATTTGATTTTGAATCCAAGAAGAAGGAATATCAGAAATTCCCCTTTTCAAATAAGATTGGAATGTAGATCAAAATCAAATAATAAACAAGCTAGCAAAAAGAATATTAAATGAGCATAAAGTAGCTTATAAACAAACACGAACTTATCTTAGAGTATTGGCTAAAGATTGCTTGAATTAAGTTCAATTGAATTGAAAAACTCTGAAGTTTATGCTTTATTTATAGCCTGAAAAATCCCATCTATGACTGGTCTTAGGATCCTAGGACTGGTCGTAGCTTCAAATATTTTCGTGGGATAAGGATTAGCTGTTCCACGACTGGTCCTGGGTATCCTACGACCGGTCGTGGGCCACCTACGACTGGTCGTGGGTCACCTACGACCGGTTGTAGGACCCCCAGTTTAGTTGCTAGAGTTTGAGTCATAGGACTAAGACTGGTCGTAGGACAAGTCGTACAGCTCACAAGACTGGTCGAAGGATGTCCAGGACTGGTCGTAGGACAACCAGAAAAATATGAAAATCTTCAACAACCTAGGACTGGTCCTAAAAAACTTAAGACTGGTTGTAGCAGAGCTAGGACTGGTCTTAGAACAGCCCGAACAAGTATATTAAAATATATGAATTATGTATCCAGAATGACCTACAGCAAAGCCCATCCTAAGGTCAATCTAAGGTTAAACAAACCTTAAAAGTGAGATGGACATTGATATTTTGTACACTCAGATGACCCTTAAGAGAAGCTTGAGAATTTACGAATCTTATTGTAGGCCTTCTTGAGCTTGATCCTTTCTTGAGTTGACAAAGTCTTCTTCTATACTTGTACTTGTTTGAATCTTGAACATGCATACTTGGAGACTTCTATTCTTAAATTCTTCATCCATGACTTGAAATTTTCTTTATTTAAGTTCTTGTCTTGAAATACGATGTCTTGAAGCAATGAATAGTCATGAAACACAAGATATACAAGACATAGATATAGGTTTTGACACCACAAAATTTGATAACCAAAGGGATATGAAATCATAGCACTTACAAGCCTGCCTCACTGCGCCATGGATACGGAGATAATAGATATGGACTCACTCTCAGTGGAGGAAAGGATTTTCTTTATAGAAATTAAATCATGCAGCCTCCCGTTGAGAGAGGGGACTGAATTTTGGCGCGAGCCGTACTATCCAAGCCACTTCACCCGTCAGTTTAGTTTTGATCAAGGAGTGGCGGAAGATTGTGGACTCATAACCAGAAGGATGCGGAGCTATGGCATTGGCCCTTTTAACTGGGCAATGATCTGGAAACAGCTACTGGGTCGAGCCAATTCTTCTTTCGTCATTCCAGGTTATGATCATATCCCCAGGGCATCATATAATCATATGAGATGGTGGGTACACCAATCCTATTTAGTCAGGAAGAGTCAATCAGTGAATAAGCCTGTATGGCTTCCTCCTCCTTCATTCAAGGGTCGTACTATTGAAGCGGGGGTCAATTTTATTACTAAGACAAGTCATGCGCCCTCGGCTCGACATCGGTGCGTATACATCTCCATAGACAAGCCTATCCGCAAAATAAAACTTGACAACATTCTCGAGGGTTGGACAGTGTGTGGTGACACCCGTGAATTCGAACAAATCCCTCTCCAGTGCCCATGAAGGGGAGTTGTAGAAGAGGCCACCCCTGAGCTAGAGAATGTCGATAATCCTCCAGACCAGCCCTCTTCTTTTGCTCACCCTCAACAACAGTCGATGCCTTCACTTGTTTCTAGGACTCGCTTGTCTCCATAGCAGTCGGCTTCTTTCCTGATGACTAGATCTAGGACCCGTGCTCAATCTTCTCCTCAAGCAGGGATTGCAACCCAAGTTTCTCTGGTTGTAACCGTTACAGAGATCGTACCAGAAGGCCAGTAATCTCTTCCCTCTAAAGGGAAACAAGTTATTATTAAAGAATCAAGTGAAAAAGATTCCAGCGATGAGAGTTCATCTTCTTCATCCGAACGTACTGTCTCAGATGAAAGTGTAACGGAAGAAGAAGATCAAGACGATGATTATGAAGAAGGAGAAGTTGATATTGGTGATAATAATGATACAGCCATGGGGGAGGCTTCAAATGATGAGGGGTATATACTCTCGACTTCTGGAACCGCACCTGCGAGAATTTCACCTATCGTAGAGGAGGAAGAAGGCGAACTCCTTGATTACGGGGAATACGGGGACTCACCATGTAAGAAAGTTTTATTATCATTGTTTGCCTTCGTCCTTTCTTTCTTTCTTCCTTATCTCACACATTTTATCTTAGGCAATCAAGCCGCAGATACAGGAGTAAACAACGCCTCTCCTTCGAACTTGCCATCCGTCATGCCAAGAGCATCGCCAAGGTTTTCAATTCCTCCACTCTCAGTGATACGCGAAATTGCTTTCCCAACGGAGCCCGCTGATCTGCCCACTCGGGTCACAGTTTCTTCAAGCACCAAACGTGAAATGACTTCTCCAATGGAGTCAACTATGTCGCTTATTTCTACTGTTGTTGTTTCAAGCACCGAAGTTATGGCCTGTTCTTTTGCTAAATGGTGGATCCCAGGTCTCCTTTGACTAGAGGGACTGAATCGTTTGCTATTCCCACATCAGCAGGAGGTACTTCTTTCTCCTATCTTCATTCCTTTATATTGCCTGCACATAAAATTTTATTATAATTTCATATTTTTTATTTCTTGACAGGGAATATACCTCAAGGTGGTGCAGCAAGCTCTGGCTCCATAGGAACTTAAGTAAATGCGTTGTCTTTTAAGAAAGTTTCCTCATATAAATTAGCATTGATCAAGAATTCCGTGTTAGCGATCGTCGAAATGTTTAAAGATCCTGATCAATGGCCCGATCTAATTGCTGCTTTGGAAGTACTGGATAGTGTCGCGCGAGTGGTTAAAGTCGATGTTTCTATTGTGCGTAATGCCCTCTTAAGGTTTCATAATTCAATAACCGCTTTGTCCTCGACAGAGACCCTGACTACCCCACCTGAAACCTTGGAGTATACGAAGCAACTTGCATACTCTAAAGAGAAGGTCTCTCAGCTTGCTCCGATTGTGTCTCACAACGATCAAGAACAATCATCTTTGCGAGAACAACTGAAGACTTTTACTGATAATGAAGCAACCATCTAGGATCATATTTCTCTTTTGAAGCAAGAGATTGCGCAGCTGGAAAAGTAAAGTTCAGAGGAGAGACTAAATATCGAGAGGGTACAAGAAAAGATAGACTGCAGTTTTCATTCAATAGACTTCGAAAGGTCTGAATTGATAAAGAATGAAGAACTCATAGTCTCATTGGAAGAGAAATTAGCCGGTCTCCCTAATCCTATGAGAATGATCTCAACTGCTTGTTTGGAACACGTTGCTGCCCAAGTTAATTTCTAAGAAAATTTACAACAGTACTTGGTAGCATTAGGCATCACAGGAGAATTGTGAAATGGTTTTATTTTGTTTTGCCATTGTAACTATTTTCAGAACTATAAATGACACAAGTTTTCTCATGCTATTTTGATAATGATGAAATACTACTTTTGCTTTATTTACACAATGCATGCTTTGACTACTTGTTATATTATTGATGCACCATATATACTTTTATATCCTTTTATGCTTTATTAGCAAGGGATTTCCTAGATGATCCTTGTCCTAGTTGGTGGTACTAAATTTCAATTTAGTCAATCACACACAGTTTAAGCTCTTGAGTAGTGGAGCACACACAGTTTAAGCTCTTGAGTAGTTGGAGCAAGCTTATTAGACTCTTGTGAGAGTCGGGTCTTATGTGATGGTCTCTGTAACTCTCATGAGTTCGCTGGACTTCTCACTTCCTAGTGAGTTCACAAACCGCGATCCATTAGAGGGGCCCAGTGAAGCTACCCGGACCATGAACTCGTGTTGGATTTACCCACAGGGTTGGCCGGGTAACTCTCTAGAGTTCACAGAGCTCATAAGGCAACCTTTGGGGTACTAAATCCAGGGCTATCAGTCCATCAATGAGTAGGTTTAAGCCCTTCCTCATGAGTTACTACTGGAATCGATTCCCTAAATCTGGGGGGTCTTATGCATGGTTAACATATCTATGGACATGGTCCAAAGAGTGCACACTGTGGCCCACTTTTTCTTCATCTGCAAGGTCGGGCCCATTCACGGGAGGGCATTAACCTCTGTTCCCCGTGACGCTACCGAAAAGCTATACAGATGACATTGGACTTACCCACGTGACTAGCCTTCACGGACTTTTGGCGTCCTTGGCTTCATCAGCTGCCCACATGGGTATGCGTATGATGGCCTTCACGGGCTTTTTAGGGCCACTGAGTTCTCACTGCTGCCCGAATGGTGAAAATGATAGGTCTTATGCGTGGCTGGTCCCTTTTAAGATTTGGTCCTTTTAGGACTTGGCCTTTTTAGGTCTTGGAGACTTGGTCCTTTTAGGACTTGGCCTTCTAAGGACTTGGCTAAACTACCTTAAATGATTATAGGTCTTATGCATAGCTGGCCATATAGGCTTGGCTAGGATGCCTTAAAATACCTTATAAAGAAAACAATGGGTATGATCCTCATCGTTGCACCGCGAGGATTATAAACTTCCCTGACTGAGGGTGATCGTCGTTGCTCTTTGATTGGGGGTGATCATCGTTGTTGTGCTGCGAGAATGATAAACTTCCCTGACTGAGGTTGATATGTCACCACTCTCACTAATATTTTCAGGAGAACCTGTCTGTACTGCTTATAATATATCAGCATGGTGACGATACCAAATTTGACAGGATTTTTCAGAGCTCGCTTGATAATAACGATGGTCACTTTCTTTTCTGGTCATTCTCTGTTCATACTATTTGTTTGATATCTAGTCTTGATATGCTTACAAACTTCTTCTTTATTCATTCTCTGGATGACATATAAACATAGTCTTGCTCATTCTTGCCCCTTTACCCCCTTTTGATTCAGAATCATTATGTTAGTAATGTTCTGAATAAAAACTAGTAACATCTTCAGGGATGGTATCTCTTTATGAATCGAATGTTGACCGGTATACTGATACCCTATCTATTTTGATCTATAACTCTGTACGTGTCATTGGAGTATACTTCTTTTATTATATAGGGCCCATTCCATTTAGGTTCGAACTTTCCCCCTGTTCAACGGGTGACTACTATAGGCCTTTTAAGCATCAGTACCATATCCCCTTTCTTGAAGGAACGATATTTAACATGTTTATTGAAGGCAACCGATATTCTGGCTTGATATGATTGCAATCGCTGTTGGGCTGCCAACCATTTTTCATCAAGCAAATCCAATTCCTTCAGCCGCATCTTTGCATTGGCATCATCTGTTATGGACTGGTGTACCGCCACTCTAAGTGATGCTACTTGTATTTCAATTGGGATTACCACTTCCATGCCATATCCCAGGGAATACGGTGTTGCATTCGTTGATGTTTGGTGAGTAGTGCGATATGCCCATAAAGCCTCCTGTAATTTATCGACCCAGTCACATTTATTCCCGATCACCGTTTTCTTCATTATCTTGACTATCGTCTTATTAAACACCTCTGCTAACCCATTAGCCAGTGGATAACAAGGTGTTGAAAATGAATGATGAATGTTGTATTTCTAACAGAGTTTTTCCATACCCCTGTTCTTAAAAGGTGTAACACCCCAGATTTTTGCCAACCTGGGATTAGACGTCCTTAGGCAATGGGTCAACCAAAACACCTTGGTAACCGCTCAGAACCCAATTCCATAGTTAAAGAAATCACTTAGGATTAATTCCTTTAGAAACTAAGCGTAAGTTAGCTAGCGCTACACTGGAGTAGCTGTGAAATTGTCCCTGATCGCTTTAAATACGTTCTACAAGACCCAAAACTTGTAGAACCAATAATGTTATAATATCCTAAAACCTAGGATCAAACTCTAAACCCGTTTGCTCTAAGGAACTCTTTGAAACTTTGTATTAGATCTAGACCGCGCGTCAAAAGTTCGATACCTACAATCTTAGACCGTTATGACCGCCTTGTTAGACTTGACAATCCTTTCGAAAATCAAGCCCAACCGACGTTCAGAGGCTATTTCATTGAGCCAAGAGTGAAGAGAGTGAGAATAGGGTTAGATTTGAAAATTTTAATTCGAATCTCGCACGTGACTTGGCGCGTTATTATTAAGCGTTCTGATCGTCAGAATTCAGCCAAATTACACCCTCGGATCAGGAAAAATTTCTCTTTCATATCATGAGACTTGTAGACCTGATCTAGTTGTGGTGACCGCTGAACTAAAATTGGACCGCCACGTGCAATCTGCGAACTCTTCCGGTCTGAAAACTTGATGTGTGTTAGATCCAGTATGCATGAGCTTAAGTCCGACCGCGTTTGGCCAGGGGACCTCCAGAAATGCTCTTTTGGATCCAAACAGTCCCGATTTGGTTAGACCTCAAGTAATCATTGTTCCCAAGCCTAATTTGGAAAGTTTTAAGCTTATAAAAGGGATTTAAACCCTCACTTCTCTCACCCATCCGAATTTGCTAGAAACCCTAGCAGAGTGAGAGAAAAAGTGAGAGATTGTGAGAGAGAGTGAGAGAGCTTTTCCTGCTGCTTGCACTACCTGCTGCACATGTTTAAGCTATGCAATCCAATCACTTTGCCGGTGATTTCGCCGCATTTTTAGGTAAGAAAATACCCTAATTACTTGCTGATTTGATGTTCCGTCGATTCCTTAGCTAAGTAGCTTATACATCTTGTGATATAGATTGCCTGTTCGTCGTAGACGAAGCGTATACGCTCCGTTCCAATCGATTCGCCTCTAGGAAAAAGGTGCAAATTTTAGACGCTTTGATTGGCTGTTTTCAATGCTTTTAATGTCGTTTAATAGTAGATTATCGACGGCAATACCGTTTGACATGTACAACATGCTGTCTGTTTCCTGTTTTGTAAACGTAGGAAAAATATGAGATTTAGGGCATTTTAATCATTTGTAGGAAATACTGTAAACATCCATATTTTGTTGAAATGATTGGCATGGCTTTTTGTCGCAATAGGATATTAGGAATGCATGCATAATCAGTTTGACGAAGAGATTCGCCCAAATGCGCACTTTGAGTCGACATACACTATGTAGACTTAAGTGTGTAGACTAAGTGTTTGTATAAATATTTGTATTAGTATGTATTGAATTAAATGGTGTTGTAAATTAGTTTGAGATTGAATTCTCATATAATATGCTGATGTAAATGAGTTCCTTCATGTTGGCTATGTGCATGATTTCATTCTCTGTATGAAATGCATGTGATAGATGATTCACTTAAGTTGTATGTTATAACATGTTTCAACATGTTTATATTGTTGTATTTCATTTCCATCACTCTTATATGATTGATGTTGTGGATTCACAAATGTTTGGGGCTATATTTCGTCCAGGCAGTCGGTAACAGAGAAAATTCGTGGCTAGCTTCCATTTGTCATGAAGGAAGCGTCGATGAACGCGAGTCGTGTTTGGAGTTGGCGGCAGTGGTTAGGCCACGCAAAGTATTTTATGCACTTCATATCGCTCAGCTTGAGATGCGCTCGTACTAGTCGAGCCTGTCAAGTAACCCGACTGGTCATTGTATGTTCACCATGTATGTGTCATAACTGCTTGAACCTAGGGTACTGAACTTACCAATTGGAAACCCTGTCAACCATGGTACCTTGATCCACAAAGACTCATGAGCTGGGCATGGTGGTATGGGATACCGTGGTCGATATGTCAGCCTACGCTGGGGCCACAAACCTTCCCGTAGTGACCAGTGATCACCTTACTCTGAGCAGTTTATGGTGGTATGGGACACTATATTCTTGCTGTCGGCCTACACTGATCAGGTGATGAGCCCTTTGTAGTGACCTTGAGTTTATCCTGACACCGCATGGGGGCGACGAGTCCTGAAGTAGTCTTAAGGATAATTAGGCCTGTATTGATAAGGTGATGGGGGATCGGTGCAACGAGTGCGAGCAACAGCCCTGACAGCCCTTGCAGTGACCTACAAATATAACATCGTATGAGATTACTAGGAGTGACAACCCTAGACAGGATCTGTGTTGGGATTGATGTAAGGAAGGTACCTTAGTTTCCCAATCCTGCTGTATGAAAAGGACTAATAATAACTTGGTAATCATATCACCATCACATTGCATGTGCTTGGAAGATGTGGAGCACTGTGGGAAGAAATCATGCCACGGGCGTAAGATGGTACCGTATGAGGGAGATCGTCGGTGAGGGCATCCAACATGTCATGTCATATTACATTAACAACAGTATTTAGGAATGTTTGATTTATTGCTTTACTATTATCGCATGATTGATTTGATAACATGCTAATCTCTGCTCTATTATTCCACTAAGTTGATCACTCACTCCCACATTATGGGATGGTGTTTCCGGACACCCAACAGTCCCTATTGTGATTGCAGATGATGGCATGGCCTGCGAGGCGGAGCCGGACTTGATGATGATGAGGAGGATCCCTCCTTTATGCGTTTCTGATCAACGGAATTATAGGGAGGTTAATTAGATGCCATGACACTTTTCATTTTATATTTTTAGAGCACTCATGTATATTCTTTCTTTCTATTTTGAGGTATACATGTATATGTTTAACCTGGTAACATGTTCACACTCTGGAGACTTCCCATCAATTATATATTATATGTATGTATCACAGTCTTCCGCTTACTAATTTAACTGTCTCTGGAGTATGATATGCTGTTCTGGCGTAATCCCACTCATGTTTAATACATTAATATAAAAAACATTCAATCATACACATTTATGTTGCATAAGTGATGTTCTGGAACTCGGGAGTGGAGTTTTTACTCGACCCCCGATTTTCGGGATGTTACAGATAGTATCAGAGCATGATTTGGATTAAACCGGGCCTGGGTTATGGTCACACAACGCATGTTGTCATTCCTTTGACTTAGGTGGGTGCGAGGAAGTGTAGAAACACTCGTAGGACTTCAGTTTTTCCAACAGGCGAAGTCTACTCAAGTCGATCATTCGATCGAGTCCGTAACGCATTTAGGGTCGCGTGAAGTGACCTAAGTAGCTCCTAGGTTGTAAGTAGGTGGGTTGAGAATTCTCTGGAAGGTTCAAAACTCAGAAATGTGAATCCTTGAGCTGTGGGGCAACCACAATCCTTACATTCAACCGCTAGGGCTTAAAAATCCCGTTTCACCTAATTCCTTCAAAATTCTTCCTCTCACCACCCCATTCTTCAATTATTTTTTAGTATTTTCATGTTAGCCATTGATATTAATGTGAAAATAATATAAAATCATGCTTAGACAAAATTTTACAATGAATAGTACAAATACGTGAAAATTGGCCTTTTGGCCATTCCAAATTTGAAATATTTTGTAACTAATGGGTTATTTGGATATATTAGCTCATCCTACCCCAAAATCATATGTTACATGGCATATAAATTCATTCTGATCTACAGACTGGCCCCAGAACACTCTGAATGGAGTTTTGGGCCTCCCTAGGCCAATCTACAATGATCTGGGGTGGGGCACATATATATTTGGAGTCCCTAGGGTAGGGGGGACCCAACCCATGTGGTCCCACTGGCCGGATTTGTGGCCAGCCGGTGATGCCATCGCCGATCAGTGTGCCCCATGTGGGCTGAATTTCTGGCGCATGTGGTTTTTGGGGTAGGGCATCCCTCCCACATAGCTCCCATCCATCGAAACTCCTTGGAAAGGGTACCCCCTTAACAAAAATGCCCCTCCAAGCCTCCGTTTTCGATTTTCTTACTGCCCTCTCTTAAACCGCAGCTCCAAATCCCTCCTAATCCCTTCCATTACTAAAAACGACGCATGCACATCCTTCCATTGTGATTAGAAACCCTCTCCCTCTCCAATCTCATCGTTTGAAGCTCCCACAACCTCCAATCGAGGCTGAAATCGTGTGGAGCTCCATTCCCCTTTATAACTCTCTTTTCCCTTTGAAAATTCAGCCTTTGGGAGCTTGATGCATCCCTCTACAGGGCCTAGATTCGTTTCAGTCCATTTGGGCAACCATTTCTCCGCATTTCCTCTGCTTTCCATGGCTATTGTTAAGGCTGTTTTAGCCCTTTTTCTCCCTTTCCATCGTCCTCTCTCTCATGTCCCTTTTATTTGATCCTCAGACTCGTGGAAACCTGCTTACCCATCCCATTTCTCCACATTCTTCATTTGTTTGATTACCATTTTAAGGATTTCTGTGTTTTGTTGTTGTTGGGTCTAATGATGTCATAGGTAGAAATGTGTTTGCATAATGTTTTGGGCTTAATATAGCCGAATGCATTCCTGTCATAATTCATGTGGAACTTTATTCCATGTATTGTGACTAATTTTGTTGAATGGAGTGCATGCCGTTTCGTTTGCTGTAAGGCATTGTCCATAGATTGGGAGTATCCTATGGTTGCCACTGCCATATTGTAAATCCCGGGATTAAGCCTACAAAATTAGTTTTTATCCCACCCCACCCTCCTACCAAGCATGCCATACCCAATCCCAACGTGGGATTAGGAATGCAGTTCCATTTAACACAACTTAATCCTACTGGCCTCATAGGCCCTTGGCATTTTGGACCTAGTGTTAGCACTCCTAGATTTGAAGGATCTGACGACATAGGAAATCCAATTCCATTTAGATAATCTTGACCCTAAGTGATAGAACAATCCCCTGTAGTGAAAATGGTATGAAACCATCTAGCATATAAGCCTAGACTTTGGTTTATAGCCAGTGAGTTGCAGACTAGTCTACTAGTTACCTTAAGTAGTGTAAAGCCAGTATATGCTAGGGAACAATAGGTTAGAATTGGTTGGAGTAGGACCTTATTCCTTCGATATCTCCCCGTAATGCTTATAAACTTCTTTTATAACCCTTAGGAAGGTTGTTTTAACTTAGAACCATTCACTCTCAGGGAAAATTTATAAATCCCTCAGATTGAACTTAGAATGAACTAGCACGCCCCTTAGAATTGCCTTCCCCAAGGGCTTATTGCATTCGGGAATGCGGAGTAAAGGAACTGTATATGTAAGCGATGTATTCGCGGTTTGAGTTGACTTCTTAATCCTAGTGGTTACCAATGAATCCAATGCTCTGATCAAGCAGAGGATTGGCATCGACTCGGATTAAGAACTGATACAACGCATTTTCTGTCATGATTAGACAGAAGGTCAATGTATCCGGCTTAGACCCACTACACAATCTTTCTTATGTGATGGCCCAACCACCTACAACCAAACGTGATCACATTGTCTTTGAAAAATGGCAAGGACTTAAAGCCAGTAGAGAATTAGACATCTTGCCACCAACTCATACCTACCCTTGAACTCGACCACAATAGAGATTAGGCTCATCTCTATCACCATAGATACAAATGCCATAGAACGCATCATTAGCAAAGGAAAACCACTATAATGAGAGGCTGTTTCCCAATTCATGTCAAGGATGGCCCCTAAGTTGCACCTCGTTCTGATATACGGAGCGATGCATAAATTCTTGAACTTTAAGTAGAACCAAGTTTTAAGGGGGGTAGAACGTATTGAGTCCAATCCAGTTAGGTCAGCCAATGCAACCGTTTGATCAGAGTGGCGCAGAGGAAGCGTGGTTGGCCTCTTCCCCACTGGCCCAGGATTAAAACATTTGATTTAGGTTATACGTATGGTTAGGTCATTAAATCGGATTGACCCTTCCTTAGAATGTCAATACTGAAGTCTTGCTAGATATTCCTTACCCTTCGCCAATTTCGGGGACAAAATTATGTTTTAAGGGGGGTAGATTGTAACACCCCAGATTTTTTCCAACGTGGGATTAGACGTCCTTAGGCAATGGGTCAACCAAAACACCTTGGTAACCGCTCAGAACCCAATTCCATAGCTAAAGAAATCACTTAGGATTAATTCCTTTAGAAATTAAGCGTAAGTTAGCTAGCGCTACGCTGGAGTAGCTGTGAAATTGTCCCTGATCGCTTTAAATACGTTCTACAAGACCCAAAACTTGTAAAACCAATAATGTTATAATATCCTAAAACCTAGGATCAAACTCTAAACCCGTTTGCTCTCAGGAACTCTTTGAAACTTTGTATTGGATCTAGACCGCGCGTCGAAAGTCCGATACCTACAATCTTAGACTGTTATGACCGCCTTGTTGGACTTGACAATCCTTTCGAAAATCAAGCCCAACCGACGTTCAGAGGCTATTTCATTGAGCCAAAAGTGAAGAGAGTGAGAATAGGGTTAGATTTGAAAATTTTAATTCAAATCTCGCACGTGACTTGGCACGTTATTATTAAGCGTTCTGACCGTCAGAATTCAGCCAAATTACACCCTCGGATCAGGAAAAATTTCTCTTTCATATCATGAGACTTGTAGACCTGATCTAGGTGCGGTGACCGCTGAACTGAAATTGGACCGCCACGTGCAATCTGCGAACTCTTCCGATCTGAAAACTTGATGTGTGTTAGATCCAGTATGCATGAACTTAAGTCCGACCGCGTTCGGCCAGGGGACCTCCAGAAATGCTTTTTTGGATCGAAACAGCCCCGATTTGGTTAGACCTCAAGTAAACATTGTTCTCAAGCCTAATTTGGGAAGTTTTAAGCTTATAAAAGGGGTTTAAACCCTCACTTCTCTCACCCATCCGAATTTTCCAGAAACCCTAGCAGAGTGAGAGAAAAAGTGAGAGATTGTGAGAGAGAGTGAGAGAGCTTTTCCTACTGCTTGCACTACCTGCTGCAAGTGTTTAAGCCACGCAATCCAATCACTTTGCCGGTGATTTCGTCGCATTTTTAGGTAAGAAAATACCCTAATTACTTGGTGATTTGATGTTCCGTCGATTCCTTAGCTAAGTAGCTTATACATCTTGTGATATAGATTGCCTGTTCGCCGTAGACGAAGCGTATACGCTTCGTTCGAATCGATTCGCCTCTAGGAAAAAGGTGTGGATTTTAGACGCTTTGATTGCTGTTTTTAATACTTTCAATGTCGTTTAATAGTAGATTATCGACGGTAACGCCGTTTGACATGTACAACATGCTGTCCGTTTCCTGTTTCGTAAACGTAGGAAAAATATGAGATTTAGGGCATTTTAGTCATTTGTAGGAAATACTGTAAACATCTATATTTTGCTGAAATGATTGACATGGATTTTTGTCGCAATAGGATATTAAGAATGCGTGCATAATCATTTTGGCGAAGAGATTCGTCCAAATGCGCACTTTGAGTCGAGATACACTATGTAGACTTAAGTGTGTAGACTAAGTGTTTGTATAAATATTTGTATTAGTATGTATTGAATTAAATGGTGTTGTGAATTAGTTTGAGATTGAATTCTCATATAATATGCTGATGTAAATGAGTTCCTTCATGTTGGCGATGTGCATGATTTTCATTATCTGTATGAAATGCATGTGTAGATGATTCACTTAAGTTGTATGTTATAACATGTTTCAACATGCTTATATTGTTGTATTTCATTTCTATCACTCTTATATGATTGATGTTGTGGATTCACAAATGTTTGGGACTATACTTAGCCCAGACAGTCGGTAATAGAGAAAATTCGTGGCTGGCTTCCATTTGCCACAAAAGACGCGTCGATGAACGCGAGTCGTGTTTGGAGTTGGCGGCAGTGGTTAGGCCACGCAAAGTGTTTTATGCACTTCATGTCGCTCAGCTTGAGATGCGCTCGTACTAGTCGAGCCTGTCAAGTAACCCGACTGGTCATTGTATGTTCACCATGTATGTGTCATAACTGCTTGAACCTAGGGTACTGAACTTACCATTGGAAACCCTGTCAACCATGGTACCTTGATCCACAAAGACTCATGAGCCGGGCATGGTGGTATGGGACACCGTGGTCGAGCTGTTGGCCTACGCTGGGGCCACAAACCTCCCCGTAGTGACCAGTGAGCACCCTACTTTGAGCAGATTATGGTGGTATGGGACACTATATTCTTGCTGTCGGCCTACACTGATCAGGTGACGAGCCCTTTGTAATGACCTTAAGTTTATCCTGACACCGCATGGGGGCAACGAGTCCTGATGTAGTCTTAAGGATAATTATGTCTGTATTGATAAGGTGATGGGGGAGCGGTGCAACGAGTGCGAGCAACAGCCCTGGCAGCCCTTGCAGCGACCTACAAATATAACATCGTATGAGATTACTAGGAGTGACGACCCTAGAAAGGATCTGTGTTGGGATTGATATAAGGAAGGTACCTTAGTTTTCCAATCCTACTGTATGAAAAGGACTAATAATAACTTGGTAATCATATCACCATCACATTGCATGTGCCTGGAAGATGTGGAGCACTGTGGGAAGAAAGCATGCCGCGGGCGTAAGATGGTGCCGTATGAGGGAGATCGTCAGTGAGGGCATCTATCATGTCATGTCATATTGCATTAACAACAGTATTTAGGAATGTTTGATTTATTGCTTTACTATTATCGTATGATTGATTTGATAACATGCTAATCTATGCTCTATTATTCCACTGAGTTGATCACTCACTCCCACGTTACGGGATGGTTTTTCCAGACACCCACCAGTCCCTATTGTGATTGCAGATGATGGCGTGGCCTGCGAGGCGGAGCCGGACTTGATGATGATGAGGAGGATCCCTCCTTTATGCGTGTTCTGATCGATGAAATTACAGGGAGGTTAATTAGATACCATGACACTTGCCATTTTATATTTTCAGAGAACTCATGTATATTCTTTCTTTCTATTTTGAGGTATACATGTATATGTTTAACCTGGTAACATGTTCACACTTTGGAGACTTCCCATCAATTATATATTATATGTATGTATCACAGTCAATTTAACTGTCTCTGGAGTATGATATGCTGTTCTGGCTTAATCCCACTCATGTTTAATACATTAACATAAACAACATTCAATCATACACATTTATGTTGCATAAGTGATGTTCTGGAACTCGGGAGTGGAGTTTTTACTCGACCTCCGATTTTCAGGATGTTACAAAAGGGGTGCCATTATCTGTAACAATCTTCTTCGAGATACCATGGCGGTATATGATTGCGTGGCGGATGCAATGAATGACATCCCCTTCTTTAACATTGCGTAAAGCAATTTCTTCTATCCATTTGGAGAAATAATCCGTTGCTGCCAATATGTATTGCTTTCCTTTGGACGAGGGCAGATTTATAGGACCAATAACGTCTAGTCCCCAAGCCGAGAAGGGCCAAGAGGTGACCGACTGATGCAAATCTTCTGGAGGAACGTGTATGACATCCCCATGAATCTGGCATTCATGACACCACTTTGCATAATCAATCGCGTCTTTGAACATGGAGGGCCAATAATATCCCATTCGATGTACTCTATGGAATAGATTTTGACCAACTTGATGTGCCCCACATTCCTCAGAATACGCTTCTCGTAATATTCAATTTTCCTCCTGCTCGGTTAAGCAACGCTACATCATCCCATTGTACGATGTTCTGTATAATACTTCACCGCATATAATGAACCTTTTTGACGTTGCTTGATTTGCTATTTCTCTGCTAATTCTTCTAGTAAGATGTCATATTTGAGATAATTGATGAAAGGTTGGTGCCAATCATTTGTCATTATCTCCAAACATGATACAGGAAGCATCTCAGGGCCTCTTCGATGATCTCTGTAGATGGCAAAACTTTCTCTCTTCTATTGTTAGTTAAAGAGGATTTCGATTTGAGCAGGTCAGGGCTGCGGCTAGGCTGGCTAAAGCATCTGCCTTTGCATTTTCAGACCATGACACATGTGTAATCTCGACATGATAGAATTGATCTAGCAACTGTTGCGCCTTTCGACAGTACTACAAAGCTCTTGTTTCCTCACTTCAAAATCAGTTGTTAATTGATTTATAATCAACTTAGAATCTCTGAAGATATACAACATTTTTATCTTCATTTTTCGAGCCATTTCCATTCCAATGATGAGGGCTCTATACTCTGCTTCATTATTCGTGCATGTAGTACCCAACGTAAAGGAGTAAGGTAACAAGTCACCTTGAGGAATAATGAATATCACTCCTGCCCCTGCTCCTGATGATCGAGTGGCGCCATCAAAATACATCTGCCACGGGCTTTGTGACTCAGCCAACATTATCTGTTCATTTGGGAAGTCCTCATTGATAGCTTCATGTTTCGCTACGGGATGTGCTGTAAGGAAATCTGCCATTATTTGACCGTTTACTGCCTTTACCGGTTCATAAGTAATAGTATATTCTAAAAGCAACATCATCCATTTAGCCAATCTTTCACTTAGCATCGTCCTTGTCATCAAAAAATTTATGAGATCTACCCTCGAGATCAAAGTTATGTCGTGAGAGAGACAATAGTGTCTTAACTTTTGAACTGCGAATATCAATGCTAGACACTCCTTCTCGATCGGCGTGTAGTTACATTCCACGCCCATCAGAGTTCTGCTTAAATAATAAAGAGTGGTTTCTTTTTTGGCTTCATTCACCTGAGCCAGCAATGCTCCTAAAGAACTTTTAGTCACGGATATGTACAGAATCAGTGGTTTCCCTTTTATTGGACCAGTCAGTACTGGCGGTCGTTTCAGTAAATCTTTGATTGAGTCGAACGCATTTTGGCAGGCTTGGTCCCACACAAATTTTGTACCTTTCTTCATCAGGTGGGAAAACGATTGACATCTCCCTGCCATATTTGAAATGAAACGGCGGATATAGGATGATTTTCCTTGCAAACTTTTTAATTATTTTAATGTCTTCAGTGGTGGCATATTTTGAATAGCTTGGATCTTCCCTGGATCAATCTCGATGCCTCTATGCCGGATAATGAAACTAAGGAACTTGCCTGAAGATACTCCAAATGCACATTTGGCTGGGTTCATTTTTAACTGCTTTCTTTTAAGCTGACGAAAAACATATGCCAAACTTGTGCATCATGTCTTGAAAAATATCTTGCATTGCTCTCTGATATGTTGCTTCGGTATTCTTGAGACCGAATGACATAACTTTGTAACAATAGATTCCCAATGACGTTCTGAATGTTGTTGCTTCTTCATCTTCAGGCGTCATTCTAATCTGATTATACCCAGCGTAACCATCCATGAAGGACATGATAGCATACTGAGTGGTGCTATCAATCAGTAGCTTCGTTATTGGAAGGAAAAAAATCATCTTTTGGACAGGCCTCGTTTAGGTCTCTAAAGTCTACACAAACTCTGACTTGCCCAATTTTCTTTTTCACCAGGACAATGTTCGATATCCATTTAGGATATTTGACTTCCCTAATAAACCCGACTTTTATTAACTTGTTCACTTCTTCTTCTATCAAGGGAACCAAGTCTGGATGAAATCTCCTCTGTGCTCATTTAATCGGCTTCTTTTCTTTAGATATATTTAATCGGTGCATTGCTACAGAGTGTTCCAAGCCTGACATTGCTCCATATGTCCATGCGAAAACGTCTTTATTTTTCTTGAGAAGTCGGACATATTCCTCTGACTCTTGTTTGGAAAGGCCGGCACTGATGAATGTATTTCTTGGCCCCTCTTCCGTACCCAGATTTACTTCCTGCAAGCTATCTATTGCCGGCTGCCCCCCGTCTTTTATCTGTTTCGGTGCCATTTCAGGATGTTCTATCATTTTGAGGCTCTCTTTTGATGATTGTCCCACTGTAACCGCATTTACTGCTCCCAATCCTTGGAACTTTCTTCGCTTTTCTTGACTAACGCCGATAGGAATTTGGATCCCTTTCCCATGATTCAAGCCAATGGGTTCTTCACAATCAAAGATGATGTTTCTCATCATTTCTCTGCTCTTCGGACTATATTTTTTGAGATCTTGCGGTGTTAACTTTCCGTGATATACATTTTCTTCTTTCTCTTCTTCGGCCTTTGATTCTGCTATAACATAAAATTCTATCGATTCTTGATGCTTTGCGCTGGCTTTGACCTGAAATCTCGCTGGAGCAGTCGGGAATGGCTTATTCTTTTCAAAATGCGGCAATGGCATTGTGTAATTGGATTGTAATATCTTTAACTGCTCGGGTGACACCAGGGTCAGCGGCAATTTTCCCGGTTGTCTTAAATGCTTCGGCACGAAATAAAATTTCTTCCTTGTTTCAGCAGTTCTGGCCAGTCCTGCTTCATTTGTTTCTTCTTTTATTGCACGTATCTGGGTATTGTCTGGAGCTCTATTTTCATCGTTCTCTCTTCCTTCTTTAGAGAACCCTTTATAATAGTTGGCGTCTGCGAAGAAGGATTCGGCTTCTGTATACGGCTTAGTGCCAGCCATTACTTTGAACTGTATTCCGCCTTTACAGTATTTGAAACACTGATGTAGCGTGGACAGTACGATGCTATATGATGTATCCATGGCCTCCCCAGGAGAAGATTATACATCGTTGTGGCATTTATAACGTGGAATATGATGTTAGTAGTCAGCTCTCCTACTTCTAGCGTCACTGTAATCTTGCCAAGTGCGCGTTGCCCATTTGATTGAAACCTTGTATCATCGTTCCACTAGGGCGCAGATCTATCTGGCGGTAACCTAACTTACTCAACATTGATAGTGGCAGGAGATTCATTGTGGATCCATTATCTATCATAATCCATTTAACTTTTCTCCCATGAATATGACCTTCTATCATCAGCGGTCTATTATGCTCTGCCTCACAAATCAAATCATCATCAGAGAAGGAAATGACTGGTAAACAATCTTCTCGCTTATTGTCCTCAGTGTGTTCCATCTCTGCCAGTAAAGTCTCTCTGACATTATAGTCAGACAATGCTTGGACCAGGCTTTATCAAAATTCTTCTGATAACTTAAGTGCATCATAGACGCTTAATCAGGCCAGGATGCCTTTCAAATGACAATCCACATCGTAAGTCACACTCATCATCTCATTCTTCTTTTCATTCTTGTTATCATTGTGCTATCTTTCAATGGCTTCTTTTCTTATGCCCCCTGCTTTCTGTTTTATAGAACTCATTATCTTCTTTCCTGATCTCAGTGTGATCGTCACTACCTTCTTTATGGCATTGTGATCTCTTTTCTCCTTTTCATCTTGGGACCTTTCCCAAATTGTGAGCACATTCACAGTTGTCATGGTACCCTTTTCTTTTCCTTCACCAATCACTATTTTGCCCTTGTTTACCATTCGTTGTATTATACACTTTAGTGTGTAGCAATTCTCCATCGAGTGCCCTACCAGATGATGATAACAGTAGAAATCCCTTTCTCTGGTTCTTGTCACATCTTCAGGACGTTTTGGTTCTGGTAATGATATCGTGCCAGCTTTCAGCAATTGATTCATCATAGGAATGACATCTTCTTTGTCAAAATTGAACCCTTCGTGAGAGTTAAGCATCCTAGCCCTTTTTCTATCGTATCTATTTCTTAGTTTCTATTTCTTAGTTGTTGCCATTCTTCTTTACGTTCTTGCCTCTTTTCTCTCGAATCCCTTGCATCTTTCCTTCTTTTATCATGCTCAACGGTATTTGCAGCCATCCTGCTAGGTATTATTTTACTTGCTTCATGGTGAAAGGCTGGCATTTTATGGGTCATCAATTCTAAGGCGTGAGCTTTGGTGGCCAGGTCACGAAAAGTTTGGATGTCAGTGCTGGTGAGTCCCAATGCGATGCCCGTTTCAATAGAATTTATGCACATTTAACTTGTTCCTTTTATTCTAGAAATTGCCTGCACGAAGCCCCTAGTGTCTTCCACCTGTCTATAAACTTTTCCACTGGTTCTCCTTCTCTCTGACGGACGGAAGCCAATTCTGTGATGCTAACGTCACGTTCAGAAGAAAAGAAGTTTGACATGAATGCATCTTGCATCTCTTCCCATGTACGTATAGACCCTAGAGCTAAATTGGAATACCATCAAAATGCCTTGCTCGTCAGTGATAACCCGAATAACCGCAAGCAATACTGAGGTATTGTAGAGAAATTTCTCATGCTGGTGATGAAGTACATTAAGTGTTCTTCCAGTGAACCCTCTCCATTAAACTTCTGAATGTCCGGATGTTTGAAGTTGGCTGGAAAGGGGATGTCTTCTACTTTCCTTGAGTATGGCGTCTGGTACCTGAAACGGCCAGTACTTGCGCGCTCTCTTTCTATTCTGACAACTTCTTCGACGATTTGTCTTACATCGTCTTGTGTTACAGTTCTTGCAACTACGACGGATCCTCTTGATCCCACCCCTTGTTGATGGGAGCCTTCAGGATGGTTTTCATGTCCGTTCACTGCACTTGTCATTGGTGGAGCTACAATCTGGGCCACATTATGCGCGATAGTCGCTAGTTCTTCCCTGAGGCTTCTACATTCATCCATCAGCGCCCTTTGTGCTTCTGCCATCTCATTAATACGATCTTCAGCGGATGACACATTTTCCTGGTTCGTTTCGGCCATATGTACTGTGATTTCTCTACTTTTTAATGAAGCCATGCCTTTTTATGAAGTTGTAGCTGGAATAGAGCATGAATACGTTGACATCACAAGGCTCATAAAGAGAGGAGAAGGTGGGGTATCGTTCGATTCTTGTGTACTCCCTGTGCGATCGGTCGATTGAGGCGATACGAATGTCGGCGACCTTGCTTGCGGAGACACAAACATTGGTGAGCCACTCACAATCGTTTTACCTTTCTACTCCTTCGTCCATCGAGCCCTCGGAGCGATTAAAGCTGGAAAGTCACGCACTGTTAACTGCGGAACTGTTCTTTCAGGGTAAATCGCAGGGGGAGCAAGTTCAGGATTTCTTCTAGCAGTGTTGCGCGTCACAGGGCCTTTAACTCTTGCCGAAGGCAGGTTCGTTCAGGGGTTCTTCACGCTTTGTGCTCTCATTCAATGACTTATCACTAGGGTCCATTCCTTATCTCCTTCCGAAAGCGGAGGTGAAGCAGATACAACCTCGGCTGTAACTTGAGTCAGACTATTCTTGTTTGTAGGCTGTTGAGTCACATTTTCCTGAGGTGGATCGGCTACGCATTCTATTGTGAACCCCATAGGAGAAAAACAAAACTTCACTTTTCTCACAGGAGTCACCATTGATCGTGATTGACAGTAGGATTTGAAAGCTTCAATAACAAAGTATGTTTGTAATTAGTATTTATAGAGTAAATATTCTATCTCAGAGATGAAGGGGGAGATGTTCCTGCTGAGAGTTGCCATTTTGGCTTCAGAAGACACCAAAAATGCCATGAGAATTCTATGATACTCTCAATGCTATTATTGAAATAAAATAAAGTCCCCAGTGGAGTCACCATTTTATTTCGAACAAGAAACAAATGCGTTTTGATTCGAGGAAATTACTTTATTCAAATATAACAAAGAGATTTCATAAAATAATCATGTCGCTTATTAATTCTGAGTTTATATACATCCCTTTCAAATCCCTTGATTCTAAGATAAAATACTTAGAAATAAAAAAATATTATAATCAATGAAGCTTGTATGTCAAATCTTGAATTCGACAGCATCTTTGGTCATCTCCCAAGACTTAGGAGGAATGTTGAAGCTATTCAACTCATCTCTCTTTTGAACTCGACCATTGTGCAAAGGAGAGAGTTTTGAAGTAGTGAAGATTACACTTCCGTGATTCCGACAGCATTTCAGCTCCCTTTTTGCCTTGGTCACATGATGACCTGGTTACCCGACCTGCGCAACTGGAATACATGTTGCGGGGTTAGCGCAACGAAATGCCTGAGGGCAAGAATCGCGCAACCTATTACAAGGTCGGCGCAACCAAGTACGTTGGTTGCACGACCCACGCGACCAACTTTTCCGCGCACCTTCAATCTATCTTCAGAGCTCCCCCTTCCTCTAGAAAACCTTTCATCCCAAATGAAGAGGGAGTGGGGTATTTATAGGCCTTCCCACGTGTGGCATCTTGATTTTTGTGCCATGGGCCCCACTTTACATCAATCTCAACCATTCATTTTAATTTGTCTCTGTCTTAGGTTCTCGGTCCGCGCAATGGTGGTCTTACCTATCCTACACATGCACCCAGTTACGCGGCCGTGTTCACCAAAATAGACTTCTTTATCCACGCAACACTCTACGCGAGTCGGATTCAACATTGCAACCCACGCAACCCTCTGTGCTGCTATTTCTCCACCGCAACCAGTTGCGCGACCCGCGCAACGGGTTTCTTTCCTCCTTTTTTTCATTACTCACTCATCTTTTAATTCTTTCCAACTTATGAAGCTTTCTTCATGATTCATGATTTTTTATGACCCAACAACCATAACATCTGATGCCCCCATTCAAACTGATAAATCTCCTACTGTGTGTCCTCCTCCTATGCGGCCAATAGCCCGAAGTTTAGAATTCTTCTCCGATCCGGTTGACACCCCAACTCCAACTACTCTTGACTCAAGTATTGTATGGGCTCAAGAGGCTTCTTTCAACGTGGCTGTGACTACAGAAGCACCCAAATCTGTAGCACCTGCAACCTGTTCTGTTCAAGTTACTTCCACTGTTACCCCCAGATAGGGTTTGTATCTTCTTTTTCTTCTTTTCTTACTTTATACCATTATATATATATATATATATATATATATATATATATTCTTTTGAACTCATTATCTCTTCTCTCTTTTCTTTCTTTTTTTTAGCTTTGGTTGTGCCATCTCCAAGTGGGTCTGAAGGGTCTAAGTAGCCACAGTTTTTTATAAACTCTCATTGAAAAAGGTGTCCCCTCTTATGTTAGGATTCTTCACAAACACAATCTCTGTTATCATCAGTGCTTTTAAAGATCCAGCCTATTGGCCCTTTTTGGACAGTGTCTTAGTCGTTCTTACCCATTTGGATCATTCGGTACACGTCAATGTTTAATCTCCTCACGACTCCTTTTTCACAGTTTTACAACTCCACCAAAAACTTAGAAACAGCACGAAGTATAGTCATTGCTCAAGAAATTTTGAATCATCAGAAAGAATTGGCCCTACTTTAGGAGAAACTCTTTCGTTCAGATGATGTCCTTGCTAATTGCAATGTTGTTAGTCAATCTCTTCATGAGAAGTTGAATGTTTCTGATAAAAATAAAATGATCATTGATGATAAAATCGCTATTCTTGAGAGAGAGATTTTTCTACTCAAGGGTCAGAAAGAGGCAGAAGATTTAACTATTCATCAAATTAAGGAGGAACTTGAAATGAATACTCAAGTTGTCAGTATTGAGCAAGCTGAACAAATAAAGAATAGGGAGGTTGCTGCCCTTTTGGAGTTAGAACTAATTGGTGTTCCTGATCAAGTCAGAATCATTCTTGAGGTTGAATGCACCATCACCGTGACACAATTTTAATTAAAAGAATAATTGTAGCAGTATTAAGCATAACTGAAGATCTGTAAGGATTGTGTTTTTCATATAAAATCCTTTTGCGTTGTGATACATAAACAAATTGTGGTGTTTTATTTAGAGCAAATACATTCTTGATAATAGAATCATTGATTTTGGGATACATGTTGATGCAATACTTTTATACCCATGCTTCATTATTTCTACCATTTATATTTATGCATTGTACGACGATCCTATATGATGTTTTATTTTAATAGGCGGAACAATTTCATTTCAAAGTTAGTTTAGATAGCTTTGCACACACTTTAAGATCTTGAGTAGTGGAGCAATCACAGTTTTTTAGACTCATAAGTGGTTGGAGTCGGGTCTTATGCAAATGGTCTCTCTAACTCTCATGAGTTCTCTAGACTTATCGCGGCTGGGGAGTTCACAAACCGCAGTCCATCAGAGGGGCCTAATGAAGCTACTCGAGCCATGAACACAATGGGATTTACGCGCATGGTTGGCCATAGTAACTCTCTAGAGTTCGCAGGGCACACAAGGATACCTTTGGTACCAAGTCCAGGGTTACCAATCCATTAATGAGGGGGTGTTTTTATTGAGACCCTGTCCTTATGAGTTAATACTGAAATCAAGCCAAGGACCTGGGGGTCTTATTCTATTCCCCATTTTCCTTTATCTGTAAGTTCAGACCCATTCACAGGAGGGTATTTTCATCTTTGTCTATGAAGCTGTCGGAGAGCTTAGAAATGACATTGGTCTAATGTGTGACTGGCCGTTGAGGACTTCTAGCCTTTAAGGCTTTTTGTCACTGGCTTTGTCCACTGCCCACATGGATATGCACGTGGTGTCGCCTGTATGGGCTTTTTAGGGCAGTTAGCTCGACACTGCTATCCTAGATAATATATAGGTCTTATGCGTAATTAGCCGTATAAGGCTTAGCTAGGCTGCCTTAGATGGTGAATCAATAATTGATATATCGTTGTTACTTTTTATTGCCCATGATAATTTGATGATCTATTCTTTATATCCAGTCAGCTTGACGATAATAATCAATTTTGATAAGTAACCAGTAGTGACAGCGATGACTGGGATTTCATCGATAGTGAACAACCAATAATGACAGTGATGACTAGGACTTCGACAATAGTGATATTCTTGAAAATTTGCCTTTTATTCATCATTCGTGAAGAAAGAATACAAGGCTTTTCCTTTAAAGTCTATTTCACCATTTCATCTGTGATTGCCCCCTTTTGATATAGAAGTATTATCCTGATAATCTTCTAGATCAAAATCTCTCCCACCATTAGGGATGATATATCTTAATGAAGCGAGCATTAACCAGTATACTGATGCCTCGTCTGACTTGATCCATTACTCTGTATGCTCCATTGGAGTAGACTTCAGTTATGATATACGGTCCGTCCCGCTTTGGATTAAACTTGCCCCCTGTTCTTTGAGTGACTACTATTGGCCTTTTCACCATCAAAACCATATCCCCTTTCTTGAATGATCGGTGTTTAACCTTTTTATCGAAGGTGACAGAAACCCAGGCCTAATATAACTCTAAGCACTACTGAGTTACCAGTCTTTTTTCATCAAGCAGATCCAACTCTGTCAGCCGTATTCTTGCGTTCTCATCATCTATAATTGTTTGATGCACTGCTACTCATAGTGAAGTGACTTTTATTTCGATTGGTATGATGACTTTTACACTATAAACTAATGAATACGGGGTAGCTTGTTGTAACGCCCTGAAAAAATCTGTACTTGGACTCGAGTACCAACTCGACCAGAAATCGCGTAGGATTAATTCCTTTAGAAAATAAGTGTAAGTTAGCTAGCGTAACGTTAGAGTAGCTGGGAAATAGTCCCTGATCACTTTAAATACGTTCTACAAGACCCAAAGCGAGTAGAACCAATGACGCTATAATACTCTAAAACCTCGGATCAAACTCTAAACCGGTTTATTCTCTGGACCTCTTTGAAACTTCATATTGGATCTAGACCGCGCGTCGAAAGTCCGATACCTACAATCTTAGACCGTTATAACCGCCTAGCTGGACTTGACAATCATTTTGAAAATCAAGTCCAACCGACATTCACAGGCTATTTCATTGAGCATGGAGTGAAGAGAGTGAGAATAGGGTTAGAATTAGAATTTAAAATTCAAATCAGGCACACGACTTGACGCATCAGTATTAAGCATTCTGACCATTAGAATTCAGTCAAATTATACCCTCGGATCAGGAAAAATTTCTATTTTATATCATGAGACTTGTAGGCCTGATCTACGTGTGGTGACCGCTGAACTGAAACTGGACCGCCACGTGCGATCTACGAACGCTACTGGTCTGAAAATGGGATGTGAGCGATATCCGATGTGCATGAACTTAAGTCCGATCGCATTCGGCCAGGGGACCACCAGAAATGTCTTTTTGGACCGAAACAGTCCCGATTTGGTTAGGCATCAAGTGAACATTGTTCCCAAGCCTGTTTTGGGCAAGTTTTAGGTTATAAAAGGGGCTTAAACCCTCACTTCTCTCACCCATCCAAATTTTTTAGAAACCCTAGCTGGTGTGAGAGAAAAGGTGAGAGATTGTGAGAGAGAGTGTAAGAGAATTTCTTGCTGCTTGCACTACCAGTTACACGTGCTTAAGCAACGTGCCTCAATCACTTTCCTGACGATTTCACCGCGTTTCTAGGTAAGAAAATACCCCAAATACTTTCTGATTTAAGGTTCCTTTGGTTCCTTAGCATGGTAGCTTATAGATCTTGTGTATTAGGTTCCCGGTTCGCGTAGACGAAGCGTGCACGCTCCGTTCGAATCAATACACTTCTAGGATAAAAGGTGCGGATTTTAGACGCTTTGATTGACTGTTTTCAACGCTTTCAATGTTGTTTAATAGTAGATTATCCACGGCAACACCGTTTGACATGTACAACATGCTGTCCGTTTCCTATTTCGTAAGCAGACGAAAAATATGAGATTTAGGGAATTTTAGTCATTTGTAGGAAATATTGTTTTCATCCATATTTTTCTGATGTGATTGACATGGCTTCTTGTCGCATTAGGATACTAGGAATGTGTGCATAATTAGTTTGGTGAAGAGATTCGCCTAAATGCGCACTTTGAGTCGACATACTATATGTAGACTTAAGTGTGTAGTTTAAGTGTTTGTATAAATGCTTGTACTAGTATGTATTGAATTAAATGGTGTTATGAATTAGTTTGAGATTGAATTCTCAATTAATATGTTGATGTAAATGATTTTCTACATGTTAGTTATATGCATGATTTCATTACATGTATGAAATGCATGTGTTAGATGATTTACTTAAGTTGTATGTTATAACATGTGTTAACATGCTCACATTGTTGTATTTCATTTCCAATACTCTTATATGATTACTGATGTGGATTCATAATTGTTTGGGACTATACCTAGTCAAGGCAGTCGGCAACCGAGTAAAGTCGTGGTTGGCTTATCCTTGCCACGAACGACGCGTCGATGAACGCGAGCCGTGTTTTGGAGTTGGCGGCAGTGGTTAGGCCACACGAGGTGTTTTACGCACTTCATGTCGTTCGACTTGAGATGCACTCGTGCTGGTCGAGCCCTTCAAGTAACCCGACTGGCCATTGTATGTTCACCTTGCATGAGTCATAACTGCTTGAACCTAGGGTACTGAACTTACCACTATAAACCCTTTTAACCGTGGTACCTTGATCCATAAAGACTCGTGAACCGGGCATGATGGTATGGGACACCGTGGTTGAGCTGTCGGCCTATGCTGGGGCCACAAACCTCACCGTAGTGACCAGTGAGTACCTATGACTCGTGAGCAGATTATGGTGGTATGGGACACTATATTCTTGCTGTCGGCCTACACTGATCAGGCGACGAGTCCTTTGTAGTGACCGCGAGCGTATTCTGAGTCTACGGGAGGCGACGACCCTTCCGTAGCAGTGAGAGTACAGTAGGCCTGTATTGATAAGGTGATGGGGGAGCGGTGCAACGAGTGCGAGCAACAGCCCTGGCAGCCCTTGCAGCGACCTACAAAATATACATCATATGAGATTACTAGGAGTGACGACCCTAGACAGGATCTGTGTTGGGATTGATATAAGGGAAGTACCTTAGTTTCCCAATCCTGCTGTTTGAATGGACTAATAATAACTAGGCAATCATGTCACCATCACATTGCATGTGCCTGGAAGATGTGGAGCACTGAGTGGTACGCAAGCATGCCGCGGACGAAGATGGTGCCGTATGAGGGAGAATGTCGGTGAGGGCATCCATCATGTCATGTCATACTGTATTAACAATAGTATTAGGAATGTTTGATTTACTGCTTTACTATTATCGCATGATTGATATGAGAACATGCTAATCCTTGCTCTATTATTCCACTGAGTTAGCTACTCACTCCCACATTACGAGATGGTGTTTGCAACACCCACTTGATCCTGTCTTAGATGTAGGTGAGGCAGCGATTCAGGAGGCAGAGCCAGACTATGATGAGGACCAGGACGAGTTCTCATATATGCAGTACCACGACGGCTTTTCTTAGGTGGCCTGGATTGATGGGACTTCTTAGTGGGACTATTTTGACATTTGATTTTTGTTTATTTACATGTATATGAGACTCAAAGATGTATTCATACTTTGGAGACAGTCGAGATCTACTTTGTTTTCCATACAGTGATATATATATTCTTTAGTCTTCTGCTTACTTTTATCACTGGATCTGGAGTATGAATTGTAGTTTTGGTATAATTTTACTCATGTGAATGCTTTAACTCAGACAACATTGAATCATAATCATTTTTGTTGCATAAGTGACGGTCTGGAACTCGGGAGTTGGGTTTATACACGACCCCCGATTTTCAGGGTGTTACAAGTTGGTATCAGAGCATGAATGAGATTATACCGGGCCTGGGTTATGGTCACGCGACGTACGTTGTCACTTACTTTGACTTAGGTGGGTGCGAGAAAGGTTTAGAAACACTTATACGATCACAGATTCGCCAATAGGTGAAGTCTATTCGTATCGATCGCGCGATCGAGTCTGTAATGCATATAGGGTCGCGTGAAGTGACCTAAGTAGCTCCTAGGCTGTAAGTAGGTGGGTTGAGACATTATTTGAATGGTACTAAACCCGTAAATGTGAATCCTTAGGCTGTGGGGCAACCACAACCCTTACATTCAATCGTTAGGGCTTAAAAATCTCGTTTCACCTAAATTCTTCAAATTCTTCCTCTCACCACTCCATTCTTCAATTCTTTCTTATTATTTTCATGTTAGGCATTGATCCTAATGTGAAAATGATATAAAATCATACTTTGACAAAATTTTACAGTGAATAGTAAAATTTCATGAAAAATGGCCATTAGGCTATTCTAAGTTTGCAATCTTTAAAAACTAATGGGCTAGATGGATGTATTAGCTCCTTCTATCCCAAAATCATATGCTGCATGATAGGAGATTGCATTCAGGTTTACAGATTGGTCCTGGAAATCTCTGAATAGAAGTTTGGGCCTCCCTAGGTCAAATTACAATGATCTAGGGTAGGGCCCATATATATCTGGGACCTTCAGGGCAGGGGGGACCCAGCCCACCAGGCTAGACCAGCCGAATGCACCACCGGTCGGCGATGCCATCACCGATGGGTGGGGCCCATTTGTAATGAAACTCGGGCGCACGCCCTTATGTGGCTAGGGTACCCCTCCCATGTGTGGGCCAACCGTATAAAACCCCTAAATGGGGTACTTCCTTCACAAACAGCCCCTCCCAAGCGTCCATTTATATTTTTCTTGCTGCCCATCTCAAAACCGTGACCCCAAATCCTTCCATTACTAAAAACGACGCTATCCCATACCTCCAACATGATTAGCAACCCTCTCCCTATCCGATCTCATCCGTTGGAGCTCCTATAACCTCCATTGGTGGCTGAAATCATGTGGAGCTCCATTCCCCTTTTTCCTTCTCTTTTCTTTTTGAAAATCCAGCCTAGGGGAGCTTGAAGCATCCCTCTACAACACCTAGATCTCTTTTTTTCTGTTTGGGCAGCCATTTCTCTACATTTTTCACATTTTTCATGGCTTTTGTTGAAGCCATTTTGAGTTTTTTCTCTCTCTCCACCATCCTCTCTTTGATGGGAAAGAGAAAGACCGCAGCGGATGAGGCTGGGCCTAGTCGCCCTGTGCAATCAAGAAGACCGAGGGGTGACGCTCCTAGCTCAAGCACCGCCGCTAGTCTAAGCACAGTCAGAGAGTTCCATACAAAGCGGGATTTGGATCCCCATGCTCAACTTGGGCGAGTGATATTAACAGAGATGCCTCACGGTGAATATACTGACCGTAAGGTGTTGTTTGAGGCGGACGTGGAAGGACGACTCTTCGGTAAATTCCTATTGTTCGAGCACATTAAAGCTGCACATTGGGGTCCGCTATTTGAAGCTCGTTCTCGTGCTAATGTGAGCACCGTTCATGCCTTCTACGCTCGTATCCAGAGTCCTACATTGGAGCCATTGTAGTTCAAGATTTTCTTTGGTAGAGACCGGATGGCTACGATCGATGTTTGGTTGATAGCGTGACTTCTGAACGTGCCCCTTGGTGATGTTCATCCCAGTGTAAAGAATTTAAAGAGTAGGCGTGAGCGAGATCACCGTACCAGGTTCCTATGCAGTAGTCTAGTTCCATGGCAGCCTAACAATAGCCTCAAGGCGTCTCATATGTCTGATGATTTGTACCTTCTGCACCACATTTACACGTTCAACGTGTATCCCAGGTCGACAAATCATATTGAGTGTACACGCCTTATGGTTGATTTCTTGTATCAGGTGGCCCAAGGAGAAAATGTGTGTATGGCCACTTTCATGTTGCGACAGATTATCCTCATAGTGAAATCAAGGAGAACGTCTGAGTCGCTTCCTTTTGGCTGGCTTATATGCAAGATCGTGCTTGAGTTTGCTTACAGACTTGGGCCGAAGTTGCCAGTTTCTATTCACTGCATTGATGAGTCTACCATGGTCAAGATGAAGATCGGGTCTCAGTACCGTGAGACTCAGCTTGAGGAGGATAGCGAGGACGATTTTGATGATGAAGAGGATCCAAGTGAGGGAGAACCTGGAGCAAAAGTTGAGGAAGAAGTCCAGGAAGAGGTAGAAGAGGAGGCTCAGGATACTGATGAGAGCCCTCCTCCTTCTGCTAAGGCTACTAGTGATGATCGCATTGCTCGAATTGAGGAGAGGCAGGTCACCTTGCGAAGGGAAGTTCAGGAACTTCAGGCTGAGGTCGAGGATACTAAGGCCATTATGAAGAGGAAATTCGGCAAGGTGACTCGCACCTTGAAGGCGATCCTGTGCTGCTTGCAGGATAAGGGTGCTCCTCCTCCGTCACCCAACTCAGACTAGCGATGAGATTTTAGTTGTTGTTGTTAGTAGTTAGTCATTTCCTGCTTTATGTTGTGTAAGCCTGTTAAGGCTAGTGGTTTACTTATATTGTTGTTGCAGATTTAACTGTCTTAGTTCCCATGTACTTCCTGTCATGATGCTTGTATGGAGATATCCCTTGTATTGTGACAATTTTGATTAAATGAAATGTATGGAATGCCTTTGACTCTTTATGTGAATGATTGCAGCGTGTTTGTGCTATTGAGACTGACAAGGTTGCTCCCTATTTTGAATATAGGGAATGCCGCCGAAGGCTACACGGAGCACAACTCGGCTTACACTGGGTGAGCCTATGGATCAGGTTCCTTTTCAGTCTGATGCTCATGCAGACCCTGCTGTGGGCCCGATTCCTGAGACAACACGTGTGTCTCAGCCTACTACTGGTCCTGCAATTGGACCACCGCCATTTACACCGCCCGTCAGAGAGCAGTACCGTGTGTCTTCTTCGACGCAGTACATGTCACAGCCTACTCCACCTCCAGATAGATTTGAGTAGATGATGGCTATGATGCAGCAGCAGTAGCAGCTCCTGACTACTTTAGTGGGGGCTCTAGCCCAGGGTGGGAGTATGACTCCACCTGCACCACCTGCGCATCCAGTTGAGGATGCCGATACATATGCTCAGGATGAGGGCATGGCTCATCCTGTACCACCTGCTTACCCTGCGGGGAATGCCGCTGACACACGAAGCTTATTAGAGCGATTTCAGCGCTTACGGCCTCCCACTTTTACGGGTTCTCATAGACCCGAGGAGGCCGAGTATTGGCTCGACCGTGTGTCGAAGATACTACGGATGCTGCATTGTTCAGAGACTAAGAAGGTCGAGTTGGATACGTTCTTATTTGAGCGGGAGGCTAGCTTATGGTGGGACAGTGTGTTGCGGACCGTTGCCTATGACTATATATGGACCTGGATAGCGTTTGAGTTCCGCTTCCACGAGAAATACTATCCCCAGACGTATAGGCATGATCGGAAGAACGAGTTTCTGCGCCTTAGACAGGGAGGCATGACGGTGACCGAGTATGAGCATAGGCTCACCGAGTTGGGCAGATACGTCCCAACTATACTGGCAGATGAGCAGATGCGCATACTGCGCTTTTCTGAGGGTTTGCGACTGGATATTCGGTCGAAGATGTGTTGCGTGAGCATTCCCTCCTACGCAGATCTGAGTCACATGTCCATGAGGGCAGAGCAGGATGTGGATCGACTTACGCGATCTCGTGGCCCTATTGCTCCTAGGCCACGACCAGAGTTGCAGGACAGGCCCTTTGCGGGCAAGAGGCCTCGTGCCGACCCTCCTTCTAGGGCTACCGTGCCAGTACCACCGTTGCGGTGCCTCAATTTATCATGTACCTATTGTGGGAAATCGGGCCATTCGGCACAGAGTTATTTCGCTCGGATGCGGGACAGTGGGTTTTCACCGCCATAGAAGATCGACCGTACACTCCCACAGGGTATATCAACACCGCCTTTACGGTTGGCTCCTGCGCACCCTTCCTTCAGACCTCCGGTATCTTAGTTCAGGCCACCTCTACTGCCCACGACACAGCGGCCGAACTGGCCACAGCAGGCCTTGATAGCTGAGGCAGCTGCAACAGAGACTTCTCAGCATTCGGCCTTTGAGGTCACTGCCACATCGGAGGTATTCCTATTCTTGTGATGGTGGACATAGGATCTACGATTTCATTGATATCACATGCCATAGTCAGGCGCATTGGGCTACTGACTATTAAGATTGATGGGGTGCGAGTTTATACAGCTCACGGGTCCTTTACAGATGCCACCCTGATGTGTGAGGGCTGTTTGGTGGATCTGGGGGGCAAGAAGATGGCTCTTGATCTTGTCGTCGACCCCTCTCTTGTTTATCTCAACGTCATTCTTGGCATGGACTGGTTGACTGCAGCGAGGGCCAAGATTGACTGCGAGACTCATATAGTGACTGCCTACGAGCCAAAGGGCGCATCCTTTACATTCCCAGTGCAGGTAAATCTCCCCTTCCGCATACTTAGCTACGCTAATTTACTAGGGGACGCTGGTGCCCAGATGCTTGAGCATACCCCAGTCGTTTGTGAGTTTAGGGATCTGTTTAGGAAGATCCCGGGTTTGCCGCCTCGACGAGAGATTGATTTCACTATCGATCTGGTGCCTGGTTCCACGCCCGTCTCACTGCCGACGTATCGCATGACACCGTGTGAGATGGAGGAGTTGAGGACGCAGATTGATGGTTTGCTGGAGCTTGGCCTTATTCGACCTAGTGTGTCTCCTTGGGGAGCACCAGTCCTGTTCGTAAGGAAGAAGGATGGTTCAATGCGATTGTGTATTGATTATCGCAGGCTGAACCAGATCACGGTGAAGAACAAGTACCCTTTACCCAGGATCGATGACTTGTTTGATCAGTTGAGAGGTGCGCAGTACTTCTCAAAGATTGATCTTTAGTCAGGTTATCATCAGTTGCGCGTCAGAGATGAGGACGTGCAGAAGACAGCATTCAGGACCAGCTTTGGCCACTACGAGTTCCTTGTGATGTCGTTCAGTCTCATGAACGCACCAGCCGTGTTCATGGATCTGATGAACCGGGTATTTCGGCTTTTTCTCTATCGATTCATCGTTGTGTTTACTGACGACATTTTGGCATACTCCAGGAGTCGAGAGGAGCATGAGGAGCACTTGCGCTTGTTCCTAGATACTCTGAGACAGCATCAGTTGTTCGCACAGTACAAGAAGTGTGACTTCTAGAAGCAGGAAGTGAAGTTCCTATGACACGTGGTGTCCAAGGATGGCATGGCAGTTGACCTGTCTAAGGTAGCTGCAGTTCAGGACTGGGAGCAGCCTGGTTCTATCACTGAGGTGAGGAGTTTCTTGAGTCTCGCTGGCTATTATCGACTCTTCATCAGGGATTTCTCGAAGATCACGAGACCTTTATCTCAGTTGACACGGAAGGACGTGAAGTTCGCCTGGAATAACAAGGCGGAGTCAGCTTTTCTGGAGCTGAAGGATAGACTTACGTCCGCCCCTGTGCTAGTATTGCCAGAGCAAGGGGTTAGATACACTATATACACTAACGCGTCTAGCGTTGGTCTGGGTTGTGTCCTTATGCAGAAGGACAGGGTAATTTTGTATGCCTCGAGACAATTAAGGAAGCACGAGGAGAATTACCCTACACATGACCTGGAGTTGGCAGCCGTCATATTCGCACTGAGACTTTGGAGACATTACCTCTATGGAGAGGAGTTCGAGCTCTTTTACGGCCACAAGAGCCTCAAGTACATATTCACGCAGCGAGACTTGAATATGAGGCAGCGGCGATGGATGGAGACTTTGAAGGACTTCAAGTTCGAAGTCTCTTACCATCCTGGGAAGGTGAACCTTGTGGCTGACACGTTGAGCCGCAAGAAGGCGATAGAGTTTGCGGCTCCGCCGATGGTTGCTTAGTGGGATATGGTTGAGTTTTTGCGAGACTTTGAGCAGAAACTCACTGTAGAGGAGCCGTATGAGTTCATCGCACATGTGCAGGTGCGATCTCAGATCGATGACCGGGTCATCGAGGTGTAGAGGGATGATGCGTATCTAACTGAGCTTCGAGAGCAGGCCAGTGATGATGCAGACGCCGAGTGGCGAGTTGGCACGGATGGGGGTTTACGTTATCGTGGCAGCCTATGCGTCCCAGATATCCCTGACTTGAGACGAGAGATTTTTGAGGCTGCACACTGTACCAGACTCGCGATGCATTCAGGCAGTACGAAGATGTATCGCGACGTAAAGAGGACCTATTGGTGGGAAGGTATGAAGACCCACATAGCAGAGTTCATGTCCCGTTGTCTTACTTGCCAGCAGGTGAGGGCAGAGCATCGCCGACCACCTGGACTCTTGCAGCCTATGCCGATCGCAGAGTGGAAGTGGGACTTCATTTCCATGGATTTCGTTTCAGGGCTGCCGAAGACGAGGAGGGGACATGATTCCATATGGGTGATCGTCGAGCGTCTGACGAAGTCGGCGCACGTCCTACCGATCAGAGTCACGAACTCTGCAGACGAGCTGGCTAGACTATACATCAGAGAGATCGTAGGTCTGTATGGAGTTCCGTTGGAGATCGTGTCGAACAGAGACACGCAGTTCACTTCTATTTTCTGGACTCGCATTCAGGAGGCTATGGGTGTGAAGTTGAAGTTCAGTACTGCCTTCCACCCACAGACAGACGGACAGACAGAGCGGGTGAACCAGATCTTATATCACATGTTGTGAGCTTGCGCATTGGACTTCAAGGACAGTTGGGATGATTGTCTTGCATATGCGGAGTTCGCGTACAACAACAGTTTCCAGGCGAGTATCGGTATGGCACCTTACAAGGCGCTGTATGGGCGACCTTGTCGCGCACCGCATTGCTTGGCAAAGGTCGGTGAGTGTAGCTAGATTGGCCCAGAGTTAGTGCAGGCGACGTCGGAGAAGATTGATATTATTAGACGTCGGCTTCTCACAGCATAGAGCAGACAGAAGAGTTATGCCGATACGAGACGGCGGCCGCTAGAGTTCACAGTTGGGGATCATGTATTTTTGCGATTTTTCCCTATGAAGGGAGTCCTTCGGTTCGGGAAGAAGGGGAAGCTGGCACCGCGATTCATTGGTCCATTCCAGATCCTCGATCGTGTGGGAGCAGTGGCATACCGTTTGGCTTTACCCACGCCTCTCACGAGCATTCACAACGTATTTCATGTTTCTATGCTGAAGAAATCGTTTCTGATCCTTCCCATATCATCAAATGGGAGCAGGTGCAGTTAAGAGAGGATGTTACATATATCCTGCAACCGACGCGTATCCTAGACAGGAAGGAGCAGGTACTGCGTACCAAGGTGATTCTCCTAGTGAAGGTATTGTGGACGCATCACTCTGAGGAAGAGGCTACCTGGGAGACAGAAGCCGAGATCAGAAAGAACTACCCACAGCTTCTCGAGGAGTACGAAAAGGTACAAATTTTGAGGATGAAATTTTTTGTTAAGGGGGGTAGATTGTAACGCCCTGGAAAAATCCGTACTTGGACTCGAGTACCAACTCGACTAGAAATCACGTAGGATTAATTCCTTTAGAAAATAAGTGTAAGTTAGCTAGCGCAACGCTAGAGTAGCTGGGAAATAGTCCCTGATCACTTTAAAAACATTCTACAAGACCCAAAGTGAGTAGAACCAATGACGCTATAATACTCTAAAACCTCGAATCAAACTCTAAACCGGTTTGTTCTCTGGACCTCTTTGAAACTTTGTATTGGATCTAGACCGCGCGTCGAAAGTCCGATACCTATAATCTTAGATCGTTATAACTACCTAGCTGGACTTGACAATCATTTCGAAAATCAAGTCCAACTGACATTCACAGGCTATTTCATTGAGCCTGGAGTGAAGAGAGTGAGAATAGGGTTAGAATTGGAATTTGAAATTCAAATTTGGCACATGACTTGATGCGTCAGTATTAAGCGTTCTGACCTTCAGAATTCAGTCAAATTATACCCTCGGATCAGGAAAAATTTCTATTTCATATCATGAGACTTGTAGGCCTGATCTACGTGCGGTGACCGTTGAACTGAAACTGGAC